>JAYRCH010000125.1:0-1395994 GCA_037179445.1 Phengaris alcon alcon
AATCCGAGCTAATGTCGTAGTTGGCGGTACTCGGGCCCGGTTTATCTACGACCGGGTCAACTTCATCATTAGTTTTTTCCATGCTTAAAACGAAACCTAATATTAGGATTCCATGCAAAAAGCTTGAATGTAAGATATGAATGACAAATAAAAGTATTCCTTGACGGTAGTTAAAAATATTTGAAAACCATAGAAAGATTTGTGTTTTACTAAAAATACGTACTTAAAACTAAAAAGCATTACCACTATGCATTATATTATAAATAGTTCTAATTATAAAGAAATCTCAAAAATAAGTACAAAAAAGTCTATCTGAAGGTAGATAAAAATTTCTAGAAAAGTGGTAAAGTTTTCTAAATTTTCTTATAAAATTACTGAATTCCTTTAGAGGGTAGCGTATATAACTTAACTATTATAGATTCTATGAAAATAATGATCTAATGATCTAGAAATATTTTCAATACGAACGGTAAAAACCGTTAGTTAGTTGTATTCACTTTGTAAGGAAAATAAAAATGAGCACTTACATGAATAGCTGCTATATCAGGCTCACACTTATAAAATAGAATAAAAACTTAAGCACTTATCACAAAATGAACTGTTGGTAAGTGCAGACGGGTCGAAAATTCAGACGCCAATGATTTGAAATTAAATTAGGCCACTGCTTGTGGCGTCGCCATGGTGGGGTTCTCAAGGTAGCTGTGCGAGCGAGAGGTCCGAGAAGGAAAGAGACAAGACGAGGTCAAGCACGCTAGCGCCATCTCTCATATCAGTAAGCTTCAAGTATGCGTACAGTATTTAATAGTTCTATTTTATAGGTACATACAATCGCCTAAACAAATATGATGTACCTAAATATGATACGAAAGGTGAAAATATATTTCGCACTGTACAGCCTTTGTGCCGACATATATAATTTAGTCTCTTACTATGTAATGAAATAATTTTCAGTGATAAAAGAAATAGCAATATTTTTGTTGTCCCTCATTTCTTTTTCTTCTTCTTCTTATAATGGCCTCCCTTGAGGAATAGCCAGTGTCAGTGTCAGGCGAGAAAAAAAAAACTTTGTTGCCAGGGACAATAACTTTGCGCAAAAGTAGGGCTTAGTGAAAGTACAAGAGAAAAATTGTTAAAATCTCGTAATTAAATAAGTTTACAACATATCATATCTCCTTAATACCTGGAACAACAAGACAAAAACAAATTGTTAGTTAGAAGAGACAAATACATCTACAATCGAATGTTATTAAGGTTAATAAAATTACACAGAACATCAACAAAGGGTGTATGGACTAAAGATAAAAGAGATTGGAAATCAGAAGGACGAGGGATATAAGGGGGAAGTGAATCAAATAATGAATAGAGACGATTTGAGCAGCTGAAAAATATTTTCAAGAGTGCCTTCGTCAAGTCCACACTCACATAAAGAGGAATCCCTAATCCCTAACCCTAATTTTATTAAGGAACACTGGGGTACAGGAGTGGCCTAAACGTAAGCGGCATACTGTAGAGGTGGTAAAATTTTTAGCCTTCCTGTATTTAAAAAACCAAGGCTTAACCAACACCTGGTTTTGCAGGGAAAAGAAGAATTTGCCCTTAACACTTCCTGATGCAGTGCAACTCTCATTCCAGCCGGTAATCAAATGTTACTTAGCCAACGGAATAAGGTCGCTGCGGTAAAGTTTGAATTGGCCAGGGCCACCTGAGTAAGTGGCTTGTTTCGCGTAAGGCGCTCTCGTTTCCTGATACACCACTATGGCCTGGAATCCAAACCAACTCAACATGAATATTTTGTGAAATGCATTTTAGAAGAAGATGCCTTATATTTATTATATAGGGTATTTAAATTTAGACCGGAAAGGGTTAGCCAGGATAGCTTGTAGGCAGCTTTGCGAATCAGAAAATATTACGGGGTTGTTAAGTCGATGAGACTCTATAAACGACATCGCCTCAAGGATTGCAATTGCTTCACCAGAAAATACAGAAGACGAAAAAGGTAATTTAAAATTTAATACCACATTGACTTTTGGTATCCAGACCGCTGAAACTACACACCCTTGGTTTTCTAATTTGGACGCGTCTGTATTTATGTGATACCAGTTCTGTATACTGTATTAATAATTTTCTTAAAGTGATCGTTTGCAGACTGAGAACCTTTTACAATGCCGGTATCAAAGGAAAGCACACTCAACCTGCAGGGCATTATTAGCAGTTGATTTCATGGCACCAATACCAATAATAGACGAAGGCACTTGGATTGGATTTTGTCCAGTTTTTGAAGACCAGACTTGTGACAACGTTCAAGAATTATAGATCCGTAATCCAGATGACTTCGGATTAAGGCATTATATATCAATTTTTGAGTGTAGGGGTGAGGCTCCACCAAACTCCAGAGAGACACCGAATAATATTAATGTTTTTTTCACATTTTTTAATAATATGGCATAAGTGATGAACACCAGTCATTTTACCATCTAAATAAACCCCTAGGAATTTAACGTTATCAGAAACCGGGTAATTTTGGCTATCCAGGGATATAAATTATGTCCGGAACAGTCCTACGTCTGGAAAAAACAACAGTGCTGCTCTTCTCCACGGAAATACTCAAGCCATGGTCAGAGAGCCACTCGCATAGGTAATGAAGAGCAGAATTGAGGCGTGCAGAGGTATCTAATAGCTCCTTGGTGGAGACATAAAGGGCTATGTCGTCCGCATATTGAATGATTTTGCAGAAAGAGGTAACGGATAAGTCTAGATTGTGGGTGTAAATACTATAAAGGTGAGGAATAAGAACCGAACCTTGAGGGAGACCCTTACAAACCAATCTAGAACAAGGAGGCGAATTTTCATGGGAAATAAGGATAAACGACGTAAAGGGAATTGCACACGTAGTTAACTATCTTCACAGGGATACTCAGCTGAAGCAGATTCTGCCTGAGAACCGAAGTAGTACGTTATCATATGCGGACGACACATCCAGAATACCCCCACCAGAGTCTCTTGTTTCGAGAAGGCAATCCGAATGTCGGAGACTAGAGTACACAGGCTATTCATAGCACTAAAGCCCTTACGAAATCCGAATTGACTTCCTGAAAGAATGCCTCTACTCTCCAAGAACCATTCGAGTCTATTTTTACCCGACTACGGCGAAGCCAAAAGGAAGGGTAATGATTTTTTAATTAAATGCTCTAATATTTTTGAGAGAGTGGAAGAAAGAGCAATAGGATGATAACTCAATGGATTATCTTCGGGCTTACCTGGTTTTAAAATGGGAAGGATTATTTGACATTTCCACTTTTCCGGGGGAGTTTCAGCCTCAAATATGGAATTAAGAAAGTCAAGTATCAATTTTTGTGTATCGAGGCTGCTTTTGACAATAAAAGAATATGGAATCCCGTCAGGTCCAGGAGCCGAGACATTAAGGGAGTCTATAACTAACTTAAACTCCTCAAAAGAAAATGGGGTTTCGAATTCATTAGAAGAAATAAACACACCGGCATATTTAGCGGAACACAAAAAAAAGATCCATATTAAAAAAATATAAATTAAATGACGTATAAACAGCCAGCAACCTTATATGATACTGATATCAAACCTTATTTTATGTTCCGCTAAATATGCCGGTGTGTGTATGAGATGATGAAAAAATATTATACAATTTATTATCTTCAAATGTTGGTGCCCAAGGTAGTGCGAGTTTTTGAGCAAATCCGAAGATCCAAGAAGAAGGGTCATTCGATAAGGGGTTAGAGTTGGGGGAAAAGGAGACGCGAAACTTTTTTAACTGGTCCAAACCAGAGACGGGACGGAAAGGGGAGACAAGCCCTCACAGAACTTCTGCCAGCCCAGGCGTTTCTTGTGAGAGAGAAGTCTTTTTGTTTCCGCTGTTATCCTCTTGCAGTTATTATAATTGCTATCCTTGCGTCTTTTACATGCCATGGTGCACTCAGCATCCACCATGGGGAGAGGAAATTCGGTTATAATTAGAGCCTCGAGTAGGTATAGCAGCAGATGCGCCTCCAAGAAGCGCCTGCGTTAGACGGGGATATAAAATATATGAATTATGGGAATTAAAAGTGGAATGGCGGTAATTAGCTCATTAGTCAGAACTGCAAATAGCGGCCAGTCAGCTTAGGAAAGTTTAAATTTAAGTCTAGGGGGATTTTTAACTATACTCGGAATAGGGGAGAGATGTCAGGTAAGGATAATGGGAAAATGATCACTGCCACGGGAATTTGAAAGGTTGGACCATGACATTTGTGAGGAAAGAGAAGGAGAACACATAGATAAATCCACTGCTGTTCTAGGATTCTGAGTTGGGATTACACATCGAGTAGGAGTTCCATTATTCCAGATAACCAGGTCAAGATCATCAAGAAAGTTGAGAAAAAGATTGGCAAGAGAGTCACAATTATGTGAGCCCCAAGCATGATGTTGGACATTGAAGTCTCCTAAAAGGAACATTGGAGGGGGGATGAGATTGATTATAGAAAAAAGTTCAGAAAGGACAGAGGAAGTAGGGTCAGGTAAGTAAATAGACAGAAAAGAAATGTTAAAGATTCTGACAGCAACAATGTTAAAATTACTATGTGGTGGAAGAGAGATAGAATTAAAAATTACTGAAGTAGAAACTAAAATAGCTGCACCAGCTCTACCATAACTTCTGTCATTCCGGAGACAGGAGAAGCCAGAGACTCTAAATTGAGAATCTGGCCTCAACCAAGACTCCTGGATGGCAAAAATAAGGGGATTAAATTTATGAAGAAAATATAAAATATTATTTATTTTGTTTCAGACGCTACGACAGTTCCATTGAACAATTATCCTCTGAGCCATTGTTATTTAAAGAGTTTGTGTTTGAAATGTTCACCAGCTTAGTCAAGTTTTTACGGAGAGTATTGGACATACCCATCCCAGTGTCACTGAAACGGGATAATAAATTTAATAAAAGGGAAGACAGGAGTTCAGGGAAATTGTCATTCATGGACAAGGAGTTATTAGGAAAAGCGGATCCATTAGGGGTCTCAGAAATAGGGTTCTGGATAATTGATTGGTGGGCAAGACGGTTGTAGCCAGGCTGAGGTGAGGGAATTGTAAGACGGGGGGTTAAAACGGTTTTTCTGTAAGAGACAGTACGAGGGGGAGAAGTAGTGAATTGGTGGGATGGTGAGGGATTAGCTGTAGGAGGGGCTACAACGTCTATGAATGCTCTACGCACACTTGGGAACCTAGCTGAAGCTTCTGCATAGGATATATTTTCTTCAGACATTACAACCTTAATTTCCTTTTGTCTCACAAATTCTGGGCATTTAGGGTTGTTAGCCGCATGGGTGCCAGAACAGAAGAGGCAGGTGGCCATTTGAATGTTGCAAGTGTCACCCTCATGTGGTTGTAAGCACTTGTAACATCTAGGGTCGAGTTCCGCTTCGACCGCGGTCGAAGCAGCACGCGCCCCGCGAGCACCTAGTGAGCTCCGAACCGCACAAAGTCTGTTTAAATAAGTGAAAGTGGTCGAAACAGTGCTACAAACAGTGCTACAGGAGATTATTAAGGAATGTAAGGGTATAAAAGGGGAGATAAATAATAAGGTAGAGAAAATAAAGCAAATAAACCAGGAATTGGCAAAAGAAAGTAAAGAGAATTTAAATAGGGCAGTTGAGCTTATGAGTGGGGTAGAAAAGTTAAGTCAGGACATAAGAAAGGAGACAAGTAACAAATTAAAAGAAATAAACAAGTTAAATCAGGAGGTCTTAAGCGAATGTAAGGGTATAAAAGGGGAAATAAATTGCAGGGTAGAGGAAATAAAAAAGGGCAATCAAGAATTAGCAAAGGAAAATGAGAAAAATTTAAGCAGGGCTGTCGAGGAGTGGGGGGCCAGGGCCACGGCAGAACCGCAACCCGCGACTTACGCGAGCGTGGTCAGTGGAGGTGGGGAAACCCAAACCACGCCACCGGAACCGAGGCGCGTGACCCTCCACTCCCTGATAGTGACTGACAGGGAAAATTTCATGACGGGATCAGAGATAGTGGCGGAGGTAGGAAAAGTGATTGAGGCAAAGAAAGAAGGAATAAAAATAGATAGAATTAGAAAAGGGAAAGATAGGAAAGTCGTTATAGGATTTAGCAATAGGAAGGATAGGGATAAGGTTAAAGAAAGAATAGAAAAAAGTGGAGAAAAATTAGAAGTACAAAATATAGAGAACAAGGATCCGCAGGTCGTGTTGTATGGGGTGCTTAAGTCTAACACCAATGACGACATAATAGATGCAATTAAAAGTCAAAATAAGCACCTCATACAACGGGCCCTGGACAGGAAGGAGGATAGGATGGAAGTAAAATATAGGAAGCGAGGAAAGGATGAAGGCACTGAGCACGTGGTGCTGACTGTGTCTCCGGGGCTGTGGCTGTGCTTCACCAAGGCGGGCTATCTATATTTAGATATGCAGCGTATTCGAGTCGCCGACCAGTCCCCCCTAATACAGTGTTCACGCTGCTTAGGGTACGGACATGGGAGGCGATTCTGCACCACCGCCGAGGAGAGGTGCAGCCATTGCTCTGGGACACACCACCAGTCTCAGTGTGAGGGATTGAAGGCCGGGAGCAAGGCCTGTTGCATAAATTGCAAAAAGGACGAGCTGCATAACAATGACCATAACGCTTTCAGCGCGAGGTGCCCGGTCCGACAAAAGTGGGACGCTATGGCGCGCGCAACAGTCGCGTATGGTCCGGAGGACCAGTAGTGTCAGCACCGCCCATAACAATTAGATGTAATTTAAACTTAGTTTTAAAACACTAATTAGATACGATACAAATGAGCGGTGCGACACTGTTGGGAGGAAGCTGGGGATACATATGATTATGGTTACATAAGTCAGCATATGTAACCCAAGCGACCAAAATCTGGCACCATTAGCGTATGCGCGCGCCATGGAGTCCCGCAAGGTATGCAAAGGATCCATATGACTATGGATCCTGAGCATACAAATTGTCGGGACGGACACTTCGACCTGGGCGCAGAGGGGTTGAAAAAGTTTAAGCAAGAAAATGGTAAAGTTGTAGAAGCAAGTAAGAATGCAATAAAGATGGAAAAAATTAAAAGAAATAATTAATGTTAAGTCAAAAATTGAGAAAAGGAAGTGTGAATAGTAATAAAGATAGTAAATAATTGTAACTGTAAATGTAAAAAAATGAAAAGGAAATGTTATAGAATGTATAAATGACGGAAATGTAATAATAGAAAATAAAATAAAAGTGATGTACGAACAAGATGTAGAAGGAGAAGGAAATGTATAAACATAACTAACTGTAATGTAAAAAATGAAAAGGAAATGTTAAAAAATGATAAATGATGGAAATGTAATAAAGATAGTAAATAATTGTAAGAAATAATTAATGTGATGTTTTGTTTGTTAAAAAACAGAGAAAAGGTAATGTTATAGAATAGATAAATGAAGGAAATTTAATAATAGGAATAAATGTAAGAAAAGGGATGTAAGAATAAGATGTAGTAGAGATAGAAGGAGAAGGAAATGTATAAATAATAAAGAAATGTAAACTAATAAGGATAGTAAAAAATTGTAAGGAATAATTAATGCGAAGTTTGTTTTTAAAATAGGAAAAAGGAATGTTATAAAATAGATAAATGAAGGAAATTAAATAATAGGAAATAAATGTAAGAAAAGGAATGTAAGAATAAGATGTAGAAGGAGAAGGAAATGTATAAATAATAAGTAATTGTAATGTAATAAATGAAAAAAGCAAAAAATTGGCCCTGCTTATGGTAGGGGGAACAAGACAAAAAAAAAAAAAAAACATCTAGGGTCCGAACTACAAATAGATTTAACATGTCCAAACCTACAGCACCGGTTGCATTGGATAGTGGGCAGCTTATATAATTCTACAGGAAGGGAAGTGTAAAATAGATACATATGAGGAGGAAGTTTCTGTCCATTAAAAGTCATAACAACAGTCTGGCTGGGTATCCATGTCGTGCCGCTGATAGGATCTATGGATTTACGGCACATACGACGTGCCTTTATAACGTCACCATAACCAGTGGGTGTAATGCAGTTAAGGACAAATTCCTCCATGTCAATGTCCAGAGCGATATTTCTTACAATTCCCATCCGCGACACTTTAAATAACGGGATGGAGACTGTAAAACCTGCATTTGAAAGAATTGATGAATCTAGAAACGAGTTGGCTTCAACTGGATTTTTTAGTTCTACCGACACACGGTTACTACCTATTCGCTTTACGCGACCAAGTGAAACTGTATTAAAATTGTTCTGGAATAAGTAACGGCCAAACTCCATGGGTCGGATCTGGCTATTAGTGTTATATGTGGAGTCTGTTTTCGACACATGCACTACTTAGATATAGAGGTTAATCAGATAAAGAGTATTTTCGTTTATTAACACGATAACTGCCTTGTCGGACAATGCTGCCCGCCATCAAAATTTCCTCTCAGGCCAACCAAAAATTACAGTTCTGATAAAATTTTGCCAATTTTTTTTATTAATACGTTTATTTTATGTCTTAAAGTATGTGAAAATTATTAAAAATTGATTTTGAATATTATTTAAGCAGTTATACGATGTCGGTCAGCATTGCCCGACATGGCCCCTAGCGACGTAAAAGCGAGTTTTCCGTTGCAAGGGGTCGCGCGGGTCGAGGTGTCGGTCACCCCCGCGCGCCGCGCGGCCGCACTTGATTAGTCGAATGCAAGCGCTTGCGCATGACTGACTGTTTACGTTAATACGCTAATTTTATTAAGTTTTGAGTATTGTTTATTCTTTTAAAACGTCTATTAATTTATTATACCTATTTCATCATGGATGATTTCGAAGATTTCGATATTAATCAAGAAATGATGACTCAGATCGAAAGAATAGAATTTGATCTTCTCGAAAAAACTTTTAACTTTAGTTCTGACGAAGAAGAAAATATTCAACCTCCCCGATCTGGATACAGGCGCCTGCAGATTCTATCTTCTAGTGATAGCGAGAGTACTGATATTGAGCACGCCATCCAGAATTTGGAGAGTGCTTCATCATCGAAGTGGACAGACCCTAAAGGTAATCAGCGTAATTTGATTCCTTTCACTGAATGTTCTGGCATGCCTATTTCTGTCCGCTTGTCTATGACTAACCAATCTCCTGCTGATTTCTTTGCTCTTTTGGTCACGGATGGTATTTTGGAACAAATTGTTGAATGCACTAATGCTTTTGCTATAGCTAAAATAACTCGAACAGCAGAAGCATCAAAAAGTGCAAGAATCCGCAAATGGTCTCCAACTAACCTTGCCGAAATGAAATGCTTTTTTAGCTTGATTATATATATATATGGGTTTAGTTAAGCTTCCTAAAATAAGCGACTATTGGTCCAAATTTATCTAACGCTAGGGATACACAGAAACACAAAATTATAACATACAATATAAGGGTTGCAACACTGACACTATTGGCTTTTATTATTTGTACTTCATCACTATCACTGAACTTTTGCGATTTGATAATCGTTGACAGGTGTTTCAGATCATCCAGGTTAACTCCTTTTATATCCAATGGCAGGTTCTCAGAAATTTCATTCTTTGGTTTAGGAAAATGTAGTTGTGGCGTTATCTGATAATTTATTTCTCTTAAGGCGTGTTGTTGCTTGCTTGCTGCGCAGATGAATTTTCTCAATAATAATTTCGCATCCGGTTTCTATTTCTATAATATAAGTACCAATTACAGGCGTCTTGTTTATTTCGTTTCCACACTTTTCGGAAATTACAATCTTATTTCTGGAATACATAATATATCGGGACGAGGGAAGTTTTTGTAACTTTAAGTCTTCTATTTGTACGGCCCTTGGTATACAAAGAGACGTATCCTTACTATACTCCATCATCTGCTCCGCACACGTTGTAGAGACATAGGGGACTATTTCCTTTTCGGTACACAGGTACTGATCATTCTCCGAGATTTGCTGGCAAGGCGATATTAGTGATATGTACTTTGAACTTTTCACCATAAGGAAAGGGTATTCAGGAATAATGATATATGTTTTATTTTTTTGCTCATCATACATCGGTAAAGAAAACATTTTATAAAAATCGTAAGTATCATTATTAATAAGCGGAACCTCCAATATGAATGTGATCTGGTTTCCTTTAATAAAGCTTTAACAGTAATAGTTCTTTCTATTTTAACTAAATTATTCATAGATACAGGATAAACTAAATTATGAACTTTTTCGACTTGTGACAATATTTGAAATAATTCTGTGGAATTAATTATACATTGATACAATACATCAACCTTACTTAATGCTAGAGCGGTTTCTATTTCATTAATAGTAACATATAAAATGCGAAAACTGTTTATAAAAGTAGTTTACATACCTAAAACATAAGTAGAATAAATTGAATTATTTTCTTTAGTATTAATTTCTTTTAACATTCTTTCTATCCTCTTAAGACGCTCATTAAAAATTAAAGAATTATTATACAGTACCTCAGTGCTCATGGTACATGGTGCTCAATAATTTTGGTAATGAAGTGATCTTATTTTGTATAGAACTTTGTTTTTTATATAAATTTTCAATAAGACTGTCATAACGAAGTGCATCTTCATGGTCTAAATTGTCAGTAATCGATTTAATGACGGATCCAAGGGGATTTAAAAGTCTGCGTTTGAATTTTTGTAAAGGAAAAATTTGCTTAATCTTATTTATTGTCGAATCACGAATATACTCTACTTGATCTTTTATATTACTAAATTTATTAGGATACGGCTTACTTGTTTTTATTAACATACTGAATTCGTTGTAACTATTTATATAATATACTAAATTATCTGCTATTCTTTCTAAATCTAATATCTTAATAATAACCCACTTATCTGTTTGCATGTATGCATTCCTTATTTTAAGTGGTAGAAGCCCCGAATTTTCTTCTATTTTCGTAACTTGAAGAGCCTGGTTTTCCTGCATCATCGCCAGGACTACGACGCACCACCTGTGGAGGCCGTTTTATATTTTTAATAGGAACTTTTGTGTTTCTATTTCCTACTTGAATTGGAACTACGTTTCTTTCTATTGCACCACTAACTTTTGCTTTTTGATATAACGGCTTATCCTTACTCTTCCTAGTATTTACTGCTTTGGCATAAATAGAATCTCCTGTCTCAAATTCGATTTCCTTTTCACCACCTTTTTTTGATCTTTCTTTTTCCTTAGAGTCTAATAATTTACTTGAAATATATTGATACAAATATTTTGTTCTTTTTGCATGATCTGTGAGTAATTGTTGCATATAGTATTTATTAAAATCTACGTCAAATATGCTATTGGAATCAGTGTGCCCAAAAACTACTTCGAATGGTGTGTGCTTAGTAACACTATGGATTGTATTATTGTAAGCCATTATAGCGTATGTCATAACAGAAGCAGCATCTGTAAATTTTTGCTCATACTTAGCCAATCTATATATTTCTATTAAAGTGGAATGGAACCTTTCTATCACTCCTGTGGAGTTTGGATTATTTGGTGTAGAAATGTAAAGCTCTATTTTGTACATGTCGGTTAATTCTCGCATTAATGTATTGTTAAATTCGGTACCCGGGTCACTTGAAATTTTTTTTGGTATGCCATAAAATGAAAAATATTTAATTAAAGCACGCACTACCTCAGGTGTGGAGCGATTACTAATTTCAATTGCTTGCCCTAGTTTACTAAAAGCATCTATAATAGTAAGG
The DNA here is from genome assembly GCA_037179445.1 of Phengaris alcon alcon. NCBI lineage: Eukaryota > Metazoa > Arthropoda > Insecta > Lepidoptera > Lycaenidae > Phengaris > Phengaris alcon. Next base: position 11,742 of record JAYRCH010000125.1, read on the forward strand.
TAATATTTTCCTTCAATACTGAATAAATCTATAAAAAGTTCTTGAAAAGGTGCCTCTTGTGTTTGAGTTAGCTGTATTAAGGGTTTAAGTGGTTTCCTATCGTACTTCATCTGCTTACAAAGTTCACAAGCATTTAATATAGCTGTTACGGTTTCTTGTAAATTATCCCAAAAATAGTTGCGCTTTATCCTAACTGTAGTTTTTTTGATACCACGATGGCACGTCTTGCCTTCATGATATTTCTTTATTATAGCCTTTTGCTCATTTTCATCATCTATAAAAATTACTCTTTCTGTACACTCTATCAGATTAATTGTATCCTTTTTAAATAATTTAATTACGGTATTGGCAAAATCTGCCCTATGTTCCATATTTTCAAAGTAGATAAAGTATTTAATTTCCGGACGGATATATTCTTTTAGAAAATCTTTAACTAATTCGGTATATTTAAGGGGTAAAAATACTTCCAATATTTTGCGTTTAGGGGTATATAAGTTTTTAACGCTTAATTCATTTTTAAACCACGAGAAGACTAAAATTTGGTTTGGTTTTGTATCTATTGCTTCCTTTAAAATTGGTATTCCAGCACTATCCATCTCTATATCAGAATGTATAGTATCTGTATGACTGGATATGGATGGTATGGGGTACTGTTCTAATTGATCTAATTTCCTAGGGCTAACTGAAATAATTTTAGATGTATCAGAGATAGTTAGGGTTTTGCTATCGCTATCGGAACCAATTGATATAATTTCATCATTTTCACTGTCCTTTTTCCTTGCTTTTTTGCTATATCACCTGTAACTTCATCAAGATATTTCTGCAATTTCGAATTCTTTTTATCTTTATCATTTACATTAACTTTCATTGAAACGTCGCTATCATCTGAATCAGAGCCTAAAGCGTTTAATTGAATTCGTGATAATGCATCTGCATTAGTATTTTGTTTTCCCTTTTTGTATATTACCTCAAAATCATATTCTTGTAGTCTAAGCCGCCATCTAGTCAGTTTACTATTGGGTTCCTTTAAAGAGTATAACCATGCCAATGGACGATGGTCGGTGTATATTGTAAATTTCCTTCCGAAAATATAAGGCCTAAAGTGTTTGACAGCCCACACAATGGCTAACAACTCGCGTTCTATTGTACTGTATCTCTTTTCTGTATCACTGAGGGTTCTACTAGCATATGCAACTGGATGATCGCTACCAAGAGGGCCTTGTGACAACACTGCTCCTAAAGCAACGCCAGATGCATCAGTTGTTAATATGAAAGGCTTTTCGTAATCCGGATATTGTAAAATGGGTGCATTTACTAAAAGCTCTTTACATTTTTGGAACGCTTGTATATAATTTTCGTTAATTTCAATTTTATTACGTTTTTTTAAGCATGATGTTAAGGGTTCAGTAACCTTTGAAAAGTCTTTGATGAACCTCCTATAATAACCGATCAAGCCAAGGAAACTTTTGATTTCGGTAACTGTTTTCGGAATAGGGTAATTTAATACGGCTTTAATTTTATCATTATTTGGCTTAAGTCCATCCTTTGTGATGGTATGACCTAAGTACAGCACTTCCTTCCTTAAAAACTCGGATTTATCTAATTGAATTTTAAAATTTGTGGCCCGCAATCTATCAAAAACCCTTTTTAAACTATCTATATGCTCTGCTAAGCTTTTTGAATAAATTATTATGTCATCGATATATACCATACAATGAATGCCCTGAAGTCCTCTCAGGACGTTATTCATAGTGCGTTGAAACGTTGCCGGGGCAGTTTTTAAGCCAAACGGCATCCTACTAAATTCGTAATGTCCTGATTGGGTACTAAATGCAGTTTTTTGACGGTCATTTTCATTAATCTCTATTTGGTGATAGCCACTTGCTAAATCCAGAGTTGAAAAATAAGTGCTCTTGCCTAATTTGTCAAATAAATCCGTTATATGTGGTAAAGGGTATTTGTCGTCTATGGTGATCTCATTGAGGCGTCTATAGTCGATAACCATTCTATATTTAGGCTCACCTGATGCGTCCATTTTTTTTGGGACCAAATGGACAGGTGCGCTCCATGGAGAAAAGGATTCCTGAATAACATTGTGATGTAAAAGTTTTTCTACCTGCCTTTCTATTTCTTCAGATTGTGCAAAACCATGCCTATAAGGCTTAACATATATAGGGTCTTCGTTTTTGGTTCTTATAAAATGCTTAATATCATTAGTAAAGGTAAGTGGTAAACTATCGCAATAAAATATATCTTTGTATTCCTTACACAACTCATAAATTTTCTCTTTTTCCTCTTTATTCATATGTTCTAATCTTAATTTATTTAAATTTTGTTCTAATAGTTTATCTATTTCTATGTTACTATTTAATTCACTTGTAGTATTTATTTTATTAACCTCACAATCAGTGCCTTCGTATTTAGTTACTACAAAAGGAGATTTTATTGTTAAAGTCATTTCTTCATCGCATAAATTTTGAATAACTGTTTTAGCGTAACCATTTATGCATTTAACTATTGCACTTGGCATGCGTACACCTTCACAAAATTCTGTAAAATTAATAATAGCATCTCCTGAATATTGAGTGGTAGGTAAAGATACCCTTAGTTCTGAACGTGGTGGTAACTGTATTTTATGTTGTGAGTCATTATATATAATGGGAATTTGTGCGTTTTTAATTTTAAGTATTTTATTTCTTAGATCTATGGCTGCCTCTAATTGTTTTAACAGGTCATTGCCTATTAACCCATCATATCTAGAATCAACATTATAAACGTAAAATTTTTGTAATGTATTAGATTTAAGTGTGGGTAACGGTGGTATTTGTATAACTTCATTATGCTTACTGAATGCATGTGTGCTAACTACTTCAAATGGTTCATTAAGTATATACGGTTCAAAATAGTGATATGCTAATTCCGGTTTAATGAAAGATTTTGTGCTTCCTGTGTCAATCATAAATTTTGCTTTAATTTCCGGGATAAAAATATACGGTAATTTTAAATTAGGGTCACAATTTATTTCTATTTTTTCTGTAGGCAACTTGAGGCTACTATGTGAAAATTTTCTACACTATCATTATTGTTTTGGGTTTCATTAAAATTTTCATGATTCGATTCTGTAATTTCTTCACTTACATAATCTGTAAAATTCTGATCGTAATTTAAGTCATAATTTTCATTGCATATGTTAGGATCATAATTATTTATCTCACTATTAAAATAAGGATCAATATTCTGGTCTTCGCTAAAATGAATTTCATTTAATTGATGAGGCTTATTAAAAGGTGCTGTCCTCATTGACACATCTGTATCCTGAGGCTTTGTTGCAGATTTAAAACCATAATTCATTTGAGGCCTATATCCAAATGGCTGCTGTGGTCTAAAACCAAATTGCTGCTGTGGTCTAAAGCCAAACGGTTGTGGTGGTCTTTGACCAAACTGCTGTGGTGTCATTTTGGGCGTAGGGAACTGTTAGAACGGACTTTTTAAAAGACTTTTTAAAAAAGAAAATTTATTGAGCTGGAAAAGATTCACAACACAAATTTATTTAACTGGATTAAACCATACATTAGGAGATTAGATATGCGTCCGTGGTGGCCCGTGTCTAGCTCTGAACTGACTCGCAGCTCAAACTTACTAACTAAGATGACAGAGTAGTGATGATGTATCAGCACTCCCGTCAGCAATTCTAGGAACAGCATAGGGATGTAACAGAACGAACCGCCCTTTTTAAAGTTGCTTAAATTCGGCTTATATCCAAATTGGTTGTTCGTATTAAAACTAGGCCTATATCCAAATTGGGATGGGCCAGGCTGAGCCCCAAAGCTATTAAATTGTGGCTTATTAAAATAATTCTGGGGTATACCAAAATTAAATTTAGGAATCTGCTGTTGCGACTTATTTTGATTAAAAGGAAAATTAACTGCATTATAATTTTTAAAATTAGAATTTTGTAACTGCGGTTTTGTACTAGCGTATAATTTATTTTTCGCACTGTACTGCTCGTTATAATTAACTTCCTCGAAAACTATGCTTAATGCAATTTCTAATGTATCCGGACACTTTAAACGAACTATTCTCACCGTGTACTCGGGTAAATTATAAAGAAATACATTTAATGCGGTATGGTTGTATATAATGATTTTACTCTGCTTAATTTCAGCATTCGTAATTTGATTTACCTTGGATATTAATATTGAACGAACGGCTTGAATTCTATTGCAAAAATCAAGAAAACTTTCCCCTTGTTTAATTTTCAAATTTTCTAACTCTATAGCAATGCACTCTTCGTTCCTAGGATCACCAAAATGTTGTATTAAGATTTCTTTATACTGAGACCATGTAACTATATCCTCGCGCTCGCTAATCAGTGCAGCTGCACTATCTATCAGGCGACTCATAATACATTGCATTAAGTATAGATTCTGAGCCTCGCCGCCCTTAAACTTATCTATAACGTATTCGCATTTTCTTAAATAAAGATTAAGGTGACGTTTATCACCATTGAAGAGAGGAATTAATTTTAGAAATTCGCCAGGAATTAAAGTAATTTGCGCCATTGTTGTAAAAAGAAATTTAAAATATTAAAATGTAAAAAGAAAATACGAGAACGATTTTTAACACACAAAATTCACACAATATTAAAATATAAAATTTCTTAACCATAACACAAAAATTATTTTATAAAACGTGACGATATGTAGTGGCTCAATTTAATTAAAAATATAATTATTCAATTAAGTAACTATAACTAATCTTTGCATAACATTAAATTTAACAAGGAATAATTTTAATTCAATGTTAATTTATTATTTCAATTGGAAATTATTTCTCACTATTTAACACAATTACATAATATTATATTTATTACTTCACATTAATTCATTTAATTTTATTTATTTCATTACGTTTTTATATCACTTAATATCTAAAATTTAAAACCAGATAACGTTATACGGACAAGGTTCGATTCCGAAAATAACGAAAGGAAAGGAAGGTGAAAAGTTGTACTCACCAACCCGCCGCTGCAATCATCGCTTTCGGTTCCCGCTGCTCACTTTGACAAAATTTATTTGATGGTTCCGGATTACCCTATGCCGTCCTAATTTTGAAGGTCGGTCTTTTTACGGAAAATCCGCTCCGGCTGCGCCAGTCAAACTTTGGGGAGCGGTAAATACTTTTTTTAAAAAATAATAAAAAATTATTAAAGTTAAACTTAAAGTTAATTACAATTAAGACTTAACTATGACACGTCTGAGCAGAGTTGTATGCTCTGAACGAATGCCCCGAAGACCTACCAACTTATTCTAACGATCCCTCGTAATGGATACCTCTGAGTGCTTACCTAAGTTATAATTCTAAGCTTTGGGTGGCCAGAGCCCAACATGACTAGGTAGGATCTAGAACAGATACGAAATTCCTTAAGAAAACTTTAAAAATAGTTTGAACACTTGTATCAAGCACTCAACCAAATTGCAAAGTGGTCCCTCATTTTAGAAACATTTGACTTTGAAACTGTCATGATTAACAATATGTGTCACGGTCCGCCATAGAGATGTTGCCTAGTGTGGAATATATCATTTTTATAAATTACTTTTTTTAATTGTTGTTTAGAGATACATAAATCTAAAAGAAAGATAATCTACTTAGATTGACGTGATTAAAAATTATAAGCATTTAAAAAATATTGCCCATCTCTTTCTCGCAAAACTATTTGTTACGTCACAAGTTGCAACCGTCACATTTTGTAATTTTGTATGTAACAGAATTGAGAGAGTTGCATCCAGCAACTCGTGACGTCACAGGCCGATATATTGCTCTCTTTCATATTATAAATTTAAATTGCTTGTATCTTCGTTATTTTTTAAGATATACAAAAATAGGGTCTATATGTATATCTGTGTTTTCCCATAGCTAGGGCCAGTCCATTGTACTCCATAATAAATCCTTGATTCTTCCGCGCCATGCCTTATGCGAGTCTGTGGATGTACCATAGACAATTTGACTATTGACAGTCTATAACTAAACTGTGAAAAAGGCTAAGAAACATTGGCTTTGCATATTATTCTGTTTTTATACTAGTAATTACAACTTGTATCTGCATGAGGTACCCATGAAGTCATTGCATGAGCCATTCCCTGCACTGTATGCCATCAGCTTTTCACTGAACATATGCTGCATCACTCTGACGTTGGCAACTCCTATTACAGGGAAAGCTATGCCAAAAGAAGAAGTAGAAGATCTATGATTGACAGTTCAGAGAAATTTCGCGCCAAATGCCAATCCTAATTTCAAAAATATCAAACTAAATCAAGAAATTATCATCAAAATTGAAAAAACATTTTAAAAAATAATTCAATACAAAACAAATTAGGATTATATAGAAAACTCTTCATATTCCAGCTTATGTGACACCTTCAATATGGGTATTTTAGGATTATCAAAACTTATAGCAGATATTGCTCCACACGCCGTAAAAGAAATGGAAATAAAAAATTATTTCGGTAAGCTAGAACAACTATTTAGTTTAACTTTGTTAAAGATACTAAAAAATTAACTTCTTTAATAAATTTTTAGGACGAAAAATTGCAGTTGATGCGTCTATGAGCTTGTACCAATTTTTAATCGCCGTACGAAGTGAAGGTAAATATCTAACTTTTGTTAGGGTATTATGTACTAATTTTATCCTTTACTATCTATCAAACCACACCAAAGTGTCACTGTTAGTGAAATATAAAACATACATGTTACAGTAATTTATATTTTATATCCAATGGATTGTAGGTGCCCAATTGACCTCTGTGGACGGCGAGACCACGTCGCATCTTATGGGAACATTCTACAGAACTATTAGACTGGTGGAAAATGGTATCAAGCCTGTCTATGTGTTTGACGGTAAACCACCAGACATGAAATCACATCAACTGAACAAAAGAGCCGAAAGAAGAGAGGAAGCAGAAAAAGAGCTACAGAAGGCAACGGAAGCAGGTAGCTACTTGCTTTCTAAATTATACATTGTTCTTTGTAACCAAAGTAGAAGAAATTTATATTAAAGATGAGAGATAGTATAATTAAATAAAGAGATTTATTTTTGTTTAAGGTGACACAGCATCAATTGAAAAGTTCAACCGCAGATTAGTTAAAGTAACTAAACAACACTGCGAAGAAGCCAAGGAGCTGTTGAAACTGATGGGTGTCCCTTATGTGGATGCTCCGTGTGAAGCTGAGGCACAATGTGCTGCTCTGGTAAGAATTCTCGGAATGGTTATGAAATTAAATTTTTAGGAGCGTTGTGACTGACATTAAAAAAGTCACGTCACAACTGGAGCAAAATGTTGGTTTTTTATTAATTAATGAAGATTCACTTCTGCAACAATACAAATCCTGTACAAATAATTATTTTTAAGATAATGATTATTATGACATTGGGAAACTAAAATTACTTACTATTTAAATTGTGTAATGTTTCAAAACTTTTAGTTATTTTTCTGCCTAAATGTCTTTATGTAAGCAGTAGAATGTATGTCCAAAATAGCTATAACTGATTTCGGACAACCTTATATTGCACACCAATAATAATTATTGTCATCTATTATATTACATACCTGTATCGATTTTTTATTTTACTTTGAAGAATAAAAATGTAGGGTGAAAGCACCAATTATTAGCACTTTAAGGGATAGTCCTATTTTAATCCCAATTATTACAGAGGAAAATACTTTTTTACCCACAATGACGAGTTTTCCGGGTCCATTATTTAATCAATTCTTGTTTTTTTTTCGTAAAATAGTTTATGTTTATCCACATTTTATAAAAATAAGCGTAACTAAAATATTACCCTGTTACCATTTATTAGCACCGGGCTACCCAATTATCAGCACTGTGATAGTGGTAATGAAATAGGGTAGTTATTATGAAATAAAACAATGTTCAGAGAATAATCAAAGTTTCGTAATAATCGGTCTTTAAAAAAAATAACCTTAATTCTTATTAATTAGCCAAGTCTGTCTCATTATGCTATATACTAATATAGGTATTCCAAGTTTCAATGTATTTTTATTAAATTTTTAATTCCACTAATATTCTTAAGTTTTAGTCTTGAAGCATCAAAGATAATGACTATGGTAAAAATACTATTGAGTTATAGTTTATAGTACAGGAAACTGGAGACACTTGATCCCCCCTTGTTTTTATCCTTATTTTGTACATATGGATCCTATTTTAAAAAATTGGTACTGAAAGACGTTTCTAGCTTCAAGAATCTGCAACAACCAACATAATATCAGTCAAAATAAGTACTAATTTACCCGGATGTGTTCCAAGTGTTCCCATTTAAGGGAGACTTGATCCCATAGATAAATACTATGCAACTTGAAAGAGTTTTTAAAACGTTGATGTAACCTTCATTTATTCTATATTAGACCGCTAGTGCCAATAAATTGTAATTTTGAAAATATTGGACCCAGATGTCAGCACCATATGTTTTATTATTAATTTTACCATAACTTTTAATCCCTTTTATTAGATAAGCCTCATAAAACATCTCAGATTAGAGACAGACCAAAAGTTTCAGTAAAAATATGTAAAAGGTTAAAAGTAGCATAATATGAAAACACTTGTCAAAAACAAATCTATCACAAAGAACCTGACGAAAAAATTCTAACTGAAGGAGACCAACACTCGTTTACATAAATGTCGCTTTTTAATCGAAAAGTGTGGTGTCGCCGGCAGTAGATTACAGAAACATTACATTTTTGTTTTTATTAAGTGGAAACAAAAATTAATTAGTGAGAAGCTTAAAATTCCACTATTTGTTCAGGGTGCTGATAATTTGGTGCTTAATTAGCAATTGGGTGTGTCACCCTATATGGTGTAACAGTTCTTCTTTTTTTTTTCAATATATTTGACGAGGCTTATGGTGCATTTGGCATCTATGTCAGCATCATAGTTTTATTCAAATGTGTAAATACATAATAATGTATTCAAGTGCGATCATTCACAGATAAAATATAAAATTTAATTAACATACGGTTATCCCGCTAGAGAGGTTTTGCCAAAATAATATTAATTTGTTCCATGAACAAATTTTCCGGGACCATCTGGCCACAATCCACCAACAAGTGCATCAAGTCTTCCGCAACACCATAGTGAACACACTGAGGGGACTCCTTTTTCCCAATCATATGATTAAACTTGTTGAGTGGAACATGGCCACAACGCAACCTACAAACAATTTCTGGAAATATGAACGCCTTCAAACAATGGGCTCAGACCTGGCTCATTATTCTAAGCCCTGTACTAGATACTCTTGGAGGCTGAGCAATCAATAAAATTTTTCCTCCACCTATCGATACAAATGCGTTTAGCTACTTGGAAAATCTCAGTGTAGTATGGTTGTATATGAGCGGACATATCCCGGCCATCACTTGGCCAGCCGAATCTCGTTGCCTGTCACGACGATATTTGGGTATCCATTGCAGTCTAACGAGAGATGTCTTATCAAAATCATTTAGAATTTTAAGAACTTCATATGCAATGGGTACCTCTTGCCCCTGAGATGCAACGAGTAAGGTGCTGGAGCGCGGACATTGAGTCTGATAAAACAACAACTTTATCCAAGCTGTTAGCCTGTGCATATCGAAGTTTTATATTACAGGTCAAGTCTGGTAAGGTCTATGCTACAGCAACTGAGGATATGGATGCCTTGACCTTTGGAGCGGATGTCCTTCTTCGTCACCTTACCTTCTCAGAAGCGCGGAAGATGCCTGTACAGGAGTTTCATCTAAATCATGTATTGGATGGTTTAGAGCTCAACCAGAAAGAGGTAAGTGAGCGTTAAATAATACCAAGTAATGTTTAAAATGCAGCTGTAAGATTATTCATTTTATGCCATGGAATACTGCTGCGTTTGTCTGTAAGTTGGTACAAATACTTAACCCATAATTTTCACGCTTCTAACACCAACCATTTAATAGCAATATTAGTATTGTACTAAACTTCAACCCTTGGTTAGGCATAGGTTGGTGTAGATGTAGGTGCAGGTGTCGTTTTTGGTGTAGAAACTGTAGGTGTATGTAGGTAGTTATTTACTTATTCCAATTCACAGTTAAGACAGAACAGTGTCTGTCGGGATCAGCTATTATAGGTAATGTAGTTAGTTTATGGTTAATGTGAATACTACTATATTGTTACACAATTTGTGTTTTCTAGTTCATTGATCTGTGCATTCTACTTGGCTGTGATTATTGTGGCTCCATCCGAGGCGTGGGGCCCAAGAGAGCTATAGAACTGATCAAGCAACACCGCAGCTTGGAGGAGATTCTCAACAACATTGACTCGGCCAAGTATGTGCCTCCCGAAGACTGGAACTTTGAGCAGGCGAGAAAACTATTCCTGGAGCCTGAAGTAGCTGATGCTAAGGATATAGAGGTAATAGCTCAGTCATAAATTCTTATTAGATAAAACAAGTATATTATAAGTTATTTTTATCTTTCACACCACGTCAATCTGATCCTGTGTTAGGATCGAGGAGAACTTGTGTATTATTAAATATATTTCCTATATATTTAATATTTTCATACTATAAACATATTTAAGATTTTTATTATAAAACATATTCATGACCCATGAACACAGAAAACCTGTGCTCCAAACCAAACTTTTGTTCCCTGGCGGGATCGGAATTTGCGACCACCGGCTTGAGCGCCACTGCGCTAACCACTGAGCCACAGAGGCATTCATTCAGGCATTCAAAAATTCATTATACGTCATTAGGCGGGTCCACACCAAGCGAGCAGCCTCACGAGGCATTTGCCGCGCGAAGCATCTCGGTTAGTGTGGACGTGCCTCGGCCGAGGCAAGCGCGCGCGCTGCCGCGGGCGAGCGACCGAGCGCCCCAGCCATCTAGTGTCGGTTTTTTGATTTGCTCAAAGACGCCTCAGTCGTTTGCCGCGCGCACTCTGGACGCTCGCGTATTTTGTTTCGTGTCTCGCTCGAGCATAATACGAATTATGAATAAAGATCAGTGTTTGAAATTAATATCTCTATATGGTGTTAACACCTGGCTATGGAATGTAAGTGATCCTAATTATACTAATAGAGGACTTAGGGAAGACGCCTGGTTAAATATTAGCCGCGAGGTGCATGAACCGGTTCCTGTTTTAAAAATGAAAATGGAGTCATTAATGGGATCCTTCAGGAGGGAAAAATCAAGAGAAAAGAAAAGCCGTTTGACAGGATCAGGTAAGATATATATTTATTAATTGCTTGAACATTTACTACAAAGAACTATTTATCTATTATAAAAACTTGTCACTTCTATTTTCCAGGTCGTGATGACGTTTACAAATCCAGCTGATTTGCATATAATGCCTTTGCATTTATGGCCGATAGGAACGAGCCAGGTACCAGCCAGGATACTATAAAGAATGTGAGTACATATAGTTTTTATTGATAGTTATCTTGCCATGGGGCAGTTCCATTTGTTTAAAATGTCTTGCTAGGTAGTCTATTCATTTCCTCCACGTCGTGGCATTTGTTGCATTGGTAATAATGATGTTGGATTTGATTCATTTCGCCAACTTCCTTCTACTATTTCCCCGTCATTTACCACCGCACCAAAAAAGCCGGGAGCTGCAAAGCTATTAGAAGATGTTCTTCGTAAATAGTTGTACAAATGTATTGATGCTAAAACTAATTTTGTTGCTTGTTCGGGTTCCAATAACATTGGTTTACGCAGAACTCTATAAACAGAACTTAACACTCTGAAAGCATTTTCTACAACTCTTCGTGCTCTGGAGAGTCTTTAATTAAAAATTCTTTCCTTTGAACCTCTTTCTGGATTACCCTCGTATGGTCTCATGGTGTATTCATTTAGCTGAAAAGCTTTGTCACCTAATATATAAAATGGCACTTTGGTATTGTACGGGTATTTGCAAAATTGTGGGTGATGGGATGTAAAGTTCTCTTTTTTCAAGTTTTTGGTATAATTTTGTATTTTTAAATACACCTTCATCAGAAATCCGTCCTTTACTCCCAACATTTGCATATAAAAACTTGTAGTTATCATCTACTAAGGCAAACAAAACTATACTTGAAAATGATTTATGATTATCGTAGTCATTGCCACTGTTTATGGGAGACTGTAAAACAACATACTTTCCATCCATCGCTCCCACAGAATGTGGGAAATTCCATTTATTTTGGAAACCGTTTGAAATTGCAAGCCACTCTTGTTCTGTGCCTGGCACCTAAAACAGATATAAAAAGTATATATTATTTTACAGAATGAAACCGGTACTAACTTCTCATCATCATCAACATCTCAAGTCGCTCAAGACCTTTCACTTAACAACGACAATAATCAGCAGCAACAACAACAAGATGACAGCAATAACACAAAATCCAGAAAACGAAGCAAAAGAAGACCTGCAAAAGACACAGACGATTTATCAGACGAAACTCTTTCTGAAGCTTTCAGGATTCTCCAGCAGTGCACAGAACCACAGCCAGCCCCACCGCCTTGTAACTCTGGCGCACGTAAAAAAAGATATATGCGGAATAATATTTCAAGGTGACACAGGAGCTTATCAACAATATGGCTATTATACTCGGATCGTCCTAATCGTCCTAGCACTCATGCTTCATCCTACAACAATCCGATGTCCCCCTCACCACTAACTCCTCAACCCTCTATTACCCCCCCCCCCCCCCCCCCCATTCCGATGTCTTTTCCAATTCAATCAGAGGTTCCATCTCCCTCTTCCCCTCTGGTGACTTCTCAAAATCCATCAGACATTCCTCCTCCCCCTTTGCCTCCTGCCTCATATTTATACTAAAACATAATGCAAGCGACTATTTAAAAATAATTTAACCCTTTTTTCTTTTTATAGTTATAAGTTTTATTAAAGTGATTGGACTAAATTGACAAGATATTGGTATTTTTTTTACTTACCTTTACATAATCCTTTAAATGTTCGATGATGGCATCACAAACTTCAGGAACAATTTTCGAAATAGATTGTTTGGAAATGCGAAAGAGATACTGCAAACTGGTATAAGAATCACCTGTCGCTAAGAACCGTAATGTCAAAAGTATCTTTTCTCTCACGGTTATCGCTCAACGCCAGTTTGTATCATTTCTTCGAAGTTTGCTTTCCAAGTTTGAACACAACAGATCCAACTCCTCTGTACTAATGCGTGCAAAATTTTTCTCAACTCCATCAGTTATCAATTCTTGGTACAGTTCGTTTCCGCTATGTAATAATCTGTTCTTGTATATTGTGTGGATCCAATATCGTCTTCGTTTTTGTTGTCTTCTCTTTTTTATAATCCTATTTATAGGGATAAAAGCAACAGCTGCCACCGCAACACGTACGTGTGGTGCCTGATTGATGATGTCTTATTTGCCAACTGAACGAACGAACTAAATGGCTCGGGCTTGGCGCGCGCGGCAGCCTCGGAATCATCGCGAGTTGGTGGATAGTTTCCTCGTGCGGCAAATGCCTCGCGAGGCTGCTCGCCTGGTGTGGACCCGCCTATTAAGTAAAAAAAAAAAAATATTCGGAGGTAGTTAGAGGGTTAGATTCCCGCGTTGGTACAACAAAAAATGTTGTTTCCGATTCAAAATTCCGTTGTTTGGTTAGGACAATGCAGGCTGACCTGATTGTCTGATATGAAAGATGGGCATGTAAAAAGTCGGTCCTGCACCTGATCTCTCGCCAGTCGTGTAGGTCCTCAATCACACTGGGTTACGAGAGAAAAGGAAGAGGGAGTGCTCTTGTGTACTGTATACAAACTTGGGCACTATAAAATAACTCCTGCTTAGACGGCCTGGTTTTTAATTAACCCGGCCACCGTCACCGAAATCAATGTGGGGAGCTATTATTACTGTTTCAGTTAAAATGGTGTGATCCTGACGAGGAAGGTCTGGTGAAGTTTCTGTGCGGGGACAAGCAGTTCAACGAGGATCGAGTACGTAACGGATCCAAGAAGTTGATGAAGGCGCGCACGGGGACAACACAGGGGCGGCTTGACGGGTTCTTCAAGGTGAGTGAGATACGTTGAAATAGTACCTTGACCGACAAGGACAAAACATTGTATAGCTTATCCGTTGTGTAAATGTTTTTATTAGTAAGGGCGTTAATATTTATCGTGATATTTGAATCGTGATCCGGGATTACGAAATGTAATCACGGTATTGTTATACCGATCGCCATGCGATGAAACCACCCAATGATATTAATCAAACTTTTCCAAAAACTTTGTAACTACATATTTGATTTATTTGGTTTTTTTAAAGTATTTTGACGATATTTTTAACCCCCAACGAAAACAAATGGGTGTTATAAGTTTGACGTGTCTATGTGTCTGTCTGTGGTATTGTAGTTCCCAAATGGATAAACCAATTTTGATCTAGTGTTTTTTTTTGTTTGATAGCTCACATGACCGAGAGTGTTCTTAGCTATAATTCAGCATCATCAGCTCGCTCACTGCTTTACAATTCAGGGCACACTTCATTTTTTTTAATTTTGTTTATGTTATATATATTTTTTAATATAATATTTAAAAACACATCATTTGTAGATTCTTATCCAATGGTTTCAGGTATTATCAACTACACCTAACCCAAAACGAAAAGCTGAGGAGGAGAAGAAGAAAGCGGCCAACAAAAAGGCCAAAACAGGAGGCGGCGGCCGCGGCAGGAAACCAAAATAATAAAGGAGTAAAGGTGAATTTTATAATACTAGAGATTGGCCTGTGGTCGAAATTTTCTTTAATTAATTAAATAAAAATATTTAAAGATTAATGTGTCACTAAGAGTTAACTAATAATAGTATTTATTTTGTTTCACATCAAAATAAAGTAAGTATTGTTAACAATGTAAGTGCTGGACACAATTTCAAAGTTCGTAATTTAATTTTCTACACATTTTGTTTGTGTTATTTGTGAATAAAGTTACATGTAAAAAAATTTACCGATCAATACGTACAACCGTTAATAACAAACTTTATATATTTTTATGCTTTTAAGTTTGATGCATGAGGAATTGAGAAACTTTAATAATATCTTGTTACACAATAATTATGGAAACTTATTTTTGAAAATGACTCATTTTAACCTAATTATTGGGCAATTATTTTTTTGATTTACTAGAAAGAAGAAGGGGCAAAACGTCCCCACCCTTGTAGCACTGCAAGACATAATAATATATTAAATGAAAGGGCTTGAAAAGTGTGTCATTTTATTGTATGACGAAAAATCTCTGAACCATGGGAGAAAAAAGTTAATGAGGGTTAAAAAAAAAGATTAAAAAATCATCAATCCTGTAATAATGTACCATTTCATAGTGTTGCTAATAAGGAATAATTTTTGGGAAGTAATGGTATACTGCAAACTTCAGAAAAGTGTTATATTTTGAAGAACTGTATGGAAGAATAATAAAATGCTAAAAATAAGCTCTCCTCAATTTTTTCGCAGACAAAAAACTTTCTGGAAATTGTTTCTTACTAGCGACGCTATCGAATGGTGCAATAATACAGAATGTATTTTTTTCTAATCTACTTAAATTGTTGAAATTGTTTCTTACTAGCGATACTATCGAATTGTGCAATAATACAGGTGTATTTTATTCACAATCTTATCGGTTCGAATCCTGGCCTGTAAAATGGTTTATGTAAAATCTAATGATATAGATAAAACAATAATTAAAATACATACAATTAAATAGCATAAATAATTTGAAAACGATTATGTATAGAAAAAAAGTAGAAAAGATATAATACATGGTGAATTATTCTTCTGGACGTTGTCACAGAAGTCTTAAATAAAATAGGAATAGCAATTTAGCCCGACGGAATGTCGAGTCCGACATGATCAAAACTTAAACTGCAGCATTAGATTTTTGATAACTCAATTTTCCTACCCAGAATTCGAACCGATAAGATTGTGAATAAAATACACCTATATTATTGCACAATTCGATAGTATCGCTAGTAAGAAACAATTTCTGGGTAATTGTGAGCGCATAACTTGAGAACAGAGCTTATTTTTTAGCATTTTACTATTTTACCATACCATACAATTCTTCAAAAATATGAGGCATTTTATGGAAGTACAACATTTTCCTGAAGTTTCCCTAAGTATACTATTACTTCCCAGGTAATAAATATTGTTCCTTAATAGCGACACTATGAAATAGTGCAATAATACAGAATATTTTTTAAACTTAGAGAATTTTTATCATAATATAAAATGACACACTTTTCAAGCCCTTTCATTTGATGTCTTGTAGTAGTACTACAGTAGTGGGGAGGGGCTCCATACAAAAATGCCCTTGTTCTTTACTTACAACTTTTCATAAATGTTTATTAATTAATATTTCTCTCAGAAGGAAATAAAGGAAAATGTCTAAATAAAGTATAATTTATTTATAAATTGCTGAGAAATAAATTGTATAAGTACACATTCAATAGAGAAGAACATAATTGTGATGATACAAAAAATTATATTGAAGGAAAGAAGGAAAAAAGGATTTGATTTGATTCGAAAATGCTTAAAATCTGTTACAAGTGCTATAAAAATTAATAATAACAAGGTATTTTAAACAATCGAAGCTATTTATTAAAACATTTCCCAACAGCTATACAAAATTTGCTCAGTTTTGAGTATAAAATGTAGTATTTGTTACATTCAACTTTATCTTGTATCTAACATATTTAAATACTTTTATTTCATATAAATATTATAAAGATCTAAACTCAATAAAACATTCTTAACATTCTATATAATTACTAAACAATTTTCAGTATCTAAATACAACTAGTTCCCGGTCATAAAGAACGCACATTGATGTTTGAAAAGAGATATTCGGCTGGTTTTCTCTTACTAATGTGATTAGTAGTGTTCAAACTGAATATCTCTTCAATAGTCAAACCAAAAATCTTGTAAATATTTTAGAAGTTTTGTTTGAGGAAGTTGATGAGTGCGTTGGTGGAGGCGTCGTGGCTGGACACCGGCGTGTTGTCCTGCAGCTCGGGCTCGATGGCCTTGGCCAGCTGCTTGCCCAGCTCCACACCCCACTGGTCGAACGAGTTTATGTCCCAGATCACACCCTGGGTGAAGATCTTGTGCTCGTACATAGCTGAAAAGAATACGATACCATTAGTTACTTTATTTTATTCATATTTTTTACACTTTAGTACAGTACGAGCACGATCTCAATATCTTTCGGCAATCGTTGTTTTTCATACTTCGTCATTTCCATAGAAATTGCCGAGGGCAACAACACAAGTATACACATACAACACACACATACAACAACATAAGTACCTACAAAACTTTAACTGGTTCGATATTTAGCTTGCCTATTTCGACCCTATATAATACGTAGGGCTGGAAATAGCTAACCTAAAAATGGTACAAACTAAAAATTTCAACCACGTTTACTTTGTACCATATTTGGCTTAAGAGGGGTGTAGTGTTCCTCGTCCTACAAGATTGTGTATATATCGGCTCATTACGTCACACTCGTATTCACGTCCGTCCTCCACAGTGGTCACAGGCCGTCTGCCCCCGCCACCACCACCTTCCTTTCTTTTCTTTCCCACATTTTCTTTCCCACCTTCGTCGATAACGAGTGTGCGCAGGAGACGACAGAATACTTCCTTCCCTTTTGCACGTACACTACAAGGAGGATAGACCTCTATCCTCCTCTCTTTTGGCCTTGAAAAATATTCACCTCTTAACATCTTTAGAGAAAAAAAAAAATGTTCACTAGAGCAAGAACTATAACAGAACTCAAATAAATAAAACCGTTTGAAAGGGGCGAATGAAAATAGTGTATATCTGTCTAATCTATGAGATTTCAATTGTTACTACAGCATGTAAGGAATATTACCTATGAGGGCCCCGAGTGTGAAGGGAGTGATTTTCTTCACCACGATGGAGTTGGTGGGCCGGTTGCCGGGGAACACCTTGTGCGGGAGGATCTTCGCCACCGCGTCCGCAGCCATACCGCCCTTCTCCAGCTCCGCTTGAGCCTGGATTACACGATAATAATATGTATGGACACTTTCACACCATGCAATCTGGTCCCGTGGTACAGTACCCGGCGATAAATATTGCACATCGACATTATTTGTATAAAATACACCAACTTTTCTATAAGTGATGGCTTTAGGTTGGGATAAAATAAAAATAAACATGTTCACATTATGTTTACGTATATTTTGGAAAATTACAGCTGTAGTGTACATAATAAATACCATTATACCTATTGTTAGAATGAGACATTGTAATAAAAATAATAACTCTAATTCTCAATTACTTCCATTTCACTATCTGTGCTCTCAAAGAGGTCAATATCACTGGCACTGTCAGCCGTATTTATCACTAGATTATCAGTGTAAAGTAAGGCCAACGAGACGAGATAAAAAACGTAAATAAACGGACCGCTACTGAGTTGCATTATGAAAGTGAGTTAATATTATATCTGTCCTTATCACTCGTATGCAATAATGACGTCAGTTGGTCGACGACAGCTGTCGTAGCGTGTTTCGTGGTACAGGAAAGCGGCCAGTGCCGCAGTTGTCAACATTTGGTCCGCCAAACAATTGTGAACAAGTTCATTCCTGTTTGGATTGCGTTCGAAGTGATACATATTTTTTGGTCTCCATATTTACTTGGTTTTTTGTTGTTATTATTCCGTTTCGGTTAGTTTTACTTTTGATTTTTGCTGTTATTGTGAGTGCTTAGTTGTTGATTTTAATTATGGAATCACAGCCTGGCGGCTCTAAACAACCTTTGAAAGAAATCAATTCACCACGCAAAAAGCGTCAAAAGGTAAGTTAATTTATTAATTCATTTGCACTTGAACCATTACCATAATTTTGATTTTTATGGTTCCATACCAAAAAAGATTCTTTTTATATAATAATAAGAATATAGTCTAAAATTTACCATTCCTCACATTTTTTTTATTTACAGCGGACGTATTTTACATCTAATGAAAAAGGAATGGTCGTTAATGTGCACAAATACGTAAAGCAAACTTGGCCTACTGATGAATATCCGTACAAAACAAGTATAATGGAGAAAACAGCGAGCATTTTGAACACAACATGATTGATAATACAATAGATAGTTTTATCATAAACACAGCTGACTCGGACTCTTCCGACGAATCATCTTTGTCTAGTACAGACGACAGCGATTAAAATTCGAACTTTATAATAATTTATTCAAATGAAAATGTTTTGAACCCCTGAAAATTTGTTTACATTCTTTATCTCGTCTGGTTGGCCTTACTTTAATTGTCTAAACCAGGGATTGCCAAAGTGGTCCCTGGCAAACCAGGGGTCGACATAAACGAAAAATGATTTTGGGGGTCGACGAGGTCTAAAAATCGACCCCTATTAAATTAACCCAAGTTCTTATTTAAAACTTTCAAGATAGGTAGGTACGGTGCCTGAACGTAAAAAAACTATTTGTCTTGGACCGCCGTGATGTGGAGTAGTTGGACATTATTGTAAGACTATTTGACATTGAATTAAGTAAAAGTTTCTACTTTAGCTGTCAAAAGAGACCATTTTGTGAGCTCATACTCGGAAAGAAAAGAAATGTTGTTTCTCATATCGACGATGCATCGACTGCTGCCTTACAATAAGAACTAACCTCCGGTAACCTCACTCACTCGGCGAAACACAACGCAAGCGGTATTTCACGCCGGTTTTTTGTGAGGCTGTGGTATTTTACCCGGTCGAGCCGGCCCATTCATGCCGAAGCGCGGCTCTCCCACGTAATATGGTCGTCATAAAAAGGAAAGATATTTTTATTTCCTTAAGTTCGTACACGCCATACATAAATGGGCCAGCTCAACCGGAGTGATACCACCACGACACAAAAGCACGGCGTAAAAATAGTGCTTCAATTGTTTTTTTGAAAGTCTCTACATAAAATTGCTACAACGGCCTCGTATTGCTCTGTTTGCTGTTGAATTTTCATTCACTTACATAAGTCACAAATGTATTTGGATAATCATACGTCTGCTTTTTGTCCTTTTGAACAATTGATTTCTATAGATTTAAAAATGATCCCCAGAAAAATACGCTTAGTATTATGTACATACTAGCTTTTCCCACGGCTTCGCGCGCCTAAGATTGGGTTTCTTTGAACATTTGCCCTACGTAGAGAAGAGGAAAGATTTGTTTGTTTGCAATTGCACAGGTTTCGAAAGTACTGGAATGGTTTTGATGAAATTTGGCAAAGATTTAGAGTAAACCACGGGTAAGTACACAAGCTACTTTTTACCCTACTACGGCGAAGCCAAAATGAAGGGTAATGATTTTGGCAGTCTATGTATGTATGTATGTTAGTAACCTCGTAGCGTCTAAACTACTGGTCCGATTTTAATAAATGAGGTGTCAATAGATACGTAATGATGCCGCGGGTAACATAGACCATATAATTTGTTTCCATATTTAGTATTTCGAAAATAGAAACTCGAGATTCTAACTTCTAAAAAAATTAAACCGAGACAATCATCACGTGTTTGATATCAAAAGAACGATCTTGGCGCGCGCATCACAAATATGTCAAGATACACGTTGAAAATGCGGTCGTACAAACCCAGTTGTCCAATACTCTACTCCACGGCTCTAGCTTGACCATTTTTGTACCTGTGCATTTCTGGATTTCTAGCTGAATTATTTTCTTGTTTTGGCCTTTTTAGACCCCTTTTTTATTACGTACAAATAGCGGCACGTAAGTTTAGCGCTGAGCGAAATGTAGAGGGGATAGCTGCGCATGTACAGTCGCGCACGCAATACAATTATAATTTTAATAAAATAATTTTAAGAACATATTTAAATGTACTCTTTGTACACTACCGAGTGATTTAGTTTATGGGGAGTAGAAAAAAATATATAATCTAATTTGACAATTTTTATTTAATATAATAATTAATAAAACAAGAATGACTGAGCAAAATACTCGTTGCTTCGTCAATCTCACTTTTTATTTGCTTTAAAGAATCAATCAATTCATTGGTTTCTTTTTTAACAAAACATGCATTGTTTTGTTATACACCATTTTACGTCATACACCATTTTACGTGCCTGTCTTTTCAAAACAGTATTTCTTCTAGGCATGTTCACTGTTTAAAGTCACAAACAAATTTAATAAAACCAACAATAACAATCGAACTCAAACTTAACAAAAAACAATAACCATGAACGGCAATAACAATAGATTTTAGAACGCGACTGTACAGTCAGAAGACGTATCACGGCGGGGGACGGAGTACGACTGGCTAGCCAATCGGTGCTACGCACGAGCACCCTTCGTCCCTCTAGCACCCCTGAGAGACCTAATTTTTTACTTCTGCGCAATAACGGTCAGCGCTAGTTTCGTGCCGCTACCTGTAGTCGGGTTATAGTTTTCTTTATCGCAGCAAAATGTACGGTGCCGGTGGGATTTCCCTTTGCCGCACCGCACGACTAATATTATAAATAGGAAATATTTGTTTGTATTGAATAGGCCCCAAAAGTACCGATTTTGATGTAATTAGACACAGATGTAGAGTATACCATGAGGAAGGACATAGGCTACTTTTTATCGCGATAAAAACTACAGTTCCCGCGTGATTACTTTTTGCGCGCCCGAAGTCTATTATAAGCTTCAAGCCATTCACAACATCTAGGTATTCTGTATTATATAAAACTTGAGAACAATCATACCTCCGGCTCCGTCTTGCCTCGCATGAGCGCCTCGGTCTGCGCCAGGAAGTTGGCGAGCAATATCTTGTGGTGCGCGCCGCCCGAGACGGGGTTGTGCGTCTGCGCAGGGGCTATGAAGTCGCACGGGATCAGCCTGACGAGTGGAATTACTGTTATTATACTTATAGAATATCGTCTTTATTTAATGCATATAATATTGTCAATAAATGTGCCATTATGTGATGACGCATCGTACTTTACGGCCAGGATTTGGTGAATTATACTCTTCTCTGTCAGTGATGGTTGATAACAATTTTATGCACTTCACTTCTCTTTTCTTCCTTTGTCAATCAGTAGAGAGAGAATGATGCTTTGCTGTTTTTTTTACTGCTACTGTACGCTCTAGCGTCCACTAGCATTGCTCTGTGTGCCGAATGCGAGTTTTTGTTAAAACTAAAATTAGTATGGCATCAAATTAGTTTCCATTGTTTGCCACTAGGGGCGTTGTTTCGATGCCATACAAATTGTAGTCAACTTCTTCACGGCGAGTAATGGCAAAATCTTCATACTAGACCGCCCGAATCGGCGGACGCACACACGAGTGTCGTTTACACAGCCGCTAACAAAACCTCAAATAGCAGAATGCAGTGGCACGCCCCGCGCCGCGCCGCCAAGACTTGTCGCTGCATTGAACTATTAACGAGTTTTAGTTGTGCTGCGACGCTTGCGCACTGTCAACGCTTCACTCAGCATTCTGATTACCTGGTGCCCTGGTGTATGAGCTGGTAGAAGGCGTGCTGGCCGTTTGTGCCGGGCTCGCCCCACACGACCGGGCCTGTGCTGTAGCCGACGCGCGCGCCGCTCCGCGTCACGTACTTGCCGTTGCTCTCCATATCGCCTTGTTGGAAGTACGCCGCGAATCTGACCAGACAATGATTTTTTTAAACTTAAAACGTAACCACCCAAAATAACTATCGAGTACAGCCTGATCAGGAAAACAAAAACCTGCACTGAGGGCGCTTCAATTTTGGTGGCAGCGTCATTACGAAATGCTGGGACTATATGACCCGGAATCCGGTGGGCCCGGGAAAATTCAGAGCACTGAAAATAGAACTGTACGCCAATACCTTAAAGTTCAAAATCGACGTGTCGTATGACTTTTCAGCTATAATGTAGAATTCTTATTTCAATGCTCTGAATTTCCCCGGTCTACCGGATTCCGGACAATATAGTCCCAGCCTTAAACTAGGATTGTGAGTGACTGATTAAATCTTAAAGATTTGAAATTTCAAGTTAGTTACGCAACATGACGAGGCTTTTTATATTACTAGTCATGTCGCTATGAATCATCTCGATCGCGTCAGCTTTCATTCCAAAAACAGCTTGCTAGTTTTATAACACCACTCTTTTTGCGTCGGAGGTAAAGCCAGCAAGTCAGCCGGATATCGTTATTCATGTTGGGTCAGCTAGTTTCGTTACATTATACTCGTCATGCAGGGCGTTTTCGCGTTGTGATAATAGATGTCGCTTTCACGGAGTCAATCGCGCTATCGCTCTGTCAACGGTCATTCATATTTAATCAATTTCTGTTTTGGTTTCGATTAGAGATTTCGCTATCGGCCAGTTTTTTATTTTTAAACATCACTTTCGCAAGTGAATAGCACAATAAACACATCAAAATTCAAAGAAGTTACAAAATTCTCACAAACTAAACAAAAAATCACCGACTGGAAAATGGAAGTCTTTATGGTAAATCGAAACTATACTCCATAGAAATTTAGCTTTTCCTGTGTTTATTATATATCAGCGGGTCTAAAAAGGCCACTTTAGGTTTCATATTGTTTAAAAAAAAATTTCAACTATTAGGTTGAAACCTACCAACCTACCTACCTACCTACCTACCTTACCTTACCTTACCTTACCTAACCTACCTTTACCTATGAAATTGCTGTTTTGTATGAAAAAATTTAAACTAATTTTTTTCATGTATATTTTATTTGTATTAATCGAAGTAATCACCCATGCAATCACTGCATCTTTGCCAACGCAGTGGCAGATTATTGATGCCCTCTTAAAGAAATCATCTGGACGGGAGGCAACAAATTCTTCAAAGGCATTTTGTACTGCCTCTCGGGTATTGAATTTTTTTTCGGCCAAGAAGTTATCCAAATTCTGGAAAAAGTAGTAGTCTGTAGGCGCAAGGTCTGGTGAGTAGGGCGGATGACGGAGAGCTTCCAACCCTAGTTCTTGCAACTTGGAGACCGTCTGCTGTGCAGTATGAGGTCGCGCGTTGTCATGCAGGAGCAGCGGAGACGAGCGATTGACCAATGCTGGTTGGTGATGTGCCAGCTTCTCCATCATTGTGTTCAGTTCTTCACAGTACACATCTGCAGTAATGATCACCCCATTTGGTAAGAAGCTGTGATGAATCACACCGGCGCTAGACCACCAAACAGTAACCATCACTTTTCTAGGGGTAAGTTTTCGTTTAGGGCATTGTTTAGGTGCTGAACCAGGATCCAACCAACTTGCTGAGCGCAGTCATCATTTTTCATCGTAGGTAACAAGGCGGTTCAAAATTCCTTCATTTGTGTGTCTGTTGAGCAGTGCAAGGCACGTCTCGACGCGTACTTCGCGCTAGCGATCATTGAGTTCGTGGGGCACCCATTTGTCAAGCTTTTTTACCTTGCCAATTTGACGCAAATGGACCAATATTGTTTTGACGCTAACGTCGAAAGCTGCTGCTAATTCAGCCGTAGATTGTGTAATGTGTATCATCAGCTTCCACAATCGCCTTAAATTCGTCATTGTCGACCAAAGTCTTCGGACGACTGCGAGGTTCATTTTTCAGGTCGAAATTTCCAGAACAGAAGCGAGCAACCAATAACAGGTTGTGCGTTGGTTTGTAGTGTTAGCTCCGTAAACGTCGTTGATGTTGCGTGCCGCTTGTGCCGCGTTGCTGCCACGACGGTACTCATATTCCATAATTACTCGAATTTTTAACGTATCCATGATGACGAAAAATATTGAAATGCGATGAAAATGAACACTAATCAATAAACAAATGACTACTTTTGGAAAAAGAATTCCATGATTTTAAAATAAAATTAATTTAAAATTAGAATTCTTAGCCAAACAAAAATTATTTTGATTTGAAATGGCCAGTACTGCAGAACAGCAATCTATTATATGTTACATTTTACGAGTTTCTATTGAAAACTGTCAAAATTGATGTTTTCTAATATGATGAAATCACATGAATCATGTAGCAATCACATTTTACCATTTCACGATTTTTGTATGGAAAAAAACATATGAAACATAATATGCTAGAGAAGCTTAAATACTTTAACTTTTACTCTAGGAACACAGGTAGACTTAAGTTCTGAAGCTCAGGTCCACCTAAGAGGGAAGTTACCTGAAACTAACCTCCGCCGTGTTTAGACTTTCTAGACTAGATCTAGGTCTGCCAGAGACGGAAGTTACCAGACATTAGCTCTACCTGTGTTGACTTTAGGCGTCCAGAGGAGGTCAGGTCCACTTGAGGGAAGTTACCTGTGCAGGTACTGGTCGTAGGGCAGCAGCGCGTGGGTCTCGGCGCCGTACAGGTTGCTGTACCACACGCCCAGCAGGGCTAGTATTATTGGCGCCTGTGGTATAAAATATGGCGTTTTGTTAAATAAAAATACATTCACCTAAGTTTATACAGTAAATAACATACAGTACAATCTTATTGCTAATGTCTCTCGGCAATCATAGTTTATTTTTCTATAGAAGTGTCAGACGATGTATGAAAAACGACGATCGCCGAAAGACATTAGCAATGTGAATTGACTGAACACAAAAAAATCCCTACGAATTGATATAGCCTCCTCCATTTTGGGAGTGGGAAAATCCTACTTACAAATTTATTTTCTTATAAGAAAATTTTTCTTCGAGATAAAAAATAAGTGTGTGTGTGTGTCAGCTCCGATGCACGACTGGAGTTTCCTCCTTACGAACGATAATTATGATATACATCGAGTAGAAAAAGAGGGTAAATGAACGCATCTTCTAAAATGATAAGAGAAACAAACATATATCTGTAATTATTCGGATTATTTACATTACTTCAATAAAAGCAAATTACATAAATTATGTTGCTGATTATGCACGTTGTACAGAGACAATAAATGCTATATGTATTTATTGTACAGCATGCATACCCTGTACTCGGTAGGTGTATATAAGTTGCGGCAAAACTCCGCAATACGCAGGCACACAGCACACACGTACAGACACACGCACACATTCAACTCTCAGACCAGAGGTAGTGAACTATACAGTGAGACTACGAAGCATCGCACAAAGAGGAGGCCCCGAGATACCATCTCCTTCTTTTGCACGTTCAATCCTACAGATATATAAACACACCGGCATATTTAGCGGAACACAAAAAAAAAGGTCCATAATTAAAAAAATATGGTTTTATTTTAAAATCTACTTACTACACTTCTTTTGTTATTTAAAATTTCATTTGTTCTACTTAAAATTAG
Organism: Phengaris alcon alcon; assembly: GCA_037179445.1. Lineage (NCBI taxonomy): Eukaryota > Metazoa > Arthropoda > Insecta > Lepidoptera > Lycaenidae > Phengaris > Phengaris alcon. The sequence goes on from JAYRCH010000125.1 coordinate 37,993, forward strand.
ATCACATTAAGAACAGATTTTGCGAGTAAAGGCTATTTGTGAAAAATTGTACATTTTTGAACTTTTCATGTAAGCGAGAAAAGTGAAAATTAATATTAAAATAACAATTAATTAAATTAGAAAAATGGTGATTAATATCGCGTATTTCCTCCACGTGCTCTTATTACAGTTTCTACCCGTCTAGGCATACTGAGAATGATGTTATCGATGGTCTCCTGGGATAGTCTCCGCCATTCCTCAACTACGGCGATTCGCAGTTCACCCACGTTGGCAGGAGCTGGAATTCTGGACTTAACTTTTCTTTTCAGCAAGTCCCAAACGTGCTCTATTGGGTTCATATCCGGTGATCTCGCCGGCCACTCCATAACAGTGATATTCATATCATTAAGATAAGCTTGAGTTACCCGAGCGGTATGCGGCCGAGCATTATCCTGCATAAAAACAAAATCGTCACCGATATATGGGGCAAACGGTACGACATTTTCTTCTAAAACTTCTCTGATATACCGGTCTGCAGTCAGACTCCCTGTGTCAATCACTACCAAGTCTGTGCGAGCTCCCAAACAAATGCCCGCCCAAACCATTATTGATCCACCACCGTATGCAACTGTAGTTTCAAAATTTGTCTGAATGTATCGTTCTCCTTTGCGTCTGTATATTCTTTGCCTGTAGTCAATTTGATTTAAGAGAATTCTGCACTCATCACTAAACAATACCTTACTCCACTGGTCCGCGTTCCAAAGTCGATGTTCCTGAGCAAAAGTTAACCTGTTTCTACGATGATTTACCTCGAGCCTTGGAGCCTTGGCGGGCACAAATGAACCCAAACCAGCTTCTTCGAACCTTCTTCGTACCGTACGCTCACTTACGGTTACACCCCGCACTGCTTCTAACTCATGTCGGGCTTGGACGGCCGTCAAACGGGGGTTCCTACGTACACGAAGCCGAATGAAACGATCACCCCTACTCGAAGTGCGTCTTTTTCTGCCTTGTCCTGCTCTTCTGACATAAGTACCGGTCTCCCTGAACCGTTGGATACTGCGATGGATCGTTGAAACTGGTCGACGAAGATCTCTGGATATCACTCTATAGGTTTGACCATTTATTCGCATTTCGAGTGCCCTGGCAATCTCCGTTGGGGCTAAGTCAGGCATAATTCAGTCCTCAACTCCAAAAAGATACGCGATTAAAAAAAACTAACATAAAACAGTATTTCAATGAAATTTTAAATCAAACTCAGAAGGAAGAAATACTCGAAGTTCGCTCCAGATAAGGTGTATTTGAATAAAATTAAAACAATTGCATAAAATGTGATGTTCAGTTGTTTTCTTAATTTGAAAATATTTATTTTTAAATTAAATGACGTATAAACCAGCCAGCAACCTTATATGATACTGATATCAAACCTTTATTTTATGTTCCGCTAAATATGCCGGTGTGTATATGTTTTGTCTCTTTCTACGTAACGCCTCAACTTTTCGTGTTACACTTGATTTTACTCCTCATAAAATTTCCGTACCGGGCCTTATAAATCATTTCTTAAGGAGTAATCTCCAAAAAGTAGCCTATGTTTGAATCCAGCGCCTAAACTACTACCATACCAAATTTCATCTTAATCCATTCAGTAGTTTATGCGTTAAAGAGTAACAAACATCCATACATCCATCCATCCTCACAAACTTTCACATTTATGTAGAAGTACCTGGTATGTAGAAAGTACCTGGGAGACCGAGCTTAGCTCGGTGTTCTAGTGCATACTTCGGAAAAACAAAGAAAAGGTTATTTTATAAAGGCAGACCTTATTTCTAAATTAGTCCATAAAGATGTTATAGATGTTGTGAATCTTTTATTATTATATTAAAAATAAAGTATCACAAAAATATACACCAATTTGCCAAAAACGTAAAAATTATACATACCAAACTGTCATTCTGACTCACATTAACGGAATCTGGCGGTCCCGGAAAAGTTCAGAGCACTGAAAATAGAACTCTGCGCTAATACAATAGAGTTGAAAATGGAAGTCCCAAGTGTCGAGCCGTAATATATGATATTGACATTTGACTCAACACTTGTGTGTTCGATTTTCAGCTATATTGTATTAGCGCCGAGTTCTATTTTCAGTGCTCTGAATTTTCCCCCGCCCTACCGGATTCCGGATCATATAGTCCCAGCCTAATGCACGTAAATATTCCTTACGTTTTTTTCAAGCGGCGCGGTGGTGAAGTGGTCGTCCATGAAGCTGGCGCCGTCCAGCAGGCGCTCGAAGTTGTCGAAGCCGACGTGCAGCGCGATGGACAGACCGATCGCCGACCACAGCGAGTACCTGCGGGGAGGATTACAATACAGTCAAGCCATATTATAATGGTGGTATTACATATATCAGTAGCGAAACAATTTAAAAAGTAATTATGTCAAAATTTTGACATTTTAACTTTTTATTGTGTTTTAAAAAGTTCAAACGTTAAAGTCCATTCCCATTTGTCAGTTGAAGATCTTATCAGGGCAGGTGGTTCTACATCAAAGGGAAGCCCCTAGCCTGTAGATGTGAGATCAGTTGCAGAACTTATCTTACCTATTATATAAATTTAGTACCTGAGACTAAAAAAATGATGTATCCGTAGATAAGTGTCGGTTAGAAAGTTTCAAACTGCACTGTCATATTTATTGTATTGTATTGTATTGTAATTAAACGTGAAGTCGGTATAAATCGTGTTTTATGCACACGTCGCTACTGACATCTCTATCAAAGACCTTCGTCCAATGTGCGGTCGAGGACACATACGGTGTACAAGTTTTCGACCTTATTACTCCGGTAATAAGGTTCAAAAGCGGTAGAGCAGATCTGCCGTCAACTGATGTCATCCAAGAAGTTGGACATAGTTTTTATACTATTCATCAAATGAAATGAACAAGGAGATACAGATACAAACGAAAGGGAAAAGAGATTGGATATATCCAATATTTGATCCAATATTTGATCCAATTTCTTATCTCTTTTTCTTTCGTTTCGATCTTTATCTCCTTTCCCTGATTATTTGACAAAGATATTTAGATGCAGTCATCCAATTTCTTTGATCAGATGCATATTGGACAAATATCTTTGATTTATGTAATACCACCCTAAACCATATATTATAATGCTAATGTATATATGTAAAATGCATAAACTAGATTTTTTTCAAAGAGTAATGATTAAAAAAACAGTACTTTAGTCAAATTCTACATGAAAATCTCAATACAATTTTCGAGGTTTTAAGAAGTCATATTGTGTACGAATTCTCAATTTCAATTAGACCAGCAATCAGTGAATGTCAAACACAGATTATTACTAAGCATATATAGTATATATCGATTCGACACGATCGATTCCTATAAAGTATATATCGATTCGACACGATCGATTCCTATAAAGTATATATCGATTCGACACGATCGATTCCTATAAAGTATATATCGATTCTACACGGACATAGTTGTAGCAACAACAACATAATGATTATTTACCTTCCCCCAACCCAGTCCCAGAAGCCAAACATGTTTTTGGGGTCGATGCCAAAAGCTGTGACTTTCGCCGCGTTCGTAGACAGCGCTACGAAATGTTTGGAGACGGCGGAATCCTGCAAAAAAAATTTTTTTTTTTCACTATTACACAATTTTGCCCGACTACGCCAGCTGGAGGGCTATGTGTTTTTCGAGTTTATGTATGTATGTATATATTTCTATGGCACGCTCTAGAGCGTAAACGGCTTTTCGCATTTGAGCTTAAGAGATTATCAATTCGACTTAGTCGTGATAACTGATAGTGATACTGGGAACGTCGAAATATTTGAGGTTTGACACAGTCGGGTATTTTTTTTATTTTTTTTAATTAACGGTATAATTTGTTCTTACGCTCAAATTCTGAAACGCTTCTGTTACAAATCACAAACACAGTAACAGCCCATGATTTAAGTAGCCCGTAACTTGAAGATGCTTTTGAGGCCTTTACAGTGACACTGGACTACGTCAACATCGTCAGCCTACTGAAGGACATCAGTTTCCTGATGGAAGATCTGGGCGAAGTTCGAGGTAGATTGCAGGCATTAGAGTCTACCATAAGTGATTTACGTAGTGAATTATCACAGTTAAAAAGTGTTAATTTAATATGTAGGTCACCTGATCCACCAAACTTAACTCGTCGTCGAGGCGCGCAGGCGGTCACGTTTAGTCCGTCAGCATTATCCGACGGGTCAACGAACATCGTCACTGCCGCCCCAGCCGCCCGCTCCCGGCCGAAGGAGCCGGTGCAGAGTTACGCAAGTGTCGCCGCTTGCGTCCCCCCGCCACCGCCCCCGCGTTCGAAAAACAAAGGGAAGAAGGAGGCCCCTACAAAAGAGCGTCCTCTTTCTAAAAAGGACCGAACGTGCGATGATGACGGGTTCATCAAAGTCGTGAGGAAGAAGAAGAAACCCGTCGTCCGCAACCATCGCGGCACCGCACCCAAAGGATCCGAGCAGCTGTTGCGGTGTGAGACTCCCGCGACACCGCTGTACGTGTCTACGACGTGTGCATTGGTCTACGACGGTCGAGCAGGTCGTGAACTCGTGAATTTTAGTTCCTTTTGTGGTGAGAGTTCCGACCCATCATTTACCGACCTTCGAGAAGGAGGAGTTCGGGCCGATTGGAGTCGTCTACAGGAGATTTAGAGGACGACTCCCGAATACTTCGCGCCCCACGTCGCAGACAATACGTGTTTAGTGTTAGTTTATTATACATAGTAATATGTCTATAAGGTATTTATAATAATATGGACCTATGCAGCCTGAAATAAACGGTATCTAATTTAATTTAATTTATCAGCTTTATGTTGAAAGGAATTTATCATTTCGAAGTTAAAAGTACGTCCTATATCAATTAGGTATGTACGTGCATTGTGCAGTGTCTAGTCACTTGTCTCCTGGGGACGCAACCTGTTTTGACAGTTACTGACCTCACAACCAAGCAACCCATCAACTCTTTTGCCCTACGCCATAAAATAAGCTGCTTACATCTTTAGCAGCCTGCAGGAACCAGTTCTTGGCGGAGGTCGCGTTGGTGATGGTCTCCTGCGTGGTGAAAGTCTTCGAGGCAATGATGAACAGCGCCGTCTCGGGGTTGAGCCGCTTCAGCACCTCCGCCAGGTGCGTGCCGTCAATATTGGATACGAAGTGGACCTGCAATTCAATTAATATAATATATTTAAGAATTATTTACAATAATCTAAGTGAGTGAAGTAATAAAAAAAACTAATATGAATGCATTCCTTTTTTATTTGTCGCTTAGTCAACCAAGTGTTTGGCTTACCTTTCATTGGCTGAGCCAAAAAACGGAGCATATAAATATTAAAAAAATGAGTATTGCTAAACAAAATAACTACAATTTTTATAAGAAACTGTGTGAAAGACCATCGAAAGACCTCCGACCGAGCGAGGCGGTATGCTCGGTCAGGCCGAAGCCCACTTGTATGAATTTCAGATGTCTTATATATACTCGTAGTGCCGTTCATAGAAAACTTCGATAGCGCGATTCAGGATTGTGGCGCTAATTGGTCCGCCACATCACTCCCCCCGAAGACCTGAGGTCGAATCTTGAGTCGTCTTGCTTAAGTCGCCAGTGCCAGAGAGTCCCAGTGAGTCGGAACTGTGCTGCCGTGCGGGCCGATGCTACGTGCTGACCAGGAGAGATGTGCTCTGCTTGCTGACCGGTCGTTGTTGTGAGAGTGCCCGATGAAGCCGGTGAGGGTTCGACCAGGCCGCGGTGCGTTGAGGCTGGTGGTCGAGGTACCCGATGAGGCTGAAGCTGACTGGCGTGGTGCGGAGGGGTGGGGGGTGATGATGACGATGAAGTCCTCAACAGAACACGCCTCCAGAAGGAGGCGTGTTCTGTTGAGGGTCACCAAAGAGTGGATGCCCCAAAGGGAGATCTCCGACCGAGCGAGGTGGTATGCTCGGTCAGGTCGAAGCCCACTTGTATGAATTTCAGATGTCTTATATATACTCGTAGTGCCGGTCATAGAAAACTTCGATAGCGCGATTCAGGATTGTGGCGCTAATCGGTCCGCCACATCACTCCCCCCCGAAGACCTGAGGTCGAATCTTGAGTCGTCTTGCTTAAGTCGCCAGTGCCAGAGAGTCCCAGTGAGTCGGGACTGTGCTGCCGTGCGGGCCGATGCTACGTGCTGACCAGGAGAGATGTGCTCTGCTTGCTGACCGGTCGTTGTAGTGAGAGTGCCCGATGAAGCCGGTGAGGGTTCGACCAGGCCGCGGTGCGTTGAGGCTGGTGGTCGAGGTACCCGATGAGGCTGAAGCTGACTGGCGTGGTGCGAAAGGGTGGGGGGTGATGATGATGATGTCCAGAAGGAGGCGTGTTCTGTTGAGGGTCACCAAAGAGTGGATGCCCCAAAGGGAGATCTCCGACCGAGCGAGGTGGTATGCTCGGTCAGGCCGAAGCCCACTTGTATGAATTTCAGATGTCTTATATATGTATACGAGGGCGGCACTGAAAATTTTGGGAATCAAGGAAGTGACACAACATTACTATTTAAAAATGTATTTATTGCTTTTCGAAGTATTCTCCGCGAAATTTGACACATTTTTCCATACGATGGAACCAATCATTGAAGCAACCATTCCATTCGGAAGTTGGGGTCTCCAAAATGGCCGTTTTGTAGGCGTCCACAGCTTCTTCAGGTGATAAAAATCTCTGACCACGCAATTTATTCTTTATTTTAGGGAAAGTATAGAAATCATTAGGGCTTAGGTCGGGGCTGTACGGCGGATGGTCTAATAATTCTATGATTTCTTGCTCTAAAAACTCTTTTGTTCTGTGCGCGGTGTGAGAACTCGCATTGTCGTGATGGAGGATGATGCGGCGGTTGCAGTTCTCTTTACGGAGTTCAGAAACGACCTGTGGCAAACAAATGTTAGCATACCATTCTGCATTAACCGTTCTTTGTCCTTCAAGAGGAATAGTCGCAACATTGCCGGTTTTGGAGACAAACGTGGCCACCATTTTTTTTGCAACACTCCGTGAACGAACAATTTTTGTTGGCTTTAACTTATTTTCGAACACCCAAACTCGTGACTGGTTTTTTGTTTCGGGTTCGTACGCGTATATCCAGGATTCGTCACCTGATACGATGTTGTATACAGCATTTGAGGATCCTGCGTGGAATCTTTCGAGAGTTCTGACGCACCAAGTAACGCGAGCCGCTTCATGCTCTTCACAGAGCAAATGCGGTATCCATCGGGAAAACAACTTTTTTACACCTAATTGTTCATGCAAGATTATTTGTATTTGACTCATGCCAATGTCTAAAGTTGCCTGAATTTCGCGGTATGTCACATGTCGATCTTCCTCAATCAGCTTACGCACAGCATCAACGTTTTCTTGGGTGACTGCTGTTTTTGGACGACCTTGACGGGGATCATCACTGAGCTTGACACGTCCACGTTGAAATTCAGCAAACCAGCGATAAATTGTGGTTTTGGATGGGGCTTCATCACCAAATGCAGAAATCATCCGGTCAACACACTGTTTTTGTGTTAAACCACTTCGAAAGTCATAATAAATCATCGCTCTAGAATTTTCTCGAGTCAATTCCATTTTCTCAACGACTAAACAAGTTTCACAAGACCTTGTGACAAGACCGAGAATCTTTTTTTTTTAAATAAACGGTATTCGATTTTTAAAACCAAGGAGTTTTAAATTAAAAAGGTTTTAATATGACAGGAACAGTGGAAATATTCCATTCCCGATACTTTTAGTGCAGCCCTCGTAGTGCCGTTCATAGAAAACTTCGATAGCGCGATTCAGGATTGTGGCGCTAATTGGTCCGCCACAAAACTATAACCCGACTACGTAAATTATAATATATAATATATTATATAACTTAAATTGTTATCCGGGCTAATATTACGAATCTTTATACACCTCATTTATTAAAATCGGACAAGTAGGTTAGGCGCTTCGGTGAAACAAACATACATATTAAAGATTTAAAGAAGAGAAGAAAAGAAGAAATGAAAGTCATCTTAACTAAGCTCCCATTTGGTAATGATTAGTGAAACAATCATTTCATTCCAAAGTTTTTACCTTGAGGTGATTGGCGTAGGGTTTAAGAGCCTCGGTGACCATAAGCGGGCCCAAGTCTGAGCCGCCGATACCGATGTTGATGACGTCAGTGATCGACTTGCCTGTGTAACTGAAAATATGCAAACAGTATAATTTAAACTTTAAGAAAATTGTTTCTTATTCATTTATATACTGTAATATATATATACAGGGTGACCTGAAATTCGATACATTCCTTTGAAAGATAGAAAGTAGACCTCATTTACAGTAATATTTTTCATGGCATCCCCTATCCGAAAGTTGATATTTACAAAGTTATTGAAATTTCTAAATTTTTTTCTTTATTTTCGACTTTTTGACTTTGACATGACGTATTTTTAAAAATGTTTGTCTTTTTAGTGATTTTTTTTATGTATTTTAACCGTCAATGAGTCAAATAATATTTTTAAGGAATAAATAGGGACAAACTAAGCGAGAATTTTTCATTATGAGACATGAAACAGAATTTTCTTTTAAGAAAAATGCACATTTTTCTTAAAAACAGGTGATTTTCTTTAAAAAGTTGTATGATACAATGCGTACAAATACCTTAAATAACTTTCTTACCTCATAAGCTTCCAAAAAAGGTACAAATATGTACATAAAAATATGAACATGTAATAAACAAAGACAAAACAATCATCAGGTAACGTTATCTCAAGAATTCCTCTACCTGAGGCGACCTTTTTTCTCAATTGTTTCCTTTGTTCAAACTTCGGGATGTTTCGGCTACTGTCGTCGCGGCCCTTTGTCAATGAGTTACCGACTGGCTTAGAGAGCAAATTTAGTAGCTAATATTAGTTTTAAGTCAACTATTGCCGTGTACGGACGTATTGTTGCTTTAAACTACACCCTTACTTCTTCTTAAGTACTTGTGATTTTTTTGTATCTCGATGGCTGCTTTTGAGTACGATGAATACGCTGACATCTTGTTTTGTTACGGACTTTGTAATGGTAATGCTGCTGCTGCACGAAGAACATACGTTGAACGTTTTCCGAATCGACGAGTGCCAAACGTTAGAGTGTTTTCAACAACATTTCGACGAATTCGGGAAAGCGGCCGTGTTGATAGAAGACGTGGCGATTCAGGCAGACCTCGTTTGTATGCTCCAGAAGAAGAAGAAGACATTTTAACACTTTTTCAAAATGATCCTTCTATTTCTACAAGAGCGGCAGCTAGAAGACTTGGATTGAGTCAATGGAAGGTGTGGTTTACAGTACACACAGCGCGTCTACATCCATTTCACTACACACCTGTCCAAGCGGTGGAAGAGGGAGACCCGGTTAGAAGAATGGAATTCTGCCGTTTTATGATAAATGCAGACATGGAGGATCGCAATTTCTTCTCAAGAATATTGTGGACGGATGAATCGAAATTTGACCGTGACGGGATAAACAATTTCCACAACACACATTACTGGGCACCAAAAGGAGAAAACCCCAGGATGAAAAAAGAAAGGGCCCATCAAACCAGATTCAGTCTAAATGTCTGGATGGGTATAATTAATAATAATTTAGTTGGACCTCATTTTTTGCCTCAAAATTTAAATGGTGAAATGTACGAACATTTCCTAAGAGAGGAGATTACTGGTTTAATGGAAGATGTGCCAATAGCAACTCGTCGTAATATGATTTTCCCAGCATGATGGTTGCCCGGCCGACTTCCGCCTCGGCGTACGCCAGTGGCTAGACCAAACTTACCCACATCGCTGGATAGGTCGAGGCGGGCCAATTCCTTGGCCAGCACGGTGTCCCGATTTGACCCCGTGTGATTTTTATCTTTGGGGTCATATGAAGGCTTTGGTGTATACTACACCCATAACTACTGTAGAGGAGCTCAGAAGCCGCATAAGAAATGCAGCAGAAGAAATCAAAACTAGTCTTACTACCAGAATAATCATTTCTCCATTCATCACCATTTTTCTAATTTAATTAATTGTTATTTTAATATTAATTTTCACTTTTCCCGGTTACATGAAAGGTTCAAAAATGTACCATTTTTCACAAATAGCCTTTACTCGCAAAATCTGTTCTTAATGTGATCTAATTTTAAGTAAAACAAATGAAACTTTAAATAACAAAAGAAGTGTAGTAAGTAGATTTTAAAATAAAACCATAGTTTTTTAATTGTGAACCTTTTTTTTGTGTTCCGCTAAATATGCCGGTGGGTTTAGATTACGCTATAAGAAAAGAAAAACTTCTACTTGAAATGAGAACATCAATTGACGCAGGCACCTTAATAGACCTGATAGCAGTTGGCTTACCATAAAATATATTGCATAAGATTGATAGAGAGATCTTAACAGATACAATTGATTTGTTTAATGAGGTAAGAAGGTATGAACATATGGTACAAAAAAGAATAGTCACTGCAAAGAGATCCTATAGATCTACCTACCGAGCCGAAGCTACAAGAAACGCATGTAAAATTTGTTATGTGTAATCACATAGTGTTATGTGCTAGATATTTAAATATTTTTAGAAGAAATTATTTTGAAGTCTTATTGAGATTGTCAAATTTTATTGAAATGGAAAATTTTTAAAAGCAAAGAATATAAAGATGTACAAAAGATTTTAATTTAATACCATACTGGAGGAATAACAATAAACATAATAGTCGTTTCTCGTATTTACAGACAAACAAAATAGTTTATTTTTCCTCCAAGATTATATATATATATATCGTTTTCCACATTCAAATCGGAATTATTTCATTGATATTAATTTTCAATAATCATATAATTTTTTGTTTGATTACACAATTTAACATCCCTTACCCCTTCCACGCTCCGCTGATGACTTGCTGCGAGAACTCCTTCATATGCTCGAGAACCGCGTTCACTTCGGGAGTCACATCCTTGCCGCCCACCAGTATCTGTCGGTTCTGTCTGTTGCGCAGGGCTATGTGGAGGACCGCACGGTCTTCCGTGAAGTTGATTTTTTCACCTGAAAAATAAATACCATAATTAGAACAACGCTCAAAACACAACGAAATGGCGGCGTTTTTCCAGAATGCGCCATTAATATGTATTTAATATTCAAACCAATGATTTGCAGTGTGTTTCCTATTTAAAGGCGCATTCTGTTGTCTACATTTAATTTCCAATCACTACATAGTATAAAACAAAGTCGCTTTTTCTGTCTGTCCCTATGTATGCTTTAAAACTTTCTTTACAACTACGCAACGAATTTTGATGCGGTTCTTTTTAATAGATAGAGTGATTCAAGAGGAAGGTTTATATGTATATAACATGCATAATATAGTAGAGAAACACTGATAATTAAAGAGGTTTCTAATGTCGTAAATAAACAAGCTGAAATCTACGAGATAGATCAAAATAATGCACTACAGTATTGTACACCTTAAAAAGGTTTACAAAAAAGCCCACGTTGATATGTCTATTTATTAGGGATAACCCACAATAACCATTTTTTATACTTTACTTTTTACGAGAAATAATGAACGGCTTATTTACGAAGCGATTTTAAGCAAAACAGCATTAATCCTTATCCAATTAAGTATCGTAAATACATTGTGCATTTGATATCAATATGGCTCTTTACAGCATGCACACACAGTAATGCAATTGAAATCAATATTTTCGAAGATATTACAGATTTAAAATGCAGGGACATAGCAGTTGGATCGTCAAATTTATATTCAAGCGCGAAAATTATAATAGTTATATCAAGCGGTCTCGCACGTCGCGTCGAGGTGATAGGGTCCCGTTTTTTCTCCAAGAACACTATTCCACGCGGGCGAAGCCGCGGGTAAAAGCTAGTTAGTAATACATTAATCATATCTAATATTAGCAGTTAGCACTTGTCACTGATTACCACTCCTACCTATATTCATTATATATAAATTAAGTTTTTTCTTTGCATATTTTATGAACAAAGTTTAGAATTAGTTCCTCACCATTAATCAGAACATCAAAATAACTTATATCAGTATTCCTCTTCGTTTCAATGCATATAAGACGGACATGTTCGTCATTGACATTACTATAAATTACTATAAACGATACAGACATAAATACTGTGAAGCTAAACAGTTTTGCTTATTTTACTATACAGGATGCTCGGTTAACAAAAATAGATATTCAAGGAGTGTAATCAGTGTTCGATTCTCGTTCCAAATATATATATAACTTGTGACCTTAAATTTTGACCAGATTATCCTATAAAATACATAAATTCTATTCATCACCGCGCGCCCGTACAACTCGACAAGCGCGTGACATTGAAGCCGACGCGTTGTACGGCAGTGTGATGGTGTCTATGCAAAATGCGAGTTGTCAGGAAATATTAATCATGTTATTTTTCTGTAAATCGCAAACATTTTTAGTTATGCGTACTGCCATTACTTATGTAATATTGTGGCCTAATGTTGGGTTAAATATTTCATTCGGATAACTAAACACTGTATATTTACTAACTAAATTATTTTTAATTTCAACTAATATCTAAATACCATCAATCATTATAATGTAATACTAAATGGGCATGAGGCAACACTGTGTAATAGTAAAGATCAAGCAAATTTAAAGCTTATCCATCTCTCTTGCAGTGCATAGCATTGCTGGCCCATTGTACCTAATATCACAACACCTACAACTTCATGTAAAAATATTTATCTCGATGATATATTTACCAGAGAACATGGCATCTCTGGCCTTCTCCACACTACGGCTCTTAGCCAGGTCAAGAAGCAGTTTCCAGACATTATCATCTACCCTGTTCTTTGAGTAGTCTAGCAGTATCTCTCCATCAGCAGGTGTTGGAATACATAAGCTGCAATTATTAAATGATTATTTTATAAAACCATTTGATTTTTATTTAGCATATTATAATATCATCATAATAAATCCCTTGTAGCAGTAAAAGCTGTTATACAATAAAATATAGTAGGTCTTAATTATGGTAATTGTTTTGTTTATGTTTTTAATACCCATTATGTCACTTGCTAATGATTGTCATTAGCATTAAAAATTGCACCAGTTATATCTTATATCCTTTTAAAATCAGAGCTAATAGTGTCATAGCAGCAGGGTGAGTAATTAATTATTACACGAGTGTTACAAAAAGTTACTACATAATTTCGTAAGATTACTTTTTGGGAAAGACAATTTCATGCTATTTAATTTGCGTTATATATCATTATATATCAACAAAGTTATTAAATCGTGACATTCATCACCTCAATATTAACCTTTAAAATAAAAGATAACGTATATTGTTAAACTTAAAATGCACTTTAGTTATCTAACTAAAACAGTGTCTACTTGGTTTTGTTAGTCAATACATTTTAATGTGAATAACAATTGCATATGAAATATATAGCTCAATCAATATTATAATACAATTTAATATTAAAAATTCAATATTTACCTGAATTTATTGAAACGATCACTGTCTTGTTGGAAAAGTTGTGAAATGTTAATTTTTTTACCGTTAGCATTGTAATATTCCTGCAGTTTTATAAAGGCTGGATCTTCGAGTAAATTAACTTTCGGCTCCATTTTCATTCGGCAAAGTTCAATCCTACTTACCACACAACTTTTCCTGAACTGGCTTGAATATAAAATCTCTGGTGATAACAAACGTCGAACTGACATTTCAATGACATATGAAGGTTATTTGCGTTTAGTTGCGCTGGTAAAAATTTAAAGGTAAACCATTATATACTGAAACGCTACGGCCTGCCTGCACATTTCCACAAGTTAAAAAACTTGACAGGTTTATTCTGACCTGCCGTACAATCCATGGAGGTACGATCCATCTGCGTGGAGGTTTACATTTTTTCAAAAGTTTATAAAGCGTTTAAATTTTGCACCTTTACAAAACTTTGACAGGTCATGCAATGTTTCTCGTTATCTGTGAACAAAAAAGCGGCCAAAACAAACACTACTTTGTACTTTTCAACTGCCGAACAAACATGCGCGTGGCCGGTCCGTCCACTTAATAGAACTGACTATAGACCGGAGTCCGTGGTGTGTTTACTAGTTGCCTCAGCCTAGCTTCAAACACATTTATTATGTTTTGAAAAGTAAATAAATAAAACAATCATATTTTATACAAATTTATTTTAATTCATATAATATACATAAGAGTTAACTAGAACATTATGTATGTTACAGGCGTATTGCCTACATAATATGTAGAAATTATACATTTGAGATTATGATAATAACTTTCAGTGAGTAAGGTTTAAACAGTGGAATATCAGTAGGTATAACACGGTCACCCTATGAAACGGTTTGAGACAAATGAAGTCACATCTGATATGTTACATGAATGAATGTAGATTTAATTTGTCTCAAACCCTATCTTTAATTGTACGCGTTATAGTATCTTCTATTATAATGAACCTGTTAAACGTTGAATATATTTCGAATTAGTAAGATACAAATTAAACCATTCAAACTCAATTCATGTAACTACACAAATGTAACTTATTTTTAAATAAATCTTCTTTTCTTAGGTAAATTAAATATTGATATTTCTTAGTAAGAGTTACAAGGGTTAAGTGTCCCCAGTCTCCCCTACTATTATTTTAATTTAAAACAAACTGTTTAAATATTACACCAGGTGTTAAAATGTAAAGTACTAAATGAGCCAATTTTAAATCTTAATTATATCAAGCACCTTCTTATGAGCCACAACTCATTTTATAATCACCGCTATAAGTATAATGTTTTTTTGTTTTGTTTTTTTTTTTTATGTTTTAAATATGCAGTTATCTAAAAACCGTTTTATTAAGAACCGTTTCAAGTAACTTTAATCAATTATTTGGAATCAATGGAAAATTATATATTGATCTGTTTATAAGTACATACTAAAATTATAAAATATGGTTAATTGAAGCATTATATTGTGTAATCTGACTTAAAGACAATCCCCTTATTCATAATTGCTTTTGTTAAATTTAAATTAGGTAAATAATACTAAGTCCTGTCACATTATATGAAATAAACAAAAATGTCAGATACAAACAAATGATGCGGGCACATTAACATACATGAGGGTATATAAATAAACTGAGCATTTAGCCAAGTTGCCGTCGCTTATTACGACGACGAAGTTCGAAAACAAAAATGTATGGGATTTGACATAAGCATCGCTAAGTGACATTAGCTATGGAGGCTTTTTTTTCATTTTTGTTTTAGAATTTCGTCGTCGTAATTAGCAATGGCAACTTGGCTAAAGGCCTATAATTTAGGGCTATAATTTTCTATAATTGCCTCTACGTAGTGAAAAACGCGTCTTAAAATAAACATAACTTCAAAAAGAACTTCTTGAAAGAGAAAAACGTTTTAAATGTTAAATATAAACATAGTAGGTAACACTGATGTCGTTACTCGTTACACAGTAATGAAGGTAGTTAAGTGAACGAGTAACATAAAATCTTCTATTGTAACAAAAATATACACAGGTACCGATGTAACGTGAGTTTGTCACACTAGAATGCAGGTATCGCAGGTTGGGTACAGATGAACGCAAAGTGCGCAACGGTGTAACAGTCTGTTACAGTGCAACCCATATAGGGTACAAGTGTAACAAATGCAACGCATATAGGGTAGGGAGGGTACACATTGCTGTAGCAATCTGTGTTACACCTGTACCCTGTAGGGCGAACTCCGTCACAGAACAATCAACTTTGGATGCAGTTGTAACAGTTATAGGAGAATGAAGGTAATGGATCCATTTGCTGTGCTAAGCGTCGGTGACGGCCCATATACGGATATGAGCGCGGCGGCGTGACCGCCAGCAATGAGGATCAGTCATGTTTTTTGTGGGGTGTGCAGACTTATGGCGACAAAAAGACCAGAAAATACTGTAAAAAAAATATTTAAATCGGCCTAAAAATGACGAAGATACAGCAATTTCAGTGCATTAGTTCCAAAAACGCGCCAGAGAATGAAGCTAGTCGCTGTGACGTCACTGTCTGAATCGGAGAATGAATACTTATGCAATACCTATGAAGTACGAGTACAATCAAGCCGTTGTCGCACGGATCCCGACAGATGACGTCATCGTAACCAATTCAGCGGAAGCGCGCGTTTCAAACTAGCCGTTCAGAAAAACTTTAATAAATCCACCATCTAGTGACGGATTTTAATTATTTGAAAAATAAAATGCTCAGTAAGTTAATACACATACGATATACTTAAAAGTAAAAATCAGATTTGTTAAAAAGTGATTGATCCTCATCACACACCCAGTGTGTCGGTGCTGGTATGTGGACGTAGAGCTGTTCATTCGTACATGTTACAGTAAAACACAATTTAGGTACAGGTGTAACACGATGTCTGTTACAAATTGGGTACAGGTGTAACACGGTGTCTGTTACATTGCAATGCAAATTGGGTACAGTTATAGGGTAATGAAGATCCGTTTTCTATGCAAGGCGACTGCGACGGCCAGCCAGATGAGGGCAGCAGCTGCATGCACCGCCAGCAGTTGCGAATGCGTCGGCGCCGGTAGGTGGATGTAGAGAGGGAAATGCTTCTTGAGGAGTTCGCTGCCTACATACAGGAATAGAGCGTTTTGACCTGAAATATAATCGGTAGTACGGAATAAGTTATGTCATCTTGTTACTTTTTACTAGAAATTTGTTACATATTTAAAAAATTTATTCATATTTTATTCGATGGTTAGTAATTTTTTTAATTTATTTAATCCATATCTTGATAAACTTTTGTTCACAATATAGTTTTTGTATAATTTCTATATATTTAGTAAAATTAGCCAGCCAATGCGACACCTAGGCCGTTCATTATACGTCGGCATCCAATGAAATGGATGAATAACAACTGGGCAAATCATTGAGCGCAACGTTTAATCAGCTGAACGTTGTGCTGTCATTCAGTTAATACCCTACCTAGACCAATGCCTATCCAATTATATTCGCCAGACAATTCTGGCGAATATAATTGGATGGCTGCGCATCTACATGTATAGAAAGGAGCCAATCATAATTAGATCATACTGACGCATTTGGTATATGAGGTTTAACGCGGTTGTTTAGATTAATGCCAAAGGCAATTCGCAATTAAATAAGCTTGGTAGATTACAGTTCCCCAGTTTTGAGGAGACACTCACCAGCGTAGTAAAGCGGTCGTCCGCCCCACTTAGTCTTCAGATCGACGAAGAAATACAGGACAGCTTGTATGAAGAACGCCATGGCGGCCGTGACCAGGCAATAGGAGAGCGACCACAGGTTCTTGTTGATGGGTATGATCCCACCGTTCTGGCTGAAGGCGCACAGCCCGCCGCCCGCGGCGCCGAACATGAGCGACCAGAACACCCAGCGCATTATACGAGCCCTGGGGACGGTGTCGTTAGTTGTCAGTTATATATCCCTAAAAAATATCTACCTGAGTGAGTTTTGAGACTGTCGAGGGTAATATCTGGTTCCAGTGATCTGATTATGAAAATTCTTTTACCAATAGAAAGCCACATTATTTGTGAGTGTCATATAGGCTATAAATTATAAAGATATCGTGTAACCTAATTTACCGCAGGCTAAGCCGCGGGCGTAAGCTAGTGTTAAATAACAAAGTAAATAAATAAAGCTGTGTGGTTGAGAACTTATACATTAGTAACTACGTATTATTTTTATTTCATTTTATTTTAATATAAAATACTAACCTAACTAAACCAAGAGCATGTCAGGACATGTCTAAGGAGGGTTCCGTAAATATAAACGCGATATAGGTTTTTTAACATAACTTCAAAAGTTACTGTCACATTTCGTTAAAAATAATTTTCCTAAAGAGTATTAAGCATGATCTATCAGCATGAAAATTTGCAATTTTCTAAGTCTCATAGCTTAGAAATACCAGGCCCCCCTGACTCAGGGACCAACTTATAAACCACTTTGGAGGCCGATTACTAGAAAATGGTTGACTTTGTAAATGTAAATAAGTCATACACGTAACCTTGCCTTTATTTTAAAGACCTATTCAATGATACTCCACACAATGGGGTAGAATGAAAAAAATTTTTTCATCCCCACTTCACATGTATGGAGAGTCACCCCTTAAATGTAAAATTATTATTATTTTATGATGCTAAAACCGAGATCTATACACATTCTTTAACTATACCAAATTTCATCCATTTATATTCATAATTACAGAAGCTAGAGGCGCGGGCAGACAGAAAGCTATAAGGGTTCCTTGAGTATTACGGAACCCTAAAAAGGGGTTCTAGCAAGTCACCGAAATACTACAAAATATACTTCAAAACACGTTTTTTGGTAATAGAGAGATGGAATGTTTTCGATATTTTTTAGTTATAACGTTTGACAAGCACACCATTTGTCATGATTTTGTCACAAATCTGTAGTAGATACCAGTGAATGTGGAGTATTTACCTGGCGTGGTTATAAACCAGCATGATCCTAGTCGCGTGC
Source organism: Phengaris alcon alcon (assembly GCA_037179445.1). NCBI lineage: Eukaryota > Metazoa > Arthropoda > Insecta > Lepidoptera > Lycaenidae > Phengaris > Phengaris alcon. Next base: position 56,546 of record JAYRCH010000125.1, read on the forward strand.
GCGCCGGCCTGCACCACGAGCGCACCCGACAACGCGCCGAGCAGACCTTCGGGGTCGTGCGGCACAACCGTGCGGTAGAGCTTGCGGTAGGAGCCGCCTTGGTACAGGTGCGATTCACCGAATATCGCCCTGTGGATAAGCGGTAAGTTACAGAGCGTATGTAGGTGAAATTTGCGTAGGTAATGTACGTAAATAGTGCACAATGTACGTAAGAATTGTGCACGTAAATGGTGCGTTACGTACGCAAAGGGTGCGTACTGCCCGTAAAATAAATAGATAAATAAAAAATTATTTATTAGAATTTAAACTAATTAAATTACATACAAACAATTATAATAATTAAAGAAAGTCCAAATTTGCGGCCTTACCTCTGCATCAATTTCTTCCAGGCAACCATTTTACAAGTAAACCGAAAGTAAAAAATTGTCAGTGAAACGAAAAAGTAGCAGTAGGTATAGTAGTAACATAAAACAATGCGTATTGTACGTAAATAGTGCTTTCTTTACGCAAATAGGACACACGCCACATGCAAATGCGTATTGTACGTATATAGTGCTTTCGGTACGCAAATAGGACACACGCCACATACAAAGGCGTATTGTACGTAAATAGTGCTTTCTTTACGCAAATAGGACACACGCCACATACAAAGGCGTATTGTACGTAAATAGTGCTTTCGTTACGCAAATAGGACACACGCCACATACAAATGCGTATTGTACGTAAATAGTGCTTTCTTTACGCAAATAGGACGCACGCCACATACAAATGCGTATTGTACGTAAATAGTGCTTTCTTTACGCAAATAGGACGCACGCCACATACAAATGCGTATTGTACGTAAATAGTGCTTTCTTTACGCAAATAGGACACACGCCACATGCAAATGCGTATTGTACGTAAATAGTGCTTTCTTTACGCAAATAGGACACACGCCACATACAAAGGCGTATTGTACGTAAATAGTGCTTTCGTTACGCAAATAGGACACACGCCACATGCAAATGCGTATTGTACGTAAATAGTGCTTTCTTTATGCAAATAGGACGCACGCCACATAAAAATGCGTATTGTAAGTACGTAAACTGTGCGAATCGTACGTACCTGTCGATGTACCCGGCGATGCCGGCGGTGCAGTTCTGCAGCGAGTGGTCGCCGAGAGCGGTGCGGTGCAGGCCCCCCGGCCCGGCGTACCCGCGCGGGCAGCCCGGCGCCGCCACCGTCATTGTCACGCACACCTGAACAGACAACACGACCTCACAGATAACCGGCGTATAACCACGCTCGCGTTGGATTACTCGCTCTCAATAAAAAAAATTAAACAATAGCCATGTAACCTAAAAATGTTTTTGTCTATACATTGTTATATAACATATCGTACACGTAAACAATCTAAAACCCATATTGTAAATCTTAACAAATAACGACGATACTGTTTGTATCTTCGTTATTTGTTAATTTCTACTTATTATTTTTTATTCTAAACAATTTCAATTTGAAATAAGAAAGAGAGCGATATACGTGTGTGGCCTGTGACGTCACCAACTGCCATAGATTTGTCATAATACTCATAAACAATTTTTGGCGATAACATCTTGTGACGTCACAAATCGTTTTATGAGATGGACAATATTTCTCATTTGTTTATAATAATGTTTTAATGGTGTCAACCTAAATAACTATTTCTATTAGATTTATGTATCACAATTCCACAATATTTCAATGTAATTTGTAAAAATGTGATATTCGACAATAGACAACATCCATATTGTGATTCTCATACTCATACCTGTACAGCCACCAGCAGTATCGTAGCGAGCCACTGCTGCCAACCGGCTGCTATGTCTCGGAATAGCGATCGACCTGCGAAAAGAAAATGACAAAATGGCGACGCTTACACTTTTGCTGCGCCCGATGCGTCAGTCTTCACTTATCGTAATGATCACTCAGATTTTGCAACTTCTCAGAACTGATATTGAATTTAGAATATATATTATAGATGTGATGCTGAAACACCAAACGGCATCCCCCGGTTTTATTATTAAGTTATATTGTATACAGTATACTTCAATGGATTCCTACCCGGGTATTGCGTAGCAATGAGTGAAACGACGTGAATTCGTCTCAAAAATAGCTTCCACAGTTGAAAGCAATTTAAAAGACGAATTTGCTTCAATATAATATTTAGAAGCTTCAGCACCACGTTAATCTGGTCCCGTGGGTCGAAGAACTTGTGTTACGGGTGTACCAGACAACGGAAATATATTTAATACTTTTATACTATACACAATACAAATTTAAGATTTTTATTATTTTATACACATATTTAATACACAATACACATTCATGACCCAGGAACATAGAAAACTGTTTTGTTCCTTTGGCGGGATTCGAACCCGCAACCTTCGGCTTGAGCGCGTTAGTGCGCTGAGCCACAGATGTCGTCCTGTGGCTCAGTTGTTTATATAAAAGGTTTAGCCTCGCTCAATTTTCCAACTTCACCGTATTTAATTACAAAGACTTACCCGGTGTGATATTAATAGTAGTCCTCATGAAGGCGCACTCGAGCGCGCCAACTATAAAGTACATGACCGCCAGTCGCTGCAGCACGCCGGGCAGCCGCACGCCCGCCCACGACGAGTCGACCGCGCCCAGCACGATACCCAGCAAACACAGCAGCAGCGAGCGGCGACACACCTGACGGACGCGTATTATTATAGATTTTATATTATAGATGAGATTAGATATTATAGATTATTACGCAAGTACGTTTGGAAGCACTTGCGTGGACGAACGTACACATATGCACCGCACACGGGTATATAATTATACGTATATATAAGCGTGTACACGCACCCACGTACTCGTACGCACTCACGCACGTATACATAAACACAAACACGTGTGCACACAAAATAATATCTCACCTGTTCGAAGGCCGACCACCGCGGCAACTGGTCCTCAGCTTGGCGTTGAGCGACACCACCAGCGACTCGCCCATGGTGATGACGAATTCCACGTGGCGTATATACAATCATGTACACGTACACACGCACGCGTACACGCACGTCACGCGCGCATGCTCACGTATACACGTACCCCCGCACGTACACGTAAGCACACAAAATAATTGTTTCTCACTTGTTCGAACGCCGACCACCTCGGCAGCGAGGTCCTCAGCCTGGCGTTGAGCGACAGCACCAGCGACTCGCCCATGGTAAAGGCGAACCACGGGAACACCACGTCGGCGACTGTGAGCCCGTTCCACGCCGCGTGGTTGAACACGCGGTAGCCGCCGCCGCCGGAGTTCACGAATATCTGCAGATTTTTGTATGATTAGAATGATATCAATCCCATAGTAAAATGTCATATTACATTTTCCGAAGGCTCGCGACTGTTATTGTTAACGAATAATTAACATATTTAAAACAACGCACGGTCGTCAACGTAAGTACATCACACAATGAATTTCTAATATCTAATAATCAAAACAATAGCTTTACCAGCGGCTTTGATATACGGCCTTATACCTGTACAAAATTTGAGCCTGAATTTTGGAAAAGTCCATCTTTGCAATTGGTTACTTCATAAAAACTCTAACTGCATGGATCATATCAACACAATTCGTTAAATGAATTGACTGCGTGTTATTTATACCTTTTAAATAGACAGGATTCTGTGTAGTGAACTCATGGGCGGTGCACATTACAGAAACAATAACTTAGGAATGCAACAAACATTTCGACATTACCATGAGCGCGATGGATATCCCCCGGAAGATGTCCAGCGAGCGCAGACGCGCGCGCACGGGCGACCGCGGCACGTTGGCTTCGGTGGTCAGCACGCGCGTCTCCGTGTTCAGTTCGTTGTCCTCTCTGAAATTTTCGGGGTAATCTCAATTTATAGTTTAATTTCGTTTTCGGTTAATGCTATTATAACAAGAGGTCGGCCCATCATGAGATGGGAAGGTGAATTAAATTTAACTGCTGGACCATTCTGGACTAGAGTAGCAAAGGATAGAAATCACTGGAAAGAGCTGGAGGCCTTTGCCAACCGAATTAAGAGACACTTCATTTAAGAATAAGACTTTTTTATCTACCACAATGAAAATTCGGAACAAAGGGTTTAATAATAAATATTAATAATAATGCCAAGTTCCAGATCGCTCAGCGAGCTATGGAGAGGGCTATGCTCGGAATCTCTCTGAAAGATAGAATCTGGAATCAGGAGATCCGACGAAGAACAAAGGTCAGCGACATAGCCCTCCGGATAAGCAAACTGAAGTGGTATGGGCGGTGCATATTTGTCGAGCAGCCGATGGCCGATGAGGCAGAAAGGTTTTGGAGTGAAGACCGTGAACAACCCGCCCCGTAGGACGACCTCCCGCGAGGTAGACCGACGACCTAAAGAGAGTGGCGGGAAGCGGTTGGATGCGGAAGGCAGAGGACCGGGTATAGTGGCGCGAAATGGGAAAGGCTTATGTCCAGCAGTGGGCGACTACGGGCTAAGGATGATGAATAATAATGCTATCAGACAGCATATACACATGTTTTTCTGTACAATTGTTCAGTGTTGGTTTAGAGTTTAGACGAATCTATATTATACGCAAGCATTGCATTGTTTTTGTGTATAGAAACCAAAACAAGTGTATTAATGGTTCATAGTAAACGAAACTGAATAAATTGAAAAAAAAAACGTGTTAGAAATCATATCAAATGAACCGCGGCAGTCTGTCAAGAATTTATGTTTTATTTTAAAAACAATATCACAAATTAAAACTAACATATAACTCCATACAAACTCACCGAATAAAATATCTTGCATAAAACCGCCCAGCCATGACTCTCTTGCCGATACCCTTGACGATGTACCAGAGAGTGGCCATGGATAGCAGCACCACCACAGCAGTGAGGATCGGAAGGAAGACCGCATCCGGCTCCGCTGTCATCCGGGGTCTACAGCTTTCCGACACATTGAGGGTATATTGGCCGAATTCCCCAAACTCATAGGTTCCTAAGACAAATATACTTAAATGAAATGAACCAGGAAACGAGCAGACGGATCGCCTGATGGTAAGCGATTACCGCCGTCACACTCGCAACACCAGAGGAGTTGCACTTGTAACTCCTCTGGTGTTGCGACTAAAGTTTAAACTAACACAACGCAACACTAACGGGAACGCAAGTCGCAACACCAGAGGAGTTACAAGTGTAACTCCTCTGGTGTTGCGAATTGCGTTCCCAGTACTTAAAATCCCCAACCACCTTGGGCCTCCGGTAACCTCACTCACTCGGCGAAACACAACGCAAGCGTTATTTCACGCCGGTTTTCTGTGAGGCCGTGGTATTTACCCGGTCGAGCCGGCCCATTTATGCCGAAGCGTGGCTCTCCCACAATAACTTTTGGTTACTGACCTACGTTTGATCTTTAACAAAATATTACATAACAGAGATAATAGCTGATAGATATACATGGTGTGTGCATTTGATTATTCACTAATCATCGAGAAATTAATTATTTTTACTGTTTGTATTGTGTAAGTTTTGTAATATTAGCGTGACAATTAATTGAAAAATCAATATTTAAAAAAAAACTGAAATCAATATATTAATTAATGTTTAAATTAGTTAATAATAATTATTGATTGATAGTGAGATGTTGTAAAACCATTTTTCTAGAAAAAAGAAAAAAAAAGTAAACTGAGCATGCCATAGTACTCAATTTCATGTACCTGTTATACCCTTTATATGTCCCGACGACGGTGGACACCCAAATATACTTATAAGAAGTTTTTATATTTATGCCAAAATAATTGCACATGTTACATTTTGTAAAATGATCACAGTAATATAAATATTTACAAGTCAATATACAGAAGATAATAGCCTAGTGTTATTTGTAAGCTTGTTTACTTTGTAGTATTTTTATGGTTTCAGTTGTATATTCATATAAGTTGAAGCATGTTTTGATAACCGGTATTAAAACTAGATACTGCAATATTACTGGTTGTGGCTTAGTGTTAGGGCGAGGCCATAACACTGCGTTGCAACGACGCGACGCATCGCAAAAAAACGATGTCGCAATTGCAATACAATTAATAAGAATAGGCTACTTGACACATATTTAATTTCAAACATTGAAAGATTATTTCCTTTAGTAATTGGCTTAGGAAAACGTATTCTAGCTATATCATAAATTAAAGACTTAAGATTGATAAATAAAGATGATTTAAAAATATGTATTTTTGTTTTTTAATTTCTAGTGATGAAAACACCTCAAAGTAACTTCCGGCAAGGATGTGACGACACAAACAAACAAAACACATATGTAGTAGTGAAACGGAACGTTTCTGTTAATAAATAGTTCATGACATCTTATATAGTTATATAAAATAAAAATGTTTGGTGCTGACTTTTCTCGTGGACGTGCCCCTAGTCATTACGAGTATCTCATGGAGGGCAACCTATACAGCATGTTACAGAGGTCAGGGATTTAGGAGTTCACTTTACTGCAGACCTCAATTTTAGAAAGCATATTGTGGGGGTTTGTAAAAAAGCTTACCGTTACCTAGGATTTGTTCTACGCCAGGCCAATGAGTTTACAAACATAAAAGCTTTAAAAGCGTTATATGAGACTCTAGTCAAAAGTAATTTAGAATGCAATGCCGTAGTTTGGAGTCTGAATGAAGCCAAATATAAAGCGATGTTGGAAAAAATACAAAATAAATTCATTAGATTCCTTTATTTTAAATTATACAAGATACATCCTGGTTACCACTTACTATGTTCAACATTGTTTTTGCTTGGCATGGTAGGATATTTTAAACTGGAGGTTAGACGAGAAGTAACGCTTGCTACTTATTTATTTAAAGTTCTCAGAGGGAAAGTTTATAATCCCAACATACTGGGAGAAGGGAGATTATGCGTCCCGGATAGGTACATGACCGCAACTGTTAGCGGTTCCGGCAGCATGCACCAACCTTTTACAGCAGTAGCGGTACACCTCAACACGGTAGACAAGAATTGATATATTTGATTGTTCTTTGAATGACTTTACTAAGGCTGCATATTTTATAGTATGTTTTAATTCATAAGATGTCTGAAGTAAGTCCTTAGTCACAGTAGTTATATGAAATTGTTTTCTAGATATCTAAGAAATTTACTTTATTAGTTATTATGTTTTTGATGTTTATTGTTTATTATTAGTTACTTGTCTGTCATATTAGGATAAGGTCCCGTAAAGATAGATTTAAGTTTAGAAATAAATAAATAATAAAAATTAACAAAGTCTTAATGTCAAACGGAATGTCACACCACCATTTAACTACTACAGAATATAGCACAGATTACAAATAGTACAAGTATGACGTCACAGCACAGTTAATCTACCAACCAACATGGCAAATAGTGTTTTTGGCAGTTTTAAAAACTGTATTAAAAAAAAAAAAAATTAGGTTTTTAGGTTTCAAAATATTGTAATTTATTTTTTTTGTGTAATGTAACAATTATGAAGCATTTAGGACATAAATAAAAACAGGTCATGTAACCTATTGTGCGATACCTCGTGGCAACACAGTGTTGTAGCCTCACCCTTACTCATGTTATGATGCAACAGACATCCAATTACATACTGATCATATATTAGTATTAAAGAGTATAGACAGAATACTCACCCCCTTACTAATAAAATTATTTACACAACGGATAACTTAAGCAATGTTGCTGTCTTTGTCTGATACATTGAAAATGTCACATGATAGAAAAAGATAGCAATGTTGTTTAAGTTATCCGTTGTGTAAATATTTTTATTAGTGAGGGGGTAAAAGTATTGTACTCTACTAAATAATTATATATTAATAATAATAATAAAATATTATATTAAATATAATAATAATATATTTTTCCTAAAGAGTATTAAGCATGACTTATCAGCATGGAAAGTTACAAGTTTCCACCTCTAATAGTTTAGAAATGCCAGGGTTGAGGAGGGGGGCACTTGTAAACCATGTTCGAGGCAAATTAGTCAAAAATGGTCTACTTAAAAAAATTGTGTATGGAAACCTCGCCTTTATTGAAAAAGGTCTATTTGAAGATGGGGTAGAATGAGAAAAAAAAAACAGCCCTACTTCATATATTATAACCACCCATAATTTCCCATAAGTTAAAACATTTTAATTATTTTATGCCACCAAATAAAAAGTATATAATATGCAATCTATAAGTGTACTAAATTTTATGAATTTATATTCATGATTATATAAGGTAGCAGGAGTGGTCAGAATCGTCTGTCTGTCCTTAAGGAACCCCTATAGTATCACAGTACACACAGTGAAACTATAGGGGTTCCTTGTAGTACTACGGAACCCTAACAAAAAATGCAATGTACTTTGTACAAATGTACAAGAATTTTCTAATGTAAGAAGTACGATAATATAAATAATCTAATGATTTTACATATTATTTTAGGTAAAGGAGAGTAGGATGTAAAATAATTTTTATTTCCAAAAAATGTTTAGCAAAAGCATATTTTTAGGGGTTTACTAAGGATCCTTGAGAAGCTACGAGTAACAGTTTTAAACTAACAACTCGTATTAATAATTATGTAAATCTATAATGGCAAATGACTCATTTGACCTAAACACAGATGCAGCATGATTAGAAGTATCTAATACAAGTTACTATTTACATGCCTATAATTTTTTGATCAACATAATTAAGTACTAGTGACCATTATGTATTTTATTAAAAGACATTCATAAAATAATAACTACAATTGATTATATTTATATACTTACCTATCAAAAGTCACACAAAGTAATCAGAAATAAAATAAATTCTGCCCTAGTACCTATTTGTAAACTTGCTATAGAGAATCATGTTGTTTATGCATAATGTGCTAAATATTTGATGCGGAACGTGATTACATCGCGAAACAGCTGCAAATGTGTCATGGTATTAATTGCGTCTAAAAACAAAGCAATAAAACATACCGTTGCATATTTGTCCATCGCTATTTCTCACTTCATATCTCAAGGGACTAAACGTGTCCAGTACCAAAGACCCCGTTGTTGATAATTTCTTGGTCTCAAGCAGCATACAATCCTCACATTCCTCATATTGGCTCCAAAATGCAACTTCTTCATTCGTGACGATCTCCAAGCAGGCTTGGTCGTGCCTCAATGTTGTTCCATTGCAGCCCCTTATAAAAGCGCCCACGTTTTGGAAATGATTCGACATAGTTATAATGTCTGCATCCGTTAGCAAAACAGTGAATAATTATTCTTTAAAACAATGGATTTGCAAAAAAAACAATAATAATCCGTGCATTGACAACTGTAGTGACTCGACCTCGACTGTCAAGTGTCAACAGTCAATGTCAAAATTTTTTTAAGGTGGTATATCTGTAGTATTGCATGTAATCATTGACAGTGTCAAGTTTAAAAGGCGGGACATAAAATGTCAAGTTTAAAGTCTTGTCAAAGCTACGTATATGATCAAATTGTAGGGTTGACTGAGAATTATATAGAAATTAAAATATGTCTCATGACCCTTAATCTAATATGGCAGACTATTTATATATCTTTATGCATTAAGCACTACCGAAATGTAGATATTAAATAAAGGAGCTATTATTACATTACTATAATAATAAATGATATGTATGAAAACTTGTCATGATATTACACAAAACCCCGCCAAAATACTCAACGTAATTGATACAAAGACAATGTAATACATTTGTTTTTTCAACCTAGGAACGTGTCTTTAGCCATACTGCGACCGTAAAGTGCCAATTTAGACAGTCAGAAGTAATAAAATATCTCAAAATCTAATACCGTTTTTATGCGTATTTCAGACTACGCTATACCTACCATTGACTATTGTGCTATATAGTCAAAAAAGCACCTAATTTTATACTTTATAGCATGGCGTTCACATTACGAGATATTATCGCAAGCATTTAAAGTACAGTAATACCCCGGACTTACGCGATAGGTGGGTCCGAGCGATTGCCGTGTAAGTCGAATTCGCGTAAGTCGGGGTTCAACTTTGCATATAAATACATATAAAGTATGTTTAATCGGGACCAGAGTTTCAAGAAAACAATAATTTAGAAGAAAAATGTTTAATAAAGAGTAAGATAATAAAACAATTTACATCGTTATGAATAAAGTAACCTAAACCGAAGTTATTTTGATATCGAAGGCTTCATAAATTCTAACAATGTTGCTTGACGAGTTAAGTTTTTCTTCTTCTCACGCAAAATTTCCTCGTAGCATACCAGTAATTTTTTTATTCCCCGTTTTGTAGTAGAAACGCGTTCTTCATTAGAATCTATTTTTTCTAAAATTTGTAACCCCTTTTCAATTGAATTCTTGAATTTAATTGAATTGAAAAAAATTATATTCAGTTTACACTCCAAAGACAGTGTTTTTCTTTTCTTGAAACTCAAATGACTCATTTTTTGTTCGCTTAGACGACATAATTAGAGGTTATAATTAAAACGCACTGCACACGTAAAATAATTCTACGCGGAACACGTTCAAACCTGTCGCAAGCTGAACACTGAGAGGGCGAAGCGAGAGAGCCGATGCGCGCGGCAATCGAAATGAAAAACCGCGTATCTCCGAATTCGCGTAAAACGGGGTAGCGTAAGTCGGGGTATTACTGTATACACTATATAGCAAGCTCAGTTGACACTTGACCGTGATCTTTGAAGAGTGTGCACAGTTGCACAGCACACATCACGATCGACGGATATTTTCTTACACGCTCTATAAAGTACTCCATGTCATGGAACACTTTATAGAGCGTGTAAGAAAATAAAGTGTTCCATGTCATGGAACATTTTATATGTTCCATGACATGTAAGCGCAAATCCGTCTCAGGCACAGGATCGTGTCCAGACGTATTGTGTCGCTGGAGGCTGGAGGGAGGAGGAAGAGAGCGACGCGCGATATAGCACAGCACGAACTCAGCGTACAGCATCAATTTTATAGCGTATAGTAAAACAAATAACAGTATACAGTATATATATATTGTTGTGCTATGAGCTATATGCTACTATAATATTATAGCGTAGTCTGAAAGCCGCTTTAGCCAAAGGTGTAGTTTTGAAAATTAAGAACTTTTTATAAATTAAAGTAAGTACTTTTTGATACGTATTGTAAGTTTAAAGGTCATTTTATTCGAATTATGAAGAGTACATACACATCTTAATGATTGTTTACTAATCACGGGTGTCTCCAGAAGATATCAAAGGAATAAATGTATAAAATTAATAAGCACACAACTTCTGAAGTCCAATTTTTTCGGTTCGGTTTCGGTCTGTCTCACTCGTCCACGCGCGACAGGTGCGTATGTGAATGGGACACCTCGCGGACCGAAACAGGATTATGACCACAAATAATTACGAGAATTGACCTTCTGTTTTATTTCATTCAAATACATTCAAATGGCAGAACCATAAAGTGTTTTAGCCAAATCTAATAAATCTTCGTAGAACTCCGTTTTCACTCTCTTGGGAATAGGGACAAAGCTACCCTTAAAATCATGCTCAATATCATGTTCCGCAAAAAACCATCTAGGAAGTAGTCCATATTCAGCATCGTTGAAGTAAACGTTTCTGAAACGACCCGACTGCAAAACTAAAGCACAGGAGTGCCCCTTGAAGTATATCTGCAAACAAAATATAATATCGCAATAAATTATTACTACGGATGTATATGGACTTGACAGATATTATTTAATATAGTAATTAAGATCATACTAAATTCTTTAAGATCAAAAAGGTTTATTAGAATAATAAATTGATGCTTTGACCAATAAATAGAGGGCATTAGTGACATAAGCAATGAAAATTCTCCCTTACTTTTAAACTAGTCTTTTTATATTTCTTGCTGGAAATACTCTGCATTGGATCAATCATTGCTATGCTGAGTCTAAAAATAACAAATAAAAATTCTGTAAAACATGTACCTACATCTTGATAGAATATTCATTTTTTATACCTAAAGATAATCTATATGCTTCAATCAACTAAAAACAGATATACCAACCAAAGGATATGGGGAAGTTTACTATGAAACAATTAGCCACGGTGACCAAAGATAAAATTAGGCTAGAATTTAGATGTAGGTAAGCATACTTACACCTGGATTACAGTAGCATTAGGCATGGGTCGAATTTTTGCAGGACTAGGGTATATACTTATACTATTCATATGAAAAAATTATTAACTATTCATTGATTATCTCCAATTCTCCATAAATATGAATTCAAATAATTACGGGAAATTAAATGTAAATGAAAATTATTTTATACCAATTTTTTTAAACAGCGGGTAAAAAAATATTAAGTATGATTGATATTTATTTAATTAATTAAGATATATGTACTCACAAGAATTTATTTATTATTTCCTTCAATTCTAATTTTATTTCCTGAATAGTGGCATTATTTTGATCAGTTGCTACTTGTGTGTTTTTGAGCTTTGCATTATCATTGAAATCCACTGCATTCTCATTATTTTGATTACGTCTAAAAATGCACAAAATAATTAAGACGTTGCCTTTAATAACGGCAACAAAAATATGTTATTGCCGTTGTTAATTAATTATTTATTATTAAAAGCATAATGAAACAATTACTTACAGCACACTTATTATAAAATAAAATGTTTTCGGTCTATTTTGCTATGAAAAAATACCTACTTAAACCTACTTACTTTAAAACAGGTGATATGGAATTTTTAAATACTTTCAACTCGGCTCTGTTTGGTTGCCTCAATGGATTTATTTCAAAATCATCGTTGAAATCCAATACCCAAATATTATCATAACTATGTTTTGTAATCGGCAAAACATCTTCAAAGTCGTTTTCAAGAAAAGTTGTTTTAGCTGAAGTGAATATTACGAGAGCCAAAACTATCGCTAATTTGAACATTTTGATATAAGTACATACACGCTAAACACACTGAAAATGTTATGCTTCGAGTGTTCAAATAGCTACTTAACTAATTAATCACACTTGAACAAACAGAAAGTGTTTCTCAAACTATTCCAAAATACTCTAGCAGATAAAGTATTTTGGAATAGCTAGCTAGATTCTAGCTTATGGCGACCCGCAATGAATGTATGTAGAATGTATCCTTACTAATTAGGGTTCCGTACCGGGAACGGGACCCTATTACTAAGACCCACTGTCCGTCCGTCTGTCATGTCTCAACTGTGATAGTTAGAAATTTTCACAGATGATGTTTTCTGTTGCCGCTATAACGTGATTTTTTCTGCTGTTTTGTACGTTTTCGTGCGCGGGTCCGACTCGCACTAGGTTTTTGTTATAAACACGTAAGTTTGTAATAATAGCACTTGGTTTTTGTTATAAACACGTAAGTTTGTAATAATGTGTGGATGTTTGTTACACTTTCACGCAGTAACTACATAATACACACACCGGCATATTTAGCGGAACATAAAATAAAGGTTTGATATCAGTATCATATAAGGTTGCTGGCTGGTTTATACGTCATTTAATTTAAAAAGAAATATTTTCAAATTAAGAAAACAACTGAACATCACATTTTATGCAATTGTTTTAATTTTATTCAAATACACCTTATCTGGAGCGAACTTCGAGTATTTCTTCCTTGTGAGTTTGATTTAAAATTTCATTGAAATACTGTTTTTTGTTAGTTTTTTTTTAATCGCGTATCTTTTTGGAGTTGAGGACTGAATTATGCCTGACTTAGCCCCAACGGAGATTGCCAGGGCACTCGAAATGCGAAGAAATAGTCAAACCTACAGAGTGATATCCAGAGATCTTCGTCGACCAGTTTCAACGATCCATCGCAGTATCCAACGGTTCAGGGAGACCGGTACTTATGTGAGAAGAGCAGGACAAGGCAGAAAAAGACGCACTTCGAGTAGGGATGATCGTTTCATTCGGCTTCGTGTACGTAGGAACCCCCGTTTGACGGCCGTCCAAGCCCGACATGAGTTAGAAGTGCGGGGTGTAACCGTAAGTGAGCGTACGGTACGAAGAAGGTTCGAAGAAGCTGGTTTGGGTTCATTTGTGCCCGTCAAGGCTCCAAGGCTCGCGGTAAATCATCGTAGAAACAGGTTAACTTTTGCTCAGGAACATCGACTTTGGAACGCGGACCAATGGAGTAAGGTATTGTTTAGTGATGAGTGCAGAATTCTCTTAAATCAAATTGACGGCAGGCAAATAATATACAGACGCAAAGGAGAACGATACATTCAGACAAATTTTGAAACTACAGTTGCATACGGTGGTGGATCAATAATGGTTTGGGCGGGCATTTGTTTGGGAGCTCGCACAGACTTGGTAGTGATTGACAGAGGGAGTCTGACTGCAGACCGCTATATCAGAGAAGTTTTAGAAGAAAATGTCGTACCGTTTGCCCCATATATCGGTGACGATTTTGTTTTTATGCAGGATAATGCTCGGCCGCATACCGCTCGGGTAACTCAAGCTTATCTTAATGATATGAATATCACTGTTATGGAGTGGCCGGCGAGATCACCGGATATGAACCCAATAGAGCACGTTTGGGACTTGCTGAAAAGAAAAGTTAAGTGCAGAATTCCAGCTCCTGCCAACGTGGGTGAACTGCGAATCGCCGTAGTTGAGGAATGGCGGAGACTATCCCAGGAGACCATCGATAACATCATTCTCAGTATGCCTAGACGGGTAGAAACTTTAATAAGAGCACGTGGAGGAAATACGCGATATTAATCACCATTTTTCTAATTTAATTAATTGTTATTTTAATATTAATTTTCACTGTTGTTTCCTGATAACAACAAACTCCTTACTACAGAAAATTTATGGAAATAAATGGAAAAAATGGGTGATTGAAACCTACCAATGAAACCCTATTAAGGAGTGGTCGCTGTCTGTCTGTCTGTCACCAGGTACATCTGGTGAACCGTGATGGCTAGACAGTTGAAATTTACAAAAAAATTATGTACTTATTTCTGTTGCCTCTATTTACAAAAAAACAGTAAAAACGGAATAAACATTATTTTTTGCCGTTTTTTTTAAATATATTAATAACAGCAACAGGTGGACGGTTGAAACATTCACTGAATATTGAATTGTATATTCTCTTTCAAAAAAAAATAAAAAAATATATTTTTCTACTAATATAAATAACTATTATACTGAATTCTCTAAGTTTGGAAAATTCCTGAATATAAAACTAAGGTCATATTCAAACAAAGAATAATAAACATACGACAATTATATATATTTATATTACAAACATGCTTTATATAACAAAATATTTTTTGAATTGGATCACTTTTACACAAAAGTTAAGTTAGTGATTTGTTTGGAAACGGAAAAGGAAGTTATGAGTAAATTTTGAATTCATTCAAAACGAATTAATATTAACAATTTTTGGCATACAAAAGGGTTACAGTAAAAAAGTTATCATAAGTATTCTAATGTTTTACATACTCAAGATCTCTTAACAACAAAAATATGATATCGGAATGGAGTACAAAATAAATGCTAGCAAACAAAGACACTGGGTGAACCTATGATTACGTAAGTCTATGTTGTAGCAAACAGATATAGTAAGGCTTTGGCAAACTGGAATATCTCGGAGCCACCCAACTTTGATTCTCCATACACCCTGTCCACAAATGTGATTGGTACCTCACCTATCGTGTAATCGAGCTGTCTTGCCCTGGAATAAAACAAAAGATTTCGACGATATGTTTAATGTATTAGTATATCACTGGCGGTCGCCCTGTGGTCGAAATTTGCGCATTTTTAACTTTAAATTTTATAAGGGTTCTTTTGCTTCGAAGATAAAAATAATGTAAAAACTTACAACTTATACAAAAGTACAAACGTCAACATAATTTAACGAAATAGGGTACTTGACTCATATTTAATTTCATACATTAAAGGAGTATTTCCTTTAGTAATTGGCTTAGGAAAACGTATTCTAGCGATATCATAAATTAAGAGCTTAGGATTGATAAATAAAGTCGATTTAAAAATATGTTTTTTTGTTTTTTAATTTCTCCTGATGAAAACACCTCGATGTAACTTCCGGCAAGGATGTGACGTCACAAACACACTAAACACATACGTAGTAGTGAAACGGAACCTGTTTCTCTAAATAAATAGTTCATGACCTTTTATAGTTTTATCAGCGGATTTAAAAAAAAATTAAATATTTTTTTGAAGGTTTCAAAATATACATTATTTTGTGTAATGGAAGAATAGGGACGTTACCTAGTGTGTATATCACATTTTTTAAATTAAATTTTAAAATTGTTAATAAAAGATACCTACATAAATCTAAAAGAAATAGGTATTTGGATTGCCGCGATTAAAAAATATAAGTAAATAAAAAATGTTACCCGTCTCTTTCTCGCAAAACGATTTGTTACGTCACAAGTTGCTACCGCCATACATTTTGTAATGACAAATGTATAGCGGGTGTAACTTGTGCATCCCAGGCCGATATATCGCTCTCTTTCATATTGTAAATTGAAATTGTTTGTATCTTAAGATATACGAAAATAGGTTGTAGATTGTTTATCACCATGTTGTCTAACATTGAATAGACGAATTTTTGACGTGATAACGTCTTATAATTCGATGGAGCCGGCTGCACGCACGAAAAAACATGACTCATGCGGCGTTACCGGCGTTACCTCGCTAAACATGACTCATGCGGCGTTACCTCGCTAAACATGACTCATGCGGCGTTACCTCGCTCTGTTCCATTTCTTATGACGTTGTCACGTTCAACTATCGTCAGTAAACCGACTTTACAGACAACCGATTATTTTTAAGGCAACATGCCTATTATGAAGCGTTTAGGACATAAATAAAAAACAAAGTCAAGTAGCCTATTGTATCTATCAAATGCTGTGTGTGTGTTGTTATTTTTATTAATTTTGAGTATTTCTAAGCATTATTAAAAAATATTAACTCCTCCATTCGTAAAACTGTACTGAAAGTTTTTGCTTCACATATTATTAATGTTCTTACAATTATCAATTATCATCATAATATATAAGGTCTAAAAATATCAATTACGGACATTTCGGGCACATGTTTTACTGCTTATGTGAAGACTTTTAGGCAGAAAAATAATTGTCGTACTCGAAAAAAATATCATTTTCTTTATAAGGGCAAGTTTGCTTTTAGCGGACAATCACCCATGCACAAGATGATTTTTTACTTTGAGGTAAGACGAATATTTTTTTTTGCCTAAACGTCTTCACATAAGCATCAGCAGTGAAGCACCTGCCCGAAGTATCCATAATTGATTTTCAGAGACGTTATATATTTGTACAAAACATATCACTATTATATGACAGAATGTAAAAAACATCTATATAATTTACCACCATTGTTTTAAATTATATGTAAATAACGTAAAAATTTCCTATATATAAATATTTGCTTGTTTGCATTGAATAGGCTCCAATACTACAGAATTTTGATGAAATTTGGCAGAGATAAATAGTAGTAGACCATGGGAAAGGACATAGGCCACTTTTTATCGCAAAATGTGCAGTTTTCACAGTTCCTTTCGCGCATACGGATCTGCAGGCATCATCTAGTACAACATAGAATGATTTGATTTAGAAAATTACCTTATAATCATTTCCATTTGAAAAACATAGCCTTTAGACACACAACTATCTATTAATTTCTGTAGAATTTCCTTTTTGTACAATCTGAAAAGTAAATATTATTCATTATATCATGAATTTAAACATAGAAGGCCTGAGCTCAGTAAACTGTTATTCTTTCAAGATAATTTAGAGAATATAAATCCTACTCTATTGAATTATTGTAGAATGTAGCCACTCACCTAAAAGAGCCTGTTAAATCCGAAGCACCAGGTCTTAACAGAAGCTGTGTGATGAAGTTAGCACCCCTGGATATGAGCTTCCTCTTGAAGTCCCATCCGTACACACCGCCATCACCCTTGTACCTGGTGCCCGACACTAAATCAAAATCATGTTCCTTTTGATGCTCTATAAATTGCGGTATGAACTTTGGCTGTAAGAAATATATCTGACTATAAGGGCTTGTTTCACAATCAGCTAATAAGTGACGAATAGCTTATTTGGAAGTTACATCTCTGCTTACTTTGACAGAGACAAAACATCGAAACAAGCTATCTGACACTTATCAATAGATTACGAAACAGGCTCTTAAGTCTGGTTACTAGTTACTAACCGAATATAATATTAAATTTTTACAATTGTACTTTCATTAAGAGAATTGGTGTGAAGGCTGAAATGTTGTATGATAAGGCTGTATGATTGTATAAGTTAGTGTCATACAACTGACTGTTGTATGACACTAATATAAACGGGACAAAGACACTAATATAGACAATTAATGGGCCTGTTGCACAATCAACTGAAGTGTCAGGTACCTTATTTGCATGTTTGTCACTGTCACTCAATCAAAAGAAAGCAGCGACAAGGATAGCTCATTGTGCGAGTGTGGCTTAGATGAGGGCTCCCCTGATCATATCTTCTTTAACTGTCCTATAAATCTTTCTTTAAATGACTTCCTTCCTATGCACATTCCTTGACCCATTAATCTTAAGACTATTTTATCCTATGTCTTTACTCCATTTGTAGACACTCTATGTTCATTTATAGCTTCAAATCACATAAAACTTTGATTATGTATATTTAATTAAAGTGTAACTTATTTTCATTAATTTATTTATATGTTCTGTATATTATGTAGGGCATAATAAAAAATAAAAAAAAGGCTAAGAAACATTGGTTTTGTATATTATGCTGTTTTTATACTAGTAATTATAACTTGTATATGCATTAGGTACCCATAAAACCATTGCATGAGTCATTCCCTCCCATCAGCTTTGCACTGAACATCTGCTCCATCACTCTGACGTTTGCAACTCCTATTACAGGGGAGGCTATGCCAAAAGAAGAAGAAGAAGAAAGCAGCGACAAGATAGTGAATGGAGTTTTGTCGGGGAATTCAATGGGTGATGTTATGGATTTTGCATTTCTTTCATAAATTTGTGTTATTTCGGTTCTTAATGTGTAATATTGGTAGAATATTAACCATTAAATATTCGTTAACATGCACAAGTGTGGGCAAGTGGTACAACTTCTAAAAACGAGCTATTTTGAGTTTCCCTCCAAAACTCCCTTCGAACTTTCAGTAAAGCTTCAACCACTTTACTGAATCGACTGACATAACTCTTGGACTGCACTGACTATTTAATTGGACTTTGACTAGACTTTAGACTTGACGATTTAGGAATACCTACGCTGTTGAAAATTGAAACGAAAGTTCTATTTCCCGCCTTTTTAACTTGACACTGGCAAATGGTCATAAGCCGATGCCATATATAAATTAAAAAAAAAAGGGTGAAACAGGCCTTAAACATTTAAATTATTCTTACATGATGGCTTAGATCTGCATCCATAATGATGATGAAATTTCCTGTAGCATGTTTAATTCCGTGCATGTAAGCTGTTCCTAATCCAAGTTTTTTCTCCCGAGGTCTTAATACTATTTTGTTGCTTCCATACAGCTTCTGTAACTGCTTGGCAACTTCTAATGTTCCATCAGGACTACCATCGTCAATTATTATAACTTCAAAGTCGTAACCTCTGGAAAATAAATCAAAATATTATAAATTTGTATTTCTTTGTCGCATAACATTTTTAGTAAACATGCGACAAGAAGTTATAATTTAATGTTTTTCAACGAATTAGCATGATAATTTTGTTTAAAACTTTTTCTAATGTACGAAGATAGTATAGGTATTTTAAATATACTATTATCTAAACAAATAAGTAACAAAATATGAACAAAAAACAAGGAACGTTATTTTCGGTTAATTGTATTTTTTTATATAGTACCGTTTGTCTAAATATTTCATAATAAGCCATATTATTATTGGCAAGTTTTCTCTTTCGTTGTAAGTTGGTAATAATATCGAATATTTATCCATTTTACTAATTTCCGAATCTGAAGTCGTGGCCTCCATATTTTTGATTCAATTATTGACATTGATAGATGATTTTTTTTATATGACGTGCGGCTTAAAACTATTTGCCATTAGTTGTACTGACTTCCTCAGGACAAAAACTTCCTCCTCGTGTATAATATCATTTTACATCATTACCTGTTGAAACATACATCCAGTAGTACTACTTATTATCTATGCATACATCCTTCCAACCATCCAGTGCATTAAGTGTTGAAAATTTGAACGAAAATTCTATTTCCTGCCTTTATATCTTGACACTGTCAAATGGTTATAAGCCGACGCCATATAGACTTTAAAAATAAAATTTATCATTATTCAATGTCAAATAATTAACAAAATAAATCGTCAACCGTTAACGGTTACCTATATCGTTTATAAAAACAAAAACTAATCATAAATTATAACAATGAAAAAGTTTAAAGTAATAAACGAATATTTACTATTCTTCCCCAGATAACCATTAAATTAGTTTAATGAGTTAACTGTGGTTAATATTGTTCTGTAACAAATACAGTTTTAGATTTTTAGCAATTTTCCGACCGCAAAAGTGTAGTGAAAGTTATGAACTGAATATTTTTACTAATAAAAATGGGTAAAACAAGTAAAGTTGTAATATGCGGAATGAAAGGTGTCGGAAAAACAGCCATTTTAGAACAATTAATTTACGGAAGCGTTAATTCAAAATCATCTTTCTACCCGACCATCGAAGATATTTACGTCGCAAATATTGAAACAGATCGTGGGACTAAGGAGCGGGTGTGCTTCTATGATACTGCTGGACTAGAGCCTCCGATTACAGGCGAGTTGAAGGGTTTTTATGCCTCATATTAATTACCTTAAAATTTTTGGTTTTTCAACAACATATGTTTGGGTCCCCCATATGTAAATTCATTCTAAGAAATGTTAATACATGTATTAATATGTATGACCGCTTATATACAAATATAAGTTATTGCACTATAATTAATATTAACATCTAAAAACAAATTTCCCATCTAATTATGTGAATTCAGGGCCCCCACAATCTCCTACTCTTCAACTGACAGCAAATCAAGTGCTACAGCGGCAATACTTGGGCTTTGCAGAGGGTTTTGTTATGGTGTATGATACCACCAAGCCAGAGTCTTTAGATGTGTTGATGTATTTGAAAAAGGATATTGATAGGAATAAGGACAAGAAGGAGGTAGTATATAATCTTTTTGAAATTTATAATTTAATCATTGGTTTTGCATATTGACAATAATTAAAAGTTCTAAAAATTTCAATTACTTTTTTTATATTAATTTATTTATTTATAAACAAAGTAATATAAACTATTGCTGGTTTCTCCGCACACTATTTACTGTCATATGGTAAAAATGAAAACAGACGAAGAAAGAAAAAAACCAAAGGCAAAAATTGGCATTTTTGTTTTTTTGATTTCGCATTTATTTAGACCTATTTCAGTTGCTTAGATCAATGGAGTATATTTACAATTTAAGGTAATGCAGCATAAGTCACATAATAGTAGAATAATTGCAATGTGTAAAGAAGGATAAGTGACAATACGCATTGTTATACTAAAAATATAACTAAGCATAAGCAACAATGCATATCAAAAACAGTCTAAGTTAGTAAGATATTGTAAGTGATTTGGAACATAGGTAAAATGGTACATATGCAATTACGATTTATATATCAAGAGGAAAAAGGGAACATCCAACGTAAAGTATTATTTGAGCAAAAGTTGATGTGGAAAAAACGTCACACACCAAAAAAATAACCACCAACATGATTCTCCTTTAAAATAAGACATAAATAAGAATTTGCATACATTTAAAGACAGGAAGTCTTCAAAATAGACTGTATACAGTTATACAGTCAAACTGTATACAATGAATTAATATTATAGTTTGTTTGGATATACATAATCATTATGAATTACTATTATTGACTGATTTTACAGTCTCTTAATATTACTTAATTTTTTTTGTGAATGTATGTAGATATTTGTATAGGTATACTATAAAATAATAATGTTTATTGCTAACCTTTTTTTAGCTAGTACTGGGTCTTTGTAAAGTAATACGGCATAAACAACAGAGATCATTTGCTTTAAAATAGTGTGTGGTAGTAGGGTATAACCGACATTTAAACATAAGTAATATAATAGTTGGGTATAAGCAATGCTTAACATATTTGATGACAAAGGTAAAAAGCCATAAGCTCTGTTATTCAAATTAGAAGATTTTGCTAAAGAGCCATAAGTGCCCATTATCACTGAGCCAGTAAAAGGTAATAATGCATTACCAACAATAAACCGAAATTTATGCCATTTTTACTTGGGCGCAAAAAAGATGTACCTTTGGCGCCTACAGGGTAAAATTAGACCCGAAATTCAGTCAGTTACACTAAGTGACACTTGGATTTAGCCGTTTTTGCTCGGATATAAGCAACAAAAAAGTTGTCTTAGGGAATTAGCAGTGAGCTCATTCGAAAGGTCGCTTATACGTTACGCTTCGTATCGCTCGCTATGTATCGCTTATACGTATTACATTTTAACAATCGATATATGTATTGTATTTTGCTGAACAGAGGTATTGAAAGCTTCCTCTAAATCTATATTACTTCATGTTGAGTTACTATAGTATATTTTCAATGCCAAGTCTGACATATGATTTAAAAGACATAAACATATGTTTCAGGTTGTGATGCTAGTGATAGGTAACAGAACAGGCCCTGATGATATCAACTGCCTTGAGAACACCTGCTCCAAAGCTTCAAACTGGTGTGCAAGAGAGAAGATCCGACACTTTGAAGTCTCAGCTATGGATCGCGCCTCCCTGTATGAACCATTTATTTACATGACATCCAAGCTAAACCCGGTGCAAAATAAAACAGCTTTCCCGCAGTTGAGTACCCTGAGCAAATTAACTCAAAAGAACAATAGGAGTGATGCTATGTAACAGTGTGTTTTTAAACTATGCCCCTTCTGTTATTATCAATCATAAAACCTTTATTATATTTCTATATTATAAGGACACCAAACAGTACATACATTTTAAAAAATCTTACGCAATAATTACATTAATTGAAAAAAAAAAACACAATATCCTCTTCTAATTTTCAGTATTATTTATAGCATTAATTTATTATGTAGATTAATTTTAGATCAATTGTAGGTTTATAAATATGAATCTCAATAATTATGTCCTCATACTGTCGACTGTGTCATAATAATTCATACCCCTGTACCAGCTTTGTCTAATAACTTTATGTAAAGTAATAACTATAATATTATATACTTGCTTAATTTTTTTTTTAAATATCAAACATTTATCACAATTAACAAAAGCAAAAATTATAAACAAATCAATTTTATAAATGTCATCAAAATATGTTTGAAAAAAGTGGGGCATATGTTTAAGAAAAATTAAATGAGGGAAATATGGGTATAAAAACTAATTAATATTAGGTGATTCTATAATTAATAAGCTTAATAGAAGAAAGATCTGATTATGCCTTTAATGGGGTGAGATCCCACTACAAAAAACCCTACGCTCATGGAGTATATATGATAAAACACAAACTATCTTATAAGACTATGAAGAGGTCAATATGGTTTTCCTGGTCTGCCAGTTCCATTTTGGCCCGCTAATATTGTTAATGAATTTACATTACCCTAATTTGTTATACATACAAAGAAACTAAAGATTTACGGGTAGAAAACTCAAAACCGCGACCTCATGGCAGCCAGGTCTGAAGAGGTAATATTTTGAAGCATTATGACGCTCACATATACCCATCATTTATATATCAATTTAATTCTCTTTTTATTCTGTACGTGAT
Organism: Phengaris alcon alcon; assembly: GCA_037179445.1. NCBI lineage: Eukaryota > Metazoa > Arthropoda > Insecta > Lepidoptera > Lycaenidae > Phengaris > Phengaris alcon. Next base: position 80,420 of record JAYRCH010000125.1, read on the forward strand.
ACCGGCTGCCTGGTCAAAAATGCCTGAAAGGCTTCGACGTCATCGCCGCGCCGGAAGATTGTTTAGTATGAGAGACGATAACTTAATTTTAGGGCAAAAGTTATTGTCCGATTTCGCTCAATTATAATTGTCGAAAAGATTATTTAGCATCACCTATCAGAGTGGAAAGTTACAAGCTTCTTAAAAGATCTATTCGACTATACTTTACACGATGAGGTAGAATGAAAAAAAAAAAAAACATCCTTTTTGTAAAGACCACTTATATTACACGCCCGCGTGAAATTGGTTTTTAAACGATATCTTTATAATAAATTAAAACTTTCATCCCCTATTTAACCCTCTTAGGGGTTGAATATTAGAGAACGCTGAAATACGTAACTCATTATTTTTCCGTAAACAATTTCATACAAACTTTTATCCCCTGCATGATGCATCTTATCTTCGTGCCTCATTAGGAAAACTTACTATCGATCTCTTTTTATGTAAAGGGTAAGAAGTAGGGCTTGCAAGTATTCGAAAATATTGATATTCGAGTATTAGTTTTTTTATGGAATTTCATTGAATAACTACGATTTTTATAAAAAACTTTAACCCGACTACGTAAATTAAATCGTCTTTATTACCCGGGCTATTATTACGAATATATTGTCACCTCGTTCATTAAAATTGGGACAGTAGTGTAGGCACTAGGGTGGAACAAACATACATACATACATAGACTGCCAAAATCATTACCCTTCTTTCTGGCTTCGCGGTCGTCGGGTAAAAAGGATAATTGATGAGCACTATAATTAGCAACATGGTCGCACTGTACTACTTCCTACTGGTCGGATTTAAAGAAAAATACTCACAAAATACGGTTAGTATTTTTTTAGTCTCGGAAAGTAAATTCTAATTAAGAAAAAGGCTATAACCTAGACAAGCTAAAATAAACATCGGCATCGGGAATTAGGTACCCACATGTAACACGGGTAATACGCGACACTCGTAATTTAATACTATTTAAAAGATAGGTATGTCTTTGAAAACTTCGGCTTCGTTCGGATTGTTCAAATAAATTAATATAAGTACTTATGAATAACTTAATGAAACTATCGAAATATTTAAGACATTATTATGACTTTAGATTAGGTAAATGAACAATATCATATATGTACCCAAACAAAGGAACATAATCTAAAACAAAAGTCGACTCGACACACCAATTCTACCACTACCACACTTTTATAATCGTACGAAGTTAGGCGGGTCCACACCAAGCGAGCAGCCTCGGGCGAGGCCCGCCGCGCGCGCCAAACGGGCGAGGCATGCTCGCCGAGGGCGAGGCGGATAATTTTACACAGAGAGGCAGCCTCGCTCGAACAGCCCGAGCCATTTTGGCTCAGTTGAGCACAAAGACACGATGGCACCGCACGTACGCACAGCCGTGGCAGCTTATGCTTTTATTTTGCTATACACAACTATAAAAAATAGGAGAAGAAGAAATAATATGAAAAAAATAAGATATTGGATCAAGACGATATTCAAAAACCGACTTTGTTATGGGAATAGAATTTACGAAGAATTGTGTAGCGATGGAGATGAAAACAATTTCGGACGCATGGATGTTTTATGTTCGCAGTTGCAAACGAAACTACGAAAAAATGATACAAATTTTCATGAAGCAATAACTGTGAGGGAAAAATTACTTTTAACATTTCGGTTTTTAGCCACAGGAGATTCATTTACTAGTCTACAGTATCTCTTTCGCATAACAAAAAAAAAAAAACAAACTATCTATTTCAAAAATTATCGCTGAAGTTTGTGATGCTATCATTGAACATTTAAAAGATTATGTTAAAGTAAGTAAAACAAATAACCATTATTTAACTGAATTTTAATCAAATCCTTTAAGTGAAACAATTAACAATTATTTAACTTTAAATTAAATGAATTAGATTAAAAAAGACTTTAAATTTTTAAAAAAGCATTTGGCTTCAAAACAATGGCTCCTCGGTCGGAGGTGAATTTATTGGAGAGAAGGGGGGAGGAGGAGGGGGAGGTATAGGTATTTGGCGAGGCTGTTCAGATGACTGCGGAGGCATTGGTGAAGGAGTTGGAACTGGATTGTAAGAATATGAGGAACTGCTAGGACGTGGATTAGAATATGAACTATTAGAAAGTACAACATAATTGGAGTAACTCTTTGTAAAATATCCATATGGCTGATATGCTCCAGTATCAGCTCGAAAAATGATTTGACAAATATCATTTTTAACATGTGCCAACGTAAGTGGGTCATACTTCCTCGATTTGTTGGGTATATATAGTCCAAATGATGAATAGGTATCGGATTGTGTTTGTGTTGTTGACTGAGATGATTCGCTAGCTGCGCAGTGATGTAGGAGTTTGTAAGCTTCATTGATAGTATCATCCGATATATCATCTAATTCCTTAGCAGTTCTTTTCTTGCTTCGTTTTTTAGTTCTTTGAGGTTGGGGGTTTTCAGTTCTATGGTCTGATCCAGCTTGTGTATCATGTTGTTGGGTGGGTTGTGTTCCTTCCAATTGTGTACCAGTGGTGTGATCCACTACACGTATATCATCGCTGTCAGTCGGTACGGGGCTCTGATTGTGCACTGTTATGACGTTTGTATCAGTTTCATCCTGTAAAAGTAAATAAAATATACTCGTATTTAATTTTCAGATGCCGACAACTGAAGAAGAGTGGCTCGCAATTACATATGGTTTCGAAAATAGATGGAGTTTACCACATACTATTGGGGCGATGGATGGGAAACATATTGTTTTAAAATCTCCCATAAACAGTGGCAACGACTACGATTGCTATAAAAATTTTACAAGTATAGTTTTGTTCGCATTAGTTGACGAAAATTGCAAGTTCCTGTATGTGTATGTTGGGAGTAAGGGAAGCAATTCTGATGGAGGCGTATTCCAAAAAACACGATTATACGAAAAACTTGAAAAAGGAGAGCTTGGAATCCCGTCACCTAAAATTTTGCAAATACCTTACAAAATTGAAGTACCGTATTTTATAGTACGAGGGCGGCACTGAAAATTTCGGGAATCAAGGAAGTGACACAACATTACTATTTAAAAATGTATTTATTGCTTTTTGAAGTATTCTCCTCGAAATTTGACACATTTTTCCATACGATGGAACCAATCATTGAAGCAACCATTCCATTCGGAAGTTGGGGTCTCCAAAATGGCCGTTTTGTAGGCGTCCACAGCTTCTTCAGGTGATGAAAATCTCTGACCACGCAATTTATTCTTCATTTTAGGGAAAGTATAGAAATCATTAGGGCTTAGGTCGGGGCTGTACGGCGGATGGTCTAATAATTCTATGATTTCTTGCTCTAAAAACTCTTTCTGTGCGCGGTGTGAGAACTCGCATTGTCGTGATGGAGGATGATGCGGAGGTTGCAGTTCTCTTTACGGAGTTCAGAAACGACCTGTGGCAAACAAATGTTAGCATACCATTCTGCATTAACCGTTCTTTGTCCCTCAAGAGGAATAGTCGCAACATGGCCGGTTTTGGAGACAAACGTGGCCACCATTTTTTTTGCAACACTCCGTGAACGAACAACTTTTGTTGGCTTTAACTCATTTTCGAACACCCAAACTCGTGACTGGTTTTTTGTTTCGGGTTCGTACGCATATATCCAGGATTCGTCACCTGATACGATGTTGTATACAGCATTTGAGGATCCTGCGTGGAATCTTTCGAGAGTTCTGACGCACCAAGTAACGCGAGCCGCTTTTTGCTCTTCACAGAGCAAATGCGGTATCCATCGGGAAAACAACTTTTGTACACCTAATTGTTCATGCAAGATTATTTGTATTTGACTCATGCCAATGTCTAAAGTTGCCTGAATTTCGCGGTATGTCACATGTCGATCTTCCTCAATCAGCTTACGCACAGCATCAACGTTTTCTTGGGTGACTGCAGCTTTTGGACGACCTTGACGGGGATCATCACTGAGCTTGACACGTCCACGTTGAAATTCAGCAAACCAGCGATAAATTGTGGTTTTGGATGGGGCTTCATCACTAAATGCAGAAATCATCCGGTCAACACACTGTTTTGAAAGTCATAATAAATCATCCCTCTAGAATTTTCTCGAGTCAATTCCATTTTCTCAACGACTAAACAAGTTTGACAAGACCTTGTGACAAGACCGAGAATCTTTTTTTAAATTTTTTAAAACCAAGAAGTTTTAAATTAAAAAGATTTTAATAGGACAGGAACAGTGGAAATATTCCATTCCCGATACTTTTAGTGCAGCCCTCGTAAGTGATAAAGCTTTCCAGCTAAATAACTACACAATGAAACCTTACTTGGGTAGTCATAAAAGAGGCTCAAAGGAACGAATTTTTAATTATAGACTTTCTAGGGCACGGAGAGTTGTAGAAAATGCTTTTGGAGTGTTAAGTTCTGTTTATAGAGTTTTACGGAAACCAATGTTATTGGAACCAGAGCAAGCAACGAAAGTTGTCTTAGCAATAATTCATTTATACAACTATTTAAGAAGAAATTCAACAAATTGCCAACGCTTCGCACCACCAGGAACTTTTGACACGGTGAGAAATGATGGGGAGATAGTCAAGGCAGTTGGCGAAATGAGCCAGCACCAACTTCATTAGTAACACTTACAGCAATACCAAGAAGGGCAACAATTGATGATAAAGAAGTTCGTGATCACTTAGCAAGACATTTTATCACAAATGGAGCTATCGCGTGGCAGAATAATTACCAATAAAATGAACTTAATTAAAATAAAGATATTTAATGCAATAAAACCGTCTTTTGTTGAAGTCGGTAAAAAACGAATGTCCCAGTGAACACATGACTGACGTTGACATTGAAGTGACGTCAAATATAGGTCACACAGAGGTCCACAGGTCACAACAAATTACAACGTAGGTATGACATAATTGTGACTATGTTTGATGACTTTCGTTTGATGTCATGTTGGATGACATCACTATGACCTAATATTGACATGAAACTTGACTTATATATGATGCCCTTTGTATGACTTAACTGTTACGTATATATTATATCATATATAATACGTCATATTAGAGTCACAATTTTATGTGTCATTTATGTAATCATTAAGTCATATGATTACATAAGATACATGTCAGGTTCCTGACGTAAAACTAATATGATAATACCATATTTATCTCACCTCATTAATAAAATGCGCGTCTTGTGTCTTCGTGTGAATAACGAGTTAAATGCGGTCTTCATCAATATACAGAAATGCGTTAGATTTTAAGTTAATTTTCTTAAGGAACTTTGGTTCTCATATGGCATACTAGATGGCGCTGATTTGCCGCTAGATCACGCTATAGGTAAAGCGAACCTATTTGCATAAGATGTTTATGAGGGCCTTACTAATGTGAAGTATTTTTGGATTGTAAACCAATCAAGAATAAAGTTGAATTATAACTAACTTGGTAAATTCACACTTAACACAAATTACTGCTCGTTAAGTCATATGGAGTCAATTCTACGTCATATGCAAGTAAGAAATTCGGTAACAGCTTGACATCTCTATGACATCATTTGTCAGCTTAACGTCAGTTAGGTAATAATGATGTCAAGTGGACATCATACGTACGTCATATTTATTACGTAAAAGTCTTACGTCAAGAAGTGTGAAATAATGAGTCACATGTGACTCATTCGTGACATATATTACGTAAATCCTGACATAGCGTAATATCATTTTGACGTCACTTTGACGTAAATGTGTTTACTGGGGTACTAAAACAATTTACAAGCCAGTACAAAAGTTCAAAAAGTTGTACTTTTAAAAATAATACTTTATTCAAAGTTGCTCGGGTGCCTCCTGGATCATGCCTATCCCCCAAGAATGCAAAACAATCGTAGGCATACCAAGTTGATCGGTAAACATCGTCGCGACCTGCAAAACAACAGTTTTATGTATAAACAGTTTTAGGAATTTGATGTAAATATTACAGCAAGAAATAGTTTGTTTTTGAGACTGGCTTTTGTTACGAATTATAAGAAAACTACGTGAGAATACAATTATTTTAGATTAAAATTATTTTAAACATTACTCAGGTACCTACTTATAGCTTATGTAGAAATGATTAGGTAATTTTGAAAAATAGGTAATTTTTAAAGGTTACATACAAACAAGTTAATTTTGAAAAAAATAAGTATAGATTCCTTACCTGATCCCGTTATCATACTTTTCTTCACTCGAGATTTTTCTCGTCTGTATGATCCTAACAAAGACTCCATTTTTTTTAGATCCTTAACAGGAATATTCATTTTGCGGCTGATTTCTTTCCAATAATCTTCCCTCATCCCCCTGTTAGTGTAATTGGGATCCCTGGCATCCCAAAGCTATACATTTGCGGCGTACAAACTTATTAGTTGTCGACACTGATCGTTATTCATTTTTGAACACGACGCACAAACCAAAACACGTGATGTCCACACTGCGCGAGGCAAACGACTGAGGCACCTTTGAGCAAATCAAAAAACCGACACCGGCCGGCTCGGCCGCGCGCGCGCTCGCCCGAGCCTGAGCATGCGCCCGCCGCGGGCGAGCAACGTCCACACCAAGCGAGCGCGGCGGTACGGCGCGTGCCGCGCTCGACGGGCCTCGCCCGAGGCTGCTCGCTTGGTGTGGACCCGCCTGTTTACTAACATTCAGTATTCAGTATAAACTTATGTATAAATTGATTATTTAATGAAGATTCAAAATTTCAAACAAATTAATCTAATTTTATTGTTAATAAACCAAAAAAAGTATTAATATTACGAACATTGAGGATTAATGCGACTTAGGGACGCGTCTGAGGTATGATGTGTTTAGTGTTTATTAACATTAGTTGGCATTATAATATATATTTTTGTTTTTGTGCCTAACATAGACCATTTTAAGATTACTGTCTGGTGGCCGACGACTGTTTCCTACTACTGACTAGTACTAAAAGTACTAAGGTTGCAACACTACGCAAAAAACGTGTCTCGCCAGTCGTCGTGTCACCTCGGTGGCCGACAAAAGCGCGCGGATTTTGGAATTTCGTTAAAACATTTTTTTTTTCGAGGAGTCTCTGGTTGCCCCACCAGACGGGATGCCCTAAGCAGTTGCTTAATTTGCTTATAGGCTAATCCGGCACTAATGATGCAAGGTGCACGGGACGCGTAGTACCTACGTGCTCGTAGTCGTCGACCGGCTCCTCGCATACTAACCACAAATTATCCTTCAACCAGTGTTGCCAACTCGGCGACTACGAAATATGCTAGAGTCGTGTTAATGCCAAAAATATGCAAAAAAAATATTACATGTGCCAAAAAAAGGTAACACAATTTTACTAGATGTGCCAAAAAAATGCTAACGTACAAACAATGCTAGATAACATTCTGCCTTTTGAGTGCTCAAATCTACATTTACCTTAGGAAAATTTATCTTCTTTTGACTCATCATTGGCTTTTATGTTTTTTTGTATTTTGCTGATGAAATATGTTGTTTCAAACAATACAACTTAGCGACAATTTCGCACCTATAGTATTTACAGAAAGCTTTTGTCGTGTCATTATCAACAGGCTGCAACCACTCTTTAAAATCTACCATTTGCTCCCATTCTGACCGGTAATATTGAGTATAGGTACTTAGGCGGCATATTGATATCGCGATATTAAATTAAATGCCGTAAAATCAAAAATAAAACAACCGATAAGAAATATAACAGCATACTAATAATAATTGATAACATAAGTATGTTTATTAACATGTTGTCTCTTCTCTTCTTCGTCTTCTTCTCTTTCTTCTACCATTCCATGAACCCATTTTCGTATATCTTAAAAATGTGCTTAAGCACAAAACAAGGTAACGAACGAATATTCTTTCTCACTCCAACTAATCATAAAGAGCGGGACATAAAATGTCTGTGTATGGTATTATGTTCGGGGAATTCCCCCGAAACGCTCTGAAAACTTAAAAGTGATGTCAGGTTGACTAGTACAAAATACAGATTAAACAGGATATACGTTTCACAAATTAAGTAATTTTTCTTCATTTCTTTGTGTTTTATACCTTCTATTCGGTTTTATTAAATAGGCATGTTGCCTAAAAAAATTTTTTTCGTCTATTCGATGTTAGACAACATGTTAATAAACAATAGATTGTTTATTAACATGTTGTCTCTTCTTCTTCTAGAGAACCCATTTTCGTATGTCTTAAAAGATATAAATAATTTCAATATACATTATGAAAGACAGCGATATATCGGCCTGTGACATCACGAGTTGCACATTTGTGCAAAACGAACTTGCTACCTACAAAATATGTGGCGGTAGCAAGTTCGTTTTGCGTGAAAGATATTTTTATTGGCAAATAATTTATAATTGCTACAATCTAAATACCTATTTCTTTTAGATTTATGTATCTTTAATCGTCAATTTTAAAATTTAATTTATAAACATGTGATATTCCATACTAGGTGTGTGTGTACTGTGATATTACATACTACTACCATCCCTATTATACCAACTAAATATGCTACATGGTAAATAGCAAAAATAAATGCTAAGTAGAGTCAAAATATACCAAATTTAGAATAAAAAATGCCAAGTTGGCAACATTGCCTTTTACAGGCAGACTCGGAATTGACTTGGCTCAATTTCGATTTATCACTTTTTGCGCGCTCATACCATATATCTACCTCTTTTTAATTTAATATATCTATGAAAGACCACCATTTCCAAGTAATCGACCTTCAATGTGGCTTACAAATTGGTCCCACCTAGCATTTCTTAACGATAAGAGGTAGAAAATTGTAACTTTCCATGCTGATAGGTGATGTTAATTACTTCATTTATTTATAATAAAAGTACTTAAATTATTTTTATCAAAATGTACATATTAAACTTAAAATAGTGCAATATTTTTAAATTTTAAGTAGCTTTGTATTTATGTTAGATTTGTATTTGGTATATTAGAATTTAACAAAGCAAATAATTAAAAAATAGGTGGAAGTATGTAAAACATGATTTATTTATTACAAGTAAGTAAGTACATCCATTTTGAACAAACTCATGAATTATTAAAAATCATGTGAATTTAATCTATTGTAATCATAAACCTATTGTAATTTGTACATAAAGTAGTTGCCAGTTGGTAGAGATGTTATGAGAACCTAACCAAAAATAATTATATTAGTAAATATAAAATAAGAACATCCAGTTGTTTTATTTAAAATGTTGTACAAGTTAGAAAGTTATATATCTCTTGCATATCTGATTCATTAAAAGGTACCTAATCAATGTTAAATGTTTATCTACGATGTTTCCACATGTGCGTGGAAAAATCAATATAAAACATTAGCTTTATTATTTTTTAATTGATTTTTTCACGGATTATCTATACTGTAGTCATTATAACTCAGATTAAACAGATTGAGCACACCACGAGCACACTCAACATCTGGGTGTCCCCACTAAACTAAATACAAAAGAGCAAAATACACAATTTCATTTTAGTGCTAAACAGTAAAACGTACATTCTCTTTGCTGAATAGAGCATCGTACCCTCATGCACTAAGGTACCCTCAGATTAAAATATTAATGTAGAATCAAAAAGGCAGCTGGTTAACATATTATTCTACATAGAAATGCTATGGCATAGATCAGCGGTTCTCAAACTTTTTTGGTGACGGAACCATTTTGGAAAGCAAAATACTTGACGGAACCCTACAATAAAACAATAGTTTTTAAAAGTGTATTCTTTATTAATAAACATAATAAAAGTACAATGTAACAGTTACTGATTATTACTTACTTTAACATGCCACATGGCAAGTACATTATTACAAGATAGAGTAAGTTCTCTAAATATGGACTACCGTATCGTTTTTGATAAATAAAACCCAAATTTTAATAGATTGTAAGGATTTATTCTCATAAATCTATGAAGAAATTAACACAAGTTAAAAAAAATAGATTCAATTTTACAAAAATAACAACATAAGTAAGAAAAATACTGAATTTTCAAAAACAGCCACTATTGCCTGTTCTCAAAATGAGCGTATTATATGGACCACAGCATGTTTAATATGGACTATGGGTACATAATATGGACATTTCGAATTATAAGTAAGTTTAAGTATTATCTTATCACAAAATTGACTATTTAAGTAAATCTTTATCAGTCAAAAATCACAACTTACCAACTTATAGGCGGCATAAGTATACATTTACTACCTAAGTTAATTTTACACTTTGTCAAAAATAAAACTCTCATAGAAAATAAATCAAGTAAGAATAAAAACAAATAAACGGTTTACATATTTTAACCGTTATCAAAGGTTTCTATAACAAAAACCAGGCTCAACTACCGTAACAAACAAATGAAAATAATACGATAAAAAAGAATCAGTCATCTCGGCAAAATTCACAAATAAATCTACCACTTTCGACACCAGCACATTCTTCATGGGCCCATTTCTTGCATGAAGGACACTGGATCCATTGCTCTCCTTGTGTATCTTCGGAAAACAGTCCGTTGCAATAAAAACATTTGCCATTATCTCTTTGGCTACGATCAGGGCTCTCATCAGTCATATCATTGATTGAAAAGGCACTCTCGTCGGATGACGTGGACTCTCTTCTAACTTTCTTCAATGCCTTTGTTTTATCATTTTTTTTGCTTTCTTTCTGTCATTTTCTTTTGTTTTCTTTGGTATAGTTTTCTTTCTTTTTGAGGCACACTTGTCATTCATTCTTTCCTTTCCTTTCAACTCCCTCAAAGCATTCTTTTTATTCTTTAGCGCTTCGAAAAATGAAGAAAAATGAAGAAAAGAAAAATTCTTAGGAAAAATGAAGCATTTTTCCTTTTTATTGATGTTGTCAAATCAAGTTTGTAGGGCGATGAAGTCAATATTGTTGACTTAGAAACTTTTCTCCCTCTGTTACTAGTTTTTTTGTGTAAACTTGGTATTGGACAAATTTGTTTTGGAGACAAATAAGCTGTGGATGTGGAAGGTCTATCTTCATAAGGTTTTTCTGGCTCACTTGTTTTTTGGGACTGCAATGCAAGATCTAAATCTGTATCTTGTCTAAATGATTGAGGAATTAGAGATGAATGAGGATTGGGAGAAAGATCTATTTCTTGGGATGAATTAATTTGTCTATATTTTGAAGAAGCTTCTAATGCCAATTTGGCTAAAGTTTGGACTTCGTTGGCGTGGAGTTTGTGTGTAAGTAACGATGGCGATTCACACATGGTCCTGTCTGAATCACCATCATCACTGTTATGAGCGGAAATGACTGGCGGCGATTGGACGATGTCTTGTGTTTGCTGAATAGGGTCTACCTGTTCAAGTTGATTGTTCCCTGACTGTTCACTCTCACAATCTATGAAGTCATGGTCTTGGAAAACATTTCTATCAATTGGACAAATCCCAGTTGCACGAAAACGATTAATTGCTAGTTCAGCACGCTGAGCTTTTATATAGGCACGCCCAAATAGCTCCGCAATGTCCCAATGCTGAGCATTTTGTCCTTTGTTACGCACAGATTGCCGGATTTCTTCAGTGAAGTATTTCTTTAATGGCCCCATGAATGTACGATCGAGTGGCTGAATCTTATGGCTAGAATGTGGAGGTAATGATAATAATTGAACATGATTCTCTCGTGCCAAGTCAATGAGTTCAATATTTCTTGTATGACTTGCATGTCCATCTAATATCAAAAGTACAGGAGAAGTGTCAGAAGGTTTTACGTGCTGTAGAAAATGCTTAAACCACTGAGTGAAAAGATCAGTTTGAATCCAACCCGATGGGTGACATGCGTGTATTGAGCCAGGAGGAGCTCCTTTCATTAAAACTGGACTATCCCGCTTACGGGGAAAAATCATCATTGGTGGAACATATGAGCCGCTAGCGTTCATACACAGTACACAAGTTACTGTAGACCCTCTTTCGCCTGATGTTGCAGCCTTTATTTGCCGCTTTCCCTTCTCGGCAAGTATTTCAGGCATTTTTGAGGGCACCACTGTAATACCGGTCTCATCAACATTGTATATATTGTTTGGAGTATATTTGTATTTGTCCATAGCTTCTTCTAATAATTCAAAAAATCTGTTGACACTTTCTCTGTTAAAGCCCTTCAATCTTGCAATGGATGTGCCAGTGGGTTGGCGAAAAGAGAGGTTAGGGTGGCGCTTTAAGAACAATCTCAGCCATGTTTTACCAGCAGACTGCTTTTCTTGAGAAAAGGTATGACACAAGTTATTTTTCTCGGCCAATTGATAAGCCAATGACATAATATCACGTCTAGTTAATCCAAACCCTGCTTCCTCCATTCGAAGAACATATTCAGCTAGATCATTTTCTAAATCTGTGGGAAGTGTTGCTTTTCTACCAAGTTTTATATTCGTCAAATCATGCAAGGGCATATTTTGTTTTTGGCATAAACGAATGAGTGTGGTTTTTGGCACGCCGAAAGATTTTGACGCTTTTAAATATCCGGTTCTTTTTTCTTTAATAGCTAATATTGCCATAGTCATAGAATCTTTATTCCATTTTTGCCTATTGCCTTCTTGACTTGTCGAGGCCATTTCCTAAAACAAAAATAAACTGGTATCATAAAATGGACTACATAATTACAATATGGACCACTGGTCCATTTATGAAATCCCTGTTGGAGTCCATATTGAAAACTGATGCTACTTTTAGGTTATAATGTTTTCAGAAAATATTTACGTTAGCTACAGTTATTACTCTTAGGGACAATAACTGCTAATACAATAACATTTTCAAAAAAATAATCCTCACAATACAATTAATATCAATATAACAGCAATCATCTTACGAAACTTACCGAAAAATTATATCAAATCACGCTGAAAACAAAAATGGCTGCCACCGACACCGCCGCACTCGGAGACTCGCTGCGAATGACTAGTGGCGCCACGCGACGTAAGTGCGTTGTTTGTTGCTATATTCACTTCGCTAGTAGTTATACGAAGTGAAATATTTCCATAGTCCACATTGTGTGACTAGTCCATATTTAGGGAAATTACTTAAAAAAGAAAAAATGTAACTAATGGGAGGTATGAAACTGTTTTTTATTTTTCATTAAAATGATTTTTCATGAAACAGTTTTTTATTTTTTATTAATTGGCGTCCAGTCTATTGCGATATTTTGTTTTCGTGGCTGCATACGTTGAGAATCCTGTTTCGCACAAATATGTTGTTGGGAACGGGAGAAAAATATTCAGAGCTATTATGCCAAGCATTGGATATTCATTACGAATTCTGCACCAAAAATCGTTGAGAGGCATCGTTTTGAACAGTGACTCCATACTTGTGTCTGATGACATTTCTAAAAGAGATTCATACATCTCGTTTGACATACTTTCGGGCTTTTGCAAGTTGGGTAAAAAAAGGATTATGAATCCATGAATTTAGTTTTATTTTTGTATTCTGTTCTTCGGGAAAATACTTTTCAAAAGATGCGCGCATCGAAGTGAGATATTTGACCAGTTCAATTGTACTTTCTGGTTGTTTGTTGGTTTTCTATTTTGTTTTCTTTCGTTTCAGGGTCCTTTCGTGTTTTTATTTTGAAGATTACTGCCCTGTGGTCTGAGGTGGTTACAAGGTCTGGGTCCACTCTCCAGTCAGTGACCAGCCCTAGCATCGGTGTGGTGCAGCAAGTAATGTCCACTATGCTAGTGTAGGGGATGCCTCTTCTTATTGTGTAAAATGTTGGGGTGTTGCCTGTATTAAGTATTTCGAGATCTTTACTAGCTAAGTATTCGGCTAGGATCTCGCCTCTTTTGTCTTCCAGGTTTTCTCCCCACCAATGGCTCTTTGAGTTTACATCCCCCCCCACCAGGTTTGTGTTCATGTCGTAGATTATGTTGTCGAGTTGATTTATCTGGTCCTCCAGATCTATATAGTCTTCCCAATATATTGACAGGATTCCTATTTCTATATTTCCTGGGAGTGTTATTATGGCACTAGCTATGTTTTCGCTAGTCCATTTATCCTTTGTTGTTATCCTGACGTTTGGGTCCAGAATCACTAACGCTGCTTTAACCGGTTTTGCTCTATTTATGGTTTTCTGCACGGTTCTGTATCCGCATGTCAGAGTTCCTGTAGCTCCTACATATGGTTCCTGCATCAATACCACGCTGTATCCATTGGATGTTGTGCTTTGTAAAGCTTCCTGCGTTGCACTTAGTCCTCTTCCCAGATTGATTTGTGCTATCTTTGTTGCTGTTGTTCTGTTTGTGTCAACTTTAGCAATAGCTGATTCTGCTTCTAGCTATTCGATCCCATCTCTTCCACATGGGACATTCTGGTGAGTATGCTGGGTGGACTGCATTTTGGCAATTGGCGCATTTGGGAGGTCCGTTCCTGCCGCTACAGTCCCTTGTGTCATGGCCTTGTGCGCAATAACCACACTTTTGCTCCCCTGTACACTCTCTGGCAGTGTGACCATACCCCAAGCATTTGTAACATTGGAGTATGGGCGAGTGGTCTCTTGCTACGATTATTTGATAGCCTATGTGTATTCTGCTATCTACTAGCTTGCTCCATGCCTGTGGGGATACCTCTATTATTACGTTGGTAACGTCCTTCGTTCTGCCTCTTGTCCTTCTAATTACTTTTATTTCTTTCTCTTTTGTTCCTTCCATCTTCACTTTATTTTGTTTAAGGATCGCGTTAGGTATTTCAGCGTTTGTTAGGTCATTTGCCATTCCTGGGAGTTTAATAAGAGGGTTTCTGTTATCCAGTTGTGTTGTTATTAATTGTTTAGATGTCGAGTTTATTGTTTTCTTTAATTTTTCTCTATCTAGTTCTGTTTCACATCCTATGATTACTTTTTGGCCCCGTGCTTTCCTCATACGGCTTATGCCTATTTCCATTTCCACCAGATCTACCTTTCCTTTTATTTCTTTTATTAGGTCTTCGCTAGTATGCAATGGTTCATTTGACTCTAACAAAAAACCAATAACGAGCTTTAACCTAGCAATAGCTAGGTTAAAGCTCGTTATTGGTTTTTTGTTTTTCAGTTTGTCGGCGTATGTTGTGGTGTTTTCTTTACCTATTTCTTTGTTTTCTTCTATTCTTAGTACATTTGTGTCTATTGTTCTTTTCAGTTCTTCTACAGCTGTTTTGACTGGGGCCACCAGCTCTGTGGTCATGTCTCTTGTTTCAGTTACTATCTTTTTCAGTTTCTGTATGTTTGAGGTAAGTTTTGTGTCTGTTTCTTCTTTTTCAGGTTCATTGGGTTTCTGCGTGTTTGATGTTTGGATTTCTCTTTTTAGGTCTTCCACCGCGGCTCTTACCGGCGCTACGAGTTCTGCTGTTGTGTCAGTCGAGTCTATTATTACTTTTTTCAGTTCTTTCATGTTCGAGTTTATTGTTCGGTATGGTTCTCTAATTTCCTGTATGGTTTCGATTATGTTTTTTAGTCCTTTTTCTAGGGTTTCGGTGCAGTTTGGTTCTTGTTTGTTCGTTTTGTTTAGTTGGATGTTGCTTTCTTTTAAGTCGGCTATCATTGTTTTGATTTCTGCTAGCTCTCTAGTGATATCGGTCTTCATTGTTTGGTCATATTGGTATGGTTCTTCCCTTTCTTCTTCTCCAATTTTCACTACCTCCGTAGCCTCTTTCCCACGATGGAGCAACGGTAGGTTATCGTATTTGTTGCTTATTTCAGTTATATGTCTACGCAGGGAGTCTAATTGATTAGAAATAGCATTAGTGTTAGTGTTCAGTTTTTTAATTTCAGTTTGGAGGGTGTTCCATCGTCCTTTTTCATTTGTGTCAGGTTCTTTGTTTTCTTTTAATTCATTTTCTATTCTTTTTAGGATCTCTCCTGCCTCTTCCACTTCTCTAAACGGACGTTGCGTTTCGAAATAGAGCCATTTCCTGATATTTTCTATTTCTTTTGCCGTTTCTTGTACTTCCAGTCTTGTTTTGTTGATTTCTTCTGTAAGGTTTAATTTTAGGGTTTTCATTTCCTGTGTATGTGCTCTTTCTACTCTTACCAGTTCTATGGCGTTGCGGTTCCTCTCTTTCTCTAGGTTGAATTTGTGTCTGGACCGTGAGTCCGAGAGGGCCAATACCGTTTCGTATAAGGTCTGGATACATTCGAGGGTCGTAGCCTTACATTCTCTCTTCATGTTACCAGCCTCCTCCAGTGCTGATTTCGACTTCAGGAGCGTGTCGTTTGCCAACTTGGTGGCCTCATCCATGGCTACTCCTACGCCTCGCTTGCCTCGTGCTGGGAGGATGCTCATTCTGCTGTTGTTTGAAGTTTTGGAGGCCATTGAGGATCCGTCGTCGGAATCGACTATGCTCCTCGGGAGGTCATTTTCTGACATGAGAGGGTCTAGGTCCATTAGTCTGGTTGTCGGGCTAGCGAACTCTTCAGACGTCTCGGACTCGCAGAGGGAAGCTTGTCTAATCTGTCCCTCGAGCAGTCTGTCCCTGAGTGTCTTTTTTGTTGTTTTGTGTCTAGTTGGACTTTTTGCTGTCTTGTATGCCTTTGACATTTTAGGTAAAGGCAGTGTGGCGGCTTTTCTGATGTCAATTTTCTTTCAGGTGGTGTAGGTGGTGTTTCAGCTCTCTTCGATGTTTGGTTTTTCAGATCTCCTGGTGGTACGGGTTGTATGCTGATGGTGGTAAGTATTTTTTTTTTTTCAGGTTTCCGTGGGATGGTTGTTTCTCCTGTTTATTGTCCCCGTGTTTTACTTTCAGGTGCCGTTTGTTGTGTCTTCCTACGACCTCTGGGTGCTGAGTTATTTATGTTTTTGTAAAATCAAGATGGCTGACAATATGGCGGCTCTATTTGAGTTTGTCGTTGGTGTTTATTGAATGGCCCTTTGTTCGCTCTTCTCAGCGATGGAAACCGCGTGGCTCTGTGACTTATGGGAGCCAAGTTATCACTTGTTGAAAATTTCCAAGATGGCCACCAAGATGGCCGCCAGAAATTTGTTTTGCCTTTAATTTCCGAACCCTATGAGGTATTGGGTTGGTGTTTGGGCTTGTTTTTCTTGGTTTTGGATCCTCTTTTTGAAGCCCTAGGTGTTTCTTAGTTTCGGGCTGTCAAATATTTTTGGTCTCCGATCTCTTCCAAATTTAGGGGGGGGGGGGGGGGGGTATAGTGGTATCTTCCACCTAGGAAGAAACCGCGGTCTTCTACGCCCACGGGAAGCCGAGTTAATGGCGGTTTTTTCGCACTTTTGACAGTTCGTCAGCTGTCAGTGACGAACTTTGATGTCTTGTAACTCTGCAACGGCTAGTCGTGGGTATATGGTTCTTGGGTTCCTTCTTTTCAGATTTTTCCCCTCTATCTCTTTTTGATATTGTCTCGACTTGAAAATTTTGGAAAAATTTTTGGTGTTTTTCCGGAATTTTCCGGATTTTCCGGTTGGGTCCTGTGACGGGTTACCTGATCTTATGTTTGACGAAAACCGCAGCTTTCTGCGGCTTATGGTTCTTTAGTAATCCGCGTTTGAAGTTTTCCAAGATGGCGGTCTAAACGTCACTTTAGTTTTTTCCCCGTTGTAACTCCGTCAGTTTTGGTTGCCGCAGACCGCGGTTTCCTTTAGCCTAAAAAAAAAAGTTTGGTGTAAATTGGGGGTTTTTGCCCATGCCCGATCGATTGCGCTCATCCGCTTTTCAATATCTCTAACGGTTACAAAGATAGACTTTTGCAATCACTAGGTTCATTAAGCTCTATTCATTATTACTAATTACGTCATGCAGCGGTAAACAATGGACGGTGATAAGCTTAGGGCCATTAGTGGTTAAGTGAAACAACAATGGTATTGTAAGTGAGTCATTTTATTGGTAAAATAATACTCAAATAAACTACATAATTTCAAATCGTTGAATAAAGTATTTGCACCAACTTTGGTGCAAATACTTACAAAATAGTACGAAGAAATCATTCAGTGACTTATTGTTATAAATATAATACAGATACATTATACAGTATTCTCCACAAACCATGGTATAATCATTTTGTACTCTAGCTATATTGTATGACCATATTCTACAATTTCTCTCCAGAAACTTTCGGTGATATCCCTGTGGAGACCGACCATATGAATCAAAGTATTGTCCAATACGTTGTTTATCAATATGTATGGCGATCCAATGGGAACCTGGTTTATTATCAGCGTCCAAATTGCTCACGATATAGCATGGAACTGGAACATGTATCGGTAATCGGTTTGCCGCGTAAACATTATTTTCAATGCTTGCATCAATTTTTTTCAAACATTTCTGTATGTCTAAAGTATCCATGAATACTGTTTAGGTATGGTGATCTTATCTGCTCTAGCGATTGAGTATTAATGTGCACCATTTTAACCAAACTTGATATAAATCATGGTATTTAAAGTTGATATCAATATCATCATATTATATGAGGGAGAAAAAATAAACGTTTTTTGTAGTAAATTTTTTATTCAATACACATAAGATATACAAACAAAAACCTATGAATAACTAATACTTAACTACTATAGTCTACTGAAATATTGCGATTTTTATCTATTTCTATAACATTATCGAATTTTGCATAAACAACGCAATTGATCGTTTGAGTCAGAGCAGATTCAAAGCGAACTTCTAATCTAACACTACCATGTCTAATTAGATTCCAATGACTAGATGAATTGACTGACAAATCAGGTGTGAGATCAAATGCTAGCAAACAATAACCTTTCGAATACTTATCGTGAGATATCCCATTACCTTCGTTAAGAAAATGTATTCCTGTTCCTGAGAATAATGTGTGATAAGTTGTGGTAAAAATATTATTATCAAAAGATGGTTGTAAAGCTTTTGAAGGAATTTGTTGACCGTCAATATATAAACAAAAGGAATTAATTTTATAGTTCTCAAAATTGTATGGATTTTTAGACAAACAACCATTAAATGCTGCATTATTTACAAATCCAACTATACATCTCTTGGGTACTTGTCCCAAAAATATATTGTCTAATGTCTTGCCTTGAAACCCTGACGGTATCGTTAGAACTTTTACTTCGGCTCGAGTTATAGAATATTTTGCAGTAGTGGTGGATAAGACTTTTTGATGGGCAAGTAAGACAGATGGGTTAATTTTTGTCCTTCGAACAAGGAGAGTCGCATCTGTTATTTTAATTTTGTATTTAACATCATCTGTTGGGGCCATCAAGTTAAATGTTTCACGTGATCTAACCAATTTAATACACATCTCAACACCATTAATTAAAAACTTTTCTTGATTGAATATGTCACCATGAAGGTGTCCTATCATTTCGAATTCCTTACTTTCTGAAACTAATTGTTGTCTTTTAGTAAAACCTGAATTTTTGTCATCGGTTGAGTCCATTTTACCAGCTGTATCTTCGTACCAAAGGCTACACGTTAAATGAGATTCTTTAGCATTGGGTGAGTAATTCAAAAGAGTTTCAATGTAAGCTCGATAAGCATATGTATTATTTGGCGGTGAAACCAATTTTTGGTTCAAATAAACATCGAGTTGAGTAAAAACTGAATGAAGCCAATTGTTTACAGGTGCTACAACAGTTGAAGCTGCCAGTTTTGAAGAATCCTCATTTAATATTTTTGCTTTTAAATAAATCAGAGTGTGTGACAAGTCTATATAATCATCGCCAGTTCCAGGGACTTAAAATTCTATGGGGCCATCGTCAGCTAAAGATTATATTGGTTTGTAGTGCACCCACATTCCACTTTCTATGCTTGTTTGTGTTGATGGTAAAGCAAACAAATCTAATTCAGATTTTATACATTCACAAGAGTGACTATGTAAGAAAGACATAGTTTTTAAATTTATGAAAATATATCTCCTTGATATTGACGAGTTGATTTTTGTCTCTTTGCACCTCTTCCTTTACCGTTCGATGAACGAATGGCTATTTCAAGACGTTTTCTTTTAGTTATATATCCTGAACCAGTCATGTTTAATTTATCAATTTTTTGATCTGCCCTTCTTTTCAAATTTGAACTAATTTCCTTAAGTCGTGATTTTATTGATTCATCCATGGGCCGTGCACGTGCCATATCAGATAGAAGTCCAACACCCGCACTCATAGCTTCCTTTCCGATCGCTTTAGCACCACTAGAAAGCAAAGGTAAGACAGATCGAAATAACCCTCCCAAAAAACCCCCAATGCCATGTCCGCGTTGATAAGGAGCTCCTTTGTAGACGACTCCTATTCCAGAACCAGCTTGATGGGTATAATAATGTTCGTACGGACAATTTATGTTATTGTGTGTATACATTATAATTTTCTAAAGTGTAGTTTAATACAGACTGTTCCAAACTGGAATGGTATTTTTTGACTGGTGTTTGATCTTATATCTATTTCAATTGTATCGAATTCTCTGCGCATGACTGGTAAGTAGTGAGGAGGGGAAAACACGTGCATTTTATTTGCTCCGTATATATATTTTGAAGGATCTAGTGGTATAATTCTTAGTAAAGCGCTCATAACATCCCCAACAATCTGTGGTTCCACTATATCACAATAAACAAACAGTTGTGATGGTAATCCCAGATGTAAGTTTGCAGGACGTTTGCCAAACGTGTTTCCCACAAAATTTCTATTAGGTTCAAACCCTAATTGAATAGCTAACTGAGGTGATAGTGACAAGGATATAATTGAATAATCTGCAATTGTCACAGATAAAAACTTGGATATTTCATCGTAACGAAAGGTAAATTTTTCTCTTATATTATTTAAAGCTGTTAAAATGTGATCAATATTATCATAGTTGGTAGCGGGGATGTGTTTTTTATAGTGAACAATTGAAGGATATTTTTCATTTGGCATTAACATTTTCTTAGTAATATAAACAATATTTTCATGTTCTTGAACAGTAAACATTGTACATGGGTACTGAAATTCAACAACACCTACACTCCATTCCCCTTCTAATTTAATTGATTTTGGTAATTTTGTTGAAAACCTTGTCGTCATATTATCTGGAAAATATTCCATTGAACTGTTGCTTAGTAATGTTAAATAAAAACTTCCTTTCATTATATCTGTTTTAAATCAGATACCAAAACCCAACTGTTAAATTTATCAGGATAACCTTTCCACTTGACAAGCACCTGCTTTCTGCTACCAGAATATCGAGAAGTTATTATTTTATCTATTTTGTGATCTGAAGTGGGGCTAGGTGGAGTAACTTTTTGTAATTCTCTTTCATAAAAAGTACCTTCTATATCTTCATTTTGTAAATCTTTTAAGGTGTACACAACCCAAGGCGATCTAGGGATTACAGTTGAAACAATAAAACTTTCATCACTCCAGTTAGATTCGTACCCCTTTTGGAAGATATGTTTGTATTTTGTGATTCTTGGATCTTTGTAGTTTGGGCCACTACTTTTATCATATTGTTCTTTTTTCAAAAGTGTTTCAGATAAATCCATATTTGAGGTTATTATTGGGAGTTGATAAGGCTGACGATCTTCTCCAATGAAGTGCAAATACCTTTATAATGTTTGTAAGTATAAAATCCATTTTTTCCTGTCGTCATCGTTACTTTTAATAATATTTTGCATTTCAGCATCTAATCGTGATTTAGGATTTTCGTGAGTCTCGTTTCTTTCGTTTATTTTATCAATCAAACTTGGTTCCACCAGTAACATTTTCTTAGCGTGTTCCATTTTAAACAAGACCACTAACTAATCCACTTAATATGGAACCTAAAATAAGAGGTAGAAATGCACCACCTTTTTGAACAATTATATTTTTTCTAACTTTGGTTGTAGTTTTACGAACAAGCTTTCGGAGTAATGTTATATATTGTTTTAAAGATTTTTTATCCTTTTCTTTTAATGGGACTTTGCCTTGTAGCACATTATGAATACACTCACATATACAATTTATTTCATCTTCATCACATGATTTTAATAAAGCTTTTTGATAATTTGGTTTTAAAGTGTGCAGTGCGACGAGCAGCTCTTTATGCGTCTTTAAGCTTCCCAGCATTATTTGTAAATGATAGAACTTTGTTGGTTCTTATCGTATTTAAACCCTCTTTTCGGTACATAAACTGAACAGTTTTTGTCAGTTGGGAATATATTTGTCTTAAAACGACACATGTCATTTGTATCTTGTTTGAGATCTATCATCAAATAACCATGTGCCTCTGTCGTTGCATCTTTGTAAGCTTCTTGAACAAATTTAACATTATCAGGTGAGACTTGACGAGCTAAATATCGAATTTGTGTTTTATCACGGGGGTTCTTAAAATAAATTATATAGCTCGAATTTAACGAAATATCTCTTTGACCTTTTCCTTGATGAAACAGATTTTGAGTTATATAAAATACGCTTAAATTTCTGTGGTGACTACCTTTTGTAAACATATCTACAAAGCGACCATCAGATTCTCTCAAAGATCATCTATTATAATCAAATTGGCTTCCTTACCATTGAACATGCTTAAGTCAGGTAATCCTTGAAAGTAGTTGACATTTTTCAAATTGTATAAAGGTTGCATCTCATCAAAACACCATGTTATTTGGGAAAAAGATGCGTTACATATTTCTTTCACATTATTAATAAATTTCGTAACAAAATTTGATTTTCCACAACCACTAGGTCCTGCAACTATTGCAGTAAATGGATGAATAAAATGTTTCATTTTTCCTTACGTGTGGATAAGACGAGGTTCAAGAAAACAATAAGTTTTTTTTTCTTTTAATACTATTTTATTGGTTCTTAAACTAAACATTACAATGATACAATATAGGTAAAAAACAAAAGTAAATACATCTAAAACCATCTCAAACATTGTACAAACTTACACAACTATATATACAAAATTTTGTTAACAATGACGTATTAATAATTGATAATTGAACTTATTGAATAAATTATTATTTATCCTAATTTATAATGACCCCAAGCTAATGTATCAACATTATTAGGTAAAATATGTCGTTTCGTATCGTTATATGACAAAGATATTTTATTTACACGTTGAGTAACAAGGTTATGTTTTATAGATCTAAATCTAAACATCGTTGAATATTCAATTGTTTTGTTAAAAAGACATGACTTATAATTTTCTATTTTCATTTTTTTAGTGACACATTTGTTTACCCCTTTAGCCTTAGCTATAAATTTATCGTCTACTTTTAATGCATACATTTTTGATCTTAGGCCTACAAATTCTTTAAAAATTTTACCATTATTCTCATCTTTAAAATAACCTATCTTTTTTTTATTAATTTTTGGGTAACCAAATATATAATTATCTTCGTAATCAGATGTGTCAAAGCGTGAATGTAAGTCAGGTTTAATATCATCATAAAAAATTTCACAAAAAATTTGATATATTAAGCTATCGGTATCGGTATATAATAATTTTATTTTACCTGGAAACTTTGTTAACATATAATTATAATGAAAATCGTACATGAGTGTTTTAGAAATATCTAAAATACAGAAACCTAAATAAATAGGTTTATTTTGAATAACCTTAGTTTTACGTAATTGTATTGCAACTAAATTATTTGAAAAAATAGTTGAGCTATGAAACTCTGGTTTCGCAATTAAATCCCTCGCACCGAGGATTTTGCCACGATTTTCCCAATGACCTAATAATTTTACATTTACACGTTTTTCAACATTCTCCATTGTCTTTCCAAAAACTGAATTATTCATTAGTTTATAGAAATCTTTTTCAAAATCTGATTTAGCTGATTGCCGCAACTTTGTATTTATGTCTATATATTGTTGTAACCACGCACTTTGTTTAAACTTTAAAATTCTGTGAATTTTTATTAATTTTATACCCATTTCAATGCACTGTTTTAAATTTCTGTAATGTATTATGTATTTAGTTTTATTGTAAAGGTTTGGCACTAATTTAATATCCTTAGAGTTACCAATACATATGTTTTCGGGGCACAAAGGCAAATCTGAATGCAAATCGTGTAGTTCAATGGGGTATTGTAAATCTACCTCTAATATAAACCCACATTCTGAGTCATCAGGAACATTATAATCTGTATTCAAGCTTACCCATTCAAAACCCCCAAACGGAAGATATTGCGACATAGCCCACCCGTAAAGATTATTAGCATCAAAATATGTTAAAAAAGATGTTGGTTTATCTTTATGATATTCTTGCATGTATTTATTGTATGTAAATCTAATAAGATTTAGCATAACGATTACTACATTGAGATATACCCCCACGAATTCCCGATTTCACAAATGCTATTTGATCGAAATCTGTAAGTAATTCTAATTTAATTTTCGTGCATTTTAACATGGCATCCCAACTTAACCCAGGGGCTGTATAGTAATGAGTAGGGTCTTCCATAAGTTTGCAAACATAGGGTTCTAAAATTTTCAAATACATCAGTTAATAATAAAACATCGGTTTTAAGATATAAGTTAGAATAATCCAACATATCTTTACAATGAAAATATTGCCAAACATCTCTAGCATGATTGTATTCGTCGTCAGAAATATGTGAATCAGTTAAAGAACTGTAAAAATTATCTTTACTAGGGAGTGATGAAAGCTTAAGGGAATCATAAGATGTCATAAATTCGTATGGATAAACTCCTTTCCTTCTTAAACGTTTGAAATCGTCATAGTTCGGAAAATTATAATTTAATGTTTCAAGTTGTTTTTCATTTAAATTTCTAGCTAATTGATCTAGACTACATGGTAAAAATTTTAGTGAATCTATAAACCTCAATTCAACTTTTTGATTATTTACATTTATTTTTTTGAGAATGAGATATATTTTTCCTTTGTTTGAGGGATTATATCTATTTCTCCTTCTAGAGTATTTAATGCATGAACAATAAAATGAGAATCGTAATTACTAAGGTTATGCAAAATAATTGGAATATGACCAGGGATTCGAAACTTAGTTTTACAAATATCGTGCGCAACACCTATGAAATTTCCTGTATGCGTATTAAAACATAGTTTATCTTCACCATTTAAACTAAAGTGACATATGAAGCATTCTTTTTCGTTTAAAATCGTTTCGTTTTCTTGATCGGTTAGGGGTTTCTGATTTTTAACAAAAGTGTTTTTCGTACAAATATTTTTTATGTCTTCATACAACCGATCCATAAATACTCGTGTACAATTTGGACCACTGTATGTTACATATTTTGATAGCTTATCATCATATGAACATTTTATGTAGTAACTAAAACTGTAAACTTCGTGTTTATGAAGGTCACTTGTATAAGGTTTTGATGGATTGTTTGAGCAGGATTCAATTGGATTTAGGAAAGCCTCAAAATCAGCATATATTACGAAAGGTATTTTTAACGCCCTATTAAATTTATCAAATTTTAATATATTATTTGGAACAGGTTTACCGAACCAGTCTTTACCAGTTGTGACACCGTTTGGTATTTCGGTTTTTACATGGGAACAATCGTTTAGCTGATGATTGCATAACCTTTCTTGTGTTGGAAAGTGTAATAAACATCCATCACAAATGTAAACTGCATGTTCTTGATTGGAAATTTGACTACTTACCAAACGTGACAAATTTTTGATATAGCAAAAATGATTAATATTACCACATGAAAAAAATAGTAAATTAACGTGACTAGTTTTTCTAGATTTAGTTAAAAATAACGGCCCACTACACTGCTTTTTTGTTTTGATGTCATATTCTAATCCAAAAACGTTTATACTAATATCGTTCAATCTTTCAATTTTTGATATATCACACATTTTAACCGGAAAAGATACTCCTGTAAAGTTTAGTTTATTTGAGTGCACCATGTAAGATGAAACTCTATCCGAATTTTTGGTAACTGGGTATAATGCTGAAAGCAAAGCCCATTTAAAACACAAACTATCATTATTCTTTACATTAATTACCGCTTTTTTAAGTTTAATGTCTCTAGGTAATTCAATATATGATTTCCCGCGTAACGGATCAAATTTATTTACATTCATATCTAAACTATTAATTTTTTTAAGACTCCAACCACTATCTTTTTTCTCAAAAGAACTAATTTTGGTTACAAATGTGTCACAAAGAGATGTAAAGAAAATATTAAAGTCATCACCTTGCATTATTATATAATTTGAAGTTTGGAACTCAAATGTGTTAGAAATATTTTTTGTTTCTTAAACAAAATCTGCATGCAACACAAAATTTACTTTAAAAATTGTCAGTGATCGAATCAATTCTTCAAATAATGTTATTATTTGAAGAATTGATTTTTGATAGACTCCATAAATATTTCGGGTGTCTCGAATGTTTTTAATTCTTCACATTACTATTGATTTTATATGACATTATTCTATTACCAAAAGTTGATTCAACGACTATTACGTTTTCTAAAGTACTATGCGATTTTGTAACATTACTTTTATGAAGATTACTTTTTAAATGGTTTGCGAAATACCTTTTACGAACTAATATTTGACAAAAAGAACAGTTCATCATTTCATCACTCACACTGTTAGATCCGGTTGACGATGTAGATGCCCTATCTTCATATCTTGCTCTTTTTGCGCTAGTAGCGTTTTCCTGATGCATTTTTCTATTTAATTCTCCTCCGGTCTGAAGAGTAGAATCACTGGAATGACAAAAAAAAAATTATAAGTTTGGAGTGAACCCTATTAATGTAGTAAATATTATTTTAAAGTAACATATTACAATAACACTTACTTGATATTTGTTTCAACCTTTTCACATAACTTGTAGAGATCTTCGTTGAAAGCATCGTCAAACACACCAGATGTCTCCACTTTTTCACAAATTTCCATTGTTGTTCAGTTGGAACTTTTTCTATTTTACTCAAATTAAATATCTCAATTTTTATAATATGCGTTGCGTGTAAGTTATCGTCAGCATTGGTTGAAATAAAAATATTGCCATCTTTGTGAGCTCGCGACACCGTTGATGACATCTTTTTTGTCTGCTTACACTTTTTGATTTCAAAAAGTGTGTCTAGGTTGTCTTCCGATTTAACTCTTTTCAATGTTTTTGGTAGTTTGTGAGTTATGTTATCTTGGCTTTCTTCGTCGTTAGAAAACGAATAATAATAATGTTTAAAAGTATTTTCTTCGGTGTTGTGGAGTCGGATGAGGAGACCGTGCTAAAGACGGTGGAGAAGGAGAGAGGCGCGATGGCGCAACCAGGCCCGAAGCTGGCGCACATTACCGCGCCGGAGGCGGGCCTCCTGACTGACGAAGACGTCGACTTCAGTCAGCCGCAGCCCAACGGGGTTGAGCGGCTACTGAAGTTGATGCAGAAAAAGAAGATGCGGGGCGACCCAGACTTGCCGCGCGTGCTTTTAACGCGCGACGTGATCTTGCCGCCGCCCCAATTACCTAACAGAGACAGCGAGGACTATCTCTCGGACTCCAGCTGCATGACTGACATGTCGCTGGACTCCGAGGGATTGCCCGCACCCACCGGACGAACAACCCCCCTTAAGCGGCGGTTACACCCGGACGAGACAGAGGCGGCGCCGTCCACCAGCAAAGGTGCGGTGCCGAAGGCCAAACGGGGACGCGGCCGCCCGCCTACCACCGGCCAATACGTCGGCTTGGCTAAGGCGCAGGCCGAATTGAACCGAGAGAAGGAGGAAGCGCTTCGGCTTCAGGCCGCAGAGGAAGTCGCCGAGTCGTTGAGAACTGCGCGGGGCGCGCGCGCGTCTATCTGCGCAAGCCCCGCCGCAGCCACTGGAGAAGACAGGTCGGAGCAGACCAGCCATGCTCTGGCCAAGGGTGTTGAGGCCTCGCTGGAGGCGATAACCATGGTCGCCACGAGGTCCCAAAATTTGAAAGGGACATTTCAGCGGCACCTCAAAGAGGCAGTTGCTAATATCCGGGCAACTTTCGCCGAAATGAGGAGCCGCGGACAATCGGAGGAGATGAAGGCTTTGGAAGCCCAAAACGAAAGGCTTCAACGGCAGCTCGACGAAATGCGCCGGGAGCTTGAGGAGCTACGTCGCCAGGCGTCCAAGCCCGCCACCAACGAACTGCAACAGATGTTGTCGGAGGTCTCGCGCTCTAACATCGAGACCTTCGGCAACATGCTGAATGCGAGGTTGGCAGGCATCGAGGACAGGCTCCTACCAGAGCCGAGGAGAAGGCCACCGTTGGCTGCAGACAGTGCTGACATCCGAGTCAGCACCCCGCCGACGGCGGAAACAACGAAGGCGTCGAAGCCCAAAAAAGCGACGGCGCCAACGTACGCAGAGGTGACGACTTCGCTTCGTTCGTAATAAAATTCCGCTTGGTAATCTGTCATATCCAGGCTCACATAATGTGGGACTACATGGGCTGACCGGGAGGCAAACAGATCTATCACCGGTAGACCCCATTTCCTGAATATTATCGCGGTAATCCGAAGCAACAGATGCCATTCTGGAATTGATTTCTGTCTCGATAAATGGTCTGCTTCCACATTGTACCGGCCAGGCAGATGGTGAAGTGATAGATTTATATTGTAATGATCTAGGATAGTAAATATCTGACGTGACAGATCTAACAGTAAGTGGGATAGAGTGCCCCCTTCGTTTCTTAGGAACGCAAGGGTCGTTCGATTGTCTGACTGTACTGAGATAGTGGTATTCTCTAAATATGGGGCTATTTTTTGTAAAACTTTGAGAATAACTAACATCTACTTGTGGTTGGAGTGCAAGGTTTGCTCGAGGTTCGATCAAGTTCCTAACATATGGAAATTGTCTACTTGTGCCCCCCAACCGGACCCCGATGCGTCGGTGGTTAAGTAATGAGATGCCGGACTTAGATGTATTGGAGAATGATTGTGTAGGTTCAGAACCCACCACTGAGTTTCTACTAACGCCTGTATCGGCACAGGGAAAAAATTCTTTGGGGACATGTCCCGCCGATTTTGGCAAAAAATTAAAAGGTTTCTGTGGTTGTGACGACCCCTGTTACACAAAAACTTGCGAAATTGAGTATACCTACTAAGGACTGAATGATTTTTAAATTGGCTATCTTTGAATGAAGTATTTCTAAACATTTCTGTCTTACACGCTGACTTTTGTCGGCTGGTAACCACTTTAAATTGCGGGTCGGATCCCACATTATGCCCAGAAACTGTAAAGTTTGCTGTGGGTTGAGAATAGATTTTGACCAGTTTACTGTCCAACCGAGGTAAATTAATAAATCTTGTGTCAGTTGAATATGTTTGTGCAACATCTCTATGTCTTGGTGAACAATTAAGAAATCGTCTAGGTACATAATTAGACGTAATCCCTGTTCTCGTAATACCTGAGCCACCCAATTCGTTAAAGACGCAAAAACCTTGTGGGCTGTCGCCAGACCGAAAGGCAGGCACGTCATCTGAGAGGTTGCCTTGATAAATTAAACGAAGGAAACATCTGTGTGAAGGCGCCACTGGAACGTGAAAATATGCATTTGAAAGATCGATCTTTGCCATCCAATCCCCGGATTGTAGAAACGCAGGAATTTTCTGCATGTTCACCAGGCGGAACTTGCTTATGTGTAAATATTTGTTGAGGTTCATTAAATTGAAAAAAGGATGCTGCGAACTGTCCGACTTTTGCACAAAAAACTTGGTTGCTAGCAAAAAGCTTGGTGCCACTGGGGCTTTCTCGAGGACATTCATATCTATTAGTTGTTTTATGGTCAACCACATTTCCTTGGAACAAGGTGTTTGGAGCGGATGGTCTAAAAGATTCGGTAAATGTAGGGGTGGTTTTATTTTGAAAGGAATCCTGTATCCCATGATTATTTTTAGTATAAAAGGAGTCCGCTCCTAACTTTACCCACCTGTTTGTAAACTGTAGGAGTTGACCTGCTCTGAATGAGTCAGTATTTCTTTTTATAATTTCCGTCTCGGCGAGAGGCGGTGTTTGAATAAGACGGCTTGTTGGCTTGTCCACTCCCCGAGGCCATACGTGGACCTCAGGGACGAAAAATCCTTCCTTGCGTAGGAACAGGTGGAAAATTATTAAATGCAAAATGGTTTGGGTTCATCCCTTGCGCAGGTGGCATAAAAGAATTAAAAGGAAAACCTTGCGTAGGCATTGAATTATTATTATTATAATTAAAACTTGGACCACTGTGCGCCAGTGAAATCGGAAACTGATTCTGCCCTTGCCCTGGACCTGCTCCAGTATTATAAAATTTTGTAATGTCAAAATAAGATTTCCTAGGCAGAACTTCAGTTTCTTGAGGCCAAAAAATTTTACTACTTCCTGCATTTCTTTCAATTTCAGCCGAAAAATTATCTTTACTAAACAAATTTTCAAAAGACGGAGGTATTTTTCGGAGAGTAGATTTAACAAATTTATTTTTAACGGACTTTAATAAAGCGTCCTACGCTGTTGTATCATATCAGCCCGGTGACCACATGCCATTTGCAGTAAATCATTGGATATTTTATTATAGTCACCTTGTGTAAAAAGTTCACATATTTTAGTTTCTACTGATTTCGCATCAGTTACTTCAACAGAACTAAGCCAAGAAATAAAAATTTTAATGACCTGTTCTAATGATTCATTTTGCTTTAGTAAAGCTAAAGAAATGGCTGCGAAACCGCGTTCAGTATAGCTGAAATTCATAGCAGTATGGTTCAAATTGGTTATTTATATAGAAACCGCGTCTTAGTTCGTCCTCCTTTTCTTTATTGGTTTTTTTATGTTATTTTTTGGTTTATTCATATGGTTTTAGTATTTATTACATTCCAATTCTATAAAGCCGGGATTTGCACAGTACAATTTCTGTACGTCTGAATATCTTCCGACCAATTATCTGGTTCAAAATGCTGCAATGATTATAGTTTTTCAATATGACTCGGCAAGGCCTTCTGAACAGTAGGCTCCTTGACTACAGTGGAAAAAGGCATAGAAAATGAAGGTAATGGCGCCAACTGGGGTGGCTGATTTGATTCAGTAAGGCCAGAAATTGAATGTGCATTTTCATCCTCCAGATTAAAATCGTTAAATAACTCACCGCTAACATTGGCGACTGGCGTCTAATATATCAGCTTCTGGAATATAATCTTGCGGCACGACACTTCCACTAGGTAAAAAGTTGGTTAAATAATTTTGAATATTATTCACCTGAGATATTAAGTTCTCTATAACCTCATCGTTATGACGCGGACGTTTAGCAGTCTCCGAAACTAAATTATCAGAATTATTACGCTTTATCATATTGAAAAGATAAGAGGTCGCTAGACAAGGGCATCTGGTACAAAACCATACAGCCGCACCCGACACCGTCTCCATGGATCGATTGCTCACTCAGTAGAAACGATATCATCCTGACTTTAAGACTAAGATCAGGTCATATTCCTCTCAATAAGTTCGGATACATGATGAAGAAGGTCTCATCGCCTAACTGTCATACGTGTGGGGTTATAGAGGACGTGTATCACGTCCTATCAGAGTGTACACGGAACGAAGTTGCAAGAAAACATTATTTTAATTCGCGTCTTAATGATGTGGGCTTTTGTAACACAATTCTGGCTTCACCAAATACAGAAGTAGCTAATGATCTCTTAAAAGTTGTCAAAATTAGTTTGAAGGATCGTGATCATAATGATTGTTAATTATTATTTCTTTGTTTGTTGCTTTCTGATTCTGTAATTAGTCTTAAGAAATTGTTACTGAGCGACATATTCATTATTGAATAAGCTCATTAAATAAAGATTAAAAAAAAAAAAAAAAAAAAAAAATAATTTTTAACAATTTTGCAACAAAAACGAACAGTTACACCGTTAAAATTTGAGTTCATAAATTTTTCACAAACAAAGTTAAAGAGAACCGCACAGATCAAAAAACAAACCGCCAATGGGCGCGGCTCGGGGTGGTCAACTCTATAGGGCAGATAAAAATACCTACGGGGGCAGAGTTGTGCGACCGATTGAAAAATATACCCATTTTTGTGGGTAACCGAATTGTAAATTTATTTGTGTATTTGTTAATGACGAGAAAAATTGTTGGATTTTATTTTAGATAAATATAATTATTTACGATTTAATTCTTATTTCTGCATTTAAACTGCAAATGAAAATAAGATTTGTAAAAAACAAATATTGTAGGTTACTTAATTTCCTTCACCTGGTATCACCATGATCGCATATTTATAAAATTATATATAAATTATATATATTTATAAAAAAAACGTACGTCACCGGTCAAAAGAATAAAATGGTTTTGTTTTGCGCATAACGAACGAGGTGTTGTTTGGTGTTTTTTGATGTATTTTGCGAATAAAACGTTGAGTTGAGCTTCCGTTCCTCCGTTCGAATAATACAAATTGCATCTATTTCAAAACTGTGTAGTGAGATATTGACTCGGTGTTGTTGTGTAGTGAGATATTGACTAAATTGTTAGGTATTATAATGTGACTAGTGCAGTAATGTAAATTTCGTAATAGTACTCATGCCCAGTGGCAACATAAATAAATCTGTTTTCAAAACAAAACAAAACCCATTCTTAAAAATACCTAGATGATCAAGTTTTGTACAAACTAATAAAGGCAAAGGGTATTAATTTGCTTGCAGCTATCACTGATTCATATATTATTATGTACATAATATTATGTCTTCAGTCTCCACCGAGGAGTGTACTCCTATGTGTAATATTGAATAATAATATTTTTGAGGTATATTTCACTTATCATTATTTAATGTTGCAATTTAATGTAAGACTATTGTTTCTTCATGGGAAATGTTGTAAAATAATTTCAATAAATACATATTATTTCACTATTAATTTGTTTTCATTTCAAATGTGGATTTTCAGTTGTAAGGAAAACTAAAAAGGTAAATAGTGCCAAAACTGCAAGTACCTACTAACCTTTTAAGTTTTTCTAACAACTTAAATGAGTGCCTTTTTGAAATATAAATCCCATGAAAGTTTTAAGATTTAAATTTACCGCACAAATTCAAAAAACCCGCGCTTTGTTTATCCGGATATAATTGCCTGGGGCTGATAATAGATGGCAGTAGTAAACTTTTGTTGTAGAGAGTTGATAATATTCTTCTCCGGTAGGAGTAATATGCAATGTCAACTGACAGTTTTTGTTGATTTTTTTTTTATTAATATATATGGCGTCAGCTTATCTTAAAACCATTTGCCAGTGTCAAGTAAAAAAGGCAGGAATAGAACTTTCATTTCAATTTTCAACACCGTATTCTTTTATCGTCATGTCTAAAGTCTAGTCTAAGTCCAAATAAATAGTCAGTACAGTCAATGAGTCATGTCAGTTGATTCAGTAAAGTGGTAGACGCTTTACTACAAGGGAGTTTTAGCGGGAAACACATAATAACACGTTTTTAGAAGTTGTACCACTTGCCCACACTTGTACACGTTAACGAATATTTAATGGTTAATATTCTACCAATATTACACATTAAGTACCGAAATAACACAAATTTATGTAATTTTACAAATTCCACAACATCACTTATTGAACTCCCAGGCAAAAACCCATTTGTTGATATTGCAATTTCAGCTGAGTTTGACATTGACATATGTTTATACCGAACCGTAACGCACAATATTTTGTATTTATATAATGTTTAGGTATCTCTGTAATTTGCAAGGAATTAACGCGTTTTACTCACTTCGTTTATAATCTCATTCTCATGAAAAATCGTGCTCTCATAAAACAGAAAATAGACTAAAAATTTATTGTACTAACGACTAACGTCCTGCTAAAAATTCGTTTATGAAAGTTGTTATTTAGTTCTTATACTTACCATGAAAATAGGTACTTGTTTGGTATGTTTTGTCCAAAATGTTAAAGTTAGTGATATTACTGGTACGCAGTTGCAATACACTTACGAGCAGATAACACATTTTACGGTAAGTTACGATGAAACTTAGTAATTTGTTAGTAATCACTTTATGATGTCTAGTTACTACTTTTTGTAGGACGGATTCATAAGATAAATTTAAAAATGTGCAGCTTAAAAGCTAATAATACTTTAACATTTGTTTCAGATACAAAATATTTCACATTATTTGTGTAATATTTGTCATACAAGATTAAAACAGTTTAATAGTTTGTTTAAACAGATTGGTAATTATCAAAAATGCGTAGAAGATCAAACTAATGAGGTAATATTATATTGTTTAGTGAAAATTATATTACAAAGTTATCAATGATTTCAACTAGTATATTTTAATATATAGGTCTATGAAAGTGTTAATATATAAGGAGTACTGTGTTTTTGGTTATGAGCAGACTATTAATGGGTTTTAGTAGAGAATTTCAGGCTACTCCTTTCTTACACATTCCTTAGTATCTTTATGGCCTCTGTCTGGAATTTCACAGGAAGCGACAAAACTCAAGGCAGAAGCCTAGCAGTATGGCCAGTCAGTCTGTCATGGACATCAATTTGAAATAATCTGTCAGTTCAAAAGGTTTCTTTATCATCAATAGTTATCATTCCAGAATAACAAGATAATCTTTTTTTTTTCATAATTGAGTTTTTTGATGTCTTCGAAAATTTTGAAGGTGACAATTCAGTGAACAGTTCTAATTTATGGTTTCAGGTAGAATGTCAGCCTCTAGTTCCTCTGTCCACTCATGTCATAGAAAGGGGTTCTATACCTTACCATGTTGATGTTAAACAAGAACTTGTCATAAAGATAAAGAAAGAAGAAGAAGGTAAAGGAGTTTTAAAATTATTATTCTTTATTATGTTTAAATTATCTCTGGAAATCGCTAAAATGGTGTGATTTTTACCAGCTCCGAGGTGAGAATGATTGTTTAGCGGTTGAATCTTTTCTTACATACATTATAATAATACTGTTAGTACATTTTATATTAAAATGTAGTTATACAAAAATAATTAAAGGAGGTATGTGTAAACAGCTGTATTATTTTAAATTGATACATAAATCATTATTTACCACTAGATATAATCGAAGAAAGCAAAATAACAAAGCTTAGACTTCCAAGGACAGAGAAGATTATAGCAAAATGTAACAAAAAGCCGAAGACATTAAGAAAACGTGCTACTAATAAAACATTCACTTGTAATATTTGTAATAAAAAATATGGTCGGAGTGACCACTTGAAGTTGCATAAAATGTGTCATACAAACGAGACACCATACTCTTGTGACATGTGTAAGAAAAAATTCAAACGAAAAGGCAATTTAAAAGACCATTTGAAAACACATACTAATGAAAAGCCCTATCAATGTGATATATGCAGCAAAACTTTTCTTAAAGGAAGCAATTTGAAGGCGCACAAATTGACCCATACATGTGAAAAACCTTTCAGTTGTGATATTTGCAGCAGGACATTTAACAGAAAAAGTCATTTGACAGTCCACCAGAGAACACACACGGGTAACAAACCATACCAATGCCAATTTTGTAAACAATCATTTAAAAGAAGTGACCATTTGCGATCACATCAGAAAGTGCACACCCACAATGAAGATATTTTTATTTGTGATGTCTGTGCTGAGGTCTTTATATATAAACATCACTTAAAAATGCATATTATAAAGACGCATCTTACAACACAAACATTATATGTAAGAGAGGACAGATAATAATAAATGTAAAATATCATTTATTGGAAAAAAATATGGACTTTATATGATGAATAGGCTACTTGACTCATATTTAATTTCATACATTGAAGTAGTATTTCCTTTAGTACTTGGCTTAGGAAAACGTATTCTAGCGATATCATAAATTAAAAAGTTAAGATTGATAAATAAAGTTGATTTAAAAATATGTATTTTTGTTTTTTAATTTCCACTGATGTAAACACCTCGAAGTAACTTCAGGCAAGGATGTGACAACACAAACACACTAAACACATATGTAGTAGTGAAACGGAACATTTCTGTAAATCAATTCTTCTTCTACTTTTAAAAATGGCTCCTTAGTGAATCACCAACGTCAGAGTGTGTTGGCGGAGACTCTGCCTTATGAGTAGGTTTTATGAAAAAACAAGGGTACGGTGAACTGAAGGAAGTCTCGTTGAAAGATCTCTAACCTAGAACAACCACAAACATTTAGGGTTAGTACCACATACCTTACAATTTTATTTTGTTAGTAACAATATATGTACACAATATCGCAATAAAAGGAGTATTTACAAATCATAGAGCAGATTTAAAATTTATAGGGCAGGGAAATGTAGGAGGGAGGTTATCATACAGTGATGTTTGGTTATTTGGACAAGAGAAGAAGATATGGTCTAGAGTGCCCTCGTCTAGGCCACACTCGCACAAAGAGCTATCCCTTACCCTTAGCAAGAAAAACAGATGAGCAGCAATGTCCCAGTCTCATTCGGAAAATAGTTGAACACACTGTTTTACTTACTTGTTTAAATTTAAAAATCATGGTCTAACAGAGATGCCCTTTTGAATATCAAAATAGTGTTTTCCCTTGTTTGTACTAGTTTTGGCCCACTCATTGTGCCACCTGATTGATATTCATGTGATTCTTAGCTAGGGGAATTAAATCCTGGCAATAAACCTTATATTGACTAGTAGTTTAGAGTCCATGGTCTAGTGGTTTAGAGCTTCGCTCTCGACTCGGAGGTCGTGGGTTCGATTCCCGCATTGGAATAACAAAAAATCTTGTTTCCAAGTTTGGTTAGGACAATGCAGGCTGATCACCTGATTGTCTGACAAGAAAGATGATCCATGCGTCGGATGGGCATGTAAAAAGTCGGACCTGCGCCTGATATCTCACCAGTCGTGTCGGTTATTCGTCCCACTGGGTTACGAGAGTAAAGGAAGAGAGAGTGCTCTTGTGTACTGCGCACACACTTGGGCACTATAAAATAACTCCTGCGTAGCTGGCCTGGTTTCAATTAAACCGGCCACCGTCACTGAAATCAGTGTGGGGAGCTATTACCTGATGATATAGCGTCTTTAGCATAGGCATCCACACTCTCGTTGCCAGTGATTCTACTATGTCCTGGTATTCACGCCAAAACTACTTGGATACTTTTTGTGTAACACTCAAAGAGAAGCTGTCTTATTGTTAGGATTAAAGGAAATTTACATTTGGAGCGGAACTGATTAGAGTTAATGACCTCCAGGGCACTTCTAGGGTCTGAAAGTTTTGTTGAGGTGATGGGACTCAACCAAAGTATGTGCCTCCAAGATAGCCAGAGTTTCCCCTGTAAATACTGATGAATCTGGAGGTAATTTGAAGTTTAAAATCACATTAACATTCGGAATCCATACGGCCACTCCAACACAGCTACTCTCCACAAGTTTAGAGGCATCCGTAAAAATAAGCAACCAATCCTTAAAATGTTGATTAATGATATGTTGAAACTGAGTGTTGGCCACAGCAGAGCCTTTATCAATTGCAAAATTTAGAAGCACTTTTGAAACACAATGAAGGTAAGTGCATTATAGGAAGTGGAAAGAAGTGAAAAAAGAGTCTACACTTAAAAATAGGGCAAGGAAGACAGGTAATTGTATGGTAGCTGATCAACAGACAAGGCAGTTCCTTATGTAACCAGTAGCTTGAAGAGCTAGCTAGCTGTGAAAGGGTGTGGAGTTTTTCAATGAGTGGATGGGAGGAATTTTGAAACAATTTAAACATAAACCTATCAGATAAATACTGCCTCCTGATGTTAAGTGGTGAGTCCCCACGGACCTAATAGTAATTCTCAAGGACTTTGACTGAATTTTGTCCAGTCTTCTGTGGTAATTTATTGCAGGGTTCCAAAAGAAAAGAGCCGTAATCTAGGTGACTACGAACCAGCGAATTGTACATCAGCTTCAGC
Organism: Phengaris alcon alcon; assembly: GCA_037179445.1. Lineage (NCBI taxonomy): Eukaryota > Metazoa > Arthropoda > Insecta > Lepidoptera > Lycaenidae > Phengaris > Phengaris alcon. Next base: position 118,189 of record JAYRCH010000125.1, read on the forward strand.
GTGTAAGGATATGGACCCCACCAGACACCAGAGAGTGATCGGAGAATGTTAATATTTTTCTCACATTTCTGCGCCACATGGTTTATGTGATGGACGCCAGTTAGTCTGGAATCCAAATAAACACCTAGGAACTTCACCTTATCCTTAACCGGGAAAACCTGTTAATTGGATTGAATGGTGAGGGTTGGTATAATTTTGGAACGAGTGAAAATAATAACAGAGATTTTGGCGATACAGATGGACAACCCATGTCTATCCATCCAGTCATTAAGATGGCAGAGTTGAGGCGGGCGGATCATTCCGCTATATTTTTTGAATCAATGTCCATGGCTAAATCATCTGCGTTCCGGAGGACCTCACAAAAGCTATTGACAGTAAGATCAAGATCGGTGTGCGAGGCCTTTGTAAATAATTCTAGGGGTTAGTTGGGAATTTTGGGAAGAGATGATAAGAGAACGGAAGGAAAGACAATTGCAAATATAGTTTGCATCCTCGCCGGGACACTCAGCTGTTGCAGTTTTTGCCTGAGTACCGGAATCAGTATCAGTATCAGAGTATCAGTCGATATTGTCGTACTGTTACCCTCCCTTCGGATTAGGCTTTTTAAAAAAAAGTTTATTTCCACAACCACTTTTATTAAAGGAAAATACAATAATATATGAAAGGACCCTTGGGCAGAACCGTCACGACCGAGGACTGAAGACCTACTGAGACTCACAGCTAGAGTCTAGACCAGACTAAACACGGGATGTGCTGATTCGACGTTACGTCAGCAACAACCCTAACAGGGACGGGACATAACACCTCACCCCTAAGATGTAACTTCGGGGGACATCGAAGTTACAGTTGAAATTCTAAAATCTACTTCGAATATTATTAATGTTTTCAATTTCTATACTATCTTCAACATTCTGTTCAGGTTCTTTCATTTCTATTATGTTACACTGAATATTTTTAGATACTTTGGAATTTGAGTCAACTTTTGCTAGATTCAATTTTAAGGTTCTGCTGCCGGGTTTCACACAGTTATAAAATCTAAATATGGAATAAAGAAATATTACTACCACTATAAGTATGACTAATACGGAGTAATGTGTACCGTATTTAACTATATGAGGATTTTCTAGAATATTTTCTGAGTCCTCAAGATTTTTAAGAAAAATTTGTTGATTAAACTTAATATTATCTAAATCAACATTTTGTAATTTGATAGGGGTCACATTCCTCGCGCTTAAATTTAATTTCTTAAAATTACAACAGCTGTCATTAATAAGATTAAAATCAGGTATTCCAATTTCTATGGTAGCGTTGACAAAATCGTGTTGAGTTATGAGAGTATTGCTTTTATGATAACCGATACAATTACTAGGAAGTGACATAATGCCAGTGCCTAAAATCTTAATTTCGGATGCTTCGCTATTTCTACAATCTATAGAGACCTTACCGGGTACTGACTGTACAAAAATCCATTTATTATTTTTAAGCGGTTTCCAAATATCTAACTCTCCAAAAATTAATTTAGTTTCACAATTTTCCGGGACTTTATCAATTACTTTACTCATAAACTCTGTTTCACATGTGGACTTAGTTTCTGTTACATAAATTATTGAAATTTCACAAATATAGTTTTCGTTTAACTTGTTTTTGCAACTATTTACATCTTCCAAGATACAATACTGCGATTTGTCTTTGGTCATGGCTATGTATTTTGAATTAGGCATTATTAAACTGAAAGAGTTGGGGTTGCTAGAGTCATGTGGTGTCGGTAATCCAATATTATGAAATAACATAAATTCCTTAATTAACACTAACGGAATTTGGAGAACAAAAAATATCTTATTATCTACATAATAACTATCAATTTTAGAAATACTTAACATAGAACTCATTGAGGCTATGTCGAGGCTCACAGGATACTTCATATTATTAGGTAAATGTTGATGATTATCGGCAAGTTCTCTGAATAACTGCTGTGTCGTGATTAAAGAAGGGTGTAAGATATTTTGGTTACTGAATAAAATAGAATTAGTTGTCTTCCAATTGGAAGGATAATGTTAAAATTGAAGTTTCTAAATTATTAATAACCTGGTTAATACTGATCTGAGACCAGAGCTCATCCGTGATGATAGATATATTACGTACTTTAACAGAGAGGTTGTCGATAGCATCATTCAAATTTAATTCGTTAATTTTAATTTTATTTATAGTATCGTTATACATCGACACGGTAGATGTGGTAAGTAAAATATTATTTTTGACAAGAGAAACTAATTTATTTTGATTATTAAACAATACTTTTATAGCCTCGTCGTATTTAAGACCATCATTCTCATCTAAATCGCCAAATACATGTTTTATTATTGAGCCTATACCACTCACCCAAGCACGCTTTGATTTCCTGGTAACTAAATGGGATACAGAACTAAATTCCTTATACATATCATTATATCTAACAGCTAGCGGCTCGAGGAGATGGTGACAATCGATATTACTAAATGTCGTTTTCTCACAAAGATCCTTAACTAATTTTATAGCATAGTCTATATTTTCAATATGTGTACTTAAGTGAGATATGTCCATTGGCATCAAGATATTTAATTTCCCGTTAATAACGCTGAGCTTGCCAAGATAGTCAAAATAGATCCCTGGGCTTGATTTAAATTGTTGAACGTAATGATTTTGCTGACTTTCAGCATGTTGATGAGTTCTGCAAGAATAGAACAGTATCTTGCTATTATAAATTATAATAACTAATATTATAAACTTAGTGTGCACTAGTATGAAGAGTAAAAAAAGTTAAGGTAAAAGTAATTTGTAAATAATGTATAGGTAAGTATAATAAAGTAAAATTTAAATGTAAAGTATGTATAAAAGCAAGCATTTTACGAACTCGGCACATGAGCAGGTTTGACCTGGTCATAGTGGTGTACGACATGACGTCGATTAATTAATATTGTCAATATATTATTACCATTGATCTTAATTATTTTATAGGGGCCTTTCCACACTGGGGACAAGGCTTTCCGCAGTCTTAAATGATTCTTTACGTAAACGTAATCGCCTGCATGATAGCTGACTGGTCGTGTCCGTGTATCATAATATGTTTTGGAATTTCCTTTAGATTTATTGATGAATTCTACGGCTTTTTGCCGGGAGTACTTGAGACGATTCTGCAACATGCGGACATATTCAGGGTATGTAGCCCCTGGGGATTCGTTATAAATAGAATTTGGTATAAATGGTTTATTACCGAACATTAATTCATATGGTGTAAAATGCGTAGTAGAGTGGACGGATGTATTATAAGCTAGCATGTCAGTGTATATATATCGAGGCCAATTTGTTTGTTCCTCATTAATGTATGATTTTAAATATTCCTTAAGGGTGGAATGACTTCGTTCGAGAGCCCCTTGCGTCTGTGGATGGTATGGCGAAGCCCAAAGATTTTTAATTTTTAAGAATTTGCATGTCTCTTTAAACAGTCCAGATGTAAAATTTGTCCCTTGATCTGTGAGGATCATTTTGGGTATACCAAAAATTGAGATGTAATGAAGGAGACATTCACATGTTTCCTCCGCGGTTGTGGTCCTAATAGGATATGCTGAAGAGAATTTCGTTAGGTCATCTTGAACTGTTAATATATATTTCAATTTACCGGGACCAGATTCTGGAAGTGGCCCGACAATATCAAGAGCTACACGTTGACAAGGTTCTGTTGAAGTACTAGTTATTTGCATGGGAGCACGATTTATTTGTCGGAGTGCTTTATTTTCTTGGCAGGATTTACATTGTTTAACATATGTTTCTATGTCGCTACGCATCCCTTTCCAATAGTAAATTTCTTTTATCCTGTTATACATACGAGCAGAACCTAAATGGCCAGCAATCGGGACATCATGATTATCGTGTAATATTTTCTTTATTTCAGTCGGGACAGGGAAAATAATTTTATTATGATATATTTTAATTTTAATCTGCGTATTATGAAAAAGGTAAGTTAAAATATTAAATATTTTAATAAATGAATGTTTTTCAAAAGGATTTTTCATATCTGATATACCTATTTCGTTGCTATTTCCGAAAATTAATAATTCATTACGAATCCTCTTTAAGGTTTCAAATATTTCTGGATAGGATGCTTCATCAAAATGATGAATTTTATAAAATAACAAATAACATATTTTATTATTACGTTCTATTTTATGGAAACCAAAAAGCTCTCTTTCAGAATTTAATATTGTTTGATTTGTTTCAGAATCATTCAGCATTTCTTCAAGATAAAGGTTGGATTCATCAAGGTCAATAGATGTTGGTACAAGGATTACTTTAGCCGGACATTTTAATAAACTTTCGTTATATTCTTCGATTACAGTATTAAATGTTTTACTTTTATCTGACATGGACTTTAAGAAGGTAGCATAATCATCTACAGGAGCATCTGGATTCGCGCTAGTGGAAGGAGTTGGCTCGGATGGTACTTCAAAATCTGGTTCAACGATAGGCTGATCGTTAGGCTCATTAGCCACGGCATCTTTGAGGCCGGGTGGATTAAATGGATCAGGAGGAGTATTCAAAAGTTCTGGAGGAGATTCAGTATTTTCTACAGGGGTTGGATCGGGCAAGAGATCCAAGAGGTCTCTCTCGGGATTAAAGGATGGCGGTGTCACTAACAAATCTAAAAGATCTCTATCTGGTGAGTACGGTTGCTCCTCCTGGGACTCTGGTGCTGAAGGTTTTCAGCTTGGATTGGGTTCACGGGGTACCGGGAAAGAGCGTCGGCATTTGTATTTATTTTACCTTTTTTGTATTGAATATCATAATCGAATTCTTCGAGTTTTAGTCTCCAGCGAATTAACCTAGAGCCCGGATCTTTACAGCTGAACAGCCAATTCAGCGGTTTATGGTCTGTAATTATTGTAAAACGGCGACCAAACAGGTAAGGCCGGAAAACTTTTGTTCCGAAAACTATCGCGAGACATTCCTTTTCAGTTACTGAATAATTGGTTTCGGCTTTATTTAAAGTTCTAGAGGAATAAGCTATGGGACGATCTTGACCAATAGGACCTTGGGACAAAATTGCAGAAATGGCGTAATTCGATGCATCACAAGTTAACAGGAAAGGTTTGTTAAAATCAGGATAAGCTAATACCGGAGCACTTATAAGATTTTCTTTAAGAGATTCAAAAGCAAGTTGTTGTTCCTCTTTCCAGACAAACGGAACATCCTTTTTCAACAAACTGGTAAGTGATTTTGCTATTTTAGAGAAATTAGGAATAAATCTTCTATAATAGGAAACAAGGCCTAGGAAGGATTTAATGTCCTTAGGGGACTTGGGTATAGGAAACTTAGCTACAGCCTCTGTTTTTTCTGGGTTTGGCCTTACGCCGTCTTCGCCTATTATGTGCCCTAAATAAACTACCTCTTTACGAAGGAACTGACATTTTTCCGGTTGTAATTTAAGATTAAACTTTCGAAGTCTATCAAATACGGCTTTAAGGTTATCTATGTGTGTGTCGAGATCGAAGGAATAGATTACAATGTCGTCCAAATAAACAAAACATCGACTTCCCTGTAGTCCTGACAGGCAAGTGTTCATTAGTTTTTGAAATGTACTAGGTGCGTTTCTGAGGCCAAATGGCATACGATTAAATTGAAAGTGACCTTGAGGGACTGAAAATGCAGTTTTGGGTGCATCGTCAGCTGAAATACGAATTTGGTGGAATCCAGAAGCAAGATCTAGTGTTGTAAAATATTTACTTTTACCTAACTGGTCTAGAATTTCAGAAATTTGAGGTATCGGATAAGTTTCGCCTACACTTATGTCATTAAGCTTTCTATAATCTATCACTATTCGCCATTTGCGTTGTCCGCTTGAGTCAATTTTTTTGGGAACTACCCATATGGGTGAGCTCCAAGGAGAGGATGACGGCTCTATTATGTTATGTTCAAGCATTTGATTTATTTGTTTTTCGTCTTCTTGCTTGTGACATTCGGGAAACCTATATGACTTGGTATGTATTGGAATTTCGTTATTTGTTCTGATGGTATGTTCGATTGCAGACGTATGTGTGAGCTGATCACTAGGCATGTGAAAGATATCCGGATATTGACTACAAAGATCAACAAGAGCATTGAGTTCTTCTTTATTTAAATGATCTGTCCGAAGTTCTTTTATTACTGCTTCGGATCTTTCTGAGGTAAATAAACTACACGTATTTACCGGATGTAGAGGAAAATTTAAAGGTTCAACATGGAGTTTTAGATCTCCATTAATATGTGCATAATTTTCAGAGGTGTTGGCAATAGTTAAATTAACGCGATTATTATTTTTGATTTTAACGATGCAATTAGATATAAGTAAATCTTCCGAAAGATGTTGATCAACTATAACACCCTCTTTTAAATTAGTTTTCTGTATTGAGCATTGAATTACAGCTTCACTTCGAGGTGGAACAATAAAGAACGGTTCGGTGAAAAGTAATTTAATTTCGGATTTTCCTATTTTTAATATATCATTCGTGTAATCTATTTTGCAGCCGAACTTTGTTAAGAAATCTGTGCCTATAATACCATCGTAAGGTAAGCTAATCTCTTTTATTACATGAAATTTAAATACTAACGGATTTTTGTCATTTAATTTTAGCCTAAGTTGTAAGTGACCCTCTGTAGAAGTCGGTTCGTCGCCTGGATCTATGCCTTTAAGTTTTACAGGTTCTTTAATTAATTTTTGACTATTTAATATACAGGTTTCTTTTATTAAGCAGATCGACGAGCCCGAGTCGACTAACAAGGATAAAGGAATATCTGAAACTGAAGATTCTACTAATATGTGAGGTAAGCGTCGCTTAGTTGTATCAATATTAATTTCGTAAATTTCTTTTTTTTCAGGTTCAACTACGAGGGAGTCTTCGGTTTGGGGCTGGTTACCCTGCTGCGTGACTCTGAAGAATGCATCTCCGTTTTGGGGCTGATTACCCTGTTGTATGATGCTGAGAGATTTATTAGCGTTTCTATTTTGGGGCTGATTACCCTGTCGTATAACGCGAGACGATTTATTAACGTTTCCATTTTGGGGCTGGTTACCCTGTCGTATAACGCGAGACGATTTATTAGCGTTTCCATTTTGGGGCTGGTTACCCTGTCGTATAACGCGAGACGATTTTTTAGCGTTTCCATTTTGGGGCTGGTTACCCTGTCGTATAACGCGAGACGATTTTTTAGCGTTTCCATTTTGGGGCTGGTTACCCTGTCGTATAACGCGAGAGAAAGTTTTCGTGTCGATTTCAGATTTAATTAGTCCCGCACGACACGAGAGCGAGACGGAATTTAGTTTAAATTATTATTATCTGATTGGAATGAGTCATCGACGTGTTGATCATCATGTTCATTCATAACCAAATGCATTCGATTCGGTTGTTGCCGGAATTTATTATTAAATCGGCTGTTATTGTATTCCCTTTTCGCGCAATCTTTAATATCATGGCCCGTAGTTTTACAATATCGACAAAACACCGATTGGGTTCTGTCTGAATAATTATTATTATTGTTGTTATTAAGGTTACTATTTGGAGAATTAAATCTCGGCTGATAAGAAGGCTGATTACGTGACGTGTTGTGTTTGTATGTTGTCCATATGATCGTGGGAAAAACGGTCTGGGTCTCAAGTTACTTTGATTATTATTTAACTTCGATTCTCCCAACTGAGGTCGTTTGTAAAGACTTTGTTGTATGCGCTCCTCAGAGATCGCAATATTAATAGCGTCATTTAAATTTCGCGGATTTCTGCAACGCACAATATTTGAGATACGGGGATGTAAGCCAATAAGAAAATGATGAAGTGCTAAATCCTCCATGGCCGCTGAACGACCAGGGATTTCCTTTAGTGTGCAATTGGACAGGGTTACCTCAGTCAGAAGCTGTGAAAGATAGGTTTCTACGCGTAAAGAATATTGTGTTACGTTTTCATTAAGACTCTGTTTACTTTCTTGCAAGTCCATAAGTATGTGAGCATAATGCTTACGTTCACAAAATTGGTTTCGCAGGAATTCTTTTAATTGGTCCCACTTTTTGAATTCTTCGATAGCGCAAGCAATTTCGGCTTTACCTTTCAACTGGCTAAAGATATAACGAAATAGGATTGGCTTTTGTACCTCAGTGGCCAAGTCATACGCGTTATTACAATTTATAATAAATGAATTTACACACTCCCGGGAACCATCAAATGGTTTGATAAATTTAAATAGTGTATTTAGATCCAGTTCGACCATCATGGCACTCGTACCCGAAGCGGTTCCCTTTCGGGTCGTTGCTTTGGGAGAAACAGGAGGGTTTTTAGCTGTGTCAGATGGACCAGCTTCCGATTCGGACATAGGAATGTTAAGATTTAATAGTTCACTTTTCGACATATTGAAAAATAGTATTAATGAGAATGATAACAAATTAAATTACAAATATGGATTATCTTAGTGGAGTACCGAACCCTAAATCTAGGTAACCTTAGAAGGCTACTAAATGTAAACAGTGACCAAAGACTCACAGTGATATCAACGCGTGGGCGGCGAAGATAAGCTGCACGGCGTCTCGATGCATGCCCGCGCCCGGCCGGATAGGATGAGAGGTGTGAACTCGTTCACACGGTTATAACTTTTAGGATTTTAACGCTATGCACTTGGGATTTTCACTTTTCACTTTGGCTTTTGCTCTTAATGACTTTATGGATATTGGAAATGAGTTGGTTTCCTCACTGCACTTTCACTAAAGATTTTTTTTTTTGACGAATTTTTAGATTTTCACTTTTTTACGATAACTTTCCAGGATTAAACGACACTGGGGATATCCGATCCCACCGCTGCCACCAAAAATGTTAGGGGTCCCTTCGGATTAGGCTTTTTAAAAAAAAGTTTCTTTCCACAACCACTTTTATTAAAGGAAAATACAATAATATATGAAAGGACCCTTGGGCAGAACCGTCACGACCGAGGACTGAAGACCAACTGAGACTCACAGCTAGAGTCTAGACCAGACTAAACACGGGATGTGCTGATTCGACGTTACGTCAGCAACAACCCTAACAGGGACGGGACATAACAGTACGCAGATGATACATCCAGGAACACCGCTACCACATGCTCCATTTTCGAAAGAGCTATGCGAATATCGGTTACCAGGGTTCCGTAGTGCAAAAGCCTTTTCGAAAACCGAACAGTGTTTTAGATAACACATACCGACTCTCCATTAGCCATTCCAACATGTTTTTGATCAGGTGTTCTAGAATTTTTCCTAGTGTAGCCGAAAGAGCAATGGGTCTATAGCTAGATGGGTTGTTAGCAGGTTTTCCCGGTTTAAGGATTGGTAAAATAATTCGAGAACGCCACTCCTCCGGAGGAACCTCTAACTGTAAGATGTCATTTGAAACTATCAGACAGGAGTTGTGTGTCTGGACCATTGTTGACAATGAAGGAGTATGGAAATCTATCTGCACCAGGAGCGGTATCATTTAATGACCCTAAAACCAGACGAAATTGCTCCAGAAAAAATGGGGAGTCTAAATAATTTGAAGAGGATCCTACAGAAGTGACAATGCAAAGTTCGTCGAAGGATGGAGGCATAGTAGGTGCCAACCTTCGCGAAAATGCGTTAATCCATTCTGTAGGATCATTGGAATTGTAATCGCTTGACGATAAGGAACCACGAAATTTTTTAATATTATTCCAAACGATCGAGGGTTTAGACGAAGGCGACAGACTTAAACAGAACTGTCGCCATCCTTCTCTCTTTTTCCGAAAATAATTTTGAAACCTCAGCCGAAATTTTTTTGTAATTGAAAATTTGCCATTGTCATGGCCCTTGCGTAAAGTTTTTTTAGCATCCTTACGACGCTTACAGGCTGAAGTACATTCGTCATCCCACCAAGGAGGGGATAATCTACGATCTTCTGTGTTCTTAAGGGGGATCGACCTATCCGCAGCTTGTAGAAGGATGTTCTTTAAATTTTGATACTGAGTGTGAGGATCATTTATGTTTGTATTATCAGAAACAAGACTAGCTTCAGAGTTTGTAGCTATTGCGAATTCGGCCCAATTCGCCTTTTCGAGCTTATATTTTTGTCTTGGTGGATTAGGGGCTATTGTCTGTCTAGTCGAGTAAGTTATCGTTATATGAATAGGGAAATGATCACTACCATAGGAACTGGAAAGGACAGACCATGAACACAAAGAAGAAATAGACAGTGAGCACGACGAGAGATCTACCACACTTCTCGGGTTTTGCAAAGGCGAGACCCTACGAGTGGGACATCCATCTATAAGCACAAGCAGGTTATTATCATCTGAAATATCCATGAAGTGTCGAGTTGGAGTCATTGTAAAAGGAGCCCCAGGCTGTGTGGTGAATGTTAAAATCACCCAATACAACCCGGGGAAGAGAAATGTAGGAAATGATAGATGAAAGTTCGGAAAGGATAGAAGGATTAAGACTGGGGATATATACAGACATATACACAGTATTTAAGACACGGACAGTCACAATATTAAACAAACTACTATGTACAGGAAGTGGGAATAAAGAATATGCACATTGTCTGGAGACCAAAATGGCTACTCCAGCCTTACCATCAACTCTGTCATCCCGGAAATATGAGTAGCCCGGGACACGAAAACTAGAATCGGGCTTTAACTACGTCTCCTGGACGGCAATAATTGATGGCCTAAAACAATTAACTATGTTGCAAATGTTCTGCTTTTTATTTCTTATGCTACGACAGTTCCACTGGATCATTGAGAACTAATCCATTGTTGAGTACTGTATTAAGAAGCTGAATCAGATTAGCACGAGTTGTTCGGTAGCGCGGAGTCACTAAACCGGGAGACTAATTGGATGAGGGTGTTGATGAGGGAGTCAATAATGTTGTCGTTGGGGGAGATATATGTACTCTGGGGAAATCAGCTCCTATTCGGCAATTGAGAGGGTTCCTCAATGATGTTCATGTGTAGGCTGGTGATCATAGCCAGGGGTCACAGGGGTAATAGGACGGCGCGGAGTATACACGGTTTTTCGATACGATGTTGTGACAGGGGATTTCGTTTGTGATCTAGTGTTCAAAGTGGCAACTGCTGAGGGAGAAGTCTTGGCCGAGTCTGCAAAAGAACGTCTCACATGGGGAAATCGAGCCGAAGCTTCCATGTATGAGATGCTCTCCTGCGACACGACAAGTTTGATTTCCTTTTGCCTAGCATGCTCTGAACAGGATGAATTGTTAGCTGTATGTGATACCGAGCAGAACAAACTAGTTGGATTTAACACCACACAAGTTTTACCCTCATGCGACTGTCCACATTTATAACACCCGGGCTGTAACCTTCATTGGCCTTTAATGTGGCCAAAACGACAACACTTATTGCACTGGATGGTTGGAAGGAGGTATGTTTCAACAGGTAATGATGTAAAATAACAATATACACGAGAAGGGAGTTTTTGCCCTGAAAAAGTCAGGACAACTGATCGGGTTGGAATCCATATAGGTTGCTGTTGGTCATTAAAAGTCTTCCGACTTAGTCTACGGGCTTTGATAACCGCCCCATAACCTGAAGGGACATTCAAATTATCAGCGAGTTCCTTCATGGACCAGTCCACTGGCACGTCGTGTACTATGTCCATACGGGATATGCTGTACGACGAAATCGAAACAACGTACCCGGCACTGGTGATTACTGGAAGGCTTAAAAAGGAGTTAGCATTTACTGTGGAGTTAAACTCTATTGAGATGCGATTTCTACCGATTTTTTAAATTCCATCATGTATAAAAACTGTCCAAATTCCATTGGTCGTAGTGTAGGCCCACTGTCAGACTCTGTCTTCGAAACATGTACCAAGAATGGTGCGACATCATTTGTACTATATACTTTTTTGTTATCATAGTCGGGGCAAACATAATTTTGCTGTATAGGAGGGATGAAATGACCATTATCGGTCATTCTTTTAGCGGTTTTGTTAATGCTATCAGGGTTAGCACGCTTTCTTGAGCCTATATTGTCACATTCCATCACTTGCTGGCGTAGCTGGATATCAGGACCCCTCCGCCCGGGTCAGGCGGCTCGGCGTCCATGCCGGTAACACTTAGGTTATAAACGATCTAAGACTAATTAAAACAATACTTACATTAAGACGATCACAAATTTAGACGCCCACAACCAATACTAGAAAGTTCAACAGTAAAAATCAAGCAAGACAATATAATAAAATGCAGTAGTAAACAAAAATATTAAAAACACTTGTTTATGCACTCGACCGAAAAAGCAGAGTCCCCTGTAAATCAATGTCAGTAAATTTTCAGCAAATTGTCAGTTCATGACATCTTAAAAAGTTATTTATGTCAAAACGTCAAACGGAACGTAACACCGCCATTTTACTACTACGGACTTAAACTTAGACCTTTTCATCCGTTACTGGATGATTTATACAGTATTCTCCGAGCGAAGTAACCACTCTTGAAATACTGTAGTGCCTGGGGCAGTCGGTTTTTTTTAAATGTCGTATGGTTGCCCAAGCACATACGGCATTCTCACAACATAGTCAGCCTAGTCCAGAGGAATGACTGGTCAATACGTCTGGGGCCAACCATGTGTGGGTTTCCTCACGATGTTTTCCTTCACCGTTAGAGCGTCCGTATAATGTACTTGAGATCTGAAGAAGTCTCATTGGTATACGCCACAACCTGGGAATCGAACCTGCACTCTCGAGTGCGTATCAAAATATGGTCTACCCACTAGGTCACGAAGCTCAATAGTACGAACTATGGCAGATTACAAATAGTACTAGTATGACGTCACAGCACAGATAATCTATCAACCAACATGGCGAATAGTGTTTTCGGCAGTTTTTTAAAAGTGTATTTTTAAAATATATTTTTTTGTAAGTTTCAAAATGATGTTATTATTTTTTTGTGTGTAATGAAACAATTATGAAGCGATTAGGACATAAATAAAAACAAGTCAAGTAGCCTATTAGGACATACTCGTATTGTACATTTTATTAGCAATGAGGAAATGACAGGTTAGTACTATATTATATAGTTTAAAGATATAAGAAAGAAATCTGAAAACGCTTTTAATTGGGTTAAGTTAGTATTCAAAGTGCTAAAGTTATAACAGGTTAGAAATGTATCATTCCTTGGCACTATAAGTTTGTTATTTTACTATCTTTTTAATAATTTCTAATTTTAAACTTACTGTTATGAAGTTTTTTAAGGTATGTTAATGGAATAAAAGATAAAAATTAGTGGCAATATTTTTTTATTTGCATTCTGAAATCTTACAATTAACTTATAAATTAATATCAGTTTGTCTACAACTAAGTTAGGATATCATCCCAAAGCCTCCCTATCAACACTTAGAGCTCTTTTGAGCGATAGCTACAAGCTTAAATGTCAAACATATTGAGAAAAAGACAAGTATCTATTAAACAAAAAATTGACTTTGAGGCCGGTCGGATTTAATGTGAAAGGCCATAGACCTGCCACTGGCCGTCTCTGTCTTTCGCATGTGTTTAACGTGTTATCGTATTCTCGTCTCACTCCCACGAGTCAACAACCGAGATGAAAGCGAGACAGCGATAAAGCCAAGACATGCTAAGAAGAAGGACAGCTAATGACTTCTCAATGTCATTTATTTACTCTTCTCGCAATCTCTGAATGATTTAAGAGCTTGAAAGTGGATTACAGATAATGTTTTTATTACTTCTCACCTAAGTTACTTGTCAATTTCAATTTGCGATACCTATTTTGTTTTTTTCTTAGATTGTTGTTTTAATAATAATATGTAAATTAATAAATTTACCCACTAGATCGTTTACTATAATTGATGTCCAAGACATATTAATGACGTTATTCAAGGCATATATAATGTTCTTTTAATCCGCTAAGGCCTCCCCCACATTAGGCGTGCGCCTTCCCTGGGGCGTGTTAGCGATGCGGGCGCTGCGTGCGCGCCGCGAGCACGCTGCGTGTCAGCGATGCGGGCGCTGCTCGCGCCACTCACACGCCCGAGGAACGCGCACGCCTAACGTGTGGTCAGTCTAAATATGGTTATTTAATGTTAAACAAACTACATTTTATTTTCAAAGGTTGAACTTTTGGGCTGGTTGAACTTTATTCATAAATGTCGAATACGAGATTGTGGTATTGTAATATATTAAAAAGGGAAGACTAAGAGTTTCTCGATATATATATCGATGATAAACTAAAAGAACAATTATATTTTTGGTAAAATAAATAAAGTTTATATTGGTACTTTTATAGCGGTTTGCTCTACGACCACAACTCTGTGTTGTTTAACTATGTATAATAATAGATTCTTCATACTCAATAAAAAGTTCTCTTTGACTATTCCTTTATTCCATATTTCTGTAGAGACTCGGCTTAATCTAGTAATTGGCATTACCGGTAGATTTTTCGTACTCTAGATTGACTCTTGATACTTATTGGTGTAAACAGTTGACGTTTGATAGATGTCCCTGTATAAAGAACAATAATTTAATTTCGTAATATAATGTCGTTCGTAAGTTGTTACCAATAATAATCGAACTCAGATTATACACATTTTCCTCAATTTTTTGTACACACTAAAGAGCCTAACATAAACATTTGATAAAGTATTTGATAGCCACCTCTGCATAACAAACTATTTCAGGAAATTTTCAATTATTAACGAACTTTTACCCTGAATTTAAAGCGTTCTACGCGTTTTTTATGCACTGCATATGCGTTTTGGCCAATTGTTCTTTTAATATTATGCTTTCCATAATTCTAAATCACTAGGAATGAATTAACAATAAAATTATACATTTTTATTATATTTTACACGCTTCTATATGGCTCAGCCAGAATTTTATATCCAGTACATTTTTTATAAATCCTTGCTATTTTCACCAAAATCTTTGCTAAAATGCCAATACACGAAACATATAATAAATAAGAAATAAATATTTGCCTTAATCTAGCACTATAATACTTTTTTTAGAATCAATCACAGAAAATTTGGGCACATGATTTACTGCTTATGTAAAGACGTTTAGGCAGAAAAATAATTAAAAATCGAAAAAAAATATTTTTACGCACGGACGTAAGTTGTAAGTAAAAAAAGAGTTTTGAAATCAGCTGATAGTGGGAGATCAATGGTCACAGCGGCGAAGATTTATATTTTGATATATTATTTGGTTTTTAGATTTTCAAAGTAAATCATGTGCTCAAATTTTCTGTTTTTTTTTTCAAAAACGTTACTTTTCTACTTATTAGTTTTTGTAATTATTTTAACACTATACATACATCCAGTATAGCGATCCATCTAATCATTCGGTCGTGTTAGATGTTGTATTAAACCATACTTGAGGTGAAAAACGTAAATAAAACGATTCGTTTTCTATATTTTCAAACGCAGTTCGTTCATGTCTTTTCCACACTGCACGTTTCTTCTAACTCATCTGTTGCAGGCAGGCAATCTGTCTTCTAAATCTTAATAATTTACCTGTGGCGGTAACATGCTGTTAAATTCTACCTTATCTAAACAACTAAAACCTGACTAGTCTTCCGATTTCGTTTTAAAGCGCTTGAACAATACCATAAGTAATATTTCCAACAAGTAGGTAACTATTTACTATTTACTAAAATGCTGCTTTTATTTGCTTTTGACGCCCTTAACCTGTTTGATATTGTCATATATTTCGAGTTACATAATACAAAGAGACGCATTTAATTTTATATTGAAATGTGATAAAATTATTATAACAAGTATTTTTGATGTCATTTATTGTGGTAGTACTACCACAATAATCGACATCAAATATGTTGTTCATGTAAATCATAATATGTTGTTAAATTATGCTAAAAATACTTACAATGTATGAAAGTCCGAAAATGTCCCAGAATAGTTTTAAATAACTTAACCTCTGGTCGAACCAGACTTAACATTCAAGTAACGATATAATCTAATGAATCGAAGCTTACTTTAATTCTAATCAAGAAATCTACTAGAATTCCAATCGGCCTTTGCCGATTTAAACTAGGAGTGCTAATTGTCTCTACAGTATTGTGATTTTGTGATTTTAAACATTACCAAGTCGCATGCTTATTAAGATTTCAGGCTGACCTACAATTTTATTTGACATTTTAGTTTTTACTTAAAACATTAGCGAGAAGTGACAATTTCGAATTGTCCATATTACGCCATTGCCCAAATCTTGCTTTTGTTCAAATATCCCATGCGAAGTTATTTCTTCCACATTGGGCGCCATTGCTCGAATCTTTTGCACCTCATTTTATGCCGCTCACTCAAAGTTCTTATTAAGCTTATTTGATGCATTAAACTTTTTTTTATATATATGGCATCGGCTTATAACCGTTTGCCAGTGTCATGTTAAAAAGGCGGGAAAAAGAACTTTCGTTTCAATTTTCAACACCGTATTCCTATATCGTCAAGTCTAAAGTCTAGTCAAAGTCCAAATATACAGTCAGTACAGTCCATGAGTCATGTCAGTCGATTCAGTAAAGTGGTAGAAGCTTTACTGAAAGTTCCTAGGGAGTTTTGGCGGGAAACACAAAATAGCACGTTTTTAGAAGTTGTACCACTTGCCCACACTTGTGCACGTTAACGAATATTTATTGGTTTATATTCTACCAATATTACACATTAAGAACCGAGATAACACAAATTTATGAAATATTACAAATTCCACAACGTCACCCACTGAATTCCCCGACAAAACTCCCTGCAATAAACTTTTCAATTATTTTCTTGACTAGTTCTGTTTTTTTTTTTTAATAAAATGCTTTAGTCTAATAAACATGCGATCCAGTTGCCCCTAATAACAATTGTCTTAAACCTAAATAGTAAATATGTATATTACTGTTAAAGGCCAACTTCAAATTGTATATGTATAGTAATAACAAGAAGTTGAATAAAATAAATATAAAATAAATAAATAGGACTGTTAAGAAAGGTTTTGATTACTGTAGCAAAATCTTCAAACAATCCCACAAATATTAATCTATGTCATATCACAAAAATAAGTAATAAGTAAATAAACTATGTTATTTTATTAATACATTTGTTATAACTTAGCAAATCTATAAATTATATTATTAAAAAATAATACTTTTAGAAAGTTAGGTAAATTTGGGCCGATTTTACGAAAATGTTTTTAAATATCAATTATTGCTTTAAGAAGATAAACGTATATTATTTCTGAATGTTTGTTAACAATTCTTACAACTTTATTCTAAATCGATAGATTACTATACTATAGTAAATTTTATAATTGTACACTACTTTTCAAAATTGATGTTTAAAACCGGCCCTCTAACTTTCTTACTAAATATGACAAATACGAAATGTACAGAGTAAAGTAACTTATTAAAAATCACTTAAACATTTCGAAATCGAAATATTAATAAGTAAGTTATATTAAAAAATTAATATACTTAATTTAAAAATGGAATGGAACGTTCAGTCGACGACGTCCATTTTTAAAGGCGCAGGTTTGCCGATGGGCTTCATCGACAGCCGTATGCCGTTGCCGGTCGAATATTTTGCGTTGATTATTTCGTCGTCGCTGCTAGAGTCTTCGTATTTGTCGTCCGTTTTTACTGCTGTCGGCTCGGAATCGGAGGACTGAAATGAAATATACACGCTAATTTGAGGTATACGCTTTTTGAAATTTTATCTAATATGTTTTATAACCTTTAATAGGTTAATAAAAAGCATGTGTGTAAAATAAAAAATCGTTTGCATGCTCATTGAAAAAAGTGACATTTGCAATTATATACCAATAAATAAATGACACACCCAATAGATATACCCATGGTAAAATAAAAACTAATCATTCAAAAACCCAAAAATGCCAAAGTAAAATATACAACGACTTAAACTTGAAGTAAAGGCACCAAAAGTTACAGTAAGTGTTAGTAGAACGAACATTTATTTCTTATTCCTTCCACGCACGATGCTGGTGGGTAGGCGCGTCGGCCGCTCGTCACTGCTGTCCACACCCTAGGAAGTATG
The DNA here is from genome assembly GCA_037179445.1 of Phengaris alcon alcon. Classification (NCBI taxonomy): domain Eukaryota; kingdom Metazoa; phylum Arthropoda; class Insecta; order Lepidoptera; family Lycaenidae; genus Phengaris; species Phengaris alcon. The sequence continues at coordinate 136,239 of JAYRCH010000125.1, forward strand.
AACCACACATAATATTCACATACATCTAGCACGACAACTAGCATACATACAATAATAAATATTTAGTGGTGGTGAGTATGTGTAGTTTTTGATGACCAAAACTATTACATATAGTCCAATAGACTGTAGATCTATCTAGTAAGATATGATAGCTTTTCGGACGTTTTACAATCAGCCGCTGGAGTGGTTCATTCAGTTGGGACGCCTAACATTATAAATTCATTCAATCCTTATCCATAGTTCTAGATTACAAAAGCTATTTGATTTAAAATAGTTTAATTAATAATGAGTAAATACTCATCAATAACAAAATTCAGTAACAAAAATTAGGTACTTAATTATAATTTAAATATTTTAATTGTTTAATATTTAAATTAGTGATTGAAAAACAAATGAAGTAATGGTGGTTGATGATACTTACGTCGAAGTCACCGATAGTGAACTTAGTACCGGCGTCTGCCACCAGCTGCGCTGGCGGCGCGCTCTCCGGAGACAAAACCTACGCCCCGCAGTGTTAGTCACATAGTCACACACATGAAATGAAGGTTCTTGGACACTAGCATAGTAAAAATCAAGCAGCTGCTCCAGTTCAAATTTCAGATAGTAATGTTATTTCAAAATGAGAAGGCAGTTATAGCTTTTTGCAATTGCTTAAATCTGGCTCTAACTTATCTAGAAATGGATCATTCGTTTAAATTATGAAACATATAAAGTTACACATATATATTACACAGATGTTTACAGATTTAGCACAAGCATTTGATAAAGTCGAATGTTCAGAACTAAACAATTGTTATTGGCAAAATGTCCAAGAATCATGATACACATTACACAGTCACATAAAACATGTAAAGGAAGATAAGATAGAAAATGGTAATATTCAGGCTGATAATGATTATGCATTTACAAGATGCTACATAATGGAATTTTATATTACCCCATATTTTACCCCCTTGGGGGTTGAATTTTGAAAAATCCTTCCTTAGTGGATGATGTCATGACGTATGACGTAGTCATATGAAAATACGTGTGCAAATTTTCAAATTTAGATAGCCTAGCCTATGCTATGACACATCAGTCAATCAGCTTTGCCTTTTATAAATATAGATTACAAGTGGCATAAAAAGTTGCAAATCGCTCTTTGACCTTACTGATATTTTATAAAATATCAGTATTCAGTATGGTTTTAAATTGATAACTTTTAAAAATTGATTTTAAGATAAGTTTAACATCGTGTTCATATCATATGGTCCCACACTTCAGAAAATGATCAATACGTAGAAGAAAGTGTATATAAACATTTTTCATTACTTACATCCTGATCGCTCATCATTTCCTTGGTGGATACAGTGGTCTCAATCCTTCTGATGGATCCCTGGTGGATGTCCACATCGAGTGCCAGGCACTGGAATCTTCGGAGCAGCAGTACTATTGGTATGGGCAGTACTCCAGCTAGAATCATGGCTACGGCAATACCCAACACCCATGATGGATACGGAGTCTTCTCTACACGGCCCTAAAAATAAATTGTGAATGTCTCATTATCGATTCGATAGCATGTCACAAATTATTAGAGGCAGGTAAGTAAAATTGTCGGAAACAACTTTAGCTCGAAAGCCCTAAAAGAAAAACGGATTGGTTGTTTTTTTCCAGAAGGACAGGTTGTAAATGGCCATTAAGGCTCAAATTGGTATAAAAAAGATTAAATTTTTTTACAATGTTTCGTCGGACCTGCTATTGATAAACTTAGGGGCTCAGCTAGTGAACACTATTTAGGTGATTCTTGGCGTAGAGTTATTTACCACTTCAGCATTCCAAGCTCCATAGGTGGGCGGGTTGATGAGCATGAAGACGAGCGAAGACAGCAGGATGCAGGTGACGATGAAGGGCCCGACGTAGCGCCATGTGATCTGCCAGTACCAGCCCGGCCGGTAGCCGGTCATCTCGTAGATGTCGTTTGTGAATCTGCAATAAATTGAGAATGTCATGTTTACTATGATATTTTTGGAGGAACACGTCCATCAAATATGCCGGAGTAGAATAGCATGGAGGAGTTCTTCTCGGTAAGAAAAGCTCGCCGGTTTTCAGTGAGGCCGTGGTATTTTACGTGGTCGAGCCGGCCCATTCACGCCGAAGCATGGCTCTCCCAGGTGTATAATGATTAGTGATGACTATCATCAAAACATTTACCAATAATTCAAAATATGAATAGTAAATAAATACACATTAATTGTGTTTTCAAACTGGGTAAAAGATAATATAACAGAAACTTTATTAAATAGGAAAGACCAGGAGAAAAAGCTAAATTATTAGAAGCTGTACCTTTCATGTCCATAAATGTAGATCACGGATATCATTTCAAGCAAAGCGATGACGACAAGACCTATGGTACCGGCGAAGGAGTCGAACATCTTGAGCCAGTACTCGCCGGCGCCGGTCGTGAATATCAAACCGACAAAGAAACAGAACGTACATACCGCACCTGTAAAATGTCTTTAGTAACGCATTTGACTGCATTGATTCAATATCAACATAACATATTATTACGTGAGTAACGATTCCTTGAAGAGCTCTTTTAGAAAAATAAGGATTTAGTGAGAAATTCAATTTACCGCCTCCTACGTTCTATCAAATAAGCCATTATAAGCAATCGTATAGTTAAATACTTAATATCTGTTTAGGTACTTTGGCTTCTTATTGTTCTCATATGTAATTTTCAATTTGATTAAATAACTGTGAGGTTATATAAATTTCATATTATGATTTTATATTTTAAATTTAACTCACCAGTAATAACGGGTTTACTCATACGCTTAAAGAAATCGATATCGAATATGGTGCAGAGCATGCCCTCCATGATGCCGATCTGGCTGCCGAGGCCTAGGGAGAGCAGCATCAGGAAGAAGATAATTGACCAGAACGGGGCCGGGGTCAGCTTCAGTATGGCTTGAGTGAACACAATGAACGCCAACCCGGTACCCTCAGCAGCCTGAAAATAAAAATATGGAATTAGGATCTTTTATTTTTTCTATTATTTGTTTGACGACCTCTGTGGCTCAGTGGTTGAGCGTGTTGGTGCTCAAGCCGGGGGTCGTGGATTCGAATCCCGCCGAAGGAACAAAAAGTTTTTCTATGTTCCTGGGTCATGGATGTGTACTAAATATGTGTATCAATAATGTAATAAAAAATCTTAAATATATGTATAGTATAAAAAGTATTAAATATATTTCCGTCGTCTGGTACCCGTAACTCAAGTTCTTCGAGAACTTACCACGGGACGGACAGACCACGTGGTATAAAGCGTCCATAGATATTATTAATATTATACTCTTTATTAATTAACAATCGATGTATTAGATCATTACAGTAATCACTAACCTACATTGATCTTTGATCCTATTTTTTGAATAAATCTAATTTTATTAAACTGGTTATTTGGATTTGCTTGAATAAAATCTAGACACAATGGGCATGTGTAATAGTTTCCGAGAGTTCCGTTCTTCTTACTTCCAATTTACCATTTTTGCCTTTCTTTCAGTAGAAATACCAATATTATCTACCTCTTCCAATTGTTTGCTCATGGAGCACCCAGTAAGGTTCAAGGCACTAGTGACGGTTGAGTTGAGGTTGGGGAACTCCTGCTTGTAGTAGTTATCGCTGGAGTTGAGCGTGAAGCCGCCGATGTGGTGAAGAGCCAGCACCTTGATCTCCCTGAAATCGTGAAAAGATTTTATGTCCTCTGTTCTTTGCAAATAATAAAGGGATTTAGGTTTTAGTTTATTCTGAAGTATTGTAACAAAATGAGAATCAATCCATTGACGAAAGTCACTTTTCAAGTTCTTATCCTCGTTTTATTATTTCAATTCAAAGTATTGATTAAAGAAAAGTGATTAAAGAAAATCTTTTTAACATAAATGTCACAGAATGGTATAAATTACCATATTCATGGATTCATCACAGGTGAGAGCAAAAGGGCCGTGGGATGTCGTTTGTGTGACAACGCCAGATGAAAAGAGTAAAGGTAACTATAAATAGACACCTAATAATTATGCTGTTCTCTAAACGAAAACAGTGCCCAGCTATTTTGGAATGGCACGTTTCGCTTACATCTGCTGGTATAGGTCTTCTTTGTAGAATCTTCGAAGTTCGGGAGGGATCGCAGGATGCAATAGTTGGATTTTGCGACCTTTCCAAGACATTTGATTGTGTTGAGCATGCTATATTATTTAGAAAATTGCACCACTATGGTATACGGGACTCTTCACTGAACATTTTGAGTTCTTACCTTAAAAATAGAATTCAAAAGGTATCACAACTCAAAGAGATAAATAGTAAAAGGTCCACTGGGACCAAAATAGAATTAGGTGGGGCCATTTAAGGCCTATTTCTTTTTCTCATCTATATATATGACTTACCCTATCTAGTTAATAGATAAGGTAGATAATGATAATGAGATAGTACTTTTTGCCGATGCCACTTCACAAATTTTTAATGTGAAGCGACAGCAGTCAAATTACAACGAGGTTTACCTCTGTGTTTCTAGGTATAACACTAGATAGTAAATTACAGTGGGGTCCTCATATTGCTAATCTTGCAGATAGACTCAGTTCTGCAGCATATGCAGTCAGAAAAATTAGGGAAATTTCTGACGTAGATACGGCGCGACTAGTTAGTTGATTTTAATTGTTAACCGACTTCCAAAAAAAAAGAGGCGCTCTTTTTTTTTGGAAGTCGGTTAACAACTAAAATCAACTATACGTTCGGTTGAATATATATTTTTTTATTTTTTTTGTATGTTCAACGATTACTCCGCCGTTTGTGGACCTATTTGCAAAATTCTTTTGTTTTTGTAAAGGGTCTTCGAAATTGGTCCTTTAGTCACTAAACGCCTGATGATGGCAGCCATGAGGAATCGAGGGAGCTCGTCAAAATTTATAGGGACATTTATCTATAGGCATTTGATTTTTGTGAAGTAAATCAAGCATATGCTACCAAAAAGTAAACTTTTGTGCCAAGGGTGTACCCTGGATCCAAAAGCACTGAACATAACTCCTCAGTCTTTAAAGATACGCGTTTGGAAATTTCGGCGTTATTTTAAGAACTGCAAGCATATGTCTTTATGTAACTTACAGTATTCATCATCATCATCTTACATACAATACCTAATGGGAGCTTGGCGCGTATTCAATTATACATTCGAACGCTTCTTTTAAACTTTCTTAAAATGTGTTATTATAAATATAATAATTTTACTTTTTTATTTTTATATATTTTATACTTTATGTACAAAAGTAACAAAAACACATTTTAAAGTTATACATATTAATACAATGGCGTACTTATCTCTTTGACAGATCTCTGGTTGTGGAGATAGGGCTACACTAGGGTAGGGTACACTAAAGACACATTTAAAAAGTATAATGTACATATAAGTACAATAAATATGACTAAAAAGGGAAAAATAATTATTTTTAAAGAAAAAATTAAACCGACTTCCAAAGTAAAAATGCACAAAAAAGTATGAAAAAAATCTTATTTTCTAAATTCCCATTTAAATTCGTCTAGAATTTTAACTATTTCTCTATACTCTACTCAATCTTCATAATTTTGAAGTCGGTACCATCACTACCAGCCAACTTAAATGTAAGTTCTATAATATATTGTTTTATCAGGATATTGTTTGGGCTGGTACCGACTTCAATTTTTACCGAAACAAACCGAAATTATTTAGAAAATAAGATTTATTTCATACTTTTTTGTGCATTTTTACTTTGGAAGTCGGTTTAATTTTCATAGTAGAATGTCTTACGGCATTCTTTTATGGGGAAATACCGCCGACATTAATACAATATTTGTGCTGCAGAAGCGAGCAATACGTTCTATTAACAAAATGTCCTGCTTTGAATCTCTGAGAGAAAAGTTTAAAGAAATAGGAATTCTTCCATCGCTTCTCTATACATTTTGGACAATGTGTTGTATGTTAGAAAAAAATTAAGTATGTTTAATACGAAAAGCAATAATCACTGTAGGAACACTGGAAATAAACACAAACTAGATATACTCTCAGATAAACTCAGCACATTAAACATTAAAACACAAATACTCTCAGATAAACTCAGCACATTAAACATTTAAACACAAATACTCTCAGATAAACTCAGCACATTAAACATTTAAACACAAATACTATCAGATAAACTCAGCACATTAAACATTTAAACACAAATACTCTCAGATAAACTCAGCACATTAAACATTTAAACACAAATACTCTCAGATAAACTCAGCACATTAAACATTTAAACACAAATTGAAACAATATATAAAAATAGTACATATCCTAATTAATAACATTCTGAAGCCGTATAAATTTTGTGACTGTTACGTAGGGCAAATAAAAAAATACTTAAGTACCTAAATAAATATTAAAAAACACTATCGTCATATTCTAGTCTGATCTGCTGACATTTGCTAAATATTTATAAGTAACGAGCGGACCCGACAGATGTGCCGGGCTGATTTGTGAATCTAAACCATCCGGGGCGCCACCCAAACGCATACAATAAAATTCATTCAAATCGGCCCAGCCGTTGAGGAGGAGTTCAGTGACATACACACGTACAGTAGAATTATATATATAAAAAAGATATAGTATCCGCTTCCTGTATTTGTGTCCATTGTATTTCTAGGGCACGAATATTTTCATGGACGATAAATTTTACGTTCTAGCTGCAGTAGTGAACGCATCTGAAGTTTTGGAAGGACTTCGAGGACTTGTAGAATTTTTGTTATTAAGCAATAAAATAGCTTATCGTTTCGCGTGGTCTGTGTGCCCTAATTGACAAACGAATTGTGTAAATTCATGGAATGTCGATACAAACAGAACTCCAAAAATTGTATTCCAAAGTTGACCTAAAAACCTATAATTTTGTAAAAGGTAAGTATAGAGGTAGACGAGTGTAAAAAATAGATTAATGTTTATAATATCCTTTAGAGTGTTAACAGACAAACGTACAGTCCGCTTCGCAGCACAATACATGAACTATGAATATAGAATTTAAAATAAAGCATTCTTTATACACGTGGACAGATTGTATAATGTTCTACTTGACCCGATATTTGAGATCTCGTAAACAAATAAATAACAATGATTGAGCTTTCAATCACAATTATTACTTCTACAATATACACGGAAATAAAATAAGGAAATGGAGCAACGTGTTATTCAACGTCGGTTTTTTTTTGTCTTTTTAAAAAGTTTTTAATATGGGGATCCCTTATGGCTTATGGGACCAGGACAGTGGAGATGGTAACTTAAAAGTGTTAAGTAGTGAACACGAGAAAGTTAATCGTATTGAACAACCGAATAATTTACAACACGAAGTTGGAACAACAACAATTGTTGTAATTAAAAAAAAAATCACTATACTTGGTAATGTCACTAATTTTCCATTATCGTCATTAAACTGGGAACCTTTTAGCGTCGACAATATGATATTTTACGACGTTTCTCCATCAATGTATTGTGTCTTGTGCCGTAACAGATCATAAGAAAGCATTTACACGCAGATAGATATAAATGTACCTACTCGTAATTGCTTTCCTCCAAGGGCGAACGGAAAACTTTCTTTAAAGGACGACTGCGATGATATTCACAAGGGAGGAGGCGGACTCCCTTGAAGGACGGCGGTAAAGACATTATTTATAAATAAGAACTATTAAATGTTTTGTTATTTTTTCCTTATCCTTGGGGTTGTACGTATGTTTAAGTACAAACAACATTACTAAGCTCAGCCTAGGCGAAGCTCAACCTTTTGTTTATCTTTTTTTTATTTCTGTATTGTTGTGTCTTTTACAACTTATGTTCCCTTATGAAATCATCCAAAATTTAATAAATTAAAACATCTTAAAACCTTTAAACATGACAAGTAAAGGCCTACTATAAGATTTAATGAACAAGTTGATTCATAAAAATGTAATAACGACCATTATGTAAGTCTCTGTTTTTTCAACACGGTTAAGATGTTTATTACCGGAAGACATACATTATTTCTTTATATCTTTTAAATCTATAGACGCTTTCACACCAAGTCAATCTGGTCTTGCGGTAAGTTCTCGAAGAACTCGTATTACGGGTACCGGAAAACGGGAATATATTTAATACGTTTTACACTGTAGGTACTTATAATAGGATATTTTCAAGTTTTTGTGATTTTTTTCCCTTTAGCATAAAAGTTAAAATAATTAATAAAGCCGCCAAAAAATAAATGTGTTGTCATGACTTCACCTTCTTTTAACCACCTGTCAAGTCACAAATCCCACTAAACATGTCAAATCCTAGAATGCTTGGTGTTAACTTTGGTAATTTTACTATTTTAAAATGCCTTTTAAATGGTGCTATACTATTGTTATCGAAGAGGAACGCTGATAATCCGCACTAAACTTGCACTGAACTACGACTGACAACTGACAAGTGACATAATTTTTTTTTAAACGACGGTAATTATGGGATTAGAGAAAGCCATTAAAAAAAGCCGTGTGGTGTCGTGGGACACCGGATAGGAACGAAGTTCCTTATTATAAAAATATTAATTTTAAGTTCTATTCGAGGTATAAAGAAAATAATAAAGACTATACATAAAAATCTTACGTTACGGACGTTTTTTCCCGACTAGGGTACCCCTCCGCATCGCCCCAAAAGGAACTTCATTCCAAAAAAAGAATAAGTACAGGAATCTGATGTCACGTTTGACGACTGTGCTTTAATCACGTGGTAACACGTGAAAAATTTGGTATTTTATTTTTGATGTTTTATAAAAGTCATACATATATTTTAGTAAAGTGTTGGTTAAATTGGCTTTAAATAATGTTTGGTGATAAGATATCGATAGTTTGATGTAAGTATATTTTTATCATAGGATAAATTGCCTATTAAGATTTTTATTATATAATACACATATTTAGGTACATATTTAATACACATCCATGACCCAGGAACACAGATTTTGCTTATTCCCTGACGGGATTCGAACCCGTGACCTCCGGCTTGAGCGCCAACCAGCCGCAGAGGTCGTCAAATATCTTTTGAAAGCCAAACAGAACTGGTTTCATAAATCATCTATTTGCAGCTGGAGAAGTCTTACGTTAAGCCCCGCGCGGCGGTACGGAGTACGGACTGCGGCGTTACGTAACCTGGCTCAAGGCTTGCATTCAGTTTAGATTGCAATTCCATATGCAGTATCAACACATTATCGTTATTTTTCAGGAGTTGTCTTAGTTGTATTTTTAAGCAGAAAATAAACGATCTAAATCTTAATTACTCAGAACAAAAATAAAAAAATACTGATATATATGGGATTAAAGGAGATTGTCTCAAAAGTTGATTAGTTTTAAGTATTTTACAAGTAAATAGGTGCCATGTTTTTTCATAATTAATAACTTTTCGCAATTTTATTGTTAATGCTTAAATACAAAATACGATCGTTTTTATTCAATAACTAATTTACGTACGTTTAATACGTAGGTATTATTGCTAAAAAGTATTGTAACTAATTGCCGGTTACAAAAAGTTATTCTTGTAATAAAAATAATAACCAATATATTGTTTTATTTCAGTCTATGGTAGATTTATAACTATTTAAACAGATTAGTTTAGTCAGATAAACATATTACTAGATGGCGAATATAAGATAGTAATGAATCGCTTTCGTATAACTATGTTACGGTATATAATTATATTCCTAGGGATATAACTATATTACCGCTTTACCTATCGTACTGCTACATATACATATAATAAATTTGTAAATGTTCGCTGTCTGTACATGGAAGATAAATAAGAAACTATTACAGGGGCTATTTATGAATGGTATAGATCCCAAAAAACAATGATTTTTAGAATTTTTGTCTATTTGTCTGTACGTTTGTACGCGCTAATCTCAGAATCTTCTGAACGGATTTTGATGAAATTTGGTATGGTAGTGGTTTAGAGTCAGGATTAACACATAGGCTACTTTCTTTTGCGGAAAAATGTACGGTTTCCGTGATATTTGTTTTTGCGCGTACGAAGTCAACTGCTTAACCGATTTGAATGCGGTTTTCACTAATGCATTTTTCGCTCTACTAAAAATTTTATGTTTGTTTCATTTCAATCATTTGCCCGCGGCTTCGCCCGCGTGATATTGGGATTTAAACGTATCGTACGTGTCTTTATTATAAGGATATAATATTTTATAGGGTTTTTAACAATATAATAATTCAAAACTTTTAACCCCCATTTTACTTTCTTAGGGGTCGAATTTTGGAAAACGTGTCTTATTATTTTCCGTACTCAAATCATACGAAATTTCACGCAAATATAAAAATCCTTCCTTAATAGATGCCTACGTCATATGAGAAATACGTGTGCAAAATTTTAAATTTCTAGCCTTAAGGGTTTAGACTGTGCGTGGATACATCAGTCAATCAGCATTGCCTTTTATATATAGATAGAAGATAGATAAGCCTATATTGTTTTATAAAAATAAGATATTTTATCGTCTCAAGTGTTTAAAACATAATTAAGGTCGTTTTCTTTTACTGCACATAATTTCCACCAAAGGTTAAAGAGATAAGGCTGGGACGATATGATCCGGAATGCCGGAGAAAACAATGGAGCTGAACATCGAACATACCAGTGTCGAGTCAAATGTCAATGTCACATATTAAGGCAGCTCGACATTCGACACTTTGATTTTCAGCTCTATTGTACTAGTGCATAGTTCTATTTCCAATGCTCTAAATTTTTCCCGGCCTACCGGATTCCGGACAATATAGTCCAAGCCTAAGGTCGTGTTAGCTGGCGTGGGCGGGACAATACGCACACTTTTCACTTTTCGCTAATATTTATTATAAATTTAATTCCCTCGCCGAGTCAGTCTGTCTGTATGTTCGCGATAATCTCAAAAACTACTGAAAGGATTTTCATACAGTTTACGTTCACCGATAGAGTGGTTCCTTAGGAAGGTTTAGGTGGATAATTTGTTAAGATTTTGTGGAAATTGTTTGATTTATGACAGTAATTGTTGAAGGTGACGGAAAAAATCAAGCCGTCTGGGAGCTTTTATCGAAAACGCTGCCTAACTTAACCCGTTGGAGATAATTTATAACAAAATAATATACGGTGGGATTGTTTCTCTTCTAAAGGTCTACGTGTAAGTTCGCGACGGCATATAATGTGGGATATCTTTTAAGGATAGGTCACCATACTATGTTTTAAAAAAATCACAAATAATGTGGTATTTTCAGAAGCTATTTAGACGGATACAATATTAATCCATATCTAGGGGATAAATATTTAACTGTGCTATTACCATATTGCAGTAGGTATGTATGCATTTACTATAGAAGTTTTTTGCCACGAACACCTTCCCACGCGAGCGAAGCTGCGGGCAAAAGCTAGTTGTGCAACAAGTTCCTTGTCTTAAAAACTTTTGTCTATACTATATACTAATATTATAAAATGGAAAGATTTGTTTGTATGTTTGTTTGCATTGAATAGGCTCCAAAACGACTGGTCAATTTTGATTAAATTTGGCTTGGATATAGAGTAAACTACGGGGAAGGACATAGGCTACTTTTTATCGCGGCAAAAATACTGTTCCGGCGGAATTGTTCCTTTTGCGCGCATGAAGTCGCAGGCAAAATCTAGTATTATGACGGTGACTTTGGATCGTTTTTACCTTTTTATGAGACCGTTCTGTTCTGCCACATTCTTCCGCGCTACGTCCGTCTAAAAGCAGGCGTTGTAAATTCTAACCCCCTTACTAATTAAAATATTTATACAGTGGATAAGCAAAACAATGTTTTGTCCTTGTCTGTCAAGCGAATGTCCAGCGTATAACACAACGACAAAACATTGTATAGCTACAAGGGGTATATGCATAGGGTATATGTATAGCTAGGGCACAAAGTACTCACTTGGAGATACACTTCTCGACCATGGTGAAGGCCTTGAAGCCGAGGATGCTGAAGATAACGACGGAGGCGTAGATGGCGGTGAGCGCGTTGCACACGGACACGAGCAGCACGTCGCGCACGCAGTTGTTGTCGGGCGGGTTGTACGAGCCGAACGCGATCAGCGAGCCGAACGCCAGGCCGAACGAGTAGAACACCTGCGTCGCCGCGTCCAGCCACACCGTCGGGTCCAGCAGCTTATCCAGCTGGTGAAAATAACACACAATGTAACCGCCAAGTCTAGGGTCTAATGGGCCTCACTCACAGGCGATAGGTCGTTACAAACTTGAATAAACAATGTGCTTAGTGAGAGTTTTTATCAATACTCGTATTCGTATGGCATGGAATTAGTTACCGTTGTTTGCCGCTAGGTGCGTTGTTTCGACGCCATACAAATAGTAGTCAACTTCTTCACAGCGAAATGTGACATGAACTCACCACACAGCTCGTACTGAAATGAAGTCGTTCACGACGAATGATACTTTATGGACTGAGATTTCCGGCCTACACCACACTTGTCATTTACAAGTACAATTTTTTCGTACTTTTGGCGCCCACCTCACAAACCAGCAGGCGTGCGTACATTCATCGTGCACAATAAAACTACAGTATGATATATTTGTTATGAGTAAGAGTGTAAGTGACAATTAGTGTAGTCAGGCGGGCGTGGAATCTCAGTCCATGGATGAACGCCTCGACCGAATCGTTCGTCGCAAACGATTTCCTTTCGATAACACGTCCAGTTCATTATGATTCCAGTTTGGTCGTAACGATCGATCGCGTGTGAGTGGAGGGATTTATTAGAGCTAGCGAGCTAACATAAGAAGTCGCTACAAATACGAAGAATAAATTAATTGATGTAAACCAGTGAGTCACGGCGGAACTTCGTACATAATAATTTAATCTTTTCATGCATCGTCGTGGCGACACGTCACTGCTCATTTCATTTTATTTAATTTATAGCTTACCACGCTACGCTCGTCGCTGATCCTATCAAGAAAGTGGAACACTTAAAATTCGTGTAGCTTCGCGTTTGTAACCATGCTACAGAACGCTTCGCGTAGCACGTAGCGCGTAGCTGCCCCCGTAGCGAGCTACGAGACCTCTGCATAGGCCTTTTTAGATTGAATGAAATCAATTTACCAGATGGTCGATTGAGCTGTTTCAATCTTACAATATACAGTTTCGATACAGCCTCGATCTCATTAGCTAAATGGTATTCTCAAATTAGTATTTCAAAACTAGGGACGGGCTATGAGTGAACCTATGACGTACATTTGACAGAGAAATCTTCATACAAAAAAAGTTACGCCATCTTGATTTCAGAAGGGTTTGTCAAATGTCAAGATGACAAATGTCAAACTGCCCCAAGCAACCCCAAATGTGGGACAGTTTAAGTGTGGACGCTTTTTGCCTCTACATACCTCGTCTATAACATACCGGGTGTTTTTCCAGTCAGTGTCCAAACTTTCAGGAGTGAATATACTCTTTAATATAAGCAACTTTTACTATGGGATCAACTTTCCTACTTGAAAACAAAATCAGCTGTTTCCTACAAATGCTATCTATGCCGTAGCCCTTTTGTATGAAACAGCTGATAATTTTTTTTCAAGTAGGAAAGTTGATCCCATAGTAAAAGTTGCTTATATTCAAGAGTATATTCACTCCTGAAAGTTTGGACACTGACTGGGAAAACGCCCGGTATAGTTCTTTGGATTACAGACTACTATTATAAATCTGAAAGTTTGTGAGGATGGATGGATGGATAGATGGATGTTTGTTATACTTTCACGCAAAAACAACTTAACGGATTTTGATGAACTTTGGTGTGATAGTAGTGTAAGCTCTGTATTAACACATAGGCTACTTTTTATCCCCAAAAAGCACAGTGTTCCAACGGGCCTAGGCTAGTTGATTTATGATTTATTGAAAGTAAATTGAACGTGTAAGTTTACGAGAATACGAGAATTAGGTTCGATTATATCGGATGTCATTTCATTATTATTTTTTTTAATTTATGATAGTAATAATAATAAGATTTATTAATTACATACGTCACACGTACCTTAGGTTTATACATATGCCAAATTCCATCGGCGGAGCCGGGCAAAGTGATGCCTCTAACGAAGAAAATAGTGAGCACAGCGTAGGGGAAGAGAGACGTGAAGTACACGACCTGGAGACACAACATCTGTGTCAGCACCATCATGGGAATCTTGTTATGTACTGTATAACACATTTATTTTAAAACTAGCTTTTACCCGCGGCTCCGCCCTCCTAAATACAGTATCAAACGGGAACACTGCACGTTTTCGAGATAAAAAGTATGTATGTTTTAGTACGGAGCCTGGATTAAAACATAGGCTACTTATTATCACGAAAAAGTACATGTTTCCGTGGGATACTTTATTTACGCGAGCCGAGCCGTGGGCAAAAGCTAGTTAAACATAAAATGATACACACCTTTCCGCTGCTCTGGATGCCCTTCATCACGATGAAGAAGACGATGATCCACGCCAGCAGCAGGTACAGCACGATCCACCAGCGCGGCACGCCGGGCTGCTCGATGCTGGGCGCGGCGTCCAGGGCCTCGCGGTACCAGAAGTACACCGTGGCTGACGCCTTGTTGCATTCGGCCTCGGCGGTGCCGTTGTCGGCCGGGCAGTGAGCCCAGGGGAGCGAGTCCGCGCTTAGCTAAGGGGAGATTGGGGTTTATAGATTACGAGTAAAAGAAGAGAGGACGAACTATTTTATAAAGGCTTAAAGATTCCTTATTATAAGCTTAGGGCGTGCGGCTACAAGAATTGCACGAATACCGAGAATCTGTTTCCATTCACAGCAAAATAAGCTTTATCGTCTGGACTCTAGGCCACAATCCACAGATTCTTAACAATTATTATCAATTGGGTAAACGTTACTTGCCGCCGCGGAGCGACCACGCGCCTCGTTTAACTGGGCCCTTATAAAGTAAGGGTCAGTTCACACCGCGACGATACCCGACGCTACGTGCTGTTATATCTCGCTCCTGTATGCTAATATTCTCACCCTAGCTTTTCCATCTGCTGATACTGCATTTCTCCTGTCATCCTATATCCTAAGTCCCAGACCATTGTACACTCCGTTTCCATCTCCCGACCGCGGCAGTTGTTTCTATAATTACTTTTTTTTTTCGTTTCGTCCTATCGTTCTATATATTAAATCGTTTTTTTATTTCATTACTATTTCAGTTTGTATAATAAATCTTTTTTAAAAAGGCAACTGTGGAGTGATGTCTAACAGTGCGCAGCATTTTTATGATAGCTATTCAAAACTGAACTTTATTAACTTGACTAAAAGAAACACGTTATATATGACATCAGTCATACACTGCAAATGCGTTGTGCAGCGCTGTGCAGCGCGGTGCAACCAGACATTCATTCTTGTGTAACGAATCAAGGTCAATTTTGAGTAGCTATCTTAAAAATGCAGCGCCATGTTGCGTATCATTTAGTTTTGGTGTGAATTGACCCTTAAAGAAGATAAGAGAGTAAGAAGCCATCCGTGAATGGCTGGGTTTTTCAGTTCAGTCCACGGAACAGACTGTGCAGTTTGGAATGCTATCTGCATTTTGTCATTATTAGTGACGTAGGCAAAGATTTTAGACTATATCCTAAAGGTGTTGCGGGAACCCAACATTACACATCATTTAATTTGAATGATACAAGTCAGTGCCGAAACGGTATTAAGGTGAGTAATGTAGCGGCTAAAATGTAAAACTTAACCCTTAACACGCGCAATTTCTATACAACGTATTTATGTAAACATTTCAAAGAAAATGTTAGTGGTTCCAAAAGAAATTGCGCATTATTGTATATTTATTGTGCACTCTCTGTACAATATAACAAGCGCGTAATGAAAGTCGATAAAAAGTGGTATAAAATGTAAACTACATTTGTCACACCACCGTGTAGTTGTGTGAGAAATGTAGCTTTTGGGACTTTTTTTTTGCAATAAGAAGTTATTGCACAATCTACTAATAAGTTTGATTAGTATGATCTCGCTTTTTTGCATGTTTTGTGCCTGTCGCTCGATATCAAGCCAGCAGTGATATTCAATAACCTAACCCTACTTAGAAGATTATGAAACAGGTGCTTAACGTTACACGGATTTACTACTGAAAAGTAATTAACAGGCGATTGGAACTCCAGGATGATTGACAATGATTGATAGCTTCAAATCGTATTCTAGGTAAAACGTTTTTTAAGCCTCCAGAGCCGATCGTTTCAGTTAGAATTGATGTCAGTACGGCCTGAACGGATTCGAGCAGATACACGGAAAAATCGCATCAGTTCGTTCTGGTTTGCCGCGAGCTACGGTCGTGTTTATTACGTATTACGTATCGTGTTACGCTTGTACACGATACACGCCCGCACGGCCGCGTCTCTGGCGAGAACTGAAGCGATTTGTCATACATGGGTCCGTTCAGTCCAGAATTAATGTTGCCAACTTAGTTATTTCACAAAGTTTTACTACTAAATTAAGTATTTTATTTCCTCCTTAGTAGCAATTTAGTTGTTAGTAGTGTTTTAGTAGGAAATAGCCAGACAGTAATCATATGCAAAATGGCCTAGATTAGGAACAAAAAAATAAAAAAAGTAATTGACACATTATTATAATAATACATCGTAGGATTCGTCCGTAATTTGCTTAAAACTACCCGTTTAATTACTATATACGTAATATTTCCTAGCATATTTTAATTTAACGATAGTAGCTTTATTGATAGTTATCGGTATTCTTTTAGTAGTTTTTAGTAGAAATCGACGCGATTTTAGTAGTTTCGCAAAAACAGAGTTGGCACCACTGGAACGAATCGCTTCAGTCCATCTGGCCGACTGACGCGATCTTAAAATTGCACACAGACGATACGATTTTGCATCCGTTCAGGCCGAACTGAAGGTAAGCCGGACACGTATTGGGGCACTTACTCGGTGAATCTAAATATACATCTTAAAACTGAAAGTTTTACTCGTATTTTTTAGCTATGGCATATTTAAGTTATGAGGGTGTGACACATACAATAATAATACAGTACATATAGTCAGCTTACAATATTTTCTTTCAAATTTTTTTGAAGAGTCGTCTTGACTCAAAAATGCACGATTCCGTATTCAGTGCACCGATAGTAGTATAACAATTTTGCAATCAATCAAAAGGCACGCAAAAAACATTATTTAGTAGAACAGTGATAATAACTATTTGCTATTCAAAGCTTGTATGAAATTCTCTCTTTCTCCTTCTGTTTGTCACACACACTCTCAAAACTCACCCGTATACTATTGAAGAGGTAGAAGAAGACCCAAGTGATGATGACATTATAGTATAACGCCACGAAGAGAGTCACGATACAGCTGGAGATGCCAATACCACCCAACCACGGGTGAATGGTGTTCCACACACCCAGGGAGCCCAGGCGCATGCGCTGACCGATGGCCATCTCGATCAGGAAGAGGGGGATGCCCTCCAGCACCAACATGATGAGGAACGGGATGAGGAAAGCACCTGGAACAAAACAGTAATGGCTGAAGAAAATGTCTTGACAGTATCTTGAACGCGTCTTGAAGTAGGGTAAATATCGTACTTATTCTTAATGATGGGTTTTGATATGATGCATCTCCACCGGTGCGCGGTGCTAGGTACTTAGGCCCGTATTAATAAACCGTTCTCAAACTCGTTCTCAAGCCCTTTCTTGGCTGAGACAGTCTCAAGTAACGATTAGCTTCTCAAGACGGTCTTTAATTCATAGTATGGTCTCAAGACCGTCTCAGTTGATAACGTTATTGAGATTACTTACTCAACTTTTAACTACACGACACTGTTCTTCTACACGACAAAGAACGAATAAAATAACGTTCCGTTTACACTTCTACAAAGAACGGATTTATTTACCGCGATTACCAAAAAAAAGAAGAATAAGTATCAATCATGTATCAATATAGCATCTTTATAACTTTATTTTGTGTTGAGTATGTATTTTTTTTTTTTTTACTTTACATAATTGTAACACACCCAAAAACACCACAAATAATAATGTACTGTATCCCAATTCCCAAGCATGCCGTTCTCAAGTCAAGGTTTGACTGTACCCACGAAACCGCGTCTCAAATAACAGTTTGACAGCAATGACAGCGTACTTGAGTAACGAGCCTCGTTTATTAATACGTTCGCACTCACTTGATACGCCGTACCTACAGCTGTACTTAAGTACGGTCTATTAATTAAAACAACGTCTTAAATACTTTCTTGAGAATTGTCTTAGAGATAAGAACGCTTTAATAATACGGGCCTTAGTGTTCAGCGACGGTAAGATTCGGTAACTACTTTCCCACGTAGGGGTACTTTGTTTGGAATTTATCATATACGTTAAACAATACATAAGTATTGTATATTTACTATGAAAGGATTGGTTCATATATTTCCATGAAATTTAGTTTAATACGGTTTTGGGGGAGAAATATCGATCTATCGCTATATAAATCACTGAGAAACCGCACATTTTTAAGTAACTGTGTTTTTGTCTCGTCGTATACTTCAAAAATTACGACACTATAATTTTTTGATTGTAGAAATCGTATTTTATGCGTTGGTCTCAGGTTCGAATCCCGGTCAGATAAATATTTTTGTGTTTTATTTTTATTTTTTTATATCTACTAGAGCTCCGAGAAAGCTTGGTTACCCGCCTGGGTAACCAAGGGTTGTAAAATTATAATAGAGGGCCTCTACTCTAGACTATAATTTTAAAAAGAGGAAAGATTTGTTTGTTAGCAATGAATAGGCTCCGAAACTATCGGGCTGATTTTAATTAAATTTAACACAGATGTAGAGTAGAATACAGGGAAGTATATACCTACTTTTTATTCCGAAAACGTACAGTGTTCCCGTGGGATACTGTATTAAGGTACACCGGGGAAGCCGCGGGCAAGTGTAGTTGAATATAACGGTGTTGCAACTTGCAAATAATGTTACTCAACAATAACTACAAGTTTGAAGTCGATTACTTCCAAAAACGGAGGCGGAAACTGTACATTTGGCTGTAAATATATTTTTTTTATAAAAACTATAACCCGACTACGTTAACTATTCAGCCTATGTTACCCCGGGTTATTGCTACGAATGTATTGACACCTAATATATTAAAATCGGACCAGTCGCTTAGGCGCTACGGTGGAACAAACATAAATAGACTGCCAAAATCAAATTAACCCTTCCTTTTGCCTTCGCCGTACTCGGGAAAAAAGTAACATGGGATTTAATGAACCTACACGTAATGAGTAAAAACTCATTTTGACTAAAAAGCATTTTGCAGTGAAATTCACAAATGTTTCAAACCAGTACATTTTCAGTACGGACGGGGCGCGTGAAGTTACATAACGTGCTTCTCAATATTGATCGCCAGCTGTACCTTACCTCAAATGTGCCTCAAATGTGGCTAACCTTTCAGATACACGACCTGTTAGGCTGGGTATTCCCAGTCTCAGTATTTTCCAGAATCCGTAAGGCCGGGGAAAATTCGTAGCAATGAAAATAGAACTCTGCGCCAATTTAGTAGAGTTGAAAATCGAACACACAAGTGTCAAGTCAAATGTCATTGTCATATGTAACAGCTCGATACTCTACACTTCAGACCACATCCGTTGTCCGAGCCTAAGGATTAGTTCACACCGCGACGATACGCGACGCTGCATTTTTAACATAGCTACTCAAAATTGAACTTTATTCACTACACAAAAAGATGCACATTTCATAAGACATCAGCCATACTCTGCACTTGCGCTGTGCAGCGCGGTACAACTAGACATTTCGTTTTGGTGTGAATTGACCCATAGATTAGCTAATTTACGGCCGAATACTGGAATAAATTATGTGACGCTCAAGTCGCATGCTGTCCCTGTCTTTTCGGCTAGCGGAGACAGCGACAACCTGTGACTAGGAGGGCTCTTAATTTTGATTAGAGTTTCAGTATTCGCTAGTTACTTATAAAATGTAAATGCTAGGCATCATAAACTATCGTATTACACTTTTATATAAGTACCTGGGAGACCGAGCTTCGCTCGGTGTTTTAGTAGAACGATAAAATAATTTAAAAAACTATAAAAGAAAAAGAAATAATAAGAATCACAACAATATATATCTTACCGGGATTCGAACCCACTACATTCCAAACAATGCAAAAATTATACGTAGGTACGCATACCAAACTACCAATCAGACTGACGTAAGAGAGTCGAAACTATTGATAGTAGGTCCTTCCATATGAAATTGGCGTACTGGCCACTTTGATCTCTAATATATCTTCTTTGGTTAAGAATTCCAATTTCAAATTTATACCACTATTTACTCATGCATTTGTGTTTCGAAAACCGTAATTCATTTGTTTTTTCCTCTTTTGGTTTTTTCTTTGCGTCACTCTGTTTACAAATGGAAAACTTGAAATATCGTTTTATTTTCGAGTACGAGTTCCACCGTGGCACCAGTGCTGCAGAAACGGCTCGAAGGATTAATGATGTGTATGGCGGCGGTGTCGCAAAAGAAAACACAGTGCGTTTTTGGTCCCAACGTTTTCGTTCTGGAAATTTCGACCTGCAGAACAAGCCCCGTGGACGGCCGGAGACCAAAGTTGATAATGAAGAATTGAAGGCTATTGTGGAAGCGGATCCATCGCAAACCACGTCCGAGTTAGCTGCAGGCTGCGGTGTTAGTGATAAAACTGTTTGAATCTACTTGAAGCAAATTGGGAAGGTGAAAAAGCTTGAAAGGTGAATGAATTGAGTGCAGCAAACAAATGCGCTTCGACTGCTGCGTTACGTTACTTAACCGGCACAAAAATGAAGGGATTTTTAACTGAGTCATTACCTGTGATGAAAAGTTGACCCTGTACGATAATCGGAAACGCTCATCGCAATGGCTGAACCCTGCCGAACCAGCCGAGGCCTGCTCCAAGCGAAAATTGACTCAAAAAAAGTTACTTGTGAACATTTGGCTAGTGCTTGACTAGTGCCGGTGTCGTTCACTACAGCTTTCTTAAATCTGGCCAGACGATTACGGCGATGTCTATTGCCAGCAACTGCAAATCATGATGGAAAATCTAGCTGCTAACCAACCGAGGTTGGTCATTCGCTCTAGGCCACTGCTGCTTCAGGATTGTCCTGACTGCTTCAAGACAATACTAGACCACACACTGCACAACAGACGGCTACCAAATTAAAGGAGAATCAATTGGCATGTCTAAGATATCTACCGTACTCCCCGGAGCTTGCTCCAACGGATTACCAATTTTTTCGAAATTTGGATAACTTCTTGCAAGGGAAAAATTCAACTCCGATGGGGCAGTCCAAAGCGTCTTCAAATATTTTATTGATTCCCTTCCGAATGGTTTTTATAGTAAAGGAATCAATGAACTACCTATGAGATGGCAAAAGTGCATAGATAGCAATGGTATATACTTTGATTAAATAAATATATGATGTTTAAAAAAAACTACTTTATGTTCTTCCTTTACGAAACGCCAATTTCATATGTAATGACCTAATATGCAACAATTTGTACGACGAAATAAAAAAACATACGTAATAATGCGCAGTTTCTAAGAGATAAGATCTAGCTAGACTGATTTTTCTCCCCCAACACTCCCTGCATACTAAATTTCATGGTACTTAATACTTGTAGCCGTTGTCGAGATACCGATTATATATAACAGTGGTTCCCAGACTCTTTTGTTTCATGGACCACTTTCAAAATTTTGCTGGATCCGGTGGACCCCCTGCATCTACTTTCTAGATTACTTCCAATTTCTAAATCTCGAAAAAAAGTGAAGATTAGATCTATCTATCTATGGAAACTTGCGTTGTGGCTAAGTTTCAACGACAAATTAACAGGTTTCGAAAAAAAAAAAAGGTTAGAATTGATTGCTTGATAGGGTTAATTATTTGATAATAAAGTAGGTAGACTAAACAAATTTTCAATTAAATTTTAATTAATTGTGTTGTGAGTGGATGTCAAAAATGCAAAGTTGACCAATTAAAAAAGTGACGCCATCCAACTTTACTTTTTTGAAATCTACAGTGACTCAACACAAGGACCAATCTATTCTCACAAATTTTATTTAGAAAACGGAAATTTTATTCGGAGTGGTAAAAAGAAATATAGTATATTTCCTTGTTGTAGGTATATATATTATGTATTCAAATATATAAATTATTACACTAATAATTATTATTGTTTTGACAGTTCGTAATATAATCAAAATTAAACACTTATTTATAACGTAATGTAACTTCTACAATAGTAATTACAAAAAAAATATAATTTTAATAAGATATCCGGATGTACTTGATGGATTGACAGCGAATTATCAATATTTGGCTTGAGTTTTGTAAGGAATAACCGCAAATCTCCCCGTTCTGTGATATTCAATCTGTTCCTTTTTTTGTTAATAAGTTTGTAACGGCACCAAAACTTTTTTCGACGAGATATGACGAAGGAAACGCTATCAGAATCTTTTGCGCGATTCCCCACAGTCCAGGATATTTTTCAGGTATTTCTGATACCCTCAAAATTTTTGATACCCTCTTTTAAATGTCACTTTCAGCTCCTCATTAGTGCTAAGCTCGAGTAGCTCCTGTTGTAATATTACATTCTCCACTTCCGTTTCATCAAATGGATTTATGATCCATGGTGGTATTTCCATCGACAGAATGTTTTTATATCTGATTTTTAAATTATCATGCCGGGCAATCAAATGTTGAACGTATGTTTGAATATCTTCATCGTGGCATTCTACCTGCGATAAGTTTGAAAACTGTGAAAATTCGCGCCGACCAATATTTTCCTTCATAAATTTCAATTTACCAATAAAAGCTGTCAAAAAGTGAATAAAATCTTGATAAACATGCACCTTTCGACAACCAGTGTACTTCAGTATGTAACAGCAATCGTTGGAAGTTTTCATAATTTTAACTGCATTAATCATAAATTGAAGCGATTGGTGCAATTCATCACTCAAATTTTTCGCTACTAGATGTTGTCGGTGGATAACACAGTGAATTGCAGTTACCTCTAGTATAATTCTTTTAAGATGGCCTATAAACCCACGGTATCGCCCGACCATGGCAGGAGCTCCATCTGTTGCCACCGAAATAACGTTTGTAAATGGAATCGATTTTTCTTTAAAAAAAATCACTCAGGACATTAAATATTGATTCCCCTTTAGTGTCCGTCTTCAAAGTTTTCGAGAATAGTAGCTCTTCATGAATTTCAACGCCCATAACAAATCGAACATATGCCAATAATAATGCTTCATTGCCAGGTAAAGTTGACTCGTCCAGTTGAATAGAAAAATGAGTTGTTTGCAGATAATATAGAAGAAACAATATAACAATACAAGAAACTTTCAACATTAGAGCTCATTTCATCAATACGTCTTTGTACAGTGTTGTTACTCAAAGGAATTCTTTTGAGTATGTCAAATGAAGACTTGTGCAGAACAGTTTTTAAAACCTCTTCAACAGCAGGTAAAATTAACTGTTCTCCAATGGTGTGCGGTTTTCCAGATTTTGCTATAAGTAATGAGATATTGTAAGATGCCCGCAAGCTATCATCGTTGCTTTCAGACGTTGAAGCGAACATACTGTGCACGGTGGGTCTCTTTTCATATTTTTCCTTTAATGCTTGAAAATATTTTAAATCTTTACCTATTTTATCAAGATGACACCTTCTTAGGTGGTCTTCCAGCTTTGATGGTTTCATAGAGTCATTGCTCAAAACTTTGTTGCATAAAAGGCATGTGGGCAATCGTTTATCTGCCTGTGATGGAAGAAAAACAAATTTTAAATATTCAACACTGTACTGACGACACTTCTTAGATTCGGTCATGTTTCGTATCAATTACCTACCTGTAAATAATAAATAAAAAAATTCAAGTTTTAATACAAAATGTTGAAAAATGCGCCCTTTTAGCATTAGGCACGCGATATTATATTATATAGGCAGGTAGGTAGGTATACAAATAGGCAGGTAGGTTCTTACTTTTCCGACACTGGTAATTACTAACATCGATTCACTTTTCTTTATGAAATTTCGGATACAAATGAGTAACGTTTATCCTTGACATTCGTATTTATATTGGTGAAGAATTAAACACGTTCACACAAGATTGCAAGGACATACACCACAAGTCGTATTAATTTGCACGTTTGAACACGCATTGCGGACGGGACGGCGGCGGCCGGCGCGGCAACAAGTCTCGACGCGTTGTACTTAATATGGAATATGCAAGTTTTTACAAGTAACAGTCGCTGAGCTTCTTAAAATATTATCTGCCTTTATTGATAGGAGATAATTGTCTTATTGAGAAGGTTTAATTTAGGTATCATATTGTTTGTGTTGTTGTATTACCGTATGATGGACGGTATGGCTCAATAAGTTATAAATGAAATTGAAAAAGGAAAGTGGCATAGGGGCGGATAGCTCAACTGGTAGAGCACTCGGCGCGATACCGACATGGTCTGGGTTCGACTCCCAATTCGGAACTATAATTTTTTTTCTCAATTTATTTATAAATTGTCTTATTGAGAAGGTTTAATTTAGGTATCATATTATTTAAAATAACAAGCCAACATTTTAGTTCTTCACTATCGAAACCAAATTAATTTTCATGCACCCCTGCTTACGATTGTAGACCCGCATTATTTATCACGTCCAACGTAGACCCCCGTCGAGTCTCGCGTGGACCCCTGGGGGTCCACCTGGACCACTTTATGAATAACTGAATTATATAATATACAATATCGTCTCGTTTAAAGTATAAGATTCCTTAGGAATACCAACCTTAGTAACACGTAGGCTGGTACTAGTATTACAGAGTAAAAATACTTACGTACAGGGCAACACCTCTCATAGAACGATCCAAAATTTTGTCAGCGTTGTCACAGAAGATAGGGGTAAATTAAAACACTTCCACACCTCATACTCATAAGCACGAACCCTAGTGGAACTAGTTTCTGAACTCAAGACTTGTCGTATGGCTAGGGTTCTAAACAGACATACATACTACACACCGCACACATACACTATACACCACACACCGCACATATACACTATACACCACACACCAACCTGGGATCCACGCTCCAATATCCTATGTATCTTAGTAACTTAGATAAGATTAATTAACCTTTAGGTCTATTCTTAAGAAAATGTTTGTATATGACATATACAAACATTGTAATATTTAATAAAAGACTGTATGCGTTCTAAATAAATAAACATAAATATAAGTCTAACGTCAGTATACGGTTATTGTGAAACTCTAATTTGTACACACCACAACCCGGCATCAAACCTGCACGATCACGCCTGTTACTCAGGGGTCGCTCGCTGTTATACTAAAGTAAGGCCAACCAGACGAGATAAAGAATGTAAACAAATTTTCAGGGGTTCAAAACATTTTTATTTGAATAAATTATTATAAAGTTCGAATTTTAATCGCTGTCTTCTGTACTAGACATAGATGATTTGTCGGAAGAGTCCGAGTCAGCTGTGTTTATGATAAAACTATCTATTGTATTATCAATCATGTTGTCAATATTGCTATAAAAGTTGTCCTCGACTTTTATTACATGATCCACACAATTTCGCCATTTATCAGCAGATACACGTTGGATCCCCCCTTGTAGCAGTTTGTTCACATCTTCAAATTTAAATTATTGCGAGCTACGTATCCCTTTATGTCAGCCCATACGAGTTCAATGGGATTGAGATGAACGATGAACGACCATGTCCTTTTTCATTAGATGTAAAATACATCCGCTGTAAACAAAAAAATGTGAGGAATGGTAAATTTTAGACTATTTTCTTATTATTATATAAAAAGAATCTTTTTTGGTATGGAACCATAAAAATCAAAATTATGCTAATGGTTCAAGTGCAAATGAATTAATAAATTAACTTACCTTTTGCGTGGTGAATTGATTTCTTTCAAAGGTTGTCTAGAGCCGCCAGGCTGTGATTCCATAATTAAAATCAACAACTAAGCACTCACAATAACAGCAAAAATCAAAAATAAAACCAACCGAAACGGAATAATAACAACAAAAAACCAAGTAAATACGGAGACGAAAAAATATGTATCACTTCGAACGCAATCCAAACAGGAATGAACTTGTTCACAATTCTTCTTCTTCTTCTTTTATGTATGGCGGCCTCAGTGAGTTGCCAATGTCCGAGTGTTAAATATGTTTAAACCCTGGTCTGTAGGTCTAGTCAGGAAACAAGGGTACAGTGATCTACATAACTGATGCTATGTTGTTGAATAATATAAAACAATCACAAACAAATAAGTGTTAGTAAAACTTCACAACTTAATATTGTTAGAACGAATATATGCACATAGAATTTCAATAAAAGAAGTATTTACATAACATAGAGATGATTTGAAGTTGATAGGGCGGGGAATATTGGAAGGGAGAAGGTCATAGAGGGCGGATTGGTTTCTAGAGCAACAGAAAAATATGTGGTCTAGGGTACCCTCGTCAAGGCCACACTCACAAAGAGAGCTATCCCTAATCCTAATTTTAGCTAAAAATACTGGTGAGCAGCAATGTCCGAGTCTAACTCGACAGACTGTAGAGCACGCCATTTTGCTACTCTGTGTGTGTTTAAAAAACCATGGCCTAACTGGAACGCCACCTTGAATATCAAAGTAGTGTTTGCCTTTAATGTTACTTGATCTAGCCCATTCACGATTCCACCTGATATTTAAGTGATTTTTAGCTATGGGAACTAAATCCTGGCAATATAATTTGTAATGACTAAGTCCACCTGATATTATAGCTTCTTTGGCAAAGGCATCTACACTCTCATTGCCAGTAATTCCGCTATGGCTTACTATCCATGCTAAAATAACATGAATATTTTGTAATTCGCATTTAAGGAGTAGTTGCCTAATTTTCAAGATCAAAGGAAATCTATTCTTAGCTCGAAACTGATTGGCCATGACACCAGGGCCAAAGCGCTCCTGGAGTCCGAGAAGATAATGGATTTGTCTAGCCCATGAGACTCGATAAACGAAATAGCCTCATAGATGGCAAGTACTTCGCCTGTAAAAACAGACGAGGTAGGAGGCAGTTTAAAATTCAAAATCACATTAACCCTCGGAATCTAGACGGCAGCTCCAACACAACCATCATCAGAGAGCTTAGAAGCATCTGTAAAAACATGCAACCAGTCCCCAAAATGCTGATCAATAATTTGTTTGAATTGTGTATTAGCCAAGGAGGAACCTTTATTTATAGGAAGGTTGAGGATTACTTTTGGAGAAAATGTTAGGGCATCAAATGGTATAGAAAAGAGAGGATTGAGGATGCACTGGAAGACTGGACAAGGAAGACGGGTTATCTTAAGGTAACTGACTAAGAGGCAGGGAGGTTCTTTGTGAAGCCAATAATTCGAAGATGGAATTAATTGAGATAGTGTGTGTAGCTTACCAATAAGTGGATGATATGAAGATTGAAAAACTTTAAAAAGAAATCTATCTGCTAGATACTGCCGCCTGATGTGAAGTGGAGGGTCTACGCATTCCACCTGAAGAGCATTAGTGGGAGATGACTTCATTGCGCCTAGGATAATTCTTAAAGATTTACTCTGAATTTTATCCAGTTCTTTCAAAGGAGCTTTGTTAGAAGGTACCAATATAAATGATCCATAATCCATATGGCTGCGGATAAGTGCATTGTAAAATAGTTTTTGGGTGTATGGATGAGAACCCCACCATACACCACTGAGTGAACGCAAAATATTTATATTCTTCTCACACTTTTGTGTGATATGACGAATTTGTTGCACGCCAGACATTTTAGAATCCAAGATGACACCTAAAAATTTTACCCTATCCTTAACAGGGAAAACTTCTTGTTTATATTGAATGTTAATGTTAGGAATAATTTTGGAACGAGAGAAAACTACTACCGAACTTTTAGGGACAGAGATGGACAGTCCATGCCTATCCTACCAATCGTATAGGTATCTAATGGCTAAGTTTAGGCGAGCAGAGCATTCAATAATATGCTTTGAGAAAACGTACAAAGATAAATCATCCGCGTCGTCGACCAACTGACGTCATTATTGCATACGAGTGATAAGGACAGATATAATATTAACTCACTTTCATAATGCAACTCAGTAGCGGTCCGTATATTTACGTTTTTTATCTCGTCTCGTTGGCCTTACTTTAGGTCATGGTCGCTCTTATATTAAAGCAATCATCATCAAACATCTCCTATAAAATGAAATAGTTGGTATGTTAAATAAGATAAATTTTATTTACTGCGTATATGAAAAATAATAGAACCAAGCAACAACCAAAACAAACAATGTCCTGATAAAACAATATTTTATAGAACTCACGTTTCAGTTGGCTGGTACCGACTTCACAATTATGAAGATTGTGATGAGAAATCACTCACTTCACTACACAGTATAAAACATAGTCGCTTTTAATTTCTGTCCCTATGTATGCTTAGATCTTTAAACCTATACAACGGATTTTGATGCGGGTTTTTAATGTTAATAGTTAGAGTGATTCAAGATAAAGGTTTATATTTATGTATATAACATGCATAATATAGTAGAGAAACACTGATCATTTTAGAGGTTTCTAGTGTCGTAAATGAACACATTTTTTGCGTTTACATTGCAAATGCTGGCTGAACCCTACGAGGTAGATCAAAATAATGTAGTACAGTATTGTACACCTTAAAAAGGTCTACAAAAAAGTCCGCGATGATGTATGACTATCTCTTAGGGATAACCCACAATAAACATTTTTATCCTTTACTTTTTACGAGAAATAATGGCTTTTTTACGAAGCGATTTTATGCAATACAGCACTAATCCTTATCAAGTTAAATACGTTACTCACTTTAAGCATTTAATACACATTATAGTAGTTCAAATAAATATAAAAAATAAATATAAAGACGGTTACCTACAGCATCGTTTCTCAACCATTTTTATGTCGCGACCCACGAAAAAGCCAGAAAGTTAAGTAAAGTCTTGCGACCCCGTCACTATAAAATTGTAATAATAATATGTATACATAGCGAGCTACTTTTATCAACTGTACGTTATATTAATTAGCCTTCACTGGTTCAAACTTTCGTACGAATTTTTTGTACCTATGTATAGTTTGTATCTATTATTTTAGAAAATATTTCTAATTCAACACTCATTAAACCTGTAAAAGTTAAAATACATCTACGAAAAATGACTAAGAAAAAAGCAGTAACCATAGCAAGCTGCATACATTATACCGTGACTTTACAATGAACTACCGAAATATATACTTAATAAATTAAACGAACAAAATAAAAAGCGCATATTGAAACAGATCTATTTAAAGTGTGTCAAAGTAATAAAAATATCACCCATGGATTTATGCATACATCCATACATACATAGAATCCATACCTCTATAGTCTTAACAGCTTCCGTGGTCTAGTGGTAAGAGATTGGCTCTCGACTCGGAGGTCGTGGGATCGTTTCCCGCATTAGAACAAAAAAGGGTTGGTTCCAAGTTGGTTGGTTAGGACAATGCAGGCTGATCACTTGATTGTCTGATGATCCGTGCGTCGGTTATGAGAGTAAAGGAAGAGAGAGTGCTCTTGTGTGATGCGCACACACTTGGGCACTATAAAATTACTCCTGCGTTACTGGCCTGGGTTCAATTAAACCGACCACCGTCACCAAAATCGGTGTTTTCATAGTTTTATAGTCTTAACCTATACAGAGTGTATTCAGACCCAGTCCTATTAACTTCGTGGGCTTATATTAGGCCATCAGATAGATCCATTGGTACTAGTCATTTGCTTTTAATCGATTGTTTTTGTAAAAGTTAAAATTTTCAATATACAATGTACAACGGGTCAACCACACGGGTGGTCGGAGGCGGGCGCGCGAGGGGTAGTCTGCGCCCGCGCAGTTGCGAATAGAGAAAATCAGCTGATACTAGTATGTAGTAAATAAACCACGAAAATTGCATAGATTAATAACAATCCTATTAGGTATAAGTTAGATAGCTCCGTGGCCTAGTGGGTAGACCGTTTGATTCGCACTCAAGAGAGTGCAGGTTCGATTCCCAGGTTGTGGCGTGTACCAATAAGACTTTCTCAAATCTCTAGTACATTATACGGACGCTCTAACGGTGAAGAAAAACATCGTGAGGAAACCCGCACATGGTTGGCCCCAAACGTATTGACTACTCATTCCTCTGGACTAACTAACTATGCTGTGAGAATGCCGTATGCGCTTGGGTAACCATACGACATTTAAAAATCAACTGTCCCAGGCACTACATAAATCATTCAATAACAGATGAAAAGGCCTCAGTTTATTTAAAGTTCTAATAACATTCAAGTATCTATTTACTAACTTTTGTTAAGTTAACATTTAATTACTTTAAATTTTTTTCTGATAAAAAAAAATAAATGAAAATATAATGAGATGAGGTACATACAGTTAAATCGAACAGCAAGTAGCAACTGGGCTACCGTGCCGACGTCTAAGCATTTTAGCCACACTGCGGGCTCCAAGACGAGGATCCCGGCGCACCGTCTAAAATATGCTCCTCGATATTTACGTCCACTTGCCGCCCACCGCTGGAGGCTCAATGGGCCTATTTTCTAACACTCGCATGCCTGTGTAATGGTACGGGAGTCTGAAAGATGGCGGGCATGAGTATATCACCTCCGGTAAATCCTCAATGCCTCTGCGATTATCAAATGATTCACACAAGCACATCATCATCATACCATAGTAACGCGTGGTATACGCGTATGGCGAAGGCTAAAGGAAGGCTAGGATAAAAAAATCACACACAAGTCACAAGCACGAAAAGTAGTCAAAACAATCAAAACAGTTAATACTATAAATAAAACAGTTATTAAAACAAACGAAATTCAAAATAAACAAACGAAAATTAAAACGAAGATAAGAGTAGATAATTAAAAAAATAACACGGAACGTCACTCGAAAACGCGGGTTTACACTTACAGGCAACTGACCAATCTGAGAAAATGATTTTATGTAAAAAACATAGGTATGTGTCCAGAAATTTAACGATAGTTTTTCATATTGATAAATTACTATTTAATTTGCATACGCATTGATTTGTATAAACTTATTACAAAATCTACTGGAGGCTCAAGGCGCGTAAAAAAGCGAAGAGAGATGCGCGTGGGAGTCGATAATCGCATACCATCTGGCGATCTGTCTGCTCGATTGCCGGTCATAAATCATAAAAACCCAGCTTGATATGAAAACAGTTACTTATTTATTACAAAAAATAAATTAAGGAAAAAAATCATATCAAACAATTAACTAATTTAAATATCGACTACGTACACGTAAATGTTTAAATTTTCATAGGTCACATCACTTAGCCTAGGTAGTTTTTGAAAGAGTCGAGCGGCGCGCTTTTAATATTTGCCGCCAAAAAGCCGTGCTGTGGCCGCGCGCGCCGCTGCCCGCGCCCGTGCCGCATACCGTCGGCATCCTTTGAATTTTGCCAAAAGTCGATAAAAGAACTAGATGGAAATAGATTTTCGAATTTAGTTGCAGTTTTTCTATCGAGGTAAAAGGTTGTAGTCTGATTTGAGTTTCACTATTAGGTCGTGTTTAAAAACGTAGTGTTGTGTTTTTAAGTTTCAAGTGATACGTGTAATGATTTATGGTGCTAGCAACGATTTTCAAATTTCAAAATGCAACAAAAACACTTTCTAACAACTTTAAGTTTTCACTTTTAACGTGACACCTTGCCGCGGTCACCTGATGGTCGATGGATTCCGTGAACTTAGTACTAGGAGTAGACTTAGTACCTACTACCTACTAGCAGTCATTCAGTACTCAATACTTCTTTCAATATTCTAAATAGCTATTAGCCATAGTTTTACTTTTTATGATCGGTGTAATTACGTACGTAACTTATTATTATTAATAATAATTTACTAATGCGACTGTGTAAGCTAGGAACTTCCACATGCGACTATGAGCTGAGGGAAGTAGGTATATAGGTTAATGTGAGGGCTGGAGAAATCTGGGACTGACCTTATTGTTGAGCTGGTGGTTCTGTATCTGGGCGGAGGTTTCTTCTCACTACACTACACAGCTGTTGAGCGGATTATCGATAGATTTATCGCGGTTCGCCGGCGAATTTGGTATTATATTAACGAGCACAAATAAATATGCGCACACGCGTTCGCGTTCACTAGGTTTCGGGATGAGCTGAAAATGCATCCGGCGCGGAAGGGGATCTAAATGCAAGTGTTTGTCACTCTCTGACAGCGCCCCTTTCGGTCGGCCATACATCACGTAGTGATGTCCTTTGTGTTTATTCTAAACGTCGCGCTAGTGTTGGCGCGAACAGCGACTTTGGGCAGCCTTTTATACACCTACTTAGTTTCATTGTTATCTACAGTTCAACCACGTTACATCTTTCGGTTATTGTCGTTTTTCAAACACCGTCTGTAATTTCGATAGAAAAGCGATGATTGCCGTTGGACATTAAGAATTTAGTTGCACTGTACACAGGGTTTGTTATTTGTCAAGCAACATTTCGTGCGTGATTTACGAACCACACTGCAGGCGGTGTAGAGCAGGGATTCCTAAAGTGGGTTCCGTGGGATAGTCATCAAGGTTCCGCCAAAATTATTTGAAATTATGAAATCCAAACATCCGTCACTTTTGTGTGTGTACGGTTGTAAGTCACTGCAATCTGCATACATTAAACATCGCTGAACGCGTGTACTAAGGCAGTAAGTAAGGTGTAAGGCAGGCACGGCGCGGCGGCCGGCCCATGCGTCAGCTGACGGGTCATTGAGCAGCGAGCGTAATGAAGTAAATTACATTGGGTAATGAAGTAAAAATAATAAAAAACATTATTTTAGTAAAAAATCTACTTCCAGACAGTTTGTTCTTATGATTCAAAGGTATAAAATGTAAAAAAATAATTTAAAAAAATGAAAATTTTGAAAAAAAAATAATAATAACTTTTTTGTAATGAGAAAAGGTAGTATAGTATAATCATATCCCAAAGTTAATCGAAGCGGTCTTCTGGCACCATGTATAATCACCATGTATAAGCGACATCAAAACTAGTTTGTTTGGAAACACAATATGCTAACAGTTAAATGATAGATGTCGCTTTCACGTTACGAAAATCAAAAATATAATAATTATTTTTCTTAATATAAATATAAATAGTATATATGATGATGAGGGATCTATTTCACACCCCAATTAACTTTTTTTTTCTTCATAAAACTAGTACTAAACGGTTGAACTATAGAAAAAGAAAATAACTTTATACTCCAAAAAAATAAAACGATCTATTGGGCGACTAGATGAAGCTTTTACGCCTCAAATTGACAATTTACAGCATGATAACCATAGACTAAACAAATATGATAACGATTATGTGGTAATTGTGGATAAGTATGTATTTTGCACATTCTCTGATATTCGGATATTCATAACTTTTTATTCCCTAAATAAAAATATAATATCTTTTTTTTATATAATAACTTTTTATTCAATCAATCAATCAAATCATTTATTTTCTAGGAATATGGTGCAATAAGGTGTTTGCATTTTACATTTCCACAAATTCTACTACATGCATAGTGTGCAAATAGGTAAATTTTAGTTATTTTAATGAGGGTTTTTGATATTTTTTCTATGGCAGACCCAACTCACACAAAGCGTCACTGGTGGCGTAAGTGGTATTAAAAACGGTCAATAAAAAATTTCGATTCTTTTTCTGTCAAAAAGCTGTCAGATGTCACGAATTTAAAACCCATAATAGTCATGAATTTTAAAAGATTACCTATTATTATTAAATTGCCAAGAAAATAAAAATTAGTAACAAATGTCAATACATAATGATTACAAATCAATAATTAATACATTACAAACAGTGGATACAAAAAATTGTATAACTATCAGAAACAAAATGACAAATAGAAATCAGTGATTACTTGGTCCATACGTTATATCCTTACAAAGCTGACAAAATCTTTGCACCGCGACACACATTGACATTTTTCATTATTGTTACATTTCACTCATACAGCAAAAATTCGTGGAAGAGATGGCATGCTTAATTCAATAGCAAAGAAATAAATGACTAGTGTTTGTCAATGACAATTAGACACGCTTCCACATTTAAAGTTTGAAATCTCTGCCATGGAATATTTAACGACACAGAAGGAACAAAAAACTTGAGAGGTGTCAAGGGAAACCCGGATGGAACGAATTTATATAGTTATATATACAGAGATTAGCCGGAACAAACACACAGACTGACAGACGGACAGAAAAATGTTAACAATTTACATTTTATTGTAAGTACCGATCATGCTTTTAAATGCATTAAGTGAAAATAAAAGCTATTAATTTGAAATTACAAAAAGACACTTCAATTTTGTTTATCTGTATTGATATAATATATTATATAATATAATATATTAATATATTAATATTTGTTTTGTATATATATATATACAAAACAAATAGTTGAACTAAGTGTAATATATAGTACGCAAGGAACTAGTTGGCCGCGCCTTAGGTAGGGACAGGGGTGATGGGGCGGGTTGCTTGCCCCTTTCGTCCCACCGCTCGCATACCTAAGGCCCGGCTAGCTAGTCACAATATGTAACAGTCATAACAGTCACAATGTGTAATTGCAAAATTCTACATTATTGTCAAGGTGATAAGGTCGTTTTTTGTATCATTCTTAATAGTCGTTATTACATTGTGATTTCGAGTGGCAAAAAGTGTCGTGCCTATTCAATCCGTCTAGCCCCAATACAATTCGCAACGCGCCATAAGGAACTTCGTTCCAAAATGCGTATAAATTCTATTTCGTTCATAGTTATTTACCTTTATGTAAATGCATGCTTAGAATTGAAAAAAAATTGTTTAATCGGTAGTTTAACAACCATTTTATGTAATTTAGATAATAATGGCGTGAACGCCTACTATTATTTAGATAAAACTACATATTTAGTTTTTTTTAATAATTTCCCAAACAGAAATCGAAATCTGGTATTCAAAAACACATTTATATTATTGCTCTTTTGCTCATTTTATAAAGCTTTTATTAGTTTCACCTGTATGTATGCTTGCTTGCATGCTTGTTTGTAACCGACTCCTTTGGGCTCGATTTTGTCCTACTTTGAACGATCAGATTTAATTCAAACTTTGCACACCTGTCAAAGACCGATGACAATGCAATAATTCGATTTAATTTAATTTTAATAATTAAAAAAAAATTAATTTTTAAAAATTAAAATTATAAATTATTATAATAAATAATCATCCATGCAGTTCCAGTCTTACTCTTTGGCAAATCGTACTAAAAAGCAAAAAATAAATTATAGTTTAAAAAAAACTAAAAAAACACGCTTTTATAGAAAATCTAACTACAAAATAAAAAATAAAATTAAATCAATTTGGATTAAGAATAGTGTAAATGAAAAATAAATGTTTATTATTGTAAAAAGCGTGGGGTGCATAGTGTCAATAACATTTTATTGGCAGATATATGAGAAGGATCTTCACTTTGATAATATCTTAAAAATCACGTTGAACGAAATCTGACCGTTTGAAGTGGATCAAAATCAAATCCACTGGAGGACATACAAACAAACGTACAGGTGAAGACACTGGACCCCACGCTTTTTTACAATAATAAACATTTATTTTTCATTTACACGATTCTTAATCCAAATTTATTCAATTTTATTTTTTATTTTTTATTTAAATTTTCTATAAAAGCGTGTTTTTTTAGTTTTTTTAAACTACATATAATTTTCATAATATTGATGTTGTGGCACTAATTCCGCAAAGTAATAAAGGACGGCACGCAATATGTAGAAAATTATTTTTAACAAAATACTCCTTTGAAAACAAGCTTTGTGTAAATATAATGTCAAAAAAGTAGTTTGTTAAAAGTTAGCTTATTTTCCAGCGTTTGTTCCTCATTAGGAAAACTACTATCAATCTCTTTATAATTGACATCCAAAAAAGGAGGCAATTAATGGTTATACGTTCGGTTGTATATATATTTTTATTTTTTTCGTATGTTCAATGATAACACCACCGTATGTTGACCGATTTTGGAAAATTTTACGTGGGAGAGCTACGTTTCGGCATGAATTTGCCTGCTCGACCAGGTAAATACCACGGCCTCACAGAAAACCGGCGTGAAATAATGTGAGGAATTGGGTTCCCAGTCCATAAAATCCCCAAGAGGGACTGGCAACTTGCGTCTCTCCTCTCGACTTCCAAAACACAGGAGGAGGTTATCAATTCGTGTGCATGTTTTTTTTTTGTGTGTATGTTACGCGATTACCCCGCCGTTTGTGGACTGATTATCAAAAATCTTCTTTTATTGTAAAGAGTTGACTCCTATTGTCACCGAATGGTACACCTGATGATGGGATCCATGAGGAATCGAGAGAAGTCCTCAAAATTTATAGGGACACCGATAGTGATTTTGACTTCGTTTGAAGTAGCTCGAGGATATGCTACCAAAAAGTGAATACCCTGGATCCAAAAGCACTGAACGGCATTTCTCACTCTTTGAAGATACACGTTTGGAAATTTCAGCATTACTTGTAAAACTGCAAGTAAATGTCACTATTAAATAATCATCATCACCACCACCACCACCACCATCATCACACCGTACACCATGATATTATGTTGATATCTAGGTATTTCTCATAGTCTTTTACACCGATATCGATTTCTTTGAACATTGACAGGTATCAAAAAGTGAAATGTTGTGCCAAGGTATACCCTGGATCCAAAAGGACTGAATAGAACTAAGTCTTTAAAGATACACGTTTGGAAATTTCAACATTGCTTAAAGAACTGCAAGCATATGTCACTATTAAATAATAATCATCATCACCACAACCATCATCACACCATACATAATGTGGGTGTACATTATTTAAAATATAATTAAATGTAGTTAAACCACTACATTTCTTTTAAATTTGTCATTTTAATTTGGCATTATATGTTTGTAGAAACTTAAAAGTGCAATAGTATGTTTCGACTTTCGTATGTAAGAATTAATAAAAAAATACGGGTATAAATTCGTTTTCGATTTGCTTATTGTACTTCATGCTGGTGAAATAAAAAAAGTACAAGGTACTCCTAAAATATAAAATGGTGAATATCTTATAAACAGTCTGATATCAGCCATATATATTATAGCAGATCTTCATCCCTCGCATCTTCATTTAACGTAATGATTACGTTCTACCAAATAACATGGAAAAATGTGTAAATAATTTCAGCAGTAAAACAAATAATGTCGAATTATTCAAATATTGTATGTCTAGAGTACCTAATTATATTTAAAATAAAATAAAAAATCATAGTGGTAACCAAGATTCGAAAAAATCGAAGAAACCGGATTTTTCGGCGCTAAATAAAATCCAGATTTTTCGAATTTCGTAGTATCCGGATTGCAACCCCTATGTAGAATCAGAAGCTTGATTTTACTAACTTTTTGACAGTGCGAGTCATATGGTATCGCCTTGGCATTACTTAACATGAAAATGTTTTTGGTGGGATCTATATATACTGAAGAACTCGATACTTAGATACATATCCAGTAACCTGTGAGTTGTGACCTGATTTACATAAATCATCCTAAAACAGCCGACAACTTTGATCGGTACCTAATATGGATATGACGTGAGACAAACCAGGTATCTGTCACTGAAAAATGAAAAAATGTGAAAGTTTGCGAGGATGGATGGATGTTTATTACTCTTTCTCGCAAAAACTACTGCACGGCAGTAGTAGATTAGACTCTCGTTTAAAACATAGGCTACCTATTATCCCGAATCAGGACTGGGCCTCTAGTCAAGATGAATTCGATAATTTCGACGCCGAACTTCGAAATCAAAAATGTATGGGATTTGACATAAGGCATCGCAAGCGACATGTCACTTAGCGATGACTTATGTCAAATTCCATACATTTTCGAATTCATCTTGACTAGAGGCCCAGTATTCCCGCGGCATACTATATTTACGTGGGCGGAGCGACGGGAAAAGGCTATTGTTCTATAAGGTCGTCATACAATAAGTTGCATACGTACATTGTTGTACGACCGCAATGCCATCATGTCTGAACTCGCGGGACGTAAAATCGATAGTTTACGGCCGTATCGCGCACATTTGTATCGCGGAAAACCGGCAAACTATTGAATGACGACGTTTCTGACAATTAGCTATTGGTAGATAGGCTATTGAAACTGGCCGTTAGATAACTTCAACCGAGGTAGAACCACGGAGTAGAAAATACTTACGTACAGAGAAACAGCTTTCATAGATTGCGACCATCCAAGTGATATATGTTACCCTCGACTTCCGTACGCGAAAAACGAAATCGCGCGGGAACCGTACGATTTTGCAGCGATAAAAAGTATCCTATGTCCTTCCCCGTGGTCTACCCTATAGGTATCAAAATAGGCCCAGTATATTTTGGGGCCTATACAATGTTAACAAACATACAAACATGAGTCCTTTATATTCTATTATAATATTAGTATAGATTTTTTAATTATTATAAGACGTATGGTCTACTGGTGAAATAAGTTTCCTGTCCGACAAGCCGAGCAACTTCCATTCAAAATTAAAGATTTTGAAATGATCCGGTTGGAACTGCGGAAATCCGGTCATATCTAACTGGAAGTAACACAATGACAAAGCCTATTTTTAAACTTATTGTTGGCAATAGTAAGGTTAAACTCATTGTTAAGTAAATAGCAACATGGTAGCAACGCTCCCATAAAATAAACAAAGAACTATCGGTGATAACATTAGATATGTAGTATTGTAGTAATTTTAAGTTTGTGTAGCAAACCACTTTAACGACTCTGATAAGACAGCGCCTATGCCGTATAACTTATGAGTCAATATTATAATTAAGTTATAATGGTCTTGAGAAAATGCCTAGTGAGCCAAAATTGTCATTACTTGGCAGGGGAACTACACTTGCGAAATTAATCAACAAATATTAGTCCATCAGACATAATAGGGTGTCGTAGGCGACACACTAGGGTGTGGAATATCACATTTTTATAAATAAAATTTTAAAATTGTTGATTAAAGATAAGTAAATAAATCTAAAAGAAATTTTAGGTATTTAGATTGATGCGATTAAAAATAATAAACAAATAAAAAATATTACCCATCTCTTTCTCGCAAAACGATTTGGTACGTCACAAGTTGCTACCGCCATACATTTTGTAATGACAAATGTATGGCGGGTGCAACTCGTGACGTCACATGCCGATATATCGCTCTCTTTCATATCGTAAATCGTTTGTATCTTTGTTATTTTTTAAGATATACGAAAATGGGTTCTAGATTGTTTATTAACATGTTGTCTAACATCGTATAGACGAAAAATAATTTTTAGGCAACATAGCTATTAATCAACAATTAATATTAGTCATCAGACGTAATTCGGTATATTCCTACATGTCAAAATTTAGTTTTTTTAAATAAATTAGGAAATAATTAGGTAGGTATAAAAACTTGATAAAAGTAAAAAGAATTAGGATTTTATGTGTAGTTTTCATATATATCATTTCGAAGTCACAAAAATATTAAAAAACAAATACAAAAAGATTTATTAAGGTATGTATGAACATAAACGCGCAAACTTCGGATCTCCGAAGTTTGCACAAAATTTCTGATATCTATCAGAAATTTTGTGCATATGGCCATACATTTCGTAGCAACGTTAGTAGCGTGTGACGTCACCTACTTGTACGACTTTTATATGGGCATGGGGCGATTTCACGAGACTTACAAAATTGCTTTAAACAATCCGGAATATCTTTGAAAACATTGATTTTTAGTATACTATTCCTTTTGTACATTGCTTATTTTTCAGAGCACTATTTTTTCTACACTATTTATGACTTATGTAATAAAAATATACTGGCAAATACCGAATTATCTCTTTTCTGCAATATCACATATTCCTTTAATCATCGGGTCTCGAACCCGTGTGTACGGGTGTCTCAGGTCATGAGTCAGGCCGCTACGAATAGTCAAGGATCAAGGACGTCGGTAATTTGTAGGTCGCTTAACGCGAATTAGGACGAGAGGTTAATAGAACGTTATTATTGTCGCACCTTGATTACACATCCTCTTGTCGTTTGTATGGATTTGATAGTTCAACGTCAACATGAGAAATAGGTTCTTGCATTCGCGCGCAATCTTAAAAGAAGCCTCCTTAGTGCAGTGGTTTTTTGGAAAAGAGAGTACTCTTGTATACTGCGCGCACACTTGGGCACTATAAAATAACTTGTGCGTAGCCGGACGCAGCCGTAACATTGGTGGCTGGTTTCGTTGACATGTTAAATGACGGGATACGGACGGGGTCTCAAAATAGATTTGGAGTTTTTAAATAGGTGCCGATAATACTTTTATAAATTAGAAATAGTTAGTTAATAGTTTAATTAGAAACTTTTATCTGAAATATTTTATTATTATTTCAGTGAATATCAGCGTGTTTCAACACTCGCACAAACGTCATAATATGGACCTAGATCCCACAGCCCGCCAGACGACCCTTATATAAGATTTGGTAAAATCAATTACGGAATCTTCGGGCATATGAGATACTGCTTAAAAGACGGTTTAGGTAGAAAAATATTTGTCATACTCGATTTTTATTTTCTTTATATTGTTTTTTAGGGTTCCGAAATACATAAGGAACCCTTACAGTTCCGCTCTGTCCGTCCGTCTGTCTGTCTGTCCTTTCGCGCTTCTAGCTTCTGTAATTATGAATATAAATGGACGAAATTTGGTATAATTATAGATTGTGTATAGATCTCGGTTTCGGCATCATAAAATAATAATTTTATATTTTAGGGGCGTCTCTCCATATATGTGATGTGGGGATGAAAAATATTTTTTCATTCTACCCCATTGTCTTTTAAAAAGAAGGTAAGGTTTTATACATGAGTTTTTTACAAAGTCAATCATTTT
This sequence comes from Phengaris alcon alcon, assembly GCA_037179445.1. Lineage (NCBI taxonomy): Eukaryota > Metazoa > Arthropoda > Insecta > Lepidoptera > Lycaenidae > Phengaris > Phengaris alcon. The sequence continues at coordinate 177,353 of JAYRCH010000125.1, forward strand.
TTTAAAAATCAATAACTTTTGAAGTACTTGACTATTGCGCGATGATAGTTACGGAGCCCTCCTTAGACATGTCGTGACATGCTCTTGGTTAGGTTAGGTTAGGTTAGGTTATTTAGTTTGCGTTTTGCGGAGAGTCACCCATAAATGAGATGATCTTTTCAATTTGAGTATTGCAATTATTTTCCTCCCTAAACGTCTTTACATAAGCAGTGGATCATGTGCCTGAAATATCCGTACTCAATTGATTTTTGGAGAGCTTAAATTTTACTGATAAAATGTATATCATATTGTATTATTAGTGTGTACACTGAACGTACAGAAATACCCGCTAGTTTGCTCGCCGCTCGGTGGGCCAATTCTCGGGTAATACATTTTTTCCGTAAGAACATAAGGGTAGTATGTCGGGCCTGGGATCTCAGGCCAATACTATCGTGCGTGCATCAAAAACAAAGTTCAGCGCATAGACGAGACGAGGCATGTTGAGGCAAAAACCGTCTCCACTTAAATGGAGTTTTTGAGGCCATTTTGACGTTTGAAGTATGGTGAAATCAAGATGGCGTAACTTTTTCTTGTGTGAACATTTGTTCTGTCAAATGAAAGTCATACCCTATCTTTAGTTTTGAAATCTTTGGTTCAGGGTGTTAAAATACGAAGTGCGAACAGTGTACAAAGTTATACAGGTCGTTTACAAAAATAGAAATACTTATCATATTTATTGGTTTACCTATTTTATGGGCTATAGCCAAAATAATATTATAAGGTGTGTCGGCCGGCCTTGGTGTTAAAATACACTTTCAATTAATCAATAGACGAGCCCCGAATTTCGTAGTGTTTGTTATGTTATTAAAAAAATAAAATAAGTAAGTTGTTGGTTTCTGGTGTCTACACTCTACAGTTTATATTTTCTAATTTTAGGGTCAGCACCAGCAAAGTGACGATACGCAAAGCTACGCGGCACTGCATTTGTAAGATAGCTATTTGAACTAAAAGTGAATAAATTGAACTTTATTCACTACACTAAAAGATACACGTTTCATAATGACATCAGTCATACACTTCTCATGCGTATACCTTAGGTATTTTATTTTTGTTTTTTTTTTAAATAATTTTATTACCCAAGACATTAGACAAGATGAAGGCGAATAAGGTGAACTGTCTAATAACTAATGTACGTCTAAACATGAAACATCGTTCCGCGCAGTAATTGAAAAAAGATAATAAAGGTCAGGAGTAATGAGTTTTTACATGTTTGTGTAAATAACCGAATACTTAGTATGTAAGTTAAGTGTAAATAATCTATAGTTATCTACTATACTAGATACTTTTATGTTTAAATATCTTACGAGAATATTGAGTTAGTAAAAATAAGCAGAGTTGAACTTACCACCGCCATTTTGTTGACACAAGTACGGGAACCGCCAGATGTTGCCCAGGCCCACGGAGTATCCGATGATGGACAGGAAGAACTGCAGTTTCCCGGACCACGCCGCGCGGTCCTCTCCACCGCCGTCCCTCTGCAGGGAGTTCCTGGATCCCTGGAGCACGATCGTCACCCCATGGGGTCGTTCGGACCCATCAGCTCTCGTGTTCAGTGGCGCCAACTCGTGGCCGTTCCGCGGACCGATAGGCTCAGCTTTGGCGGCCATCTTGTTTTCAGTTAGGAACGGTAGCGATAATTTATATACTTGCTACAACTTTATATCTAAATAAAATTTATTGGTAATTTATTGTCTTTTAATTACATAAATGAGTCAAAAATCAAAGAGATTTCAACTTTACAAGGTTCTTCGAGTGATAATCGTTACCTATGAATATGTTCATACTATTTACGTTTGATGGATTTCGTAATCATAAGTATAGTATCGTATTGCGTCTTTCTTCACGAACTCCACCACTTTAAAGTATGTCGTGGTCCGCTGCAGTAGTTTCTGTCGTAATCGAAGGGAATCTCTGAACACGTTGGTTGATCTCTGCATATGACTGAGTTTGGGACACTTGGCGAGCGACTACGCGGGCATTACTTGAGGCTTGAGGCTCAGTTAGCTTCGGCCGGCATCTTGCAGTCCCGGCTATCTGAAACAAATATGTTAGGATGAATAACTTATGTCAGCAAATAATAATATCTATGGACGCTTCACACCACGTCAGTCGTTCCCTTGGCGGGATTTGAACCCGCGATCTCCGCCTTGAGCACCGACGCGCTCAACCACTGACGAAAAACATAGTGACTATAATATTATAGTCTGCTCAGAGTTTTTTACCTCGGGGTATTTATGAGAGTACTCCTTATGTCGGCATAAAGGTCCTATCGGAGGTAAAATAACTCTGGGTAGAGGTTAAATGCAATTCGTACCTAGTACCATCTAGTACTGACATCTACAGGAAAATTCTTCTATTATGTAGGTATAGTAAGATCACGACCTCAATGTCTTTCGACAATCGTTATTCATACATTGTATGTTATTTCCATGTAAAACTGTCTCATACGCTGGAAAAGTCACTTGCCAGAAAGAAGACAGCAAGTAAGGGGGTAAATGTGTGAGAGTCATACAGCTCACACAACTCTCTGGACAAGAAATAAAGATTTGTTGTTGCCGACCCAATTTCTAAATATTTGTTCACGACAAACTTTATGAAGTTCATTATTTGATAATTGGTGATAAAAATGAAAACTTAAAATTATTATGTAGTTTCGAAACTACGAAAGAATGCGTCATAAGGTACTTCAATTAAATGAATAAGTTTTTGTCCACGCAAACGGTTTCAAATCAATCAACAATTACATGGGAAGTACTTTGTTTGTCAATAAAAATATTTATAGAACGCGCATTGTATTCCAATTGCACGATAAAGACCTATTCAGTTCGCGAACGAATGGAAATGGCGCCCATTGTCAAGGCTGGAGAAAATGTAATCGTTCGTTCATCACGCGACAGTGCAAAAATCTATAAATTCGTAAAAGTGAGACTATCCTATACAAGTTAACTAGATGTTGCTCGCGACTGCGTGCACGCAAAAGGAAATCCCGGAGGAACATTTTGCCACAAAAATATATATTTACAGAGCTATTATAGGGTTTGTAGTTCCCATTATTTACAATATTTTCTGCAATTAAACCCTATTATTTTATTACTAGTATTCCTAAATTTATATTTTACGAAATTTTGTATTAAATATTAGGTAAGTATTATTTTTTAAAGATTTTTTTTAAATGACAATTTTTATTTCTCTTCTCCATTTAAAAAAAAAATGAATTTTAATTTATTAGTTTTTATACGTCTATAGTTTTTATATCTTTTATTTAGCTAATGAGCTGTTTTATTATAATTACTAAGATTCTCGAACGACGATTCTCGAGGGACATTAAGAACATGGTTGGATAGGTACCTATTTATTTTAAATTGTACTTTATTTTATTTTAAAAACCCTATACTCAACCATAAGTACCTTTAAATAAACCTTTAACTATTAAATTAAAGCGTAAAATTAATAATTAACCTATAATAAAAAAATTTGAGGCATAAAACAGAGTTTTGACACTTTGGCGCTTATTAACGTTAAGCCAAATTACTTATCATATAAGCGAGCTAGAATGTTTTATGTACATAAAATGTACACAATTTTGAGGTAAGAATAATACTGGATATTCAATTTGAACATAAAATGTTAACTTTGGCCCCGTGCCAATGCAATTTGCGAGTGATTCACGCTTAAAGTTAATAAAATAATGCAGATGTATAAAACTATGCCATTTCACTAGAAAATTGAAGGAATAATATGACAGCGTATCTATTGTTTCAACTTTCAATAAGAATGAAATAAATATTTCATACGTAGGTACCTATCTTGTATGCAAGTTTTGTATAGTAGAAACTCACCATAAAGTAGGACGAAACGAAATATATTTTTTTTCAAGAATAAAAACTCAATACTGTGATTTAATTAAAGTTTTTTATCAAATGAGATAGCTATAACAGCTTTCATTAATTCTATTAATTAAAATGTAATTAAATATAATTAAAAAATATATATTTTTAAAGTTTTAGACGTAACTCTGGCGATATGCCATCTCCTGAAAAAACAAGGCTGTTTTGTTCCCCTGAATCATTATCATCGCTTCTGTCAGCGGTCATTAATTAATTAAAGTTTAATTAACGAGTAATATGCTCTTGATTCGGCTGATACATTATTTTTAACTGGATAATAGCTGTAGACGCGTAAACACCTTCAGACCTACATATATATACCATATACATACATAGATATACCTAATGCTGTCTATATGCTAAATGTAACATGCTACATCTAAGTGTATGTTACAGTCTATGTATCTTGCACGTATAGGACGATAAAAATATATTCAAAACCAACAAACGTACAATTGATTATTTCAAATCGGTCAAACAAATTTGATGTTCGCATGCAAACACTCGACACGTATTTTTATTGAAAAACCCACTAACGAAACAAAAAAAATACGATTACATTTTTTAAGAGCTTTCTTTATATTAATTAATATCTATAAAAATCTACAGACATACTAAGGGTCAGTTCACACCGTTGACCGAGACACGTTTTATTGCAATAAATTCGGCCTACACCGTCCTGCGTAGCGCGGTGCCGCTCTTGCAATGAAACGTGTATCTTCTCGTGTAGTAAATAAAGTTTAATTTTGAAACGCTATTTTAAAAATGTAGCGCCGTATCGCGTCTCAGTGTGAGAATTGATTTGTTCATTGCAATTCAACACCCGGACGGCTTCGTACGTCTTCGCCAACCGGTTCGCACAGGGGACTACAATACCCCGGCCTTGACACGCTTACACCCTTCTGAACTTGCCACCGTCTTCCGAGGGTTGAGTGCTAGGTTACACATACAATGGATAGAATCATAAAGCTCTTAACGTGCTCTTAATTCTAATACATATATGTAATTAGTGCTTTATTTTACTTACAAGTTCTATGAACTTTTACTAACGAACTAACGAAAGAAACAAAAATATCTAAAAAGAGAAAACGATATGAAATAGATGCCCACTTAATTGTAAATAATGCTAAGTAATTTATGACAGGTGGTTCAAGCACATTAGCTAAAAAAAAATCCGCAAAAATAGGTTCTCAATTTTTTTTTGTTACATGAAATGAAATTTTATTCACGAAATTATAAAATTCATTTAGCTTTACTTGACGTAGATGCTAACCCTACGTACAATGTGTATGTGCTCATTATTAATTCTAGGACTAAGCGTAGTCGAATTGAGGTCGAAATTGTCTGTACCTACTCGTGTAAGAGTTGTTCTGAAATATTCAGCGGCATCGTTGAGGTCTTTATTGATCTCGTGACCCGGTTCTTGCAGGTTATATAACGAGCTTTCCCCGAACTCTACAATACAAAAATAAAAACGAAAATACTTCTTGGTTGTACTGACTACTACTACTGGCTGGTAAGATATCTACAAATTATAAATCATTATTATTACCAGCAATTTTTATTAGTTGTTATATTAGTATATTTTTTTATAATGTATTGGCTGTGCAATAAGTATGTATCTCTAGTATTGGCTGATAAAAAAAAACTTGGGCCTTTTTATCCGTCATTGGATTATTTATACAGTATTTTCCGAGCGAAATAACCACTCTTGAAATACTGTAGTGCCTGGGACAGTTGGTTTTTAAATGTCGTATGGTTGGCCAAGCACATACGCCATTCACACAACACAGTCAGCCTAGTCCAGAGGAATGACTGGTCAATACGTCTGGGGCCAACCATGTGCGTCCTCACCGTTCGTACTTGAGATATGAAAAAGTCTCAAGCCACAACCTTGGGAAACGAACCTTCACTCTGTAGAGTTCGAATCAAACGGTCTACCCACTAGGCACGGAGCTCTTATTGGCTGATATAAGCATTCGTTAATATTGTTATTTGTTACCCATTACTTAAAACTGGTGCTTAAATCCAGTACAATTTTCAAATAGTGTAGATTGTATAGTCATGGATTCTATCGTAGATATGCGGCAAATTGCTTAAACAATGCTTGCATCATTCATAAAGAGGCTAGCTTTTGTACGCGGCTTCGCCCGCGTGCAATTGCCAATTGGGTTTCAACCGCGCGCTGTCAACCGCTTGAATTTATTTTTCCCGCGCGTACTTTTTAATTTCCTAACATTGATTTAAACTGTATGGGTGTAGAGGGCACTTATAATGTGTATGAAATGCTTAAAGTGTCTGACGTATTTAATTTGATAAGGATTAATATTGTATCCGTCTAAATAGCTTCTGAAAATACCAGATTTTATTAATTTTTTTAAACTTAGAATGTGTATAGTAAGCTATCCTTAAAAGATAAACATACGTAAGAGAAACAATGCCATCATAACATCACATCATACATTGTTTTGTTTTATCTCCAACAGATTAGGGCAATAGGCAGCGTTTTCGAAGACAGCTCCCAGACGGCTCGATTCCTACACCTTTAACAATTATCGAATATTTTAACCAATTACAAAAAAACCCATTTATTATTTAGGTGCCTAAAAAGAAAAAGTTTAAAAGCGTAAAATTTATGTGACGTAATTTGTGGATAGCGCCTAGTACTCGTATGTCTATCTGTTGCATAATAGAAATGTCAATGTCTTATTGACAGATGTCACAAGCACAACCTATCCAGTTAGATTAATGTAGTTAGCCAAAAGGCTATATAAAGTGCAGAAGTATCTATGTTAAGCATCTCCCTCATATGTACCAATAAAGAAGAATATCACAATTGTTGATGTATCATTATTATCACCACTCAAGCATAAGAAGGATCTGTAAGAAGTAAGAACCAAGACGTCGCAGCCCACGTAGGTTGGCGTCGAGCATAACATTTAACATTTGTATAAAAAATATAATGGATTTATGCAGATTTCACAGGAGGTCAAGAAAAACACTGAAATAACAAACGCTTCTTGTAACAAATGTGAACTGACTAAAGGCGAAGTCAAAAGTAAGGGTAATGATTTGGACAGTATATGTATGTGTTGCTAAACTACTGGTCCGATTCATCATTATTATTTTATTAGATGAGGTGTCAAAAGATGCGTAATAATAGCAGGGGTATTATAGGTCATATAATTCACTTACTAAGTCGTCGGGTTAAAGTTTGTTTTATAAAAATTATAGTTATTAAACATAATCTTTAATAATGTTTACAAAACGAAATAAATTAAAGAGTCGTTAAGATAAAAGTGCAATTTGTATTGGAGATAAATTGGTGTCAATTGTATTATTGAAAACTGTCAGGTTATCTGCATGTTTATATTTTTAATAAAAGATAAGAAAATAATTTCAGTTAACAGAAGTGTGACTGTCAAGAAAAATGATGCTACGACTTTGCTACGAGTTACAACGCTACGTAGAGGCTTTGAAATAATTTTTTTATAATATTTTATTCAAACAATCAGTTGTAACTTTGAATAAAAAAGCTAATTGAATAATTCATTAAATTAGGAACTTGCTACTTCTATGGTGCGAAGTGGGGGTTGGTTAGGTAATTATAATAATATGTATTAATAGTGGCTGGTTTCGCGCAGGAATTATTTTATAATGCTCAAGTGTGTACGTTTTATACGAGAGCACTCTCTCTTACTTGCCCATACGACGCATGGGTGATAGTCTTTCTTGTCAGACATTCAGGTGATCATCCTACATAGTCCTAACCAGACTAGAAAACTAAATTTTTTGAACGCGGGGATCGGGCCCACGACCGCCGGAGTCGAGAGCCAAGTTCTATGCCACTGGACCACTGAGGGGTAGGTGAGTAAATAAAAAGCGACGCCTAGGAACTACAAGCGGTAACACTAATAACTGACTTTAGACAGGATTTCAGTTTCTAAGTACGAAATATCTGATTCTGATTAGAGCCTAAGTCTGATACGAAATGTACAACAAAAGTTTCATGCAAACACTGTGGCCGTTTTTTCCTTATGTTTACAGCCTTAAAAATGAATGACTGAAAAAAAAACACATGCACAGGCACAAAACAAAAAATAAATAAACACGTGGTACTGTACCACGTGACACGACACCCCCACACCCCCCACCCCACAGCCGCCGCGCACAATCAATAGTGCCAGGACACGCAGCACTGCGAACTGATCCGACGTCTCCGATACACTTCACGCCATCCTAACCTCGAGCATGGTGCAATACGCATGCATGATCGATTGATACGCCTATTTATTGCTGTAGTGATGATATGGAAATGAGATGTGAAATCGTATGTTTTGATGTAAATTCTTAAAATGACAAATCTTAAGTTATAAAATTTATTAGGGTGGGAAAAAGATACGCTGAAGTACGATCAATTTAGGTAGGATTAGCTTAGGACCTATATATAGGTAGTACTGAAGTTGGTAATTAATTTCCTTTTAAAAATCAGCGGTTTCCATGGCCAATTTCAGCAGTGAAATTTTTCGTTCAGCAATTTCACCATATTTTTTAAAATAATTATTAATAAAAAAAAACTACTAAAATATATACAACATAATACAACCTACTTTTAAAAACGGAGATAGGACGCATCAGCACTGGCCATTCGCAATTTTTGCAACCGGAACATAAATTCGAAATTTGAAGCGCGCACGGGCGAACCACTGCGGCGGGCCTGCTACACTGACCACCGACATCGCTGCCTCTAGAGATGGGACGTAGCCTTGTCGATACTATACTGTTATAGCCGTGATAACATGAATTAGGTACTGTGAAGTAGTGTAGTAACAATTAAAATGCTGTATTAAAATAAATTGAGAACGATAAATATGATTTGATGATGACAAGAAGGGCTTGAATAGCTTTTTCAATGAAAACTCCAAAATAAATTAAGTGTTACACGATACGAGCTTGCTTAGTCTATAAATATCTACTTAAGTAATCAGATTACTGTCTACCCTAGAAATACCAATATAAAGACCGTCAACTATCTTAAATTCATTTGTTTGAACATGATAGCAGATTAGATGTGTCTTCCGACAGGGCATATAAGATAATGAAAGGCTAATTTATAAATTCTTAGTAACTGATAGTAATCTTGAAAAATATATGAACTAACGAATAATTTCGTAAGCACAAATTTAAGATTTTAGACGCCGTAAATAAATTTTCACGTTCACTTTTCCTCATATTTTGTTTATAAATCTAAAACATCGCTTTAAAATTATTAATAATACTTAATTAAGTTGAGACACATTTTGTTACCATATTCTAGCAAATAAAGATTATGATTATGATTAATTATTCGCCTAATAATTCCTATTTGGGACTAAATTGTCGTACAGCTTATTTTCTGAACTAGTGACCGAAAAATAACCATTCATTAAGTTGTTACGACAAACAAAGTCACGCTCTTTAATAAGCACATAGGTAAGTTTTTTACAAAAAGTTAATCTTAACTTTACATGGTATATAGAGACATCAAAAATGTTCAGAAATAGCAATTTTGTTCAATCGACATAAGGGGATGAAAGTGGTGCACATGCCTAGTGTTGATGACGTCACGTCTGATTCAAGCGCCGGCGAGGGGTGAACATGCGCGGAGTCCATTTGCCGTCGGAAAACTTCGGGAAAACTCGTTTGAGATCGCAGCGACGAACCGCGTTCGCTGTTTAAAATTAATCTAGTAAAATTTTGGTTCAAAATAAATCTGAGAAAATATATTTTACGTGTCGTTATTTATTTATAATTTATCAGTAATTACAAATTTTTCTTTAAGTAGATATTTGCAATGCGTGTTCCCGATAAAAATCAATAGAATGCCATTAGAACTCGGAACCAATTAGAATATAGGACTTGTCTATGGTCTGGAGTCTAGATCTCTCGACTAGAGTAGCTATACTCACCCTGTGGCCCGCTTAAAATTTCACGAATTGACATTGTGGCCCCTTTTTTAAATATTGATAAAGTTTTCAAAAAGTGTTCACATTGTCAAAAGTCGTATATTTATTCAATCGTACATTAAAATATATATTTTAAACATCTTTGAAAATATATTTTCATTAATAAAGTAAATTCATCGTTAACTAGGAATTACGTTTTAATCAAACCTAAATAGTTTTTGCTTGCGGCCCCACGAACACCGTGCCTGAAACATGTTTGTGGCATCTATAGAAAAACGGTTGAGTATAGCTGCTCTATAACCTAGCGTGTGGAGCAAACACCTGCACAGGGACTCCGGGGACTAGGAAGTACCTATCTCGTAAATATGAAGTAGCTAGCTTTTGCCCGCGGCTCCGCCCGCGTAAATACAGTATCCTACGGGAACACTGTACATGTCCGGGGTTAAAAGTAGCCCATGTATTAATGCAGAGCATAAACTACTAGCATACTAAATTTCATCAAAATCCGTTCAGTAGTTTTTGCGTGAAAGAGTAACAAACATCAATCCATCAATCCTCACAAACTTTCACATTTATAATACGAGTAGTAGTGAGATATTGGTTACTTGATCCACGTAAAAGTTCAAGACTAAAGAGTGTTATAATAATGGCAAAAATATCCATACATCCATACTCACAAACTTTAAGATTAATAATATTAGTAGGATAATCTTAATTGAGATAGACAATAGCTATGAGAATAGCTACAAAAATATGAAACCGGCTACCATTAAGCCTTCGTAGCCTTCAATAGCCTTCAAATAGAGATGGCCCTCACTCATTCAGTGAAACGCGAAGCAAGCACTATTTCACGCCGGCTCTCTGTGAGACCCTGATATCTCCAGTCAAGTGGACACATTCGTGCCACATGCCCCATGGGTAAATGTAGGTCTATTAAAATTAAAATATTAAATTGGATCCATTATATTATTAGGATTTGATCCAGTATAATTTATGTATAAGGCGAAGCGCGGGGCGCGGGGCACGGGGCGGTACAATCTGCTGATGACGGCGGCAGGCGGCTATGAAAAGCGCAATCTCTGACGTAACCTTGGCCGAGCTATTTATACACAACTTGAGTCGCCGTTATATCGTTAGGGCGAATACTCAAGTATTAATCGTCGTATATCTATATTATATTACACTAGCTGACCCGACAGACGTTGAGCAGTCTTATCTATAGTTATTTTTTTATTTATTTTGGAAACCAATAGCTTAATTAACACATAAGTTTCACAAGATTAGTCTTTTACAAAATAAAGCCAATAACAGGTTTCCGATAAGTAACAATAGTGATAACGTGAAAAGAAGAATTACAATTTGAAAAGTAAGAAGTCACGTAAATAGAAATACTTAAGTATTAAAAAACTGGTTTACTACAATTTTAATAAAAAAAAAGTAAAAAGTAACTCTGCTATGAATTAATTTTTTACACCTTTGTAGTTTAGGTATTCATAAGAACAATATACCTGTATCATTGTAGCAGTAGGTACTACTCCAATAACATAGCAAAAGCAAACACAAGCAATTAATATTTTATGAGTCGTAATTTTAAGGATTTTAATGTTTTTATTATATTATTATTTTAAGTATCCTTAGAGTCAGTAAAAATACCAATATCACAAAAGTATTTATTGTATGAGCGAGTAATTCGTGTGAGGACCGAATTTTGTGCGAAAATGGTGTGATTAGTTGGAACATGCAGTAGAGGTGTGTTACGGGTTCGATATCGGGGGGTCCGAAATGCGATGTTTGAGACAAGGTGAATGCAGTATACCCTACTATTTATAGTGTCATACAGAAAACCCATATCGAGGACAATGCGTCTGTGTTCCAGAGTCAACACATCGTACTCGGCGCAAGCGTCGTCATAGGTGTTAAAGTATTTGCGGCTACGATAGTTAAGATGGGATATAAACTTTTTTCGTATTCTTTCTAGTCGGCACTTATAAATAATGTAATGTCCCAAATAGGGCAACTATATTCTAAGATACTTCTTACAAAAGCGGAATAGACAGACATAAGAGCTGTAATGTTTGTGAATAGTTTACAACTGTGGAGAACAAAGCCAAGATTTTTGTGAGCTTTGGTCATTATGTTATCGATATGATCAGAAAATATCAACTTAGTATCTAAACAAATACCTAGATCCCTACCACCTCGTTTTCTTGGATCCATTACCATCAAAGTTGTAATATTGGGTAATAGGCTTTTATTTTCGAGTAAAAGTTATACACTTACATTTTCTCGAGTTGACTGTGATGGTGTTCATTTTATAATAAGAAAATAATGTATCAAGATCTTTTTGAAGTAATACACAGTCCTCAGCTGTGGTAATTTTACAAAAAATCATACGTCATACGCAGACATTAGATATTTAGAGTGTTTTATGACCGAACCTATATCATAGAGATACGCGCTGTATAGAAGTGGACCCAAATGTGAGCCTTGTGGTACCCCAGTTGGAACATTAATGAAATCTGAGCGATAAACACCCATCACTACAACCTGAGATCTGTTAGAGAGATATGACTTTATCCACCGTAACAGGTAACCATGAATGCTGAGTGCGTACAGTTTGTGCAGGAGAATAACATGGTCCATACGATCGAAGGCTTTCTCAAAGTCCGTATAGACCACATCAATCTGCCCACCACGATCCATATTCTCTAATATATAATTGTTAAATTGTTAAAACAAGCCAGGTTAGTTGTCGTTGAGCCTTTTAAGAAAACCATGTTGCTGATTGGGTATAGAACAGTACAAAACGGGATGGATATTGTTGTATACATTTTTTCCAGTGCTTTAGCTGGTTCATTTAGTATAGATATTCCTCTATAGTTCTTTATGTCCACGCGAGACCCCTTTTTATGTAGGGTACTATTTGAGCGGCCTTCCATTTACGTGGGAAGATACCATCTCGTAGGGAACGATTAAATAATATTGTTAACGGTAGAGAAAGTGAGTCGGAGCATTGTGACCAGAAAATGGCCATCGCAGCCGGCGCCCTTATTGATGTCTAAAGATTTTAAAATTTTCGACGTCGTTTTTGGACGTTCGATATAATCTATCGATGTCTGTACATGAAAGCAACAATTGATATGAAGGACATATACCCGGGGCCTCTAGTCAGATGCCTTCGTTAAAATTCCAAATAATCTGTCGAATTATCTTCCCTTTTGAGATCACGACATTTACGTCTTAGCCAAATTCACTCTGTTGTTCGAATCGCAACAACGAATTGTTCAATCGTTTTTATCACTTCTTGCTTTGATTTCAACGATATTTTCGCCGTCAGTTGTGTAGTGTCAACTGTCAAATGTCTTTTTTTTTATTTATTTATTTTATTTATATATGGCATCGGGTTATAACCATTTACCAGTGTCAAGTTAAGCAGGCGAAAAATAGAACTTTTGTTCCAATTTTCAACACCGTATTCCTATATCGTCAAGTCTAAAGTCTAGTCAAAGTCCAAATATATAGTCAGTACAGTCCATGAGTCATGTCAGTCGATTCAGTAAAGTGGTAGAAGCTTTACTGAAAGTTCCTAGGGAGTTTTAGCGAGAAACACAAAATAGCACGTTTTTAGAAGTTTGTACCACTTGCCCACGTGCACTTGCACGTTAACGAATATTTAATGGTTAATATTCTACCAATATTACACATTAAGAACCGAGATAACACAAATTTATGAAATATTACAAATTCCACAACGTCACCCATTGATATCCCCGGCAAAACTCCCTTTTTTTTATTTATTGATGGCGTTACAGCTTAAAACCATTTGTCAGTGTTAAGTTAAAAGGCAGGCAAATAGAATTCTCGTATAAGTTTTCAACACCGTATTTCTAAGTCATCAAGTCTAAAGTCTAGTCAAAGTCTAAATAAATAGTCAGACAGTCAAGGAGTCAAGTCAATTGATTCAGTAAAGTGGTAGAAGTTAACTGAAAGTTCCTAGGGAGTTTTGTATCAAATGGATTCAAATTTCAACTGTAGAAATTTAGAATAATAATAAAGTAGGTACTTATAACTTAACACAGGCGATTGTTAAGGTTATAAATCCGTATCCACATCTAATCTACAGGGTCTGTCGTAAATAATGGATAACCCGTAAACTGGAGTTGGTACGGATGTGAAACTGTAAGAAAATCGTATTTTCTTGCCAGGGTTTCTAACCATATGGCGTAGCATTTATACTTTTTTATAAATTTCGCTACTTTTTTCGTTCATTCCGTTGCCATTTCATCAAATTTAGGTATTTCTGTGTGATTTTTTTAGTATTATACTCCTGAAGACGTGTCTTATTTAATTTTAATACAATTTTAGGTGTTTTTAACGTAAACAATTTTCAAAATCATCTTTTTATGCTTTTTTTTAAACTATTTTTTCTTAATGTCAACATTAATAAATAATAATAATAATAACAATAATAATATGTTTATTGCCAAAACTTTTTACACATGATATACCGATTCTATGTTACAATTTACTTAAGACTAGGATTTTTATAAGAAAACAGTTTGCAGCGGCCTTTTCACTAAGCACAGCTTGTGTCGCAAAAACCAGATAATGAGATACCAATCAACTTGCTCGGATACAATATTACTACCACTAAATCTAAGTTATTTTTATTCTTAAACTAATACGTATATAATAATGTTTGTTAAAGTACCTGTGTGTGAGTGTGTGCTGTGTATGTGTGTTGTTTATGTGTGTAAGTGTTATGTGTGTGTGTGTGTGTGTGTTGTGTGGGAGTGGCTCATGGCAATAAGAGTTCAGTTTCTATGTAGTCTATACCTAACAGTCAATCCTCCAAAATTTTCTTTGATTGCCTAACTGTAGACTTAATAAAGGCCGGAACTTTTTTACAGACTTCGTTATACAGGTAAGGTATTAGGAAGGGTGCGTGGCGTTGTGCAAATGTCGTACGCACTTGAGGAATTGGAATTTTGAAAACTCTGCGGTCAAGAAGGGAATTATACTGTGGGGAGTTTATAATAATTTTGTGCTGGAAGGTGGCAGCTCTTAAGATATCAATTTGTCTAACACGCAAGACTTTGCTTTCTTTATAGAGTAGGTTGGTTGAGTATCGAAAAGGCCTTTTCAACATAACTTTAAGGACAGACCTTTGTGCACGCTCGAGCTGTATTAGTTTTGATTAAGCTGCTCCGCCCCAGGCTTTTATTGCATAAATGAGTGTAGATTGACAGAGAGCTTTGTATACGGTCTTTAAAACTTCCTGATTTGCCGAATGTCTAAGGTTTTTCATTATGAAAGTCAACTTGCGTACGCGAGAGGCAGTTAAAGAGATATGCTGGCTGAATAAAAGGTTTTCGTCTATGTGTATGCCTAAATATTTAACGTTGTCCACGCGCTGCAAGGAAGGACAAGAACATGCCAAATAATTAGATTTACAGGAGTGCATTTTTAGCAAGAGGGACAAAGGAGGTTTTGAAGAGGAAGTTATATGAAAGGCGACATATTTGGTTTTATGTACATTAAGCGTGAGTATATTTGAGTTAAGCCACTTAGAAGCTGTACCGAGACCTTTTTCGGCATGACCAAAGACTTCCTCCCAAGTGTTAACACGGAAAATTAATGCGGTATCATCTGCATAGCAGACAATGTCCGCTCCATCTAACTGCAGATCCAGAAGATCGTTCAAGTATAACAAGAACAGAGTAGGACCGAGAATACTACCTTGGGGAACTCCAAAGTTTATTGGCAGAGAGTTGCTCACGGTACCGATAGACTTAATATATTGTAGCCGATCGGATAGATAGCTACGAAACCAAGATAAAGGTACACCTCTTACACCGAGGGATTCTAGTTTGCTGAGAAGGGTTGGGATCGAAACCGTGTCGAAATACTTGACAAGATCTAAAAATACCCCAAGACAGTATTTCTTTTGATCTAAAGCAGATGATATTATATCACATAAAAGCATTGTCGCATCCTCGGTCGACTTATTACGCTGAAAGCCAAACTGTTTCTTAGAGATGACATTATGTGATTCTAAAAAACTAGTCAGACGTTTATTTATAATTTTCTCAAGTAGCTTGGAGAAAATACATAACAACGATATAGGCCGATAATTGTTAGGACTATATTTGCAACCGTCCTTGTGCAAGAGAGTAATAGCCGCCGTTTTCCATTTAGAGGGAAAGACTCCTGTAGAAAGGCTCAAGTTATAAATATGCGTAAGGGGGGAGAGGATAGCAGTTCCAACATGTTTAATTAATCGGGGACATATTTGATCTGATCTAGGAGAACTATCTATGTTTAAATCCGATATCAAACTGTGAATTTCCTGTGGGTCTGTGGGGGTAAAAAATAATGAGTCAAGTAGCAAGATTTTTGAGTATTGTATTAGCCAAATTTGAGCCAACGTGTGTAAAATATTCATTACATTTATTTAATGAGCTTACAGGGTCTGCCTCAATGAAATTTAAGGCATTTGCTTCACTTTTCTTGTCAGCTATGTGACATATTTTTTTAATGGAATACCATAGTTTCTTGGGATTACCCTTGTTGAGTTCGAGCATTTGTGATTCATAAGAAATTTTCAAATTTCGTTGGAGGTTAAAAAGAAAATTTCTGTACCTTTTGTATGTGAGTTCTGCTATTTTATTATTGGGATCTTTTCTCCTTATAATGTGTAGCTTGTCGCGATTTCTTTGACACCTCATGAGTCCTGGGGTGATCCAGGGATGAATGTTAAACTTACTACGACTAATGCGGACTGATTTTGAGTGTTTGTCAACAGATGCTCTTAATATATGATAAAAATTTTCAGTGGCCTGCTCAACATTACCACTAGTAATAACAGAGGTCCAATCAGCGGAATTGAGATCCTCTAAGATCCTATCATAATTAATTTTAACTCGAGTTCTCTGCTGTGGTCTCTTGTTTATTTTGAGTGAAGTTGACAGTATACATAATTCATGATCTGTTATATTTGAGTTTGCTACTATGCCTGTAGTGTGGGTAAGTAAGTTTGTGAACTTTTGATCATTTACTGTGAAAAAAAAAGTATGGCGCTATAGCTGCCCATTATCTTAATAAATTGTCTAGTATGTGTAGTTTCTAAAAAGGTATTACAATGTGTACTTTACTAACAATATTAAGTTACAGGAGCGAGATCAATATCAAGGTCAGAATTCAAAAATTTTAAGTATTGTTATAAAAGGTTATAAAACTTGGTCATAATGATCTTATTCTACCAAAATTCTTTACACAAACGTTATTGGGCCACTAATAAGGATTTTCAGAAGAACAACAGGTTGTTTTAGTAAAAAAATATCATAACTCCATGGTAATAATGTAATAAAAGTGTTCAAATTTAAAATTGTTGTGCTCTAAATGTTTCATGCGATAAACATGTTGCGACAAGTTTATTCGGAAAAAGGATCATCAGGTAAGAAACTAACAAAGACAGCAATACAATGGGCCTCTATGCGTGAAAAGGACGATTGATGGTCATTGTTACTAGGCAGATGCACACTGTCCCTTTCAAACTCACGGTGTGTGAAAAGGTTAGCATGTATTTGCCCTTAGGGCGCGCTCCTGATTGTAGAGTGTACACATCTCAGTGTGATTTTGACTATCGCATGTGCTCTTGTTTTCGTTACTTTCGTCAATTTGTTACTGCTTTCTAATATCGGACTTTGATTTGCCTTGTGATTTGGACTTGTGAACCTGGTGATACTGACGACTTAGCTCTCATTTACGGACATTGTTTTGTGCTATCGATTGGATTTGTTGTTAGGAAGTTTTTGCATCATGCCTCAGCAATACACGTCGGCTGAAAACACAAACATGCATTACATTTATGGTTTATGTAATGGCAACGCTACCAGAGCAGCAAGTGTTTACCGTGAAAAATATCCAAATGCTCAACATCTTGATTACCGTGTCTTCATTAGAGTGCACAATGCATTTATGGAAGGACGATTTCCTGGGACCGGCATAGGCGGGTCCAGTGAAGGACGACCTCAACGACACAATGCAGCCGAAGTACTGGAAATAGTCGCTGAAGACCCTGGTACGTCCATAAGTGTTATTTCACGGCGTACCGGGATACCTCAAAAATCCGTGCACAGAATTTAAAAAAGGCATGAATTATATCCCTTTCATTATCAAAGGGTTCAAACACTAATGCCAAGGGACGCTGCTGCGAGAGTAACATATTGTCGCACAATGCTGCGAAAGATGAGAGAAGACCCAAGTTATTTTAATAAAATTTTATGGAGTGACGAATCAACGTGTCGAAAAGATGGTTTTTTGAACCTCCACAATTTACACAGCTGGTAACTTGAAAACCCAACATTGATACGTGAAGACAGATCGCAGTATCAGTTTAAAATAAATTTATGGACTAGCATTATTAACGGACAAAACATTGGTCCATTTGAGTTGCCGGCAATATTAAATGCGGATATGTATTTGGATTTTCTAATAAATACTTTACCTGGATTACTGCAAGACGTTCCACAGGAGAGAAGAAACGAGATGTGGCTTCAAAATGATGGGTGTCCAGCACATTACGCCGTTCGTGTAAGGGAACATTTAAATAATACATATCCAGATAGATGGATAGGGCGATTGGGTCCAATTTTATGGCCTCCACGTTCGCCAGACCTTGACCCGTTGGACTTTTTTTACTGTGGCTGCATTAAGGAAGTAGTGTACAAGGAAGCAATAAGTTCTGTGGAAGAGTTGCGTACGCGCATTCAAGTAGCAGCAAGTAAAATCGCAGAAGCCGGCTATGCGCGTCGGATTAAAAGATCTTTTATTAGGCGATGTAGAGCTTGCTATTGCTGCCGACGGGCATTTCGAGCATTTAGATTAAGTTATTGATAAAATAAATATTTTTTTACTAAAAACAACCCGTTTACTTCTAAAAATTCTTATTAGTGGCCCAGTAACGTTTGTGTAAATAATTTTAGTAGAATAAGATCATTATGACGAAGTTTTATAACCTTTTATAACAATACTTAAAAAATTTGAATTCTGACCTTGATATTGATCTCGCTCCTGTATCGAAGATCGAAAGTCCGTTTATGTGGCAAGACTGAAATATACGGTATTTTAACAGACATTACATAATATTATATTATTGTTGAGCACAGTTATACGAATACCAACAATAAATTAAACATAATATAACTATAATACATTATATTTTCTATTTTTCATTGATCATACAGATTTTATTACATATTTCTTGCCAAATGGTCATAGGATACACATTTTATGCAGATTTTAACAGATTACAGATAAATAGTGCAATGATCCTGGCAACACTGCGCAGAACTTAAAGAAAAAGAATAATTCCTTAATTTTTAGTTTTTGTAAATTATACTTTGTTTGCTTACAATTTACTTATTTTAACAAGTATAAAGTAGCTAGTTTGATTATTTAAGTTATAAGATTAAACTACCAATAGCTACTAGAAACAGCGTAAAGTTTTAAAAAGTGTTTGTAAAAGTTGTTTTAATACCTGTCTTTATTAAACACATGCGAATCCGAAAACATATGTCAGTGTCACCGCTGGTCCCACCGTACCCCTGCGGTATACCCCCACTAAAACAGGGGGGGGGGGGGGGGGGGGGAGAGAGCCGCAAGGCTGAGCCTCCTCGAACCGGTTCATACGGGTGTAGAGAAGAATGAAAAGGAAGCCCGCCGGTCGGTCGCAACCACCGCGGAACCGTACCCAGCGAACCCGAGCAGCGCCTACGAAGTGCGCGCCACACCGCTGTACGTGTCCTGTCTGCTCTGGTCCACGAAGGTCGAGGACGTTGTGGACTACATCCGAAAGAAGTCGTCCTTCACCTTAAGGGTCGAGCGTCTGAAGTCTCGCCACAAGGTCAACTTCACTTCCTTTGTGGTGAGAGTACCGACGCATCTTCTACCGATCTTCGAGGTGGAGGAGTTCTGGCTGACGGACGTGGTCTACCGGAAATTTCGAGGAAATGAAACGAAGTGCGTATCACGTCGCCAAAAAAAGACAATACATGAAAAACTTCATACAGTGTGTGTTTAAGAGTAAATGTAAATAATATAGAAAATATGAATTATGTATATTGTATGTATAGTATAAAATTGTGTGTGTGTACATATACATATATAGTATAGTATAAAAATAGACATCTGTTGGCTTATACCCGTAACACAAGTTCAACTTAGCACGGGATTGGATTGACGTGATATTTAAAATATGATTATGGATGTATTAATATTGTTCTGTATATATTTTTATGCGTGTCTGAATAAATTGAATTGAATTAGAAATTGAAAATTGAACTGAATTTATTTTACAGTCTTGGCAGCTAAAAAAGCTTATAAAAAACATTCACTTCATTCAACAAACAACTTACACTTACAAGTCAATACAACTTAAGCTTGGAATTATTAAATAATATTATTCACACGGTAAAAACAATAAAGACTGCTGCGTGTTGAACAGTATAACAAATAAATAAAAAATAATGTATTTTTAAACACTCATTTCTATTGATAGTAAAAAAACATTAAAAATTACGATTTAAGGCGAGGTGAGTCGCCAACTATGAATTATTCGAAGGGGTAAAAGAGATGCCACCCCCGTAACTGCAGGGTGCTTCGCGCGAATTACGCGAAAGTGATGTGTCCATAATGTACAAAAGCGTAATTTCGACACTTCGTAATTGCTTCATGGCCAAGTGGTTTTTTGCCCGCCTGAGGCAAATCGTAGCGTATAGGTTCAAATCTCATTACATATTAATATATTTCTTATCTTTCTTTTTTTTTTTAATTTAATAGGTAAAAATATATCACTACATATTTTCATATTTTTGCATAATTGCTCTCCGTATTTTTTGTTACCCATTTTTGAATAATCTGCACTAATATTTACGACATAAATACAATTTGTGGCTTTTTCATGGATGGTTTAAATAATAAAATGCAAAAATAATATTATTATAATATGAGGTCGAAATACTGCGGAATATACTCACTACAACATACACATTACACACATTGACGTTTCATTCTGAGACGACATTTCAAAATTTTATATTTCGCATAATTTTTCAGTGGTTACAAAATCTAAACTTGCTTTTGCCCGCAACTTCGTTCGCGTAGCACAAAGCCAAATTTTTTCGCTATATTTTAAAACAATAGCCTTCCCCATGAAACTTCGTTTATCTAATAACAAAAAAATTACAATTTCAAATACCTACCTAGTTTTAGTTTCTGACATTAGTGGTTTAAACCGAATAGTCTCTTCGGCTATATCATATTTATTGTAAATATTGTATTAGTTAATAAAAATAAATCGAGTGTGTGGATTTTGTATTTCTTCATAAATTTGTGTTATTTCGGTTCTTAATGTGTAATATTGGTAGAATATTAACCATTAAATATTCGCTAACGTGCACAAGTGTGGGCAATGGTACAACTTCTAAAAACGTGATATTTTGTGTTTCCCTCCAAAACTTCCTAGGAACTTCAGTAAAGCTTCTAGCATTTTACTGAATCGACTAAGACTCATTGACTGCACTGACTATTTATTTGGACTTTGACTAGACTTTAGACTTGACGATTTAGGAATACGGTGTTGAAAATTGAAACGAAAGTTTCAATTTTCAACACCGTATTTTCCCGCCTTTTTAACTTGACACTGGCAAATAAATGGTTATAAGCCGATGCCATATATCAAAAAAGAAGAAGAACAAGAGGCCTAAGACGGTACTATCGGATTTAATAGTTATTAACTATTAGTAATTTATGAAAGAATAAGAATGACAGGTCGCCATTTCGCGATGTTTCATTCGACTCGTCCGAATTATTTATCATTGAAATAAATTAACCCTAACAAATATCTTAATCCAATCGAAAAATAAAAACGACAATACGATTCCTTTTATTATGTATTACGAAACTGTAATTAATTTTCTCTTTTTTGTTCAGAAATAATACAGTTACAACTCCAACTATTTTAATGGTTTTTTTTTTATCGAGAAAATTTACAGAAAACGTGTTTTGAAAACGTAGGAATATCTCACAAAAATTCTTTCATGTTTTGTCCACATACTGATAGTTTTTTTAGCTTTGTAGCTTCTCTGCACTTTTTCAAATGCATCTTGTTTAGCTATGTGAGATGCTCGTTCACGTAAATCCTTGAAGCATAGCCTGTAAGCCCCAAAACGTTGGGGGTGAGATGGTTTTTACGTACTCCAGATATTATGTTATTCTTTAGAATACGTGATTTTAGTTTTGCTATAATATTCCTGGATCGCCCTTGCTACTTGTGTCTTGGCGTTACACGGTCAATCTCGAGAACATCACCTAGTGATATATTTACGCCACAATGCTTAGCTATCGCAAAAAAGAAGTCCAATAAATTTTAATTTTTTTTTTCAACTCCCACAATTTCTAAATTCAATAACCGTTCTCTTTGATTATTAGCGTTTAACTTAAATTGCGAGCGTTTATTTTCATTTATGATTATACAGGTGTCCCGTAAATCGACGTCAAGCCGTAAGCCCGTGATAGGCCAAGTTACAATAATAAATAAATAAATATCTATTGACGCTTCACACCACGTCAATCTGGCCCTGTGCTAAGTATCCGTAGAACTTGTGTTACAGGTACCAGAAAACGGGAAGTATATTTAATACTTTTATACTATACATATATTTAAGATTTTTATTATATTATACATATATTTAATACACATCCATGACTCAGGAACACAGAAAAACTTTTTGTTCCTTCGGCGGGATTTGAACCCGCGACCCCCGGCTTGAGCGCCAACGCGCTGAACCACTGAGCCACAGAGGTCGTCAAATACATACAATAGTTATCAGAAAGATTAAAAAAAAAACCAAGTAATGTGTCTAAAAAAATACAAAGCTTTTAAAAAAATCGAAAAATCGACATCTTGTGGTGGTTTTTAGTTCCCGGCACTACAAATTTCTACATTTTTTGTAAAAAAAATTTTTATGTAGTTAATCCTGAATAATGCTTTAGTAAACTGGTGCCTAAAATTTAAATCAAACGACTCCGACTTGAAAGGAAATGAGGCTTTTTGCCCAAAACAATTATTCGAATTTAATAGTTTGCTCGATTTTAACTGACTGTACTGGAAAAAAATGTACTACGCTTGTTTGGCAGGTAATTTTAAAAGTTGGCGCAGTTAATAAGGATTCCAAAATGGTATGACACTTGCTAGATTGTTTCTTACATTTCGGACAATATTGATTTTTGTAAAGGAAGTCAGTTTTCGACAATTTTTTCTTACTTACTTAAAAGGATTCAAGTGTACCCAGGACTTTCTTCTAAGTGATATTCTGATTTGGAAGAGACGGAGAGAAACATTCAACGAGTGTAAGAGAGACAAAATCCAAGAAGTAAAAGAATATCACGGGCCACGGGGGCCATAGTGTCTCATTACTTTTAGCTTTAGGAAAGGTGTTTTTTAGGAAGCTTTTAATTGAAACAAATTTTTGGAGTCTTAAATATTTTATTACATTATAACAAATGTTCAAACTGCCTCCCACCAGCATAAATGCAAGCTCGACATCTTTTAAAAAAGACCGCTTTATCAGACGGGCAAATCTGCCGTTATTAACTAATTCAGCTGCTTGCGTTAATTGTCGTCGTAGTTCAACTACATTTTCAATTGGCTTTGTATACACTTTTTCTTTCACAACTCCCCAGTAAAAAAAATCTAGCGGATTTAAATCAGGTGAACGGGCTAGCCACGAAATGGTACCAGACCGCCCTATCCACCTTTCTGGATATTCATTATCTAAATAATCTCGCACTGAACGGGCATAGTGCGCCGGGCAGCCGTCTTGCTGGAACCACATGTCTCTGTAAATGTGCAGAGGTACGTCTTCCAATAAATTTGGTAAATGATTCCTTAAAAAGTCCAAATAAATGTCGCCATTCAAGGTCTCTGGCAGTTCAAAAGGTCCGATGATTCTCCCGTTTAGAATTCCGGTCCACATGTTTATTTTGAATCGATACTAAGATCTATCCTCTCCCAACAAATGTGGATTATCTACATGCCACTCGTGTAAGTTGTGTAGATTCATGTACCCATCTTTTTTAAAAGTGGACTCATCGGACCATAAAATTTTGTCTATGAATCGTGGATCTTCCCGGTGTCTTTATAACATCGTTTCACAAAACGTAACTCTTGGGAGATAGTCCCGGGGTAGTAAAGTTTGTACTCGCGTGACGTGGTATGGGTGGCGCTCATGACTTTTCATGATTCGATGGGCTACACTTTTGGGCACTCCTGTGCTTTCTTCGATTTGTCGTACTGAAGTACTTGGAACTTCTGCAACT
This sequence comes from Phengaris alcon alcon, assembly GCA_037179445.1. Lineage (NCBI taxonomy): Eukaryota > Metazoa > Arthropoda > Insecta > Lepidoptera > Lycaenidae > Phengaris > Phengaris alcon. The sequence goes on from JAYRCH010000125.1 coordinate 201,606, forward strand.
GCTTGTAGTACGATGTCATCGTAAGGCCAGCGACTTCTTCCTTCACTGTGTACTTGGCTTGGGAATCGTCCCTCTGAGAGTGAACGGTGCACATTCACAAAAACTCGATGATCGGGATGACGAGCAGCGTTTGGGTATCTTTGGCGGTAAAGCCTAGCTGCAGCACTAGCATTGCATCGGCATTCACCATAAATGAGATGCATGTTGGCATATTCCTGTGCAGTACACCGCACAGGAATATGCCAATGGTGGTACTACACGTGTGATTGTGTAGTACCACCATGCCGGTGTACACACCGGCATGGTGGTACTACACAATCACACGATCAACGATAGTCCGGGAGAAAGCAAAGGTCGTTGAAAGAGAAACTAAACAGTCCAAATCCAAATCACAAGCAATCGAGTCCAATAAACAAAGCAAAAAGTGGTATGTACGAAATCAAGACGAACGAATACGATGTGCGCAGTAAACGAAGTAGAGTAACGTACTGATCTATTTTATTTTGTTTGCTGTACGTCGGGAACATAGACAATAGCGACATTGTCTCGCTTACACTAGTAGCATTGTGTCTACCCGTCTCGCGTACTTGTGGCGTCAATATCTATCTGTCTCTCTTACAATCATTGAATGTTTCTCTCCGTCTCATCCAAATCAGAATATCACTTAGAAGAAAGTCCTGGGTACACTTGAATCATTTTAAGTAAGTAAGAAAAAATTGTTGAAAACTGACTTCCTTTACAAAAATCAATATTGTCCAAAATTTAAGAAACAATCTAGCAAGTGTCATACCATTTTTGAATCCTTAGTAACTGCGACAACTTTTAAAATTACCTGCCAAACAAGCGTAGTACATTTTTTTCCAGTAACTGACTGCAGTTAAAGTCGAGCAAACTATTAAATTAGAATCATTGTTTTGGGCAAGAAGCCTCATTTCCTTTCAAGTCGGAGTCGTTTGATTTAAATCTTAGGCACCAGTTTACTAAAGCATTATTCACAATTACATACAAAAAAAAAATACAAAAAAAGTAGAAATTTGTAGTGCCGGGAACTAAAAAATACCACAAGATGTCGATTTTTCGATTTATTTTTAAAACTTTGTATTTTTTCAGACACATTACTTGGCCTATCACGGGTTTACGGCTTGACGTTGATTTACGGGACACCCTGTATGTAAATTTTTGATTCCAATGCCTCAATAGTTTTATTTCCGACAGCCAACGAATCCATTTTTTTATTGAAGGTACTGATCGCTGTGCAGCTGTAATGACTTCTCAATAGCTGTTACTTGCTTGATCGTGTCATTTTGTTTATTTACTTCCAAATATTGAACGTTTTTTTACTTCTTGATATTCTTGATGCACATGGCTTTTATCCGATTTGATTTTAGCAAGACAGTAAGGGATGCACTAAGTTTTTCAAGATCTGATGTCAGTAAGGTGTTGGACTCAGATGTCATACTTAGACGGTTTTTTTGAAAATCAGCCATAACTTTGGATGTGATGCCTTCAACAGGTTTTCGGCAACTCATCGTTGTACTTGTTCGTAAAGTCACATTACATTCTTCCAAAGATTTTTCTATTTCGGGATTAGAAGCGTATTTATCCTTTTCGTCAGGCGATCGAAACATTGTTGCGCTTCTGGCATGATGTTACTCTTTGACTGCTACACTTGACGGCAATCATTTGAAAATTATTGTGACTTAAGTGAGAAGGGATACGGTTTAATTTTCAATGAAGACTTCGGAGTATTAACGATAACACGTCTGCCCATCTCAAGACGCACGTTCGAACTGATGCAAACAAACAAACCTTTCCTTTTTTTGTTTGCATTGATTAGACTTCAAAACGACTGGACCGATTTTGATGAAGGCGATGAGGCGGCGAGCGTCCTTTTTTGGAAGTCGCTTAAAAACTTGACACAGATATAGATTAGACCACGGGGAAAGACACAGGCTACTTTTTATCGTCGCAAAACGTACGGTTCCCCCGAATTTTCTTTTAGCGCGCACGAAGTCGCGGAAAACATCTAGTAGTCCGAACTCATTATATCCGAACCGGTGGTAATTGTAATCCTTTTTTTCTTTTTTAACGTTCAAAAAACAAATCCTTGTTTTTTAATCTGAATAAAAAGATTTTTTTTTATTTATTATCAGCTATAAAAGTGACTGACTGACTGACTGACATATTGTATAAACGCACTAATGGTACAAACGTGAAATTTGGAAAGTAGTTTTAATTTACAATGTTACTAAGACGGGATTTTCACCTTTAAATTGGTAAAATAGAGACTGAAAGTTTGTATGGAAAAATCATTAAAGGACACTGGCGAATCCTGCCTGATTTTCCATCAAGAGCGGCCATGTTTCAAACATTTGTGGTTCTACAGTAGGTGCTTAATAAGTTATTATACAAAAACATATAAGATTTGGTAAAATCAATTACGGATATTTTGGGTTTATGATATACTGCTTATTATAAAGATGTTTAGGCAAAAATTATTATCATACTCAAAGCAAAAAAATCATCTCATATATGGGAGAATATCCACTCAACGCAAACTCGCTCATGCACAGGAAGATTTTTTTTTCGAGTAAAACAAATAATTTTTCTGCCTAAACGTCTATACATAAGCAGTAGATCATATATCCGTAATTGATTTTAATTAATTTATATTAATATATTTATATATTATTTAATTAGAACGGATCGTATTTTAATTAGAATGGTTGCAGAATCTCTCCATACGTTTTATTTTTGGCTTAAAAAAACGAGATCACGTGTCTCAATACAGAAAGCAGTTCCAGTGACTCCCTATTCGTCTACGCGGGAACTATCGAATACTCTATCTCCTTTTCAATACTCTGTTTAGTCCTACATCCCCTTCTTATTTAAATGAGCGATTCTCCATTCCTAGTTTCCAAAACATATCTTGTAGACCCTTTAGACGTACTCTTCTAGATATCCCTCCCCTGCGTACCGACTTCTTTCTCCTTCACGGTGCATGCTGCTAAGCTATGGAACTCATTGCCAGCTCAGATACAGGAGTGTAAGACACTTGGGCTCTTTAAGGGAAGACTACGTGAGCACTATCTCAGCTTAACCTGATAATCAAGATACCAAACCCTAAATGATTGCTATTATTATTTATGTTTTTATTATACTATTATAAATTATTGTACATATTAGTATATTGTAATATTTTTTATGTAAGTATTTGTATAATATTAAATAACTTAATCTGTTTTCTTATTGTTAATAATTGTACGCACCAGATACTGTTAATTTTCTTTATGTTCTCCCGTATCGGGTCTACTGGGAGAAATTCCAATTTTGGAATAAGCAGTACCTTTGTACTAAATTGTATCCTAGTTTTAAGATTTCATTATTTATTATTGTGTGTACATAAATTATTAAATAAATAAATTAATTTTACCGAACCTTATATATTATATTTTTAGGACTTAAGAATAAAAGTTATGAATATCAGAAAATTCATGTGAAAAATACGTACTTATGTGTGGTAATCGTTGTCAACATTCTGTATAGTCTATGGTTCTCTAAATCTCCATCTAGTGGCCCATTAAATAGATTTATTTTCTAATACATTAAAAAGTTATTATCTTTTTCTATAGTTTAACAGTTTGGTACTAGTTTTATGAAAAACAAAATTACTTGGGGTGTGAAATAGACCCCTCTATACTATTTATCCTTATACCAAGAAAAATAATTATTATGGATTTGGTTTTCGTAACGTGAAAGCGACATCTATGATTTATCTGTTAGCATATCGCGTTTCCAAACAAACTAGTTATTTTCATTACGTGATTGACTAATAGATGTCGCTTTTCCGCAAACCGCCACTAGGGCAATTCATTGAACAATAGGTTAGGTTATATTTTATTGATTAATTATCTTTTATCCCCCGAGTTTGATGTATAATATTATTGCTTTTTTGTTGCTATGCTCATAAAGTACAACTTACAATAAATATTTTTTGTGTCCGCGTATTTTAATTATAAGGCAGTAAATGTATAACGACTTGCCACGCCGGTCTCCTTTGCACCGCATTCCATGAAAATTGAGGTTCATGCCCATAAACTATGCGTTGCTTAGTAACTACCCTATATGGAAATAAAACTTTAATGATTTTCGATTTTTTTATTTTTGATTTGTAAATACATTTCATTGGATACGTATTTCAGGGTTTATTAGAATTGATCTTCCGAGGAATTTTTACTGAATTTTGCAAGCAGATAGTTCTTATGACGTAGACATCCGTTAAAAAAGGTTTTTTTTTAAATACATTCCACATGGGGTACAAATGCACAGGTCCACGCGGATGAAGTCGCGCTCAAAAGCTAGTAGCTTAGATAAAGATCGTAGAAAATTCGCAGCAACTTTCGTAGCGTAGATACTTACAAAGTCAAAAGTCAAATATTTTAAAACAGAATTGATATTTTAAATTGGTTTAAAATTTTAATTAAAATAAACAAAATCCTTAAAAGATTATTGGACAAGCGTACTTTATTAATGGTTTACTATGCATTGGTGGAGTCAGTTATTAATTATGGGCTAAGTTGCTATGGGCTAGCATTTAAAACCTATGTTGAACAAATTAAAAAGATACAGATAAGATTCTTAAAAATAATCGTAGATAAAAGAATAAAGGTAAAGTATAGAGGACTATAATAAGCTATTTCAGGAGTGCGAAATTATTCCAGTGAGTGAAAAAGTTAAATATTTGATAGCAATAGAAACATATTAGAGAGAGGAATTTAAAACAAATAAAATGTATAAATATAGTATTAGAACAATAAATAAAGGAAAGTTAGAGCAGGTACAAGTCAATAATTATTATGGGGAAAGGACTAGAAAGTATCTATATAGTGCCAAAGTTATGTAATAAATATAAATTTTAAGAGAGAAAAAGAAAATTAAGTGTAAAATTAAATTAAAACAAAATTTAAAAGAAATGCTTGGATTTTCTAAAAATTGTAAGTTACTACATATACCTCGTTAATACATATACCTCGGAACATAAAATATACGAACCCTAGGATACAGACACTAGATATATTATAATATTAGAGAGAAAAATGTATATATTATTATATTATTATATTAGATGTAACTTATAAGTGTAATTGGAATGGCAAACTTTAAAGTATTCTGTTATTGTAGTAATTCAATCAAAAGTATTTAAGTACCTGTGTAAGTGTAACAAACTGAGCGGAATGTCTACAAACTGCTTGATCAGTTTGGCGGATTACAGTATATCATATGAAGTGTAATCTTAAATAAATAAATAAGTTAAAAAAAATACACTTTCTGAATTTCGATCTACATTGTGCCTACCACCGGTTCGGGAACTAGCCCATATTAAAAAAAAATTGCCCAAACCTTCTCGCAAAACGACACCGCCATACTTTGTAATGACACAGGCCGATATATCGCTCTCTTTCATATTATAAATTTAAATTATTTATATCTTCGTTATTTTTTAAGATATACGAAAATGGGATCCAGATCTAGATTAGCATGTTGTCTAACATCGAATAAACGAAATAATAATAATTTTTGGCAACATGCCTATCTGATCCGGGAAAATTCAGAGCACTGAAACTAGAAGTCTACAATAGAGTTTAAAATCGAAGTGTCGAGTGTCGAGGTGCAATGATGACATAATATATCATATATGACATTGACATTTGACTCGACACTTTTTATATATATATATATATGGCATCGGCTTATAACCATTTGCTAGTGTCAAGTTAAAAAGGGGGGAAATAGAACTTTCTCTTCAATTTTCAACACCGTATTCCTATATCGTCAAGTCTAAAGTCTAGTCAAAGTCCAAATATATAGTCAGTACAGTCCATGAGTCATGTCAGTCGATTCAGTAAAGTGGTAGAAACTTTACTGAAAGTTCCTAGGGAGTTTTGGCGGAAAACACAAAATAGCACGTTTCTAGAAGTTGTACCACTTGCCCACACTTGTGGACGTTAACGAATATTTAATGGTTATTATTCTACCAATATTACACATTAAGAACCGAAATAACACAAATTTATGAAGAAATACGAATTTCACAACGTCATCCATTGAACTCCCCGGCAAAACTCCGACTCGACACTTGTGTGTTCGATTTTCAGCTCTATTATATTGTATTAGCTCCGAGTTTTTATATTACTTCTCTGAATTTTCCCGGTCTTCCGGATTCCGGATGATATAGTCTGTGTTCGGGTCGTTACCGCGCAGTAGTACCTACTACCACCACATTCATATATATTTCAGATTTGGGGACAAACGTGGCCACCATTTTTTTTGCAACACTCCGTGAACGAACAATTTTTGTTGGCTTTAACTCATTTTCGAACACCCAAACTCATGACTGGTGTTTTGTTTCGGGTTCGTACGCGTATATCCAGGATTCGTCACCTGATACGATGTTGTATACAGCATTTGAGGATCCTGCGTGGAATCTTTCGAGAGTTCTGACGCACCAAGTAACGCGAGCCGCTTTTTGCTCTTCACAGGGCAAATGCGGTATCCATCGGGAAAACAACTTTTTTACACCTAATTGTCATGCAAGATTATTTGTATTTGACTCATGCCAATGTCTAAAGTTGCCTGAATTTCGCGATATGTCACGTCTTCCTCAATCAGCTTACGCACAGCATCAACGTTTTCTTGGGTGACTGCAGTTTTTGGACGACCTTGACGAGGATCATCATTGAGCTTGATACGTCCACGTTGAAATTCAGCAAACCAGCGATAAATTGTGGTTTTGGATGGGGCTTCATCACCAAATGCAGAAATCATCCGGTCAACACACTGTTTTTGTGTTAAACCACTTCGAAAGTCATAATAAATCATCGCTCTAGAATTTTCTCGAGTCAATTCCATTTTCTCAACGACTAAACAAGTTTGACAAGACCTTGTGACAAGACCGAGAATCTTTTTTCAAATAAATAAACGGTATTCGATTTTTAAAACCAAGGAGTTTTAAATTAAAAAGATTTTAATATGACAGGAACAGTGGAAATATTCCATTCCCGATACTTTTAGTGCAGCCCTTGTACAACAGCTTTTTTGAATTTAAGATTGTATAGAAAGAATTTATTTGCCTAGGTAGAAAGAGTTGTGTGCATCAAGCAAGGACATTGTTTATTTATAAATTATTGATTGTATTAGAGTTCGCGGTCCACTGCCTTCGGTGTTACACAAGAATTCACTACACCGTACTAGGAGCGTCTTCACATTACGCACAACGATATCGCATAACGCATCATTTACATATTAAATATCTGTCTTTGTCATGTAATGACTAACGTCAAATCATTATCTTAAATGATAATGATTATCTTAAATGATAATGATTTGACGTTTGACGTTTGACGTTTAACAGATTGCATTTAGCTCAAAGAAAATTTAAGTTTAAAAATAGTAAAACTAGATAAAAAGTGCTTAAACATATTTATTATCTTAAAATAAGTTATCGTGAACATATAGTACAATAACTCTATTACATATAGTGCCTTAATAAACTATAAAACAGTGATTAAAAATATCGACCGCGAGTGACAGTCAGCTGGTTAAAGTGTACCCACTGTAATTTAAACTGCCTAACGTTCGTTACCATATAACTGGGACTTAATTATATTAAATTTCAAATTATTAGCTATTTAATAATCCTGCCTAATTACAAGTGTACCTTATGCGCCAAGTTCTTGAGCTTCGCCGATAGTGCCAAGTGCACCAGATGCACGGGAATGTTCCACCCCGGCTGCGCCAAAGGCTATCATCCCAAGAGCCAGAATTGGCTTTGTCGCACTTGTACAACACAACCAACTACACTAAACACAGCAAACCCCGCGCACAAGAGTCCAGGTTTACCGAACGTCGCATTTCTCGATGCGAGTGGCACATCATCTCCGAATTTGTTGGCGGAAGAAATGCGACTCCTTAGGGAGGGACACCACAGTCTGCACCGAGATGAAGTCCCTGAGGCAGGAGGTCGTGAAACTGAACACGGTCATCAGCGAAGTCGCTAAGCGCGTGGATACCGTCGAGCAACGTGTGGCCGCGGTGGAGGAGAAGCTAAGCGCGCACACGAGTATCCGCGCGCAAGAGCGGTCACTGAGCTTATCACGCAGCTAAAGACCGAGCTGAATGATCGGGAACAAGAAAACCTGCTCAATGACGTTCAGATTGCGGGCCTGCCTGAAAGGTCTGGGGAAAATGTTCAGCATATGGTAGGCCCGATAACAAAAAAAATTGGCCTTGATATTAGCGAACACGAAATAGTAAGTGTTATGCGCAAAGGGGTCAAAAGAGGTTGTTCGGGTGAAGAACACCAACGACCGAGGCCGATCATCGTCCGCTTGGCGCGGAGAACGGTGCGCGACAGCATCCTGAGGGCGGCTCGTGTGCGACGTGGCGTGGATACCGCAGGCATCGTAGAGGGCCCGCCGCGGCGTATCTATCTCAACGAGCACCTGACGAGATGAAACCGCGCTCTGTTCTACAGGGCCCGCGAGGAGGGGCGGCGGCTTGGCTGGCGGTATGTTTGGACCCGCGCAGGATTCATATTCGCGCGTCGGGAGCCAGGCAACCCGGTAAAAAGAATTAGGACTGGCCTAGACGTAGATCAAATTTTTGGTATTGGCGTCGTTGGTCAGTCGGAGTAATATTATACACCAGCACAATCTGCATAGCAAAAATTATTATTAAGTTAGTAATAGCACATAAGTCTCTGTTAGTTTTTAGGAATATGTTTCTTGTATATTATTATTTGTTTGTTGCATATATTTTGTGTGTTAAATGTTGTGTACTGTCTAATACAATTCTTCTGGCTAAATATCCGCTAAATACTGTGTCTGTATATTACCTGTTTGGGAAATGGTACGGTGGTGTGTTGTCAAAGTCTATGCCTAACATAAATTACGTCCAATCCGTCTGCAACAACATCACGGTAATGTCATTTTGTAGGTACAGGTACATCAAACACAAGGCAAACACGCATTACAATATTGTATTTAAAATATTATTATTTTATTATATATGTGGAATATATTTATGTTTTTTTAGCTTCGTTATTATCCTGACGTCGTTTTATGTAAGTTTATTTCTATTATTATGCGGCTACTACATATTATGTTATAACTTACTCATTTATACTTATTATATCCTCTTGGGAAATATAATTATTTTAAATGTACATATACGGATTAAAATTAGAATTAAAAATGATCAACCTTAAAAAACTTAAAGTTGGTTTTATAAACCCTGGCTCTTTGGGCTCGAGGCACGACGAGTTTCTAGTAGCTGCAGACCGACATAACTGTGACCTCATAGCACTCAATGAGACTTGGCTGAGACAGGGTGAAGCGGGGCGCGCGCCACGGTTACCGGGCTACCACCTCTTGCACGTACCTGGAGGCCGGCGTAGGCCCGAGGCCGTGCGCTCCCGAGGCGGCGGTGTAGGTTTCTACGTTAGGCAAGGACTTAGCGCGCAGACGGTTAAGCTGAACTCCGTAACAACTAATGTAGAACAAATGTGGCTGTCATTAAAAGCTAACGGTAAGCTCGTTTTTATCGGTACGGCATACCGACCCCCGTGGCTCTCGGTGAATATCTTCTTAGACGCGCTAACAGATACAATTAGTAGTCTTTCGGGCTACGACTATATGTACCTTGTTGGCGATTTCAACATCAATTACTTGAACACCGCTACAACACATTTTAGAATACTGCGAGATTTCTTGTCAACACATAGATTGCACCAGTATACAACTGAAGCTACACACTTCACTGCGGACTCAGAAACCCTCCTCGACCTTGTCTGCGCTAATGAAGCCTGGACCGAGTCCTGGTTGACCATATTTACCTGGTTGACCCGATCTCAGTGCTCATGCGTTTATAACGTTTTATATACAAGTGCCTAAACTAAAGAACGTAGCAAGGAAAATTACATATCGACCACTTAAAGATATTGCAAGTGATGATTTAGAGTACGTAATGAACACTATAGATTGGCACTACATCGAACAGTTGTCTAGCGTTCATGAAATGGTGCGTGTCTTTAATAATTGTGTTATGTGGGCATTTGATTTGTTGGCCCCCGTCAAAACCTTTTATGTCAGAGACCGTAGAACCCGTGGGTCACATATAACATCAAACAAATGACGAAATGTCGGGACGAGGCGCACAGACGTGCACGCACTACTAAAAGCCAATCGCATATTGACTATTATAAAAACCTTAAGCGCAAAGTATCTAGTGCGCTTATCAAGGAAAAGGTAGCCTATTTTGATATGTACATCAATGCCAATATTAAGTCTCCACAGCTTATGTGGAAACATTTAAAGAAAAGAATAGATGTGCAAAAGCCTAAGTCTGATTTATTGCTGCCTAGTCATCTTTCTGACACCAACCTCATCAATAACTTCTTTTTGGACATTCCTGGTACTGGTGCGGTGCCCCAGTCAGCGCTCGACTACTTTAATCATCACTTGTTTGGTGCATGTAAGTTTAGCTTTTTTACGGTAAACGAAAGCGAAGTCCTCAAATATATCAAAACTTGTAAGTCTAACGCGGCGGGCGCTGACGGCATCTCTCTGGACATGTTATCCATTGTTAGTCGTTTTCCGGGATGCCTAAGTGTCATTACTAAAATAATTAACACTTCTCTTACAACTTCTACTTTTCCTAAGTTGTGGCACCTAGCAATAGTTAAACCGTTGTTAAAAAGGAAAATGTAAGTGAATTAAAAGATCTTAGACCAATTAGCCTATTGCCTTGTATGTCGAAAATTTTAGAGAAGGTGGTAAATGACCAAATGAGTAGGTTTTTAGATGAGAACAACATATTACCTCCAGTACAGTCTGGTTTTCGCAGTCGACATAGCACGACTACTGCGCTAATTGATGTCGTGGACAATATTATTTCGGCTCAAGACGCAGGCGAAGCTACTATTTTGGTGTTGCTGGATTTTTCGCGCGCTTTCGACACTATCAGTATCCCCTTGCTGTTAGCTAAATTAAAATTCTACGGATTTAACGACGACGCTATCGCTTGGTTCTCAGACTATCTAAGCAACCGGCTTCAAGTAGTCGAACTAAAAATTGATAACGGCACATCAACACGCTCTGATCCATTAAGAGCAGATAGGGTACCCCCCTCAGGGATCGGTGGTGGGCCCTCGCCTCTTTTCACTCTACTGTGCAGACATCATTAATTACATCAAACATTGTAAATACCACATATATTGTGATGACATCCAGATATACATAACTTTTAAGTCATGGCATTAAGGCAGTAAAAAAGCTAAACGAGGACCTAGCGCGTATTTCTGAGTGGTCTAATGCAAACGCTTTAGTACTTAATCCTAGCAAATCTCAGTACATGATACTAGGTACGAAATATCAGATACAAAAAATTGTTCTCGCACAACCGTTAATATGTGTTCACAATGATGATATTCTAAGGGTCACTGAAGCGCGCAACTTAGGAGTTATAATGGACGAAGGGCATAAATTTGAGAAACATGTCGTTAGAACGGTCAGTCGTTGCTTTTACAGGTTGAAAGTACTATATAAGATAAGAAAGTTCATAGCGGAACCGTTGCGTCGAACCCTCTGCGAGTCGCTGGTGCTTTCAAATTTAAATTATGTAGATGCGGTGACAGGTCCCTGTTTACTCGCACGGTCTAAGAGTCTTATCCAAAAGGTACAGAATGCGTGCAGTGGGTATTGCTGTGACATCCCTCCGCGTGCTCACGTGACGCCTTATATAAACAACTTACGGTGGCTCAAAATGGATGGTCGCAGACAATTACACTTTGCCACTATTTTACATAAGAGCATTTTCGGGTCCGATATCGCGTAATGTGAAAACGCTCTAACATCGATATATGTATTGTGAATCGTGATGCTCGGCGCCCAAAATCAATGTTTCTAATGTTTTTCGAGAATCATATTTTTTCATACATCTCTGTCATTTCCATAGAAAAACGACGATTGCCGTGGGTCATTAAGAGCTTGGTCGTACAGTAAAGTATCTACATGTCCTATCTTCTACGTCAATCATCGTATTTCTATGGCAATTGGCATTTGGCAGTACATGCGATGTACGGAAAACGCAGTTTCCTACACGATATTAAGAATGTTGCTGTACCTACTGTAGTTGCTTCTAAACTTAACGTCAACTAAGTAGCTGGTCCTGTTTCCAAAACGAGAATATAGAATGAGCATAGGGTCATATAAAGGCGAACCTCATTAAAAATATTGTTACGAAATCATACCTAGCTGGCGCAAAACGCCGGTGTCGTTCACTACAGCTTTCTTAAATCTGGCTAGACAATTACGGCAGATGTCTATTGCCAGCAACTGCAAATCATGATGGAAAAGCTAGCTGCTAAACAACCGAGGTTGGTCATTCGCTCTAGGCCACTGCTGCTTCAGAAAGACGCTAGACCACACACAACAGACGGCTACCAATTAGAGGAGCTTCAATTGGAATGTCTAAAACATCCACCGTACTCCCCGGACCTTGCTCCAACAGATTACCTTTTTTTCGAAATTTGGATAACTTCTTGCAAGGGAAAAAATTTAACTCGGATGGGGCAGTCCAAAGCGGCTTTAAAGGTTTTATTGATTCCTGTCCGAATGGTTTTTTTAGTAAAGTAATCAATGAACTACCTATGTGATGGCAAAAGTGCATAGATAGCAATGGAATACACTTTGATTAAATAAATATATTATGTTTTAAAAAAATCTACTTTATGTTCTTCCTTTACAAAACGCCAATTTCATATGTAAGGTTCACCTTACATAATATGAAATTATTAGCAAAGTAGCCAAGCCTTATGAAATGGAATGATGTTAAATGGCGACATATTACTTAGATGAAAACTATTATACTTACTTAAATGGCGAGCTTTTGACGTCACATTCAAAAAAGCTATAAGAATGAAATTTCCTACGCGTACCAACTGAATCGGAGTTAAACGCCTACATATTACATAATGGCACTTAATTGAAAAAGAAACTCCTTATAAATAGCGTATCTATTTTGATACACTACATTCTTGAGTCGACGAAACTGCCGTAATCGAGTTTTACACTTCTCCACTCCTTCTCTATTTCCTTGGGTACCTAATCATGAGAAACGCTACAGAATTGATAATAGTTGTTCAATTCGTAGAAGTTATGTTATTTGCCTTATTTAAGCAGATCTTTATTTAAAGCGTGATTGTAGTAAGTACAGATATATTTTTCACCGACTTCAAAAACAGAGGTTCACAGTTTGACCTGTATGTTTGTCCGCGATTTTCTCAAAAACTACAGATAAATAAATAAATATCTAAGTACGCGGGAAGTATATTTAATAAATTTTTATACTATACATATATCTAAGATTTTTATTAAATTATACACATATTTAATACACATCCATGACCCCGCAACACAAAAAAACTTTTTGTTCCTTCGGCGGGATTCGAACCGAAAAAATAACCTATATGCTAATAAGATTCTATTTGGAAGGAGTTTACACCATTGAATCGCACATTTATCGTGTAATTTTAATATCTATAAATATTTGTACTAAGCTGTATCTCTCAAGTCCAATTCTCTAAGTACCTATTTTCGATATATCTAACCCTGTCTCGGTCCACGCGCTGTCTTATTCCCGTATAGGTTGATGCGTGTGTGCGCGAGCGGGAGAGCCCGAAAATCCAAACGGGATTTAACCGATAATATTTTCGAGGAGGTAAATTGCCTCCCTGTTTTCTGAATGAGCGGGGTAGTTTGGTGGGCGGCCGTGGGAGGCAGCTGTGACCTTCACGGCGTGGCTCCGCGCCAAGTGCACGGAAATCAATTGCACCGGGAAACGCAGCGGCACTATTATAACTTTGTGAAATGTAGGTACCTACTGAATTCGGTAACAGATAAAACATTAAAACCTAACAATTTTGTATTTCTTCAACGTTTTTCTGATAATTTAGTAAGAACGTTGGTGCCATTAAGTATCGTCGATAAAAATATATCCACAGCCGAACATATTATACATATCACCGTCTCCATTTTGGTAGTTGGTTAAAAAGTCAACGAAAGATCCAGTCGGTGAAACTCAAATTTAGTCGTCCAGTCCACAAACAGTCCAACAGCTTAACTTACACATCATTTTAACTAGCTTTTTCCTGCGGCTCCGCCCGCGTGTACATATAATACAGTATCCCACGGGAACACTGTACTTTTTCGGGATAAAAAGTAGCCCATGTGTTAATCCAGAGCATAAACTACTACCATAACAAATTTCATCAAAATCCGTTCAGTAGTTTTTGCGTGAAAGAGCAACAAACATCCATCCATCCATACATCCATCAATCCATCCTCACAAACTTTCACATTTATAATGGTAGTAGGATAAACTTAAGATTATGATATCAGGGGCGGAATTCTTGTTAATATTATCGTTTGGATTTTCTGGCTGTTCCGCTTGCGCGCGCACAATTTGACGTATTTATAGGGAATAAGTCAGCGCGTTGACCGAAACGAGATTTTCTGATCTGCGAGTGTCTCGGGTAGGTAGGTACTCTGAGAAACTCTGTTAGCGCCTGAATTTACATTGAATTAGTAATAACTCAACTCCTTCGCAGTTTGCTTACTTAAGTCTCTGGACTCTGGTGTAATCCTTTTGTTCAAACATTAATTGGTATTTAACTAACATTTAACCTACCAATTTTATAATTTTATAATTTTCGCCACTGTGGGGAATTTTTACAACTGCTGTGGATATTGTTAAATCCTATCGTAGTTCAATGCGTATTTTATATCCTTAAACTTTCATAATGTTCCTGTCTCAGCTATTAATAATAATAATAACAATCAGTCGTTTAAATCTATATCTGGAATAATATTAATTATTATTTTTGAACAAAAAATTAAACCTACTTCCATGGTAAAAACGCACAAAAAAGTACAAAAAGTAATACTAAGGTATGAAATAACCACAAATGCATTGCTCACAACACATTTATTTCCACACAACGACTACAAGTTATGAAAATAAGTTTTAATTATCGCCTGAATTAAGTACCCAATACTTATACCTACATATTTTTTAAAGAAATTTTTAAATTACTTATAAGAATAATGTAGCTTGTCTAGGTCTACGAGAACAATGTTTCTTAGCATTTCTTTTGCGTGATATGGTATTTTTATTGCATTAATTTTAAAGCCTAAACAATTTAATATTTAGATATATGAGAATCTTCTTTTTAGATATCTTCTTAGGCTGGGACTATATGCTGAACGGAATCCGGAACGCCGGTGAAAATTCAGAGCACTGAAATCGAACACATGAGTGTCGAGTCAAATGTCAATGTCATATATGACAGCTCGACCCCTGACACTTCGATTTTCAACTCTTTATTGTATTAGCGCAAAGTTCTATTTTGAATGCTCGGGATTTTCTACGGCCTTCCGGATTCCGGTGCATATAGTCCCAGACTTAGAGCTCATAACTGTGCCAAATGTTTTTTAGGAGATGGAACAGCTATGTAACTATTTATATATTTAAAAAAATTACACAGGTAAAATGAACATACCCTATGTTTTACCACGCTCACTAGTTGGCTTACACCAATTCCAATTTGGAAAAATTATAATTAGATTTGTTTCGTCTCCTGCGTATTTTCATCGTTTAATACCAACATTTGCATGACGAGTATTTTAACTCCTAGGTGGTCTAGAAATTAAAGCAAGCGACGGCACTTACACGACCAGATTTTTGGCACAGGAAGTGGCGATTTTAATGAGCATTGTTCTCTTTTATTTTACTAAAACCTTCACAACGCTACGCTTACAAATCTAATGCTTGACCCTTTGACACTTTCCGTTTCTCTATTGTTTACCACAAGTGAAAATGACAGATATACCATCTTTAGGCTGGGACTATAATTATGATCCGGATTCCGGCGGTCCCTGGGAAATTCAGAGCATTGAAAACAGAACCCTGTGTTAATACAATAGAGTTAAAATCGAAGTATCGAGTGTCGAACTGTCATTTATGACATTGAAATTTGACTCGACACTTTTTTTATTAAAATAAATGGCGTCGTCTTTTCACCATTTACCAGTGTCCAAGTTAAAAAGGCGGAAAAATAGAATTTTCATTTATGTTTTCAACACCGTATTTCTAAGTCCATTCCAAAGTCTAGTCAAAGTTCAAATAAATAGGCAGTGCAGTCAATGAGTCAAGTCAGTCGATTCATTAAAGTGGTAGAAGCTTTAGTGTTTTTTGTTTTTCCCTAGGAACTTTTAGAGGGAACACAAAATAGCACGCTTTTTGTAGTTGTACCACTTGCCCACACTTGTGCACATCAACGAATATCTAATGGTTAATATTCTACCAATATTACACATTAAGAACCGAATTAACACAATTTTTGAACAAATACAAAAACAACAACGATGCACATTGACATTCTCGGAAAAACTTCCGACTCGACACTTGTGTGTTCGATTTGCAGCTTTATTATATTAGTGCAGAGTTCTATTTTCAATGCTCAGAATTTTTTACGTCCTTCCGAATTCCGGATCATAATACAGTTCCAGCCTTAGATATGAGTTTACAGATACAAGAATAAAGCATTACTAACAACGCCAACTACCGCCTGTCGCAGTCTCAATTATACTTTCTGCTTTATTAAGTTCAATACAATCCTTATCGCCTTTATATTGGACGTCAAGTATGCTGTTTGCTTGTAGAGACAAGCAAACAGCATACATACTTAATGTACTAGGCGTTTATACAATCTTAGACTATAAATTAACGAAAACATTTGTTTTGTCATTTGGCGATTAAAATATGAATATATAACAGAAAATAAAATATAATTTGAATCAATCAATCACTCTACTTACGATTTATACCCGACACACCATACTGGCTTTCTTATAGATTTGAATATGGAATTCTATTAAGTTATTTGACATAACTTAAACTAAAAGATGTGAAATAAAAAGAAAAATAATATATACTTTATATATTTATTAAATAGTTATATGTTTCATATTAAAAAAAAACAATACATTTTAATAGCCGAGGGGATTTTGCATTCAGAAGCATCGGCTTTATCAAAACAAAATAGTTTGAATTACCCAGTGCTTCAGGTTCGAACATTTAAAAAAAATATTATGTAATAGTTCTCGAGGTAAATAATATTTTAAGTATCAACAATGATATGTATTGGAAATATTCAAACCTTATTTTTTATTAAAAATCTACATTCACTAAGATTTGTAATGAAACATATTAAACATTTACAATATTATATCCATATCGATGAATATCATAAGATATAAGATGAATATTTCTTCATTTGAAACTTACCTATCCGTCGAAGGATTAGTAAAATTTTAACGAGTATAAAGGTAGCCTTCCGATGCAAGCGACGCCCGACGCGAGACCGCGACCCGAGACCGTTTTAGGGTCGCGGAGCCACTGCTCAGTATGAACTTATATGGAGCACTAAACAATCCCCGCGACCCCGAGGCGCGACCGATAAGCGTAGACAGAGAACCTGATTGGCTAGTTTGCTGGTCGCTGGTAGCTGTCTCGCGTCGCGGTCGCCCGGATCGGAAGGCTACCTTAAGTATAATATAACGTCACACTGATTGTAAAGCTTGTATTTGGCTTACTATCCACAACTACGAAAGCGCCATAATATGATCTACATCAAAAGGGGAAAAGAGCAGGATTTTTCGGTATTAAACAGGCAATCCGCCACGCCTACACAAACAATTTAATTCAATAAAATGGCCGTAAATAATACCTTTACATGTTATAATATAACGTATAAGTATAACATTGAAAATTGACCGCAAACATTTGAACATTAAGTCAAACTCCTTATCACTAGAATCACGAATTTAATATAAACACTTTTGGCATACGTTGTACAGTCTTTGTAGATTTAACATCTCATTTTGTTTGCAAATCCGCTGCTCACACATCGTAGTCTTGGGTCGATAAATAAAAGTACAATGTTCTAAATAAATAATTAGTATTTTAAAAAAATAATTCACTCGAATCGTTTTAAATTGGCAACACTGATGACCGGAATATAACATACGTATATAATTACGCCGTTTTTGTACTCAAAATATATCAAAATTTGCCGCAGCCACCAAAAAGCAAATCTCAAATTTGACAACTGTTATCTCAAGCCTGGTACAACACATGTCATTGACGAATAAAGTTGAACTGTCATATTTGACATTTGTCTATGGTCCTCCGCGGTGTTGACATCACTGTCTACTTGGCCTCGCCCTTGAGTGCCTGCTCCAGCACCGCTTTGGAGGCGATCTCGACGGTGACAGTCCGGCTGATGGTGGACACGCCCTGCTCGGGCGCCAGCTCCGCGTCAGTCAGGATCTTGAGCGACGACACCTTGGCGCGCTGGTACGCCGTCACAGTGTTCATGCTGAGGAATCTGAAATGCAATGGACATAAAATTATTTTTCACTTCTTTAATTTTTTTTCTGGGATAAAACGTAAGCCTATGTATTCTAGGCTACAAACTATATTTTGACCAAATTTCATCCAAATCCGTTCAGCCATTTCATTGTAAACCCAGTCAAATATGCACACGTGCACACCAACTTTCGCATTTATATTAGTATATTAGTGTGATATCAGACGGATAAGTTTTAATGCTAAAAGGTGAATATTTGTTAAGTGGTTGTCTCTTAATCGTTGATTCTAAAATGTTTTCGCTTGAAAAAAAAAGTGTACCTGATGGCAACATAACAGACGAGCATCGCGGCACCAGCGGCAAGCACCTTCGGCACGGGGCCGGGCAGGAACTGCACCACGAGCCACGCGGCCGCCGCCGAGCCGCACATCGCGCCCACCGCCAGCCCCGTGTGCACCCAGTGCGACGCCGTGAACCCACGCTCCCACTCCACCCTGGAAAATGTGTCAATGTCATTTATTCCTTCTTCTTCTTATAGGAATTTCCCTGGTTGCCCAATATAGACTAATGGTAAAATACTTTTTTTATGTGGCCTACCAAGTACTTGGACCGACAAATCTGTGGACTAAAAGGCGTCACCAGTTGGGTTAGCCGTTAGACCAAAAAGCAAAATCAATAAGTTTTAGTTAGTTATTTCATAATTTTTTCTCAATTAGTTGATCAACATTTCAAAAAAATTTAAACCAATGATGTCGATCGGAAAATAAGTATAAATTAACGAATTATTAAAACTGACCTGTTGGTCTCTTGAACTAGGTACGGAGTGTTGCATACTTTGCATTTTAATCCGTCGGGTGTAGCTGCGCTCTGGAAGCGAAATATAAAACTATGTTACTACAATTTTACGACTTAAATGCTTAATGGTAACATTTACAACGACATGCACCCATCTTTTACTTTACTGCCTACAAAATTGTTAGGGAGTGCCCCAAGGTTCCCTTCTCGGACCGTTTCTCTTTATATTTTATATACCTCGACATCGATGACGATCTCACGTACCTCGACCAGCCACCGCCGGAGACAGTCATGGTGGACAGCGGCAACGTCACCGGTGCACCGGCATGGCATTATGAGCGGCTCCGGGCGTGTGTTGTCGTAACAGATCCAGCAGTCGCGCGAGGAACCGACACTACCAACGAGGGAGTCAGTCTCGAAGCTCTGCGAAAGGGCAATACTTTAACACGAAGTAAGGTAATATTTGGATACAGTTTATGAAAATGGCATGGTCCAAAATGTATACTCAAAAAACCCAGTGTCGACAGCAATGAAATGTTTGCCAATGGGTTCACTTTAAATCATATTTAATGTCACCAAAGGCGCAACCCTGAAATACGCCGGGTATAGGTATAGAAGTTATGAGCAAGAATAGAATCCAAAATCATAGTTGGGGAGATGTAGGTGTAGATGTATTTGTTGGTGTAGGAACTGTAGGAGTATGTAGTTAGTTTGCAGTTATAGGTGGGTAGGAGTAGGCATAGATTAGAGTTGTAAGGAAGCTTTATTTCTGCCTCTACAATTACGGAACTTCCGCAAGAATTCGTATCTCCGTACATTGAAACTGTAGGCGTAATATGTACGAGTACACCTACAATTTCAACACCAACTACCACACCTACACCTACACCGACTAACATGTGTAATACATTACAACCACGTTTTTAATGTCTTTCGAAAATCGTCATTTTTCATACATCGTCTCACGTCTGTCGTTTCCATAGAAAAACGGATGTTATTCTTGCATATAACTTCTATACCCGGCGTTTTTCGATTTTTTTCTTTTGGTGAGGACATTATAGAAGATTTCAAGTGAACACATTAACAACCATTTCATTTCTGTCGATTCTGGGTAAATTTTCTGATCAAAAATCGCTAATAGAAAATAATAGAGTAGTAAAGATGAAGAGATGTAGGTAAAGAGTAGGAAAAGAAAGTTAATAAAAGGAAAAGAGTAGTTAATAATAGTAAGGGTTTATTATGAGTAAATTCTTGTAGTTAATATAATAAAGAATAATAGTTTCGTTAGGAAAATAACAATAGACCAGGTATAGAATAAAAGTTAAGTTAATTAAGTAACAGCTCTAGAGACGGAATATAACAAAGATACTTCACGTAATTTAAAGATATATAATTTCCTGGAACAGATCGAACTGAATTGGACAATGACGACGAAGCAACTCACCGATTTACCACTCTGACCACTTCGGATGGCTAAGCGCTTCGCATCGAGAAACATGCAGAATACGACCACGGAAAGAGAGAGAGTCCAGCAACGGAACACAGTTAGGACCACGCGCAACTTCTCGTGCCAGGCCAGCTGGGCAAACTCCATAAGGCTCTGAGGATAACACATCTATAGAATCATAGCAAGAGATGATCACGAATTTTATAAAAACATCTTGTATCACATACTTTTTTGCGTGGCTAGTTTTTTAAATAATCCAACGACATCAATGAAGAAGTCTTACTGACTGTATTATCTGTATCTGTATCTTCATCTATAATAAGCTGCGCCATGAGTCTGATCTATTATTATTAATATTTGTAGTCCGAATGTCATTTAAAGCATCATACTGCTTATAAATAACAAACGCTAATTTGTTTACGAGTTTGCTAGGACGGTCAAAAAAGGTAAATTAACGATAATATAGTAACGGTTGTCATTTATTTAATAAACTAATATTATCACATATTAAACATCAATTCAGTTAAGATTAAGTTAAGTCGATAATTATTTAATGATACATAAATAAGTAATCCCACACGATAAACACACGCTTAGCATGACCACCATAGAAATGCGTTTTGACTGTTTACTGATGACTGTTTTCCTTTGTCAATCTGTGAGTTTGTATATTCTTTTGTAGAAAGAAACCATTTCTACGGTGGTTACTGGTTGTGCCAAGCGTGAAGCTATCTATGTACATGTGATTCTATGATGAAACAACAACACCGAGTTTGATATTTGACCGAAATAAATTCATTATTACTGACAATATTTCAAATGCTCGTATGCTAGAGTTCTGTTTCACAATCTCCTAAACGGTGTCAGATAGCTTATTAGCATGTTTTGTATCTGCTCGATATAAAGTAGGCAGCGACAATACTTTCGAATAGGCTATCCCACACCTATAATAAGATTGTGAAACAGGCCCTTAGCATTAAACAGCAAAATTATATACACAAGATACAGGGAAAACTGTATTATCTTTAGAGACTGTAAGTGCATTAAGTATAAAAATATTCACAAACCCGTCTCAAAACAAAGCGACAGAAAATAAAACCCATATCATATAGTGAAAAACGTTATGGTAAAGAAAATGCGACCTCAAGTCCTCAACATAAATTAAACAAAACAGAAGCGTAGAAGCTGACGACCAACGATCCATAGACAAAGACAATGTGCCTCGGGTCTTCACTGAGATGGACCAGCGGAACAGACAACAAGGACTTACCCACAGAACTTATTATAAGTAAAAAATATAAAACTTTAATTATAATAGTTAGTAACGTAAGTTGATTATTATAATAAGTTACCATAATTGTATGTTTTTCAATAATAAAACAAAGTGGAAAATCCTTTTTTATTTTGTGTGTGTGTGTGTGTTTGTGTGTGTGTGTGTTGTGTGCTAGCAACGGCGCGACCCCGATGGTAGGTGGTGTACTGACCTTGGAATCACTGCAGCAGTACATCAAATCCAAGAGTCCCACTGCGGGATCCACGGTACGAGTGTGTCTGTGGTACGTGTGTCTATGGCACCATATTTATAGCACGCGTTATCTATGGTACTTGTGTGTCTATGGCACGCGTGTATCTATGGCACGTACTTGTCTATGGCACGCGTATGTGTATAGCGCGTCTATGACACTGACCTTGGCGTCAGTGCGGCTGTGAACGAGGTCCACGAGTCGCGAGTCCTCGAGCTGCCGCGCGAGCAGGCGGCGCGGGTTGAGCAACCACAGGCGGCCGGGATCCATGCAGTTCCACAGCACGCACGGGAACCATAGCGCCACGCCGATCTCCGCCAGCCGGAACACCACGTCGTGCCAGTTGCGCGACACCACCGGGACCCTGAACGTGCAACCAAATTATATAACCTACCGTTTATACGGGTGGCTTTTCAAGACAGGGCAATGACGGACAAATGCCGCGGAAACAAGAGGAAAACGTTTTTGGGAGACCATTTTTAACTTTTTAAAATATTTTCAATTGCATTTACAGATTTAGAACAAAATACCATAAGTTTAGAAATGAAAAATGGCATTAAACATTATATCAAACTTATCGATCCTATGTCCCTTCGATCAAAAGACTCTGGGTTCATATTCAAGGTCTAAGTACTAAACATGTCGGAACTCCTCCAAAACTTTGCCATAGGATTTGTCCTATACTCTCAACTCTGTTGAGTTCTAATTTCTTAAGTGACATTTAAATTGGTAACATTATAACTAGCTATTCTTTTTATTAAATGAAATTAGATCTCCCCGGCTATTCACGATGCGAAATTCGACTGGGATTCGATAACTTTCCTGCGCGGCGACCAATAAACGCTTGCCGCGCTAAGCGCTTACTGATTGCCGTGCCGTTGCCGTGGGAAAGTCTTCGATTCCGAGTCGAAAGGGAATTGTGAGTAGCCCCGCTGAACACTCACTTGGCCTTCCAGAACTCGCTGAGAGTCTCGGAGGTGAGGAAGCCGGCGATTAGGATGAGCATCAGCGCCTGGCTCACCAGCCCCAGCCGCGACTGGTGCAGCTGCGACACGTCCACCGAGCGCGGGTCCACGCCGCCTCCGCGCGGGAGTAGATCTGTCTGGATGCCCTGGACATAAAAACAGATAAATAAATACAAATCGCGACTGTGTGAGCGAGAAGCTTTTGTCGGACATCATGGTAACTTGAGCACCCATATTGACTTCCAAAGTCAATATACTTAGTCTGGCCATAAATACTGTTACAATTAAAAATAAACAAAATATTACATTTGAATTTGGAATCTGTCATTTTTATATGATTGTTTATTGAATTTTTCTCATTTTGGCGCCAATACATTGTACAATATTTTGCGATATTAAAATGGAGTGGGGTGATAAAGAATCCGAATCGCTGTGATTGTATTACACAAAGTAGGTATGGAGCCAAATGCAATTTTTAAAACTCTCCATACGCTTGGTATTAGTAAAATGTTTATGTACCGGGTTATTAATAGGTACAATGAGACCTCCTCTGTTTGTGACAGAAAAAGGTCTGGCCGTTCACGTAGTGTTCGTACGAAAAAGGCACGTAGCCCGGACCTTAATCCGATAGAACACGTGTGGGACAACCTAAAAAGAGCTGTATTTACAAGAAATCCGGTTCCAACAACTGTTGCGGAGCTCAGAGTTGCTTTGTCACAAGAATGGGACAATACTCCGCAAGATCTTTTAAAAACACTAATCAGGTCGATGCGAAACCGACTTGAATCAGTTATTAGGGCAAGAGGAGGTAATACACCTTATTAAAAAAAAAAAACTTTTCTTAGTATTGTAAAATTTTCATAATAAAGCCGTTTTTGTTCTATTCACCGTTTCATTCCAAAAAGCTGCAAAAGGAGTAATTTGATTCTTTTAGTGAGAAAAGTTGACCTATACACACATGAATTGATTTTTATATCAGATTAAGAACCAGTCTTAGCATTATCATTAAAATAAATCAAAATAGTTTGCACTTCCACTAATTATATTTCATTGAAAGTTATCTTGCACTATGATGCAGTTTATGTGTCCGCCAGTGTATTTAAATTGAAAGCCTTCATCAAGGCCTCTCCTATTTTCTTTGAATTATAGTATTGTACGAATTATATGTAAAACACATTTTTATACTACACATCCGCAAAATTAGGACCTAGAAACTACCGATCCCTCGCTACCTTTCTAGAAAGCACCACGCACCTGTTTAGTGACCAGCTGGTCCTGCACGTCGTCGCCGTCGGTGGCGGTGGACGGGCCGGGCCGGGGCGACGTGATCGTGCACACCTTCGTCTCCTTCAGGAACTCGCCGTGCAGCTGAAACGGAACAGGCGGCTGTGACGTCATATTGCCGTATACCAGGCATGACAAACCTTTTCAAGATTGCGTGCCATTTTTTATCTTAGCAAAACCCTAGCGGGCCGCACATCTATAAAAAAATCCACAATTCGTCAACCCAAAAAATCAATGTTTTTTAAACATTACCAAATATTATCATAAACGCTCGGCCGCCAAGCGAATATCGGGCGTACCGTTATCTAAGACACAGGTTCGGTTAATGTTTATCTGCGAATATCGGTATTTTTCGATAGATCTTGTTTGTAAACAATCCCGATCCCACCAAAAACATTATCATGTAGAGTGATGCCGAGACGATATCATATGACTCGCACTGTCAAAAAGCTATTAGATCTCATGTAAAACCAATCTTCTGACTTTACCAAACTTCTATCTCTACACGCCATAACTCTACAAGGCTAACTACACAAACTCTACACTCATTTATGAGACAATTAAAAGAATTGTCTCATAACGGACACAGTAGTGAAAGTGTCACAAGAAAAGTTTCACAAAACTGAAAGTGTTCCTTTTCGAGGACCCCTCAAAAAAATACACATATCAATAACAAAGCTACACAATCACCCATTAGTAGGCACCAGTACATGTACCTTACAGGTGGCATCTCCATTTGTTGCACACAATGGCACATTACCACCGCACAAGGGGGTTATGGATCATTTCCACTGTTGCGGGGAGCGTGATGTGTTCTTTGTGTCATCGTATAGTTCTATTGTTAAGTCTTCATATAATTTAGACATGATACAACCACAAATAGAATTTCTGAGAACTGAGTTGAGTTATTAAATTTGCCTCTTGCATCCTCTTGCATGCTACGGGTCCATCGGGCCATCTATTGGTCCGTCTGTCTGTTTGTTCCGGGCTCCGGCAAGTCCCCCATCTTGTAATGGTAATTCTTACTGGGGACGTAAGAATTACCATTACATGATGGGGGACTACTTATTTCTTAGTATTCCGTTAAAAAAAATAGAGTTCCGTTTCCGTTATTTCTACGCAAACGAAGATGCTGGCACCAGCTAGTTGATTTATAAATTCTTAATTTGCACAGTAATAACTAAGTACAAACATAAAACAACACAGGACAGCTAAACAGAAATTGTACAAAATGTCGGTGTTACCGCTTAAAGCGGTTTCTTTTATACAGCCATTTATTTTTGCAAGATAAGCTTTTATTACCACCAACTATTAGTTGGTGGTAAAAAACACACTATTATTAAATAGTGTATTCAAAAGTTCGCTTAAAAATAACTCACTTTAAAGTAGACTTCGACGCCATAGATGAGGAAGAAGATGACCACGATACACAGCAGCACTGCGTAGCACAGGTTGAACACGTGCTGGTAGAACGTCTGCAAATAGTTCAATTATCTGGTAAACATTTCCCAAAAAGTAGGATTTGTATTAAAATATGTAGTAGAACGTCTGCAAATACTTAGTACAATTGCTAGTTAACTATCCGGTAGAAGTTCTGCAAATAGTACCTACAATCGCTATTCAATTATCTGGTAGAACTTCTGTAAATAGTTCCTACAATCGCTAGTCAATTATCTGGTAGAACTTCTGTAAATAGTACCTACAGTCGCTAGTCATTTATCTGGTAGAACTTCTGCAAATAGTACCTACAATCGCTAGTCAATTATCTGGTAGAACTTCTGCAAATAGTAGCAATGTATTAAATTATCTGGTAAATTGTTCGCAAATATATTATTTAAAAAAATGGACAGACTTACTTTTAAAAATATCTTACCGTGACAATGTGACTCTCTCATTAACAAATCATAATGAAGACTATTTAAATCTAATGTGCACGTTATGTAGGCTATGCAAATTTTGTAGGCTATGCAAGTTTTGGAGGCTATGCAAGTTTTGGAGTCTATGCAAGTTTTGTAGGCTATGCAAGTTTTGGAGTCTATGCAAGTTTTGTAGGCTATGCAAGTTTTGGAGGCTATGCAAGTTTTGGAGTCTATGCAAGTTTTGTAGGCTATGCAAGTTTTGGAGGCTATGCAAGTTTTGGAGTCTATGCAAGTTTTGTAGGCTATGCAAGTTTTGGAGTCTATGCAAGTTTTGTAGGCTATGCAAGTTTTGGAGTCTATGCAAGTTTTGTAGACTATGCAAGTTTTGTACTACATGATTATGTGATCAGTGACAGTCCATTAAGCACCATTGTTCCAAGTTAGTCACAACTGCATTTTACTGCCGACACAATTGAGCTTTGTTACGAGTATGAACTTCTCATAACATCCAGTTAGTTATAATGTCGTACGAGGACTACAATAATCCACGCTTTGTAAATAATAATTAATGACATAAGACGCGTGACGTATGAATGACCGGAGACAAGGCATGTCAAACATTGGCCAAAAAAATATTTTATACAAGAAAATACTACTGCCATCTGTTGAAAATCGATCTAATGCTTTAATTTTAAAATACCTTATGCACTTTTAACTTTAAAACAAATAATATTGTGCTCCTTTTACCTATAAAATTATATAACGTCCATTTTTTAAACCAGTTCGTCGTAATTTTTCAGCCTTTTACAGCGCAACACTAACCTCTATATTGTCAACTGTATAAGGCCTCAGAGTGAGGACGTTTTTAGCCTCGACATTCCCTGTCCCTAGTACATAGGTAATTAATGACGCCATTGAAGAATGAACGATGAAAATATAACACTTCCTTGTCTATCACTCTACGAAACACCCCAGTCCCCGCTTTCTTTTCATTGGGTAATACTATAAAGACACTAGTTATTTTAGTAGTAACTAAGTATAGTAGAGGTGTAAAAGTAACAAAAAAAGCGTACCCGTATAAACTTCGTCACTGTAACAATTAGTACCCGTTACTATATTGTCGTTACGTTACTCGTTAAATCAACTTACTTACGTTACTTCTGATACCTCATAATAACATGCTATGTTATGTTAGAGGCTAGAGCCGAGATTCCCAAACTTATTCCATGTAACGCCCAGTTTGAAAGTCTGTTATTTTGTAGCGCCCCCCATTTTTTTCACCTTAAAAACCTCAATAACATATTAGTCTCGCCTGGAGTTTAATTAAACCTATATTCTAAACGAGACTTTTCTTACCAGAGAGAGTAATAATAATGCCTGATGGATTATAATTGAGCCTTCTAATTTTATTTTTACTATACAAGGTACATAAAAAAATCCCGCGTTCGGCAAGTGCTCAGCTCGGCCGCAACAATAGATATAACTATTTTTAATACGTGTCTTCGGAGATGGGGGATTCACCAGCGACACTTGAATATACGAATATTTTTCAGTGTTTGATACCTATTACAAAATATCTATATCTATATATAAAATAAGATACAAATAGCGTTGTGAATGCATTAAAAATAACAAATATTTAGTATACATATTTTTAGTTTATATTTATACTATAAAATAGGATGTAAATATCAACTAGTTGTGTAGTAGAAGGATTTTAAATTCGGTGAATTTTAAAATATAAAGTAGCTAAACTTACAAATCACCCAACACATCAGCGCCCCCAATTTTTTCTGGGCCCGTTTTTTTTTGGTAAAAAAGGTCCTCCCTCCCCTCCCGTCTAGGCCTCCAGCTCCCACAAGGGGGCGTTATCGCCCGCTTTGGGAAAGACTGGGCTAGAGCAACGAATCAAGTCTAGTAAAAAAGGTAAACCGTGAGTAAAATCCTTGGAAGACGAATTTCCGAATTATACTTCACTTAATAAACAAACATCGAATTACTAATTAACATAATAATTCACTGAATAAGCTCGCGCATGAGTAAAACATACGATCAGCAAATGTTGCAATACACGCATCAACGCTACTTGTGTGAACTGAAACAGTGTAGCTGTACCCATATATCAAAAATACGAGTAACGAAATGTATTCGTGAGTAACGATTCGTTACTCGGTACTAGATGGCGCACCCGTTACTCAGTATCGAATACATCCGGTTTGCTACAGCTCTAAAGTATAGGCTATATATTACTAACCCAATGAGCAATAAAGAATCGATACTTTTCATAATTTCATTGTAGGTACAGTTTATCAAATAGTTTTAACTATGTTAAGTTAATTAATTTAATACAAAGGTTTAGCCACATGCAGTTTGTTTTATAGCAGTAATAAATCTGAGATCCTGGCAGACGGTTACGTAAAGGTAATTTTGTCAAAATAATTAGCAGTGTAATAAAATATTTAAATACATTTCAAAGTAGCAAAAAATAATAATATTTTTTAAGTTTATTAAACTTTTATAGATTTTCGGAACCATTATTTATAATTTTATAAGATGTTTTACGTTCATAAAGGGACCTTTATTGCCACATTTGTTAAAAGTAGATATTGCCCCCGACTTCGTACGCGCAAAAAGAACTCCCGCACAGGATCCGTACATTTTACCGCGATAAAAAGTATATCCTATACGTTAATCCAAAGTCTAAACTACTACTATACCAAATTTCATCAAAATCCGTTCAGTAGTTATAGCGTGAAACTGTAACAAACATGCAAACATTCGAGTTTATAATATTAGTAAGAAGTAAGATTAAATCCTTCATATGTGTCGAGTGTAGACCTTGCGTAGAATCTTAAAGATGTGCAAATGTGAATCTTAATGTCTACTAACTTAACTAACTGCATGCACTAGTCTAGATTCTAGGTCTAGAAGATGACTATTAAGTAAGACTGGTATTCAGTACATACCTAGAAAGGTTCTAATTAATATTATTTATTTTTGGTAACGCATAAACATACCTAATATACACATTACACATTAATAACCACTAGTGGCTTCCTGGCCGCGGTGGCTACTCTGGCTAGACATTTATATAACACGCTGTTCTTGTCTAAAATCAATAATTTATGAGACGCCATTGACATAATTGCTTGGATACATATAAGTACAAATCCTTACTGATGTGGGCTGACATCTTGACTCGGCTTACGACTATAAGCCCTGATTGTAAAACTAGGAAATTAACCGATAGTATAATGTTCAATTAGGTATTACATTTACTAATTACTAAGCTAGCTTTTAGTCTTCTCTTATATATAAGGTTTGGTAAAATAAATTACGGATATTTCGGGCATGTGATCTACTGCTTATGTAAAGACATATAGGCAGAAAAATAATTTAAAATTTCAAATAAAATATATTATATTAAATAAAATTACATTGCGCTCCCCAAGGCGCTGAGGTTAATGATAACCTCTCAGAAACAGCTGACTTTTTAAAGCGAAAGCAAAGTCTTTGCCTAAATTATATAAATTCAACCAGCTGTGTGAGGTCAATGGCCTCCGTAGCGCCGTAAAGAACGTAATGTAATTTTAATAAGTTTTTTTAATTTTTTTATTAAATTATTTCTCAGCCTAAACGTCTTGACGTAAGAAGTAGATCATATTTTTAACGGGCAATTGGCCCACCACACTTACCCACCACTGCAACTCCTGTGTAGCCAGGATCGACAGTGGTAACCAACAGCAAAAACCCTTTGATATGATCTCAGGGGTGCCCGGGGGACATGCTAAATCTGTCTTGGAACCCGCATCGAAATTAATCAGAAGATTGTAGGAGGAGTAGGAAGTATTCCAGTTTCCCTCCCCAAGCAAAGCGGGAGACAGCAAAAATTGTGATGACAAAAAGTCAGAATTAAAGGGGAAGCACCACGGGAATAACATGTTTTTTTTTTTATGACTACAAGACAGAATGTAATTAAATGTTTTAATTTATAATATGACAGTTGATTACAATGCATTTATAATGACAAAAAAGTGTTGCATTGTTTCCAATAGTACTTATGACAGAAACGTTTGAAAGCCCAAAAGTTCTTCACGCAGCCCACGAGATCTTCATAGTACTCAACCCTAGAAACACAATGGACGCTGTTCAACATTTCTATTCTTTCGTCATACCAGAGATCACACTCCCAGAGTATGTGATGAGCTGTTTGTTCATAAGGGCTACCTTCGGTCGAACACTCGCATAGCGGAGACGAGACTAATGTAACTCCAAATAGTTTCGCTTTAAAGTTTCCGTGTCCTGTCAAAAATTGTGCGACGTAGTGGTCTATTTCTATCCATTGCTTCGAGAGTAGATCGCGTACCGAAGGGAATAAATTATATTAATTTCTTCCCTTATAATTATATAAGTAGATCATATGCCCAAAATATCCGTAATTGATTTTACCGAACCTTATATATTACTAGCTTTTGCCTGCGGCTCCACCCGTGTAAATAAAGTATCCCTCAGGATCACTGTACTTTTTCGGGATAAAATGTAGCCTATGTTTTAATCCAGAGCCGTTTATTTTTCGTTCAAAATTCTCATTTATAGTTATAGTGGTAGGAGTAGGATATTTCAGCGTTTTCAGCAATTGTTTGTTTTTTTGTTTTGTCATCTTATATTATGATCATATTATTATACTTTAGAGAATCTTTACGATTTCTTTACGATGCTACATTATCATTTATCACTGTGTAAACTAAAATCACAACACAGTTGACAATCATTTAAAAAATACAACAGTAGAATTATTTCATATATAATTACATAGTTTTATAATTTTTAATTATTATTTTCCGTTCTAAAGGTTATGGAGTAAAAATGACGATTTTTATCTAGCACATGCAATATCAACCTGCCTCGTATATGAATATAATATGCTCCATAAGCCGGTCGACTGCCTAGGCCCTAGGCTGTATGAAACTACACTGAAAACTCCAAATGCTAAGATTTATAACCATATTATAGCGTGCATGTGTTTCAGTGTGCATTTCCGCATGCCGAATATCTAAGGAAATAGTCGAACGAAACCGATGATTCGCGAAGCGCTACATTTCCATCTTCTTCTATACTAATATTATAAATTTGTTTGTACGTATTTCTTTTCTTGTTTTGAATAGGCTCCGAAACTACTGGACCGATTTTGATGAAATTTGGCACAGACACAGAATAGACCACGGAGAAGGACATAGGCTAATTTTATTGCGGCAAAATGTACGGTTCTTGCGAGATTTCCTCTTGCGCGCAGAAAGTCGCGGGCAACATCTAGGCTTATATATATTTGACAATGTTGTAATACTGATTTTGACATTGATATTCGGCTATTTCCGTACACGTTCGGCTCCACTGCCCCGGAGCAGTTTTAGATGCTAAAACGATATCAATGAATAAAATTACATTTTCATCCGTCAGTCAGTAGAGACAAAGTAACGTTACGGATGTCATTTTACTGAATGAGATTAAAAATCAGAGTAGAAGTACTGGGTGATTTTTTCATTGCATTTCGAGAGAAACAATTTTTGTATCATAAATAGAATATCATTTTTTACAAAAGCATCTGTTCTAAAGCTCAAATCATTTGAAAGTTGGAAAATCTTAAAAAGATTCATGAATAGAGGTCACCCGACTGCGGGGGCGACGGGGCGCCGCGCCGCCTCTCGCGCCGCGCGCCGCGCCGCCTCTCGCGCCGCGCGCCGCGCGCCGCACTGTTGTAGGTCAAAGGGAGCCAAAAAAGGTGACATTTATTTGTGATTTCAATATTTTTATTCATTTTTCTAAAATCCTTTTCTTAATGTATTAATTAGTAATTAGTGATTTAAAATTAGTAGTGCGATGTTGTAAAACAAATTTTTACTAAATTAGTAAAAAGAAAAAAAGTAAAGTAAACTGTAGGTATGCCATAGAACTCTATTTCATGTACCTATTATATCCTGTTTCTCTCGAAACGGAATAAAAAATCACCAAATATATTATGTGCCGGCTACTTTCTCCATACTCCATATTGGTTACAAGTCAAATGTAAATGACGTACCTATCTGGAATGTCTCTTTCGTAGCCCAGTGCTAACTTAAGTACGAAATAAGTTACGGTAGGTAGGTAGCTCACCTTATTCTCGAGCGACGTATCGGCCACGTAGGTGGTCAGCACCTCGGCGCCGAGCAGCGAGAAGCTGATGACGTTGAAGGTGACGAACGCCAGCCGCGACTTGGACAGGAACCGCGGCCGCTCCCAGCGGATGTCGCGCAGGTGGAACACCTGGGGACGGGAAGATATGGAGCTGGATATCATGTGCTTAATAATGACAGTTATAAAACAGGTTCTACAGCTGCCGGCCTAAATAGTTTTTAAGCACTTTGAAGTCTTTATTAATTTTTGTTTCTAAATATACCTCCTTTTTAAAGAATTTTTGTTTTCCCCCCTCATTTTGACTTCATTACTCCTTTGTCATATTATGTAATAATTTTATAAAAATAAATAATTTTGCATTTTTAATATCACTTTTTACAAGTGATCTTAAATATCTTTTTTGGTAAAACTTTGAAGAAAGTAAAAATTGAATATGAAAAAAGTGAACTAATAAAGCTCGCTCAACTAATATCAAAGATACTTGGCAAGTAATAAACAAACTTAGCCGGTTTAAGAAAACTAAAGAAAAATGATCTTACAACTGAATCAAATGGACCCGAAAGAAACAGCGAATAAATTTACCAATTACTTCTCTAAATAAGTTGAAACATTAGCGCATAAATTAATTGACAACTCCTCACCGAATATTTGTACACCAGACATATCGTCAAACTCACAAAATTCTTTTGTCCTTTTGCTTCGGTGACCCAGTTTAGGTGCTTAAGTAACAACATATTAGTATACAATTAAGATAGTATTTGTAATACTCGAAAAAAAAAAATCCTTTATATGGGCGAGTTTGCGTTGAGCGGAGAGTCACCCATACATGATATGATTTTTTTACTTTGAGTGTGACAATATTCTTTTGCCTAAACGTCTTTATAATAAGCAGTAGATCATATACCCAAAATATCCGTAATTGATTTTACCAAACCTTACATAGCACGGGGCCATTAGCAAAAGCATGGAAAATTGTTATTTCAAAAAAAAATTACAATGTAATCAGTAATGACTTATTCTATAATATAACAGAAGTTAGGATACATATAGTATAGTACATAGAAGTTGCCTTGCTGGTGGCCATCTTGTTCCCAAGATGTGCAATCATCAATAAAATCACTGAACATATAATACAGCTTTAGCACACAAACGTTAGTGTACCTAAATAGTATATGTCATATAAAAGTATTATGAAATCTTAAATTACAATATGTATTAAAATAATTTTCTCTTTACGTGTCTATAAAGCCACCTACCAGTATATTACATGTAAACATGTGTCATGATTATAAAGGTTGTCTGGCAGAAACCGCTTGTAGCGATAAGACCGCCTTTTGTGCTTATTTAAGTTTAGTTTTTCTATGTTCTGTATGTCCTATTTGTTTTTGGTGCAATAAAGAGTTTTTCATTCATTCATTCAACGTTTTTTAACTATTTTTTATTTATTTATTAATGGAAAGATTTTGACCGTTTTCTGGGATTCTATTGTAAAGGCGTATACATTGACCTTCAAAAGATTTGCTCACTTTACTTAGTCTATATATTTTCTTTTATCACGAAAATATTATCTTGACTCATATTTAATTTCATACATTGAAGGAGTATTTCCTTAAGTAATTGGCTTAGGACGTATTCTAGCGATATCATAAATTATAAGCTTAAGATTGATAAATAAAGTTTATTTAAAAATATGTAAATTTGTTTTTTAATTTCTACTGATGAAAACACCTCGAAGTATCTTCCGGCAAGGATGTGACCACACAAACACACTAAACACGTAGTGTAGTAGTGAAACGGAACGTTTCTGTAAATTAATAGTTCATGACATCTTAAAAAGTAATTTATGTCAAAACGTCAAACGGAACGTAACATCTATCAACCAACATGGCGAATTGTGTTTTCGGCGGTTTTAAAAAGTGTATTTATAAAAAGGTATTAATTGTAGGTTTATAGGTTTCATAATGTTTTTTTTTTTTGTGTGTAGTGAAACAATTATGAAGCGTTCAGGACATAAATAAAAACATGGTCAAAGTAGCCTATTGCGAAAGACAGATATTATATTAATGAAGCCGCGGGAAACGGCAAGTGGTAATACTAATTGATCGCAAGCGACAAGGTGACGCATCTTGTGTGATCACTGATCACCGACCATGTTGATTATCACATGCGCGGCCGCCAGCCTGACCCCATGGCTAATGTGAAACACAAACGACCGGCCCACACTAGGTCTTGTCGAGGTCTTAACTACCTAATACAGTGTTTACATATACAGAGTGTATTTTTATCCGAATTAAATTTTTATACCAACAATAGACGGTTATGAATAGAGTTTTAAGTATTTTATAGGATAATCTCTATAATTATAATAGCTAATAGCTCCCCACACCGATTTCGGTGACGGTGGCCGGTTTAATTGAAACCAGGCCAGCAACGCAGGAGTTATTTTACAGTGCCCAAGTGTGTGCGCATTACACAAGAGCACTCTCTCTTCCTTTACTCTCATAACCCAGTGGGAGCTCACGACTCAGCAGTCGTATCGGTTATCCAACCGACACGACTGGTGAGATATCAGGTGCAGGTCCGACTTTTTACATGCCCATCCGACGCAAGGATCATCTTTCTTGTCAGACAATCAGGTGGTCAGCCTGCATTGTCCTAACCAAACTTGGAAACAACATCTTTTGTTGTTCCAATGCGGGAATCGAACCCACGACCTCCGAGTCGAGAGCCAAGCTCTAAACCACTGGACCACGGAGGCTGTTAATCTCAATCTCTGTAATATTATTTATTGATGTGTAACATCTCTCCTCTCGCTTTCTTGCAATTTGTGGGAGTGATTTCGTGAAATGGGACGGAAGTGTGTAACAGGAAGTCGCGAAAGCGCGCGCTGTATGAATTGACGAATGAGCGCGCGGTGGTAGACTTGGTCGTCAGATTCGAATAAAATATTTCAGCATTTAGCTTTTTTAAATTTTGACGTTGATTTCTGTCACTGCTTAATGGAAAAGGTTTTGTATTTTTTATCATAATATTAGGTCTTTACCTATGAGATTGCCGTTTTGTATGAAAAAATTTAAACGAATTTTTTTCATGTATTTTTTATTTCTATTAATCGAAGTAATCACCCATGCAATCAATGCATATTTACTAACACAGTGGCAGTTTATTGATGCCCTTCTTATAGAAATCAGCTGGACGGGAGGCAACAAATTCTTCAAAGGCATTTTGTACTGCCTCTCGGGTATTGAATTTTTTTCCCGCCAAGAAGTTATCCAAATTCTGGAAAAAGTAGTAGTCTGTAGGCGCAAGGTCTGGTGAGTAGGGCGGATGACGGAGAGCTTCCAACCCCAATTCTTGCAACTTGGAGACCGTCTGCTGTGCAGTATGAGGTCGCGCGTTGTCGTGCAGGAGCAGCGGAGACGAGCGATTGACTGCTGGTTGAGATGTGCCATAATTTGTGACCTGAAAAATTAACCTCGCGGTCGTCCGAAGACTTTGGTCGACAATGACGAATTAAAGGCGATTGTGGAAACTGATGATACACAATCTACGGCTGAATTAGCAGCAGCTTTCGACGTTAGCGTCAAAACAATATTGGTCCATTTACGTCAAATTGGCAAGGTAAAAAAGCTTGACAAATGGGTGCCCCACGAACTCAATGACCGCCAGCGCGAAGTACGCGTCGAGACATGCCTTGCACTGCTCAACAGACACACAAATGAATTTTGAACCGCATTGTTACCTGCTATGAAAAATGGATTCTGTTTGATAACCGCAAGCGCTCAGCAAGTTGGTTGTATCCTGGTTCAGCACCTTAACAATGCCCTAAACGAAGACTTACCCCTAGAAAAGTGATGGTCACTGTTTGGTGGTCTAGCGCCGGTGTGATTCATCAAAGCTTCTTACCAAACGGGGTGAGCATTACTGCAGATGTGTCATGTGAAGAACTGAACACAATGATGGAGAAGCTGGCACATCTCCAACCAGTATTGGTCAATCGCTCGTCTCCGCTGCTCCTGCACGACAACGCGCGACCTCATACTGCACAGCAGACGGTCTCCAAGTTGCAAGAACTGGGGTTGGAAGCTCTCCGTCTTCCGCCCTACTCACTAGACCTTGCGCCTAGAGACTACTACTTTTTCCAGAATTTGGATAACTTCTTGGCGGGAAAAAAATTCAATACCCGAGTGGCAGTACAAAATGCCTTTGAAGAATTTGTTGCCTCCCGTCCAGCTGATTTCTTTAAGAAGGGCATCAATAAACTACCACTGCGTTGGCAAAGATACATTGATTGTATGGGTGATTACTTCGATTGATACAAATAACATACATGAAAAAAAAAACGTTCAAATTTTTTCATACAAAACGGCAATTTCATAGGTAAAGACCTAATATATAATAAATTCCCGTTTTCTGGTACCTGTAACACAAGTTCTTCGGATACTTAGCACGGGGCCAGATTGACGTGGTGTGAAGCGTCTATGGATATTATTATTATTTTATCAGTATGAATATAAGGGGAGTCTGGCGGGGCTGGGATCTCTGTCCATTATGTAGTTAACTTGCCACCAACAAGACAGAGCCACCGCTAAACAATTTAAAAAATAGAGAAAGATATAATGCTGTACAGTCCAAACTTAAGCGCCTGTTTCACAATATAGAGATAAGCATCAGATAGCTTATTTGCATGTTTTATCTCTATCGGAATGTATAAAGTAAGCAGCAACAAAACTCCGAAGATAAGCTATTCTACACTTATTAGGCGATTGTGAAACAGGCCCCTAAACTTTCTAAGGTTAATTGGGGCAGGACGGGGAAGCTTTATTTTTTCCGGGACAAGAGAAACAATTTTTTTGTATGACACGCACAAATGTCAATGTTTAGATACCGACGATTTAGCCTCAACTGTCAATGTTTAGATACCGACGATTTAGCCTCAACTGTCAATGTTTAGATACCGACGATTTAGCCTCAACTGTCAATGTTTAGATACCGACGATTTAGCCTCAACTGTCAATGTTTAGATACCGACGATTTAGCCTCAACTGTCAATGTTTAGATACCGACGAATTAGCCTCAACTGTCAATGTTTAGATACCGACGATTTAGCCTCAACTGTCAATGTTTAGATACCGACGAATTAGCCTCAACTGTCAATGTTTAGATACCGACGATTTAGCCTCAACTGTCAATGTTTAGATACCGACGAATTAGCCTCAACTGTCAATGTTTAGATACCGACGATTTAGCCTCAACTGTCAATGTTTAGATACCGACGATTTAGCCTCAACTGTCAATGTTTAGATACCGACGATTTAGCCTCAACTGTCAATGTTTAGATACCGACGATTTAGCCTCAACTGCCAATAGGAAGGAAGGAGGAAGGAAGGAGATCTTGATTCATTTATTTATCGCGAAGCATTTTTTGTGGCTTAGACACCTGTTAATCGAGGTTTTCGGTTGACTACCCTTCATCAAATTCACATACACGTGCGACTCATCAAAACATTCGCATTACGTCATAAAAATGTAGTTAATGTTTGAGTTAACAATATATATTTCTCATAAGTATGTGTAACATTTACCTATACTGATTACGTGAATAACTACTATCGGTTTTAATGTTTACGATGTAAAGAATAAAAAAAAAACATAAAACTTGAAACGAGGTAGACAAAGTTTCGAAATTTCCAGATTTCAACAAAAATACTCAAATGTATTTTGGTTGAGTAATTAAGAGTTTTTGTACGTATTAATATCATCTAAAGCTCTTTAGCTTTGTATACTTTGATAAAGCAAATCCAACAGTTTACACAGTTGGACTCTACATTTGACATCCTACATCCTACTAATATTATAAATGTGAAAGTGGATTGATGGATGTTTACTTACTTATTGATGTTACTCTTTCACGCAAAACTGCTGAACGGATTTTGATTTAAATTTGGTATTAAAACATAGATTCTTCTGGATTAAAACATAGGCTACTTTTTATCCCGGAAAAGTACAGTATTCCCGCGGGATACTCGATAGTATATTTACGCGGGCGGAGCCGCGGGAAACAGCTAGTAGTATATATAAGATTATCTTCCCTGCACGCTTAGCATTACCACCGTTGAGATGGTTTCTTTCTACGGATGAATAGACAAAATGACAGTTTGACAAAGGAAAGCTGTCGTTTGGTCCATATTATCTGTCAGTATGTCTTTTGTTGTGTAGACAAAACGCACCTCTATGGTGGTCATGCTGAGCGTGCTGCTCGCAAATCTCGCGATAGGTTTTTCAATACTTCAACATAGAGTTGAGTCACAGACAAAAAAAATAGGACCAGATAAACAGCTACAAAGTAACCTTTCGATTTAATTGCACTACTATACTAAGCATACGGTGTGTCCACGATTGTGTGGAACAATTGTGGGCCGTTGAATTGGATGTAAAA
The DNA here is from genome assembly GCA_037179445.1 of Phengaris alcon alcon. Lineage (NCBI taxonomy): Eukaryota > Metazoa > Arthropoda > Insecta > Lepidoptera > Lycaenidae > Phengaris > Phengaris alcon. The sequence goes on from JAYRCH010000125.1 coordinate 240,576, forward strand.
TTTTTCAAACTCGGATTGAAATGGTTCGTTTTATGATAGCTGTTTCTCTGTACGTAAGTATATAATATATCTTCTACTCTGTGGTTGAGTTAAGACTAGGAAACCGATTAATGTAGCCTTGACATCAAGAAATACAAAAGAATACGTCTTAATTGCAAATGTAGGATACAGTGAAACACGTGAAAATTGCTATGATTAAGATGCACTGACAATAGGATTACTTGAATGAGTGTCAACTGTTTCAGATGTGAAAATAAGATAATGTACCACAGCATACACGAGTGTCTACTGAATTTTAGGCACTAGATTCGAATTCAATAGTAAATAGGCTCTTAAATACGAATTTTATAGACTTCAAACACAATGCAAGTCTTGATATGGTTTTATTGTAGTGTAAGACATCGCACCCACGAGACTTCTTTTTGTGGTCGCGACAGAAAAATGAGCACTGCAAATAAAACTCTGAGCTAATACAATAGAGTAGAAAATCGTGTAGAGTTGTCAAATCAGACGTTTGGCACTTGACACTTCGATTTTCAGCTCTATTGCTTTAGTGCAGAGTTATATTTACAGTGTAAATTTTTCTGTCGCGACCACTAAAACCGCTCGTGGGAACGTAGCCTTAGGGTCGTTGAGGATACAAAGATGCAATGATTTATACAGATTAAAGATGTTGCAGTGGTAGGAATGTATGGTGGGCCATTTTCCCGATGACAGATAGTTTTTTGTCACTAGATTCGTGGACTCGGACCCATCTGATCTCGGACGGAACAAAATCACTCAGTAGACTATTTTCCGTATAAATTACGGTATATTACTTAATTTATTTATTGAACTCCGTCTATTAACTAAGATGAAATGGCGTTTAGAGTGAACTCCTAAAATGGCCACCCACGACATTGTTTACATGTTTTAGAAAAAAGTCCAATTAGAACATATTATTTTCTGTTTTATCACAAACCCGCAAATTTTTCTGTGATATAGCGATCAGGATAAAGCAATGATAAGTATGATAATACGGAATATAAATACATGGTTTTTTTATTGGCTTTTCGAAAAGTACATAATAAGCTGTAAAGTATTGTCCTCGGAATGGCATATCTGCGATCGACCGTTGACGAAATATAGTCATTGCAAAAGACAAAAGTGAGATCGTTGGAGAACATTAAAAACGCCCTATACAAAAAATACATGACAAATGACGTCACTGGTCACAACCGCAGTTTAAAATGTGTGGAGAATGGAGAATGGAGAATTATACAACATTGATTTTATTAACTTAACTACTGCGTTTATGTATATAATATGATTGTTACGAGGGCGGCACTGAAAATTTCGGGAATCAAGGAAGTGACACAACATTACTATTTAAAAATGTATTTATTGCTTTTCGAAGTATTCTCCTCGAAATTTGACACATTTTTCCATACGATGGAACCAATCATTGAAGCAACCATTCCAGTTGTCCAGTCAAGTTGGGGTCTCCAAAATGGCCGTTTTGTAGGCGTCCACAGCAGGTGATGAAAATCTCTGACCACGCAATTTATTCTTTATTTTAGGGAAAGTATAGAAATCATTAGGGCTTAGGTCGGGGCTGTACGGCGGATGGTCTAATAATTCTATGATTTCTTGCTCTAAAAACTATTTTGTTCTGTGCGCGGTGTGAGAACTCGCATTGTCGTGATGGAGGATGATGCGGCGGTTGCAGTTCTCTTTACGGAGTTCAGAAACGACCTGTGGCAAACAAATGTTAGCATACCATTCTGCATTAACCGTTCTTTGTCCCTCAAGAGGAATAGTCGCAACATGGCCGGTTTTGGAGACAAACGTGGCCACCATTTTTTTTGCAACACTCCGTGAACGAACAATTTTTGTTGGCTTTAACTCATTTTCGAACACTCAAACTCGTGACTGGTTTTTTGTTTCGGGTTCGTACGAGTATATCCAGGATTCGTCACCTGATACGATGTTGTATACAGCATTTGAGGATCCTGCGTGGAATCTTTCGAGAGTTCTGACGCACCAAGTAACGCGAGCCGCTTTTTGCTCTTCACAGAGCAAATGCGGTATCCATCGGGAAAACAACTTTTTTACACCTAATTGTTCATGCAAGATTATTTGTATTTGACTCATGCCAATGTCTAAAGTTGCCTGAATTTCGCGGTACGTCACATGTCGATCTTCCTCAATCAGCTTACGCACAGCATCAACGTTTTCTTGGGTGACTGCAGTTTTTGGACGACCTTGACGGGGATCATCACTGAGCTTGATACGTCCACGTTGAAATTCAGCAAACCAGCGATAAATTGTGGTTTTGGATGGGGCTTCATCACCAAATGCAGAAATCATCCGGTCAACACACTGTTTTTGTGTTAAACCACTTCGAAAGTCATAATAAATCATCGCTCTAGAATTTTCTCGAGTCAATTCCATTTTCTCAACGACTAAACAAGTTTGACAAGACCTTGTGACAAGACCGAGAATCTTTTTTTAAATAAATAAACGGTATTCGATTTTTAAAACCAAGGAGTTTTAAATTAAAAAGATTTTAATATGACAGGAACAGTGGAAATATTCCATTCCCGATACTTTTAGTGCAGCCCTCGTATAAGAAAAATGACACAAAAAATATAAGGATTTGAACGGTAATATTCGTTTCTCTATTATAGCAAAAAACGTCGTTTTTTGTCCTTTTTAGTCCAGTAACTTTTTAATTTCGCAACTGATTATTAGACATTTTGCACTATTGGGTCCAAAATCCAAATTTATGTTTCGTTTCGGAAAATATACGACGTTTGTTGCTTTAAGACTAATGCATATTCCCTATAATTGTTTAATATTATCTACTTAGAACATATTTTATGTAATAGGCCGCATCGTTGACTTATAGTTTGCATAAATAAATAAAAATGAACTTTGCTTTTATGCAGCATGATTGAAAATATTTAACATAACACATCTGTTAAAATAACTAAATTTTAAATGTATTTGCAAAGGATTGTTTGAACAGTCTGTGGATTCTAACTACGGTCTTAAGGCGTGTGTTCGCAGAATTAAGATAGTGACCGCAAAGAGCAATGCTTTTTTAAAGGATAAAAATGTAGAAGTGATAACCCACTTGGAAGTTCAGAGTTGACGATACACATACGTCATACGATGAACATTAAATAGAACATTGTGCTTATTATGAAGGCAGAACATTGAACATTGAACATACAGAGAATAGAAAATATAAAATTACTGAACTAAGATTCGGAGAGCATTGGCAGGTTTGTCATGTAGGGAGAAAAAGGGACGAATAGAAATGATACTACATCTCGTTTTATTATAGCAGCTAAACAATCTAATCCTTTAGATTATGGCTTTAACGTAGTAAATCATTAATTTAATACATTTTTGCCTCGATCTGTCTGTAATAATGGCTGTTTATAATAAAATATTTTATATCCAAGTGCTAAAATGTTAAGTGAGATAAAGTACATCCTACATATTAAAATAATGTTAATTCTGCCAAATACTTAATAAAAAATTCACAGGCTGTTGCTGTCTCCGCTAGCCGAAATGACAAGGACAGCATGTGACTTGAGCGTCACTTAATTTAACTAATTGTTTCAGTGTTCGGCCGTTAGAGCTTCAAATTTATAAGAATATTCTGCCAAAGCATTTATTTAATTTATTGTCATCTGCCCTGAAATAAATCTATATACTTGTATAAAAGAAAGTCGTGTTAGTTCCACTACTTATAACTCAATAACGACTGAACCGATTTGGCTGAAAATTAGTGGGGAGGTAGCTTAGAACCAGGAGACGGACATAGGATACTTAAGTGCCACGCCGAGTCTGTCTGTCTGTGTGTTCGCGATAATCTCAAGAACTACTGAAAGGATTTTCATGCCGTTTACATTTACCGACAGAGCGATTCCTTAGGAAGGTTTAGGTCGATAATAATTTGTTAAGGTTTTGTGGAAATTGTTTGATTTATGACGATAATTGTTGAAGTTGCCGGAAAAAATCAAGCCGTCTGGGAGCTTTTATCGAAAACGCTGCCTAACCTAACCCGTTGGAGATAAATAACGAAACACTGTATGGTGGGATTGTTTTACTTTTATAGGTCTACAAAAAAGTCCGCGATGGCCTATGCCATCGCGGACTTTTTTGTAGACCTATAAAAGTAAAACAATCCCACCATACAAAGTTTTTGTAGACCTATATAAGATAGACATATCTATATATGTCTATCTTTTAAGGATAGCTTCTACCCATTCCAATTTTAAAAAATGTGGTATTTTCAGTATTACCTAATACTTATCTAGGAGATATCTTAAAATTAAAAAGTACGTGTGAAAATTTATTATAAAGTATATATTTTTACTCTGTGCTACTACTATATTGCAGTAGGTATATTTGCTACAGAAGTTTTTTGCCACGAACATTCTCCCACGCGGGCGAAGCTGCGGGCAAAGGCTAGTTTAAAATAATACATGACATACGTACATCATATCCACTTTAAGAAATCCATTTAATCCAATAAAACTTTTTTGGCACCAAAAAAAAAACTTAACGATTCTAATAGAAGTCGTAATCGGTTAACTTCGAATAAATTCGGTAAGGTGCGCGTGCGCGCTCCTGCGACGATACTACTACTGGTGCGCAGGCGGCGACCGCTAACTTACAAACCGCGAATACAACTATTTGATTGAATAATCGCTTTAGGCCACTCGTGGCTCGCCGCATGTGCGTACTACAACGCCGGTTTAGCAGTACTAAACATTAAATTGTTGTAATGTTTTTCTTTTAAATGGTGAATTCGGCATTCAACGGTTTATTTGTGAAGCTTGCAAAGACTAATCTAGAAAAATATATATTGTTTGACGTACAGATTTAAATAGGGATACATTTTAAAATACATAGTGGGTGAAAAAAATATGTAGAATCAAATCTGTAAAACGAAGTGATGTCAATTAATAAGCACGCTGCTGACGCAAATGCGCAGCAATTAAGCAAGCTCAAAAATTTAAACACATTAAGTTCGTTATACCTTATAACGTTAGTTAAAGTGTTGTTTTCAATCAAAATGTATGTATCGGCATATAAGTAGCGCACCTATATTGCAAAGCAATAGTGATCCAAAATATTGACATTACAATTTTCAAAAGTGGGAAGAGAATTTGAAAATGAAAATGAAAACGTCCATAAAAGTTTATGAAAAGTTCAAAGGCGGTGAATTTTTAAACAATGCAGTGCAGCCGCAACGGTTCAAATTTTACAAGTAACACTGAGGGACAAGCTAATATTAATATCTGCGTCGGAGCAAAAAGGCGAAGAGATTAACAAAAAGACGAAGATATAATCTCGGGCCAAGCAGTTCGGAGAACTGGCGGCACTCCTGACAGGTCAGTTGCACGTACTCTTTGTTTTATTAAAAGTATTCAAATATACTCGGGACTGCATTTGCACAATATTAAGTACCTGGGAGAGTGTTCTAGTAGAACGATACAATTATTAAAAATAAACAAAAAATATATACAAGAAAAAGAAATAATAAGAATCACAAAATTTTTTTATATTTATTTTACCGGGATTCGAGCCCACCACATTCCGAATTTCCAAACAATGCAAAAATTACACGTAGGTACGCATACCAAGCTGCCAATCAGACTGACGTAAAAGAGTCGAAACTATTGATATATTGTTACACGACAAAATAAAAAATCATATTGTATTGCTTAATAATGCGCAGTTTCTAAGGAATAAGACCTAGCTAGATCGATTTTTCACCCCCAAAACTCCCTGCATAATAAATGTCATGGTAATACTTGTCATGGTATACTATATTTTCATCAACTATTATTATTTTCATCAACTATTATTATTTTTGCGGCTGTCATATTATCACCTATGCGGTTAATATAAGCGTAATAAAATATTTACACAACGAATAACTTAAAACAACGTTGCTGTCTTTGTCTGATGCGTTGGAAAAGTCACTTGACAGACAAAGACAGCAACGTTGTTTAAGTTATCCATTGTGATTACAAAATAGGTGCCTATAGATTCATGCATTTCAAATTTTCAAACAAAACATTATTAATACTCCTACTTTCTGTATAAGAATGCATGATATCCAATTTTGCAATAATCATTGAATACATAATACTTGTTATGTGAAAATAAAATCCGGCCAAATACGAGTCGGATTGCCGCACACGAAGGGTTCCGTCGCATTATCTATACAACGCTAGTATTGATATAGAGCTAAAACAGTGAAAAAACCTAGTTTTTGGGATGGGAGCCCCTGTTATAGTATTTATTTTATTCTGTTTTAACCGACTTCCAAATAAGGAGGGTTATGCATTCGGCTGTATATATATATTTTTTTTGTATGTTCGTTTCGTTGTATTATATTTCGTAGTATTATCGTTGAGATAATTCCGCCGTCTGTGGACCGATTTTCAAAATTATTTTTTTGATGTAAAGGGTATAGTCCCAAGTTGGTCCTGTTTTCACCAAAGTGGTGACCTGATGATGTGATCCATGAGGATCGGGGCGAACTTCTCGAAATTCATATGGGCACATATAGTGATTTCGACTTTTTCTGAAGTATTCCAAGCATACGCTGCCAAAAAGTAAGATTTTGCTCCAAGGTATACCCTGGTTCCAAAAGTACTGGACAGAACTCCTGACTCCTTATAGATACATGTTTGGGGATTTCGACATTATTTAGCGAACTGCAAGTATATGCCATCATACCACTTACAGTAATCATCATCATCATCACCGCCATCTACACACGAAATACCAACATATTATTATGATGACATAGGTACTAACTACTCAAGAGTTTTGTGCACCGATATAAATGTCTTTAAAATTTTGCTATTGCCAAAATTATATTCGTGATCATCATCATTACTATAGTATATTTAATGCTTACTGCCACATTTTTGCCGCCGACTGTAACAATAACTGATAATAATAAATATTTAATAATATAGTATCTAATCATTATTATCACAAGTGACTTTAGTAGGTCCGCAGATTTGTCATGCTTGTTTGGGGAAATACCACGGCCTCTCAGAAAACTGGCATGAAATAACGCTTGAGTTTGTTTTGCCAAAACAGTGAGAATAGCGGAGGCTTTTTTGGATTAATAACTTTCTTAAAATGTGTTCATAATATAATAATGATAGATCATAAATTTAATTAAAAAGAGAAAGAATATTATTTTAAACAAAAAATTAAAACCGACTTCCAAAGTAAAAATGCACAAAAAGTATGAAATAAAACTTATTTTCTAAAAAAGTAAAAATGCACAAAAAAGTGTGAAATGAAACTGTATGAAACTAGTGGCCGAATACTGAAACAATAGTTAAATTAAGTGACGCTCAAGTCACATGCTGTCCTTGTCGTTTCGGCTAGCAGAGACAGGGGCAGCATGTGAACAGCAGAGGTCTTAATTTTGATTAGCGTTTCAGTATTCGGCCGTAAGTCTCTAAGAAAATAAGTTTTATTTCATACTTTTTTGCGCATTTTTACTTTAGAAGTTGGTTTTAATTTTTTGTTTAAAAATAATAATAAGTATTTGTTGTTATAGCGGCAACAGAAATACATCATCTGTGAAAATTATAACTGTCTAGCTACCACACATAAGGAGATACAGCCTGGTGACAGACAGCGAAGTCTCAGTAATGGCGTTTCGTGTTTTCTTTTGGGTACGGAACCCTAAAAAAATCAGTACATTCCTAACTAGATGTATACCAATAGTGCGACATCTAGTTCATATTTTGCACACCAAGTGCGACTAACAGTGACACATCGACCAATCACATCGCGCCGACACGTCAACATGGTACAGTTCCTACGTTACGCGATAGATGGCACTTTTACGACATAAGTTTTGATATTGTGCTATTGCGCGGATACTTTGCAATAATAATCTATATTTGGTTATCATCAGCGGCCCCATTTCCTATCATAGCTTAAGCAAAACAGTATTTTGCTGCGTTTTTTTTCTTTTTAAGTTGCAGTTTTCTTTAGGCAATCTTGTTACATAATATGAAAGCGTGAGCGACCGCTCACTATTTTACCCAATGATCGGCACTGGTATTCCTATGCAAAGATTTCAAAACTAAGGATGGGCTATGGACGTACATATGACAAAAAAAATCCACATACAAGAAAAAGTTACGCCATATTGATTTCAGAAGACTGAATAAACTGCGGAAACCAAATGTCAAAATGTCAAACATAAATGTCCCCAAAAATATGTTTATTTAGGTGTAGACACTTTTTGCGTCGACATGCCTCGTCTATAATATATAAGGTCTGGTAAAATCAATAATTACGGATATTTTAGGCATATGATCTACTGCTTATTTAGAGACGTTTATGCAGAAAAATAATTATCATACTCGAAAAAAACAAATCTTTCTGTATATGGGCGAGTTTGCGTTGAGCGGAGAGTCACCCATACATGATATGATTTTTTTACTTTGAGTATGACAATATTCTTTTGCCTAAACGTCTTTATAATAAGCAGTAGATCATATACCCAAAATATCCGCAATCGATTTTACCAAACCTTAATACTACGTTACTATGAATATATTATCATGATACACTAACCTCTGCCAGGAAGCAGACGATGAGCGAGGAGCCGGTCATGACGAGCGGGTAGTACGCCGCGTGCAGGCTCCGCGTCCAGCCCTCATCAAACGCCGACTGTTGAGCAGATAAGAGAAATATGATGAGATGTTAACGAGTGTGAACTTCCGCTGGTCGCCTCGACCGGAGTGAGCACCACGGTCACAGAGAAAGACGGCGTAGAATAATCGGCTTCATGCTTTGCTCAGTGAGTTATACGAGATATCGATGTGGTTCCAATGCTTTTCATTTTGTGGGGATTATATTGGCGACAATAATAGCTTCTGACTATTCGTCTGCTCGACTACTTTCAACCGGATATAAGAGCTCAGCATTGTATTATAATACATCTTACCGGCGACACGAAGTATGCTTCGTTTATGAGCGAGGCGAGTAACGTAATGCAGTAGAGCGCCTTCTACGTGGTTACTTTGCAGGCGCGCAGGTACGTGGGCGCCTTCAGCCGTCGATAGTCCGTCACGTCATATTATGTATATTCCCACAGCCTCCGTGGTCCCACTAGACCCGAGTCGAAGCCAAGCTCTAAACCACTGTTTAGAGCTTGGCTCTCGACTCGGAGATCGTGGGTTCGATTCCCGCGTTGGAACAATAAAAAATGTTGTATCCAAGTTTGGTTAGGACAATGTGGGCTGATCACCTGATTGCCTGACAAGAAAGATCCATGCGTCGGATGGGCATGTAAAAAGTCGGTCCTGCGCCTCTCTCGCCAGTCGTGTCGGTCATCCGTCCCACTGGGTTTCGCGAGTAAAGGAAGAGAAAATGCTCATGTGTACTGCGCACACATTTGGGCACTAAAATAACTCCTGCGTAGCTGGCTGCGTTTCAATGAAACCGACCACCATCACCGAAATCGGTGTGAGAGCTATTATTATTATTACTCCCACTTACCGGCGAGAAGAAGTATGCACCGCGTATGAGCGAGGCGAGGAAGGCGACGAAGTAGAACATCTTCTGCGTGGTGACCTTGCAGGCGCGCAGGAACGTGGGCGCTTTCAGCCGCCGGTACTCTGTCTCGTCAACATTGTATACTCCCACTTACCGGCGAGACGAAGTATGCACCGCGTATGAGCGAGGCGAGGAAGGCGACGAAGTAGAGCATCTTCTGCGTGGTGACCTTGCAGGCGCGCAGGAACGTGGGCGCTTTCAGCCGCCGGTACTCTGTCACGATGCACACCGTCAGCTGCATCGCGCACACGAACGCCACCGCCAGGAACACGCCACCGATACCTAGGGACAGATGTGTACTTTAGAACTCGTCGAGAACGTCGTACCCTAGTCAAAGAAGCAACACTATTTACAAATGACAGCTCGAGCACCAGCCAATGCCATGTTGACGTAATAGTCTAGTCAACAAGTTCAAAAACGTGTTAAATAGAAATAAAGCTCCTAAAAATATGTGCGATAGCTCATTCGATACGGAATGACGTCTAGAAAAATGTTTTTTAAGGGTATATTAGCACATAAAAAATTGCGATTGTTATTAACAAAGTAAGATAAAAAAAAGGTATTTAGTTTTCCGTTAATAACTTTTAAAATAATTATATTTAAGGAATTTTGAAAAAAGATCCTGAAAGAGGAGGAAATTTTCAATAAAAAAAATCCTAACTCCCGGAACTCTATCTATATTCTTTAAAAAAAATTTTAACGCTGGAAATAGGGCTCCGCGAGGGCGTTACGGCATAGGCGCGCTGTCTAAAAAGCCGGTATATCACCTAAAATATTTTTTTTAAATATTAAATAACAATTTAAAAATTTGAATAAATTCAGATCAAGATCAGAAGAATATGTATTTCAAAAGATGCAACCCGCCCTGCATCATTTTTAAATACATATTCTTCTGTTTTTTCTGTTTCTGGTATCGTTAAACGCATACAGATGTGCGTGTACCAGCGCTTCTCAAGTGCGTTACGCACACATGTTTAAAAAGGTGCTCCTCCATCTGCCTTTTGTTTTATAATCTGATCATAACATATAATTAGTTTGTTAAATATTCACTTGTTTTTTCTATCCAGTATCGTTTTTAGGTCATAAATCAGCTCCGCGAAACTAATGCAATATAATAACAAAATTATTTATAACAATATATACTGATAAGGCTGACAGACACAGCCGAGGAGTGACCTCCACAATATAAACTTCGTATATGATTGCAAAATATACCGGAATTAAGTAATTATGTAGCTGTTCCACGGTATAAAGTGTAGGATATAATATTTCCAATACATAATTCACATTTATACGTTATATATATTATCGTATGATATCGCTCATTCATATCCCAAAAAAGATTGACATATGCATTCCAGGTGTGATTAAATTCGATTTTAAAGAAAAATTAATCAAAAAATTTTAGTACTAATATACTTCATAGATGTCGCTATCACGAAACGACATTGTTATAATATTATGTATGCAAGACGCGGGCGGTGCACTGAGCAGCTGAGCAAAGATTGCACCTTGCGGGAAGGAAGTATTAACCTATTTCACAGATTGCAGAACGATTAAGCGTTGTTTTGATACAAGGCTGAAGGCCGTGCGCTCCCGCCTGCACGCCTAGCATTACCACTGTAGAAGTGGTTTCTTTATACGGAAGAATAAACGTAATGACAGATTGACATATGAAAGCTGTCGTTTTGTCCATATTATCTCTCAGCTTGTCTGCTCTTGTAGCCGGAGTCCTAGCAGTAGATTTAGAGATACAGCGTCGTGCAGCATTATAATATAAAAATAAAAAAATGCCTAACCCAGAGTTTTTAAGCGCAAAAGAGAGAAACATGATTCTATACAGAACCTAATTTCTGAGTGGCAGGAGAACGGTGGGACAACACTATCAAAGGGCGTCACCTATATAATTTCTTCCCTTCGGTAGACGACCGACTCTCTAAGCAATGGATGGAAATAGATCACAACGTCGCACAGTTTTTGACTGGTCACGGAAACTTTAAAGCTAAACTTTTTGGATTTACATTAGTGAGTTTAGTCTCGTCTCCGCTATGCGAGTGTTCGACCGAAGGCAGCCCTTATGAACAAACTGCTCATCACATACTCTGGGAGTGTGACCTCTGGTATAACAAAAGAATCAAAATGTTGAACAGCGTCCATTGTGTTTCTAGGGTAGTGTATTATGAAGATCTCGTGGGCTGCGCGAAGAACTTCCGTGCTTTCAAACGTTTTTGTCATAAGTACTATTGGAAACAATCCAACATTATTTTGCCATTATAAATACATTGTAATTAATTGTCATATCATAAATAAAAAAATATAGTCTTGTAGTAAAAAAATATACATATTATTCCCGTGGGGCTTCCCCTTTTTACTCCGACTTTTTTGTCATTACAATTTTTGCTGTCTCCCGCTTTGCTTGGGGAGCGAAACTGGAACACTTCCTACTCCTCCTACAATCTTCTTATTAATTTCGTTGCGGGCCCAAGACAGATTTAGCATGTCCCTCGGGCACCCCTGAGATCATATCAAAGGGTTTTTTTTGTGGTTGGTTACCACTGTCGATCCTGGCTACACAGAAGTTGCAGTGGTGAGTAAGTGTGGTGGGCCAATTGTCTTTTCTTGTGTAGACAAAACGCATTTCTATGGTCATGCTAATCGTGCTGGTGTTGACTTTAATGGAGGAACAAAGAGCAGAGGTTTTAGTGCTACAACTGCAATTGCTGAGAGGGGTTTTCTGTGGGGTATAATCGTAGAGCAGAGTTTAAAGGATAGAGCTGCTATAGCAGTGTGTTATTGGACGGGTCCAAAAGCGGAGAATAATCTTGAAAGCGGATGAGCTGTATAAGTTTTCAGAAGATTTATAAACCTAGAGACATATCGTAGAGCTAAAGAAGTAACGATAAAGCTGTACATTACATTAGGCATAAAATTGGAAGCAATGAACTCCATCGGCTATTGGATGCAACCACAACTATCAAGCTTGAAGTAGTTTTCACCTAATGTAAAGATGAGCTACGAGATGAAAAAGAGTACACTCTTACTCTACCACAGCTACGTCTCTCACATAGTGGCGTACTCACAGGCGTGATACGACATGTTGGGCCCGTCGCACTTGTCACCGGTGAAGCGGATCTCGCAGAGGCAGGTGCCGTTCATGCAGTCCCCGTGGTGGTTGCAGTCGGCGCAGCCCGCTCCGCGCGCCGCCGCCGACATCACGGCTTCCGCGTAGTACTCTAGCAGCGCGCGCATCTTACCGCACACGGCCGCCGGCCGCGCCGCTCCTCGCTGGAAAAGATACATCAATAATATAAGTACTTAGTCCTTTAAAAACAAACGACGTAATGGAACAAATGTTTGCAGAGGTATTAGGGATATACCAAGTTTATATGTTAATCGTTTTGTAAGTGTAGAATTAACGGTGAACGGCTTTGTCTGGAGAAATTGAGCACATTTATTTGGTAAACTTATAACTTAGTAGTAGATTTATTGAATAGAAAAAGAAATTTTGCTCACTAATTTCCTTTTTTTTTTTGTGGTTGAATGCCTGAGGGTTAAACATGGACGAGGGTAAAACTCACAGGTCAAACATGGACTTAGCCGTAACTAGCGAAGATTTGATAGAAATACAGTACAAGTCAATAAGAGATAATACATCAAGATGAAAAGAAGAGTATTCCATTCCTTATATAATTGTGTTCACTTTTCCCACGGAATGAGATCACACAATGAGTATGGTACAGCTCCCGAGAGAGACGATGACGAGTTTTGCGTCTCATTTGACAAGGGCGCGCCAACTAGTGGCACGTGAAGCGGAGGCATGCAGAGGATGCACGTGATTACACTCAATACACATCCATGTTAGTAGTGGTAATCAACAGTTCCTTTTGACTGAATTTTATGATCGTAGAGTTAATACATAGTAAGTTTACACATAGTAAGCTTTTTGATTTGAAGACTGCAATTTTCAGATTATTTTATTTATAACTAGCTCTCCCGACACACATTGTTCTGCCTTAGCTATGTTCAATCGTCATTTTCAGTCTTTTTTCGCAGTTTTTTTCAAATATTTCTAACCATTTAAACCTTTCCCGAACTTCCACAATTATTTCAAGAGCAAAATTAGTTAAATCGGTCCAGCCGTTCTCGAGCTTTAGCGAGACACGCAATTCATTTTTAACTGACTTCCAAAAAGAGGACGCTATATTTTATAGTTCGTCTATATTTTTTTTTTGTATGTTCAACGATAACTCGCCGTATATCGTATTATTATTAAAAAAAATTAAACCAAGTCGGTTTGGAAAACTTAAAAAAACTAAAATTTTTACTATTTCTCTACACAATCTTCATAATTTTGAAGTCGGTACCAGCCAACTTAAACGTGAGCTCTATAAAATAATAATTTTTAGGATATTGTTTAAGCTTGTATCGACTTCAAAATAATGAAATTGAGAAATAGTTAACATTTTTGCCGAATTTAAAAAGGGAATTATTTAGAAAATTAGATTTATTTTATACTTTTTGTGTATTTTCACTTTGGAAGTCGGTTTAATTTTTTGTTTAATTATATAAAAGAAAAATAAAAGTTTTAATACATAAAAGCAATATAAAAATTAAGTTTTTTCATCAAAATCTACGAGTTTATAGAAGTCAAAGCCATGCAACAGAGTCAAGCCACTACATTCGAAAGTTTAATGAAAGTAGGTGTTGAATTCACCTCGGGAAATCAAGAGACGTTTCGAGAAGATGTGAAACAGATGAACAGGACTTGTATCCAGTACCTTCATAAATGTACGACTCCCTTTTCTGAATTAAAAGTTTTTGTCTGGATTTAGTTAAATAAGAACGAACCAGTTAACTGCACACTGTTAAAGAGGTGTTGGGCAACATCGCAACTGGCAAAACAACTGTAATCAAATTTTTAAAGCGGGTGGTCGAGGTACCCGAAGAGGCTGAAGCTAGCTGGCGTGGTGCGGAGTGATGATGGTGAGGAGTGATGATGATGATGTTCAGAAGGAAGCGTGTTCTGTCGAGGGTCACCAATGTGGGAATAGTGGAAGCCCCAAAGGGAGATCTCCGACCGAGCGAGATGGTATGCTCGGCCAGGCCGAAGCCCACTTGTATGCATTTCGAATGTTGTATAATATAATATAGCGCCGAACTGTGAAAACTTCGATAGCACGATTCAGGATTGTAGCGCTAATTGGTCCGCCACAAGATAATTATTATATTTTGTTTCTTACTTTAGAATCTGTGTGTGTGTGTGTGTGTGTGCGTGTGTGTGTGTGCATAAAGAATTTGAAAATGATGCTCAAACCACAATCATGCTGGAAGGCAAGACAACAACTCAACACGCTCAACTCGCTGTGGAGGAAAGAGATACAACAAAAATGAATGTCACGTGCTTTGAAAAGGAAACCAAATACTAAAAGAAAACAGTACAGACACTGATCGTCAAATCCTTAAAATTAAATATTACTTCTTTCTAATTTTACTTCAAAACATTTGGCTCTATGTTCGTGAGTAAGTAACATTGCATTGGCAGGCCGGTCGGGGCGGTGCGCGATGATATCCGCGAGGTCGATGCACGGGCGTCGCTAATTTTACAGCCTATTGAACTTTAAATACACCTACATATAGTATGTTCCCCGATACTTCCGCTTAACGGATTCGAATGTGGTAAATCTACTTTGTGTAAGCTGGCTTTCGTCAGTTTCGTACTGAATGATCGATGATGTTACTATACAACTGAAAAAACAACTTATAAAATCATACACCTGGAGTCTAAGAGACATGGAAAATCGAAGTAGATATAGGACACCATATGAAGCATTCGAGACGTGGTGCTGGAGAAGGAAGTTAGAAGGAAAAGAAAACTAACGAAGAAGTGCTACGACGGATAGGAAAAAAAACATACTAAATACTTTAGAAAATAGGAGAGCATAAGATTATTGAGATCTTATAAGACATGACATGCTCATGAGGACAATATGCAGGGGAAAATAGAAGGAAGAGGGGTAGGGGAAGGAAAAAACTATATAAGTCAAGTTTTAGAGAATGTCAATGTCTTATCCTATATGTAGAAAGTACAGATGATAGAGAAAAATGGCGGAAGCTCCACCGACACGAACTATGCCTTCAAGTAAAAGAAGATGAAGAAAACCTCCAACGAAACTCAGGCCTTTACATGATAAGCTTCTAGAAAAACCAGCCGTTCTGTTGGAAGAGTAAGCGGGACCAAAACTTTCTAAAACAACGGATTAATAATTGCAAAAGGTTGCAAAAATAATTGCAAACCTACCCGTACCAAGAAAATGCTATGAAGACGTACAAACTTTGCATTGTTTTCACCCAAGGCTTAGAATAATATTGAATAACATGAACGTCCAAAATCGCAACGATCTATCTGTGTTTCCCGTTATGAATTCAATTCGTGTTTTCTTTCCGTAGGCTAATTGAACATAACATAAACAGTACTGATTATTAATATGTTATTCTGTTACTAACTGTTAATGTGTGACATATACAGTACTGATTATTAATATGTTATTCTGTTACTAACTGTTAATGTGTGACATATACAGTACTGATTATTAATATGTTATTCTGTTACTAACTGTTAATGTGTGACATATACAGTACTGATTATTAATATGTTATTCTGTTACTAACTGTTAATGTGTGACATATACAGTACTGATTATTAATATGTTATTCTGTTACTAACTGTTAATGTGTGACATATACAGTACTGATTATTAATATGTTATTCTGTTACTAACTGTTAATGTGTGACATATACAGTACTGATTATTAATATGTTATTCTGTTACTAACTGTTAATGTGTGACATATACAGTACTGATTATTAATATGTTATTCTGTTACTAACTGTTAATGTGTGACATATACAGTACTGATTATTAATATGTTATTCTGTTACTAACTGTTAATGTGTGACATATACAGTACTGATTATTAATATGTTATTCTGTTACTTACTGTTAATGTGTGACATATACAGTACTGATTATTAATATGTTATTCTGTTACTAACTGTTAATGTGTGACATAAACAGTACTGATTATTAATATGTTATTCTGTTACTAACTGTTAATGTGTGACATATACAGTACTGATTATTAATATGTTATTCTGTTACTAACTGTTAATGTGTGACATATACAGTACTGATTATTAATATGTTATTCTGTTACTAACTGTTAATGTGTGACATATACAGTACTGATTATTAATATGTTATTCTGTTACTAACTGTTAATGTGTGACATATACAGTACTGATTATTAATATGTTAATTCTGTCTCTTCGTGAATAATCAAATAACCTACGTTATTTGCTAAAATAAGTTTTTGTCAAGTTTTTTTATCGCGAGCGAGAGAGAAGATTGTTAGATGTCCTACTAAAAATGTGAACGATTCTTCACTATTTCTTCATGAAGCTATTGACAATAATGAGTTGAGGAAAACTTTAGCTTTGAGGCGAAGCTGTATGGATGCATGGCATGGATCAACAGCAAATTAGCTAGTGGTTGATATATCAAAGAATATAGCAATTATGGACACAAACACAAAACAGCCTCCGTGGTCTAGTGGTTTAGAGCTTGGCTCTCGACTCGGAGGTCGTGGGTTCGATTCCCGCATTGGAACAACAAAAAATCTTGTTTCCAAGTTTGGTTAGGACAATGCAGGCTGATCACCTGATTGTCTGACAAGAAAGATGATCCATGTGTCGGATGGGCATGTAAAAAGTCGGACCTGCGCCTGATATCTCACCAGTCGTGTCGGTTATTCGTCCCACTGGGTTACGAGAATAAAGGAGGAGAGAGTGCTCTTGTGTACTGCGCACACACTTGGGCACTATAAAATAACTCCTGAGTAGCTGGCCTGTTTTCAATTAAAACCGGCCACCGTCACTGAAATCAGTGTGGGGAGCTATAATAAATCGCCTATATATAAATTTCGCGCCCTATTTAATACTCCGGGAATGCCAACTAGCGAAACGTTTAACAATGTAGAAGTGTGTCAATGAACTTTTGCCCAGACTACACTTATTAAAACTGTAACGCGCAAAAACAAAATCCATATCCAACACAAATAAGTCATAACAAATTGGTTGAAAACAATATTTCCAATAGACAACAAAGAATGGGGTATTTATGCGTGACGTAACAGAATGTACCTAAGCAGAGATAAAACGTTATTAACTGTGTACGTTATTGGACATACAGGTAGCAGAGAATACTAAATTTGTATTCAATGTAGATAAGATAAACGTTGTAAGTCGCAATATTTTTGCTTCACTTATTTGTAGCAAATGATGGAATCATCCCATCTTTAAAATAAGATTCGCTACACTGCATTGTAACTTTATAAATTTATGCAACAATTTTCTCAAGGGAATTGCAAAATAATCTATACTTGGCTTATTTTTTGCTATTAATTACTATGTAATGTATTTATTACTATGTAATGTTTATGACACATTATTAGTTGTTTTTACATATTATTCTGCATATATTTAAATAGGTCAGTGACGCGGTACAGATAACACAAAGGGCGAAAGTTACTGCGTCTGCAGAAAAATATGGAAGCAATTTTATATGAAAACATTGGGTTCATCGTTTAGTATTCATATATGAAAACATTATATTGTATATTTAACAAGCCAAACCTCACTTTTTAGGAGCTGAATGAAATCGTCATCGTTTCATTATCATCGTGCTGGCAGCGTTCAATTTCAGTGAACACCAAATCGAGTGACACCTGGCGGTCTGCCAGACTTACCTATTGACATAGACGGCGGATGAAAGGAATTTTTTGTTCCATTGCCACGGTGAGTCCTCATGGGACGGAAGTGTGACGCGCTCTTAAAAATATGTTGCTTGCTTTATAATAGCCACACGCGGACGGATCCACCTCGATCTGGTTTGCGAATCTGACGCACCTAATGAACCGTTAGTGAGTTCCAGTATCATAAAGAACACTAATCACACGTTTAACCCTGGATAACTAAACATTCGTCCGTTCGACGACCCACTACTCGCGATTCTCGTGTTCGTGTACTTCTAGGTGACCCCACCCCGCGCCTCTTTGTTTACCTTCCTAAGACATGTTAATAGCGCACTGTGACGCGAAAGTGATCGCATGATAATTAGAACAGAAGATGAGACCATAGCGTCGTCCGCTCGACGAATGTTTAGTAACAAAGAGGTATGTATGTGTTGATCGTTGTATTATATTTTAATGAACTTGTTAATTGTACTGTTTTTTTTTTTCTAAATTGTTTTCTTTTATTAGTATGTATGAATTTTTTTTAAAGAAAATTTGGATACTTTTATTTAAAGAAAATTAATTTTGTACGTCTATTATATTATCTAAACGTAGGATTATATACGTTGCTTATACATAGTTACGATTTTTTTTTTGTATTTTTTCAACATAGGCTTACTGAGGAAATGAGGAGCAGATTTGTCGATGGCTAGAGCAAAGCGACACTGACGAAGACGAGGAAGAAACTCGGGGATCAGAATTAGGAACTGAGGATATTTTGGAAGAAGAAATATAGGTACCGGTCTACCAGCAGCGATTCTGACTCATTTTCTTCTGTGTCAGAAGAAGGAAAAATACCGCCAAGTAAAAGACATAGAAAACGAATTATATGTTCCAGCGAATCTTTTGAGGATGAGTGAAATGTTTCCACACCCATCACCCCAAATATATGTATCAACCGTAAAACCATGAGATGCCATGCCACGCCATGTGTATTTTTTATAATGTGCTAAACCTATATATTTTATCAATGTACCTAATTCCTTGCGGAAACAGAAAAAAACTTTATATCGCCGTGATTTTGTGTTGAAGTTAGCCGACCAACTTATGGAGTTATGGTTGAGGAAAAAATTTCAAACTGTTACTTTGAGGCGGGACACCAACATCATGTTTCGGGACATATTCAGTATAACTGCACCTGTAGACGCTCCAGTTCCTTCTGCGTCAAATATGCCTAAAATTTGCTACTTAAGTCTATCTAAGACCCGCTGAATGACCAAACACCGCTGCATCAAATGCAAGCAATACATTTGTGGAGCTCATAACATGGATATATGCCGTGGCTGTGTGGAATAGTTCTTAGTTACTGGTTTGATATTTTTTTCATTATGACCCAAATAATGTACCAATGACAGAAGTTCATATGATTAATAAATACTTTTTCCAAAAAATGCATTTTACTTGGCGTAGTCGGTTCGACGAATGTTTAGTAACCTTGTAATAATGAAAATAGTTTAAGTTATCTAGGGTTAATTAAAAGTTTTAGGGTCAAAATTTATTGTTGTTGGTAATGGACACAAACAGTTTATGTGTAAACACACACACACACACACACACACAATTATTGTGCTCAGGACAAATGTGTGATTTGTCCTGAGCATAATAATTGTCATATCTGGCTAAAAAGGGTACGCGCATTAGGCCTAAAGTGAATCGCAATACTCCGCCAGCACTACATTACATAAATAATAAAGTACTTACTGAGGCATCTGGCAAATACACATGTGATAAATGATAATAGAGAAAAGACCCAACGGGGACAAAATCTTACGGTATTCAAGGTAGATACGTATTTGATCTCTACTCACTTTCAAGCGGCTGTTAAGTAATATTTACGCAACGCAAACCGGTCAATTCGCAACACACCTCGCGTCCTTACTCACTTATAAATAAGGTTTTTATTAGTGAAGCATCGGTTGCACTAAGCAGATTTTGAATCCCTTTGGTTGAATTATAATTTTTTTAAACAAGCCAAAATAATATTTTAGGAAACCCATTGTAATTAAATTAGTGACTGCTATCGGCTGTATCCGTCTCTCACGAGCACTTCAAGTATCATTTATTAACACTACACAAACTTGCCGATTATTAAATAAAAAGTATCTATAAAAGTAGGTATAGATTGTCATAGCGCAGACTGCAGATTACCTACATACAATCACGCTGGCAGTTGGCACCGATCCCCGAACTAGGTTACTCTCGTATTAACATGTATTAGAGACATATTTAACGGTAGCATTTTAACCACGTAACAAAAATATAATTGGACTGAAGAATAGGGCCCCTAGGGCCTTTAGGGCCCCTAAAGCTAGATACATTGAACGACTAGTTACGGTCGAATGCCCAAAAGCGATACCAAAATTGCTCTCTTTTGGTGTTGAAAGATTTGTCTTCTGAGAAATTGAACTACCATTAGGTTCCCACCGATGTCAACCCCGCATAAGAAATTGTGTTAAGTGTAATGAGTAATAATTAAGTATTTCTAAAAAACAATACTTGTAAGGGTATAAATAAGGGCACTCAGTTTACCCAAAACCGTAAGTTATTAACCCTTCAATAAGTTCATATTTCTTGTGGGATTTTTTTTTTACTAGACTTTGCAGTTTACAGATTATTTTGTTGTTAAATATCTACACTTCTCTGCTTTTTTCCTTAGAGAAAAGACTGAACAGTTTTGGGACGAAACTTGTCCCCTGAAACTCCTGAGCCACCAAAACGTAGACGAGTCAGTAAAAAAAATATTCAGTAGTTTATACCCAAACGGAAAAATAAATAGTGGCTAAATAACACTGGTTAACAAAGTTTTTACTTTTTTTGTCACATGAAAACTTATATCAAATTTTGAATGTACTGGGGCCACCAAACAGAGTGGCGAATGAAACCAGTTTTAACCAGTTGACAATGTTAATAATATTATTAACATTGTCCTAACTGCACGTTCAATGTTATAGGTTATCTAGTAAATCGAACACTACTGTCATGAACATCATCATCTTTGTCTACATTTGAGCTCTTTCACTAAGAACTGAATACTAAGATGACCAATATGACATGTAACGTAAAGTAGCTCGAAAAACACATACTTGGAGTCTCTTCCATACACTCTTAAAGTCACTATGGAGTGAAGCTCGACAAACACATAATTAGAGTATCTTCCTACACTCTTAAAGTCACTATGGAGTGAAGCTCGACAAACACATAATTATAGTCTCTTCCTACACTCTTAAAGTCACTATGGAGTGAAGCTCGACAAACACATAATTAGAGTATCTTCCTACACTCTTAAAGTCACTATGGAGTGAAGCTCGACAAACACAAAATTAGAGTCTCTTCCTACACTCTTAAAGTCACTATGGAGTGAAGCTCGACAAACACATAATTATAGTCTCTTCCTACACTCTTAAAGTCACTATGGAGTGAAGCTCGACAAACACATAATTATAGTCTCTTCCTACACTATTAAAGTCACTATGGAGTGAAGCTCGACAAACACATAATTAGAGTATCTTCCTACACTCTTAAAGTCACTATGGAGTGAAGCTCGACAAACACATAATTATAGTCTCTTCCTACACTCTTAAAGTCACTATGGAGTGAAGCTCGACAAACACATAATTAGAGTATCTTCCTACACTCTTAAAGTCACTATGGAGTGAAGCTCGACAAACACATAATTATAGTCTCTTCCTACACTCTTAAAGTCACTATGGAGTGAAGCTCGACAAACACATAACTAGAGTCTCTTCCTACACTCTTAAAGTCACTATGGAGTGAAGCTCGACAAACACATAATAATTTCTTTAATTTATTACAAACTACACCAATATTAATAACCTAATAACTTTTATCACGTCTATATGTCGGTGGGTATATTATATAAATTATAATTAAATAATGTTTAAACAAATTTAAACTCGGTCAATTAATACGAATAATTTGTAACTAATATAAACAACGCTCTAAATTTTAGTCAGCAACATAATTTCTAATATAAATCGTAACACTTGTGCGCGCCACTTTACAATTGACATTGCGCACGAGTCGTTAGTCGTAGTGTTGAGGTACCATCTGATTTGACATTGACATTTGACTTGACACTCATGTGTTCTCTCAATTTTCTGATCTATTGTATTTCAAATTAATAATTATTATTATTCTAATTATTCTAATTCATAATAATAATTATTAGCGCAGAGTTCTATTTTCAGTGCTCTGAAATTTTCCCCAGCCTTTCCCAATGCGCGTAACTAAATAAAGCTCAATATAAGAGTGAAGTTATATTTAATCAATCTATTCACTTCATAATCTAAGTCAATAAGACTAATATCCCATGTCATGTCATCTTATGGCTAAAAATGTAATTATCGAATACCTTTCTGATGATTATATCAATCATGTGAAACCAAGTCTACATCGAAGAAAATAATTTCTTCGGTAGACAATATTTTTGAGAGAAATAGTATGGCTAAACAGCTCGTAACAAGACAGAAGTTATTTAGTTAACTCCAAGGTGATACAGACTTGAAAAAGCTTTCTATGCAATTTGATATCGTAATATCTGAGCTAGCGACCGCTGGCGCAACTGTGACGGACGTGGATTAGTAGCTCAATTATTGCTGACTCCTCCATCTGCCTACAACGGTGTAGCTACAGGAATCGAAACACTGTCAGAAGATATTATTACGCTTAGTTTTATGGCTACTAGACCATGAAGTCAAATTAAACAACGAGAATATAGACACAAGCAGGAAGGTGTCCCACACTGAAACTAAAAACAATCACGTGAAACGCGAAAACACCCAACGAAGACGAATTATTATCAAGGAACCCCAAGGAATGAAAAAAAAAAACAAAATCCAATGAGAAATAAAAAACAACACCAAGTGTATATTATTCTATTTGAACAATTTGAGCATAATCAAACTATAGCAATTACGAAGCCACACAAAATCTTGTTAGATTTTATAGATGGATTAGTTTTTAGCGATAAACGTTTTATGAAAAAAAAAAAAAACTTATAAATAAAGTAGAGGTGTTGTAACTAAGTAAAAAAAAAATAACTATTTTTTTTTCTAATTAAAAGATGTGTATGACCGGTGAAGAAATGACTATAAGTTGTCAATGAGTCTCGGTGTAATAGAATTTGGTCCGTATACAGGCAGAGTCATTGAACAGGGATTTATAGCACCACAAACTTTTTAAAGTAGTAACAATCACCACAACTTACTAATGTCAATTACATTAGCACCTACTTTTCGGTTGGCAAGGCACCAAGAGGAACGTAATTCCTTTTTGATCGTTATACACTACTAATGGATCTATTGGAACATTATTTAAAATTAACCTTTAAATGATGAAAATATTTTTCAAGTCCGACCTACAAAATGTCCTCTCAGACCTTTACTCAAAACTAGGTCTTGTTAAAAGATAATAAACATTTTATGTTGTCCTCTAGTCAATCCCTTATTTCGGACAGAATCTTCATAAAGATTCGACTATTGTATGAAGTAAGTACTCTAGACAGAACAAATTGATTCGAGAACGTAATAGAAAAGAGGTATTCGTGAATAGTTGTAATTATCATATTCATTCGGCACCTAGCCGTGACATTACTTGTATAATATAAACAATATACATACTACTACTACTGAAAGGTATATAAAAGAACGGGCGAGCCTTACAGTTGTCGCATATGATGTGTAACATTTTATGAAAATATTAAAAAAAAATACAATGCTTAGTATGATTTTCTAATAATATTAGAAAATCAAACTGAGCATTGTGTTCATATTATGATTAAAAAAATATAAATAATAAATAAATATAATTTTCCTTAAGCAGTGACAGAAATCAACGTCAAAATGTAAAAAATCTAAACTTTGAAATATTTTATTCGAATCTGACGGCCAACTCTACCACCGCGCGCTCATTTGTCAATGTAAATAGCGCGCGCTTCCTCGACCTCCTGTTACACACTTCCGTCCTATTTCACGATATCACTCCCACAAATTACAGGAAAGCGAGAGGAAAGATGTTGGAAAAACACTACAACATATAAATAACAAAAGGTTGTGCTATTTTATATTAATATCACGTTAAATTTAATCAATGTTCGATATACCAAGAGACATTTTAAATTTCAAAAACAGAAGAGCCCCCCCAATAGATTTTGGTAGTAATCATAAAACACAGGCGAACCTGTAACTGAACGTAAGTTAAATATACAGTAATGGCGTGCGAGATACAAACAATTAACACCAGCACCAGCAGAGTTGAAATGAAACAATTTATAGTTTTGTTAATTTACACACGTCACATGAACTCACATCACAAAATGGGACGCTGTGCTACATAAACAGGTAGGTTTGTTATTAGATTAAACGGTGAGATATCAACGAACAAAGTGATAATAAGCACAGTTGTAAATTATATTCAAGACACATTATTATCCCCGTCATATGACGTATCACTGTAGACTCTTGCGGCCATAAAATCCCTTCAAGAGCTTAGAACAAAAATAAGAGACCATAGACCGAGTCTAAAGAAGATCCTAGATTTAATCTAAGGATCTAGGGACTCCCCAGTCTCCGCACGTCAGTCAATAAACAAGTTTTATTCAGTCTGTGGTGTTGTGTCATCAAGTTTCTGTTCGCAAACAAAATGTCGGAACAACGGCGAATCTTTTTAATTCCAATATATTCTGAACTTAAGAAAATTTGATATTTATGGCTGGGAAAACGGCGAATTTCACAAAAATTACGAAGAATAGCGACAATATCATGAAAAATTATTTCAGAACACCAGAATGAGTGTGGCAACATTTGATTATATTATTCTAGGAGTTTTCTAGGTCGGTTTAGTGATCCTTTCGAGTTTGATGTATATTCTCCATGCAAAACACTATTAATGCAGACGCATTTGGAGGTCACCTTGCCGCTGCCGCGCTACAAAATTCAAGGCAGAGGCTGTTAGTAAAGTTGTGAAGGCTCTCAATAACCACGGATTTAAAAAATGTGGATTAATTTTCCAAATAATGTTAATAAATAATGTTTTATGATAAATTTCAAGGTTTAAGTTGCCAAGCGTTCATCAATGGGACAAATCACCAAAGTGTTTCTGATCCCAAGTTCTATAGCGCTGAATCAAAGGTATTATTGCCAAACAGGAGAAGGCTAAGCGACGCTTCTAAAATGACAATTGGCTAAACGCACAAAACATCTAATAACAAAAGAATAATTGAAATTAGTATTTATTAATTGTTCTTTTGTAACTGAAAAGTTTCCTTCTGAAAAGTTATTATTCTCAGTTATCAAAATGCCGTTCTGAGTCCTGACACTTCACAAAACCGCTTACATATAATCGAATTCACTTTTACATTCGAACCATCGTTGGTCCTCGACAATATTCGCTACAATCGTGAGCGCTATCGGGCGCGGTAGCCGATACCCAGATTACATTGTGTCGTGTTTACTATTCGCGAACACGTGTCGATGACTCACTGCTGGGTCAATTATAATTAACTATCAACCACGAAATTAAGCATCTGGGGGGGGAAGGGCATGCGATGGAACTTGCATATTAGGAAGAAAGCTTAACAATTCGCACGTGATCTACAAATAGAAACCAAATGGAAAACTATATATTGAACTAGCTGTTGCTCGCGGCTCCGCCCGCGTAAGTATAGTATCCCTCGGGAACACTACTTTTTCGGGATAAAAAGTGTCCTATGTTTTGATCCAGAGTCTAAACTACTACTCTTGGTAATTAATAGACTGGAATAGCGAAAATAATTATTAGTCTCGAGCTTTCTTTTTCATTATCACTAGGTTTACATTTGCTCTATAACTTTGCTGATATAAAATATACACAATTAATCGATACCAAAAAGTAACAAAACGTTCGTTGAAATTTAAATTTTTGGGTGATGATATGTATCATTATGTATTGATTATATGACGACATTGTCATCATCAAAATTTATCAATACATACATACATGAAGCAAAAACTTTGAGTACAGTTTAACTGTTTAGAATTGTGCAAAACGTATTGTGCAAAAAGTATGAATTTTGGTACAGTTAAATTTATGTGGCAGAAGGTGGTTTTTTAAATAATGCTTAGAAATACAAAAAAAAATATAAAAGAAAGTTAAACATACCTACTCTACTACCTTACACTACGATGCGTTTGTAAAATAACAGTAGGCGTTGGTTTGACACAACTGTCGAAGTTTCTCACGAATTCTATAAACAACATTTACATATTTTTATTTCGTATCTAAGAGGCAAAGAATGCTAAATAGTTGAAACCTAAAAAATAAAATATGATAATTCATATTTGAATTTCGACCACTGGGCAACCTCTGACTAGAGGTTCTAGACCTAGAGGACTAGAGGTCAGTCTAAAGTCTAAATGTATTTGTCATTACATATGAAATTGGCGTTTTGTAAAGGAGGAACATAAACTCAATTTTTTTTTAAACATTATATATTTATTTAATCAAAGTGTATACCATTGCTATCTATGCACTTTTGCCATCTTATACTCATAGGTAATTTATTGATTCCTCTACTAAAAAAACCATTCGGACAGGAATCAATAAAATCTTTGAAGGCGCTTTGGATTGCCCCATCGGCGTTGAATTTTTTCCCTTGCAAGAAGTTATCCAAATTTCGAAAAAAATGGTAATCTGTTGGAGCAAGGTCCGGGGAGTACGGTGGATATCTTAGACATTCCAATTGAAGCGCCTCTAATTTGGTAGCCGTCTGTTGTGCAGTGTGTGGTCTAGCGTTGTCCTGAAGTAGCAGTGGCCTAGAGCGAATGACCAACCTTGGTTGTTTAGCAGCTAGTTTTTTAATAATGATTTGCAGTTGCTGGCAATAGACATCTGCCGTAATCGTCTGGCCAGACTTAAGAAAGCTGTAGTGAACGACACCGGCACTAGTCCATCAAACGCTCACAAGTAACTTTTTTGAGTCAAGTTTCGCTTGGGGCAGGCTTTGGCTGGTTCGCCAGGGTTCAGCAATTGCGATGAGCGTTTCCGATTATCGTACAGAATCTACTTTTCATTACAGGTAATGATTCGATTTAAAATCCCTTCATTATTGTGCCGGTGGAGTAATGTAACACAACAGTTGCGCGTGTCGGTTTGCTGCACTCAATTCATGAGGTACCCACCTTTAAAGCTTTATCTCCTTCCCAATTTGCTTCGAGTGGATTAAAACAGTTTTATCACTGACGCCGCAGCCTGCAGCTAACTCGGACGTGGATGCGCGATTGCGATGGATCCGCTTCCACAATAGCCTTCAATTCTTCATTATCAACTTTGGTCTCCGACCGTCCACGGGGCTTGTTCTGCAGGTCGAAATTTCCAGAACGAAAACGTTGGAACATAAAACGCACTGTGTTTTCTTTTGCGACACCGCCGCCATACACATCATTAATCCTTCGAGCCGTTTCTGCAGCACTGGTGCCCTAGTCGAACAACTCGTTTCTGGTACTAGAAAATAATACGATATTTCAAGTTTTCCATTTTGTAAACAGATTGACACAAAGAAAAAACCAAAAGAGGAAAAAACAAATAAATTACGGTTTTCGAAACACAAATGCATGAGTAAATAACGGTATAAATTTGAAATTGGAATTCCTAACCAAAGAAGATATATTTCAGATCAAAGTGGCCAGTACGACAAAACGCCAATTTCATATGTAAGGACCTAATATTAGAACAATGAAACACTCTTATTTGTAAGTTTGTTTTAACCGGTGAATACATTTGTTTACCATTTCATTACGTTGAAGATATTCAGGTCACGAGGCCAGGCGTCACCTCTAACACTGTATAAGGGCATCCAAGCCTAGCAGTTTCGTGACCACTTGAACACGTACCTTTGTGACTGTTTCTTATCACCAGACAATATTGTCTGCTCCAGTAAGTCGATAAACAACGCCATTACAATGTTTCGAATCAGAAGAGATAATCTGTATAGTCAAGTGTCTAAACTCTTCAGTCGGTAAGAGATAAAAAAATTATCAGGAATGTCAAATGAGTTATATTTAGCGTCTCGAAATAGAGACTTCATTGGTCTTATTAAAACATTAGACAATTATATGTTGAATGTTGACTTTCTTTATTAATAATTGTATATCTTATGGTTCTAGTTAAAAATCAGCGTTGCGAATTAATCGCAACACAATATACCGAGTGGGACCCAATTTAGCAGATTTTTTTGTCAGGTTTTGTTATATTGTACACACAATATTATCAATAATTTACCAAATATTTTTTTTCTTTCTATTACTATCTGACCTGTGAACACCGTCTAACCGCTGACGAGTGACAACTCAACAAGAAGGTCATTTAACGGTTTCGGTCCAGTTAACGACCTGAGGCTAAAACAAAAATATGATGCACTTCGACTTCTCTGTTGTAAATGTAGGTACTCTGACATATAACTAAATGTTAATATGTAATTCAAGTTAATTGGTGACTGGTTCCTATTTTGCTTAAGAATTTTGTTCTTGTCCCTACTTTTAAATTATCGTTGTATTTTATAAGCCATTTAACATTTTTATAATGTTTTAAGCTAGACTAATAACACAAGTAATTAGAATTTATAACTAAAACACAAAATTGACATTAGAGTAATGTAACTTGTATGCTAATTGCAGATGCGTTTAATCTTGTTTTGTCAATGAGTCATTGAATGTTACGTACATGACCTATAAGAGGATACAAAACATAATTGCAGGAAATTAATCCAATTAGATTTTTTTTTAACGAGCAGTTGCTGACTACTGTTTACAGTTGATTTCAATGTTGTCAACATTGTTGATTCGTTTGCTCTCTAAACACAAAATTCTTATTAAGTCTCATTTTACTGTACTCTATCAAAATTCAAAAGCGCGAGTGCAATTATAATCGATAACAAGTAGGTAAAGATAGCACAAAATGCTCTACCGGACCAGACTCTACCGGAACTATAAATCAAAGGTAACAAATAGAAGCTATAAAAGAAATAGAAAAGATAAGACAAGTAGCTCACAATACATATAGCTTCATCGTAGTATTCACATTCAAAGAGACTCACTAGCAAAGAAGTAATAAAAGGCCAAGTGGTCAGTGAATTTTATTTAAGCCTTTAAGAATACTATCATACTGCAAGAGCTCAATAAAGCTCAAATCACCTTGTCTATGGGGCACACCTTATATAAAACTCAATTCCATCATTTTCAATATTTCGGAATATCCTAAATTTTTTTAAATTGAGTAATTGGATACAATTATTTTAGTAAAACTTCCTAAGTACAATTTAAGTTAAGAATTCTAACTGAATTATTGCGTTTATCAATTGAACAATTTAGCCAATTTAACAATCAGTCAACAAACGTAAAACAAACTTACATGAGAACATTTTGTTGCCAAAATTCTTTTGTTTTTCGCCCAAAATTCCTCAGATCCGGCCAAAAGAACTTGTCAGTCTATTACAATTTCTAATTTTGTTTCACTTTCAAAATCACCACTATTTACACAACACTGCAATCAACGAAGACGAAAGCTCACAAACATCCGATTTTTTTGCAACAAAGGCAATTTGCAGAGGCGCAAATTAGGACTTGGATACACCAAAAGATTGAAAACTGATGAAAGTAAACAAACAACGCAAGTCAGAGCCGCACGCACATGCCCTACAAGCGCGTATCGGTCCACAACTGGCACTCGACTCGCTGAACATGTTGATGCTATTATCAAAATCAACTATATTATGTATGTATTTATTCTATACGGGTATCCAACGCCTTTATTTTTTTTAGTGCATTGACTTCTGACACACGACTCCTGTTTGGACACTACGTGTATTGTTTGCAGCCTTCTCCTAATGGAAGCAATAGAAGAAGGAAAACAAACTAGCCTTTGCCCGCATTGCTTGAAATTGGGTTTTAAACGATATCTTTATAATAATTTAAAACTTTCAGCCCCTATTTTACTCTTTTAGAGGTTGAATATAAAAAAAGCTGAAATATGTAACGCATTATTTTTCCCTACTCTATTCATACGAAATTTCATGCAAATAATAAATATCATCAGTTTCATACAACCTTTTATCCACCACCCCTATTTCATCACGTTGGTGTTGAATTTTGAAAAATCCTTCCTTAGTGGATGCTTTCGTCAATTGAGAAATAAGTTCTAGCAATAAGTGTTTGGCCTGTGCGTTGGTACATCAGTCAATCAGATTTGCCTTTATTACTAGCTGTTGCCCACGGCTCCGCTCGCGTAAATACAGTATCCCAAAGGAACACTGTACTTTTTCGGGATGAAAAGTAGCCTACATTTTAATCCAGAGCCTAAACTACTACTATACCAAATTTCATCAAAATCCGTTCAGTAGTTTTTGCGTGAAGAGTAACAAACATCCATTCATTCTCGCAAACTTTTACATTTATAATATTAGTGGGATAGTAGGATATATAGAAGATGATTGCTAAACATTACTTCCAAGTCGCACTACATTGTGGGTTAAACATTATCAGCTGGTAGATTTTCTAGGTGTACAGCTAATTAATATTGCAATTTATTTATTGATTTACCATTAATGACGGAGTTCGTGATCATAGAAAAGTACAAAGAATATTGAATCACATTTAAAAGAGGAAACAATTATTCAAGAGAGTAATCGGGTATTTATATTCTGGAGATATTGTGACCACCAGTGAGTTATGAGCTATGATCCACGAAATAAAGGTTTAACCAGTGCAACATGGACAACGCGAGAAGTATTGCTAGGCGCTAGCTTAGCGAAGAAAGAAAGTAAATTGTAAATATTGTTTAAATCAGCGTTATATTCCAGAGCCTTACTAAATGGAATATTACGGGATATTCTTAGCGAGTTCCCGAACCATACCTACGATTCCCAATCATGTATTTTTGCATCGACAACACAGACTACAGGCTACTATAACCTAGCAACTAATCACAGTAATTAGTACCATAGTGTATGGATTGTATGACATTACACGTAACTTGGATGTAATCCAATCCGACAATTTCGTAAGCAATGCGAGATCAGAACTTCTGCCAAATTATTTTACGATTGTTATTAAATAGCCCATTAGGTTGTCTACATTACTTACTTTTGAAGAATCCATGGTGTTATGACTGTATATGGTATTTATTATTACATCTCCTCTTTTTCTTGTATTTTATCGATGGGTGTACATTTAATTCAAACATCGACATTGTTTATACAATTGCTAATATTTTACATAATTTACCACCCTGTTACACTTTTTTGGGCTTATGTAATAACTCAACTAGTTTCCATCAAACTATGTTACACTGATCTCTTTATGGTGTTCATGTGGTGCGGTATCAAAGGTCACGGCTCTACGTGTACGTGACAGCGTCAGTGTCGGTGGTCGTACAAACGATGTTACACTGATCTCTTTATGGTGTTCATGTGGTGCGGTATCAAAGGTCACGGCTCTACGTGTAGGTGCCAGCGTCAGTGTCGGTGGTCGTACAAACGATGTTACACTGATCTCTTTATGGTGTTCATGTGGTGCGGTATCAAAGGTCACGGCTCTACGTGTAGGTGCCAGCGTCAGTGTCGGTGGTCGTACAAACGATGTTACACTGATCTCTTTATGGTGTTCATGTGGTGCGGTATCAAAGGTCACGGCTCTACGTGTAGGTGCCAGCGTCAGTGTCGGTGGTCGTACAAACGATGTTACACTGATCTCTTTATGGTGTTCATGTGGTGCGGTATCAAAGGTCACGACTCTACGTGTAGGTGCCAGCGTCAGTGTCGGTGGTCGTACAAACGATGTTACACTGATCTCTTTATGGTGTTCATGTGGTGCGGTATCAAAGGTCACGGCTCTACGTGTACGTGCCAGCGTCAGTGTCGGTGGTCGTACAATTTACGTGACTATACTATAAGCCAATATAACGTGCTTAGTATCGAAATTTCTACGTTCTGTATGTAATAGGTTCTGTAGCCTCTACACAGCGAAGGAGTTTCTAACACGCACATACAACGTGATTTTGTATTTATTTAACTGCATTCATGTTGCTGAAAATTAGGCTTTTGCTAGACTTTGACCGTTAAAAATATACTGCAATATACTGCAATATACTGCAATATACTAATAGCACAGAGTAAAAATATATACTTTATAATACATTTTCACATGTTTTTTTTTAATTTGAAGATATCTCCTAGATATAATCTCCTAAATAAGGATAATTAAATTGTATTCCTCTAAATAGCTTCTGAAAATACCACATTATTTCTGATATTTTTTTAAAACTAAGAATGGGTATAGTAATCTATCCCTAAAAGATAGACACATCTATGCCGTCGCGGACTTTTTTGGAGATCTATAAAAGAGAAACAATGTCACCATACATTGTTTTGTTATTTATCTCCGACGGGTTAGGTCAGGCAGCGTTTTCGATAAAAGTTCCCAGACGGCTTGATTTTTTCCGGCAACTTGAACAATTATCGTCATAAATCAAACAATTTCCACAAAACCTTAACAAATTATTATCGAACTAAACCTTCCTAAGAAACCACTGTCGTTAAATGTAAACGGCATGAAAATCCTTTCAGTAGTTTTTGAGATTATCGTGAACATACAGACAGTCAGACTCGGCGGGGCACTTAAGTATCCTGTGTCCGTTTTCCGGGGTATTAAGCTACCTCCCCACCAATTTGCAGCCAAATAACCATTAACCAAATAGCCAAACGGTTCAGCCGTTCTTGAGTTATAAATAGTGTAACTAACACGACTTTCTTTTAAATATAAACTCGTTAAAACAAAATAGGGACCACCTTGTTTTTAGGCTTTCAGCAAAAATTATTAATGTTTATCTGTTTAGGTAAGGTATTAAAAAAATATTTGAACTTAATCAATAATCAAAATTATTTATTTTTATAGAAAAAAACACACAAAAACGCATTTAAATGAAATTTACAAGAACATTACTAATGAAAAAAAAAAATCTAACAATATTTATCCATTGCTGTTGCTAAATCAATGTGGTGGTTTGTAACGAGTGGGGCCTCCTCTACTCAGCATACACTCCCTGAGCCTATCTGGCACGCTTTCCATCTGCTGTCACTTTTTGTGTTGGTATGCGTTCCCAACAAATTTTCAGAGCGTTTATGAGCTCCTGTCGACTACTGGCTATGGTTTTCTTTCAGGCTTTTTTTCAACTGATTCCATTAATGTTTAATAGGATTGAGATCAGGGCTTATTGCAGGCCACGGCAAAACCGTAATATTGGCGTCTGAAAGTGCTCTTTAGAGTAACACGAGCCGTACGCCGGTGACGTGCATTATCCTGCATAAAAATAAAACCAGCGCCTACTCTTTGTGCAAATGGATGAATGACTTGACGCTGGATTACTTACTCGACGTAGTTGGCAGCATTCATAGTATCCTCGTCCAGAAGTATGCTGCCAACTCTGTTTTGCCTAGGAAGCTGATTCCACCCATAACACTTGGACCCTTCATATTTTTGTCTACCCCCATGAAACAGACGCGTTGTTGTCCCTCAAAACATTAATAATGATTCATAAAATGTCAACAACACAACCAAATGCTTTATTTCGCTAATCATTGCCTCTTGAGTTATTTTTAAACAAAAGACCTAAATAGATGGTGGTGGGCCCCATTTTGTTTTGACGAGTTTATATAGATAACAGACATACTAGCTCACTGCGCTCACTCGCTGTTAACGTTCACAAGTTTTTTATTTTCCCATCTGTATTCTAGTTAAATATTCCGATAATAATTGCTGAAAAATAAGTTTTTATTAGACTATATAGAATATATAGAACCAGGGGGACATCGAAAAATAATTTGCTACAGGCCCCACAATGACTCAATCAAGCACTGCAATAAATAATATTTTTATCATCTGGAATCATTGAAATTACGTACAATATTTGTATTGCTCGCATAATGTCGTTTTTTATCAATCGCAAACATAATCATACATGTATTTCCTTAACGATTTTTTGATGACCATTTTTTGTCCGTTCGTAGGAGTTTGTTTTTTATTACTGTACGTTTTACGATAACATTATACCGGACCAAAGTACTTGGCATCTCGTCAGCTTAACACCGTCACCTTTTTGCTCCCAGAGAAACGGGTTATTGACTTTAGATTATAAATAAATGGTCTTCATTCTTCAACATGATCATAACTCTCCTCCTCTACTAGAAACATACAATTCGTAGTGAGAAACCAGCCAAGGCAGTGCTACTGATATTGGTCCTATAATTGGATACACCATGGGTATACCCATGGTGTATCTAATTAACTTAAGTACCACCTACCTACTTACAGTACTACCTACCTATTTAGTCGTTAGTTATTATTTTTAAATTTAATCTTACAACCTAGCAATTGGAAAGCAAGTGATGCAGGTATTTACTAAATACAACGAAAAGTGTCTAGAACTCTTTAATAAGTTTATAGATGAAGAGTAATTACCTATTAAGGAAACGATTTTCTAAATAATTCCTCTTTTAAATTCGTCTAAAATTTCAACTATTTCTCTACTCAATCTTCATAATTTTGAAGACGATATCAACTACCAGTCCGAACAACATCCTGATAGAACAATATTTATAGAACTCACGTTCAAGTTGGCTGCTTCAAAATTATGAAGAATGAGTAGAGAAATGGTTAAAATTTTCGACGACCTCTGTGGCTCAGTTGAGCTTGATGATGCTCAAGCCGTGGATCGATGGTTCGAAACCGCCAAAGGAACAAAAAGTTTTTCCGTGTTCCTGGGTCCTGGATGTGTACAATATCATAGATACATTTAAATATGTGTATAATATAAAAAGTATTAAATTTATTTCCGTTGTCTGGTACCCGTAGCACAAGCTTTTCGAGAACTTACCACGGGAAAAGGTTGACGTGGTGAGAAGCGTCCATAGATAGAAGTCGAAACCACTATGTGTCCATATGAATATCGAAGAGTTTCCTCGATTTATCATGAATCCCCTCATCAGATCTCCACTTTGGTGATTAAGGGACAAATAGGTTCACATACGGCAAAGTAATGACTAATGTTCAAAGATATCCGTGTCAGTGTAAAATACTATGAGAAGTACCTATTATATCATCATAATGTGACAATGGTATTGATGATGATGATTACCGTAATTGGCATAGTGGCATAAGCTAGCAGTTCTTTAAACAAAGCCGAAATCCCCGTACATATATCTATAACGAGTCAGTAGTTATGTTACGTACTTTTGGATCCAGGGTATACCTTGGTGCAAAATCTTACTTTTTAGTAGCATATACTTGGACTTCTTCAGAAAAAGTTGATCGCATCATCAGATCACCACTTTGGAGAAAACGGGACCAACTTGGGATTATACCCTTTACATCATATATGGGCAACAACCAGCCCGCGGGCCGGATCCGGCACGCTGTAAGATCCGGCTCCGGCCCGCGAGACATTATGAAAAAAAACAATAAAAAAAATATTACATTAGGTTCTTATACTCACGGGAGTGTCAGTGAGGCGGCAAACATCAAATTCTTTGATGTTTGCCGCCTCACTCCTTGATAATCGCCCCCACTCGGCTTGATCGATCAAATTCTTTGAGGTTTGCCGCCTCATGGGCAACAATCATCAAAAGATTTATTGCTTCTCAATTATTCTAAAGTAGTTTATTCCAGATTATTCCTTAATTTTTCCTATATAAGCGGGTGGATGGACCGAACGTTAGTTCAGTTCTATTTGAGCTACCGAGGTGATAACTTGGACAAGCGATATCCTAGCGAACTGCTCGAGCCGTCAACTTGCTTTGTGACTTTGTATGCATCTTGAGTGGTTACTAACTATAGTTTGTTATTAAGTTTATTGAACGAAATGTAAACAAAAATAATGTCTGGTGAAAAGAAACGAAAAGTAGATACAGAAGGTCGCCAGTTTCAAGAAAAATGGACTGAAGAATTCTTTTTTATCTTTCACAATGGTAATCCTATTTGTTTGCTGTGTAATGAATCCATTTCAGTAATGAAAGAATTCGATATAAAGAGGCATTACTCAACTAAGCATGCTACGGTGCAATCACTGACAGGACAAATAAGAACAGACAAAATCCAGAAGGTTACCGCAAATTTGGAAAAACAGCAACATATGTTTCATAAACAAAGAACACAACTTGATAATGTTGTGAAAGCTAGTTTTATGGTTAGCTCAAAATTGGCAAAGGCATTAAAACCATTTGCCAAAGGAGAATTTATCAAGGAGTGTATGTTAGAAGTTTGTGGTATTTTGTGTACTGAAAAGAAAAATGAATTTTAAAAAATTAGTTTGTCAAAAGCAAAACGAACTGTTGTTGTATAGAAACGGTGGCTTATGATATAAAAACAACATTGACTGACCGTATGGCTGGTTTTGAATCATTGTCCATAGCATTAGACGAGAGCACCGATTTGTCTGACACAGCTCAACTGGCTATATTTATTCGAGGTGTTGATAAGGAGTTCACTGTTACTGAGGAATTGCTTGCTTTACAGCCGCTAAAAGGACCGCACTACAGGAGAGGATATTTTTATTGAAGTTCAAAAGGTATTCACAAGTTTTGGCTTGCCATGGTCAAAATTAATTGGAGTATGCACTGATGGTGCACCTTCTATGGTCGGCTTACGTAAAGGTTTCATCGGAATTTTGAATGAAAAAGCAACAGAATTAAATGTGCAAAAAGATGATTTGATAGTCCTTCATTGCATTATCCACAAACAGAACTTGTGTTCTAAGTCCATTCGACTCCAGAATGTTATGAATGTGGTAGTAAAAACCATCAACTTTATTCGATCCCGAGGGCTTAACCATCGTCAGTTCAAGGCGTTTTTGGATGAAATATCAGCTGAATATAACGACGTAACATATTATTGTGAAAATGAAATTTGTGCAGAGCAAAAGAAAAATGTTGAAACTGTTTTACGACCTTAGAAATGAGATAGCATGAAAATGACTTTATGAAAATAAAAGATAAACAAGTATCTGAATTAAGTGACCCAGAATGGATATGTGACTTAGCATTTCTGGCGGCTATTTGAATGATTTAAATTTGAAACTTTAAAAACAAGGACAGTTAGTAAATGATTTGTACAGCCATTTGAAAGCGTTTCAGATCAAACTACGCTTGTGGGAGTTACATATGCTGTTTGGTAACAGTTACCATTTCAACACGCTCTCTGCGTATGAAAATATTGCTTATGCTTAATATGCTGAATAACATTGTCGTATTATTTCATGTCTAATAAATATATTAGATATTAGATTAAAATATATCACTACTTTCAAATGCACTAAGTACTTTTAAACGCGGCCCGCGAACGTATTTGCACGCTATAGTTTGGCACTCAACATGTCTCAACATGTTAATGATTCAGCATTGCAGATATCGTTCCCAAAATAAGGGCCCGACATGGCAAACTTATCGCGCAGATTAGATATCAGCAGAATATCAGCACCTGTCGCAATGATTAAGTGCTTTTTTCTGTATTTGTTTTGATAGGCTAAGTCCAAAGCTACTAAGACTACTGGCGATAAGTGGGAATATAACACAATCAAAACGAACGACGATGGACTAATTCGAAAATTATCTTATTGGTACTATCAGAAAAATTCCTGTTCGAACAGTTTCTAAACATTTTCCTTTACTACCGGCGCACACATCGACAAAATCGTGAAAATCGTGAAGTTATATGCACCAGTGGGGATAGCAGGAACAATTGACAAAAAACAAATTCGTATTTGTAATGTTAACGAAAGAGAATTGTATGAAAATTATGACAGAGCCCATTCGATAACATTACGACTACGTAATAATTATCAATTGTTCATCCTTGGGCTAGAGAAATCAGAACTAGTCACAAACTAATAACTCACAATAGAACAATAGAGTAAATAAGCCATTCAGACATTGCGGACGCGTCATCGGTCAATTTTGACATTTACACTGGCACACTTACGCGTTTATATTTAATAATAGTTAATTTACTTTGACTATGTCACATCAGCGCGCGGCCGGGCATCCTCATTTCACATGTATGGACTATGGCGAGCCAGCCGTAAAATATATCATTTTGTTATTTTATGATGCTATAACCCAGATCTATACACATTATATAACTACACCAAATTTCATCCATTTATATTCATAATTACAGAAGCTAGAAGGGCAGACTGACAGACAGACGGACGGACAGAGCGAAACTATAAGGGTTCCATGAGAATTACGAAACCCTAAAAAGTCAACACAAAAAAATATTACCTGGTAACACTAATATTGCACGGGGATTCCCCGAAATTTCTCATACGGCCTTGTGACTTTTAATATTGATGCATAGCGCATAGGCAAACCACATTACAATTTACATCGTAACGCCTTAGAATATAGTTCATTATTGTTTAATGGTTGTCTGGGGAATTTTCCCAAAAATCAAAATTCAATTTCTCTTTGTTTTTAACGAAAGTGCTTAGTTCAGTGATGCCACTTTAGCCACTTTTTAGCTAGATCTAGCCACATTTACGGAATAGTTAGCTACATTTTTTAAAATATAGTAGCTAAATTTTTTAGCCACACTTATAGCTACTTTCATCACTGTTACTAATTAAATAAGTTACCACTAGGTATTGTTTCAATCAATTTCAATTTGTTACGTAAAATGTACTTAGGCGCGAATGAATGCAACAACTGTTTTGGTAAGTTTTTAAATTATGAGATGGCAACCCTAAATATGTCTATGGTCTAAGTAATCCTGCCGCGGTCTTTAATTTCCTTTTCACCGGGGAATACCCTGCATGTGAATCAAAGTGTGAGTAGTGAATTGTTCGGTGCATTACCAGTTACCACTTGCGTTGTGTGCATTTCGACTTTCGATTGCGTAGTTGATATTTACATTATTTACGTTGTGAATTTTGTTTCCATCATGGAAATACCTTTAAAAAAGAAACTATATTATCAGAAGTATCGTGCGGAATGGGAATCCCAGGAAGAATTTAAAGGATGGTTGAGACCGGTTGCAGGTGATACAACAAAAGCAATGTGCATTTTTTGTACTACTGAATTAAACGCTAAAATGTGGGACATTAAAAAGCACGCTGATT
Source organism: Phengaris alcon alcon (assembly GCA_037179445.1). Lineage (NCBI taxonomy): Eukaryota > Metazoa > Arthropoda > Insecta > Lepidoptera > Lycaenidae > Phengaris > Phengaris alcon. Next base: position 280,191 of record JAYRCH010000125.1, read on the forward strand.
CTAAAAAACATAAGCAAAAAACTGAATTGAAAACTGGTGAGTTAATTAATCTTTTCTATACTATACTATAGTCTGTCAAAAAAGTAAAGAAATTAAAAAGTGGCAACATCGTAGTGTCCTCCCTTTCAAATCAATCTAAGAAAAAAAAGGGATGACACTACGATGTTGCCACTTTTTAATTTCTTCACTTTTTTGACAGACTATACATTAATGTTTTAGTGCTCGTAGGAACGAACACTATAATATTATTATCAGTTATTAATAGTTTATGCACAACTTACGAATAGGTCCACAATTAAAAATTCGAAGTCCGAAAACACTCAGTTTATTCACTCACTTTTACACTATTTGTTTCACTATTACAATATTGTCTATATTAAGTATTAACTCTATTTAATAAGTTTAGAAAACTGCACGAAAAACTGGGCAAAATAAATTGCCGACGTAGTCTATGATAAAATATGACGTAGTCTACACACTAATGTATTATTTATTTTTTATATGATTTTTTTTACTATTTAATTAAATTACATATTTTATGATATTATACTAATAGATTATGATATAAATATGATGTTAAGTTAGAAATAGAGTTTCTAACTTTTAATTTTCAGGAGCTGCCACAATGTAATAAATATGAAAGTGTGTTTGTTTGACCGTCTTTCATTACCGTCGATTATCATGAAACTTTGTGCACATATTCTTAGAGGTGTTAGAAAGGATATAGGATAAATACGTCTTCAACGTGAGCGAAGCCGCGGGCGGATCGCTAGTATATGTTTGTTCAGTGTTACTACACTGAACAAACATATACTAGCGTTACTAACTTAACTACACGTTAATTTTTTCTTTTATTTCAGGTAACAAACCATTGTCCTTTAAAACATTTCCCAAAACTACAGTGCAACCAGCTGATCAAGCTGCAGGATCGTTATCCTTATACATTGCTGAACATTCTTCAATCCGTAGTGTTGACCACTTAACGGATGCATGCAAGAAAGTTTTTAAGGATTCACCAGCTCCAAACGAGTTGAAACTGCACCGAACAAAATGTACACAGATAATAAATTACGTTTTAGCTCCACATTTTCGCACTCTTCTGCTTGAAGATATAGGTGATCAAAAATACAGCCTTTTAATTGACGAGTCGACTGACGTAAGTATTTATAAGTATCTGGGGATTGTAATACGATACTTCAGCGACAAACAGAACCGAATAGTAAGTTCTTTCTTGGCATTAGTCAAATTAGAAACTTGTGATGCGAAAGGTATTGTCAATGGCTTGGCAGCTTGCTTACAAGAATATAACCTGCAACTAAAAAACCTTGTGGGAATAGGTACCGACAATGCATCTGTCATGGTGGGAATCAATAACGGCGTCCATGCTATCTTAAAACGAGACTATGGCCTAGAAAACCTTATACTAGTCAAATGCATATGTCATTCGTTACAATTGGCTGTCTCGCACGCATCTGAAAATACCATACCAAGAAACATCGAGTTTTTTGTGCGCGAAATTTATTCATGGTTTTCAATCTCGCCAAAACGAAGAGAGGAATACAAAAAAATATACCAACTTATAAACTGTAATGAAGAACCTATGAAACTCTTGAAGGTTTGCGAAACACGTTGGTTGTCGATCGAACCAGCTATAGTAAAAATTTTAGCTCAGTGGGAAGAGCTCAAGTTTTAAGCTCACTTTAACATAGTGAGATCAAAAGATAATTGTTATACAGCCGAACTCCTAAGCAGCATGCTGAATGACGAGGTTACTAAATTATATTTGCTCTTTTTACGCGGCGTTCTAAATGATGTCCATGATGATTGCTATTAAAAGTTTTGAAGGTGAAAATACAAACCCGTTGAGGTTGTTGAATACTTTGGCAACACTCTTGAGATCTATCTGCACAAGGATTTTGTCTCCATCCGCCCAGGCGCAACAGCATTATTTAGAGAACCCAATTCACGAAAGGGATGTTAATCCTACAGCTTATTTGGGCTATGCTTTCGAAACTGCATTGCGAAGTTCCCAGCTGCAGCCAGAATCAAAACTTTTGTTAAAGAGACGCTGTTCAGACTTTTTGGTTAAACTGATTCAGCAATTACAGCAACGTCTTCCTACCAACTATAAACAGCTGGAAAAAATGTCTTTACTAAGCCCAGAGGAAGCTTGCAAACCTGAAAAAGATTTCTCTATTTCAGAATTAGCAAAGGTTTTCGGATTTTCGGATGATAAAATCGACAAAATTATGCAACAATGGAGCATTATTCATTTTGAGAAATGGGATTCAAGTGATGTGGTTCAATTTTGGGTCGAGGTGAAAAATTTTAAAACTGCCAGCGGAGACAGTGCGTACAAAGATCTTTCTGAGTTGGCAATGACAGCATTATCTTTACCGCACTCCAACGCCGAAGTAGAAAGGCTTTTCTCCGTCATGAGCATTATCAAAACCAAACATAGGAACAGAATGGGTTTGCTGACTTTAAATTCAATTCTGCGAATCAGAGATTTTTTGAAAAAATGTTCGGAGACGTGCGCTACCTACGTAATTCCTGATAATATACTTCAAGAAATAGGAAAAACGAAGAAACCCGTACTAAATGACGAATCCGAACCTTCAACATCACAAGAATCACAAGACGTCGACATCGATTTTGAGGACATTTTTCTATAAAGAATAATAAAAAAAAAATATTATACTTAAAATTAAAGACTTTTTACCCACATTGTTTTTTTTTGGCCACTTTTAGCAACTTCTAACATAGTCATTTTTTTTCGAAACTAGCCACTTTTTACCGTATGCTTAGCAACTTTTTCATTGGGCAAGGTGGCAACACTGGCTTAGTTATGTTCATACCTTATTCTTATTTCGTTCGTTCACTAGTGCACTGGTTGTGTAATTTTGTTGTGAATTATTGTGCTTTTGTTTTTGCTTCGGTACCATGGCAGTCTCCGATTGTACTTGGGCTAAGTTACGAGTACTGGAGTAAAACGTAGAAAATATTTACAAAATTATTAAAAAGAATGAAAAGCACGACCAGGAGGTCTAAAAAGACCACTTTAGGTGTTTCACATTATGTTTCATATATTTTTTTCAACTCATACCTCTAGGGCGCCCCATCAGCGTTGTACGGTTATTAGCTTGACTATTTTTTATTAGATAATAGTACCAAAAACAAATTAAATTACGTACAAAAATATATGGTGGTCTCTTTTTAATGTATTTAATATTGAAGCCAATGAAAAGGATGACAAATCTATGATACACACATTTATAATCCTAACAAATATCAAAAGATATAGCCACTTGAAGACAACTTAAGTGGTGTCAAATTGCTTTCATTGTTTAGTAGTTTCAGTGTGTTGTGAAGTGCAATTTTGTTCAGAATGTTTTTGGTAAGTAGCTAATTTTATCTAAAATAAAGGTAATATCAATTTTCGTCATAGTTTTGCTATTATGAACTTGTATTTTATAATTTAGTTGCGTCCATATACCAACCCAGTTTTGTATTATAATAAACTATGAATATTTCTGGTAATATTTAACTTTTAATAATAGAAAATATTATTAACGATTGTTTTACTATAATAAAAGAACTAGTTAGTATTATAAATAAATCAGAAAAAAATAAATAATAATACGATGTTTGCTAGTAACCGTTGTACGGCGTCGGGACGCCCGGCATTTTGTATACTACTAATGAACATACAACTGTGGAGCCGCCTAAAGTCGGTTTTATTTTCTACATACAACCCACTTTTTTATTTTCGTATAAAAAACATACTAAAACATAAAAACTGTATGATAGATATACCTATAAATAAATAATATATATATAATTTAAAATCTATAATCTAACGTACTAATATTTTTATTTAAAATACTCAATTAAGTTCATTTAAATGTCGTACAAAAACATTAAAAAAATTGACGAATGACGACTCCAAAGATCTTTTGTTCGTAAATTATTAGATAACTATGAAATTTTATCAGTTTTTCAAACAATTTTTAATAACTCTAGAAAAGCCTAAGAAATGTGTATTTATATATTTTGGTTCTATATTTTGTGTAGTTTTTGACAAAACAGCTCATATGTAAAAACATCAAACCGTTAAACTGTTATCAGCCTGTTATGTAACAGTGGTATTTTTACCGATTTTTTTTTTGTTTTTAAGATATGTAATGATCGGGCCACTTAATATACATGATTTTTTAAAAAAGAAACTATATTAGGTAAGGTTTAATAGGAGACCACAAAAAATACATTTTATGTGGATAGTCAGGTCCAAAAAAGGCTTTTGAACTCGCGTCTCTTACAATGATTATTTTTGAAATAACGCATTCGCTTTAGCGTCTTAAATTGTTTTTTAAATGCTTTTTTCGACAACAAATGTGTGATTTTACAAACTTGTGCGACATTCTTATTAGAATAATTCCAATTGTTCATTTTTTTAGATTATATTAAATACTTATTAAAGGAAATTTTACGTAGATTCCGAATATACTAATATAAGCTAGTACACTCATACGAATTTTCGTCGAAATCTGCATTTTAGCGCTGACCGGCAACCTAGGTCATACGTCAGATTTGAAGGGGGGCGCTTGACGTAATATGTCGTTTATCGCTTGGGGCGCCCGAGAGGGTAATGTGCGCCATTTTACGCATTTCTATTGAAAACTGTCAAAATTGATATTAGAAAACATCAATTTTACGCACTTTTTGGTTACAAATTAGCCCAAAAGGCAAACAACGCGCTCATTGCAAAAGTTGCAATAAAGATATAAATACACACACCGGCATATTTAGCGGAACATAAAATAAAGGTATGATATCAGTATCATATAAGGTTGCTGGCTGGTTTATACGTCATTTAATTTAAAAAGAAATATTTTCAAATTAAGAAAACAACTGAACATCACATTTTATGCAATTGTTTTAATTTTATTCAAATACACCTTATCTGGAGCGAACTTATAGTATTTCTTCCTTCTGAGTTTGATTTAAAATTTCATTGAAATACTGTTTTTTGTTAGTTTTTTTTAATCGCGTATCTTTTTGGAGTTGAGGACTGAATTATGCCTGACTTAGCCCCAACGGAGATTGCCAGGGCACTCGAAATGCGAAGAAATGGTCAAACCTACCTAGTATAAACTATAAACCTAGTGATATCCAGAGATCTTCGTCGACCAGTTTCAACGATCCATCGCAGTATCCAACGGTTCAGGAAGACCGGTACTCATGTGAGAAGAGCAGGACAAGGCAGAAAAAGACGCACTTCGAGTAGGGATGATCGTTTCGTTCGGCTTCGTGTACGTAGGAACCCCCGTTTGACGGCCGTCCAAGCCCGACATGAGTTAGAAGCAGTGCGGGGTGTAACCGTAAGTGAGCGTACGGTACGAAGGTTCGAAGAAGCTGGTTTGGGTTCATTTGTGCCCGCCAAGGCTCCAAGGCTCGAGGTAAATCATCGTAGAAACAGGTTAACTTTTGCTCAGGAACATCTACTTTGGAACGCGGACCAATGGAGTAAGGTATTGTTTAGTGATGAGTGCAGAATTCTCTTAAATCAAATTGACGGCAGGCAAAGAATATACAGACGCAAAGGAGAACGATACATTCAGACAAATTTTGAAACTACAGTTGCATACGGTGGTGGATCAATAATGGTTTGGGCGGGCATTTGTTTGGGAGCTCGCACAGACTTGGTAGTGATTGACAGAGGGAGTCTGACTGCAGACCGCTATATCAGAGAAGTTTTAGAAGAAAATGTCGTACCGTTTGCCCCATATATCGGTGACGATTTTGTTTTTATGCAGGATAATGCTCGGCCGCATACCGCTCGGGTAACTCAAGCTTATCTTAATGATATGAATATCACTGTTATGGAATGGCCGGCGAGATCACCGGATATGAACCCAATAGAGCACGTTTGGGACTTGCTGAAAAGAAAAGTTAAGTCCAGAATTCCAGCTCCTGCTAACGTGGGTGAACTGCGAATCGCCGTAGTTGAGGAATGGCGGAGACTATCCCAGGAGACCATCGATAACATCATTCTCAGTATGCCTAGACGGGTAGAAACTTTAATAAGAGCACGTGGAGGAAATACGCGATATTAATCACCATTTTTCTAATTTAATTAATTGTTATTTTAATATTAATTTTCACTTTTCCCGGTTACATGAAAAGTTCAAAAATGTATCATTTTTCACAAATAGCCTTTACTCGCAAAATCTGTTCTTAATGTGATCTCATTTTAAGTAAAACAAATGAAACTTTAAATAACAAAAGAAGTGTAGTAAGTAGATTAAAAAAAAACATATTTTTTTTAATTATGGACCTTTTTTTGTGTTCCGCTAAATATGCCGGTGTGTTTATTTATTCAGGTTTTGACGCCGTTAAATGATATGCCCGCGTGCCAATCACATATTAAAATCCTCCGATAGGAGTACCACCAAACATCTTTGCTTAGTAGTCAGATACTTAAAGAACAATCATGTGGGAGTTTGACGTTTATTTTTCGGGCTTATCCCAGTTGTAGCCGCAGAATTTAGGTGCTACTACATTACACAAAGTATTGTAGACGGTTTTGTTCGATATAATATTCCTTATAAACAAAATCTCATAGGTTTTGCTTCCGATGGTGCAAGTGTTGTGGTGGGAATTAATAATTCAGAGTGCTAAGTGTGATTTTTTCTTTTCGCATTCGATCGTGAGCGCGTTTGGCGTTTACTAGGAATTTGTATGTGATTTTTACAGCGCCACCTAGTTGTAAACGCGACAACTAGGTCAAATGCGGGAATCATCGTCGTCGTCACTCGGACTTAGTCCGCGAACCGTATCCTCGTACCAAATCCAGTTTCGCTACAGACGCACACGGATTTGGTCCGGCAGACCGAATTAAAAACTCGCCACTCATGTGTTTGATTTTCAGCTCTATTGCATTAGCGCAGAGTTCTATTTACAGTGCTATTTTTGGACGACGACGATAATTCCTGCAATTCATTGAAATCGAGCAGTGACACCAACTCTCAATAATATTTCTCTCCAAATTTAGCACTTAGTTCGACCCAGATAAGTTCTACTTTTTACGAGATTTACGCTAATTTTATTGGACTATAATTGGCATAACTCAATTATAGTCCCACTCGAGGGACTGTGTATATTTTGACGTTATAGAGTTGTCGTTAAATGGAGAGAAGAAAAATCTGTATCAGTAAAACTTTTTCGTCAATACACAGTGATTTTCTCTTACTTGCCATGTTTACAGTTAGAAAGTTTGTGAGCAAATAATAATATGATAACGTGTAAGTAGATAATATACGTACATAGATCCATGACTCCTACTGATAACAGTCTACACGTGCAAGCAATCCCAATTTGTAAACAAAAGAACGGATTTCTTAGAAAGTTCGGTTTGTATGATGCCGACAGTTTATTACGGGCCAGGATAGTAAAGCGACAATAGAACATACACAGCTGCGCAGTTTTTACTAATTTTGGTAACTAAAAAAGAACTTTTTATTACTTAATTCTTGTCGTTATTGAGTGTGGTCGTAATGCTATATAGAGTGTATCATTGTATGGAAGACTAGCTTAACCAAATAAAGCCGAGTGATTTCGACGCTTTAGGGAGTTTGTCGTTAAATCGAGTGACGTCACATGGAGTTTACACTGTATTGATTCCATTCCTTGGATTGAGTCGCATTATAGAGCTATAGAGCTCGGCGTCTAAAAAGGAGGTCATCTCGCATTAGACTACTGTAGGTCGCTAGGGGCCCAAAAGTTTGATATAAAACCGCCGCCCGGTCTGGCGGTTCTAAATCTGGCAGATTTTTTTTTATCGACCAAAATGTGTGAAGATTTTTCGAGTAAAAAAAGTCATGAGGAACAAGAAAACTGTTTTGATACACGGCTGCGCGCCAACTAGAAACCGATAAAAATGCAAGTCTGGCAGTCCTACTCTTGACCAGTTTCCAGCCAGACCGCCCTAAACGTGTAAGAATTTTCAGTAAAAAAAAGATCATAGGGAACAAGGTCAAGGCATACGTCAATCTGTTCGTCTCCTAATCCTCTTCCGAAAACCGTTGGTCTGGTTCTCCTCCTCAAAATCCTCAAATCTGCCCAAAGTCTCAACCAGACTGGTATAAAGTTACTGTGATGTCTAGCTATAAAACCTGAAATAATAAACGTGTAGCACGGCTCAACTGGTGGGGCGACGCGTCACTACGTGGCGAACAGCCAGGCGGCACGGACGTTCCTAGTTAGCCTGTGTTTACCTACTTACTGAAAAGTGTGTTTCATTGTTAACCACCTTGCAAGACATAACATTGGCGACGAGTAAAAAGCGCAGTAAGTAAAACTACAACAAATTACCTTACAGAAGTTGGTAAAAAAAAAAAGGGTAGTGTGGTGTGTGTATGCGCTAAATCTTGAAACATTATAAATTATGCTTTGCTGTTTTGTTCGTCTATCTGTATTGTAATTATAAACAAAAGATAAGTTGCCGCGCATACGCATATTTACCTACCTACATAATTAAATTCTAACTGAATATAACGTTTAATTAATATACGTTTAATTACCTAACTGTCTGTAAATACTATACGCTTGTACCTATCGAAGTATTCGATCAAAGTTTCAACGATAATAGTATCGTTAACAATATGTACCTACCCGCTTTAATAAAGTCTTCTTCAAGTATTTGAAGCAATATAATATAATATTTGAAACTGGGTAATTAAACAGCAAACAAGTGTCACAAAATCGTTAAGACTAAATACAGGTTACGCTGTACTTTTGCATATCTGTTTATCGTTATTATCAAAACAACATAGACATGCCTGAAATCGCTTCTCACCAGAGCGGCTCACTATACAATATACGAGTACGTTAGCGATTAGTGTAATAGATTTTGTCGTTAATAAATTACGGAAACTAATACTATAATATAATTATACTATAATAAACTATTAAATATATTATTATTATTTACTAAAATTATCGCATACAAGCGCAACGTAGCATGTAAACAATAACTGACTAGTTTTGACACTAAAATGATTGTTTAGGGACGTGACCTGATAAACTTTATTAACGACATCAGATTGTACATTTTAGCGTTTTCATAAACCAGAAAAGCTTATGATGAGAATATGATAATATTTTAGTATTAGTTATTTTATCAACGTAGAAAAATAATTTTTATAAACGTTTTAAACATTGAAATTAGATTCGTCTTTCCCTTAATTACAGAACGTCCAATATGTCACAGCAATTACCAGTTCCGACGATAGAACCGTTTGATTGTGAGGGTGAACCACATTCCATAGGATTGCGTTGGGAAAGATGGAAACGCGCACTAGAAATATATTTCATAGCATCAAACATATATGATCATAAAAAGAAGCGCGCTATGCTACTACATTCTGGTGGCATGGCATTACAAAATATACATTTTAATATTCCCGGATCACATGAGACCGATTCCAACGCGTCAGATGTATATGCAACCGCGATAAAAAAATTCGATGAGTACTTCTCACCAAAGCAAAGTTACTTATTCGAGAGGCATGTTTTTCGCTTAATGAAACAAGAACCTGATGAGAAATTCGATAAATTTTTGATTCGGCTAAGACAACAAATTTCTAAATGTAATTTTGCTCGGGAAAACGAAAATCTGATCGACCAAATCACTGAAAAATGTAGTTCCACTCAACTGAGAAAAAATATTTTGACACTCGGTGATTCAGCCACTATCGAAAAAATAATCGCTGAAGCAAATTCGTTAGAAACCGTAGAAAGACAATTAACCGACTTCCACGATAAACAGAGCAAAAATATAATAAGTTCTAGTCTTAACAAAATCGACACAAAAAACAAGACACGATCTAATAAGACAGAAGTTGATTCCTGCTGTCGATGTGGCAGTAAATATCATAAAAGTGATAGTAGTTCTTGCCCTGCAATAAATGAAAACTGCGTAAAATGTGGTTTTAAAGGTCATTTTCAGAGACACTGCAGAACAAGGGCCAATAAAAGGAAAGGAGGTGGTTCTATCGCTAAATGATAGAAAATCTAAAAAAACGAAACCAGAAATATCCAAAAGCAAAGAGCCTACATCAGTAGACTATATTTTCCACATCGACGATGATGCAACAATAGACTGCCAGGTAGGTGGAACTAATATTAAAATGTGAATCGATTCTGGTAGTAAGTCAAACATTATAAATGACAAAACATGGGAATTCATGAAAAAATGCAAAGTCATAGTTTCCAACCAACAAAAAACCACGGACAAAACTTTCATAGCCTACGGTGCTCAACAGCCTTTAGAAGTATTGGGCTCGTTTGATGCAAACATAAAAATTGGTCCAATGTCTCGCATAGAAAAATTTTATGTCATTAAAAATGGTTCAAGGAACCTTTTGGGTAAAGAAACAGCAGTTACTTTAAATGTTTTAAAGTTAGGGCTAGAAATAAATTCCGTGGAACAAAAACCATTCCCGAAACTCAAAAATGTTGAATTGGAAACCGCTATTGACAAAACAGTACCCCCAGTTTGTCAACCATACAGACAAGTCCCAATTCCTTTGGAATCAAAGATAAATCGTAAAATTGATGAACTGGTAAAAATGGACATAATTGAACCCGTGAATGAGCCAAGCAGTTGGGTTTCTCCGATGGTTCCAGTCCTAAAGCCTGATGATGATGTTCGTATTTGTATAGACATGCGCGCGGCTAATAAAGCCATTATTCGAGAAAATCATCCTTTACCGACTATGGAACAATTAATACCGAAATTTGGCAAAGCAACATATTTTTCAAAATTAGATATCAAAAATGCTTTTCATCATGTAGAACTTAAAGAAAGTAGCAGAAATATTACTACTTTTATTACGGACAGAGGTATTTATCGTTACAAAAGATTAATGTTTGGGATATCATGTGCGCCTGAAAATTTTCAAAAAATTATGGAAAAAATGTTATTGCCATGTGAGGGAGTTGTAAATTTCATAGATGACATTGTTGTATTTGGACGTGACAAACAAGAACACGATGCCAGGCTTGGACGTGTTCTCGAAGTACTCAAAGACAACAATGTTCTTTTAAACAAAAAAAAAATGCATCTTTAATGCAAAAACCGTACAATTTCTTGGCCACGAACTTTCATCATCAGGTATAAAGCCATTGGACAAATATATTAAGACAATAGAAAAATTTAGACCACCAGAAACCATCGAAGAAATTCAAAGTTTTCTGGGGTTGATAATTTTTGTTGGGAAATGGATACCGAATTTATCAACCTTGACTGAACCTATCCGGCAATTACTGCGACAAAAAGTTCATAAAAAAGCTAATATAACTGTTTTTTGGAAAAAAGAACAAGCACGAGCTTTTGAGGATCTGAAAAATAGTCTATCAAAAATTCCAACACTAAGTTATTATGATCCAAAAGATCGTACCCATGTAATTACTGATGCAAGTCCAGTAGGTTTAGGCGCCGTACTGATTCAGTATGATAGCACAGGACCCCGTATTATAGCTTTTGGAAATAAAAGTTTGACAGACGTTGAAAAATGATATTGTCAAACAGAGAAGGAGGCATTAGCTTTGGTCTGGGCAATTGAGCATTTTCACATGTACCTATACGGCAAAAAATTTAAGCTCGTCACAGACCACAAACCTCTTGAAGTCATATTCGGTACCAAATCGAAACCATGTGCTCGTATCGAAAGATGGGTCCTTCGATTACAAGCATATGATGATAAAGTTATTTACAAACCAGGTAAGTCGAACGTAGCGGATCCACTATCGCGTCTATGTACAAGTCCTCCACCTCAGAATAATCCATCTGAAGACGAATACCATGTGAACCAGATTGTTGAATACGCATGACCAGTAGCACTGACACTGAAGTCAATTATCGAAGCGTCAAATGATGATGAAGACTTTAAGTTAGTCAAAGATGCTTTGATGAATGATAACTGGAATGCTGCAGTTATTCACTATAAGCTATTTCGACACGAACTTTGGTTGCATAATGGCGTCTTATTAAGAGGAAGCAAAATAGTAATTCCCACCAAATTACGCAAAATCGTGCTGGCGTCCGCTCATGAGGGCCATCCAGGTATTGTCAACATGAAGGCTAGATTACGAACTAAAGTATGGTGGCCTAAGATAGACAGAGACGCTGAAAATACAGTTAAGAGCTGCAAGGGCTGCACGCTTGTCTCAGCCCCTAACCCATCAGTACCCATGAAAAGACGCGAGCTTCCTTCTAAAGCTTGGGTAGATACTGCTGTTGATTTCTTAGGTCCATTACCAAGTGGGGATTATCTGTTAGTAATTATTGATATTAGCAGGTACAAAGAGATTGAAATTATGAGATCCATATCTTCCCAAGACACAATTAAAGTATTAAAGAAAATATTTTCACGGACTGGAAACCCAGCTAGTATAACAGCTGATAATGGCAGGCAGTTTTGTAGTCAAGAATTTAAAACATTCTGTACAGACCAAGGAATAACACTTTTTAATACTATATCTTACTGGCCACATCAAAACGGCGAGGTGGAGAGGCAAAACCGAGACATCCTTAAACGATTGAGAATTAGTCAAGAGTCAAAAATCTGATTGGAAAGATGATTTACTCAAATATATAGTCATGTATAATAGTACTCCTCATCCTTCTACAGGTAAATCCCCATCCGAGCTGTTCTACGGAAGACAATTCCGGGACAAATTACCTTTTTTAGATGATCTGGAAAACAATTATGATGGAGAAATAAGGGATAGAGATAAAGAAAAAAAGGAAAAAAGCAAATTAATAGAAGATAGGAAAAGGAAAGCTGTAGACAGAGAACCGACAATCGGCGAAAGAGTATATGTAAAGAATTTGATTAAGGAAAGTAAACTCGTCTGAATTTAATCCAACACCCCATACTGTAGTGAGTGCTGAGGGAAGCGACATAAATATAAGAAACGAGGAAACAGGTCAAGAATACAGAAGGAATATTGTACATTTAAAGAAAGTGGAAGGCCAATGGAAATTTATTGGTGATAATAGGACAGCGGAATAGTTAGTGAGTTAGCTTTAAAAATATATGAAGTACTATCGACAAAGTTGCTGCTAATCCAGGCAAAAGATGAAAATCACTTAACAGCGGCGTTGAATCGTGTGCACACGCATATACTCATGTGTAAATATGTAGTTCTGTCGATGCGGTCATTTCCTTTGTGTTTAAAAACATTTTGTTATTAACTGTATTGTATTTGTTATTAGTATTTGTTAAAAACATGTTGCTAAACATTTTCATTTTGAAGTGCCAAAATGAAAATGTTTAGCAACTGGTCCAGCGGGAACTTTGTCGATATTGTACCTACCTATTAAGTTGGATATAACATGTGCAATTTCAAATAACTTATAATCTACCTTAGTATCAATTATCTCAGTATGAATGTTTTTTATATTTTTAATGATTCAACAGAATTAGACTAAAATAGTTGATTTTGAACTTAATGATATTGTGTTGATTTAGAATACACCTAAATACTTTGAACTGATTAATAAGCTCCCTTGTCTTGTAATTCTAAATGTGTTCTTAACAATTATGAAAAAGGAGAGATGCGATGTCTAGCTATAAAACCTGAAATAATAAACGTGTAGCACGGCTCAACTGGTGGGGCGACGCGTCACTACGTGGCGAACAGCCGGGCGGCACGGACGTTCCTAGTTAGCCTGTATTTACCTACTTACTGAAAAGTGTGTTTCATTGTTAACCACCTTGCAAGACATAACAGTTACCTCCTGCGATGCTTACTAATAGGTAAATAATGAGTAATTTGCACTTAATGAACCGTGATTTTAATTGATTTGTGTACAGCACAATGATCAATGAAGTACGGTTAGTGTTTCATTGGTGTTGGAACCACTTTCTCGATTTAACAATTATTATAATAGCTTTAAAGCTATAGCTTTAAATAACAATTAATATTTATTGTTTTAAAGTGCAATACTTATTGGAAGTAAAAAACAGTATTATAATCATACTCACATAACGTGTAGAAGTGGAATTCACAGTTTATGAAGTAGGTACATAGACCAACAGTCAATTTTTACACTATCCTTGTACCGTCCTTTAACTACAAGCCTCTAAATCCTCTTCAGAACTTATCAATCGGTATACTGTAAACTTTATACTTAGATCGAGACTAATTTTTGAATTAATACACTAAAGACAGCAATAACCAGTCACTCAGCTCTCACGGATACAATGGAGAAAAAACAAGAGCCGCTTAGGTACGTGTGCACCGAATGTACTTAAACATTATGTAAACATCAAACGAACTTAACGATAAATTGTATGCCTTCACCATATTAAAATAAACCGGCAACATATAAAAATAATGTCAAGCGTACGCGTTGCGAGTACAGGCATACTGTGAAGGGATGCGGATTTAGGAATTCTCGATTTTAGAAAAAGATTGCAAGCAATGCGTTTTCGTTTTTAATAATTCATGAAAATAAAATCTTTCCCAAACTGAATTTATTCATTGTTTCTAGATCTATCCTTACACAGTCAAAAGCATTCTCTGTTTACCTCGGTGAAAGGTGTATGTAAGAAGGAAGTGAGTGTTGTCTCTTATAAAACGCTTTGCATAAAAAATCCTTACATTATAAAACAATATTTATTTTAATTGCCGAGACATTATTCCTCGTGAGCCGCGATGGGTGCGTCATTTGTATCATTTGTGTCCAGTACATACATGCCCTGTTCTGAGGTGGCTAACTCAATAGAGATATAGAATTTTCCACATGAACAAAATTTTCGTATAAGGAAAAGGCTGCTCCAGTGCTATCTTTAGCAATTAGCTAAGCTTGAAAGAAGCCTTAACAATCTTCACGGTACCAACTAGATATGAGCGCCGCGCCGGCGCGCCGTCGTCGCCGCGAATTCTCACGACGCGCCGCCGCCGAGGAAAAAGAGCGGCGCGCCGCCGGTCAAGTCGCGACTTGTCGGGTCGCCGTGCCGCACGGTCCTATAACTGTGCGGTGTGCCTCTACTCCCCCCGCGATGCTCCCTCTCCCCGCCCTGCCCGGCCGGCCGCGCGTTCCCTCATCCGATCAGTCGAGTAGAATACTTTACCGAACGCGGTGTCCGTTTTGCAGCGGCGCGGCATAAACAATGGCGTCACATACTAGTATTGACGTATTTAAAACTAAAATTAAAGATATTTTCATTACACCAATGAAAAATCTGTCCACAAAACATACGCAGAGTTTTTGCTGGACCGAATTTGGCCCGCTATCTGTCGACCTGCAACGAAAACGAAGAACTGTTTTGGTTGATCAAGTATATTGTGCAGCTTGCTTGCGAAATGCAAAAAATGAAGATGAAAACAGTGTGTTTTCGAAGTAAGTATACATATTATTATATTATTATTTCAGTAAGTAGTTAAAAGGTTAAATTAATTAATGAATTTCATCTTTCTTTTCAGGGCTCAAGTGAAAGGTTACGGAAAAAGCGTAGCGACGAGTAATCTTCTAAGACATTTAAAAAATGTCCATAGTTTGGAAGACAATAAAGCCCAAAACATTTCGAATATAAAAGAGTTTTTCACTCCAAAAAGTCCGAGAACACCAAGTACAACTGCAAAAAAACGCGATAAGTGGGCGCTATCTCGAGATTTAGCCCTATGGTTTGCTAGATCGCTGATGCCATTTGATACTGTGGATAACGATGCAATGATCGACTTCTTTAAAAAATATAACATCATTGTCTCTGAAGCAGACTTACCTTCTAGACAAAATATAGCACGAGAAGGTCTAGAAGACGTATGCAATAGCATGCTCGCGTTCATAAATAATTTCATTTCTAAGCAAAACTGTCGATTTGGTGCTTTGACTGCCGATATGTGGACCGATAAATACAGACGACGTAATTATATAACATGCACTTATCATTTTCTTGCGGAAGACATGACGCTTATAAAACTAACACTAGCAACGAAACGAGTTATGAAGAAACACACTGGCGAAACGATTCGAAATGAAATTCAGGAGTTGTTGCGCTCTTTCAGAATAGAAAATAAAAACTTTTATTTAGTTACTGATGCAGGTGGTAATATGAAGCGCGCTGCAAACTTATTAGGATTTGACAACCAACTCTGCCTTGAACATGCACTTCATAACTTAGTAAACGTAAACGACATCGAAAAGACTAGAGAAATATTCAAAATTTTGAAAAAATGCAAAAAGATTGTAAAGCATGTTCGCTACAGAGCACCTCAGGTCGAAAACGCTGCTTCTGCAGAACAGCGAGAGTTACTGTCGTTTATTGAAGACATTGGCGAACATGTAGAAGATACCGACTACGATACGAGTGAAGACGAATCAGGTTCTGAAGCAAGTGAGGAGACTACAGGACCCGCTTCAAGTTCAAGACAATATTTGCCACCACCTCCTCCGACGATCAAAACGAGCACAAGTACGAGATGGCACAGTATTTTGATGATGTTACAGAGCATTTCACACCGTGCCAATCGCCAGCCCATTAACTTGATTCTCAGCGAAATTAGTAGAAGTTACCTCATTTTAGAAGAGTCTGAATATGTAATGATTGAGGCTTTAATAAAGTTTCTTGAAAACTTTAAGAAAATGGTTGAGTTACTTAGTTCGGAAACTCAGTCTACTATCAATCTGGCTTTAGTCTTTCGCTCAGAAATAAAAAGATTGCTAGCAGAAATGAACGATGATGAGCCTCTCGTAGTATCAAAGTTCAAAAATAACATGTTAGAGGGGTTAGAGTACCGTTTTCCTCTAACTGATGTAGTTGTCGCAGCAACGTTGCTGGATTGTCGGTTTCATGCTATTCATGAAATCGACGAATACATGCAAACTCACCAAATTACTAAAGTTTCCTTCATAGTAGATATGATCAACAGGCGATTGACAACAGAAGATCTTCAAGAAAACCAAGTAGTTGATTCTGCTAAAGCAGGACCGAGCTCTTCTGCTGATGTGTCAAATTATTTACTTGATTTGGCACGAAAACACACTACTGCTCACCGTGATTCTGATAGTGCAGTAGAAAACGAATGCTGGAAGTATTTCAGTACAGCAAGACCTAAAGATTTAGAGCCCTATGGTGGAAATATTCTACAGTTCTGGAAAGACAGAAAAAACTCAATGCCTGCGTTATACGCACTTGCACGCTCGATTTTGAATGTGCCGGCGACCAGCACCCCAAGTGAGAGGGTGTTTTCAACGGCAGGACTGGTTATAACTGCCAAACGTTCGCGTTTGAATCCACTTAGGCTTAATAGGATAGTATTTATCCATGATAACTATGCGTTCTGTAAAGATACCGTAAATTAGTTAATGGGTCTTTAGTTTTTAAAGCATATTTTGTCCTTTAATTTCTTTCAAAGTTTCATATTAAAAGATTCAAGTGATTAGATTTGTGTTAAAATATATAATTTAAGCAATGAAAACTTAGAGAAAGTAAGATTGCTACAAGAAGGATCGTATTTTTGTTGAATTTTTAGTTACCCAATAAAGAGTTTTTTTTTGTTAATTTATCTTATTTTTAAAAGAATTTAAACATTTAAACCAATACAATGTTACCCGCCTCCTTACTAAAGATAGTTAGAAAACCAAATAAATAGGTTAAATTGTTAATTATTAAAACTTAGGAAACAATTTATGATTAATCTCATTGCAAAGATCTCAAAATGTTTGTTCTTAAGTTTACTAAAGATTTAAAAATTAATAAATTAAAAAAATATACCGTTTTTGTTCTCAAAACCAACCTTCCTTTATTGTAAGTAAAGTTATTTCTAATTACTATAAAAAAAACAATTCTTGGTTAAAAAATCTTAAGGCTCAAGGTCACGCCGCCGACGCCGCCGCCGCCGTAGTAATTTTAGACCGGCGCCGCCGCCTTGGGATTGAGTGACGGCGCTCATATCTAGTACCAACGGAACTTGAATCGTGGCAGATTTCCGATGAACTTCTGCACGGCGAGAATAACTGAATGAGCTTTTACGTTATTAAAAAGTAGAATAGTAGGTATATAACCCACTTTTTTGAAAACAATCGTACAACATGAATTGCAAAAAAATTAAATAAAAATATATTTTTATGTTAAACGGTTTTATTACAATAGAAATAATGTAGGTAATGTACTAAAAGCTAAAAAATAATTCGGTAAGTCCTAGCTACCAGATCGCACCAATCTTCTCATCAATCTGGGGTATTGATCAGACAAATAATAAAATCGTTGGGCGTTGCGTATCTAGATTTAATATATGATAGTTTCACGCGCCCAACGAAAGATATTGATGATACCAAATTAATTGATGGAAAAATTTTAAGACTTCTAGCCAGAACCTCACTGAACAAAATAAGCTTTTAAATTCAAATCAACTTTGAGTACAATTTTTTAAAACGACAAATGCGAATTTTTATTCGGTATTGCTAAAAAAAAAAAAATTTTACACAAAAAACGGTTAGAAAAGACAAATGCAAAAAAATAAAGTTTTATAAAAATAAATAAGTAACAAATATATTGATATATTTTTTTTTTACTTTTTCCATAAAATACTATATTTTTTAAATGTACTATATTCTTTATAACTTA
This sequence comes from Phengaris alcon alcon, assembly GCA_037179445.1. NCBI lineage: Eukaryota > Metazoa > Arthropoda > Insecta > Lepidoptera > Lycaenidae > Phengaris > Phengaris alcon. The sequence goes on from JAYRCH010000125.1 coordinate 298,832, forward strand.
TATTGGAAAATATGTACTATATTTCGCCGATGTAATGTTGGCAACCCTAGTTTGAGAATGTGAATGCGAACATTCGTTACTTCATTCAAGCATGAATGAAGTAACGAATGGTAAATTACAATATAAAAATATTGTTAAATTGCTGCGCAATTTACAAAAACGTACAGTCTTCATCATCAAATTGTTATAAACTGCCAATTTTTTTGGTAATGTCAGAAATTTTTGAGGAAAAGGCATTGGTCTTTTAATCTTTACAAATACTAATAAATGTACTAATACTAATAAATAACAAATAATAACTATACTAATAAATGTACAATTTTCATTCAAAACTCATTTCCTGTAATAATTAATTTGCTTTGCAAGGAGTTCTAATAAGTAAAAAAAATATAATACACAAAAATATTTATCTGACCGCGATTTAAACCCACCACATTCCAAGTTTTCGAACAAAGCAAAAACATATGCAAACCAAACTGCCAATCCGACTGACATAATAGTCGAAATTAATGATATATTGTTGAATGACGAAAGAAAAAACATATAATATAGCTTAAAAACACGATTTTTCCACGATTTCCGAGAATATATGGAAATTCTCCTGATTTTTCTGTCGTTTACCGTTACCGTACCGTTTTAACACTTTTTAAATTGGCAACCCGTTTCATAGATAATAAATGTCTATGATATAGTTCTCCCTAGCGGGAAATTCCCCAATGTTAAGTATGGATAAACATTGAAGAATGTTCCATATATTTTGGGGAATACCCTTGATTCCTACAACTTGACGATAAGGGGATTCCCGCACAAGTATTCACTTGTCAGCAGAAAGTATCTGTTTACAATATACATAATACTTAATCAGTAAAACGTCGTCTGACGAGGAACCGAGTAGAAGCGCGGCTGCATAACGAAAAAAATATCAACAATGTTATAAAAAAGAATGGGAAGGAGAATTTTAAGGTTGGCTGCAAGATAGTCTTAAGGCTGCGACTATATGCTCCGGAATCCAGAAGCCTGTAGAAAATTCTGAACAGTAAAAATAGAACTCTGGGCTAATATAATAGAGTTTAAAATCAAACACATGAGTGTCGGGTCAAATGTCAATGTCAGATATGACAGCTCATTACTCGAAACTTCCATTTTTAACTCTATTGTAACCGAACAAAGCTCTTAACAACCTGACACGATCCTCATAAAACTTCTACCTAATAATGGCTCACACTGTAGTACACTGAAACAGCCGCAGCATAAAGAATAAGAAACCTCACAATCTTTGGCTAATTAATAATCATAATTCTTGCCGTCCAGGAAACTTGGTTGGCGCCTGGCTCTCGTTTCCGGGTTCCAGGATACGCCTGTTTCCGGGACGACAAGTCTGACGGCAGAGCTGGAGCAGGCATTTTGGTCTCCAGCCAATGTAGATGTTCTTTATATACACTTCCTGTACATAGTAGTTATTTTAATATTGTAGCTGTCCATGTTTTAGATACTATTTTTATGTCTGTGTACGTCCCTCATCCTAATCCCTCCATCTTCTCTGAAATTTCCTCCATAATTTCTACAGCTCCTTTCCCTCTGGTTGTATTGGGGGATTTTAATACTCATCATACATCTTGGGGTTCCCACTTTAATGATCCTAATTCCTCTTCCTTCATTGATTTGATTGATGATAATAACCTAGTAATTCTTAATGATGGATCCCCCACTCGTCGGGTCTCCCCTTTACAGAACCCGAGGAGTGTGGTTGATATATCATTCCCGTCCCTTTCCTCTTCATGTTCCTGGTCAGTTATTCCTGATTCTTTTGGTAGCGATTCCCCATCATTATAACAATAATATACAGACATACAAGACCGACTTTATCTTCAAATTCCCCCCGACATAAATATAAAATTAATTCTGCAGATTGGGCCCAATTTGCAGAAATTACAGACTCTGAAGTTTGCCTTTTCTCTCCTATCAATTCAGAAAATGCTTATCCTTTATACCAAAACATAAAACAAGAGCTGTCATTGGCTGCGGATAGGGCAATTCCGTTAAAATGTACAAGCAGCCAAAAAATGTTATCTCCTCCATGGTGGGATGCTGATTGCACTAGAGCTTGTAAGCGGCATAAAGAAGCTGAAAGTTATACTCTAGGTCACAATGACTCAAGTTAATTTTTAAATTATAAAAAAGTTGCAGCAGAAGTGAGACTTTTATTAACAGAGAAAAAGAGAAACGGATGGCATGGTTTCTGTTTGAGCCTCTCGCCCTCGTCTCGTCCTTCGGCTGTATGGAAGAACGTCAGAAAATTCCGAGGCGATCTATCGTGCGATTACCGTCAGTCCAATGATACATCTGAGTGGATAAATGACTTCTCTCAGAGGTTGGCGCCGCCGTCAGTTTCTCTTTTGACGAGTGTCAGTATTTATATATTTCTGCTACTCAGCCTTTGAATCATCTAGACACTCCTTTTTCTCTGGACGAATTTAGACTGATCCTTGGTTCATTAAAGGATACCGCTCCGGGCACTGATGGGGTTCCATAGTCGTTCATTGTAAACAGCGGGCCAAGTACTCAAGTAACTTGCCTGAACATTTTAAAATATAAATGCTTTTTATCGGTCTGGAGTTCCCCGGAGGAATGGAGAACTCAGATCATTTTACGTATCCTTAAGCCGCAAAAACTTAATAGTGATTCGCGTAGTTATAGGCTATTGCTCTTTCGATTACTTTAGCCAAAATTTTAGACAAACACATGATTAAAAATAGATTAGAATGTCTAATGGAGAGTAAGGGCACTCTATCCAAAATACAGTTCGGTTTTCGAACGGGCTTTAGGACAATGAATAGTTTAGCCACCTCCGTGACTAATATCCGCATTGCCCTTTCGGATGGCGATCACGTGGTAGGAATGTTCCTTGATATATTATCCGCATATGACAATGTCCATCTTCCGGTACTCAGGCAGAAACTGCTAAATCTGAGTGTCCCAGTGAGGATGACAAATTATATTTGCAAGTCTTTCCTGCCGGTCTATTTCTACACCTAATTTAACCCTTCCACCTAGATTAGTTTATAAAGGCCTTCCTCAAGGTTCTCCCCTTAGCCCTATCCTTTACAATATATACACACATGATTTGGACTTGTGTGTTAATAGTTTTTGTGAGGTCCAACAGTATACGGATGATTTATCTTTGTACGTTTTCTCAAAGGATATTAATGTATGCTCTGCTCACCTGAACTTAGCCATTAGATACGTATACGATTGGTTGGATAGGCATGGACTGTCCATCTCTGTCCCCAAAAGTTCGGTAGTAGTTTTCCCTCGTTCCAAAATTATTCCTGACATTAACATTCAATATAAACAAGAAGTTTTCCCTTTTGAAAGTTTAAGGAGAGGGTAAAATTTTTAGGTGTCATCTTGGATTGTAAAATGTCTGGCGTACAACAAATTCGTCATATCAAACAAACATATGAGAAGAATATAAATATCTTGCATTCACTGTAGTGGTGTATGGTGAGATTGTCATCCTTACACCCAAATCGGCAGTATCTAGCAGATAGATTTCTTTTAAAGTTTCTCAATCTTCATCTCATTCCCTTATTGGTAAGCTACACATACTATCTTAATTAATTTCATCTACGAATTATTGGCTTCACAAAGAACCTCCCTGCCTCTTAGTTAGTTACCTTAAAATAACCCGTCTTCCTTGTCCAGTTTTCTAGTGCACCCTTAATCCTTTCTTTTCTATCCCATTTGATGCCCTAACATTTTCTCCAAAAGTAATCCTCAACTTTCCTATAAATAAAGGTTCCTCCTCGGCTAACACACAATTCAAACAAATTAATGATCAGCATTTTGGGGACTGGTTGCCTGTTTTTACAGATGCTTCTAGGCTCTCTGATGATGGTTGTGTTGGAGCTGCGGTCTGGATTCCGAGGGTTAATGTGATTTTGAATTTTTAACTGCCTCCTACCTCGTCTGTTTTTACAGGTGAAGTACTCGCCATCTATGAGGCTATCTCGTTTATCGAGTCTCATGGGCTAGACAAATCCATTATCCTCTCGGACTCCAGGAGCGCTTTGGAGGGTGTCATAGCCAATCGGTTTTGAGTTAATCGGTTAACGTAGAAAAATGGGGTGCTCTACAGTCTGTCGAGTTAGACTCGGACATTGCTGCTCACTGGTATTTTTAGCTAAAATTAGGGTTAGATAGCTCTCTATGTGAGTGTGGCGTTGACGAGGGTACCTTAGACCTCTTTCTGTTGCCCTTCCAATATTTCCCGCCCTATCAATTTAAAATCAACTCTATGTTATGTAAATACTTATTTTATTGCACTTCTATGTACATATATTCGTTCTAACAATATTAAATTGTAAAGTTTTACTAACACTTATTTGTTTGTGATTGTTTTAGATTATTTAACAACATAGCATCAGTTATGTAGGTCTCTGTACCCTTGTTTCCTCACTAGACCTACAATAGAGCAGGGATTAAACATATTAAGCACTCGGACATTGGCAACTCACTGAGACCGCCATACATAAAAGAAGATTAAGAACTCTATTGTATTAACGCAGAGTTCTATTTGTTCATAGTAACTATGCCTATTGCGAAAGTTGCAATAAGGATATTATCATAACATCAGGAAAAGACACTAAAGAAACAAAATATATTTAAGCCTGTAAGTGGATTTTTATTAATAATAGTTTGTAATATGTAATCTAAGGTTACAAAACTACCTACCTAGGGTACCTTAGATAACAAACTAATAAATAAAAGAATTTGATTCTGTATTGGTTTTTTTTTCATATACCGATTTTTGGTACAAATCTACTGATTTTGCTCTTTGACATTCGAGACCACTGTATGAATATAAACTCTTGATGTAGGCATCATCTCCAACATACATTTTTTAAGCCACTAAGTCCACTACAAAATTGCTATTCAATCTCATGTAAAACAAATACATTTTGTATAATTGTAATACACCAACTGAAATAAATGACTTGAAATTGTATTACAAAACCGGCACCTACATTCATTTTAAAAGTGTTTCTTTTAAAACCAACCTTATAATGAAGAGTTTAGATCTCAAATACAAAGTTAAAAGAGTTTTTTAAGTGCGCTCGCACTGAGTTTGCACCGACAAGGGTCAATATGTTAGACAAGCATGATCAATGCAAAACCTCTTACTTGTGATTTTGTTGAATATGTGATGGTGTAATATGAGCAAGCCTTTATGAGATATTTAGATACATTTTTCTTGATACAGACACATTTTGTTTTTTACGAGTTAATTATAGTCAGCATGCACAAAATGAGTGATGGAATTTTTTGCCCAATAATAGATTTGTTGTAACAGTAATGGTTCCAATGGGGTTAAAATGGTTCAATTAATCAATGCTATAAATATATTCAATTAATAAAAAGCTATAAAACAATGTTAAAGAAAGTGAAAGGAATTGTAATATGGTGAAGACTGACAAATGTCTAAAGTGTTGAATGTAAAGAAGTGATAGGTATATTAAAAAATTGACTCATTTTTTTGTTGCTTTTTGATTAACTTGGTAATTTAAAAGTATGAACATAATACAGAACAAATCTATGACATCACAATACATCACATATAATTTTTTATCAACAATCATTTACTGAAATTAATATCTTTGACTAAAATTAGCCCATTTGTAAAAAATAATGAATCAGATAATTTGTCACTAATTGCACAATGGTGAATACATAACACACAATATTGTGTACCATATCCTAGCTATTTCTCTTTCACTGTAGACATTAATGCCAAGAACGGACGAGTTCTACATAACAAAAATATAATGAAAGCTCAGACCAAATATAAATGAAGGAAGTAAACACTTACCAATCACAGAAAGTCGCGATCGCGATCCACATCCAAAATTTTGATAGGAAATATTCACTTTTGCCAGACAAGTCAACAAATACGACGGTTATGCGCACACACTACAATGTTGGGCCTGTAATAATATTTTGATATATGAATATTCAACTTATAACAGTATCGTAGGTCGTGAGAACAAATTGCACAAAAAACCACAAATTGTCAAAAATATATAAACATCTCCACTTTCCAGTTCTGTTTGACAATTCCATAGATGATAAGTAATACTACTGAAGGACAATTCTCATTGCTGATTGAAAAAAGGTAAACCAATCAACGCAATCTAAAATCAACCTTATATGTAATGTTATAGGTTTACTTTATAAATGAAGGACACTTTGCGTCGCGAAACCATAGATCAACGATCAGTTTTATAGAAATTATGACTAATAGGGATGGGCCTAGTGTCGAATATCACATTTTTATAAATTAATTTTTAAAAGATATATTAGAAATTTAAGATAGATAAATGTAAAAGAAATAGTTATATAAGTAAACGCAATTAAAAATTATAAGAAAATAAAAAATATTGCCCATCTCTTTCGCAATACGATTTGTTACGTCACAATTTGCTACCGCCATACATTTGTAATGATAAATGTATGGCGGGTGCAACTCGTGATGTCACAGGCCGATATATCGCTCTCTTACAAATTTAAATTGTTTGTATCTTCGTTAATTTTTAAGAAATACGAAAATGGGTTCTTGATTGTTTATTAACGTGTCTAAAATCGAATAATTGAAAATAATTTTTAGGCAACATGCCTATTAATACTAAAGTGGAGTCTTTTTTTTCAATTACGATTACATATTTATTGTAATAATGACCGATACGACTAATTTTACGATTTGCTTTCACTAATAAACCATTCTAATCATAATAAACAATTTCTGATCTAAAGAACTGAACGTCGTTACAATGTTGCGTCAGTATACCCTTTTTCATTTTAAACATTAGGGATGTTACTCTAAAAATCGAAAGCTGATAAGTAGAATCGAATGCAATGATTACTTGTAAAGAAATATCACCATAAATTAATAACCACGTTGTGATTATAATAAAACATAATTATATTTATTATTCTTTTAACTATAAAAATATAAAAAATAAAAAAGTTAAATTATGTACATGTCTTATTTTGTTCCTTAAATTTACGAAAGAAAAAATAATAATATTGCCTGATGATTTCACATCAGGCGAAAAGGCGAAAATTAAAATTCACACATGTTTCAAGTCCGTATCGATTCATTCACTTTAATCGATGTTTTTAAGCAGGTCGCCTAACTATAAAGATAATACTGACAGACGTCAAATGTTACCTATTAAAATGACTCCACTGAAGCGTGGTACTAGCGCTAGATTTCCAGGCTGGACGGTGAGTGGCGTTTAAGGCACTTCACACAAAAACATTTTCTTATCCTATTATTTACAGCTTGACAAAAAAGAGTATGATACCGTGACAGGAGGAACTAAAAACTATTTCGACTGTATTTTTTTAGCAAAAAATTATAATAATAATCATTTATTTTCAGACTTACGTCCATAGATTTTTTTAAGTTATACGCACATTAAAGAATAATACCTACACACTCATAATAGTTAGTTGTTACTTACTCTAATCTTTACATATTGTTACACAATTAATTACAATTACATTAATTTATTAAATAATTTGATAATTTTTATTTTCATAAATTAAAAAAGGATTTTCATCCATTTGTCCTGAATGCGGCCTGTTGCTGCGGTTACGTAAACGTTGTCGCATAGACGCTACTTTTTTACGAGTAATCGCATAAAAGTCATTCGTGCGTGCTTCGGAAAACATTGTGGAAGCACTACGGAAGCGAGGCAGCCGCAGCGGCACCCTGACTACGTCATTATTGTTATTAATGATAATAACGATCATTGTGAATGATTACACTCACAGGCAGACCAGGTTTACAATTAATTTTTTTTGACTCATTCTAAAACTGATTAAAGTTTTTGGCCGTGTGATATTTGGCTAAATTATAAGGTATCATATTTAAAAATTAAATTATCATAGTAATACTTATCATCTATGTAAATTATTCTCGTTTACCTATTTTAAAGTTAATTTTAATAATACTAATTTTATCATTATTTACTAATTAATAATAATTTTATATATTTTATGCCAAGTGGTTTGAAATATTTTCAGATTTGCTTCGCTTTTTTACAACTTGCTAGACTTTGCTCTATATAAGGATTAGGGTATACAAACGTATGCCGCATGCGGCATGCGCACCAAAAGCAACCATAATTGTTGCAATTATCGATTTTATGATATTTATTTACGTTTCTACCAAATAACAAACATGAATCGTTTATTATCTTTAGTAAATATATGTGTATTTTTCAATATTTTACAATTTGTGAAATGTGATCAAGTTGATGTTATATTTACGTTTAAAGAATACCCATATAAAGATTCTCCTAAAAATGTAAAACTATTTTACACTTATGCTTAATTTTATACTGTTCATATAATAGAATAAATAGAAAAACGATAAACAGAATACAAATCTAATTTGGTTTAATATAATGTTTCTAAATTTTGTAAATAAATATTAATTTTATATTCGTTTTACAGGAGATGACATTCCGTGAATTTGAAACAGCCTGCGAACAAAGTGCTGCTTGTAACCAATTAAGTGGTTTAACTAGAACCCGTTGCATTCGTGAATGTGTATCACCATCGTGTTATAAAGAGTTGTACTCTTCAGATCCGGTAAGTGTGTTAACTATAATAATTTTGAATTAATAATAAAAATAAAATAGAATAATCTGTAAAAGAAAGTCTGATAGGTTCATGTAACATCTGTAGAATGTGTCATGTGTAACATCTTTTCCCTACCTTCCGTGATTTTACTGATAAGGGACTAGGGAGGGTGATATGGGGTGGAAATGTTTTATAGGAAACCAGAGGAGCGCGCGCTTTTTGCTCATGTTACTCATCAGCGATTACTGTAAGGCTCGTTATGTTTTATATAAGTATTAGATTTCCAAGTCTGTTGTCTAATTTTTATATATTATATACTTCTGTTACAGTTAGAAGAAGGTGAAATTGATGTTCGTCTTAATTCATTCAAAGGGTGTTTCGTTCAAAGAAGTGGCAGGACGCGAAACTGATTGCGTTCAAATGTTATAACTTCCTTTATCTTTTGTGTTAAGAAAATTCATAAAATAAGACGGAAAGTGATGTTCTTATTGTTTGTGAGTATATATTATTATAATTCTATGAACTTAGTGTTATGTAACTAGTGGTGATTGCTAGCGTATCTACTAGTATATATGTTATTAAATAATTTGTTCGAGGATATGGCGTTGAAATATAAATAGTTCAATACTATCAGACTGTCATTATTTGATAAGATAAAATATTATAGAGTGCTTATTAAGCGCTCTTTTCGTAAGCTGAACTGTTATTAGATTTTCCTTAGCATAAACATGACAATTCTGTTGTTTTACAAACCGCCATAAAATCGTCCAATTCTAATAACTTACTTCTTTACTTTCAGATATTAACTGTCCAACGTAAGATATTGTTAAGGAAGTTACTAGAACAGCAACTTAATAAAAGACAATGACTATGATGGAAAACCAAAAATAAAAGAAATAAGAGCTAAACAACAATTTTCAAATGAATACTACTTACTTCATGAAACGTTAAATTCTATTCTTCTTTACTCTTATAGGAAACAGTACTTAACATAGCAATGTAGCATTTTCACAAAATAGTCAGCCTAGTCCAGAGGAATGACTGGTCAATACGTTTGGAGCCCACCATGCGCGGGTTTCCTCACGATGTTTTCCCTCACTGTTAGAGCGTCTGTATAATGTACTTGAGATCTGAAAAAGTCTCATTGGTATACGCCACAATCTGGGAACCGAACCTGCACTTTTTCGAGTGCGAATCAAACGGTCTACCCACTAGGCCACGGAGCTCTTTTTATCTGAAACACACAACACAATTACTGCCTCGAGAACGGCAGGATTGTGCACTTTGCCTCGCAAAAGTTTAAATAAGTAGATGGCGAGAGCCACCTCCCAGCGAAATTCTAGTTTGCAATAGTCATACCCAGCACAAACAGAGTTAGACACACCAAGGAATGTAAAGGATATCCAGGGTAAACGCCATACACCTTCAAGTACAAGTACTTGAATCTGACAAATTTATTTTCTATTCGCTCTAACATTAACTTGACTCCAAGTGACTCTCAACAAGCGCTTCGTAATATGTTCTTACAGCCACGATGATAATGAACTTGTTTGTCAGGCGTACCACCAGCCCCAAATTACGATACGCTTTTTTCCACACAGTAAGTCATGACAATATTTACTGAAGCTTACATCAGAGGTGTAGTGCACTCTCAAGTCCTTATCCTTAGTAACCCCCTGCATAGGACATTCCCTCCACTAGTTAGTAGTTATTGTCGATGACTATGGTATCGCGCACGTGAACGACAGCACAGAACCACATTGAAATGTAATTTGTTTTCGGTGCTCCACTGTACGACTCTATCTATATCCTGCAGCAATACCTTATGATCTATCTTTTGTCTTATCCGCATATAACAGTTTTATTACTTTAGCAACAACATTCGGCACGTCGCGCATCGTTATGATAAACACTAAACGCCCTAGATAACTGCCTTGGTTGACACCTGATCTCAGTTTCGGAAAATTATCCCCCACAATCAACAAACTGACATCGTTCTCGTAAATAACTGGCGAAAAATGTCAACGTGTGTGACGAACAACCGACGCTGGCCAATGGGGGGCCAATGTAGCTAAAAGAACGTCATTATCTACCGTGTCAGATGCCTTTTGAAAATCGAAGTAGGCAACGTCCACCTGATGTCAGTCAAAGGTAAGTATAATATGAGTTATTAGGTCTAGTGAGTTCCCCGTCGCCCCATTCAGAACAAAACCCGTATTCGCGTCGGACAACACAGCGCTTAATTGTAGATTAAATAAACTACTGTGAATAGCAGACTCAAAAACTTTAACCGGAGAGCACAGCACTGATCCTCCTTTACCCAGTACACCGGTACTACCCAAGTCACCTTCCAGCTGTTAGGATACTCCGCCCTGTCAATGGAAATATGAAACAAGTGCAACATCGACTCCGTCAGTATCGCGCGACAATTTTTAAAAATAAAGTCTGAAATACTAACAGAAATATATAATAGAAGTTGACGAAATAAACGTGGTTAGTTATGGAACAAGAGGGATTCTAAATAAATTATGCGAAGTAGAAAGTGCATTTTTTTAATTTAAAATGTATGATGGTCATTTTATGTTCTCTCAGTAAACTACAAACCTATGATAATAAATCATAGGTTTACATATTGCTGTACAGGTTTCCTTAACAACGGGTGATTCGGTCCTGCTCCCCATCAAATAGTCTTGGTGTAACTCTTCAAAATGTTTACCTGTTGTCAGGAATCTGAAAAAAGATATAAAAATAATATTAATGATTATTTTTAAGGAAGGAAAAATTTCGACTGCGAAGCGGGACTCGAACCTGCGATGAAGCCTTGCCGTGGCATAGCTTTGGTAACTTAGCTATTCGCGGTCCTGCCCCCTTTTTTTTAACTTTTACGGTAGTAAACTTCACTGTCTATGGTCAAAATTTTGACGATTGAACTTTTTAAAACTCAATTTAAAAAGTAAATACGTCAAAAATTAGAAATAACATCTTTTTAAATTGTGTTTTAAAAAGTCCAAACGTCAAAATTGTTTACCATAAACAATGAAGTTAATTTCCGTAAAAGTTATATAATTAGGGGGCAGCTCGTCATTCGAAATTTGTCCTTCATTTTATTGAACGCCATTGAGACGTGTGCGCGCCATATGTCGCAGGCTTCTTGCGATACTTGCGACCAACATGGTACCTACATTTTTCAATGTACATCAATGTTGAACGATGACACACAATTTTTTTTATTTTTAATTTTATGTTGATGATGATTGATGAAATTCTTCCTTCCTAAAAAATAATCATTTTATAGAACTTCATAATAAATGCTTAATAAACACATATAAATAGAAATAATATTAATTAACATTTCAGGTGCGGAGATAAAAAAAATTGGACACACATGAGAGATTACTTTCGAAGAGACTATCAAAAAAATAAAAATGCTCCTACAGGCAGTGCCTATAAAAAGATAAAAAGATATGTTTATACAGACCTGTTGTATTTTCTTATACCGGTATTCGATAAAAGAAATACCGAAGGAAATTTTCCAACCGATGATGACAATAATAATTCGCATGAATCCGTAATACAAGTAGTACATAGCGTGGAACAAGTAAATGACCATACAAATTTATTACAACCTCCATCACCAGTATTAACTCCACCTGCAAGTACTATAAAACGAAACAAAAAAGATATCCCCATCCAAATACTCAATATCCTACATCAAAATTAACAGAGAGTCAATCAGAAACAACAATAAGTAAAAGACGACGACACCAAAATTTTATTGAGCTTTAGAACACATAAGAAACATATGAATGAAAATAAATAAAAAATATTTTAAAATGCTGCAGTTGTTACAAAAAAACAATACCGAGTACAATTCATCTTCATCTTCTCCACTGAATTATGATAGTTTCAGTCACCGTTCAGTAACGCCAGCATCAATCCGCGGTTATTCCTGTACCAGGAACTTCACCTAATATGTTAAATAAAACTCCATCTCCATTGCCAACCACTAATTATCAATCTGCCCCAAACAATTCTAGAGTGGTTATAAACTCTATTACATATCTACCACCGCGCCGCTTCAACCACGTGTTATTTATGTTCAACATGATGGATCTCGGCGCGCTGAACATGAGGAAACTACTATACCTCATCACTATACATCTCATGGTGATAATCTTCAACATGCCGAGGATACCGAAGCTACAACTTTTTTAGTTCAACAATATCAAGAACAGGAAGATAATATTGGAACAAACCTAAACTTTAAGTAATAGTAATTAAGATATATATAATTTTTTTTAAATATAGATGTAAAAATAAAGAGAACTTACCTATAAGGTTATGGTTAGTTTTTCTTCCGTATCCAAAGATAACCTTATGCAGGTATTTTGCTTTATTAATTTATCATGTATGCCAATAAGTTCATCAAAAGAATTTATTGTCATTCTGTAGAAAGCAAAGAATTTATCTGGGTGTGCTCGTAACTTTACTCTCTTCAGATAAATGGACTCTCGTAGATTCTCCGAGTATTCAAGGGGTGCACCCAATACCGACATTTCTTTTTCTTCTTTGTTAACAGAAATGCAATTGCTAATAACGACGATTTATTATCGTCCATCGTCGTGCGTTCAGTATGTGTACTGAACGCACGACGATGGACGATAATAAATCAGTACGGATAGTGATAGCGTGGTGAACGCACGACGATGGAGGATCATACACGCTATCTTACTCTAAAACGCTCCCTAAACTTAATACATATTGATCCGTGCGGTGCGACTCGCAGGCTGATTATGTATCTTGCAACAGCGATGCGACAGGTGTAAATTGTACAATATCGCTGTCAAACATAATCTTTGTATTACGTATTAGCGACGCAACAGCGAACAATCGATTGGATCGCGCTCTAGCGAACTAAAAATGCAATCGATTCTCCTTATAACAATGAAAATTGGTATTACGTATTACATTTGACAGTAACGCGACAGCAGACGGCGAGCAATTTCAATCTAAGAGCGACAACCCATTTAGGTTGTTGTTGAAAGATTGCTGATATTATATTATATCAATGTAGGCAGTGTTTTCGCCGTTAAATTAAAATGAATTATATGTTGTAGTGTATCTATATGTTAATAATATATTACATCAAAGAATTAATCAATATCGTGCGTTTCTGTTGCAATGAAGCAATTAGTGACTAATTGAAGGAATGTGGCAATTAGTGCTGAGCTCCAATTATATAGGCTTACAATAGAATATTACACCGAAATGTCAACATGGTGTGCTATTCTATATCCACATAAAGTACTTTTTATCTTAATTTCGTCCGATTTTTGTTCAAAAACGGCAAGGATATAGCAACGGCAACAAGGATTGTGTAAACAAAACACTTGATACTTCTTATCAGTATACAGTTCCACATGTCGCGACATGATTGCTAGTGGCACTGTTTCGTAAAAGTTATCGAACATCAGTAGAGCAACAGTCGTACGTAATACTATGTTTTTAGCGATTAGCAACCGATCGCGCGACAACTGCGCAACCGGTTGCTGTCTGCAAACTATCTGCTAAAGATACATAATCAGCTAGCCGTACTGATGGTCCACGTGACACTAAAACCAGCCTTATTGCTTAATGTCAACAGTAGGTATCAATCTTTTTTTAAGCACCAATCACTATACTCACAGTCCAGCCTACAAATCCAGCCCCGATACTAATAGCCGTCATCAGTGTCAATACTGTCAATAATTTATAATTTTTGCCCTAAATCCCCGGCCTTGAGCGCCATACTCACGACCCATCTAGCGAATCCAGCACCGGTACTAATAGCCGTCATTAGTGTCAATAGTGTTATAATTGATTGACACTAATGACGACTATTAGTACCAGTGCTGGATTTGCAGGCCGTGGCCCGTGAGTATGGCGCTTTAAATTGCAGGCTGGAAGGTGAGTAAATTGCCATAGTCACGATCCAGCCTGCAAATGCAAGGCCGTGGACTTGTAGGCAAAAATTATACATTATTGACACTAATGACTGCCATTAGTACCGGTGCTGAATTTGCAGACTGGATGGTGAGTAAGACGCATTAATTTTTTGCCTACTAGTCTACTTCAAGGTCGCGGTCTGGCTGGCTGGATATATCTGACCTTGCATGACTTTTGTCTATGGTACAGTATTCTGTAATGGCAACTCTCTATTCTCTTGTCAAATGATTTTAATCCACTTGCTATCGCAAGAAGCGGTCTAGTGCGAAACAAAGTGAAATGGCTTCCTTGTGTAGACAAATTATTAGGGCAAATGCTCTCAAAAGTGCTCTTTTATCCACCGCTCGTCGGGGATATGCCGATAAAAGTAAGATTTTAATAAAATGAAGAAAATTTGTTGCTACAACTGTCAAAGTTTTGTTACGTAATGTCAAAATGTAATTTCTTCTTCAGAAAATATAAATAAATCAAATTGCAAAACACCTAGACAAAGGTCTTATTCACTATCAACAAATTAATGGACTGCTAAATATCATTCAAATTTAACTTTATGTACTTTTTGTGAACATCGCTGAATGTCATAATGTTACGCACATTTCATTGATTTTTCGCTATAAATTGTGTAATGTTGAAGAAGATAAACTGTTTATGCATTACGCAAGCAAAAAATTCAAATTTTATGATAATTACACAAAATTGGATCAAATATTAAAAAGATATTTTGTATCTTACAGTTCTATTTTTGTAGGTTAACTTTTAAATGCATATACATATCTTATCTGGCCCCTCTTTAGTCTATTATAATCTAAAGCAGTTTCGAAGCAATACGGCTATCATTGTTTAATAATATTACATACCTACATTTGAAATACTGTAGAATACACAAATAATACAAGAAGCTTTCAAATAATAGTCTATTTTATTAACAAAATGACCTACATAACATACATAGTTAACTATATCCAAGTAAACTGGAAATTTATATGTACTTTACTCATTTAAGTAAATCAATAAAAAAAGGTTTTGAATGTAGAAATCTTGCTTGTCGGCTGAGGCCTTTCTTGAAAATTACCATTCTCATGCTTTGATAGTCCATACTTTGTCAAATGCATTTAATGCTTTAAATGTGCTTAGTTATTTTAAAATAAATATTATAGTTAAATAATCACTTCAATTTGATATACCTTTACTTTAAATTTTAAAAATATTATAGTTAGTTTTTTACTAGTACATAACAAGTTTTATATTGCACAAATCTGAAGCCTGCACAAATGTCTATGTAACATAATAATATATTTGTGTCAAAACACCTGTTTTACAGTGATGCCGGATCCATTGGAGCATGCCACTGGTCTGGAGAGGAGAGAGCTCCTCGCCCTGGAGTCTGGCAACGATGATCCTTTCAACCTAAAGGTCCTGAAGAAGGCCGCCGGCACACGTGACAACCCCACTCTAGTGCCCTCATGCTTTGACGCTAGAATTGTTGGTTGCATATGTAAGTTGATCATCCATACCTAATTTTCACCATTGACGAACTCTGTAGATCAGTGGTTAGCACGTCGGCGCTCAAGCCAGAGGTTCGAAACCCATGGATGTGTATTAAATATGTGCATAATAACGATTTTAAATATATAATATATATTATAACAGCATGAAATTTCAATATTTCCGTTGTCTAGTACCCATAACAAGTTCTTCGAGAACTTACCACAAGGGACCAGATTGACGTGTTGTGAAAGTGTTCAAAGGTTTTAATGTGTGAAAATTATATAACAACTTCACTTTTTTTTAAATTAATTGTATTAACAATTCTCTCGAGTTTAGAACAATAAAATTTTTAATACACTCATCTACTTTCAATGATCTTTTCAAGTTTTGTGTTTGGTCATAAGCAGAACTGATGACATATAAATATTGTCAGAATTTAATAGTGTTAAATCTCTATGAAATGTATGAAATTCACACCTTACATAATATTATTTTATTAAAGTACTAGCATTAGCCCGTGGCTTTGCCCGCCTGAAATTAGGTTTTAAACTTTAATCCCCTATTTTACCCACCTAGGGCCTGAATTTTATAAAAATTTTAGAGTTAAATTTAGAAAGAATTTTAGCTGAAATACGTAATTAATTATTTTTTCTATACTCAACTCATACAAAATATCATGCAAATATTTCCAAGGGATAAAAATTTTCATACAAACTTTAATCACCTTTTTTACCCTTCGAGGTTGATTTTTAAAAAAATCCTTCAAAGTCAAAGTAATTTTTTTTTATTCAAAATAGATATTTTTATACACTTTCTGAACGTCGGTCTACATGATGCCTACCACCGGTTTGGGAACTAGCCCGGCGGGAAGAACCGGCGTCTGAAACTCGCGCGGGGCCATCTTTTATCAAAAAGATGGAAAATTGTTCTTTTAAAAATATAAAAAAGGCATATATAACATATATATATAACAATGTTATGACTAAAACTACATAACAAGAGTACAATAATATATGTAACTTAGAAGTAGCCTTTCAGGGGGCCACCTCATTCCCAAGGTGTGCTATCATTCATAAAATCATTAACTTCATAATAGGCTTTAGCACACAAACATTCTTTAACTACTTTTTTAAATTTATTGATTGAAAAAATTTGAACACTTTCTAGGAACTTATTGTATAGGTGTATACATTAGCTAATAATTTTTAAATTAAACGAATTCTTTACTTTACTAAGTCTAGTCACTGGTACATCAAGCTTATGCTTATTTCGGGCATTTCTATTGTGGTTGTCACTTTTATTTCTGAATAGGCTTAAATTTTTTTTAACATATACATTTGATAGAATGTACTGAGAAGCTACAGTTAAGTTTTCCAGTTTCCAAATTCCAGTTTCTTTAAACTTCTCTCTTAATGACGTGTTGGGGGCCAGCTTATAGATTGCCCGAACAGCTCGCTTCTGCAGCACAAATATAGTATTTATATCGGCAGCATTTCCCCACAGTAGAATGCCATAGGAAATTATACTGTGGAAGTAACTAAAATATACAAGTCTTGCTGTGTTTTCTTCTGAAAATTGTCTTATCTTACTTACTATTAATGCAGCTGAACTGAGTCTGTAGGCCAACCCAACCATATTATTTGAAGTTTTGCGTCTAAAGTTATACCTAAAAAGACAGCTGTATCTACTAGTTCCATACCTTTTCCATTCAATAGTACATTGGTTTCAGTTTGCCTTACATTTGGCAACATGAACTTTATACATTTAATTTTTTTGCTATTTAACAAAAGATTATTAACACTAAACCAGTGTACTTCGTTCCTTCGTGGATGCCTACGTCATATAAGAAATATGAGAGCAAAATTTCAAATTTCTAGCTAGGGTTTGGCCTGTGCGTTGATACATCAGTCAATCAGCTTTGCCTTTTATACATATATAGATAAAATAGGTATTTTTTAAATTCCAGGTGAGGAACATGCTACATCAGTCACCTGGCTTTGGGTACACAAGGTAAAAAATTTGTTGTTTTATAATTTGGGATACTGATAAACGAAATAAATACTAACTTCGCCATTTGGAGAAATTCACTGAACAATATTTTAAACATTACATTCTAGCTATTCCTAGTTTTGCTGCAATAAAATTAAGCACGCTCAGTGCAGGTTTTTTATGTTCTTGGCCAGGCTATAATATTAGCTTATAGCCTATTCGCTATTCGCTTTTGTTGTAACTGGATTTGAATATAACTTATTTTAATATTTACAAAACATGTTTTACCAAATATGGATTTGCTTAAGATAAATAAATAAATATTGAATCAGAGAAAAGAACACATTTCATTCCTGTAACATTAATCGACTTTAAGTTGTGTCATATCCAAAGATTTAAAAACTCAAGATTGACTATGACGTACATTAGACAGAACAAATCTTTATACAAGAAAAAGTTACGCCATCTTGGTTTTCTCCATACTTAAAATGGCCCCAAAAATCTCAAAAGTGGGGCCATTTCACTGGAGACACTATTTACCTCAACATGCCTCGTCTATAATATATAATATGTCTATGGTTATATCACAATTTGTATTCTTTATATTTGTAGTTGAACTTTATTTGTAAAGTATTTAACACGGATGTTGTGATGTTACAGGGTCACCCCCGCCGCTGTGAATGTGGACACTGGTACAAGTTAATCGAGAAGGCACCATTGTAAATTGTTTTAATTTAGTTTTAAAATTAGTAGTGACTACTGGCCAACGCATCCTCAACGTTCCACAGATTATATGATTATAAACAATAAAACTATGGTTCAGATGCGTCAAGAGAACTTAAAACATCATTAAATATTTATAAGCCTATCAATATCAGTGTTTTATTGTTGCCTACTGCTGCCATGTGTGTATTAAGGGGTTATTTTAATGTAGTTAATAAAAGGTGTCCAAAGTAATGAGTATTTTATTTAAGATCCTATAAGCAGGTATATGGACTAAGATTAGTAATATTTAGGTTAATATTCTAACCCCCTTACTAATAAAAATATTCATACAGCATATACGCTATATAATGTTTTGTCCTTGTCTGTCAAGCAACTTTTCCAACGTATAAGACAAGGACAAAACATATAGCTTAAACACTGAATATTTTTATTAATAAGGGGGTATAGTGAGATTTTATTATTGTAATAATTAATAATATTAAAGTATTGTTGTACCACTACTTTCATAATGTCCAAATACAATATGAAAAAATAAATTTTGAGCTTCTATGTAAAGGAGGATGGGCAGAAATGTACAAACACTGGTCTACCTACTCAATACGAATAAGCCATACTACAAATTATATGTACAAGATTTAAACTATTTCTTCCCTTGTATATTCACAAAGTACTTTTGCGCAAAGTTAAACACTCACCGTCCAGCCTGCAAATCCAGCACCGGTACTAATGCCCGTAATTAGTTAGTCATTAGTGTCAATAATTTAGAATTTTGCCTACAAGTTCAAGTACTTACCACTCCCGCCATCAGGAGACCCCCGGTTACAGAGATAATAATTGAAGTTTTCAGGTTATGTAGTTGTTGTTTATTTGATAATTTCGACCCTTGTTAGTAATTTGGGGGGGGGGGGGGGGGGGTATACTATCTGTCTTCTTTTTTTATTTATTCAAAGTTTTTTGAACGTAATAGAAATGATCTAACTTAACCTAAGGAGTTTTGCCGGGGAGTTCAATGGGTGACGTTGTGGGATTTTATATTTCTTCATAAATTTGTGTTATTTCGGTTCTTAATAATATTTAATATTGGTAGAATATTAACCATTAAATATTCGTTAACGTGCACAAGTCTGGGCAAGTGGTACAACTTCTAAAAACGTGCTATGTTGTGTTTCCCGCCAAAACTCCCTAGGAACTTTCTGAATCGACTGACATGACTCATTGACTGTACTGACTATTTATTTGGAATTTGACTAGACTTTAGACTTGACGATATAGGAATACAGTGTTGTGTTGAAAATTGAAATGAAAGTTCTATTTCCCGCCTTTTTTACATGGCAAAATGGCAAATGGTTTAAAGATAAGCCGACGCCATAAAAAAAAAATCAACCTAACCCATTCTAGAATTCCGTAATATATCTAAATGCTGTTGTTTTTTTTATTGACATTTTAATAAATGAAAACCGAAATGTCTTTGTCAAATGTTTATTGAAAGGAACACAATTTTACAATATAGTTTTTATCAAGGGTTTCACTTATTACACAGAATATTACTGACATGGAGAATAGAAGTAAGGAGTACCATCTCCATAGATGAAGTGTCCGCAAAATAGAGTTAAATAGGGGGCGCTACAGACGCAAGGGTGTAAAGCGGCAAAATTTAAACGGATAATTAAATCTTGGGATCTTCTTCGGTTTTATATATAAATATATTTTCGACTATACGAGTAATTAGAATATTCATGATTTACTGAATTAACTACTAAAAACTAGTCATAGTCATCAAAAATTCTAACTTCATAACACACACCCTTGCCACTCTAGCGCCATTATGGCCAGTTTTGGAACTATTATTTAATTACTTTTGTCGGACACTTTTTAGCTTTTCTGCCTTAGAGAGATGGTACGTCTTACTTCTATTCTCCATGATTACTAACTTATAGGTCGAAAATTATAGGTATCTTAAACAAAGGCGAAAATGCGGGAAAACAGTACAAAGTAATAACGAATATCGTCTAGCTTATATGTTAATTACTACTACTGAAACGTCTAGTCAGATCGGTAGCGGGCGGGGCCATAGATGATAAGTACTACTACTGAAAGGCGGGGTATAACACAGAACACAACTCCTACCGGAGGGGTATACATCATAGATGCATAGATCTTATGTACTAAAGGCGCGGTAAGGCGCGGGTAAAAAAAAGGTCTTGCGGGGGCGAGTCTGACGCGAATCACACGGTTCGTGTGCCGATGTGTTGCTGGCCAACGGAGCGTTCGCACAGTGGTGCGAGCGAGAGGGCACGGTCTCCAGTGCACTCGTTATAACATGAAATTTACTTTATTCGAAAGATACACTTCTGGCATTATAATTTAAATATGACTTCTGGCATATGACCGCCACGGCTGGCTCGGACGTAGTCTAATCTGGAGGTCCAATTTTCGACGACTTTCCAACATTTGTAGCCATCTATCGGCAATAACTCGGTGAATGTTATCCTCCAAGTGGTCAATCGTTTCGGGCTTATCGGCGTAGACAAGCACTTCACATATCCCCACAGAAAATAGTCAAGCGGTGTTAAATCGCACAATCTTGGAGTCCAATTCAATTCACGGGTCCGAAACGTGAAATTATGTGGTTACCAAACGTTTCCTTCAATAAATCAATTGTGGCACGAGCTGTGGCGAAATATTGCCCCGTTTTGTTGAAACCACAGCTCCTGCACATCATGATTGTTCAATTGATGAATGAAAAAATCAGTAATCCTGGTCAGCATCTTTTTTAAATATAAAAAAAGAGGGTGATAAATAATTTACTTTCATAGATGAACTTGAAACTATAAGAGTTCCTTCTAATTACTACGGAATTGTAAAAGTGGGTTAGGTTAGGTTAGAACATTTTTATTGCATTCAAAACGTCTTTATATATGAAAAAACAGAAGGCAATAAATCCTTACTTTTCATATATCAACTTGAAATTATGAGGGGTTCCTTATAGTTACTAGGGAATTCTAAAAATGGGTTTTTTAAGTTAGAACTTTTCTGTTGCATTCAAAAGGTCTTTAAATATGAAAAAACACAAGGCGATAAATCATTACTTTTCATAGATCAACTTGATACTATAAGGATTCCTTCTAGTTACTACGCAATTCTAAAAATGGGTTAGTTTAAGTTAGAACATTTTTATTACATTCAAAACGTCTTTAAATATGAACTTACGGAACCCTAAAAACAGAAGACGATAAATCATTACGTTTTATAGATCAACTTGAAACTATAAGGTTTCCTTCTAGTTACTACGGAATTCTAAAAATGGGTTGGGTTAAGTTAGAACATTTTTATTACATTCAAAACGTCTTTAAATATAAAAAAAACAGAATGCGATAAATCATTACTTTTCATAATTCAACTTGAAACTTTATGGATTCCTGATAGTTACTACAGAATTCTAAAAATTTCGTACTATGTTTACTCTAAATGATAAAACGCATCCACAGAGACGTAATACAGTGCGTACAGAAGAAGTCATTCCTGCTGTACAGTGTAGCGTAGAGGAAGACCCGAATCAGTCTATCCGCCATCGTGTACAGGAATTAGATATGTGTCCATTAACTTTATGGAAGATTTTGCGGAAAGATCTTGGTTTGCGTGCTTACAAAATCCAACTCGTGCAAGAATTGAAGCCACACGATCACCTAGCAAGGCGTAGATTCGGTGAATGGGCCCAAAACAAGATTGCCGTTGAGCCCGATTTTCATATGCGAATTTTGTTTAGCGATGAAGCTCACTTTTAGTTGACGTATGTCAACAAACAAAACTGCCGTATTTGGAGTGATCATAATCCTCAAATGTATGTTGATACTTGAGACACCGTTACATCCAGAAAAACTGTTGTTGTGACTGTTTGGTGTGCTTTATGAGCTGGCGCAATAATTGGTCCGTACTTCTTTAAAGACGTTTTAAACGTTCATTAAAAATGTTCTAACCTAACCCATTTAGAACTCCGTAGTTGGGGAAAGTTGTGACAACGTTATTGGGCGCCAGGTTTTTATGAGGCCGGGTTACAACTTTTACGTAAAATGAGCTCTCAGGTAAAGTTTTTTGACACAAAGCTATGGAAAACGAAACGTCAAATGTCACAGAAACGTCAACATGGCGAATTAATAATTTTCAAAATTTTATATTTTTTTTATCTCGTAAACTATAGATCTTATAATTTTGAAAACTTGCGAAATTACTTGGATAATAAAAGACATTTAAGAGGTAAAATTACCATAAACTAATTTATAGGATTTACAAATGATTTACTAATTTACAAATGTGGGATATTATTCTTCTTCTTCTTTTATGTATGGCGGCCTCAGTGAGTTGCCAATGTCCGAGTGCTAAATATGTTTTAACCTGCTCTATTGTAGGTCTAGTGAGGAAACAAGGGTACAGTGATCTACATAACTTATGCTATGTTGTTGAATAATCTAAAACAATCACAAACAAATAAGTGTTAGTAAAACTTCACAATTTAATATTGTTAGAACGAATATATGCACATAGAATTTCAATAAAAGAAGTATTTACATAACATAGAGATGATTTGCAGTTGATAGGGCGGGTAATAGCCGGACGCGATATTTGACAGCTTGATGGCAGGCTGGACGGTGAGTAGGTATGGTGATCTAACGCCACCTACAAAGGTTTTTTTTTCTTCTATTAAACTGATACTGGCCATTCCATTTGGGAGACCGTCCTACCCCTGTGAGACCATTTTAAAGAAGAAGAAGAAGAAATCAAAGCAATTCAAAAATACAAAATTTTCTTACATACCAGTAGTACTTCAGTAGTATTACCTAACATCCTTCAGTAGTGTTACTTATCATCTATGTATCATCTATGAGTAGTACTACTTATCATCTATGTAGATACCTACTTGTTAAATTTTTTGTTTGAGCATGGCTTTTGTTAATAAAATTATAAACAAGTGGAATTATCTTAAATATAATAAATAAATAATAATAGCATTTTACTATCAATAAGTACATGATTAATAAATTCAAAGTGGTTTCAATATGAAACGTTCTAGTAAGTTATAATATTAAACTGTAAGTTTAAAGTTTAATATACCTACTAAGATATATTCGGGAATTGTTAGTTATTTAACACCTAACAAAGTGGCTAATAAACAGATTACACAATTTAGACGAGGCTAAAATTGAAAATCAAACAAATAAAATCTTACAGGTTTATGTGGCCAACACAATATAATATCACAAGTGCATATAGCCGACGGCTTCTACGATGATTGCGACGAGCTCGTCTCGAGGTGTACCAAGCTCCAAACAGTGGATTACCATTCATTCTGCAGTATATGGAAAGAGATGAACTTGGGATACTTGTACCAGTTGAGCTTTTCTACATTTTTATTATTCTTTTATACGATGAAGGTCTAAATAGTTGGCCCGAGTGGACCAGCATAAAAATATCACCAATAAAATGCAACCAGCATTCAAAGTGTTGATCTCTCAGGTCAAGTAATAAGCCGGTCTCACCATATTTCACTTTAAATATAACACATATAACAAATTGTTGGTATACTTAATCAGCCCCGGATCTAAATTTTTTTAGAACCGGGACAAAAACTTCAGTGTTTGATAAAAACTGTTAAAATTGACAAATGAGTAGCATTTAGCAGAAAAAATATATGACCAAAAACCAGAAGACTACAACTTCTACTATGGCATGCTATCTTTTCTGCGAAAGAATCTATTGGCTCCTCAAAGTCCGTTACATAGGCAGTTTTGTTTGGAAATAAAACTGCCTAAATACATTTGTTTGAAAAAATTTACTTGATCTGGTAAGATGCGTTCACTTAGCGTCTGTAGCACTAACTATTATATTTCGAAGTCTTGTCTCAAGGATTTGGCGCCCTCATGAAACTGCCACAGGGGACAAGTGCCCCGGTTTGTCCCCCCTTTGATCCGGGGCTGTACCTAATTCACAAAACGACTAACTCCCGTTATGCCTAAGCGTCATTTTCAAATAGCTATTATGTACACACCCTGTTTGCCTATCTTTCATTGTGTCTACTTCACTTCTAGAGATTGTGGACCTTTAAGAAATTTTACACTCTCATTTTAGTGTAGAATGAATAGCACTTTTTTTTCTCTTCATAAGTAATTATCACCATTTTCAGAGGAAGATCATCTGGAGCTGAAATAGCTGAACTTACAGAGGAGCTCATATATATTGCCAAATATTATTTAGTTAGAAATACCAGCAACTTTGAGGTAAATTTATTACTTTACTACTTAATATTTTGAAAGATTTGTTTGTTTCCATTGAATAGGCTCCGAAACTACTGTGACGATTTTAATGAAATTTAGCACAGACATAGAGTAGTCCACAGGAAAGGAGGTAGGCTAATTTTTATCGCGGAAAAATGTACGGTTTCTGCGGAATTACCTTTTGCGCGCACGAAGGCGCAAGCAACATCCAGTTGCTGTATAAAAATATTATTTGTAACAGGAATCTGTGGCTGGGTTGTTTCTTGTTTACGGTCTATTATCTCTACAACCATATACCGATTTTGCATCGATGCGCATAATTCCTGACGACGTGCCCGCTTTGAGGAGAATAGAAATGGTAGCAAGAAGGGAGAAACGACATGATGTGCTATTTATATTAGGCGATATCCTAATCAATCGATGTCAATACCATGCTGCTGAAAGAGAAAGAGGTCTGGAGAGATCATTTCGGAAGTATATAGAAGGTAAAGAAGTTATTTATTAAGATTGAAGTTATATTCTTATTGTCTATTCGCATTTAGAATGCAGTGAATGTACAGTACATTATACGCAACTATAACACATTAGGGTCAGATCACACCGCGGCGATACGCGGCGCTGCACTTTTTTTTAATGAAATGAACCAGGAAACGAGCAGACGGATCGCATGATGGTAAGCGACTACCGCCGCCCATTGACACTCGCAACACCAGAGGAGTTACACTTGTAACTCCTCTGGTGTTGCGACTTGCGTTCCTGGTCCTTAAAATCTCCAATCCCTTGGGCCTCCGGTAACCTCACTCACTCGGCGAAACACACCGCAAGCGTTATTTCACGCCGGTTTTCTGTGAGGTCGTGATATTTATCCGGTCGAGCCGGCCCATTCGAAGAGTGACTCTCCCACATTTTTAAGATATTCAAAATTGAACATTATTCACTATGCAAAAAGAAACATGTTTAATATTATGACATCCGTCATACACTGCACATGCGCGGTGCAACCTGACATTCAAACTCTTACAATGAAATGTGTATCGTCTTGTGTAACGAACAAAGTTCCATTTTGAATAGCTATCTTAAAAATACTGCGCTATGTCGCGTATCGTTTTGTTTTGGTGTCAATTGATTCTAAGCAATGTTCGCATTAATCAATAGGGATGTTGCCTAGTGTGGAATATCACATTTTTATAAATTAATTTCTTTGATTAAAGATACATAAATCTAATAGAAATAGGTATTTAGATTGACGCGATTAAAAATTATAAGCGAATCAAAAATATTGCCCATCTCTTTCTCGCAAAACTATTTGTTACGTCACTAGTTGCTACCGCCATACATTTTGTAATGACAAAATTTTATGTATGGCGGGTGCAACTCGTGACGTCACGGGCCGATATATCGCTCTCTTTCTTTATTGTAGATTTAAATTGTTTGCATCTTCGTTATTTTTTAAGATATACGAAAATGGTTTCTAGATTGTTTACATATTGTCTAACATAGAATAGACGAAAAAAATATTTTTAAGCAACATATTAATCCCTATTGGAGTAAGCCATTTTGACGCTTGTGCGTATAGCGCATTGCAAGCGGATAGATTATTGTAAAGTTGTTAAAGCTATTGGGGGTTGTAATTTTTTCTTTTTCGTGCTAAATCGCGGCGTAATTACGAGACGCCAGTGCTGCATCACATTTGAAATTACATCACTGTAGCAAACAACCATGCTGTGTGGGCGCTGGCATCGATGTTTTCAAAAATATATGAAACACTTAGGTAATTCCAACACTGAATGTGTTTTTAATAGGTTTGTGAGAATTGTTACTGTGTCATGGGTACGACTTTAGGTGACCTAAAAATGGCGCCGCAACTTGCCCACAGCTTGCGGAGAAGTCGTCACAGAGCCGAATAAATTCTTTGATCCTTATGCTCAATGAAAACAATTTTTAAAGACCTATTCACGTTAAAATCATATTTACACCGCAGGTTGCACGGGTATTGACAAGCTGGGAGTGCGTCCGAAGGGCGTGTTCTACCGGCAGAACGAGGAGCTGGACGTCATACGCGAGCTAGGCACGCTCACGCGGCAGTACGTGCGTGCCAAGAGCAGTGTTGTCGGTAAGTGTGCGTGTATCATACGTATTTGTAATGTATGATTATGAGTGTGAATAAAGTGTATAGTAAAGACAATCCTTATAAGATTTGTATTATTTTTATATAAAATAAAATAGAAGAACAATAGCGAATACAGAAACGTTACTTATAATAATTGGCAGCTCAGCACGCCGCAGCAGCAGCGGTGTCGCACATGGGCGGATCTACCATATGACTTAATGGGCTTAAGCCCAGAGCCCCGCGGACTCAGGGGTCAAGTACCCCAGCTGAGTCAAGTCAAAGTCAAATAATATACGATAAAGCGAAAAAATCTATAATTTTATTAAATTAAACAGATTGTAAGATTTTCCGCCCTGCGAATCCTGCTATCAATCAAACTCATTCAATTCATTAAATTCAAGTTTACGCTCAGGTTTATATAGTAGGTACTCCGAACTGACAGATAAAATGTTAAAATACGTCTGTGCAGTCGTAAAATTTTTAAGTATTAGGGGTTCCATACACGGTCCGGTTTTCCTTCAGTTCGGCCTGAACAATGATGATGCAATGCAAATCATGATGCAAAATCGTATCGTATGTGTGCAATTTCGAGATCGCATTAGTCGGCCGTATGGACTGAAGCGATTCGTTCCAGTGTTGCCAACTCTGTTTTTGCGAAACTACTAAACTCGCGTCGTTTTCTACTAAAAACTACTAAAAGAGTACCGATAACTATAAACTTAGGAGTCCCTAAACGATTTTTTAGGGATTTTGTGTTTACAAACATTTTCGGTTTTAATATTAAATTGAAAATATGATAATTTTACCGTTCAATTAAAGAAATATAGTAGGAAATATTACGTATATAGAAATTAAATCGGTAGTTTTAAGCGACTTACGAACGCGTGCTACTATGTGCTATTATGATAAGGCGTCATAATAGCACATAGTAGCGGTCCATTTTGTATTGTTATGATTACTGTCTAGCTATTTTCTACAAAACCACTACTAATAACTAAATTCCTAGAAAGAGAATATAAATTATTAATTAAAGAGGATTAAATATGTAATTAAAGAGGGAATAAAATACTAAATTTAGTAGTAAAACTTTGTAGAATATCTATGTTGGCAACATTATTCTGACCTGAACGGATGGACTGAACAGTAATAAAATTGGACTGAACGGTAATAAAATTCGAGTGTAAAATAAAAGCGGTCAAGTGCGAGTCGGCAACTGGGTTACGTACAAAACGGAAAAATTTTTTGTTTGTTGTATGTGAACCTCAAATTTTTATTTTATTATGATTTTAGTATTTGTTGTTATAACGGCAATAGAAATACGTACATCATTTGTGAAAATTTCAACTGTCGAGCTATATAGGAAGGTTACGGCGACAGACGGACTAACAGCAAAGCCTCATTAATAGGGTCCCGTTTTACCCTTTACCCTTTGGGTACGGAACCCTGTAAATGGCACGTGATCTAAAGAATATTTATTAGAGTTTATTGAAGTATTTAAAACTTTAGGTTGATAAAATTTAAAGACTATTAGTATAAAAAAAGAGATAATAAATAAAATAATAGCCTAAACTAACCAAGAGCATGTCACGACATGTCTAAGGACGGTTCATAACTATCAACGCCCAATAGGTTTTCTTTGAATTACTTTAAAAGTTACTATCATAAAGTTATTACAGAATCTAGCAGAGCGGCGGACAGACAGACAGACAGACAGTGGGACGGGTAGAGCGAAATTATAAGGGTTCCTTAAGTATTACGGAACCCTAAAAACACGACCGAAGCTCGCGGCAATTTTCCGTGTATGTGCTCGAATCCGTTCAGGCCGAACCTTAGATTAAAACACCTAGAAACCGGGTACGCGCATGAAAAATGAAGCAAATCATACTGAACTATATCGGCTCAGTTTGTTCGAACGACCCGTCAGTTGTCAAGGTCAAGCGCTAGTGCATACATCTCCGACTATTAAAAACATTATCTTTATACGGTTATAAACAAACGGTTTGTGTCGTTATTGGGTGTCACAATGCATCGGAAAATAATTAAAAAAGTTTCGGATATAACATTTCATATTACAATTTGACTTGTATTAAGCCAAATATTTAAAACATTTTAAAATAAAATCATATTATATCGCCATCTTGCTGCCCTATTGTGAATTGTGAAAGTGTTACTAGTAATAATAAAGGAGAATGTTCAAGTGTCTATGGAACTTAGTATCGCTAAAAATATTTTTGTGCCATTAGCTATTTTAGCTTAATAGCTTGATTATAGCTCTTTCTAATACGTCAACTACGATTCTTATAACTCTCCGGAGTTTACGGCAATTTCAATTTAAAAAATACGAGTTAAGTAACGTTGCGCCTCGTATTTGAGCCTATAAAGCTTAAAATATATGATAAAACCTAATTAAAAATATAATTATAATTAATAATAATATCTATAAACTATTACATAACAAAAACATGGAGTACTAAATATTATTATCAGTGTATTCACAATTATTAGTACCTACTTGACAACAGAAATAGTACAACATAATTGTAGACACTATCATTAACTTCTCCCAATGACTGCCGACTAATATGCCGCAGTCGAAGTGAACAATTAACACACCGTAAGTTTTCCATGTTTCTGCTCACTGTTTAATCTCTTCAATGAAGATCAAAGAAGTCACTTTCTCTTAACTAATGGAGTCTCTGTCTCACATAACTAAGGGAGTATCTTTCTCTTAATTAATGGAGTCTCTATCTCACTATCACTTTGTTTATTTCTACTAATTGTATCAAACCACACAAGAAATATTCACACGGTCGCGGTAGGTACAATCCAAAAATTCAAACAATAACGTGCGTCGTCATTAATCAAGGAACGGCGACGACGTTTGAGACATCGCCGTCTCGGTGTTGCCAGATGACAAAATGTAATATTGTTCAATCGATATTATCGAGTGGTGGATATTAATTAAATGAATTAAAAACATTTGGCGAGCCCAAGCAGAATTTAACGGTTTATTAGGCGGGTCCATACATAGCGAGCCTCCTCACGAGGTATTTGCCGCGCAAGGAAATGGTCCCCGACGGCACAAGAGTGGCAGCCTTGGTAACCTTTGAGCAAAACAAAAAGCCGGCTTTTTATTTTCTCAAAGGATAAAGCTGGGACTATATTACTGAAATCTCTCCGACCGGAGAAAATTAATGAAAAATCTTCATTTTAATATTTTATTTTAACACTGCATATGGATAATATATTATACTACTTAAATTTTGGTATTACTTGAGACGACGAAGTACTTCTACAATAATTCGCTTTCAATAGTTTATTTTCGGCTTTAATTAAAAATAAGGAACTAGTTTAGAATAAAAATGATTTTTAGACGTAGAAAATATTATAACATGTTTATAGTCGATTACTCTTGGTAATCGATTTAAATTACTGAGTGAAACTAATTACACCTTAAACGGCAACACTTTTCGTATTTAGTTTCAGCCATTTTCAGTGATAATATAAAAAAAATCAATTAAGAATATTGATTCTTGATCATTATTATTCCGGAGAATTAAAACTGTATTAATAATTACAAATTTAATCTAAAATAAAAACAGGAATTTTCAATGTATTAAGTTAATGGCACAATTTCAATTGAAGCGATACCATCCGTGGGCATTGTCCTTTATTTAAAAATTTTCATGGCCAACTAATTGTTGCAACTTTTTAAAATATTTTCTGATTTTTTTTAACTATCAATTTAAATTATTGCCAGTATTAAGATATTCCTTAATACCAGTTTAATAGAAATAATGTTCACAAATCGTGTTTACATGGTTTAAAATGAAATATAAGTTATATGTTTACATCTCACGATATTAAGAAAAACAAATACAATACTTCCAATTTTAAGAGCAGCAGTTGTCCCAAAAACTGTACACACTAATAACTATTTCGGCAGCCCGGACTCCCAAAAAAAAACAAAAATTATCTTAATGCTTTATTAATTAACTTATAATTAAATTACAAAATTATATCCGTGATCGATGCTAGATCAGAATAGAATGAATGAATAATATAATTATTTAAAATTGCAAAACGCGGTAAATTGCTGGAACAGCAGAATGATTCCTCGAAGCCGGCACGTTGACCAGACACGTGCCGCAGCGTCAGCGAGCACCTTGAGGGAAAATGTTGCTGGTATTCCATGGTTTTCAGAGCCATCAGGAACATCATATATTATAGGGTTGCTTCTTGGTTCTTCTTCTGGCGTATCAGGGTTTTTCCGCAGGTATCGTCGAAGAGAAAAGACGAGGAAAGTTATAACTATACAAGATACAAATGCATATACAAAATACAAGTGCATAGAGAGACAACGTTGTATGATTAGTGGGCAAGACTAACCGGGTTCTGTAGTAGAATTCTATTTTCCAGGTGATGCAGGCTATCGAGATTCAATGAATTTAGAGTGATATGTGGGATCTCGTTATTTCAGCTTCAGTGAAGTTACTTCGTATCTCGGTGATCTTCAGCGGCTGTCCCTTGACTTCATCTTCACGATTGGTTATCTTAAAGATATCTGCAAGAGAACATTCATGGGGAATTGTTGCTAAGTAGCTGCCAGATAGGGATGCATATTCCTGCCGTTCGCATTGGAGTTCGACTTTCGTAGGCTTTGGGAAGACGATAGTAGTGTCTATCATCCAGTTGTTCCATAGCTTGTCTAGTGATGGAGACTTCAGTGGGGCTGCATGACTTGTCTAAATATTGATGGATGATGATACTCTGGATTCAATCTGCTTGTTCTCGTGGCTGGTAATAATTTGTGCTTTCTTCACAGAGAATGCATTTTCTTTATTCGCAAATCTTCGGGCATTCGGTTTACAAGTACATGAAAAATTTCACATTGGTTGCTATGAAAGGATGTATAGGTATAAAGGTCTACTGGAATTTATTAGGAACAATGGAAAGCCTAAATAAGTCGTAACTATCTTTAAATAGTTAAACTAAAACTTTGGAACTCTAAAAATTATAACAATTCTCTTACCAATAAAATAACTACCTGGTTTTATAAGATTATTTTTTATTCTCCTTAATTGATTCTTTTAATTTAATTGTATTAGGTTTTATATTCTCTTAAATCAATATCTAAGATTTCATTATTACTATATATTTCGCTTAGTCTACTAATCATTTATGCTAAGTTATCTATGCTTATCATACTATGGTGCATGCTCGCTGCACGTATCAATCCTAAAATATTCTCTATTCTAATTTACTCGTAAGTATAAATCATCCGTATTTTCGGTGATAATAGTTAATAATTGGGCGAATTTAGCGAACTTAGCTTCAAAAAGATAGTACTAATCTACAACTAATTTCAACGTTTCATTAATTTTATTTGGTTTTCTGTGAAATTACCAACAAGTTGCGAATATTGACTCCATGTCCAATCTTTATTAACACTTACATGATCATTTAATTCAGAAACTAATTTATTTTCATTTGCTTCTAATAATTCTATGGCTTTATTAAATCTTTCAGCATCTGCATGATCCAAATTGCCTATAAGACCTTTAATAAATGATCCCAGTCCATTAATAAGTCCATGTACCGTGGTGCTAATTTCTGTCTACTAGCTAATAAGGGGTTCTTAATAAAAACCTGCTGGTCGGGTACATATTCAGTTTCTGGCTCACTATTTTTATTTCTATTAGTCATTAAGTTTGTACGGTCAATAGTTGTAGCTTCACTAATCATTTCGTATACTGTCTTCATCTGATCTCTATGAGTTATAATATACTGTTGCATTAGGTGTTCAGCTAAATTAAGATCTAAAGGGTCTCTGGAGTCAAAATGACCTGTCGTGTGGTCTACATTTGGTGAAACTAAGTACTGAACTGTTATAAGATAGGATTGCATAAGGCATTTGATTTATTGTAAGTTAATTTTTATTTTTCAGGTGAAGGATGCGAAGGTGTTCTAGTAAAGTGGAATGGAATCTTTAAATAATTCGTTTGTCATTAGGAGAATGAGCTAGTGTTCTACGATGATTAATATTATGTAATCTAACAAATTCTGCGAATAGTTGATTAGTGAACTTAGTCCCGTTAGCTGTCACTATAGTCAAAGGTAGTCCATGGTGAGTACTGAAATTTAATAGTCCTTGGATAATGCTTATAGCGGTACCATCTCGTAATAATGTCACCTTGTCTTTTAATGTCACCTACTATAGTCAGACAAACCTGTCTATGGAATTTATTTAGGGGTTCATCTGTAATGGGTATTTCAAGGATGGGATTTTCAGCGGATGCATGTGCTGTTACAGTAGTAGATCCTGATGGCTCAGGTGTTATTGAAACATCTATACCACATTCTTTAAGAAATGCTTTCCTTTTTTATATATTACTGTATAGTCAAATTCACTCAGTTTTAGTCGCCATCTTGTCAGTCTTGAGTTCGGTTCTTTCAGGTTTATAATCCACTGAAGTTGTTTATGGTCAGTTATAATTTTGAATTTTCTACCAAACAAATAGGGTCTAAAATACTTAGTTGCCCATACTATTGCCAAAATTTATTTTTCTATTGTACTGTAATTTAATTCACTGTCAGTTAATGTTCTAGAAGTATAGCAGATCGGTTTGTCAGAGCGTACTGTACCTTGTGAGAGTACTGAGCGTAAAGCTACGTTGGAGGCGTCTGTTGTTAGAATGAACTCTTTATCGAAGTCGGGATATTGTAAAATAGGACCGTTAGTTAGTAAGATTTTGCATTTCTCAAAACATTTAATATATTCAGAATCTAAAGTTATTTTGTTAGTCTTTTTAAGACACTTAGTCATTGGTTTCGTCAGTCGAACAAAGTCAGGTATGAACTTCCTATAATAACCTAATAGTCCTAAAAATTGTTTAATCTCCTTAGTAGTTTTAGGTAAAGGGTAATTTTCTATGGCTCTAATTTTATCCGGGTTCGGTTTAATACCTTCATTACTGATTATATGACCTAGGTAAGCGGTTTCAAGTTTTAAAAATTCAGATTTGTCCATTTGGATCTTGAAATTGGACCCTCTTAATCTCCTAAATACCTTTTCTAAATTAATCATGTGCTCTTGCAAAGATGTACTAAAAACTATGATGTCATCAAGATATACTAGACATATCTCATTTTGTAAACCTGGAGTTTTGTTTAAGGATGTTATCAATTACACGTTGAAATGTCGATGGTGAGTTCTTAAGTCCCATCGGCATACGTAGAAATTTAATTTTCTAATTTGTCTAAAACGTCGGTGATGTTGTGAATTGGGTATTTGTCGTCAAGGGTCTTGTCATTTAATTTTCTAAAGTCTACTACAAGTCGCCATTTTTGTCTACCAGAAGCGTCAGCTTTCTTTGGAACTACCCAAATGGGTGAACTCCAAGCAGAGTCAAAAGGTCGTATATTACCTTGATCGAGCATTTTAGAGATTTGTTCTCTAACTTCCTAACGGTGTACAAAAGGATATCGGTAACTTTTGGTGTAAACGGGGTTGTTGTCATGAGTCCCAATGCTATGTTTAATTTTATTAGTGAAAGTTAATGGTTCGCCTTCAATATAAAATATGTCAGCGTAACGAACTTTGTAAGCAAAGAGTTTCTAAATTTGCTCGTTCTTCATTATTTAAATGGTCAGTTCTAAGTTTATCCAAAACCTGTTTTACTCTGTCAGAGTCGGTTTCAGTATAAGAACTTTCAAAGTTAAATAAATCAAGTTGTATAGGTATCTCAGATGAAATTACAGTGTCTTCGTCTGTCATATTTTCAACTTCTACTATACCAATCTGGTCAGTCACTGTTGTAATACATTCATGAATAATGCAATTAGATATAAATTATTTGATCTGTATTACGCCTTCTACATTGATAACGTAATAATGGAATTTTAGAATTTTCAGTAATTAATATCTTTAAGATCAATTCTACAGTTTTCTAACATATCTAATCCTATTAAACCATCAAAGTGATTATGAAATTTATAGATGAATAGTATTATATTTTTAGTATCATTAAATTCGGAAAAACTAGAAATTAATATTAAATGTTCATGAATGCTTGTTACTCTAGAATTAGTTAATTCAAAGGGAGCGTTACATTTTTGGAATATTACTGAAATAATTATCTACTGCTGCAGGACTTATGAATGATTGATTTGCTCCTGTATTAATGAGAAGCTTCAAAGGGGGATTATTAATTTTAACATAAAGTAATTCTTTTTTCGACTGTAAATTTAACTCTATTCTGGTGCGGATTTTCTGTGACTCTGTTGAAAATCCTGATTTTTCTTACTATTAAAATGTCTTGGTTGAATAGCTTTACTAGTACTAGGTATATTACTGTCATAGCGCGGGCTATCTTCTATCAGTGGTAAGTCTTGTTGTTCACAGTACTTATTATCATAATTAACGTATTCTCCACAAAAGTCATTATAGTCATAATCAGTATTACGGTAATTGTAGTCAGCATAATCATTGTCATCGTTACCGTATTCATAACCATTATAAACATAAAATTAATTAAAATTACGTTCTCTAGACTTAAAGTAATTAGATGGAGGAGGATTGCCAAATTTTTGCCAACCATGACCATGAATTCTAGGCGGTAAAGGTTTTGTCACAAAATTACTCACGCCACTCATAGGCTTAGGGCCAGAATTATTCTGTGGACGATTCCTGTCAGGTATTCTAAAACTGTTATTATAGTTAGGCAACGGTGCTCGGAACATTTGCTGAGTACGCGTTGGTTGCATAGCCATGCGCTGATGATTATTAAATTGGGGATTAAAATTAGGTTTTTGCCAGCTAGGTCCAGGTAAAATTTTAGGAGCATTAAAGTTATTATTCATAGAAGGAAAATTAGTCTGTGTAAATTGTTGGTGTGAGTTGTGTGGTGTTGATGATGATGATGATTTTCTCTGATCTGCTGCAAAATTATTTCGCTGCTGCAAATACATGACATTAAATTCATCTTGGACAAATTCCAAAGCCTTCTCAATAGTTTCAGGTCTCATACACCTTATACGGGACCCGAGAGGATCTTTTAAAGCTCTTACAAATGCTTGTAAAGTTAATTTACGATATAAAATTCTTTTAGCTTCCACGGTTGTCTCTAGTGTCTCGTGCAACGATACATAAGACATTATAGTGCTAAAAAGGCTATGGCATTTGTCATAAAATGTTTGCGGTGTCTCATTACATTGTGTCGCTAATGCTAAGTCATTGTAAAGAGCGGTCTAGTCCCTTTGGTCAGAAAAATTGTTAATCAAAGTATTCCTAACCCCTATCCAATTTTCAGGAATGCCGTTAGAATTTATTGTACGAGCTGCTGGACCAGTAATTTTATTTAAGATGCCATTAATTACGCATAAGTTCGATAATTCGTAGCCCGTCTCGTCTTTCACACATTGTATTACTATCTGATCACAAATTCTATTAAATCTAGAATCTATGTGGGTTCCCGTCAAATGCAGGAACTGGGCGGAGGGCGTTATATACTGTATCAGGATCCATTTTATAATCTAAGTTGCCAAAATTTAAATTCAAACTACTATCTAAACTTTGAGGCGAGCTCTCAGGAAAATTATTTAAATGTATAACTAATAAATCTGAATTATATAAATCTGCTGGAGGGCAATTCGAGCCCTCACTTAATTGACGATTCGAGTCTACTAAACTATCCCTACGAATTTTAAGCCTGGAGGAGACAGGACTATTTTTCATAGGACGGAAAATTGTGACGAGGAGAAAGCAACACTGATGGAAAAGTAAATCAATGTACTCACATAACTCGTCGACTTCCCTGGTTTTCTTTGAGCTGCACTGAAGTTTGAGTGCGCCCCGGCTGCTCCCTAGTGATGTTCAATGTTTCGGTGAACGCTTGAGAGCGACAGCTAGACCGACTGCGCGCGGTATCGAATCTAGACCCCGGAAATCTTCCTTTTTGCAATCGCCGTAGCCCCGAAATTATCCGTAGACTGCGCCAATAACGATTTCGGCAGCCCGGACTCCCAAAAAAAACCAAAAATTATCTTAAAACTTTATTAATTAACTTATAATTAAATTACAAAATTATATCCGTGATCGATGCTAGATCAGAATAGAATGAATGAATAATATAATTATTTAAAATTGCAAAACGCGGTAATTGCTGGAACAGTATCAGCAACAGATTCCTCGAAGCCGGCACGTTGACCAGACACGTGCAACAGCGTCAGCGATCTCCTTTAGGGTACCGTATGTAATTCACTCCACAACTTTAAAGTTTTGTTTGTGTGCGTGTCGATATGTAATGCTTACGCCTACATCTATCTGTTGCTTGCTTCACTTTGTACGATGCGTTTGTTTGAAGATATAGTATTCAAGGCGTTATTAATCTAAGGGCTGAACAGACGTCGGATGTGATTTTTTCCGTGTATGTGCTTGAATCCGTTCCGGCCGAACTGAAACGATTTTTTTAATTCTAGGTTTCCATAACTAAAAAATACGCAACCATCTGGCCCGCTTCGTTCAGCTAATGATTTTAATACGAATATTAGAATCAGCTAATGATTTTAATACAAAGATTAGAATCAGCTAATGATTTTAATACAAAGATTAGAATCAGCTAATGATTTTAAATGTGTGAAAACTCTTAGACATGTACATCATCTAAAAAAAAATTAT
Organism: Phengaris alcon alcon; assembly: GCA_037179445.1. Taxonomy (NCBI): domain Eukaryota; kingdom Metazoa; phylum Arthropoda; class Insecta; order Lepidoptera; family Lycaenidae; genus Phengaris; species Phengaris alcon. The sequence goes on from JAYRCH010000125.1 coordinate 336,726, forward strand.
ATTAACTCCGCTGTTAATTTTATGACCAGCCATTTCAAAGATGGCCATCCAGCCTTCCAGAAACAAAGTATTCGAAAAAGTTTCGGCTCGCAACTTTCAACGCAAATATAATATACTAGCTGTTACTCGCGGCTCCGCCCGCGTAAGTATAGTATCCCTCGGGAACACTACTTTTTCGGGGAAAAAAATAGCCTATGTTTTAATCCAGAGTCTAAACTACTACCATGCCGAATTTCAATGAAATCCGTTTAATTGTTTTGGCGTGAATGAGTAACAAACATCCACCGATGCATCCATCCATTCTCACAAACTTTCACATTTATAATAGTAGTAGGATTGTTATTTTCCTCGCTAGAGAGCTCCGATAAAAAAATAAAAGTAGTATTAGCCCAGGGCCCCCTAAACTCACGGTCCGGACCTGGTGTAAATGTTATGTAACCCTTATGTAACCCTCGCAGCTTACATAACATGCAAATTCACGTCGCCCCGGATAGGCGTGTCCTGTAATGTTTCGGTACGGCAACATCGCCTTGCTGCGGCGTGAACTAGCACGACTCGGCAAAGCGACACCGCGCCGCTTCACGTTGCCGACTTCGTGACGTGGACATGTGGAGCGAGCGCGGCGTACTGAAAGCGCATCAGTATTCGCCCATAAGAGAATCAAAATTTTCCTTGCACTGTAAATTATATACTTGTAAATTTAAGACGCATTTATACTTATAAGTACCTTTTTTTTTGTTGTATTTTTTTTTATGGTGTCCCGGGGATATGTGGGACTCCCGGCACCGTCGTCGGCTTACCCACTAAAATCATACCTGCGAAATGCCATCAGCCGCTATGAAAGGGAGTGTCCCGGATCTGTCTAACACAGGACACTCCCCACGACCGGCCGGTCTTCCTCATGAGGGACCGGACTTCCAACTAGAATTCCTCTAAGGCACCTGAAGCGCCTTCCTCGACGCCGAGACTGGCTAAGCCGGGGAGGTTACCGTCCTCTCCCGGAGCCCCTCTAGACAGGAGGCAGGAGATTCGCGTAGCGACGACTCCGCACTCCTGTCCTTCGCCGGCGGAGCGAAACAGAGGATGAATCGAATCTCTCTATCCCGCTCCGCGGCCTCTTTCTGCGAAATGACGGATTCGCAAAAAGAGACCGAAAGAGCCACCTGCCAGGCCTCATCGCCCTCGAGCATGCAGCGCACCACACTCGAGAGCGAGAGGTCCCGCCTAAGCACTGCCACGAGATCGTGGCGCTGCACGGCCCATCGGTCGCACACCTCCAGGGTGTGCTGGGCCGTGTCCTCCGCAGCGCCACATTTGTGGCAGGCTGGCGTAGGCACTAAGGGTATACCTGGGTAACCGAGCTTTGCTCGGAGCTCTAGTAGCTCTAGTAGTAAAAAAGAAAAAAAAGAGTCACAAAAATATTTCACCGGGGTTCGAACCCACCATATTCCGAATTCCCGTACGCCAAATTAACCAAACTGAAATCGGACTGACATTATTAAAGTCGAAATTATTGATATATTGTTGCACGACAATCGAAAAAACATATAATATAACTTAAAAATGCGCAGTCTCAGAGGGATAAAACCTAGCTAGACCGAATTTTCTCGCACAAAACTCCTTGCATACTAAATTTCACGTAAATACTTGCAGCCGTTGCCGAGATTACGATTATATATATACAAGATTTAAAGTACTTATAAGATAGTATTGATGAAGATAATCGAATGGTATTGCGACTTTCAAGGTTCCGTGTCGAGTCCAAGTCTGAACTACATTGATGAGGGTATGACAGATGAGCTGGATGTCTCGCTCAAGAAAATCATCAACGGTTTGACCGGGGATATGGAAGACTGTGAAGACAACGATGATGGTAGTGTATTGTTATGTTTTTTTTTACATTAAAAGAGGGCAAAAGATCAGATGGACTGCCTCATGCTGACCGATAATACCGCGGCTTTGCAAATGCGTTGCCAACTTCTTAAATAAGTTCTTAATACGTGAATGTGACTTTTGATATATGATTTACCTGTGGATTTGCATTTTTGGATCACTTGGAAAGTTTGCACCATAATACAATTATTAAAATGGTTTAGTAGTATTATTTTGCAAATGTATCATTAGTAACGTTTTGCGTGTCGTTTTGGGCGAGCGCTCACTTGGAACATGTCACACGACAGTCTTATGACAGTTTTGTCTCACATGCGGTGAGGTTTGGCGCTCGCCTGCGCGCGTCGCCGCTGCTGTCACTGCCCGCCGCCTTCGAGGTAGCGTCCTTACGACTAAAACACCCACAGTTTTGAGACGGTTGTGTCGCTCCTGGACGTTTCGCTTATGCGACGTTTTCCTTCAAGTGTGCGCATCGTCATAATATATTCTCTTATGAAATAGACCATTTAGACTGTCGTGTCGTAAGTGTGCGCTCGCTTGTAGGTTCCTTTTTAATAACCAGGGCAGGACTTTATTTTACAGATTCAGAACCGGAGCACTATGAGTCCGTGCAAGCGATCAAACGCAAGGCGATGACGAATATGGTAGACCCGATGAAACATCTCACCGCTGTACAGGACCGGTGAGCATATTATTAAAGTCTTTCTCGAGGAAGCTAGAAAGAGATGTGGTTTTGTAGTCTTAATGGCCACTTTACACAAGGCGATTACGGCATGTTAGCCGAGCGATCGCCATGCATTTGCTACTGTCAAATGTCAGCAATCACATCGTGTTTGTCTAAACTTAAGGCTGGGTCTATACGATCTGGAATCCGGAGGGCCCGGGAAAATTCAGAGCACCGAAGATAGAACTCTGCGCTAATACAGTAGATTTGAAAATCAAAGTGTCAAGTGTCGAACTGACATTGACATTTGGCTTGACACTTGTATCGATTTTCAGCTTTAATGTATTAGCACAGAGTTCTATTTTCAATGCTCTGAATTTTTCCCGGCCTACCGGATTCCGGACAATATAGACTTAGACTTTCTTCTTCATTTTTCAAAATATTATAGGTATATTTAACGTTATAATATTTCAGGAAAGTTGAAAAGGTGACCAAGCACCAAAGCGACTTAAAATCGCCCAAAGGTAAAATAAAAGGCGGTAGTCCGAAAAAACCGATCCCAGGATCGACCACACCCATACCGGGACTGACTGGATTGACTGGTAAAAGAAAAAATACGAGTCCCAATCCACCGAAGAAACGCAAAATAGCTGATAAATCTTCTGCATCAGAAAAGGTAATTGACCTATATAGAAGCAGCGACGAAACCGAACTGAACCTGCAAGAGTTTAGCCAGGTTGTTACTGATAAACTACCCGTTAAGAAAAACAAAAAACCGGTGCTGTTAGAGAATACTGAAGTAGTTGACATACAGACAGTAGATGACTTGGACATAGAACTGAATTCCCTGCCAGTTATAATTAGAACGGGCGAACCCGGGGAGTCGATTGAGATTGAAATATTTGACGAATACAAAGGTGATGCAAACGAAGAGGAATCAAATACACCAGGAAAACCATCTATTTCTAATAAAACCGACACTGGTTCTAAACACAGTGAAAGGAGAAAGATCATTAAAAAGAAAGCAGCTTTATCACAAAAATTAAAGCCACCTGAAACACGTAATTTAAAACGACACATATTAAAATCGAAATTCAAAAAGATGGGAATATTGCCAGCTGCAAATTTTGAAGAAAACATTATGGATGAATAATAATACCCATGATATTTTGTCTGATAGGTTGGAAGATTAACTTGACAGACGAAGACAGCAACATTGAATAGCTTATCCATTGGACTATCCGAGGTGATAGTGTAATAACTACATTATTTTTTAAGTATAAGACATTTTAAGTGCAAGATCTCGATGTTCTACTGATATTTCGTTATTGAAATAAAACATTTTAAAATCATAAATAGTTTTATTAATTAAATTAATTTATACTCTGACATCACTTCAAGTCACGAACTTTATTATTAATAAATAAATAATAAAAAAATACAATTAAAAAAGCACTCAAATTATAATTTTTAAATATGTATATTATGACTAAACTTAAGATTGTTATTGTGAATGTTTTGTCTCTTTCAACTTTTCCTACACTGAACTGCAGAGTAACATTATTTTTATTCTTTACCTAATATTTCTAAAGAACTTCAGATTCATACAAATACATTGTTTTTCTGCCACTAATATGCATATTAAATGGTACTAAATGTACCAATGAAAAATGTATGCACCCTACAAACTTAAATTTTAAAGATTGTAAAATATAAGATTGGATTATAATCACCCCACAAAAAAACTAGAATTTATCATTCTACTTAACTATTTACCCAATTACTAATAAAATACACAATGGATAATATTAGGTCCTTACATATGAAATTGGCAATCATTTGTTTTTTCCTCTTTTGGTTTTTTCTTTGCGTCACTCTCGTTTACAAATGGAAAACTTGAAATATCGTATTATTTTCGAGTACGAGTTCCACCGAGGCACCAGTGCTGCAGAAACGGCTCGAAAGATTTAATGATGTGTATGGGGGCGGTGTCCCAAAAGAAAACACCGTTTTTCGTTCCAAAGTTTTCGTTCTGGAAATTTCGACCTGCAGAACAAGCCCAGTGGACTGCCGGAGACCAAAATTGATAATGAAGGATTGAAGGCTATTGTGGAAGCGGATCCATCGCAAACAACGTCCGAGTTAGCTGCAGGCTGCGGTGTTAGTGATAAAGGTGAAAAAGCTTGAAAGATGGCTACCTCATGAATAGAGTGCAGCAAACCGACAAACGCGCGTCGACTGCTGCGTTACATTACTCAACCGGCACAATAATGAAGGGATTTTAAATCGAATCATTACCTGTGATGAAAAGTGGATCCTGTACGATAATCGGAAACGCTCATCGCAATGGCTGAACCCTGGCGAACCAGCCAAAGCCTGCCCCAAGCGAAAATTGACTCAAAAAAAGTTACTTGTGAGCGTTTGGTGGACTAGTGCCGGTGTCGTTCACTACAGCTTTCTTAATGTAGGATCTGCTTCAAACTATTTTGAAACAGAGACCAGGTACCAGCAAGGCGCCTGCAGCCTCGGAAGTACAAGCCCTAGCCAGGAGAAAGGCTATTTCAATTAGATCGCGTCGATCGACAGCAAGTGTCGTCGCGCGTATGCATTACGAGGCGGAGGAGAAACTCGCCGCTCTTCGTAAGAAGGAACTGCAGATCGAAGCAGAACTTATATGCGGCAGATGTATATTGCCAGCAGCTGCAAATCATGATGGAAAACCTCGGTTGTTTAGCAGCTACTAAACAACCGAGGTTGGCCATTCGCTCTAGGCCACTGCTGCTTCAGGACAATGCTACACCACACACTGCACAACAGACGGCTACTAAATTAGAGAAGTAATGTATAACCATACTCCCCGGACCTTGCTCCAACAGATTACCATTTTTTTCGAAATTTGGATAACTTCTTGCAAGGGAAAAAATTCAACTCCAATGGGGCAGTCCAAAGCGCCTTCAAATATTTTATTGATTCCTGTCCTTTTCTGTGTTTTAAACTAAGCTAAAGATTCCTGTGTTTTTAGTAAAGGAATCAATGAACTACCTATGAGATGGCAAAAGTGCATACATAGCAATGGTATACTTTGATAAAATAAATATATTATGTTTAAAAAAATCAACTTCATGTTCCTCCTTTACAAAACGCCAATTTCATATGCAATGACCATATATTATCATATATTCAATGTTTCTGTCTTTGCTTGATATGTTAGAAAAGTCACTTGACAGACAAAGACAGCAACATTGAATAGCTTTTTAATGGACCAGGAAACGAGCAGATGGATCGCCTGATAATAAACGATTACCGCCGCCCATAGACACTCTCAACACCCGTAACTCTTCTTGAGTAGCACACTTGCATTCCTGGTCCTTAAAATCCCCAACTGCCCTTGCGCCTCCTGTAACCTCAATCACTTGGCGAAACACACACTTAAAGCAAGCGTTAATTTACGCCAGTTAACTATAAGGCCGTGGTTATAGTTTTATTAGTAAGGGGGTAAATGTGTACTAGACTATCACAATATCAACAACCACTAACAAACTATGAAGATGTTTTAAATAACTGTGTATTTTAAAATCCTTTTAAGTAACATTACATCATAAGTATACCTACCTTCAACAGCTATTGTAGGCCATAATTTTTTAATTTTAATTTTTTATACTATATATTTTAATTTTAATTAAAACTGGTGTTTAAACAATTTGTGAGAAATTGTAACACATAGTTGATACAAAACATAACCATATGAGCCCTGTATTCATAAGATCTGCAAAAGCTTGTCTGAATATGGACATTTTTAATCTATTACCATTATAAGTATTATCTGGTTAGGCCAATTTAGTATATTTTTAAAAGGTGAGATATAAATTAGAATATATGATGATGATTTCGTATGCATTATTATATATAATTGAAATGTGTAATTTAACACTTTCAAATAAAAGAGATTTAAGAAACATTGTATGGCAAATACATCATTTAACTTATGCCCTTTCTGTGGAATGTCAATTTTTCACTGCTATTAAATTATTAGTCCCATAAATAACTGCATAAATCACTAATTTATGCATATTTCTCACATAACACAGCAATATTTACAATGAATTTAATAAATTCATACTCTTAAGTTTTTAATCTAGTTTGTCTAATATGCCACCCATAAGATTCTTGTATTTTTATTTTTGTACTAGTTAGAATTATTTCGAAATTCAATTTTCATTTCAAACATGTAATGAGTTTCCTCTGTAAGTAAAATGTTAACATTGTTTAATTTTTAATGATTTACACTCCTTTCAATTATAGCTAGCTCATCATCCTCACCTGAAGTGTTAGTTTTTGTTTCAAAATGAGCCAAGTTTGCTTCAGAAGAACCGTTACTAGACTCATGAGATCTGGGACTAGCACTACATTTTCTAACATACAGGACATTAGAATCTAACCTGGTGTTGTCATTAAAGGAGACCCCGTATGCGCTGCCATCTGAAATTCTATTCAGCTTGTGAATCTGTTCTCTTAATTCACAAACTTGACTGTATAGTTTTTTGTTTTCCCTCAAAATAGCAATGTTTTCTGTTTCGAGTAGCTCCCTCTTACTCCATTGAATATTGTTTTCAGATTTCAGTCTTTCAATTTCCATTTTCAGTTCTGCAATTTTTTCTTCTAACACTTGTTTGGCAGCTGTTTCATCCTGCAATTCGTTTTGCAGTCTCTCCACTTCACTGTGATTAGAATCAGTAGATCCTAATGTTCTATCATTTTGAGTTAGCTCCATTTTTGTGTTGTGCAGTTCTGAGGTCAGAGACTCTATTTTTGAAACTAGAAATGCTTTCTGATCTTTTTCGCTTTGCAAACTCTTGAAAGTTTCATCTAGTTTTAACCTCATTTCATTTAATTTGTTAGCTAGAGCATTATCAACATTTGAAAATTTGTGAGAATCTAGAGAGGCTCTTTGTTTTAATGATAATTCACTAGGAGACGCATACACAACATTCTTTTTTCTTATTTCGACTCCTTCATCGGTGCTCAAGTCACCGGAGACAATCCTACTTTCGCTGATACTAAGTAATTTTTCATTGTCTCTCTTTAATTCTATGACTTGTTGCTCTAGTTCACTCTTCTCAGTTTTAATTACAGACATTTCTTTAGCTAAGCAATCGACTTTGTTTTTCAATTGTTTGGTCTCCTCCTTAGCTTTATTGCGTTCATTGCGGACTTTACTCCACTTCTCTCTCCAATTAGCGGTGCAGTCTGACCACCACCTCATGGTCTTTTCCATTTGTGTGGCTCTGGCCCTGGCTTCATCCAGCTCCCGCTGGTATAGTGCTTCCTTAGCCTCCCAATCAGTGTTTGTATAACGCATTGACATGCCATCATGATCCCTACTGCGTCTGTGACTGCCTCCATGTGAACTTTGTGCCATTTTAATGAATAATATTTCAGCTCTAAAATAAATGAAATACAATTTATTAATTTCTTTGTCAAAGATTGTAATATTTTAAATATTATAATAATATCAATGCGACATGAAATATGAAATTTTGGTGAATACTTAAAAAAATTGAATTAATTCTGTAAATAAAATCTTGAATCGGTACCTTTGGCAGTCATGAATTACACATGCATTGCACCCTTTTTATCTCAGCATTGTTTACAAATTGTTTCTTTAAATATATTTGCGTAAGTATAATATAATAACAAGATCCAGTTTAGACATAAAATTTATAAAGAGCCACTAATTCATACTATAGACAAAATTGATTTGACAGAAGACTACAGACCTTCAGTAGTAGTTCTTATCATCTATGCTATAGACGTGAAATCTAAAAAAAACTGAGATTTTATTTCATAAAAATCAGTTAGCAATAAAAACTTCCTTTAGGTTAGCGGGAGCGAATTCTCAGTAGTATACTTATCAACATCTATGACGAATTCACTTGTTTGACTTTTTCTATGCTGAAACGTTTGTTCGTGATTGTTCGATCAAATTTGGCTCTTCTTCGATTTTCATTTTTGTGTAAAATTAATCTTAAAACGTCTGACCTGAAGTTGGCGGCGCAAGTAATTGTTCAATCAAATTTGGCTTTTGTTCGATTTTCTTTTTTGTGTAAAAAAAATTAAAAAAATATGAACAAACTGAACTAGCGATTAAGCGAAAAAAAGTAAAAAAAATTGATAGCGCCCGTCAACTTCAGGTCAGATTTTTTAAATTACTTTTACACAAAAATTAAAATCGAATCAACGTCAATTTTTATTGAATATTCACGAACAAATGACGAACAAGCAATTATGCGAAAAAAAATCAAATATCAATGATAAGACGTGAAGCCTGTGGTACAGAGCGCTCAAATTATTTGATACTTTGACATTTCTCACATTTGTGCTGAAGCCTGTAGGTCATAAGTCATAACATATTAATTACGCCCTATTTCAAATAAAGTATAATTTTATATTTGTTTCAAATCATCAATAATAATATAATAGTACCTAATTGTGGTTTATTATTAATTTAGGAAAATCTGAAACTACTATGAGAAGAGTTGTTTGCCAAAGAAGACATGGCATAATTAGTACTTCTGGAAAGCATAGACAATGTACTAATATAAATAATAACACATGATTTCAACTTGTGTGCTATACTGCAATTTTTTTTATATAGTAAGGAAACAAGTAACACTTTTTTTTGTGTAAATTCTATATTACAAAAGATAGAAATAACTCTTTTTAGTTATTGTTTTATTATATTCTAATACCTACATCATTTCCAGGCACCAACTTTAAGAAACTTACTTCCTATATTCGAAGATGAGATCGAAATGAGAAGATTCGAGTTATGATGGAAGCCACGAACAATCGTGGCAAGTGCTTAGTGTTAGGGTTCTAGTACATGAAATACCAATCGAAGTTGATAGAAAAGCCACATACAGCTGTAAAAAGAGCAGAATATCTTTAAAATGATAATAAATATCTTATTTTATTTGTTGATATTTCTGACTAGTTCTTATATAATAGTTTTATTATATAAGGACTAGTCCGGCGGAAAAGTGTGGAGCGGGATTTAGTACCTAGGTATCGCATGTTTTCTATTCGAATAAGTTCCAAAAAATAAAATTTAAACGCCTTAAGCAAGACAGAAAATCGAAAGATACCAAACTAAGCCCCATTAAAATTTTATTTTGATAATCACATTTTTTAACTATTTTTTATACTATATTTTTCAATATAGATCATAATTAAACCCAAAAATTATGATCTATATTGAAAACAGTAACTATTTTTTTTGTACCAAGTACCTACGAGAGGTATTGTTTTGTTTGCCCCAGGCAAAGATTTCAAAACTAAAGATATGCTATGACGTACATTTGACATAAACAAATTTTCATACAGGAAAAAGTTACGCCAAATTTCGTTTCTCCATACTTCAAATGTCAGCCATCTTGATTTCACCATACCTTAAATGTTAAAATGGCCTTAAAAATCCAAAAGTGGGGCCATTTAAGTGGGGACAGTTTATGCCTCAACATGCCTCGTCTATAATATGTACATCCATGGCCCCTGGAACAAAAATTATGGCTTATGCTTATTCCCTACAAGTGGTTAAGTCGGTAAGTAATCGATAGGTTGGTATAATCGAGGAATTCTAAAATACCCATAATTATTACTTATTATTATTATTTCCTTACGTGCAATTTTAATAGGTTTAAGTTTTATCAAAACTTTATAAAAGTATCTAGGTAGGTACTTAAACATAGACTACACCTTTAGTCCTACAATATGCTACACATCATACACACAGGAAGTATTACGTATCCGCACGAATACGCGGCAACCAATAAAAAAACATTATTAAACTACGAAAACGTGATGATTACTTTCTACACCAATCATAGGAAGCCTTCAATGGACCATAAAACTTCATGATATAACATTGTACAGACGTTGAAATTGAAAAAATATATTTTTAAATTATTGTATGAAAAATTTGATAATCAAATTTTAAATGATGCTGTAGCAATTTTTTCATCAAAAATAAATATTTTTTAAGCTGGCATAATCGTATTTTAACGAGAAAAATATATTTATAAGTATTACTACATCACAAAGATAAATGACGTATGTTTGTCTAGAGCGAGCCAATGCGCATGTCAAGTTGAAAATTGCAAATGGCGTCCGTTGTTATTGTTCGCACCGAATAACTATCTGTAAATTGTATACCAATCGTTTTAGCGATTTTTGTAATGGACTGTAAAACTAATATGATGCTCTAACTTCTGATGATTATGCGTAAAACGTTTTAAGTGCGTTTTAATGTGTTTTAAGTGTTTTTTCATAATTCTATGTGTGTCATGCAAATGGGGTAAGCTAGAATTATCGGATGTCGCTTAGGTTGTTTTGGATAGCTGCAATTAGAAAATGGGAGTGAAGTTTTGTGAAAATAAGTGTCTTTAAAAACTCTGTAAATATTTTTAAAACTGCGGTAACGTTAAGAACCCAAGATAACAGAGAAGTGGCAGCAATATACTGATATTCCATGCCGTGACTGCACTCCCCGTACATTTCAAAATGGCTGCTGCTCTTCACGATATATGAGCTTTGCGTCACTGGAACATAAATTGGTGATTTTTATTTGTGAAGAAATCAGTGTGTTGTAGTTCATGGGGGCTTATGTAAAAAGGCGAAAATAAGCAAAAGACAGTGCCTCGGGTGAACCTAGGGCCAGACAATAGTGGCGTATCATATGTTTTGGCAATAGTGGACACTGACTGACCATAGCACGAGTAGCACGAGTAGTGCCTTACGTCCGGGCCGGATTGTAATGTTGCGTTTGGTTTTCCAGGATGATTTGAGACACGGGACAATAAAACTTGTGTGTGATTGAGCGGAATGTGACATTGTATGATAGGTGAGTCGGTTTTTTGCCGTTTATTTACATTTTACGATTACGTACTTTGTAGTACGTGCGGACAGAATGGAACGAAAAAGAGTGGTCAGACGTATTCGCCGGGCGGTGTGAGCGCGATATATCGTTACAATGTTTGCTAATAGAATATTCGCTTATATTCGACAACGTAATTTAAAAAGTTGTGTAACACCCAATGTTGTTTTTCCGACCTTGTTGATAAAATGACTTGTGAGGAATATTCCGACCATCGAATGTGTAAAATGCTCATTCATCATTTATATGACACTTACCTTAAATTTTCACAAATATAATTAATAAAACAAAATAATAATTATCATTACTTATATTTTGATGTACAAGATGATAAGGGATGAAAATTTTGTGACAGGTAAGAAAGAAACATCTCTTCTACTCAAACTTATCACAATAATAATAATTCAAAACAAATTGATAAATGCAACTAGAATTGAAGTATTAAAATATTATACACCATTCTCTTCAGACAAAAGTCAAAACATACAAAATAATAATATTATGATGTATAAAAAAATATCCATAGGATCAAATATATTTATTTATGATGATAATGTAAATTGGTACATTTTCTTCTTAAATTGATATTATACAATAGTATTTAATATGTAAAGTATGTGTCCATTATATTTTTGATAACAATTTTACAGACTAGAATCCTCACTCACCAGCTCTTTAAAATCATTTAAATATCAAGTTCAATAATATGTGTCTTAATACTTTTATTATCATGCATGCTTTAATTATTGCTTATAATAAAAAATATATAATTTTGAATGCAACACAAATAGAAAAGGTTTATCGACTTCGAAAATAACTAAACAAAAAAAAATTGGTATCAGCTATATTATTTTAAATCACAAGTGGTTGCATGTTTAACAAACAAAAATACTATCTATATTCTGATGGACTGTTAACTTACGACTTACATAGTACAAATTGTTGTAAAATAAGAATATCAGCTTACCCAATACAAGAATGAATTAAAACTGTCAGGCATATCTACAAAGTGTAACATGAATCAAATGTTACAAGAAGTACCCGTTGAGTATGGGTTATGAAATTACTGTTTCAAATGCACCCTTTAAGATATAATAGTAATCCATCGCAACAGCAACAAAATAATCAAATTTTGTGTGTGAATATGGAATATAAAATTACCAAGGTGGCAAAAGAATGTAAGGAACAAAAAATTCCAAATCTGGCGACTAAATAATACCAGTTTTTTTCACTGGATATTCCAAAGTGGCAGACAGATATTATTCTGGGGAACAAATAACCATCTTGGCAACAATTTTGAGAGTACACATCTAATTTAAGAATAGGCACGTATATTTTCCCTGATGTAGGTAATTCAAAAAGCATAAATAATCAGCAAAACAAGCAAAAAAAAAAATGTAAAGGAGCATACAAAATTCCCATTTTAATTTTTCTCACGTTTAGGGGGTTGTTGGTGTTCGTTTACCAGGCTTTTTAGGGGGTGCTGGATATGAAAATGACATTCATTTTTAATTCCAAGATGGCAGACATATTTCATTTTATAAAAATTAATATGGGTGTCCTTTTGTAGGTTCAAATTTCAAAATGCTGCCATTTTTAAATTTCAATTTATTTATTTTTCTGTAAAATTAATATGGGTGTCGTGTCTATGAGGTTTTTATTTCAGTTCTCCAACTTATAAATTTCGCCACCTTTTATCTGCCGTTTTTTGTATTTTTTTCCCCTGAGTGCTTTTGTCCGTAATTTTGTCGCTAACATATTAATTCGCTGCCAAATTCAGTAACACAGTATGGTCATATGCTGGCGCCGACTTATTTTTTGTTCGCAAAATTAATTATATCCCTTTAGTTATACAAATTTTATTTAATAAATTATGGTTGTGTACAAATCTTTTGCTATAAAATTACCATTACTAATTAACATAAGGAAAAGTACATTACATATAATAATATGAATATTATGATGAAACAATTCCATATGTTTGGACCAAAAAAATATTTACTGTAAGTTGTACTTTATGAACATAGGAACAGAAAAAGTATATAATACATCAAACTCAGGAGATAAAAGATAATTGATTAAATATAACCTAACCTATTGTTCAATAAATTGCCCTAGTGGCAGTTAGTTATATTCGGAGATTCATAACTTTTTATTCCTAAGTCTTTAAAATTTAAAGAACTGTAAGCATATGACACTATGTCACAGTAATCATCATCATCATTATCACACCAGACATTAAAATAACATTATGATGATATAGGTACTTCTCTCGAGAGAGTGAGAAAACTGGAGGCCTAAGGGGGAAGAGTACCCACTCAATCTTAATAACGAGAACACATGCAAATTTTTAGATACCCCACTAGGTACAGTTGTAGTATATAAATATAAAACCCATCCTTTCAACAACTGACAGCGTATGAGCTTAGTGGTTTAAGTGTGAAATACTCCGGACTTGTAGAAAACAGGCATTAAATATCACCTTGCGCTGTTTCATATCAGTTTAATTTGCTGATCAACAGACAGTACCAGTTTTTTCTAAGGGATTAAGGGACTTGGATTAGAGACTGGGAATGCTCTTGTGTATTTTTTGTAACCATTATAAGTGCTTAAAATTAAGTTTGATTTATGTCATTTACAAGCAAACAAATTGGTTTTGATTGAATAAATTTTATCAATATCACTTAAAAGGGAAAAAATATTATTTTAAGCAGAAAAATGTATATATATACCAAAAAGAGATGTAGATTAGTTAATTCAGTCTCATATCGTCCAATCAGCAGGCTTGATCCAATCTGCAGTTCATATAGACATAAATAGCATGAACTATCACTCAATCCACACCCATACATGGTCAGTTCTAATTGATCAAATTGCCAGCATCGTGGCTCGACTATTTCTCTTTTTAAACATAAGATGTCCATCAGTGGCGAAGGCTTGTTCTACTTCATAGGGAAGCCCGAGCCCGTATAATGGGATCGGTTTTGGATGAGGGTCTTCAAAAGGTAAGTGGTAAGTGAAGCCGACAAGAATGGACTTAGAGGAACCCCACGCCACTGATGTGCATGCTGTAGATCGCTCACTCAGTGATACTCATGTTTGTTACGAAATTCCAGCATGGCAGCGGATAGCGATGGGCAGGGTTTGGCCGGCGGCGGCACATGCGGTGTGGTGGTGACATGCGAGGGAGATTACCACGACCCCAAGTTCCCCGCACGCCTCAACCGGCTGCTGCGCGAGCTCCGCGCACTGCTCGCCGAGCCCCATCCGCACACACTCAAAGTTAACAAGGTGAGTATCATGATGTGGACCATCGATCTAAGGCAGTAAAAACGACGGACTGGTTGACGTAGCATGACGGCTGACGCTGTCATGCCGTGACGTCGCGAGTAGTACAGCGGCTGCTTCTTCAAATAACTTGTTTTTATACTAAATAGCCCTGGATACTGTTTCCCAGCCTATTCATAAATAACGATGATTATGAAAGTGTTGGTGTAAGACCACACATTTCATATTTGCATTTGGAAGAAGAGCTAAATAATGAACTATGACGTCACTATGATATTTTATAGTTGTACAGGAAAGTGAAGAACATTGCAAAAATTCACTTATGCCCGGTTTCTGAAGTGTTTACATTAATTCCAGATAAACTAAGTTTAACTGGCGCAAAGTTTGCTAATCTGAGCCCCAATTTCACCAACTTATTGTAACGACGTTTACCGCTGAGCATCGGTTTAAGATCGGTCTGCCCCGTTCTAACACTGAATGAGAGAGAGAGAATCCGAGTTTAACGTTCAGCTCGTTTAAAGAAGTTTGGTGAAATCGGGGATTAAAAGTGTCATCTAGTGGTTAATAGATGAATCTTTTTCAAATTAGACGATAAAGTTGTTTGTTTTGCTGTAATTCGGCAATGTAATTAGTTTTAATAAAAAACCTTCCTTACCTTGGGAGTGGGGAGTGAAATGGAGCTTGCAACTATTTTAACCAAAAAAAAATCACTTTCAGTAAAGTATATTAGTAGTAGTAAATTAGAAAATTCCATCGTGAATATGCGCCATATGGAATAGATAAACAGACTCATTGGTCAGTTAAGTTAGGCTTAGTTTATATATTGTCACTTTATTGTTCAGAAACATAAGGAACCAAACTAAAAAACCAAAAACAATATTCAAACATGAAACATGTAAATTCATCATGTTGACATTAAACAAGTGTTTGGTCTTGTACTCACATCTAAAATTGCATGATGTGTACTTTTGGTTCATGCCCTTATCCTTAAAAGAAAGTGATTATTTACTTATATTTAATTGGCTTTATCACAGGTTAAATATATATAAAAGAAAAGCTGTTTTCTAGCTTTATGATCTTCACCTAAGATTTTGCCATACAAACTTTTTCATCTATGAGAAGAGTAATAATGTAATTGGACTTCTGTTAATAGTATGTAACTGTTACTATCATTTACCATGTAAATATTTTTATCAAGCGTTTAATTAGTAGTATAATAGAAAACATGTGGAATATTATTCTCATTTTTTGGCACTAAAAATCAGAAGAAAGATATCTATAAATCGGTCCACAGACGGCGGAATTATCGTTGAACATACAAAAAAATAATATACAGCCGAACGTATAACCGCCTCCTTTTTTTGGAAGTCGGTTAAAAAATACAAAATGTGCCGGTTAAGAAAACAGTTTAAAGTAAACTGGGCCTTTAGTCAAGATGCATTCGATAATTCCGACCGCGTAGTTCGAAAATAAAATGTATGTGATGTAGAGTTAAGTGACATGTCGCTTGCGATGCCTTATGTCAAACATACATTTTACATTTTATATTTTTGATTTCAAACTCGACGTCGAAATTATCGAATGCATCTTGACTCGAGGCCCTGTATGGTGTTCGTTATAATGCGAACTGCGTTATAACGAACACTATACAGTGTATTCAAGTCTGCAAGCAGAACTTTGTGAAATGGCATGGGCCAAGAACCACCCATAAATTGAATTACTTCAAAGGTATTGACTCAACTCTTGTCAAAGGCAGCTTTTATAGATTTTTAATAAGTTATGGGATTTTCATTTCTGAGTTGTGCAGCAACCAAGTCTTTTTCTATCTGTCCTCCTAAAACATTCACGCGTAGAAATAATCAAGCTGTGCAGCTTGCCTATTGGCGCGATTTTTCTCGACTGCTGATTGGTCCCGCTACGCACTGATCTAATTATTAATAGAAAAAAATAGAAAAAACTAAAGAATATTTAGCCAATATTTCTTCGAAAAAGTAATGGTCTGGGATTTGCTAAAAAATTAAATATCTCTACTTACTACTACTGAATATTATGTATCATAATAGGAGACTTACCAGTGCCGATATTACAGGTGGAGCCGTGGAACTCTGTGCGCGTGACGCTGTCGGTACCGCGCGCAGCGGCGGCGCGGCTGCGCGCTCTGGCGGCAGCAGGCGCTCCACAACTGCGCGCGCTTGGTATACTGTCCGTGCAGCTGGACGGTGACGCGGCCGTCTCGCTGCGCTTGCAGCACGGCGCCGAGCTGCGGATTAACACCGAACCCAACGGTAACTACACAATTTTTTATTCTAGTTTTTAAGCCTAAAGATACTCACAACACCGAAAGTTGTTGAATAATTGTTACCAGTTTTTCTAATCCACCATCATCTTAAGCCATCTTCTATTTCCTATCAGATGCATACATACCATAAGTCGAGCATGTTATCTAATTGAATAGCTAAAATATTTGTATAAACACAATAAATGTAGCATAAAAGTTTTTCCAATACCACTGTCTTCCCTTCAAGATGCGAGTACATCAAGATCTCAATCGAATTCTGAGCTGCTGGCCGGCTTAGGGGGGATCGGGCGACTCATAGCGGACGGCGAGGGAGCGTCATCGAGCGCCGAGCCGCCGCCCCCTGCGACCCGCGACAACTTCAAGTCGCCCAACACCGTCTGCCCGATGGACGGCAAGATACCGCAGAACATTCCCACGCCGACCACCGATCGGTGCGAGTTCCCCTTTGGAAGTATGACGCAGGCCAGAGTCATACATCGAAAGGAAAATACGTTAGGTAAGTTTTGGGTCCATGTAGTGGTGTTTCGTACCGATAACATTTATATTCTGAAAAATAGTTTAATTTTATTTATTTATTATACTTTATGCACTAAATTATTAGTACAAAGGCGGGCTTATGCCTTGTGGCATTTCCAACAGGCAGGCCAACCTTAGGGTGATGCAGAGACAGGGTGAAGTAGATGCAAAATGATTTGTTAACCATGACTTAGAAATTAAAATAACTATACTATAATACATATAATACATATTTAATATACCAATATACTTATAATATTATACATTATGCAAGATATATCTGCATACATACATTCGAACTGTATCTAAAATAAACTTACGTATAAATAATTATATAAAAACAATACAAGACAATAAGATAGATTATATTATAAATACCTACTAAATACAAATATCACCCATATTATAGCTAAATGATATTTTATTACTTAATTATGTTTCTTATTCTGACAATAATCATAAATATAATTCGCGAATTCTGCGTTTAGACAAATTTTTTGTCTCAGTCATCCTAACTTTTTGGGGAAGTGCATGCAAGGTCGAATGGACAAGAGAGGAGCTATGTGAAGGACAGCGAAGAAGCAAATTATTGGTAGAACGAAGGTTCTTATTATGATTACAACCCAAATATTTAAAATGAGGAGTTAGGTAGTGGGGAGCGAAGGGAGAGTGGAGAAGGGAATAGAGTGTGCACAGCGCCCGCAGAGATCGACGTTGTCGTATTGGCAACCAGAGAAGTTCAGCACGGAAGGTGGAGATGTGGTCGTACTTACGGAAGCCAAAGACAAATCATATGCATTTATTTAGGAGCCGATCAAGTTTATTAAGGAGATCTGCATTAAGGTCGAAGTAACAAACATCACAATAATCAAGGATTGGGAATATTAGGGCTTGAACTAAAGCGTTAATAGGGTTTAGATCCCGATTTATAACATCGATGGCAGTGGGCAGATTTTCAATTGTGGCTTGACTATACAGTTGCAAGTCATCAGCGTACAGATGATGCGAACTTCGAATAACATGGATAACTAAATATAGAAAATAAAAGGGGAGAGAGTATACCGCCTTGAGGAACACCAGCTTCTAGAACTCGCCAATCAGAATAAGACTGATCAACGCGCACACGCTGCCGGCGCCCTCGAAGATAAGAAGGGAATCAGTTCAGTGCTTCAGGTGAGATCATCAGGGAAAGGATAGGCAGAAGGATATCGTGGTTAACGTTATTAAAGGCACTTGAGAAGTCAATCAGCACTAAGACTGTGACCTTCGAATCCTCCATGCCTGCCCTTATGTCACTCGTAATTTTTAACAGAGCCGAGGTGGTACTATGTCCAGGTCTGAATCCAGATTGGAGTGGAGAGAGTATATAATTATTGAATACAAACCGAGACAACTGCTTGTGAACACATGCCTCGATCACTTTGAAAAGGAGTGGGGAGGATAGAAATTGGACGAAAGTGAGAGGGTTGTACAGGATTTGAACCCTAGGTGTGGGACGGACGTAAGCCTTACGGCACAGATCGGGATAAACAGAGGATTCAAGGCAAAAATTAATTATATGGTCTATGGCCGACAGGAGATGATAGAGGATTGGGATCATCAATTGACGGCTGATGTCATTACAACCAACGGCCTTAAATTAGAGTCCTAATAATTGTTCAGGGGCCTAGAAAAACATTTTACAGCGTCGTAAACGTTACGTTATCGAATGAAATTTGTACGGGCGCTGTCATGATTTTCATACAATTCTCATTCGATAACTGTCGAATGTTCCTGATAGGCCCACTGATCTTACCCGTAGTGACTGGCAAGAACTGGAACAAATATATATCAGCGCGCGTGTTTGTGATTTTGTTTGAATGTCTAAGATGAAGAAGACGAGAAATGGATGTTAATATCATCCAAACTGATCGTACACGGGAACTACGTATGGCGCGATTTACCAATACCCATGGTACGAAGGAACTGCCATAAGTTAGCGGACGATGAAGAATTTGTTATGTTATGGAGAATGTGTCGGCGTTTAGCATTTCAAATCATCAGGTTACACCCATTCCTGGCTGATTTAAAATTGACCCAATTAGTTTCGCATCTGTTAGCCTTGTATTTACGAAAAGCTCGTTCCCTGAGTCTTATCGTCGCTCTTATGTCTGCCATCATCCAAGGTGCTGGAAGTCTCTTTATTTAAATGTTGGTAGGTGCATGGACGTCGTAAAGGACATGGATCGAATTATTAAAAACCTTAAGTTTGTCGCCAGTGGAGGCAGCGGCAAAAAGTGGGAAACCCAATCGATTTCCGCTGCATCCAGCTTTAGTTTTTCGATGTCCATACCTGAAAAAACACTTATGTACAATTTTAGGTGACATCGTAGGTGGCTTTAGGGTGTACATGAGAAAGATGAGGTCATGAAACGAGAAGTCAGGGGTTAGTGAAGGATTGGATGTTAAAATTAGGTCTAACCATGTATCTTCAGCAATCACATTATGTTGTCTACGACAGGCAAATAGTGCAAACTAGTTGACTCCGAAATGTCCCTTAGTTTAAGCGAACGATCGGAAGAGCGGTTTAAATATAACGGTTAAAGTCCATTATAATATGATGACTATATTCAGCACCCAAAGACTCCAATACCGTTTCGATTTGAGCAAAGTAGTCTACGGAAGGAGGACAATAAATGACACCAAGAACTAGCTTCGTACCCCTAATGCAGACCTCAAGAAAGAGAAATTCAGCGGCTGCAGAATAACGTGGTGGTGAACAGGCAATTATTTTGTAGGGGAGGTCGCTCCGCAAGTAAATAGCGACACCGCCTCCACTTCTGTGAATGCGATCATTCCGAATTAAAATATAGCCGGGCAAACTGTAAGTTGCAGAAAGTAGATTAGGTTTTAACCATGTCTTAGAGATCAGGAGCGCATGGATGTTGATTCCTACAAAAGTGTCTAGGATGTCGTTAAAGTGGCTAGGCACACTTTGTGCATTTATATTACACACGTTTAGCAATTTGCTGTCTTGTGAACAAAATTTTGATGCAACAGTTCTCCCAAAGTATTATAATTTACAGAACCAAAACTATCATCAGAAGATACACTAATATAATCATTGTTAGCCCAGTGAAATGAGTAATCATCAGAAACTGACATTTTAGCAGTTTTTCTACTAAAAATAATATGATAAATATTATATAATAATATATAAATATAATATCCTAATTGTTAAATAGCTCATTATATTTAATATTTACTAAATTACTCTTCCTTTTGGCTTCTCCGTAGTTGGGTAAAACATATATCCTAATGCACGTACGTTTCAGGAATATCGGCGTGCACGAGTACCATGCGCGCGGGGGGCGAGGCGCAGTTCGCGCGACCGTCTACGTCAGCGTTCGCGGGTCCGCCGCCCCCGTACCCTGCTCCCCCTGCGCCGCCCGCGCCTCCCGCGCCCGCCTCGCCCGCGCCCACCATGGCCATGTCGTCGCCGCTGCTCGTCAATCTGCTGCAGAACGACGCGCCTGCGCCTCAGCCAAGAGCCAAGGCGCCCCCTAACAAACTTGATCGGCTCGATGATTCGCAGGTTAGTTTGGTGCTATGTCAAGCAGTTTTAGACATCTTTTTAGCCCATATTACATATTACAATCTTTCACAATAAAAATAAATCTTATATATAAAATTCTCTTGTCTCAGTATTTATCACAGAACTCATTCGAAATGGCTTGAGATTTTTATGAAGTTTTGCAGGTGTGTTCAGTAGGTATGAGAATATTATGTCGTAACCTATTTTTCATACGCCCGACCGACAACGGGTTCTTTTTTTTTAATTAATGTTTTATGAATTGGCATTAAAAAGTACATAAAACCCTCAATTTTCACTTTTCTAAACCCAACCTCCATTGCTTAATTTGCGATATTAGCACTGTAATAATATTCAACCCTCAGTGGTCGATAACTATTTCACACATCACCCGTAGGGGTTGGTAGTAGATGCAGGTTGAAGGTGCAGGTGTAGTTAATGCGTTGTATGATAATATGCGTGACAGGTCTCATTAAACTATGAATATTATTTTTACTAACTGTAATATTATAATTAAATGTAAACTGTATTATGGAAATAAATAAAGAAATGTTACGTTTAAAAACTGTGTCAAATGCATGGAATGGAACTTCTGTCAATAGAGGTTGACACTGCTGATTGTCGAATCGAAATCAAATCGATGAATAAGAGCGGCCATCTTGTAATCATAATTCTTACGTAAAAACCGGTATTTCCGATTCTGTTTTATTTGACTGATTCGATACTTCTAAAGTTTAAACAAATCAATTAAATGTCGTTTGGCAACTTCACTAGGGTTGTCAACTAATATCTGTCATGCATATAGTAGATTGTAGGTGTAGTTGTTGGTGTAGATAATGTTGCTAGTTATTTATTTATATGGTACAATATTTGCAATTTTAACATTGAATACTCATTATTTGACATCTTTGTTGAAGGTGGAGCTTGCGGTGGGTCGGCCAACGTTCGAGTTCCGCAGCGGCTGCCCGCCGACGCCGCGGCCGCCGGCCAGCCCGGGCCCGCCGCAGCCTCGCGCCGCACCCCGCCCCGCGCCCTTCGTGCGCCGCGCATTCCCCGCGCGACCGCCGCCTCCCGCGCCCTTCCGCACGCCTGCGCCCAACGCCACCGTGGTGGCGCGGCCGCGCTTCCCGACCTACGCAGCGGAAGCGTACCCACCGCCCCCGCCGCCCTACCGCCAGCTTAGCCGCCCGCGCGTGCAGCCGCCCCGCGTCACGCCAGAGGATCTGCAGGCGCTCCTGCCGCCGCCCCCGACTTCTATGGACCAAAAAACACAATCTAGTTTCCAGGTTAGGACATGTTTCGTACCATTTACAATACTTGAAAATATGTAATAATAATATCATCGAAAAAAGTCATTGGTCTGTTTTTATAAAAATTTCATCGTGTGTTATAAATCATGTAATTTGGCAAAAAAATTTCAGGAGTTCCAGAGGTATCAGCAGCAATACAACGCCCGGCAGCGCGCCGCGTCCCGCGCGGCTGCGGCGCCGGCGGCGGACTGGAATGAACCGTACCGGGACACGCTGGGGTTAGCGCTGTCGGACCTGCCCGACAATTGCGACTTGGACCAGCTACTGCCCACGTTGGGTGCCGACCTCAACCTCGACGACCCCGCGCTGTCTGCCATCTCCGACCTCGACGCCGGTACCAAGCTCGACCTGCTGTACGATCCTCCCGAGCACTCGCTACCCAACGTGTCGGACTCCAATCCCGACGCGCTGCTGCAGGAGATCACGGGTGGACAGTACCCCGGGACTGCCATGAATGGCCCCTTCAATCCCGACGTCAACCCCGCAGCGAATGCGAGTACTGATGTGCCTTCAAAATCGTCGAAAACGTTTAGTTTGGATAACTTTATGCCGCCCCCTCCCGTGCCCCAGCAATCAACCTCCAAGTTCAGCGTGAACTCGCCGAATCATACGATAGTTAATACGCAAAACGCGCCGTTCAAGTCGCCGCCGAGTGCGTCGTATTCGACGCAAACTAGTGCTGGTTTGGAGAGGGTCGCGGAGAGGTTCACCGCTCCGTCGTCCATGCCTCCGCCCCTGCGGCTCCCGCTGAGAGCGTCGAACTCTGTGTCTACGGCTACCGTTGGGTCTCAGGCCACGGCGCAAGAAATAGAGGAGCAGAGCAAGCAGTACCTTATAAAAACGCTCATGAGAGATGACGATATCCCTCCTCCGAAAGAACAGGAAAAGAAACCCGAGGAGGTGACCGTCGCGCAATGCAAAGTAAAAGAGAATTCTACCGACACGCCGGAAGGGTTAGGTGTGACTAAAGCTGCAAACGATGACGGCAAAAAAGACGAGGAGTCAAAAGGGGCGAAAAATAAATTAGTAAAGAAGGAGAAGGATGAGAAATCACTAGCTCAAAAAGGCGAGAAGCCGAGATCTAGTGGAGCGAAAGAGAAGCCGGCTATATTGAAGGACAAAATTGTACGTGATGGAAAATCCACCAAAGTTGCCTTACCGCGACCAAACGTCGCAAAACCCACATTGCCTGCAGGCGAAGCGCCGAAGTCGCCGTCAGGGGAGAAGGAATCGATAAAATTAAGATTAAAGCTCGATAAAAATGAGCCCATAGTACAACCTGTTTATAAAGCAGACGTTAGTTTTATAAACCAACAGATAAAGGGAGATAAACCATCCGAAAGCGAATTGAGAGTCCCGCCGTTACATATTAGCTTGAGAGGTCCAAATTCAGCTGTTATAAAAAATTCAAAAAAAGAAAAGAAAAAAATTCTACCGGGTGATTTACATTTGAAGAAAAATAAAATCAGAAAGTCTTTAGAATCAGATGAAAAGAGTCATAGGAGAGATGCGGACGAATCCCTTGCGACGCAGTCGGCCGAAAGTACTGAGAACACAAAGACTGAAGAGTATTTACATGTGAAGAAACTCAACAACCACTATGGCGAGGCAGAGACAACGAAAACGGAAGTAACGGGAGATAATGTGGTGTATAGAATGAAAACTATCTCCAAGAACGCCCACATAGTAACTAAATCGCATGACTACAAACTCAACAATAAAGTTCAGAGCTTAGATAGTTTGAAAGTGAAAAAGAAATCAAAGGTACTCAGCGAAAGCGGTAAGGCGACCGACAAAGAGAGAGATAGAGAATGGAGAAACGAGCTACAAGAGATGGAGGGCAAGTACGCTCAGAACGAGGGCTACAGAGAGTTGGCCAATAATCACGACACAAAAAAGAAGTTACCAACTACTAAAGTAGAGAAGGATGGTGCAAAATGTGATAATTTCAAGTCCAGTGAGGTAAAAACAGTGCAAATAGACACGGAACACGGTGAAGTGAATACTGGTGCTAGTGAATTAGACAACCGATTTCTCAAGTCCCACAAGGGCTTAGAGAGGACGCTGAGTGCGGACGGGGAGGGGAGTAAGTTTGCCCGCGAGGAGAACAAGCTGAAACGGACACTCACCGATAGTGCCATCACCTCACCCAATGGGCTCATATCCTCTGAGAAAAAGAGAAAAACCAGCCATAGTTCCTGTGCAGGTATGTATGTCAACTTACAAGTGAAAATATAAATCTATAAGGTAGAATTACATTTTCGTATCAGGTGTCATGTTTTCCTATAAATCTGATTACAAATTAATATTAAAAAAGTTGCTATATTATCTTTATTTGAAGAGAAAACTTTAAAATTTGAAGACTTGATATTTAACTAGCTGTTGCCCACGGCTCCGGCCGCGTAAATACAATATCCCAAAGGAACACTGCACTTTATCGGGATTAAAAGAAGCCTATGTTTTAATCCAGAGCCTAAACTACTACCATACCAAATTTCATCAAAATCCGTTCAGTAGTTTTGGCGTGAAAGAGTAACAAACAAACATCCATCCATCCTCACAAACTTTCACATTTATAATATTAAGTAGGATAGCTGCAAATTCATGACAGTAGATTTCTTGTAAAAAATAGTCCCTTTCAAAAGTTGGTAAAATTCCTATTTTGTAAAATATAGGCTGGTGCCGTTTTCCAAAATCTAAAACCATAGTCAGTGCTCTGAAAAATCTTAGATTTTTAAAAGGTTGTTTATGAATTCTCCTTTTACTATTTTTGATGCAACATGAGATTTACTGACAACATATTTAATTTTTTTTTTATAGATTAATTAGGTTATCTTTATTATTATAAATAGCATTTTCAAAAAAAAAAAAAAAATAATGAGGCAATATTATGTGTCTTAACTAGTCATAAATCTTAACCTCATGGATTAGACTTAGTGCGACAGTGCCATATAATAAAATTGGTGATTTTACACAGAACAAATTAATAATGTGCAGTTATTTAGAAGTTTTAGTTCACTAATATTAGCAAAAAATTTTTTAGTGTATTCTGTATCCACATTCTGTGGGTACAGAAGATTTTGTGATATCACAGTTACAAAACATGCAATGTAATTCTATCTTATATGTGCATACAATGTATGCAGTATGTATATACTTTATAGCAAAATAGTATTAAAATGTATCTTTTGTCTTGATACAGATTTTTGCGAAAAACTAATTTTCATATAATTCATTTCATAGTGGTTCTAAGTTAATTGTATCAAAACAAGATTATTTAAAATCATAAATTAATAATTAATTATGTATCAACACTAACTAACATAGGACAAATATACAAATAAAAATTGATTTTAGAAATTTTAATTTATTAAGGTTTTAGACTATTTTAGTTAAATTATTAAGTACAAAATAGGAAAATTTAAGTTAAGGTTTAAGATTTTGTTATTGGTTGATATTAAAAAATAAATTTATCTTTGATGACACATAGTAATTTTATTTACTAGTACATATAAAAATTATATAAGTATGTATTACAAAAAAGTGTAAAAAAATCTGTTGTCATAACATTTGTTAATTATTCACACACAGTAGCACTAATTTAAATCATTACATAACAACATGAGTTGCCAAGATGCATTAAATTAACATTTGTGCAATAATAGTATTTTCAAAAGAGGACACTTCGAAATATTACTGGTCCAAGAGGAAGTCCGTCAGAATGAAGAAGTGAATGTTGGAAATGTTGAAACAGAACAATATCTAAAACCCAAAAACACTAATTGACAACAAATCTATTGACACTCATTGATGGAAGAATTTAGTAGCACAAATAATACAATATGCTTTCATCTACACAATTATAATATTTCCAAATTTCATACAAAATAATATTATTTTAAACTAATGTCTATTGTTTTTTCTTATTGCTTTTCTTAATTAAAGAAGATTATTCTACACGATGGACTTAGATTATATATATATAGACAATAATAGTAAAAACATAAAGAAGCAATGTTAAACCAGACAGTAACAAGAACATTCTCAATATTATGTAACGAGTCAAGCCAAGATGGTAGATAAATACTTTTTATAATAATAAAAATATCTCTAGTAGACTAAAATTAACATACAAAAATAACAGTATAATACAAAAATATTTTAATTTGAGTGGAATATTATATTGAAAGTGGCAAAGTGAGGAGAATAACACTGGAAAGTGACAATTGTAATTAATACAATAATTAATAAAAACTGGATGATTGGGCGTAAGAACTTAAAATTGCAAAATACATGGCTTCCTGACGGAAACACTCGCAGATTTGTGGGAAAAGGTGAGATTCTTAGACATGGATAAGCTGTTTGTGAAGAAGGAAAACAACAATGGATTATTCGAGCATTTGACCATTTGATCCAACAAGATATCAAAGTTTTTGTTTTCCATTAGATATTTGTAATTAGATCAGAAATTGTACATAAGTTTTAATTTCAACCAATGATAAATGTTAATAAGGCAATAGAAATGATGGGACTATTTACTTTTAAAAAACGGTAATGCCATATTGCTGTTATATCTAATAAAATAATAATAATATTAGTAATTATAGAGAGTTAATCAATTTTATTATTATTTCAGATCCTCCCGGTTCAACAAACGTCGGCACAATAGGCGGGCGCGCCGACTCGCCGCCGCCGGTAGCAGGCCAGCGGGTGGGGGCCGTGTCGCCGAGGCGGAAAGAGAGGCCGAAGGACAAAACCTACTGCAAACTGGTGGCCGAGAGGGCCGCTCGACCCGAGGCGGACAAGTTCAGCAATCGATCGCCCAACTCGCAGGCGCAGGGGGAGGATTCGGGGATCGAGTCGATGGACGCGCTGTCAGAGAAGTCGCCCAACCAGGCCAGTCAGTCTCCCCCCGGGCCGCAGAGGAAGGAGCGCCTGGACATGCCCCGGTCGACGAGTCCCACGTCCGTGCAGAGGATAATCGGCGTGATCGAGCAGCCGCCACCGACCGACGAGCTGCTGGGGCGGCTGCGCTACGATCGAGCGCCCAACATCGATGTGCTCGGCGAGCTGGAGGCCGAGCTGGCCAAAATGCACGGTGACCACGTCAACGGCGACGACGCGCCCCGGAGACCGCCCCACGACGCCGAAGAAGCCAAAGAAGTCCAGAGGGAGCCGACGCCCATTCTGAGAGACGACGAAAAACAGACGCGAACCGACGCCAAGGAGGAGTCTAAGGATGAGTTGAACTTAGATATAAAACAGAATCCCAGCGACTCGAAACTGGAGTGCCCTATTGCTCAAAAAGAAGTATGTAAGGACTTGACCTCCCCTAGAAAAGAAAAAGGTATAGACGATTTTGATAACTTACCGAGTAGGATTTCGCCCCCACTGTACACATATTCGAATCAAGAGAAAGCTATCTCGCACGATTCGGGGGAGGCGAAGGAGGAAAAGGCGACCGTCTCCGAAAATGGGGAAATAAAAGATTCGGGGGCCGACGAAAAAGAGAAGGAGCCAAAGCTGGAGAGGTTGCCGCTCAAAGCGGACTTTCCCGATAAGAGTTTGCTGGAGCAGCTTCTGATAGAAATTCCGACGCCTGACTACGTAGGGAAGAGGCCCGAGTCTCCGTCACCCTCCGCGTTCGAGCGGGTGGCGCGTAGCAGCGTGCGGACCCGCTCCAGCAGCAAGATGAACAGTCCCGCCGACGGGCCCAGGACGCCGCGCCTTAGTCCCGGCCTCGGCAAGCCGGAGCGTTCCAACTCGCCGGCCGCGCTGCAGAGGAACAACCTGAGGAGCGGCTCCGTTGACAAGACGAGTCCTAAGACCGCCAACGCCGCCGCCCCGCAGGCGAAACCCGGCCCCGTGGCCAAGAGAAAGCGCAGGGAGTCGGAGAGCTCGTGCACCTCCGCCGTCAGCTGCGAGGAAGGCGTGTCGCCGGGCCGGCCCAAAAAGAAACCGAAGAAAGTAGATCAGAAACCCGTGAACGCCGTAGTCGTCGACGGGAAAAGCAAGAAAGAGTCCGACAGCGACAGCGACGAGCCGCTGATATGCAAAGTGAGGGGCAAGGGGGTAAAGGGAGTGAAGGCAGGGATCAAGGTGCCCAAAATGGTGGAGCCGGTGAGCACGCGGCGCTCTGTGCGGCACGGGCCCGGTCCCGCTCCGCCGGCCGCGTCTGCCGCCCCCACGCCGCCACCCACCGCCGCGCCTGTGCGCCGGAAAACCAGGAGCGCCGGTGAGCTCATACTTCATACTGTAGCTTCAATATTAAAAAAAAAAGGCCTAAGTGCCAATTTTAACGAATCCTTACTCGCTTTACAAGTTATCAGAATACAATAAACGTTTTACGTAATATTGTTTTAGGCAAATATATTCGGTCAAACAAGTAGAATTTTTCAAATGGTGTTCATTTTCAGTCGGTGAAGGAGGAACTCCGAACGCTGGCGCGGTGCGGCGGCGGCGCGCGTCCCGCGACGGCAAGTGACGGCGGCGCCGCGCGGAGTTGGCCGCGCCCCCGCGCCCGCTGCCGCTACTGCTGCCGCTCGACTGACGCCCGTGCCCCGCGCCCGCCCCGCGCCCGCCCCGCACCGCTCCGCCGAACCGATGACCCCCCGTACACACGTATCTGTCTCGCAGTGATTACGCCTCGACCGTTTAAAATTTATCAGATATCTGATTTTCGATTCGTACGAATTCAATTTCAAATCTAACAAAATGATCATCCAACAAACGTGCTGTAAATGCGCTGATGAGGGGGTCACGTGTCGATGAAAATTTTTAATTTTATGAATCTCAAACCGTTTTGTAAATTAAAAATTGATTTTTGTGCAATAAAACGATATGTAAGAGTTAGCGAAGTAGAAATATGTGTGATTTTTAGTGGCGTGAAATATTGTGAAGTGTTTAGCGTAGAACGGACGGGGCGGTGAGCCGAGATCGTTAACTAGTAAAACATGTTACCATACTATCTAAAGCACTCAACATTTAATTGTAAGTTTATTTTTCCTTTAAATTATTTTTAGGAGCGTCTTACTGTCGGTCGGCGAAGGACACGCGCCGGCCGCGAGCCTTTTAGTATAGCGATAAAAGTGTATAGTTATTGTACAAAGGAGCACTCGATTCGTAGGCACATTGTTATATATAATAGGATACGAACCCGAGAGATATAAATGCGTAAATTTAAAAGATATTTTCATACGTTTTTGCACGTGACCGGTAGCGTCGCGACCGGCGAGCCGCGTCGTTTCGGCGGGAAACGGCCATCTTATAACGGCGGCCATTTCGCGGCGGAATGTCGCCGAGCGATGTTAATGTTAGTGTTTAACTATAAGAAAACTCACGACCAATAATTGTAATTTGAATGTGACATATAATTTCTTAATGAAATGATAATAATTATGACTGAGTGTTTCAACAGTTTGTCTGTTTGGGCTTCCAGTATAATAAACTTATTTATTTTGTCGCCCTACTTTTAAATCGTTCCCCGATCACTTTCGACCGCGTCTCCTGATAGTTTTGATGTTTTGAAAACCAGTGATTTGATGAATTTATAGGCTAGATTTTCTTTGCACTGTACATACTTATTGGGACATATTAGTTACATAAGTAGATGCTAGTATTTATTATCACGAACACTTTTCCATTGTATTGTTAGATTAGATCTTACACAATGACATTAGATTCCCATTTCGCTAAATGTAACTCGAGACTTTATTTTGTAATACCTACGTTTTCAAATATCTGAAGCAATAATAGAGGGATGTGTAGTTTCAGTTACAAGTAAATAGAAATCTGTAGGTCTCCGACTGCCTTAACATAAGCCTTTAGTGATGACTTAGAGTTTCCCTTAGAGCCCTGTTCTGTAATACCCACCCCATTGATTTGTACGTCCTAGTAGTGGAGGTCGAACAGTGATATAACTACAATACAAATCGTAACTAGTATGTATGTATAGTATATTTTTAATATAAGTAATATTGCCTGACAACTTGTGCCCTAAACGTGTGCCGTGGTTAGTCCTGTGTAACTGATGCGCGTGTAGGCGACGTGGGCGCGCGGCCGCGGGCTCAGGCGGTTAAGTGTGCACATACCTTTATTTTATTACATAAATTATTTTCAAATCAAACTCCGATATATCTGTAAAATTTGTGTATAGCTGGGGAAATTAATATATGTTACGTAGTAAGATGTTTTATTTGGACTCGGTGACTGTATTACTGTACATAAACGCGCCGCGGGCATCGCGGCCTCCCGGAGGACTTGAAGCCTTTCCTGTATAAAGTGTGACGTGTAAAATATATCATAGGAAAATGGACTCGTTTTAGTTGTGTATATTGGGTGTATAGTTATTCTTTAGTTTCGTTTTTGTTTTAGTTTTTCGAGTAATGTTATTTATGCCGATAAATATATTATACATTTATATATCTATAAAGAGAGGAATACAAATAGAGATACACTATAAATATAGGCTAGGGGTAACAACACACGTGGACATAGTATAGTTTTGGTATGTAAACGATATTATATACTTGTAAATAGATCACAGAATAGGTAATAAATGAATTGATACAATAAAATGTAACATTATGTTATTGTAATATTTTTTCTAGTTGGTGTTGTTAGGTCGCCAGTTGCGCTGGCGTTCGTTAGGGTGGGTGTACATTTTGTTGCTGGTGACGTCATGAAGTTGCAACTGTACTTTTTATGAATTATTTTTCTGTAAGTTGCTTTCTCTGTCGTTCTATATTATTTTTAAATCACATAATTATAATATTCATATAATACGATGAGTCATGGTGAATTATTATCATATTATTATGAATGAAAAGAAATGAGGAATATTATTGTTCTGCTATTATTAAATTTGTAAAGTTAGTTTATTAATAAATCAATAAAAAAATTCTGTGTTTTATTGCGAAAAAACTGGGTTCTGCAGTAGTGTATGTAGGTTATAGAACATCGAAGAAATGCATTTAAACAATGTAAAAAAATAAGATTTTGTAAATTATTTTACCCAATATTATTCCTTCGTTCTTAAGTTAGTAAAAAAAAAACAGTTTTTTCGATAAGTTATTGATTGATACAGTTTGTTTTTAGTGAAGAGTTCAATCTAATTAATAATACTCCGATTACTACTTTGCATACCTTCATGTACACACATACCCCCTTACTAATAAAATATTTACACAACGGATAACTTAGACAACGTTGCTGTCTTTGTCTGATGGGTTGGAAATGTCACTTGACACTTGACAGACAAAGACAGCAACGCTGTTTAAGTTATCCGTTGTGTAAATCTTTTTATTAGTAAGGGGGTTACACGACAATACAGTGGGGGGGGGGGGGGTCCTATAACTGCATTCCTATCCAAATTTCTACCTATTATACAGTCATACATATATGAGTTCTGAGAGATGTTCAAATTTGAAACTGGGAATAAAATGTCGGTGAAATATCCATAATCCATGTCTGAGAAGGCCCTTGAAATAATACTACCTAAGAGACTACGTAGAGAAGACTACGTGGGAGAGCCATGCTTCGGCACGAGTGGGCCTCTCAGAAAACCGGCGCGAAATAACCCTTGCGTTGTGTTTCGCCTAGTGAGACCCAAGCCCAACCTTCGCCCAAGGGGGGTTGGGTATCTTAAGGACCAGGAATGCAAGTGCGCAACACCAGAGAAGTTACACTTGTAACAATAGAGGTGTAAAAGTAACGAAAAAAGCGTACCCGTATGTATTCGTTACTATAACAATTAGTACTCGTTACTATAGTATCGATACGTTACTTCTGATACCTCAAAACATGCTATGTTATGTTAGAGCTAGAGCAGTGGTTCCTAGACTCTTTTGTTTCATAGACCACTTTCAAAATTTTGCTGGATCCGGTGGACCCCCTGCATCTATATTCTGCATTACTGCCAATTTCTAAATCTCGAAAAAAAAGTGAAGATTAGATCTATCTATGGAAACTTGCGTTGTGGCTGAGTTTCAACGACGACTTAACAGTTAAAAAAAAAGGTAGTATTGATTGCTTGATAGGGTTAATTATTTGATATTATACACACACCGGCATATTTAGCGGAACATAAAATAAAGGTTTGATATCAGTATCATATAAGGTTGCTGGCTGGTTTACACGTCATTTAATTTAAAAAGAAATATTTTCAAATTAAGAAAACAACTGAACATTACATTTTATGCAATTGTTTTAATTTTATTCAAATACACATTATCTGGAGCGAACTTCGAGTATTTCTTCCTTCTGAGTTTGATTTAAAATTTCATTGAAATACTGTTTTTTGTTATTTTTTTTTTTTAATCGCGTATCTTTTAGGAGTTGAGGACTGAATTATGCCTGACTTAGCCCCACGGTTGACGGCCGTCCAAGCCCGACATGAGTTAGAAGCAGTGCGGGGTGTAACCGTAAGTGAGCGTACGGTACGAAGAAAGTTCGAAGAAGCTGGTTTGGGTTCATTTGTTCTCGCCAAGGCTCGAAGGCTCGAGGTAAATCATCGTAGAAACAGGTTAACTTTTGCTCAGGAACATCGACTTTGGAACGCGGACCAATGGAGTAAGGTATTGTTTAGTGATGAGTGCAGAATTCTCTTAAATCAAATTGACGGCAGGCAAAGAATATACAGACGCAAAGGAGAACGATACATTCAGACAAATTTTGAAACTACAGTTGCATACGGTGGTGGATCAATAATGGTTTGGGCGGGCATTTGTTTGGGAGCTCGCACAGACTTGGTAGTGATTGACAGAGGGAGTCTGACTGCAAACCGCTATATCAGAGAAGTTTTAGAAGAAAATGTCGTACCGTTTGCCCCATATATCGGTGACGATTTTGTTTTTATGCAGGATAATGCTCGGCCGCATACCGCTCGGGTAACTCAAGCTTATCTTAATGATATGAATATCACTGTTATGGAGTGGCCGGCGAGATCACCGGATATGAACCCAATAGAGCACGTTTGGGACTTGCTGAAAAGAAAAGTTAAGTGCAGAATTCCAGCTCCTGCCAACGTGGGTGAACTGCGAATCGCCGTAGTTGAGGAATGGCGGAGACTATCCCAGGAGACCATCGATAACATCATTCTCAGTATGCCTAGACGGGTAGAAACTTTAATAAGAGCACGTGGAGGAAATACGCGATATTAATCACCATTTTCTAATTTAATTAATTGTTATTTTAATATTAATTTTAACTTTTCCCGGTTACATGAAAAGTTCAAAAATGTAAAATTTTTCACAAATAGCCTTTACTCGGAAAATCTGTTCTTAATGTGATCTCATTTTAAGTAAAACAAATGAAACTTTAAATAACAAAAGAAGTGTAGTAAGTAGATTTTAAAATAAAACCATATTTTTTTAATTATGGACCTTTTTTTTGGTGTTCCGCTAAATATGCCGGTGGGTTTAGTAGGTAGATTAACAAATTTTCAATA
Source organism: Phengaris alcon alcon (assembly GCA_037179445.1). Classification (NCBI taxonomy): domain Eukaryota; kingdom Metazoa; phylum Arthropoda; class Insecta; order Lepidoptera; family Lycaenidae; genus Phengaris; species Phengaris alcon. The sequence goes on from JAYRCH010000125.1 coordinate 370,642, forward strand.
AAATTTTAATTCATTGTGTTGTGAGTGGATGTCAAAAAAGCAAAGTTGGCCAATCGAAAAAGTGACTTCATCCAACTTTACTTTTTTGAAATCTACAGTGACACAGCACAAGGACCAATCAATTCTCACAAATTTTATTTAGAAAACGTGCCATTCGGAGTGGTAAAAAGAAATATATTATATTTCCTTGTGTTGTAGGTATATAATTATATATTATATATTCAAATATATAAATGATTACACTAATAATTATTCTTGTTTTAACAGTCGTAATATAATCAAAATTAAACATTATAACGTAATGTAACTACTTCAATGGTAATTACAAAAAAAAATTAATGAGATGGATGTACTTGATGGATTGGCAGCAAATTATCAATATTTGGCTTGAGTTTTGTAAGGAATAACCGCAAATCTCCCCGTTCTGTGATATTCAATCTGTTCCTTTTGTTTGTTAATAAGTTTGTAACGGCACTAAAACTTTTTTCGACGAGATATGACGAGGGAATGGCTATCAGAAGCTTTTGCGCGATTCCCCACAGTCTAGGATATTTTTCAGGTATTTCTGCCTGCAGCGGTTAAACTTCTTGGTACCCGCTTTTAAATGTCACTTTCAGCTCCTCATTAGTGCTAAGCTCGAGTAGCTCCTCTTGTAATATTACATTCTACACTTCCGTTTCATCAAATGGATTTATGATCCATGGTGGTATTTCTATCGACATGTCTTCAAATCTGATTTTAAAATCATGCAGGGCAATCAAATGTTGAACGTGTGTCTGAATATCTTAATCGAGGCATTCTACCTGCGATAAGTTTGAAAACTGAAAATTCGCGCCAATCAATATTTTCCTTCATAAATTTCAATTTACCAATAAAAGCTGAAATTACACTCTTTGTTTTTATTAAATTGTAATTGTAACTTGAGATCATTAAATTTTTTGAACAAATCTGTCAAATACGCGATGTCTGCTTTAAAATTGATTAGGTTTTTTTTAATCAGGATCTTTACTTTCCAGAAATTCTAAAACTGAGTCAAAAAGTGAATAAAATCTTGATACATGCACCTTTCGACAACCAGCGTACTTCGGTATGTAACAGCAATCGTTGGAAGTTTTCATCATTTTCATCGTACAATTGTACAAATAAGCGCGTATTCAATGCTTTGCTTCTAATTTTGTTAACTGCATTAATAACAAATTGAAGCGATTGGTGCAATCTATCAATCAAAATTTTCGCTACTAGATGTTGTCGGTGGATAACACAGTGAATTGCAGTTACCTCTGGTATAATTCTTTTAAGATGGCCTATAAACCCACGATATCGCCGGACCATGGCAGGAGCTCCATCTGTTGCCACCGAAATAACTTTTGTAAATGGAATCGATTTTTCTTTAAAAAAATCAGTCAGGACATTAAATATTGATTCACCTTTAGTGTCCGTCTTCAAAGTTTTCGCGAATAGTAGCTCTTCATGAATTTCTTCGCCCGTAACAAATCGAACATATGCCAATAATAATGATTCATTGTCAGGTAAAGTTGACGCGTCCAGTTGAATATAAAAATAAGTTGTTTGCAGATAATCACACAAGAAACTTTCAACATCAGAGCTCATTTCATCAATAGGTCTTAGTACAGTGTTGTTCCTCAAAGGAATTCTTTTGAGTATGTCAAATGAAGATTTGTGCAGAACAGTTTTTAAAACCTCTTCAACGGCAGGTAAAATTAACTGTTCTCCAATGGTGTGCGGTTTTACAGATTTTGCTATAAGTAATGAGATATTGTAAGATGCCCGTGAGCCATCATCATTGCTTTCAGACGTGAACATTATATGCACGGTGGGTCTCTTTTCATATTTTTCCGTTAATGTTTGAATTTTTTTTTAATCTTTACCTATTTTATCAGAATGACACCTTCTTAGGTGGTCTTCCAGCTTTGATGGTTTCATAGAGTCATTGCTCAAAACTCTGTTGCAGAAAAGACATTTGGGCAATCGTTTATCTGCCTGTGATGGAAGAAAACTAAATTTTAAATATTCAACATTGTACTGACGACACTTCCTCTTAGATTCGGTCATGTTTCGTATCAATTAACTACCTACCTGTAAATAATAAATAAAAAAGTTCAAGTCTTAATACAAAATGTTGAAAAATGCGCCCTTTTAGCGTTAGGCACGCGATATTATATTATATAGGCAGGTAGGTAGGTATACAAATAGGCAGGTAGGTACTTTTCCGACACTGGTAATCACTAATATCGATTCACTTTTCTGTACCTATGAAATTTCGGAAACAAATGAGTAACGTTTATCCTTGACTTTCGTATTTATATTGGTGAAGAATTAAACACGTTCATACAAGATTGCAAGTACATACACCACAACTCGTATTAATTTGCACGTTAGAACACGCATCGCGACGACGACGGGAAGGCGGCGGCCGGCGCGGCAACAAGTCTCGACGCGTTGTACTGAATACTGAATATGCAAATTTTTACAAGTAATAGTCGCTGAGCTCCTTAAAATATTATCTGCCTATATTGATATGAGATAATTGTCTTATTGAGAAGGTTTAATTTAGGTATCATATTGTTTGTGTTGTTGTATTACCGTCTGATGGACGGTGTGGCTCAATAAGTTATAAATGAAATTGAAAAAGGAAAGTGGCATAGGGCCGGATAGCTCAACTGGTAGAACACTGGGTGCGATACATACATACTGTCAACGTCATTCACAAGTGCACAAGTGCATTGCGAGCTCCTGCTAAAACAATATTAATTCGCGTGTTCAAAATCGTCTAAGTGCTAAAATTTTGTGCTCAAATTTCGGACAAAGTGTCAATCTATCGTGAATCAAAATATTTTTCTCGAAAATCTCTGAATTTGGCTGTTTTTTCAAGCAATTTGTGTTATTAATTGCGGAACAATAACTGATTTATAGGGTAGTTATCAAACTTCATCAACAACTACGATGTCAACTGTTAACTAGCTGTCAACCACTGTGACGCGGGCGCCGTACTAGCCTAGCGGTCCATGCGCAAGTCGTCTCTGCGTGGGAGCTATAGAGCCTGAGTTCAAACCCAAGGAGATACTTTTTGGTTTTTTCGTTTGTTTTTTTTATTACTTTTTTTTTCAACGTTTCGTACAAAGACGAAATAATAAGCGCTCTGAAAATAGAGTTACCTAAACTGATTCGCGATCAATTGGCTGCGGTCATAACACCTTTAGAAAACTTGGTAAAGGATCTGCAAACTTCTGTAGCTTTTCTTAGCGACAAATACGACGAGTTCAGTCCTCGGATGGATAAACTTGTCTCTGACAGCGATCGCCACGAAAAATTAATCACCCAGAACACCGATGATTTGCATAAACTAAATGAAAAGATAAACCTTCTTGAACAACAATTAAGAGACTGCAATATTGAGATACACGGTGTAAGCGAATCGAGATCTGAAAATTTATGCAATATTATCAAAAAAATTGCTGAAACGACTTCATTTTCACTCAGTGATAATGATATCGTGAAAGTAACAAGAGTCGCTAAATTTAATAAGGATAGCAGAGAACCGCGCACTATTGTTGCCAAATTGATTAGTCCAAGGCGTCGCGACGAGTTCATTTCATCTGTATCCCGCTACAACAAATCAAATCCTAACAACAAAATCAGTACAAGTATTCTGGGATACCCAAGCGAAAACACCCCAATTTACGTCGCTGAACACTTGTCTCCGGCTAATAAAGCACTTTATGCTGCTTTTATAGCTGCTCGACTAAAGGCCAAAGAAATGAAGTACAAATTTGTTTGGGTTAGAGATGGACAGATTTTCGTGTGGAAAGATGAGAACTCTAGGTTCATACTCATTAAGTCCCAACACTCTCTAGAGAAAATCGTTTAAGTTATTACCGTAGAATGCAATAGTTAGCAATTTAAATATTTTTAAAATATGTATAGTAATATACACCTTAAAGTATACGTACAAAATATACGAGGTTCAAAATCAAAATGTCTTGAAATATATAACTCTCTGCTCTGTTGTGACTATGATATTATATGCTTTATTGAGACTTGGCTTACTGATTCTGTGTGGTCATCTGAGCTTTTTGACGATAGATATCGAGTTATAAGAAGAGACAGGACGACTAATTTCCAAAAACTATATGGTAAAAATCACGGAGGTGGAGTATTAATAGCACTAAAAAAGGACATAGATTTTGAAGTTTTAAATTTAGAAAGTGACATAGAGCATGTATGTATTCGCATAATTTTTTACAAAAATTACCTAATAAACGTGTGTCTAGCTTATATACCATCGTACATCTCCCTAGAGATCTTTAAAAATTTTCTTGACCTATGTAGGCAAACTATTACATCATGCCCAAAAAATAAAACATTGGTAATGGGCGATTTCAATATTCCCGATACGTCATGGCTCGGTCCACAAACGAATACCTCGACTAAAAACTGCGAGAGACTTTCATTATTAAACGAGTTCATTTTGAAAAATAATCATAATCAGTTTAACAGAATTTCTAACTGCTGCAATAACGTACTAGAACTAATACTATCGGACCTAAATGTGACAAATGTTTCTCAAACTCTCCCATTAAGCAAAATTGATAAGTTCCATCCCCCACTCGATTTTACAATCGAGTCATATAAATCTTTAAAAGAAAATACATCATTGCAAAAATTGAATTTTCGAAAAACTGATTACACGAAATGTAAAACTGAAATTGAAGAAATAGATTGGGAACGTTACGCTAAAAGTATAGACAATGTTAATGATTACTTACAATTTTTTTATAACAAAGTGTTCGACATTATTCACAAATGCACACCTCTTTCAACTTACAAAAATAGTCGCTACCCGTCATGGTTTTCTAAACCACTAATAAAAGCCCTAAAAGAACAAAACAAGTACCATCATAAATTCAAAACTTACCGTAATCCCCGCGATTATGACTCGTATTCCCTGCTCAGAACGCGCACAAAATGTATGATATATAAATGTTTTGCAAAGTACATATCAAGCATAGAAGAAGATTTAGCCAAAAATGTCAAAGCCTTCTGGCGTTATACCAAGGCTAAACGCATGACTAACGATCTCCCATTATCAGTCAGGTATAAGGAAGGATAAAACTGCCACTACTGGTGCGGAAATAGCAAACTTGTTTGCAGAATACTTTTCTTCTGTTCATAAGTCCCCCAATATTAGCTCCACATCCTACAAACCCGACTTTAAAGCTGCAAACTATATTCTTAGTCGCTTAAAGGTTAGCGAAAGCGATGTCTATAAACGTATATGCGAAATCGACATTACGAAAGGGAGTGGCCCGGACGGTATCCCACCTTTTTTCGTACGGATGTGCGGTTCAGCTTTGAGTACCCCCTTGAGTATAATCTTTAACAAATCGCTTGGCCAAGGCACTTTCCCCGATTTATGGAAAATAGCAAAAATAACACCCATTTATCATTTTTGTCACAATCCGGTGACAAAAATGATGTCACAAATTACAGGCCTATTAGCATCCTCAATTGCTTAGCTAAGATCTTTGAGGGATTGATATATGATTCACTCTACAACCATATACTTCACTGTCTCAGCCCAAAACAACACGGTTTCATATCAGGTAAATCAACACTTTCTAATTTGCTGGTATACTCAAATTTCCTATGTCAGTCTTTTAATAAAAAATCCCAAGTAGACTCAATATATTTGGATTTTTCCAAGGCATTCGACCGCGTCAATCACAATGTACTTTTAATCAAACTTCAACATCTTGGAATTCATGGTGATCTTCATCGATTCATATCTTATTAATCGCACCCAAATAGTTGCCCTGTACGGTTTTGACTCAATACCTTTCGAGCCACTGTCAGGCGTTCCACAAGGCTCTAACTTAGGTCCTCTCCTTTTTTTAATACATATAAACGATTTACTCGACAAATTTACATGTCCATGTCTAGCTTATGCTGATGACATAAAATTGTTCAACGAAATAGCAAATATCAATGACTGTGTTCTTCTTCAGCATAACATTAATATTGTATATTACTGGTGTTTATCAAATGACATGAACCTTAATGTAAAAAAATGCCAATATATAACTTTCACAAAAAAAAAAGAAACCATTACAATACTATTATACTATAGCTGGATCGCATCTGACTCGAGTTAATCTAGTTCGTGACCTAGGTGTCTGGTATGATTCCTCATTAAATTTTAAATTTCATTATCAAACTATGATCACAGCAGCAAAAAGAATGTTCTATTTTGTATTACGAACTGCAAAACCTTTTAAAAATACTGAGTCACTTAAGGTGCTGTACACCGCTCTGGTCAGATCACAATTAGAATATTGCTCACCTATATGGTCACCCATATATAAAATTGATAGCGAAAGTATAGAGTCAACACAGCGAAAATTTCTTAGATACCTAAGCAACAAAGATCACCTAAGAAATACTCTACCTGAATATGAGGATCGCCTTCTCCATTACCGTCTTACCAGTTTAGGGCAACGTCGCAATATTGCAGACTTATGTGCACTCCATAAGATTGTCAATGGTGTGCTCAGTGATGAATTGCTTGCAAACATCAATTTATCTATTAGTAAACGCCCTAAACGAAAGCCAGTGCTCTTTGACATTCCACCTTTTAGCAATAACGTTGGACGGAATAATCCGCTACATCGTATGTGTCAGTCCTATAATGACATATTTTGTTCAAAGGCTGATGTAAATATCGATATCTTTCATCAAAAAATTTCTGCTTACAAGAAGTCTTTGCTTGATTGTAATAAACTATTATAGACCTTAATTAGTTATACTTAATGCACCTTAAAGTTTTTCAATGTTAATATTTTCCTAAATTAAGACGTTGATTGTCAATGTAATTTCTCTTTTTTTTACTAACAAAGGCTATGTACAATATTTAGATTAATGAATTCACCAATGTATTAACTTACTAACCTAATTTGTAAAGACTTAGTTAATTAATTATTTTTGTACCTTGATTAAATAAAAATAAAAATAAAATAAAATAAAATACCGACATGGTCTGGGTTCGACTCCCAGTTCGGAACTATCCATTTTTTTTTTCAATTTATTTATATATTGTCTTATTGAGAAGGTTTAATTTAGGTATCATATTATTTAAAATAACAAGCCAACATTTTAGTTCTTCACTATCGAAACCAAATTAATTTTCATGCACCCGCTTACGATTGTAGAGCCCCATTTTTTGTCACGTCCAACGTAGACCCCCTTCGAGTATCCGTGGACCCCTGGGGGTCCACCAAGAAGACTTTGGGAATTACTGGGCTAGAGCAAAGAATCAAGTCTAGTAAAAAAGGTAAACGTAAGTCGTGTAAGTAAAAAACTTAGACGACGAATTTCCAAATTATACTTAATAATTATTAAACAAACATCGCTCTTTGTAACGTACGTTTTTTATTCACCGAATAAGCTCGCACATGAGTAAAGCATACGAGCAGCTCAATCAACGCTACTTTTGTCAACTGAAACAGTGTAGGTACCCATAATTCGAAAAATGCGAGTAACTGAATGTATTCGTGTGTAATGTTTTGTTACTCGGTACTAGATGGCGCACCCGTTACTCAGTACCATAACCGAATACATCCGGTTTGCTACAGCTCTACTTGTAACTCCTCTGGTGTTGCGGGTGTTCATTGGTGGCGGTAACCGCTTACCATGTTCCTTTATTTTTGGTCGATTTAATTTAAAAAAAAAAGACTAAAAATCTAACCTAAAGTAGGTTATCGAGATTGAGTATGGACTAAACTTCTAGTTGTTAGTTCTCACGCACGCTATGACTAAAATCGCTACATTGTTCTACTCGTAGCGTGCGTGGACTTTATTATCAACACTTTTTAAGAAAGTTTTTATTACAAAAAAGCATCAAGCAGACAAGCTCTCTCAGCAAAACAAACTCAAGCGTTTTTTATGCCGGTTTTCTGAGAGGGCGGGGTATTTCCCCAAATAACAATTACCGATCTGTGGACCAGTGATGATAATGATTAGACACTATAGTAGTGGTCGGCGAAAAAAATGTAGTAGCCAGCATTAAATATAATAATAGGTCTTTACCTACGTAATTGCCGTTCTGCAGTACTGGCCATTTCAAATCAAAATAATTTTTGTTTGGCTAAGAATTCTAATTTCAAATTAATTTTATTTTAAAAACATGGAATTCTTTTTACAAAAGTAGTCATTTGTTTATTGATTAGTGTTACATTTTCATCGCATTTCATTTCATTTTTCATTTCATTTCATATTTTTCGTCATCATGGATACGTTAAAAATTCGAGTAATTATGGAATATGAGTACCGTCTTGGCAGCAACGAATCACAAGCGGCACGCAACATCAACGACGTTTACGGAGCTAACACTACAAACCAATGCACCAGATGTTATTGGTTTGCTCGCTTCCGTTCTGGAAATTTCGACCTGAAAAATGAACCTCGCGGTCGTCCGAAGACTTTGGTCGACAATGACGAATTAAAGGCGATTGTGGAAGCTGATGATACACAATCTACGGCTGAATTAGCAGCAGCTTTCGACGTTAGTGTCAAAACAATATTGGTCCATTTGCGTCAAATTGGCAAGGTAAAAAATCTTGACAAATGGGTGCCCCACGAACTCAATGATCGCCAGCGCGAAGTACGCGTCGAGACGTGCCTTGCACTGCTCAACAGACACACAAATGAAGGAATTTTGAACCGAAATGTTACCTGCGATGAAAAATGGATTCTGTTTGATAACCGCAAGCGCTCAGCAAGTTGGTTGGATACTGATTCAGCACGTAAGAAAAGTCACTGTTTGGTGGTCTAGCGCCGGTGTGATTTATCACAGCTTCTTACCAAACGGGGTAAGCATTACTGCAGATGTGTACTGTGTAGAACTAAACACAATGATGGAGAAGCTGGCACATCTCCAACCAGCATTGGTCAATCGCTCGTCTCCGCTGCTCCTGCACGACAACGCGCGACCTCATACTGCACAGCAGACGGTCTCCAAGTTGCAAGAACTGGGGTTGGAAGCTCTCCGTCATCCGCCCTACTCACCAGACCTTGCGCCTACAGACTACTACTTTTTCCAGAATTTGGATAACTTCTTGGCGGGGAAAAAATACAATACCCGAGAGGCAGTACAAAATGCCTTTGAAGAATTTGTTGCCTCCCGTCCAGCTGATTTCTTTAAGAAGGGCATCAATAAACTGCCACTGTGTTGGTAAAGATGCATTGATTGCATTGGTGATTACTTCGATTAATACAAATAAAAAATACATGAAAAAAATTCGTTAAATTTTTTTCATACAAAACGGCAATTTCATAGGTAAAGACCTAATATATACAGCCGAATGTATAACCGCCTCCTTTTTTGGAAGTTAATTAAATTTTAAATGGAGTAGATTAACCAAAACGCATTAGTGAAAACCGCATTAAAATCGGTTAAGCCGTTGATTTCGTACGCGCAAAAACGAATATCCGCGAACCATACATTTTTCCGTAAAAGTAGTAAAAGTAGCCTATGTGTTAATCCAGAGTCTAATCTACTACCATACTAAATTTCATCAAAATCCGTTCAGTAGATTCTGAGATTAGGGCGTACAAACGTACAGACAAACAGACAACAATTCTAAAAATCATTGTTTTGGGTTCTATGTCGTTCATAATACTGTAATAGTTTTTCACCTGTAATAGTTTTTCTTATATATCTTCCATGTACAGACAGCGACCAGTTACGATTTTATTATATGTATAGATTCTAAAAATTATAAGAAAGTTTCTGTAGAGAGTCTACCACTTTACTGAATTGACTGCATTGTCGAATAGTATTAATACAGGTAAGGACTTGGTCCGGAACAAACCACGAATTTGATTGCCAACTTAGGAGTTTCTCCCTAAGATTTGGGAAAAAATCCTCGAGGGGAGATTATTTTAGGGTTACTTTTAGAGGTTCGTATTGTGTTATTTTTGATTAAATTAAGCTATTGAACTGTTATAATTATCAAGAAGCGATTTGAAAGTCAACCTGTAAAAAATAAACTTTTGGAAATAGGTATATTTTAATGTAAGAAGGACAGAATGTTATTACAGAACATTCTTTTTGGAACGAAGTTCCTTATCGCGCGTTGCGAAAGGGTGCTAGACGGAAAAAATTAAGAGTAAAAGTTGTAACGACACTTTTTGCTATAGTTGTAAGCCGTGCGGCGTGAGCGTGTTTCTCTGTCTGTCTCTATCTCTCTCTCTCTCTCTCTCTCTCTCTCTCAATTATTACTAAAATTGAGCCTACTGATTAAGTTTATATTTCATTATATTTGTTAATAATAAAAAAAATATATATTATAACTTAAAAAAAATGTATATTACAATTCTTCACTAATTAATCGAAAGGAACTTCGTTCCATCCGGATGTCCCTTGACACCTCTCAAGTTTTTTTTATTATATTTTATTTATCAGTTTATTTCAGTTTGGGGAGAAATATTTTTGAGAGTTGAAGCATAAAAATACGTGTGTAAGGAATATTATTTTGATTTTGACTAGACTTTGGACTTTACGATTTGGGAAAACGGTATCGAAAACTTGTGCAAAAAAACATACCAGTTGTCTGTAAAGCCGGTTTACTGACGATAGTTGAACGTGACAACGTCAACAACAACAACAACTACTACAACAATAATAATAATAATAATGAGGTAAAGTACTTGCTAACGGTACTTGGTAACGGTAACAGGTAACGCATGACGTCATGTTTTTTCGTGCGTGCAGCCGGCTCCATCGATTTATAAGACGTTACCACGTCAAAATTCTTTGTCTCTCCTTTTTCACATAACAATGGCATTACATTAATGCAATACCAAGGCAATACTGCTTTATTAAAAAGAGCTCCTGTCAATTGTCATTTCTATTTGCTGTCACTAGTAAATTTTTATTGCGATCGATTTTTGGACAATAATTCCAGTATTTCGTAACAAAAATAGTAAGTTTTTCATTAAATGTGATTTTTTTTTCTTATTTTTATTATTATATTTATTCGCAGAACTGAAATTTATGTATAGATGAATAATAATTTGAGGTTTTAGTGTGTTATATAAGAGTCAATGTTTCGATATCATTCAGTTTTGGTGATTTAATTTATTTTCTGCTTTATTACTCCGGTATTATTTGAAATACTTCCCGAGACTTGATTCTATTATCATTTTTGCCTTTAACTTTTTTTTATTTATAATATCAGTAAAATTATAACCTCAATATTCTTATTCAGTATAGATAAGAATGTTCTAAATGTAAAATTCTTAAAAATTCTTAAAATCTTAGGTTTGAAGTAAAAGTTTAAGTGCAGATAGTAAATTGTCTTAAAATACATTACAAAATAACAACAAGGGTTTTTACCTTACAACATTAAGGGTTTTATATTTATTATTGCCTCGATCATTTTAAGTTAAGATATTAATTAGATGTTTTTATTCTTCACATATGTATAACATTAATATAGTATTGATAAAAACCAATACAGTTGGTATTGGTACTTCAGACCTGTTCACAATCTTCTAATTAGTGTTGGATAGTCAGGGAAGCTTTGTTTTAGTTTTCTTTATATCGAGCAACACAGACAAAACATGTAAATAAGCTATCTGACACTTATCTGTAGATTGTGTCACAGGCCCATAATCAAATACTTACTCATAGAGTATGTAGGTATTCATGTTTGCCATTATGTATGGCAATAATTTCTGTTACAGATGGCGGACAAGGCAGTAGCAACTCTCTCTAAGCCACAAATGAGGGGCTACCTGAATGCCGCTATCAAGAGGAACCTGATTGTGGCGCTGTCACTCTCTGTCTTCAGTGGCTTCTTGTTCAAGGAGCTGGTTGGCACTGAGCGCAAGAGGAAGTATGCTGAATTCTACAGGTAATTTTCTAATATTTTATTTGGGATATGCATCTTTCTCGACATACATTCAAATTTAATAACTGTAGCAAACCTTGTAGCCTATAAAGTTAAGGTTGAGATGTGATGAGTGTAATTCATAGTAATTTGATGACAATTTGTAATAATCACATAACAATTCATGTTTTAATGCCATTTTAATGTATGTATTGAAATAAAACGCCCAGTCCCGTTGCTGAATTCATAATTTACAGAAGTCTGATTTTAATGGAGTTTCACAAATGGTTTCAGTGACTATTTTTAATCTTGTTCATTGAATTACGAATACATTAAACAGTAGTGGTTTAATATTGAGTTTCCTACATTATCTGCAGGACATACGATGCTGAGAAGGAGTTTGAAGAGATGCGAGCAAAGGGTCTTTTCCAATCCTGCTAATTTGTTAGTACATTACTGTAGCTGTATTATTATTTAAAAATAAAATGTGATACTTACATTGTCTTTTATGTAATACTTAATTGCTTAATATTGAACGATGAACAACATGCCTTTTTGCTAAATATCAAAATCATTGAAATAAAAAAATAACAAATATTGTGATAATAATTTATTCAAGACATCAATTTATACATCAATTAATTCTGAATATATTTATAACAATTTATATGATTACAATATTTACTGCGTCGACACATTGGTAACTATGGAATATGACTTAATGTATAAGACGTTTCCAGAATAGAGTTACAACTATACAAGTCAAGGACCAGCCTGTTTACTTACTACTTAGAAACTACAATAAATTAAAATTGCGAAGAGTTCGCTATAAATAGTTAAAAGACAAATAATTTTTGCCGCTGCAGTGGTGCGGCGGAGATTCATATAACTTAAAACACACTGACTGTAGTTAGTTACCCCACCGCACCAGCAATTGGACAGTCGGTGGCCTTACAAGGGCAAACTCAAATAAATTACAAAATCTAGTAATTTTCCATTGGTCATATAGAAATTTATACTCTCTTGGCCGGATCTCGCTGGAGCTCTAGGAACATTTAATCGTACAATTTAAAGATATGGTTCATAATAATTATTAAATTATAGTAGGTTATGTGTGTTAGGATTAATTAACATATGTCTACCATACCGTGTCAGCACCGTCTAAATGCCGCCTATTTGTTTGCCAATGAAAGGCCACATAAAAATAAATAAATTAATATTTAAAAGTTGTATAATAATGTTCCTAAAATGTATTATAAAATTGGTCTTTATATTTTAAGCGTTTGGTTTCGGTCTTGTGAGGGCCTATAGTGAAACAATTTTGTCGGTGTCCCTTGTCTTTTTCACCCAAGTAGTAATAGCGAATGTTATAAAAAACAGTAGAAATCTTCAATTCCACGATGGATTAAATATAAAATAAACCTTGTTTTCAAAATAATAAAGATGTCCAAAACATTGAGCTTATAATATTGATGATTTGTGCACAGACAGGTACTTTCACAATGCTTAGGTAAGAAGGCCTACTCCCTCCAAGAGTGAAACAGAATTGATAACCATTTTTGACCAGTTTGGCGTGACTTCCATTTAGGTCCCAAAGTCGGGACTAAAAGTGGAGCACAGATTATTATATTATTACAACGAGTACGTTTTTTACTGGGCTTTCTGGTCTGAAATTTCAGTTTTTATTTTTTACGTTAGGTTGCCCAAATAGGTCTTCGCTAGTTCGTGAGTTGTGATACCATCACCCAAACATTACACAGACATTAATCAACTCTTACGACTAGTATCTGAAAAGTCGTATATTACATTAACATTACAGATATAGAATTCACTACAATTAATAATAATTATCATTATAATGTAATTAATAAGCGTAATAGATCAATAGCATTATCTTTAGAATTTGTAATTATAGTATGATTTTAATAAGGGCCCGTGTAGGGTATTTTAAGTGACGTCATCATGGCATTTTAACGAAATCCTGCTCAATGGAAAACTTGAATTCATCAGAAATAAGCAACCGTAGCCTGATTTTTTTAAGACTTACTTAATCTGAGATGGCAGTAACTTACGAGTACCTAGCTGACTTGGTGCCCTTTTGTGATTCAACAGTTGGCAGTTCTATGTATAGGTACACTCACCTATTCTAAATGCGCGGTATGTGCTTTGCCCTTTGATAGAATACTCACTATAGGATTAAATTTGTGTGATATCCTACAAAAATGTCCTAAATGAAATTCCTACAGAATCAAGTAGGTAGCGTTTAAATGCGCACATATTTAGACATTGGCAAGTGTTTACTATAAGACGGCAGATAATGAATAAAATATGATTGACAGATTTGTAAGGATAGACTTAGAGGATGTAAATAAATAAACATAAAATGGTAGTGGACGTTAGAAATCTATGATCTAATCGTCACTGTAACTTATCATGGGTATCAGGCCAGACCGCTACATTGCGTAAATCAATAATGTCTTTTGGAGCTTTGATGATTCATGTGACCGATATTATTTTACAAACACGATGGATAATGTTTATAAGGTCTAATTTTACAATAAATACAATAAGAAAAATGTCAATGTACGGCGCGGCGCGACGGTGGCGCCGCCTACTGAGGCCCGCTCAATGGGGATATTAGGAGGATAGGGACTTCGGGGGACCTCCAGCTCGTCCATAATGATTAGTCCTCCGCATATGGAGGACTAATCATTATTCGTCGCTATGGACGAAGGCATGTGTCAAAGGCTCACAATGTGTCCCGCACATGTAACAGGTTAGTTCGCTTATTTTAAGGAGGTGGACATAAACCGTTCTCAAAGTGCACGCCATCCACCTCGGTTGCCAGTAGGATAGTGGAACCGTGGTGGAGCGGGTGCATCTTCAGAATGGTCTACGTGTACACTGTGACAGTATCTCTGTTCTTCATTTCGACCTGTTCGACGTACATCGACAGCTTATTGCTAATGGCTTCACCGCACAGACTATTGTTCATTATATATATCACGAATACAGCCAAACATCATTTCACCATACGTTTAGGATATCCCATTTTCATTATTAGAAGTTTCTAGAGAGTTGGTCTAGTGCGATGGCGGTGCGAGTACCTACACTACGATTTATATTTTCTCAGTCAGGTTAACGACATTATTAATCTCTTTCTTGATTAAACACCCCCTTACTATTAAACTATTTACACAACGGATAACTTAGACAACGTTGCTGTCTTTGTCTGATGCGTTGGAAATGTCACTTGACAGACAAAGACAGCAAGGTTGTTAAGTTATCCGTTGTGGAAATATTCTATTTTTATTAGTAAGGGGGTTAATAGAGAATTTCAGCTGTCATTTAACTGACACACGGCTGTACTGAAACGCTACTTAAAATAAGGGGCCCCAAAACCACAGTTTGTCATTGTTTCTTAGGCCCACTTGCGCAGATCTGGGTTAAAATTAACCCTGGGTTAAAATATCATGCCTTCTCTTTCATAAATACGAAGAACGAGAGAGATAACATGATACTTAACCAAGGGTTAACTTAACCCAGATCTGATCAAGTGGGCCTTACTGGCAGAATGACAAAGATAGCATGTGAATTGAGTGTAAATTTTTTTAAGTAGTGGGTAAGTTCGGCCGTGAGATTACGAATCGTTTAGTCAGAGGCGCGCACGTCGATGGTGCGTCCCTCGAGTTCCGGTCGGCCGTAGGGCTCCTCGTCGTACTCGGCGGCGCGCGCGGCGGCGACAGCGTCTGTCGCGCCGTGCAGCGACACGCACGCTACGCCGTCGTAGCCCGCCAGCGCCAGCGCCACCACCGCGCCGCCCAGCGACACCTCGCAGCACGCGATGCGCGCCGGTGGCGTGTACACCGATATCAGGTTGCCTGCGAATATTGTTAACGTATAAATCGGAAGCGACTAGACGCATGGTACGAGTATAATATAACGGTAGGTGTTGATGGTACCCGCAGTGACGTGTATAAATCTCTTGAGCTCCCCAATATAGTCACTTGTCGACACGTTATTTCACGTCGTTATTTTTGAGGCCGCGGTATCACACGGTTCGAGCAGATCCATCCACTCGTCGCAATCTCTTTGCAAATGACACAATGTGAATGTGTCATTTGCAAAGAGATTGCGACGAGTTAAATGGGATGCTAGGTGCCAACGTAGCATTTGCTATAACTACTGTTACATTGGATATATCTATCTACTAGGACTGACCGGTGTGCAAGTCCCAGAGTCGCACGGAAGGGTCCCAGCCGGCGCGGTCGGCGGACAGCAGCACGCCGCCCGCGCGCGACAGCCGCAGCAGCGACGGCGCCGCCACGTGCCCGCGCAGCGTCAGCCGACAGTTGCCTGCGTCATGAGTGGAATACGTCAGTGTAGGCAGCAGGGGGCGTGTAGTCGTGTAGTGTGGTAGTGTGTGTAGTACCTGTGACGAGGTCCCACACGAGCACGCGCGCGTCGGCGAGTGCGGACAGCACGCAGCCGCCGGCGGAGGAGATGGCGAGCGCGACGGTGTCCACGCCCGGCTTCCACTTCTTGAACAGCGTGCCCGACGCCAGGTCGTACACTACGATGAAGTTCGGGCTCGGCTCATCCAGCTCGCGCGACACCACGCAATAGTACGAGCCTGTCAATATCAAAGTCCTTAAAATTGATTTATTATGGCGGCAAGTAAAAAAAAAACTAGTAATAACAAAGCATGAGATACAGTTTGGCGTTGAAGCAACACTCAAAATTCAAGCAAACCACTGAATAGAAATCATTTAATTCATTATGCTAAATTAGAACTGTGATTCCATGTGCGCGATGAAGGCAGAGCGCCGTCAATTTAAAGTCATTTTACTGCTTATGGAGATTTTAAATTAGCGCAACTTTGAACGATGGTCAAAAGATATTTAAACGTAAAGAGGCGCTATATACAGAACTGAAATGCTTACTAGTGGGCTTCGTCATGACCGAGCATACCACCCGCTCGGTCGGAGATGCTCTACTTACTAGTAGGCTTCTTCATGACCGAGCATACCACCCGCTCGGTCGGAGATGCTCTACTTTGGGGCTTCCATCAATCCCACAAGGGTAAAAGCCAGCCGTGGCTATAGCCCAATATATTTTATCCAACTAAACAAGATCATTTACCCTCGTATGTGATGGCGGCCTTGCTGGTGAGGAAGTCATGATGCGAGATGCGCAGGTCGTACAGCAGTTTGCGCGACGTCAGCGACCACACCAGCAGCGGGAACGGCTTCTGCGTCTCGTCGCCGCACACCAGGATCCTGAAAACAAGCCGTCCATCCTGAGAAGATCAGTTTCGAACTCTTCTGAGAACATGATTGAAAGAGAACGAAGGTACCGCTATTTGGGGCTTTTGCCTGATCTCTTCGAAAGAACGAAGAATTCCTTCAGGGTCCTGACAACAAGCCGTTGGTCACTCTCACTGATTTAAAACACAATTATGGGAAAGAGAATGTATTACGTAGATTCAGTTAATTCTACTTTGGCGTTTTGCTTTTGCATAAACTGCATGTAAGAACTAAGAATTCCTGTAGGTTCCTGAGAAATGTTTCACTTTTGGGGAACAAAATGGTGTTCGATCTAAGTGTGTTAGCTAAGAACGTGAATAAGAAATTGTGGTAAGTAAACACACCGGCATATTTAGCGGAACACAAAAAAAGGTCCATAATTAAAAAAATATGGTTTTATTTTAAAATCTACTTACTACACTTCTTTTGTTAATTAAAGTTTCATTCTTTTTACTTAAAATGAGATCACATTAAGAACAGATTTTGCGAGTAAAGGCTATTTGTGAAAAATGGTACATTTTTGAACTTTTCATGTAACCGGGAAAAGTTAAAATTAATATTAAAATAACAATTAATTAAATAAGAAAAATGGTGATTAATATCGCGTATTTCCTCCACGTGCTCTTATTAAAGTTTCTACCTGCCTAGGCATACTGAGAATGATGTTATCTCCTGGGATAGTCTCCGCCATTCCTCAACTACGGCGATTCGCAGTTCACCCACGTTGGCAGGAGCTGGAATTCTGCACTTAACTTTTCTTTTCAGCAAGTCCCAAACGTGCTCTATTGGGTTCATATCCGGCGATCTCGCCGGCCACTCCATAACAGTGATATTCATATCATTAAGATAAGCTTGAGTTACCCGAGCGGTATGCGGCCGAGCATTATCCTGCATAAAAACAAAATCGTCACCGATATATGGGGCAAACGGTACGACATTTTCTTCTAAAACTTCTCTGATATACCGGTCTGCAGTCAGACTCCCTCTGTCAATCACTACCAAGTCTGTGCGAGCTCCCAAACAAATGCCCGCCCAAACCATTATTGATCCACCACCGTATGCAACTGTAGTTTCAAAATTTGTCTGAATGTATCGTTCTCCTTTGCGTCTGTATATTCTTTGCCTGCCGTCAATTTGATTTAAGAGAATTCTGCACTCATCACTAAACAATACCTTACTCCACTGGTCCGCGTTCCAAAGTTGATGTTCCTGAGCAAAAGTTAACCTGTTTCTACGATGATTTACCTCGAGCCTTGGAGCCTTGAAGGGCACAAATGAACCCAAACCAGCTTCTTCGAACCTTCTTCGTACCGTACGCTTACTTACGGTTACACCCCGCACTGCTTCTAACTCATGTCGGGCTTGGACGGCCGTCAAACGGGGGTTCCTACGTACACGAAGCCGAATGAAACGATCATCCCTACTCGAAGTGCGTCTTTTTCTGCCTTGTCCTGCTGTTCTCACATAAGTACCGGTCTCCCTGAACCGTTGGATACTGCGATGGATCGTTGAAACTGGTCGACGAAGATCTCTGGATATCACTCTGTAGGTTTGACCATTTCTTCGCATTTCGAGTGGCCTGGCAATCTCCGTTGGGGCAAAGTCAGGCATAATTCAGTCCTCAACTCCAAAAAGATACGCGATTAAAAAAAACCTAACAAAAACAGTATTTCAATGAAATTTTAAATCAAACTCAAAAGTTCGCTCCAGATAAGGTGTATTTGAATAAAATTAAAACAATTGTATAAAATGTGATGTTCAGTTGTTTTCTTAATTTGAAAATATTTCTTTTTAAATTAAATGACGTATAAACCAGCCAGCAACCTTATATGATACTGATATCAAACCTTTATTTTATGTTCCGCTAAATATGCCGGTGTGTGTATATATGTACTAATCGTGAACTTATAAAAATATTCGTATATTATAATATTAAGTAACGAAAGTCGAAACAGTTACCTGCCGTCTCCGGAAACCAGTAGTGAATTTAAAAATCTATCTTCCCCAGCTTTGAACGTGGTCACACAGTCCCCTGAAATGTAACAGCAATACATAAGAATTCACATTTACTTCAGACTAAAATAGAGTTTGAAGGAATTAATTACCAAATTCTAGATTTATTGAGATCGCAATAGGACTCAGATGCGCAATACTTTGGACAACATTAAGAAAACCCTTAAAAAGTTAGGGATATATGGGGAACATTTACATAAGAACGTTATAAGAATGAGTAATGCTTACCGGTGTCGATGTTCATGAGGTTGACATACATGCGGTTGCGGGAGAGCGCCACCAGGTGGCTGCGGTCGTGCAGCCCGTAGTACGGCATCTTCTGGTTCATCACGCCCTTCAGCGCCACTAGAAACTTGCCCTGGAATGGTATAGATGAATGAGCTAACAGAGATAGCGATAACCACAGACCTGATAGAGAGCGATAACCACATGGACGATAGTCACATACACAGTTTATGTGTCCGGCGCTGTTAACACCAAGTGCGTTTTGGAAAAGAAGCTTGTGTAACTAAGACAACAAAAAAATTGTAAAGATGTTGAAGACATTGTTTTGGGAGTAGGTTACACTATTAGAGACCATCGTTAAAAATATGATCGTCGACTTGTTTTTTAAATTACAGTACAGTACATACTAGGTCTGTTCGGTCTACGAAGCCAATAAGAATAAAGCCTGGTCTTACCTCATTTAGGTCGTAGACCCTGAGCTCGCGGCGGCACAGCACCACGCACTTGTACTCGTCGATGGGCACCAGGTTGATGGGGTGCGTCACGCCCACTATCTTCCTCATAAGCTTACACCTAGAATGCAGAGGTAAGATTGTTTATTATTCAGCAGTTTTAAGAAACGTTCACAAACACATAATGGATAATAACGACGTGACAAGGGTCTGGAGGAAATTAAACCAAAACACTAAACCCTTATGATCCAAATTAGATAAATAACGAAGCTGACTAAAGTGAGCCTTTCTGATTAAGAGCCTCATCACCAGCGTCAGCGTTCTATACCTGGTTATGCAAAAAACTGGGTATATATATTTTAGCAATCACAGTAAAAAGCTATTCATAATATACTTGAAAGCAGACTAGTGACACTTGCCTACTGACGTCCCACACGCAGATCTCCTCCCGCTCGGTGGAAATTGTCGCGACGAACTTTCCGCGCGCGTCCAGACGCACCACCAGGTCGTAGGGCGTGTTGTCGAACCCGTCCTCCGTCGATATGTCCCGCTTCTCGCTAGCCACCTTCCAGAAGTCCTCGTTTATCGGGTATAGAGTCGGTAGGGGGGGCTCCCAAATATCCTTCCTCCAGTTCTCAACGATTTCCGTCTGGATTTGGACGCCATCGCGAATACGCTTCTCCATAGCCATCCGGAGAATGGCATATAGTTGTCTGTGATCGTAGTCGAGCGCGTAGGAGTGGTCTTCGAACACTTCTTTCAGGATCTGCAGATGTTCGGGTAGGGGATCTATGTGGACGAGGGCGATATCTTCTAGAAAGTGTCCGCAGTCGGTGGCGGCTAGCTTATCGTGGACCCAGTCGAGCTGGGTGAAGTACGGCTTTTTCGCGAACGCCTCGGGGTCCTCTTTTAGGAGATGGTAGTGTTGGAACGGTAACTCGTCGAACTTTCTTGTGTTGTACCTGAAGAGATTGCTTTGGTTAAACATATTTTGTTTATGTAATCATTTAGTAAAGTTTTAGTGTCTTAAAACAAAATTTCCAAGTGTATATTTTATACCTGAAGTAAAAGCTTACCAGTCTTCGGAGAATTTGTTTTCTTGTGATATTAATCTGCCAGCCATTATTGGATCGTTCTCCTCAAACCATTCACCCTGAAAAATAATAAACATAATATATGGCACTGTTTGATAGAAAGCTTATAAAGCCTTAATTATAGTAATATTCGGTATATCACGCACATTTATTTTGTAGCTTTGTCTATACTTAATAACTATACGTAGTCCGACTGAAAATTCTACCCATGGATGCCTATGGTACGTAATGTTTTCATTGTTATCTTTAGACTTTAATGCTGCTGTCTGGAACACAGCGGCGAGCGGCGCGGCGGCGGCGCACGCGGGCGCCACTTGACACTGTACTTCTGTCAAGCGGTGAATATGGCGCCAGCCTGTGCGCGGCGCCGCTTGCCGCTGATGCGTCGATCACCGCCGTGTTCGAGGCAGCGGCCTAAAACCGAACTACTAGGCATCCATGTCTAAAACTTATTTACCTCAAAGTAAGCGACCAGCGCCAGCCTGGCCTGCGTGAGCTGCGCCTGGTAGCGGTCGGCGGCGGCAGCGGCGAGCGCGGCGTCGCGCCACCGCGCCGCACCCCGCGCGTCCCACCGCAGCCACGCCGCCGCCAGCGCCGCCAGCTGCGACCACGCCAGCGCGCCCGGCGCCCAGCACACTGCACATGTTATGTGACATAGTCTTTTTATGTTATATTATAACCAGCTAACGCAGCAAATGCTATCTAAATGATCTGATCTGATCTGATGATGATGATATGTTGCCATCTAAATGATCTCTCGTTGGTATAAAAAATAGTTTACGATCTATTGTCAGACCTATCCTCAGATTTACACAAAAATTTATGAAAATAGGTCAAGCTTTTTCGGAGGAGTTTCGTTTTAACACTGTAACACGAGAATTTTATATATTAGATTTAAAATAATAGTTTAGTTATTTATATCGTTAAACTATAGTTTTTGATCGTCAAAATTTTACGTGTCTCCTCAGTTTAAGTCAAACCCGTTAAGTGGAGCCTTTTCTTAACAGCAAAATTTAGGTACTTTTAGTATGCATGCATGTATTTAGAGTACTCACGGTAGGTCTCTTCGCTGCGGAACAGCGGGTCATGCGCCAAGAGATCCAGCATCTCGGTGTCGTCCAGCCCGCGCCGCGCGGCTGTGAGCAGCGACAGCGCCGCCGCTGCGCGGTCCGCCCCCAGCGCCGCCTCCAGCGCGCGCAGGATCTGCTCCAACCGCCCCTCCAGCTCGCCGCTAGCCGCCGGCTCCGGGGGATTGTCCCCAAACGTCTCCGCCGATAGGGAGTGCTGCCACGCCAGAATCTACCAACGTGTGGTTGAAAGTAGAGTTTCTAAAATACTAGCGATTATAAGATGGTGATGATGTCTGTTTGAACACTAAAAAAAGTTCGGGATGACTAAATTATCATTATAAAATATTTGTTTCTAATTAATAACTTTGACCGCTGCTAGAAAACATCTCAAGTACCTATAGCCTGACCAGTCGGTCTCGCGCACGAAGGGTGCTGTGCTATATACTATATATGTATCAATATTTTACATGTTTACTTATTATTTAATTATTTTTGTACGAAGTTATGTGTAATAGAACAAACAAAATTGTATAAGCCGTTATAGTTTCCTTCAAAGTTCATCATCCCATGGGCTACCATCATGATCTTTTTCAGATTTTTCGAGCCAGCCGTTTAGCTTTTACAAGGGCTGCACTAAAAGTATCGGGAATGGAATATTTCCACTGTTCCTGTCATATAAAAATCTTTTTAATTTAAAACTCCTTGGTTTTAAAAATCGAATACCGTTTATTTATTTAAAAAAAGATTCTCGGTCTTGTCACAAGGTCTTGTCAAACTTGTTTAGTCGTTGGGAAAATGGAATTGACTCGAGAAAATTCTAGAGCGATGATTTATTATGACTTTCGAAGTGGTTTAACACAAAAACAGTGTGTCGACCGGATGATTTCTGCATTTGGTGATGAAGCCCCATCCAAAACCACAATTTATAGCTGGTTTGCTGAATTTCAACGTGGACGTGTCAAGCTCAATGATGATCCCCGTCAAGGTCGTCCAAAAACTGCAGTCACCCAAGAAAACGTTGATGCTGTGCGTAAGCTGATTGAGGAAGATCGACATGTGACGTACCGCGAAATTCAGGTAACTTTAGACATTGGCATGAGTCAAATACAAATAATCTTGCATGAACAATTAGGTGTAAAAAAGTTGTTTTCCCGATGGATACCGCATTTGCTCTGTGAAGAGCAAAAAGCGGCTCGCGTTACTTGGTGCGTCAGAACTCTCGAAAGATTCCACGCAGGATCCTCAAATGCTGTATACAACATCGTATCAGGTGACGAATCCTGGATATACGCGTACGAACCCGAAACAAAAAACCAGTCACGAGTTTGGGTGTTAGAAAATGAGTTAAAGCCAACAAAAATTGTTCGTTCACAGAGTGTTGCAAAAAAAATGGTGGCCACGTTTGTCTCCAAGACCGGCCATGTTGCGACTATTCCTCTTGAGGGACAAAGAACGGTTAATGCAGAATGGTATGCTAACATTTGTTTGCCACAAGTCCTTTCTGAACTCCGTAAAGAGAACTGCAACCGCCGCATCATCCTCCATCACGACAATGCGAGTTCTCACACCGCGCACAGAACAAAAGAGTTTTTAGAGCAAGAAATCATAGAATTATTAGACTATCCGCCGTACAGCCCCGACCTAAGCCCTAATGATTTCTATACTTTCCCTAAAATAAAGAATAAATTGCGTGGTCAGAGATTTCATCACCTGAAGAAGACCGTTTTGTAGGCGTCCACATCACCTGTGGACGCCTACAAAACGGCCATTTTGGAGACCCCAACTTCCGAATGGAATGGTTGCTTCAATGATTGGTTCCATCGTATGGAAAAATGTGTCAAATTTCGCGGAGAATACTTCGAAAAGCAATAAATACATTTTTAAATAGTAATGTTGTGTCACTTCCTTGATTCCCGAAATTTTCAGTGCCGCCCTCGTAGAGCCTTATACAACTTTAAAGCCTTTTTTTAAAAAAAAGGCTTTAAAGTTGTATATCTCACGAACGGATACTCTTAGTAACTATCGTTTTAGCAACCTCTCAATGTTTTTAAAAGACCTGTCTAGTGACACCCATTTATAGCATTACAGCACTTTGGACGACAAGACGGACGGACGGACATGTCGACACTATAAGGGTTGCGAAACGTGAACTACGGAAACATAAAACTGAAGCACCCTCAGTGTAGGTTTTAATCATTCCTGGTCAAGCTGTAACAGAAGCGTGAGTCATTACCTTGGCGTAAAGCGGGAGCGTGCAGTGCGCGAGCGCGTCGGTGGCGGCGGGCGGTGGCGGCGCGTGGCTGTGCGCGGCGGCGCAGGCAGCCACCACCGCGCGCGCCTCCTCCGCGCCCACCGCAGGTGCGCGCACCACGCGCGGCCCGTCCTCCGACGACAGCACCGCCATTATGGCGGATGATGACGGCTCGTCCTTCTCTGAAAGATTCCATGTATCGATATGTTAGTGCTTAGTTCTTTTTTACTTGTAAAATTGTACCCACATGTAAGCTTTCTTATTAAAGGCCACCGATCAAATGTAGTATATATGCGTTGGAGGCTCCACCGTGGTGTGAGTGAGACCTTGACACCATCGGAGTACAACGCTTTTTCTACGTGACATACATTGCATCTAAAGGTTATTTATATCTCTTATGCAAAATACACCTAATGGTGATCGACTGTACGGTACCTTCAGTGACAGTGACGATCATCTTCACGCCCTCAGGCAGGCGCGAGGGCAGCCAGCGCGCGCCGCGCAGCGCGTCCGCGCCCGCCACGCACAGCAGCACTGGCCGCGTACGACCGACTGCAGACAGCAGCCGCGCCAGTATCGCCGAGAGCGCCGTCGCTTCCTAGTGACCACGTAATATATTACTTTATTTACTACACATTATGTCCAGACTCCAGAAACAAGCTCTATGCGTTTAGGCATTTTCTACTATCGTAATTCTCTTAAAGATGGGTATAGGTGCCGTGTTAAATATTTACAAATTAATAAAATATTACAATAGTGATGTATTTGATATTTTAAGACTTTGCGTGAATTATTTCTGAACAGGTTTTAAAACAATATGATAACTTACATTCCTCCCCCTGTAGACGGTGCCAGTGTGCAGTACGTGCAACTGGTCCACGATGGACTTCAGCAGCTGGTGCGAGCTCGACGACTGCGATGTCAGACCCACAAACCTGTACAATGCCGCAATGTTAGTTCGCAGGTAAAAATTGAAGCATCGAACCCACTCTATAACATATGCTCGTCGTATACTCTATTTAGACTTTAGATCCAGTTTAATCTAAACGCAAACCAAAAAAAACTAATTTTATATTATATACATGGTTAATACGTGTAATTTAAAAGTGTTTGTTCCATTGTTCTTGTGGCGGACCAAATAGCGCCACTATCCTGAATCGCGCTATCGAAGTCTTCACAGTTCGGTGCTATATACAGGTGACCTGAAATTCGATACATTCCTTTGAAAGACAGAAAGTAGACCTCATTTACAGTAATATTTTTCATGGCATCCCCTATCCGAAAGTTGATATTTACAAAGTTATTGAAATTGCAAAAATTTTTTCTTTATTTTCGACTTTTTGACTTTGACATGACGTATTTTTAAAAATGTTTGCCTTTTTAGTAATTTTTTTATGTATTTTAACCGTCAATGAGTCAAATATTATTTTTAAGGAATAAATAGGGACAAACTAAGCGAGAATTTTTCATTATGAGGCATGAAACAGAATTTTCTTTTAAGAAAAATGTGCATTTTTCTTAAAAACAGGTGATTTTCTTAAAAAAATGTATGATACAATGCGTACAAATACCTTAAATAACTTTCTTACCTCATAAGCTTCCAAAAAAGGTACAAATATGTTACACATAAAAATATGAACATGTAATAAACAAAGACAAAACAATCATCAGGTAACGTTATCTCAAGAATTACTCTACCTGAGGCGACCTTTTTTTCAATCGTTTCCTTTGTTCAAACTTCGGGATGTTTCGGCTACTGTCGTCGCGGCCCTTTGTCAATGAGTTACCGACTGGCTTAGAGAGCAAATTTAGTAGCTAATATTAGTTTTAAGTCAACTATTGCCGTGTACGGACGTATTGTTGCTTTAAACTACACCCTTACTTCTACTTGTGATTTTTTTGTATCGCGATGGCTGCTTTTGAGTACGATGAATACGCTGACATCTTGTTTTGTTACGGACTTTGTAATGGTAATGCTGCTGCTGCACGAAGAACATACGTTGAACGTTTTCCGAATCGACGAGTGCCAAACGTTAGAGTGTTTTCAACAACATTTCGACGAATTCGGGAAAGCGGCCGTGTTGATAGAAGACGTGGCGATTCAGGCAGACCTCGTTTGTATGCTCCAGAAGAAGAAGAAGAAATTTTAACACTTTTTCAAAATGATCCTTCTATTTCTACAAGAGCGGCAGCTAGAAGACTTGGATTGAGTCAATGGAAGGTGTGGTTTACAGTACACACAGCGCGTCTACACCCATTTCACTACACACCTGTCCAAGCGTTGGAAGAGGGAGACCCGGTTAGAAGAATGGAATTCTGCCGTTTTATGATAAATGCAGACATGGAGGATCGCAATTTCTTCTCAAGAATATTGTGGACGGATGAATCGAAATTTGACCGTGCCGGAATAAACAATTTCCACAACACACATTACTGGGCACCAAAAGGAGAAAACCCCAGGATGAAAAAAGAAAGGGCCCATCAAACCAGATTCAGTCTAAATGTCGTGATGGGTATAATTAATAATAATTTAGTTGGACCTCATTTTTTGCCTCAAAATTTAAATGGTGAAATGTACGAACATTTCCTAAGAGAGGAGATTACTGGTTTAATGGAAGATGTGCCAATAGCAACTCGTCGTAATATGATTTTCCAGCATGATGGTTGCCCGGCCCACTTCCGCCTCGGCGTACGCCAGTGGCTAGACCAAACTTACCCACATCGCTGGATAGGTCGAGGCGGGCCAATTCCTTGGCCAGCACGGTGTCCCGATTTGACCCCGTGTGATTTTTATCTTTGGGGTCATATGAAGGCTTTGGTGTATACTACACCCATAACTACTGTAGAGGAGCTCAGAAGCCGCATAAGAAATGCAGCAGAAGAAATCAAAACTAGTCTTACTACCAGAATAATCAAAACAGAGGTACGGAGAAGACTACGGGCCTGTATCAGAAACAGAGGTTCACATTTTGAACAAGACCTAAAGTAGAATATTTATTATTAAATTTAATTAAACATTGATGTTTTTTAAACACAATAAACGTAATTAAATTCAAGTTTTTCCTTTTATTTTAACCTTATCGCAAATAAATCGATTTAGACATTAATTTTACTTCTAATATGTTTACTACAACGTCATATTTTTATGTAGACATTTGCACCTTTTTGGAAAGCTAATGAGATAAGGAAGTTATTTAGAATATTTGTACGCATTGTATCATACATTTTTTTAAGAAAATCACCTGTTTTTAAGAAAAATGTGCATTTTTCTTAAAAGAAAATTCTGTTTCATGTCTCATAATGAAAAATTCTCGCTTAGTTTGTCCCTATTTATTCCTTAAAAATAATATTTGACTCATTGACGGTTAAAATACATAAAAAAATCACTAAGAAGACAAACATTTTTAAAAATACGTCATGTCAAAGTCAAAAAGTCGAAAATAAAGAAAAATTTTTTGAAATTTCAATAACTTTGTAAATATCAACTTTCGAATAGGGGATGCCATGAAAAATATTACTGTAAATGAGGTCTACTTTCTGTCTTTCAAAGGAATGTATCGAATTTCAGGTCACCCTGTATACAACATCTGAAACGCTTACAAATGGGCTTCGGCCAAACCAAGCATACCACCTACCTCGGTCGGAGATCTCCCTTTGGGGCTTCCACTTATTCCCACATTATTTTTGTTTACGTTCAAATTAAATTGTATCTCTCATCTTATGTAGGTACTTATAATAATTCGAATGTTTACACGTCACATCGTCATATTATCTCATCTTCATCACTAGCACCAGCTCCGGCAGCAGTATGGACACGAGCGCTGCAGCGCGCGCCAGCAACGTGGCCTTGCCGCAGTCCGACCCGCTTAGCAGCGCTAAAGGCACGGCGTTGTCGGTGCGGTTGTACCTGAGCACCAGCACCAGCTCCGGCAGCAGCGTGGACGCGAGCGCTGCGGCGCGCGCCAGCAGCGTGGCCTTGCCGCAGCCCGCGCCGCCCAGCAGCGCTAAAGGCACGGCAATGTCGCTACGTATGTACCTGCGGACAGACGAGACGCTGGGTACTTCTATCACTTAAGTACATTTACCCATATCAATATTTGCTTGGTGAAGCAAATGGTGATATACATATTATATGTAACATTGAGTACATAAACCCCCTTACTAATAAAACTATTTACACGATGGATAACTTAAACAACGTTGCTATTTTTTTTTATCATGTGACATTTCCAACGCATCAGACAAAGACAGCAACGTTGTTTAGGTTATCCGTTGTGTAAATAGTTTTATTAGTAAGAGGGTAAGTAGCGTGTGATTTGTAAGTGCAACTGGATGTACTCACGTTTTCAGTTCATTCAGCGTGATCTCCCTGTTGGACGTGCACTGAGTCACTTTCTCACAGAACAACAGGTGCTCGTTGATCTCGTCGAACAGGCTGAAATAAATACTTTGTTTGAATAAAAATAACTTAGCTAAATAATATATTATTTTCTTATAAGCTTTAATGAATGATATTTAGGTATGTGTTAAGTACGATCAACACAACACGCACCTGGTAGGTATGCCGCAGTGACCGGCGGGCGCGTCGGCGTCAGCGGCGAGCGCGTCGAACAGCGCGTCGAAGCGGTCCGCCATGGCGGCGCGCACGCTCGCGGCGTACTCGTCGTCGCTCTCGCTCTGCGACGCACGCCCGCGCACGCTCGCGCGGATTATGTTGCGCTCGCTCAGGTGTAACTGAATAACGTTCGGTGTATTTATTAGTATTCAGTTTTTTTATAGGTATAATTGTGCTTCTGTAAAAGTGCTATGTGTTACGAGTGATCCTGAGTGGTGATAATTACTGCATCAAATCCACTCACTGCCTTTTTAAGCTTTGTAGGACTATTTAGATCAATGAGCTGTATTTATTCTGGTTTATGTACCTTCAGGTCCCGCTGCAGGTTGGCCAGTCTCCGCTGCAGCTCGCGGTGGTGGTCGGCGGCGGCGGCGTCAGCTGGCGGGGGCTCGGGCGCGCCGCCGCGGCTCACCCACACGCAGCGCCGCGCCGCCTCCGAGCTCATAAGTACCGTATGCTGTACTTCCTGCAAATCAGTAACCCAAATTAATATTTTTAAAGGCCAAATAAATTGCCCTATGACCTGCAATCTGGTGAAATGGGGCGACATAATAATAATTTAATTAATGTCAACCATTCCATATCAACCATTTTAACTACTGAATGTTAATTTTTATACAAAATTATGGTACTTACTTTAGGTCGAGTTGTAGTTATATAGCTTATTAATGTTTGTAAATGACTGTTTGTTGATACCTAAATAAATAAATTCCTGATGGGCTACAAAATTTCGATGAAAACAGTCCATGTATCACAGTTAAATTATCTTATCGTTGAAGAAGTCGCACAGGCCCAGAAAAAATGGGTGTTATGACACTTATGAGTTTTGGTCTCACAATTGAACTAAGTATACTTATATAATAAGGTATACCTGCTCCAGCACAGTGGTGAGGTAGGCGTCGCAGGCCTCCTGCGGCAGTGTGCGCACGAGCACGGCTAGCGCGCGCGCCATCTCGCGCCGCCAGCGCGCCGGTGCGCCGCGCACGAGCCGCACGCACGGCGGCGTCGTGCTGTCGTCCGCCGCGTACCTGAGAGACCACACACAGTAAAAATAAGTCCAGGAATACAGCTATTGCATATAATGTATAAGTATTTCCATAGTCACTAATCACTTTGCGCGTATTTTTACTTGCAATAATATATGCGAAAGTAGCTCTATCTGAATTTTAATGAAATTTGGTTGGTACAGATAGACTAGACCATGAAGGAGGAGGAGGATATATGATACTTTTATCGCACGGTTACACGATAGTCGATATACAAAGTTAAGTGTTTCTGTGCAAACGAAGTTGCGGGAACATGTAGTCAGAAATTTAAATGAAATCACCATTTCTCCAGCAGGGTCTTGTCATTTTCATCCTCAGCTGCTTCCAGCGCTGCCTTGAAGTCGGCGCACTCCAGAGTGTGTGGCAGCAGCGGAGTGCCGAGACTGGCGTTCAAAAATAAAACCGGCACCACTGCACCAATTTCAGATTGACCTGAAACAGAAAAAAGTTTTTTTTAACTCTCGGTTGTCGTCGTCGTCTTTAAGATGTTTTGTCTCCTCGGCTTTCAGATTTTGCATGTAATTTGTGAATAGCACAATCAGTCAACTTTGTTTACGGTATACTCACGCGCCAGCTCGGCGAGGCACAGCACGGGGAAGCGGTGGTCACGCTGCTGCTCCAGCGGGGAGCGCCAGTGTAGGTCAGCCACGTGCACGCGCCAGCCGCGCCGCCGCGCGCGCACGCGCAGCCGCGCCGCCACGCCGCAGTGCAGCGCGCCCTTCTCCGCGCAACAGTCTGCAACCATTATAAGCTTTCGTGAGTTAAGTATACAAAAATTAAGTAGATATTGTTAACCTTCCTTCCTCCTGATTAATATTTACCTAAGACAATGCGATATTATTCATTAAGGAAACATTGGGGATTCGGGAACATACTGTGGATCTCCAATTGGTCAATTAACTTTAAGTCTGCGACACTCACCTTGCGAGTCAGCGGCGCACACATAAATGATCATGGCGCGGCGGCGGCGCGGGCGCGGGGCGAGCTTGCCCAGCAAAGCAGCGCGCAGCTCGTCCGGCAGCGCCGCCATCGGCGCCGGAACCGGCGTCTCCGCCGCGTCCTCTCGCGGCGACGCGCATAAGATCGGCGACGCTAGTGACACCGAGTCTGAAACTGATGAACATATGATTAAAACTCATGCTTAGTTAATTGTACTCGTTATCTATATAATTATGATATATAGGGTATATATTACAGGACACAGCTTTTAAAGTAAGTAGCCTTTGAACTTGGCAAACAAGCAAACCTTTTGTCCTCATGTGCCCCCGAGCTGCTCCACAGCGTGGATTCAGGCTCGCCAGGCCAGTTGTCTATCGTGTGCCACGATGCTTTAAAATGCTTTACCTGAGACGCTGCATCCCGCGGGCGGCCTGGGGCGGGAGAGCGGCGGCTTGCGGTCCCGCGCAGGGTCGGGCTCCGGCGGCGGCTCGTCCGGCGGCTTGATGCGGTACTGCGGCGACCTGCGGGCGCAGCACGCGGGTCTACGCTATGTCAATATGCCAACTTGCGTATTGTCATCAAGCATAATTAGCAGCGACACGCATGAGAGATTCGGAAAAATGTTCAAAATGAGAACAGTTGACAACACTTAAAGGACTGTGTTTGTTGCGCTTTGACTACTTTGTGTTTATCGCGGCGAATTGTGCTAGGGTAGCATGAAGCGAACTACGAGAGTTTTATGATCATGGTATTACCATAAATGAAATAGCCAACTGGTTAAATTAATGAAGGGCCTAAGTGCCCAAATAGATGCATATAATCATTTAACTTGATGACCACGTCAGAGGTATGCATATCGTTTTGATATGCGCTCCTCAATAAGATAAGCGCTTCATCTTAACCAGCACTCAATATGCTAAACAGTGTTATAAAGTCATACCTACGACATGGTCGACCAATACAATAAATCTATAAAGATAATATCATTTGTCTGCCGCATAACGCGTTGCTATAGATAAGCTTTTAGTTCGTTCGTAGATCTTTTTTGGAATTTATTGTCTTATAATCGCTTTATCTTACAAGATCTCCCTAAGAAAGAATATCCCGAGAGTCAACCCAGAAATGACACAGAGAGATAAAGAGCTTCAAAGAATATTTTTGCTGTCAGACGAAACATCTACCTGACTAATGAACCTAGGAAAAATAGCAACATGCCATCAGAAAATTTTTATCATCTCCGGCACCCGCCCGCGCCCTACGTAGCACCCCCACTTATATCTAGCAAAATACTATGTGCTATGTGCTGTTCACTGTGTATAGTATTATAATCTGCAGAGTATGTAAATGTCGCACGGCGGAAACAACCCCGCTCGGATAACATTGACACAGGCGTGGCCGGGGCCGAGCCTGACGTCATCGGTGACGTCAGCGCCGACCTGAATGTCCCCCGTCCCGTCCCGTCCCGCGCCGCGCCTGCCGCCGCCGCCCGCCCAGCGACGATGTGTATCGGTAATAACCGGCATCATACTTTATGAAAAACTTCATTATATTGAACCTAACAGTATCGAACATTAATTAAGTATATACTTAGGTAGGTGAGTCGGTAAGGTTTATGATTTTCGCGTTTATAAATATCTCTACATATCAATGTAGTGAACACAATTTTATATTACTATAGGACACGCCCACCACGTCGTGTTTCAATTTTCAGGCTTTCACTTCGTGTGATGTCAATATTTTCTGCTAACAAAGTACACAGAAACGCCCATCATTCCCATGATAGGAAAAGGAAACCCAGAAATTAATATTATGATCAATAATTAGTAATATAAAAGAGCGCAAGAGGAGATAATTTTGATATCCCTGGACCTCTAGTTTTACAATTATAATTATTAAACACTTCATATTTTTATATTCAAAGTACTATCAGGGAATCTTACTCATAAGCATAAAGCAGGTAGAGTGTTCTCATAATTTATTTGTATTATAACGATGACATGCAGTCACAATACAATTTTCAATGACAATATGTCAGATTCATATTATCTTATGATAACATAACGAACAAATTAGGACC
This sequence comes from Phengaris alcon alcon, assembly GCA_037179445.1. Taxonomy (NCBI): domain Eukaryota; kingdom Metazoa; phylum Arthropoda; class Insecta; order Lepidoptera; family Lycaenidae; genus Phengaris; species Phengaris alcon. The sequence goes on from JAYRCH010000125.1 coordinate 403,639, forward strand.
ATAGTCAACCTGCTTATGGATTAGATTCCCTGATAATACGTACATAACTTTCGCTCAAAATGGGGAAAATATATCACCTTTGATCATTTGAAATTAAGGAAAAGAACGGTCAAATGCGTAGGATATTGGATATCAGAATTAACCTAGGACTTTGATGTGTTAATTTATTTCGAGGAATATATTTTACCCGAATATTGTGGCTAAATTTATGAAAAGCCACTATCTGGCTGGAATGAGGGTCGCGAAATCAGGTCTCCGTTGCTCATTATAGAAACCCCCGCTTTTTGCGGCCTTTCAGATATTTTAAATTAATATTTTCATTTAAATGAAATATTAACTTTAAATATTAAGGTACCTACAATAGGAGCTCGTGTCACGTTTATAGACCCCTATTTCATGGTGTGTTTCTTAGTACATGCCATCCACGAAGACGCGTCCTGTTATTAAAATGAAATTACTTACTTAACTCAATTATTAAAACTAACTTAATTTTGGGGTCTATCGTTATTGTGAGGTTGTTTTTATCCGATTTAAGTCGATATACTTATCGTAGTAGTAGCATTAATGTTGCATATTACTAAAATGTTGCATATCTTTACTTTAAGCGTTTCGGTTGAAAAATAGAGCGCTCCTTCGTGAAAGGCTTCCACTATATTTGGGTGCCTTAGTTTTCATGTCGTATCAAAATGATCTTTACTCAGAAGTTAGGTACAATTCGGGTACAAATAGCGCTCAAATTTTACAAACTATAGTTTTTCACGTATTGGCAGTGTGTTAGCAAGGTTGTGACGTCACACATTTACATAACGAATACAAGCGTCAGAGTGTGACGAATGCATTTGGCAAGCGTGTCGCATGCGCCGCGCCGTGAAACGTCTCCAGCTATACTGTTTCTGTTACGAATTGAGTTAGGCTGGGACTGTATGACCCGGAGAAAATTTAGGGCACTGAAAATAGAACTATAAAAAACAGAATAGAATTAAAAATCGAACGCACGAGTGTCGAGGCAGATGTCAATGTCATAGTATATTATGACAGCTCGACACTCGACACTTCCATTTTCAACTCTATTGTAATTAACGCAGAGTTCTATTTTCAGTGCTCTGAATGTTCCCGGGCCCGCCGGATTCCGGATCATATAGTCCCAGCCTTTTGAAATGAGTTATGTGAGTACTAAGGTGAATATTCAAGTTGCTTTTATGATGGGCAAATAAGCTTATAGATCGTATATTTTGTAGTTATCAGTACCGACTACCGGCTATTTAATGTTCATGATTATCTTTTAACCCTCAACGAAAACAGAGGAGTGTGATAAGTTTGACGTGTCTGTCTATCTATGTGTGTGTCTGCCCGTGGCATTGTATCTCCCAAACGGATGAACCAATTCTGATATAGTTTTTAAGCTATTGTCATAGCTTTTATCGTGGGCTTTGAGCGCGGCGACCGAATCAAGAAATTCCGTAACGAAAATAAACCTAACACCCCCCACTCCGACCGGCACAGCGGTGCGGCGTTGAAAGCCGTGCATCGTCTAACGTCGTTTCAGTTCGGCAGACTTCGGCACGGTGTTTGTGTGCGTGCGACTAGACGTATGCGTGTAGACTAGCTGCTAACTGCTCATAACTGATTCTATCTGTTTTAGACACAACGCTAGGTGAGACAGCGTGCTCTTTGGCCGCGTCCACGAGTGAGTTCGAGCCCGCGACTAGCTGAACCTTAACGTGTATGTATATGGTACGACTGTACGAAGCTCGCACGGATCGAGACGAGCTGCTCCGAAATAGGACGAATACGTAAGCAGCTGTTTGTGAGAAAGTATAAAAAATGCTATGCAATAGCTTTACCGCGGCAGTCCCCGAGTGCCACACGTTTTTTTTTTTTGTTAAATATATCATATTATCAGCCCGCTCACTGTTTTGACCACCGCTGGCGCTGCGGCACATAATCCATACAAATCCTCCAGAGCTGCGGCACGTGTGTAAACGCTCTTACATCATGCCAACGCACCCATTAGCGCCCTGCAAACGTAAAGTTCGGACCGCGGTTCGGACTGCGTTCCAAGCCGCGGAGGGACCTGTGCGGTTTGAACTGGAAATATTTTTAAAGAGCGTCACGGTTTGGACTGCCGACGTCAAAAATATTTTGTTTTTTGACGTCATAATCATAGTGCGCGGTACAAACTGTGGAAAATTTCGAATCGGAATGTCGGCCCCGCATTTACACGTTCGTTTCGGAGCTCGAGTTGGAACGGCGCGTGCTATTTCTTGGCGCTTGGCATAATATGTGAACGACCGCCGTGGCGCATGTCACTAGACTCTTCTATGTTGACTTACTTAAAATAACAATTCAATACTCCGTGCTATTGCTCATATCTATTCTAAAGAACTATCGCATGGCTGTATGGAGTATGGGGTATGGAGTATGGATGAAGTGCACAGAATGCGACATACTGTCACGGCGTTAACCTTATGCCTCCGTCCGAAGCCGCCGCTGGCGCATACCTATAAGAAAATACACATTCAGCTCAATAAGAGAACATTCTACACCGCTACATAAAATCTAAGTATAGATTCTATTGCGTGTATAGGGAGGGACGACGACAGTTGGTGCAATACTACTAAACTTGGTTATTTAGAATCCCGAGGGAAATAAAAAATGTTCTTGTTTCTGGAGGGTGGATATTGTACAAGTTAGCGCTGAGCTTATTGACAGACAAGTTACATTATACTAGTTACTAGTTACATACTTAGTATAGCTGATATTGTATTTGACGTTATGTTCCCTAACAGTTACGTACCTACGTAAGTACGCTACGAGTAAGTATATTTTAAAACCGTTTCTAAATAATAGCAGCAGAGAAAATCATGAATCACACAGTTACACATTAATATCATATAAATAGGCCAATTAAGTCTGTCATTGATAAAAATATAATGAGTGTGTAGTTGGCAGACGAATAGCACCTAAGTTGAGCCGGAGCCAGCTCATAGCTCACTCACTCCCAATCAATTAATTAATATCACACCCCACTCATTACCATCACCGACCTTCTCGACAAATATAGAGCTGGTGACTCAGGTACCTAATACTAATGATTAGAGATATGTACCGACTAGTCGGTAAAGGCTAAAGCCGATTATCCGGCCACTTTCATAGTCTATATAACAGACTAGTCGGTAAAGGCTAAAGCCGATTATCCGGCCACTTTCATAGTCTATATAACAGACTAGTCGGTAAAGGCTAAAGCCGATTATCCGGCCACTTTCATAGTCTATATAACAGACTAGTCGGTAAAGGCTAAAGCCTATTATCCGGCCACTTTCATAGTCTATATAACAGACTAGTCGGTAAAGGCTAAAGCCTATTATCCGGCCACTTTCATAGTCTATATAACAGACTAGTCGGTAAAGGCTAAAGCCTATTATCCGGCCACTTTCATAGTCTATATAACAGACTAGTCGGCTAAAGTCGTAATCTACTAATGATAAGCCATAGATAGAACTCACGATTAAAAAAACTTTAAACATCACTTGCACGCCAATAACGCCATCCCACTAATGAAACTTTAGGGGCTTATGTCAAAAAACGAATGAAAAGTGCTTTTTATTTTATTTAAATTATAGTAAATAAAAGGTTTAAAGAAACGCCTAAAAAATTGTATTTTATGGGCATTTCTTAATATCTATATACTATCTATAATAATGTATACTTCTATATCTATAATTATATACTAATATCCTCTTTTTAATATAATAAATCTATGACTAATATTACACAGATGAAAGATTTTTATATATTTTTATATATTTTTGTATTCCCAATTCACACAAAAACTACTGGAGCGGTTGTAAAAAAAAATTCACCACCATTTAGAATGCTACAATATTACTATTACATATATGCTATATATATTACTAGAAAAAAATAGGGATACCTGCTAAAACTTCAATAATGTGACCCAAGGTGTAAAAAAATTGCCATATCTTTCAGCGCATACGACATTGATAATAGAACAACAAAAACTCCGCGCCAGCATATAGCCGACTACTATAGTTAAGGTAGTAAAACAGCTTTTGTCTTATAAAATTTAATCAAAATACAGAGACAACAAAACGTTGATTTCTTTAGTGATTTCATATTAATCCTCATCCAAATAAATAGCTTACTCATGAAGAGTATTGATTTAAAAATGAAATTTGATGTTCTGACTTTGTTTCATCGAAATCGGACATTTAGTTTGGAGTTCAAAAATAAAATCTGTAGGCAAAAGTGCATAATATTGAATTGTCCGAGCCCGTGTCTCAGATTTAATTCGTAGTTAGTGTAGTTAGTGTATCAGAGGTAGGTTTTAGGTGTAGGTAGTATGTATAGATTATAGGTGTGGGTAGTAGACGTAGGTGGTAGAAGTATGTAGTAGGAGTAGGAAGTATGTATAGGCTATAGGTGTATGTAGTAGATGTAGGTGGTAGAAGTATGTAGTGGGAGTAGGAAGTATATATAGGCTATAGGTGTAGGTAGTAGATGTAGGTGGTAGAAGTATGTAGTGGGAGTAGGAAGTATGTATAGGCTATAGGTGTATGTAGTAGATGTAGGTGGTAGAAGTATGTAGTGGGAGTAGGAAGTATGTATAGGCTATAGGTGTATGTAGTAGATGTAGGTGGTAGAAGTATGTAGTGTGAGTAGGAAGTATGTATAGGCTATAGGTGTAGGTAGTAGATGTAGGTGGTAGAAGTATGTAGTAGGAGTAGGAAGTATGTATAGGCTATAGGTGTAGGTAGTAGATTGTAGGTTAGGTTAGTAAAGTAAAAATGTTTAACACCCAACGAAGTGAATTCCAATATCAGTTACTTTTCCTTTTTACAGATTTCATTTAGATCAAATATTTAATTTTAAATTTTTCATAAAATTTACTCGGACTATTTCTGCTGTTATTTTTGCAATTTACAATACAACAACAATAATGACCTAATTTATAAAAATAAAAAGAATCACAAAAATATTTATCTGACCGGGATTCGAATCCACCACATTCCGAATTTTCAAACAAAGGAAAAATTATACATACGCATTCGTAACAGCCAAACGGACTTACATAATAGAGAACGATGAAAGAAAAAACATATTATATAGCTTAAAAACGCGCAGTTTCCAGGGACAAGACCCAACTAGATCGATTTTTCCCCCCAAATACTCCCTGCATACTACATTTCATTGTTATACTTGCAGCTGTTTTCGAGAAAACGATTATTATAATTAAACAAGATTGTCTCGTATTTAATTTATGATTTTCAAAGCAATTCATTGACAAGTTCGACTTAGGTATTGTTGCACATTTCTGTCACGGCAGGCGCTGCGGTCGTTTATTATATGCCCGCCATAACACTTGCACGCTCCTTATAGCACTTTAAACAACTGACACATATTTAAAAAATTGCGACAAGCTAGTGGTTCGTCAATCGTCGCTAATAAATAATAATAAATGTACATAATAATATGTAAGAATCATTATTAATATATATTATTATTAATGCACGCCATCTGGTGATCTATTCATAAAACTACGAAATGGCGGGCTTGTCAGTTGTCACGCCTACCAACCCCTATCAGTATATATACCAGCCTCTACGGAATATCATCCACGTAGAAATAAAAATCATTAAACTTCTAACCTTTATATCCCTTTAGTTTAGAGAAAAATTACTTTCATAAGTGTTTATCAGTAAGAATATAAGGGGAGTCTGGGGGCAGGGATAGTTCAGTAGGAAAACCTGATAAAAAAGTCGAAGACACCGCTTTCAGCTTGGCGAATTCAAACTGTCAAAGTACATTCCCCTAAAAATTGGAAGATATTTGCTGACAACTGGTTTTCATGAAAAAGATTAAGACCTTTAAATGTTGAATCTCTTTACTATTATTTTCAGCCATGGAATATATGCTAGATAAGTAAATTAACTGGGTAAGTAGTTTAAGATCTCTATTAAGTTAGGCAGCATTTGGCACACTTTTCGCCAAATAATGTATGGTCTTAATTCCGTTTGAAACAGTTCTCAGGCTGGGACTATACGATCCGGAATCCGGCGGTCCCGGGAAAATTCAGAGCACTGATAGATATGAATAGAAACTCCGCGCGAATACAAAAAAAGTTTGAAAATGAGAGTGTCGAGTGTGGAGTTGTCATTGAAATTTGACTCGACACTTGTGGGTACGATTTTCAGCTCTATTGTATTAGAGTTCTATTTTCAATGCTCTGAATTTTCTCCGGCCTTCCGGATTCCGAATCATCAGCCTCAGATCTACGGCGTAAAATGATTACGTCATAGACTAGTTTATTCTACTTTAGACTATGTTTAGGCTCATCCAAACAATTTTGTCTCATTTTTTACATTGGACGTGATTGGACGTCGGTTTAACGCTGCGGCCGCGCGCTTAGGATTGTCGCAATAATGCGCGACGCACACATTGGTGGCCCCAATTTGTCGGTGATAATCGACGGAGGGATAAAAAGTAACATATTTCCGACAATCAATCAATCAATCATTTAATGCATATAAATTTGCCATCAGTGGAGACTGGAGCCTACTACTTTACACTGTAAAGTTTACACTATTGGCCACGCGGGCCACCTTTCTCTGGCGTTTAGCGAATAATCTCGCACATGCACTCGTCGCGACGCTTGCAATATATTGCAGTCGTGTATCTTCGCATTTCTTCGGTTTGCGTCGGAAAGGAAAGGGAGGGGAAATACTGCTTATCTATTGATATTATGAGATGCCATTCATAGTGGCGTTCGACGCTCATAGATGGCGCTACCAACTATCATAGAATCAAAACACTATGTAGGTTTTAACTTTTAATTATAACTACATACATACATACATACTTACGTACAAATATAATTATAAAGTTGAAGTGCCTGTTTGTAACTTCAAATTAACAGCTTTTCACTAAATGCCTATGAAAGGTTATACAGTAGGTACTTAAATAAAAAAAAACTATTTTAAATTTTTTGTTTATCACTGTCTGTCCGTTTGCTCCGTCTCTGAAACGGCTGGACCGATTTTGACGGGACTTTCACTGGCAGATAGCTGATGTTATAAGGTGTAATTAAGGATACTTTTTAACCGACTTCCAAAAAATGGGTTAAAAAAACTATAACAATAAAAAGGGGTCTAAAAAGGCCGAAAAAAGAAAATAATTCAGATAGCAATTCAGAAATGCATAGGTACAAAAATGGTCAAGCTAGAGCCGTGGTCGCATCTAATTTATAAGGTTCGGAACAGTCAATGTCAAATCGCAGCCGTCTGTATCTATCTTGTTTATTTTTTTTTATTTCGTACTTTTTTGTTTCCCAATTCGAACATATTTTTGGAATAATATTAATAAGTAATCAAAACACTTGAAATATGGTTACCACGAGCGCGGAGCGACCCAACATTTTTTCTAGATTTATAGAACGATAGTGAAAATTATAATATTATGTTAGTCAAGAAACGCAATAGAGACCATTCTAAAGGCCAATTCGAATTTCATTCCATTTCACTTAATAGTTTATTCACCGTTTAATATTATGTTGTCGAATATTATATCCTCACATCAGACACAACGATACTGCGATTCAGAAATATGTAAGACCTGTGTAGTGACATCTATCGGACATAGTAATAAAAGTGCTAATAATTTATTTTATCTGCATGTTTTAATTAAAAACGGATGAACCGATTTTAATCTAGTTTTTTTTGTTTGAAAGCTGACATGATCGAGTGTTCTTAGCTATAATTTATCATCATAAGCTCGTTCACTGCTTGACAATTCAGGGGTTATGGAATAATTCAGGGAAAATGTATTAATAATCATTTAACAACTATCACTAGAAAGGGAAAAATTATTATTTTTAAACAAAAAATTAAACCGACTTCCAAAGTAAAAATACACAAAAAAGGATAAAATAAATCTTATTTTGTAAATAATTCCCCTTTTAAATTCGGCTAAAATTTTAACTACTTCTCCACTCAATCTTCTTAATTTTGAAGTCGGTAACAGCAAATTTGCACGTGAGTTCTATAAAATATTGTAGGATATTGTTTGGGCTGGTACCGACTTCAAAAATAAGAAGATTGAGTGGAGAAGTAGTTAAAATTTTAGCCGAATTTAAAAGGGGAATTATTTACAAAATAAGATTTATTTTATCCTTTTTTGTGTATTTTTACTTTGGAAGTTTAATTTTTTGTTTAAAAATAATTGTCATCATCATTACAAGTGTAAATGTTTACTGCCCAACGAAGTGGGCACGGGTCGGCTAGTCTATACAAATAAATAAAACTAATGTGTCTGTTTGTAATTTCAAATGAACAGCTTTGGACTTAATGCATATTATGACAGTATACACGGTACCTACACCAAAAAATATATTTTTAAAATTTTCGTCTTACTGTCTATTCCGGCTCATCACTGAAACGCCCGGACCGATTTGACCGGTCTTTCACTGGCAGATAGCATGATGTAAGATGTTATAAGGAGTAACTTGGCTACTTTTATCTTAGGGTTCCTTTAAAAAAAAAATGGGTTTCGTTTCCATTAATAGTTCCACGCAAATGGAGTTACGTTTTTATTGTTAACTATTAACTTGCCTTGGTTTGTTCTACAAGTATCAAGTATATTATTGAGACGCTGTAGTCTGTACGCACTACGCGCCAACATTCATTTGTTCGTGTTAGGAAACAAGCGTTCGTAATTAGACAATAGAGCGACCTACTTTCTGCGTGACGTGCGGAGTCCGGTAACCGACTACGTCATCCCTCACCTCGGACCACCATGACGCAAGATGTCGCGTGAAAGGCTGAGGCTCCATTGCGATGATGCGTGATGCGTCTCGTCGTCGTAACGGATTAACGCATTGTATGCCACTGGCCACACCTGCGTTGTGTCGACGCACGACATCACAACGCAAGACATACGTGATAAAGCAGCGCATTATCCAGGCCGGATCCCTCTTCGTCTCCTGTCAGTCGTTCCGTTAAAATGTTGCGGAAGCGTGAGTTCACATCAAGATGTGACGCTGCATTTGTAAGATAGCGATTCAAAATTGATCTTTATTACAAGAATATAATTAATTGTAGGTACTCGTTAATTCCAACATTTCTACCGCTACGTTTGTAATATAAGTACAGTCTTTGGTACCGAGGCGCCGCTCTCGCAATGAAATATGTACCTAATACCCATATTCTTCTTGAATAGTCAATAAATCTCAATTAGCGATGCGTCTCGATGTGAGCTGACCCTTTAGATAACGCAACGCATTAATAGGACATGTCATAAAAATCTATGACAAACGACGCAGCCTCGACGGTGCGACAACGCAACGCACAATGGAGCCTCGCTTAAAGACACAAACTTTTCACGTCAATTGATAACTGAAAAGCTTGTGCGTGCTACGCTAGCAACATCAGCGAGCGTAACTCGAAGGTAAATTATCTGCCTCATTCAAATTTCAAATAACATTACTAAATCAATAGTAGACTGTAGAACATAAGAGATTATTTTTCACCCAAGTATTTATAGCAAAAAAGGTTGGAAATATATATTATCTGCGTGTTTCTTGTATTTTCGTTTCTTGTCATCCGTAACAAACTCTTAGGATACGTACGTACGGAACCAAATTGCCTTGTTATGAAGACGTTCATACTATTTATTTTTGACTATGACCTCGGTATTGAGCTATTTTCGTCATAAAGGCTCTCATAGAGCAACATAGCGGAGAGCCCAGGTATGTTGGGAGACAGGTGCTTAGGTGAACAACGGTAGAATAGGTAATGGGTGAAGACTGAACAGTGAACACGGGTAGATTGGCTCATGGGGAACGCCCGCGCCGGTAAGTTGGGGCACGGACTCATTGAGGGTGAACACGGGGACACGGCCCACGGGTGCAGCGGATACATCCTTCGGCCGCGGTCCGTGACCCAGTTCTTGCGTGACGCAGGCGTGACGTCACGCGGCCCGCTCTAATTCACGTCTTCCGTAAACTCCCGCCCGTCGATTTAAACAATAAAAAGATACAAAAGGTGCTCTTTAATATATTTTGTCTGTCTACACTTATCCCTACTAATATTATAAATGTGAATGTAAGTTTGTTTGTAACGCTTTCACGCGAAAACTACTGAATGGATTTTTAATGAAATTTGGTATGGTAGTAGTTTAGACTCTGGATTAAAACATAGGCTACTTTTAAAAAAGGAAACGTACAGTGTTCCCGCGAGATACTCGATAGTATATTTACGCGGGCGGAGCCGCGGGAAACAGCTAGTAATATTATAAAGAGGAAAGATTCGTTTGTTTGTATTGAATAAGTCCGAAACTACTGGACCAATTTTGATGAAATTTAGCACAGGTATAGAGTAGACCACGGGGAAGGACAAATTTTACTTTTTATCGCGGCAAAATGTACGGTTTCCGCGGGATTACCTTTTGTGCGTACGAAGTCGCGGGCAACATCCAGTAAGTACGTAAAAGATGTAATTTGAAAGGTGACCCACTGACATTTATTTGGATGAATTATGGCAACCGGAGCAGCAGGTGAATACTACTTTATTACTATATTATAAAGTAAATATAATAAATATAATATATATTATATATTAATATAATTAATATAATTCACATGTTTACGAAATAATTTGAGTTAAACATATCATTTAAAGAGTCAGACCATCTGTTGGCGTGGCAAGCATGGTGAATGCTGCGTCGCTACGCCAATACACAAATCATATTACCAAAGAGAATGTAAACCACGTATTACATATTACAAATAATTTTAATGTTTCACATCGCGTATTTTCCATCATCATAGCCCATAGGAACTTTTTGTTTCGCAGACTATGGTGTCGTCTGTTTTCAACATGTAAGGATATTCACATTTTTTTGAAGCAATGTGTTGTGAGCAATTTTTATACCCATTCCGCTGAAGCGAAAACTAAATCATTATTTTCATTAGAACTGTACGGCAAATAAATAACAACAATTTCGTTTTAAAACTTTCGTTATTTTATCTGATACAAATGCTTCATATATTACATATATTTTCACAATTTATCTACTAGAAAAGCTCTTGGATAAACATTAACAAACACAAGATAGCAAATGATGGTCCCCTGTGGTTCCCCGAGGGGACATAGCGGACGCCGGATAAAGGGTTCTTTGTGTCCGATTTGCGTTGCGAATTGTAGTATTTAACGCGGCCAGTGTGAAAGGCGAAAGCCCATAACCGCTGTAGAGGCTGGCGCAGTGCCAATGTTTACTCCAGCAACTTTTTAAAATATTGTGCTCTAAGTGCTGGCCACTCCAATAAAGATATCATATTAGAGGCGCTTCGGGTGGCTTCAGATCAGCTGATTGAGATTGTTAACGAATGCTAATTTATTAATTTGTAGATGCTGTCGAGAGTTTAGAAATAGTAGATTTGCCTTCGGTGTGTTGGAAGTTGAATTTTTATCCTGAGATCCATCTCGTCCTAATCCGTTCAGTAGTTTATATTTTAGCAGACAATTTAATTAAACCCACATTGGGGTTGCCATGTTAATACTACAAAAGTAACCGTAAAGAGTGGCTAACAACGCCGCGCGGTGATGACCTTCCCCCCAATTCCCATGTAATTACTGGGGAACACGATATATATCTATTTGATGGTTGAGTGCCAACGCGCTAACCACTGAGCTACAGAGGTCGTCGGTCGATATTGTTTACTACGAGAATTTTATTTACTCTGTACTAAGAGCTGCTGCTCAGTCAGTACGCGTGTTGTTGGCAACACTGCCGAATACCCGTTGTGGTGTGTACACGAATTGGCGCGAAACCTCGCTGTCAACGACACTGTTGGCGTCAATACAAATTGTATTATAATTTACCAGACTCATATTTGTGGACAGTAATTTTAGAATAGAGGCAATGTTGGTTTGTTTACATTTAGAGCTTTTTTAACTTGCAACAAGTAGTTTAAAGTTTGAAGGCTAGTGCAATATAGTAATCATAAGTCCTTACTTCGTCACCGATCCCAAAAAGTCACTACTCACAACGTATATTATACTAGCTTTTACCCGCGGCTCCGTTCGCGTAGATATAGTATCCCACGGGAAATCTGTACTTTTTCGGGATAAAAAGTAGCCTATGTTTTTTTTATCCAGTGCCTAAACTACTACCATGCCAAATTTCATCGAAATCCGTTCAGTAGTTTTTGCGTGAAAGAGTAACAAACGTCCATCCATCCATCCATCTATCCATCAATCCATTAATCCATCTATCCACCCATTCATCCATCGTAGTAGGATTTACTACAACACAGAATCTGATTTAAGAATTGCACTACAAAGCTTGATAAATCGAGCGATACAACTCAACTTCTTTGACAAATATTTATTTGCAATAGTATTTTTGTTTTTTCGTTCGGTCCAATATGCTGAAGACTTTTGTCAATTTTTCACTTGGCAACCCTTCACTAATTTGACAGATGACGCACGCGTTTGACAGTCGCGGAGCGAGGACGACCGAGTGTGATTGATAGTGGCACGCTCAATTCACTTTGAAATGTGATACTGTCAAATTACTATTACTCTGTCCCCTGTCCACATCGCAACGTTGGATCGCGTCGTAGCCGTAAGCGTCAGTTCACACTGAGACATGACGCTAAGCTGCATTTTGAGATAGCGATTCAAAATTGAACTTTATTCACTACACTAGAAGATATAACATTTCATTGCAAGAGTTAGAATTTTGAGCTGCACTGAGCTGAGCGCAGCGCCGCTCTTGCAATGAAACGTGTATCTTCATGAGTAGTGAATAAAGTTCACTTTTGAATCGCTATCATGAAAATGCCGTTTGTCAAAACACTGATCAGGGCTTCAAAGGAAAGCAGCGTGAACCAGGGTTTTATAATAATAATTATAATAATTTATTTATTTCTCATTTACAATTTGTGCTACTTAAATTTATCAGAGAATGAGATCCACCTAGTAAGTGTCATAAGACACTTGTGCCAGGTGGACTCGCCCTTCCATAACTAAAGTAGGTAATTGTTTCTTAATCCAAATACATATAAAAAAGAACATTACACGTTTTAACATTAGAACACAAGTCACATCATTTAACAAAATGTATGTTTAACAGACTATATACTATGTGTTAATATTATGTGTGTGTGTGTGTGTGTGTGTGTGTGTGTGTATGTATGTGTGTGTATGTGTATGTGTGTGCGCGTTTTATTTCTCTAGTATTGCGGGTGTCCGTGTGGCACACCCGCAATAATCGCTGAATATCTTGACGGCTGGCACCTGACGCTTTAAGTAACGTACTTATAGGATTCGAAGAATGCGTAATAGCCATTAGGCGTGTTGATATGATACGCATGTGCGTCGCGACTATAACACTTGACACCCGTATTCGCACGCCGCGGGGTTCAAGGCAGGTCAAAGTCAGGAGGTCTTGGACTCGCGACCTGCCAGTAAACAACAATGATAAGACGTGAATCAGTTTAATGATTCAACAACATTAACAGAATCTGATGTTACTTTTCGTCCTAGTCCTCTGGATCCTGTAGAGATTATAGGATAAAAAGACATCCTGCGTACAATTTCAGGTTATCAGATCATCAGTAAATATGGTACTGATATTTACTGGACTATATGACGCCTCCGTGGTCCAGAGATTTAGAGCTTGGCTCCCGACTTCGGAGGTCACGAGTTCGAACACCGTTTCCTTTACAAGAGTAAAGGAAGAGAGAGTGCTCTTGTGTCTTGCGCACACACTTGGGCCCAAAAAAAAACAGCGTATAACTGGTCTCATGGTTTTAATGAAACCGGCGACCGGTCATCGTCACCGTATTATTAAACTCACTGACAATATTAAGTTCTTGCACAAAAATATCGGTGGATCAAAGAAAATAATAAAGAGTTATATGTAAAAATCCATACAATAATACAATATGAGTCGATTACATTACTTCATACAGATAAGCACATACGGGGTCAGCACACCGAAATGAGACGATATGCGAGTATGTGACGCGGCACTGCATTTTTAAAATAGTAATTCAAAATTGAGCTTAGTTCAGTATACAAGATACACGCTTCATTGCAAGAGCGGCGACACGCTATGCAAAGAGGTATTTCGAACTCGTTGCGATTAAACGTGTATCTTCTTGTGTAGTGAATAAAGTTCTATTATTAATTGTTATCCTAAAAATCGGCGCTGCGTCGTGTATCGTGTCATTTCGGTGCGAACTGACGCTAATTTGCCATAATGTCGTCAAATCTCGAGACTGTTATCGCCTGTGGGTTATGCGCGTAGGGCCGCTACGGCGCCGGAGGCTGTACATGTCCGGCTACGACGTTTGTTGGCCGTGGATCCTGTTATATTCTTGTATCCCCCGTTGAGATCCAAACGTAAACAAAGAAACAATATCGTATTATAATGCAACAAATTTAAATGTCACTTTTTACCGTGCTTTAAAGAAATACAATGACACATCCTACTACTATTATAAATGTGAAAGTTTGTGAGGATGTATGGATGTATGGATGTATGGATGGATGGATGCTTGTTACTCTTTCACGCAAAAACTACTGAACGGATTTTGTTGAAATTTGGTATGGTAGTAGTTTCGAATATAGCTCTGAATTAAAACATAGGCTACTTTATATCCCGATAAAGTACAGTATTCCCGTGGGATACCCGATACTATATTTACGCAGGCGGAGACGCGGGAAAGAGCTAGTTAATTTAATATTAATGCTTATTTATTTATTATTCAACTAAAATACGTTTACGTTGAGATTTAATTCAACCTGAACAGAGTATCGATGTACCACAACATAAATAATTAGATAAATAGTTAGAGTGACTCTTACGCTCGTCGTCATTGTCAAATTAATTGAGAAAAAAAAAACAGTGTGCTTTAGACCACACGATTGAAGTAAAACTTCTTTTTTTCATGCACTGGCTACGAGAGAAAGAGAGAAAGATAATGTGTGCTCGCTCATCTCCTTCTATCTACACTAAATTATATCTCCCTCTCAACTTCCGTTCGCCTCGCCCGATCACACTTTTCGTAACGCTCTCGTCGCACATTCACGTCAAGCGTGCGTAAAGAAGTTTAAGTCGCTGATACTCGCTTAGCTTAGGGTCACGCCGAAACTCGACGCGGCGCCGAATTTTGAAAATCTGCTTCAAAATTGAATTGTTCTAACCAAACTTGGAAACAGCATTTTTGTTGTTCCAACGCGGGAATCGAAGCCACGGCCTTCGAGTCGAAAACCAAGCTCAACCACTGGAACACGGAGTCTGTAAGCTGCTTTTCGTTTGTTTAACGTTAAACCTATTAAATTAATCAGTTTAAAAGACATGTTACATAATATGTTTATTTAGTACCTACTTGATACTCGTAATTTCTGCTATATGCGAGGTATGTTTATTATTTATATGTTTATTTGTTATTCTATATTGCAGATTACTGCAATATAGAATAACAAATTTGAATATTATGTAGAATAACAAAAATGCATTAGCATATAATATATTATAATATGCAAAAAATGTATACATTCCTACTTGAGTACAAAATAGTTTTGTAGTGTATGCGTAATTTGTTTTTTTCAATTACTAGCTTTATCCCGCGGCTCGGCCCGCGTAAATATAGTATCGGGTATCCCACGGGAACACTGTGCTTTTTCGGGATAAAAAGTAGCCTTTGTTTTAATCCAGAGCCTAATCTACTACCATACCAAATTTCATCGAAAACCGTTCAGTAGTTTTTGCGTGAAAGAGTAAAAACATCCATCCATTCATCCATCCTTACAAACTTTCACATTTATAATAGTAGTAGGATTACGTTACTAATATTTAAAAATGAGTTTTTTTGTAAAATTATTAATTTTAAATATTGTTATGATTTGTGATATGCAATAACACAACTATACTTGAGAGTTGAGGAGTATATGAAGCTTATTATCATACTATACATAGTATGATAATAAGCTTCTTAGTACACCCGCAATCCTAGAGAAGCTACAAGTGCGTTACGGATTTTTTATCACCCACATCCACTCCCTTAAGCCTCCGGTACCACACGAGTGTTCGCCCATAACCTGTGAGGTCAGGATAACTTTCGGTTGTCTGGAATTTTTCACTGTTCCTTATTCTTATAGTTACATTATTATTATTGTTGCGTGAGGGCAAATATGAGTTTTGTATCTATATTCTATATATCTCGATGGTCGATTCGTATTTCGTAACGATGCAGTTTCCGAGGGCAGAATCCAGGGTAGAAATAATCTGATTTGAATGCTTAGTACAATTCATTGCATAGAACACAAAACTTTAATATTAGATGTATCTAACTAGCTTTTTGCTCGCGGCTTTGCCTGGCATGCCGCATGAGACCTGAGATACTCTGTCTATTGTTACAATTGGTATTAAAATCACTTGCGTAGTTTAAGTACCTTTTATGATTGGTGATTTTTTATTCCATTTCGAGAGAAACAGGGTACATGAAATAGAGGCATATAGCGTACTTAGTTTACTTTGTTTTCTCTTTTCTATCTTGGTAAAAATTAGTTTTACAACATCGCACTACTAATTTAAAATATTTATTTACTAAATTTTACAGTGTAAAAAATATTTCAGAAAAAATGATAAAATATTGAAATTACAAACGACCCCTATGACGTTGCGCGTGATTGGATCGCACAAACGGCGCGCGGCGCGTGAGGCGGCGCGATGACCTAAATTCATGATATTTTTAAGATTTTCCAACTTTTAAATATGTGGGAATGTGGTGGTAAGCCCCAAAGGGAGATCTCCGACCGAGTGAGGTGGTATGCTCGGTCAGGCCGAAGTACCGAGGTGGTGGTCGAGGTACCCGATGAGGCTGAAAGCTGGCTGGCGTGGTGCGGAGGGGTGAGGGGTGATGATGTCCAGAAGGAGGCGTGTTCTGTCGAGGGTCACCAATGTGGGAATATGGTGGCAAGCCCCAAAGGGAGATCTCCGACCGAGCGAGGTGGTATTCTCGGTCAGGCCGAAGCTCGCTTGTAGTAATTTCAGGTGTTGTATATATACCGCCGATCTTAGAAAACTTCGATAGCGCGATTCAGGATTGTGGCACTAATTGGTCCGCCACAAATACATAAGTTTTGATACAAATGCTTTTTAATATATTATAATCTATTTTTGATACAAAACATCCCTGATTCTCTCGAAACTGAACCAAAAATCACCCAATATTATCCTACGTGGACACTACGTATATAATAAATAGAAGTTCTAATTAATAAAAGAATATAAGATGAATTTGAAAAGATGCTTGAGACTGAAAAATGTTACGTTCTGTATAACTTATAAGTTATGTTAGAGTTATAGTAACTGCAGCAATATGATATTAGTTATATATTTTACTGATACCACCCTCCGCGCGTAGCGTTACATGAGAGGTGACGAGGTCAGATACATGGGGAAGATGTAGAAAGTTGAGATTTATTTTATTGAAAAGCTCACAGAAAACTACTTACTTATACAAGTATTGTCAAAAAAGCCTCTGTAACGTACTGAAATCGTAAAACAATTGTTGACTTATGTAGTTGAAAAGATCGTTTTTTAAAGTTTTTTTTTTTAATAATATAGGTAATTGACAGTTATCATTTAGTTGTCTGAATTGTCCGAGAAGTCTTTGAAGTTCAACCCAAAATCTGTTTCTATATTGCAGAGTACCTACCTATCTAAAACTCTTCTTAATTGTGTTTTGATATTGTTTTGCATAGTTATTAAAATCTACACAAATCACACGATTGTTTGAGCATTTATTGTGTTTTGATATTGTTTTGCATAGTTATTAAAATCTACACAAATCACACGATTGTTTGAGCATTTATTGATCAACTTATTGTAAATATTCAAACCCTTAAATAAAATAAAATGCAATTTATATCTTATAAAGTTATAAACTAAGGGCTAAGGAAATATGACCCGTCTCTATTGTTGTAAACACCTGTAGGCGCGGGCTGTCGATTATTGATTTATTTTATCTGTGCGCTGGTCGTGCGACATGTAAACATTATTATGCATAAATATATTAATCTTAATAAATATTCATCAGGCCACTGACGACGTCCGCGCGACCTTCGCGGAGATACTCACTCCTCGGAGTACTGCGACGCGTTATCCTTGTCCTTGTGTGCCTGGCCGGAGCTGCACGAGTTGCCCATGGTGGCCGCGCCGGCCCCCCTCACCGCATGCGATACACACGCCCGCCCATCGGCGGCGCCGGCTCCGCGACTCAGCGAGGCCGCCACACGCGCGTCCGTTCCACGCTCCGCACACGCGACGAATAATAATCAATGCGCGGCCACCCCGCCCCGCGCACCACGTACCCGCCCGCGGCCACACACCGCGCGCGCCGAGGGGAAAGCTCGCCCTCCTGAAAGGACTCGCTCCGGACTTCGTACGAAATACCATCCAATACGTCTCCGTGAAAATTGCCTAATTACAGCAAAGACGGCATAAAATGAGATAAACATAACAGTATTAAATATCGACTCATTTATCTGCTCGTAGAGCCCATAAGCCCAGAGACGCTACGCCCGCCGTGGGGGCCTTGTGCAATCTGCATACATTAGACATCATAATCATAATAAAAGGATCTCCGTCACATCTCATATTTTTATTCGTATCTTATTTCCCTAATATAGGTACTCGTACTTTTGGAATCCACGTTTTCTGATCATTTTCAGTACCTACCTACAATTGATTATACATGACGGTAAATCGGTAACAGAGAAGATCTGTAACTACAGTTTGCCGGTAAACGAGGTGTGCATATTGTATGAGCTCGCGGCAATTTAGCGAAAAGTAATGTGGATAATCTAAGATTCCATTACAGCATGACACCTCGTTAGCTGTAGCGACAGCTCGTTAATAGCGTATCAAAGTACATTAGAAGCGACACAAAATAATCCCTAACCTCTTCCTGCGGTACCTCCATTATTTCATTTTTTAACTTATTGTCCCTAAATCGAAAACGTTTATTGATTGCTAATCATATATTGGAAACGCCTTCACATATTTTGACGCCTCCGTGGCCCAGTGGTTTAGAACTTGGCTCTCGACTCCGCAGCTCGGGGGTTCGATTCCCGCGCTGGAAAGACAAAAAATGTTGTTTTCCAGTCATAGAATAATGGCTGATTGATCGGTTGATCTGACTAGATCACTAGAAAGATGATCCATGCTTCGGATGGGCATGTAAAATTTGGTCGAGATCTTTCACCGGTCGTGATGGTAATGCTCTTGTGTACTACGCACACACTTGGGCACTATAAAATAACTCCTGCGTAACCGGACTGGTTTCAACGAAACCAGCCACCACCACTGAAATAATACAAAAGCTATTTCATAGTTGGAACATATACCCATAGATGTATTATAATAATTCATCAAAGCATAAACCACTGATTCAAACATTTGTTTTATTTCTTTTAAATTGAACGGAAGGAAATTTCACCGCCGTAAAAAGCGGAGAAAGCTCTCAAGACAACGCGCATTTTATTAATTTTATGTCTGTTGTATTTTAATTTGATAAAACTTTGTCAGAAGATTGTTGCTAAACGCTACTCGACATACCGATAGCGGAGATTTTTTTTTTTTTTATTAATTTATTCATGACCATGGATACAAAGGATAGCGGAGACTCAATAAAATGCGACAAGCCTACAAAAAGGGGATATTGTCCAAATGTTATTCTATTAGGTACTATCAGCAAAGTTCCAGCTCGACCAGTTTCTGAAGATTATCTTTGCACGAGGACGCCTCAAAAATTCTTAAGCACATAGGAAATAACAGCGTGATTGGTTAACGCACACATCGTCGTCAGCGTACTTTTTGGCGCATGCGCTGTGGCATCGCCGAAACTTAGTACTCATTAATAACAAAGGTTACCTGTCAATTTGTAAACAAATTTGAAATTTGTTTATAAATTGATAGGTAACCAAATATAAAAGTTTTCAATTGGTATTTGACAGCTCATGCGCCAACAAATATGCCAGCGAACACGGCCAAAGCTCAGGGCTCAGGGGGCCTAGCAGGAACATTTGACATCGGCGTAAACGTAACGTTATCGAATGAAATTTGTACGGGCGCTGTCAAGATTCTGAGAGATTTTCATACAATTCTCATTCGATAACGTTAAGTTTACGCCGCTGTGAATTGTTGCTGCTAGGCCCACAGATCTGCAGATTGACGACACGCTTATTTTTTTTGTCGATTTTTTGTTTGACTTCTGACCCTCGCTTTTTATGCCGGACTTGCTGAAATTATCTGTGCTGCGTTTTAATGGACTTCTGATTGCTTTACTGTTAGTGCGCGTGAACTGGACCCTTATCGTTCATCACGACCATAAACCTCACAAGGGAGGAACACATCCAAATTCTCGTCATGCACCAACAAGGGCACAACATCGCAAACATATCACGGGAATTGAATGCCACGGTGAGTCATACCACTACTATTGTATTAAATAAAAAAATAGGGAAATATAATAAACTGCATGTTGCCCGCGACGACGTGCACGCGAAAAAGAAATCTCGGGGAACCGTACATTCTGCCGCAATAAAAAGTAGCCTAGTCCCTGTGGTCTATGGTATATATGTGCCAAATTTAATTAAAATCGATCCATTAGTTTCGGAGCCTATTCAATGCAAACAAACAAACAAACATTTCTTCGTTATTATATTAGTATAGTATAGAGTACCTATAGACTATAGACTATAGACGATGTTTAGTGACTAGGTAATATAATATATTAATTATTAGAATAATAATATTATTTTCAAAATATGAATGAATGAGTAAATTAAATTACAAAATAAAATTTCTATCGCATCGATTGCAAACGTCTTTGAAGCCGGTTTTTACACGTGTGTGTGTGTGTGCGCGCGTGATGAGTCGTGTCATCATGATTCATGGCTGCCAAGCGATTTTAGCCTTGTCTGGTCGGAAACTTTGTCGATAGTACCTACAACTAATTATAATATAAAATATCAAAGACAATAAAAAGGTCGGTTCAACCCATGTAGTACGGTCTCTATAGATTAATCTGGCTGGCAGCTAACATGTTGACATTATTCAAAATTGGAATTTAAAAATGAAGCAGTCAATTCTATTTTTGACATTCCGCCCAACAACAAGTGGAATATAAAGTGTAATGGGAGTTTTATTTTTAATATAAGTAATTTTAGGTGTAAAAAAATTAGTGTATTACTTCAGAATGCCTAGGTGTTTTATAAGATCTGTACGCAATCGGTGCAGTACCATTCAGTATTCAGGTAAAATTTAATTAATTATACATTTTTTTTATTACATCCTTAGCGTCCGTGTGTCGGTGTGAGATGACCCAGTTTACACCGAAATAAGACGATACTTGACGAGGCGCCGCATTTTTAAGATAGCGCTTAAACATTAAACCTTATTCACTACACAAGTAGATTTACGTTTATTTGCAAGAGTTCGAATTTTGAGCTGCACCGAGCTGCGCAGCGCAGCGCCGCCGCTCTTGCAATGAAACGCGTATCTTTTTGAGCAGTAAATAAAGGTTTGATTTTGAATCGGTACCTTAAAACTGCAGCGCCGCGTCACGTCGTGTCTCGGTGTAAGCTGACCCTTAAGCACTTTTGAAATTTTGTGTAGGCAGGAGGGGGACACTTGATCCCTCCTTTTGTTTTTAATTCTAATTACCTACATATTGGTCCTATTTGAAAAAAAATGGCGCTAGAATACGCGTAATTTATCTGGCTACAAGAATCCGCGACAGCCAACAGATTACCAATGAAGAGCATACTAATTTACCTACTAAAACTAAACACGGAATTGTACCAAATGTCCCTATATAAGGGACAATTAATCCCCTAATCATTAAAGTCGATTTTGGATAATACATTTTTTAAATAAAAAAAGTTAATAACTATAACCCGACTACGCAAATTATAGCCTATGTCACCGGGACATTATTACGAATGTACTGACACCTCTTTCACTAAGATCGGATGAGTGGTTTAGGCGCTACGGTGGAACAAACATACATACCAGTCATACATAAACTGCCAAACTGCCCTTTTGGCTTCGCCGTAGTCAGGTAAAAAGAAAGACAGTAGACACATCGATAAGGATTAATTTGAAAATCATACACAATTCTACTTAAATACATTTTCTAAATAACTGTTATATACGAGTATAAATCAGAATAAAAACTTGCAAAATAAAAGTTGATTGCAACAAAAATAAATTTTCGTCGACCCTTTAAAAAAAGTGGCATATCCGATGTTTCTACTCATTTGGTAAAGTTTGCCGGTATCGTGTACTACCGACTAAAGCGTTATAAGAATCTTTTTTACTAAAACAAACACATGCACCGTATCACCTGCCGACACCGAATGCCGAATGCCGAAGCCGAGCTTCTAGCGCTCCAGAGAGCATAGCCTGCAAGAGTGGAATAATGAAGGTCGGTTATCCTTAGCGATTCCAGATCGGCTCTCCAGGCAGTCACCCTTAGTTCCCCTCATCCCCTGGCAGTGCAAACAAGGGAGGCCCTCCGAAAAGCTGCATCGCAGAGGCGGGAGGTCTCCCTGTTTTGGATTAAGGCACACGCAGGGTTGAGAGGGAATGAGAGGGTTGACGAATTAGCCAAGGAGGCCGCGCTGCGATTGAAAAGGAAGCCTGACTACGATCTGTGTCCTGTTTCATTCGTCAAGCGTATCTTAAGAGAGGATACGGTTGAGGAATGGGACAGGAGATATGAAGTGGGAGGGACGGCCGGAGTCACAAAGCTCTTTTTCCCAAGCGCTGCTGCTGCATACAAGGTAGTCAACAAGATAGACATCACACACTACACCACACAGATTCTGACTGGACACGGTGGGTTCGCCTTCTACTTGAACAGATTCAAGTTGAAGGAGGACCCGTCGTGTTCATGTCAGCCAGGAGTTGAGGAGACGGTTCCTCACCTGTTACTCGAGTGCCCGATTTTTGCTAGCAGTAGATATGATACTGAGCAAAAATTGGGCATATCGATTACGGGTGAGAGCCTGTCTTCCATCCTGGGGGGAAAAACGAGGGATATCTTCCTCGAGTTTTGCAAGGAGCTTGTGGGTGTAGTATGTAAGAAAAACTGCGATATTTTAGTGTGATATTAGTTAGGCTCTATTTGTAATGTGTACTTCGTGATATTAGGCTAGTCTTTTACCTTGTGTCGTCGTTTTATTGTTGTTATTTTTAAATGGTTGTAATTATTTTAGTGAATTTTATTATTTTATTTTATCTTATTTTATTGGAATTATTATTGGAAATATTATTAGAATTATATTTGACTGGAATTATATCATTATATGCCTATTATTATTATTAGTATGTTGACAAGTACCAAATCAAACGGTACAACAATTTTAAGATCTGATTTAAGAAAATGTAAAGAATGAACAAAAGAAAACGAAAATTGTCACAAATAGGTTTTAAGTTTAAGTTTGTAAAAGAGACAAATGATTAAAAAGACTAAAAAGAACAAAACAATCCCTGATCATGTTAGGGGGACAGAAAAAAAAAAAAAAGTATTACCATGAAATATATTATGCAGGGGTTTTGGGGGAGAATAATCGATCTATCTAGGTCTTATTCCATAGAAACTGCGCATTTTTAAGCAATATATTATGTTTTTTTCTATCGTCGTGCAACAATATGTCAATAACTAGCTTTTGCCGGCAGCTTCGCCCGCGTGGGAGAGTGTTCGTGGGAAAAAACTTCTTTAGCAAATATACCTGCAATATAGCACAGAATAAAAATATATACCTATGTACTTTATAATACATTTTCACGTGTACTTTTTAATTTTAAGATATCTCCTAGATATAATCTCCTAGATAAGGATAATTAAATTGTATCCGTCTAAATTGCTTTTGAAAATACCACATTATTTCTGATCATTTTTTTAAACTTTGAATGGGTATAGTAACCTATCCTTAAAATATAGATAATAAAAGATATCTATGCCATCGCGGACTTTTTTGTTGAACTTTAAAAGAGAAACAATCCCACCATACATTACTTTGTTATTTATCTCAGTAGTTTTTGAGATTATCGCGAACATACAGACAGACCGACTCAGCGGGGCATTTAAGTATCCTATGTCCGTCTCCTGGTTCTAACCTACCTTCCCACCAATTTTCAGCCAAATCGGTTCAGCGGTTCCTGAGCTATAAATTATTATTGTATTTAAACTAACACGACTTTCTTTTATATATATATATATATATATATATATATAGATTTCGCCTCTCTTACGCCAGTCTGATTGGCAGCTTGGTATGCGTACTTTTGCATTGTTTGGAAATTCGGAATGTGGTAGGTTCGAATCCCGGTAAGATAAATATTTTTGTGATTCTTATTATTTCATTTTCTTTTGTAAGTATATTTTTTCTTTCTTAAATTCATTTTATCGTTCTACGAAACTCCAAGCAAACTAAAGATAAATAAGTATCGGTCTCCCAGATACTTATTTATAATCCTATTAATAATATAAATCTTTAAAAAAAGTTTGTGAGGATGGATTCGGATTTTGACGAAATTTGGTATGGTAGTAGTTTAAGTTTATTAACTCACAGGCTATTTTTTACCCCGAAAAAGTACAGTATTCCCGTGGGATACTGTACTTACGCGTGCGGAGTCGCGGGTAAAATATACTGCAAAAGCTAGTAAAATATAAAAGTATTTCCTTTAATGGAATTCGAAACAACTGTAGATATATAATATCCGTGGTCGTACGGCGTACCGGAGCACTAGCCATGAGAGTGAAGTGCTCAGATAAAACCGCTCTCATAAAAGCAGTGCGCTATTTCCGATATGCTTCCATATTATGTTGCCATTTTATACGATTTTTCTAATAACCCTAGTCGAACTTTTGATTTTATTTTATAGAAATTTCCTGTATGTAACCATTTTATATATTACTACCTGGCCCTATTTTCCTTAACGGAACCTTAAGATAAAAGTAGCCTAAGGGCGTGTGCTCCTGCGCGTGTTTTTTTTTTCCAAACATTACATAAAACATCGAAACATTGGGGCGTGGCTGTACACATTTGTGTAGGAATACACAATGTTTTTGTCTCCCGAGACGGACGGAAAACATTCCCCGCGCGGGTAGAGAGAGGAAGGAATGTTTAATTTGTTATCAACTGTTACACCACTCACATGACCATTAAACATCAATCCCATCCCAAATCGATATTCTATTCGTAACTCCTGATAAATACTAAAGTTACGGATCAGTAAATATGGCCTTACTCGAAATCTGGGGGTCTAAAGAGGCCACTTTACATGTTTCATATTATAAATCATATATTTTTTTCCATACAAAAATCGTGAAATGGTAAAATGGCTACATGATTCATCTGATTTCATCACATTAGAAAGCATCAATTTTTAACAGTTTTCAATAGTAATGCGTAAAATGGCGATGTGCGCCATATGTGAGTTGAAAAAAATACATGAAACACCTGAAGTGGCCTTTTCAGACCCCCTGTATCTACTCCTAGATTCTGCATCTGCAATCGCTAAGCTGCGAGTGCTTACGTCTCCCTCATCGGAACTCATGATCTTGTCTACACAAAATGTTTTGTTTCAATCAAAAACATTTTCTATAGCTAGAGACAGCTTGTGTACGAAAACAAATGTTTTTGATTGATGTTTTATGTGTAATGTATCTAAAAACATGAGCAGGCGTCACGCCTTTAGTTACTCCTTAAAAGATCGGCTATCTGCCAGTGAAAGTCCCGTAAAAATAGGTCCAGCCATTTCAGAGATTAACCGGAACAAACAGACATACAGACCACATACAGACAGACAAAAATTTTAAAATTTGATTTTGTGTTGTAAGTACCGTAGGTATATATACTTTCATATGTAATTAGTGAAAAGCAATTAATATGAAATTTTATTTATTTGTATAGATGACTAGCTGTTGCTCGCGGCTCCGCACGCGTAAGTATAGTATCCCTCGGGAACACTACTTTTTCGGGATAAAAAGTAGCCTATGTTTTAATCCAGAGTCTAAACTACTACCATACCGAATACATCGAAATCCGTTCAGTAGTTTTTGCGTGAAAGCGTAACAAACATCCACGCTTTCGCATTTATAATATTAGTAAAAGGCCGGCAACGCACCTGCAGCTCTTCTGATGTTGCGAGTGTCCATGGGCGACGGTAGTTGCTTACCATCAGGTAACCCGTTTGCTCGCTTGCCCCCTTATTTAATAATAAAAAAAAAAAAAAATAGTAAGGATAGTAAGGATATTTTGTTTTTTTACAAAATAGTCAAACCAATCTGTCTTAGGCTTTTTAAGTTATAACCGAATTATATAAATGCAGACAGCGAGACAAATGACGACTACATACGATTTTATTTATACTAATATTATAAAGAGGTAAAGTTTGTAAGGTAATATCTAGATGTACTGAACCGATGTTGAAAATTCTGTTAGCAATAGAAGGCTACGTTATTTGTGAGTGACATAGGCTATATATTAACCCGAAAAATGAAAAGACTTTTTCGTGGTAGCCGGATTTGAAAAGTAAGTCGGAGAAAAAACGGTCGAACGAAAACGTTTCGTACGAACTCTGCCTCACCGATTCTATATCTCCCATATATAATTAAGTCCTAGAGAAAAGTTGTAGAGCTTGATAATATCTATCTATACAAATAAATAAAATTTAGGGTCTATTTGTAATTTAGGGTCTATTTGTAATTTAGGGTCTATTTGTAATTTAGGGTCTATTTGTAATTTAGGGTCTATTTGTAATTTAGGGTCCATTTGTAATTTAGGGTCTATTTGTAATTTAGGGTCTATTTGTAATTTAGGGTCCATTTGTAATTTAGGGTCTATTTGTAATTTAGGGTCTATTTGTAATTTAGGGTCCATTTGTAATTTAGGGTCTATTTGTAATTTAGGGTCTATTTGTAATTTAGGGTCTATTTGTAATTTAGGGTCTATTTGTAATTTAGGGTCTATTTGTAATTTAGGGTCTATTTGTAATTTAGGGTCTATTTGTAATTTAGGGTCTATTTGTAATTTTAAATTAGCAGCCTTTCGCTAAATGCATATGAAAGTGTACACGGTACTTACAATAAGCAATCCATTTTTTAATATTTTTATCTGTCCATGTCCATCTGTCTGTCTCTTTGTTCCAGCTAAACTCTGAAACGGCTGGCCCGTTTTTGACGGGCAGACAGCTTATGTTACAAGGAGTAACTTAGGCTACTTTTATCTTAGGATTCTGCTTAAAAAATAGGGTTCCGTTGCCGTTAGTTCTGCTTAAACGAAGTTGCGGGAGCCGGATAGTTTGTAATAATAAGTTATGCTTTTACATAATAATAATTATAAGTATAACTTTATAATGTCAGGAACTGAGGACTGCCATTATAAAGTTATTTACTTACCTAACCTTACTAAATTCAGTGTTGCCGTTTTTTTCTGATACATTGGATAGGTCACTTGACACTTGAAAGACATTGAGTGCTCATCAGTTGTATAAATATTTTTATCAGTGGGGGGTTATAATATATCAAATGAGTATGTACATATTGATTATTAATATTGTTACAGATGAAACGAAATCACGTCCGAAAATTTTGAAGAAGCAGAAGAACATTTTGAAGGACAACGAAACAGTCTACCACGACAAAGTGCCGATCTTCACTCGCTTCTACCTGCAGCTGCTGAAGAAGAGCCAATTCCTCCAACACTTCGTCGACGAAGACAACTACGACTATGCCTCAGAGAGCGAGAGACCGATCCTCTCTCCAGATCCCAAGAGAGGGGCCAGGAAGCAGGTCTACGACGATAAGACCAGCTACAACTTGCGATCCAATGGCGCGAGGACCGAACGGAAAACCTTCGTCGAAACCAGGGGACGGAAGAAAAGGAGGATTGGTGACTCAACTCCAGCTCAACCTAAAATAGAAGAGTTAAAGCAGAACGAACCTCTGGCGCCTCTCATAGAGGAAATTAAGAAGAAGGAGTCACTGAAAGTGACGCAGAAAGGATCCGAAATTGATAAAATAGCTGAAAAACTAAGGAGTTTAGTCAAAACTAATTTGGACGGGCTGAACGAGGAACTGCTGATCTGCAAAGAGTCCTTCAACGAAGAGTGCATTGAGCTGCAAGTCGAGACGATTTCTGTGAAGGAGAAAGGTATGATTACAATAGGCATATGTTACCTTAACAATTATTTTTCGTCTATTCATTATTACCCAATCATAAACAATATAAAACTCATTTTTGTAAATCTATAAAAATAACAAATACATACAAACAATTAAAATTTGAAATAAGAAAGAGAGCGATATATATATCGGCCTGTGACGTCACAAACTAATTTAATTATAATTTGTATAAATGTGATATGAACGACACTAGGCAACATGCCTAATATTATGTACTTAATATGACATTATAGATATTAACACAAAACTTTACATTCCCAGAACGTAGAAGGTTTATACTTTCTAATCTTATGGACATAATTGCAAAGTACTATGGTATGTAAATATATATTATGTATTTATTTATGTATGTACTTATTTAATAATAGTATAATATATATTGTTTAAACGTATGTTCTTTTTATCTGCTCATGCACGCCAAATTCTTTTATATTATTTCCTCTACCCGTGGTTGCCTGGAAGAGATTGCTACCTAAAGTAAGGCCAACCAGACGAGATAAAGAATGTAAACAAATTTTCAGGGGTTCAAAACATTTTTATTTGAATAAATTATTATAAAGTTCGAATTTTAATCGCTGTCGTCTGTACTAGACAAAGATGATTCGTCGGAAGAGTCCGAGTCAGCTGTGTTTATAATAACAACAAAAAACCAAGTAAATACGGAGACGAAAAAATAATATGTATCACTTCGAACGCAATCCAAACAGGAATGAACTTGTTCACAATTGTTTGGCGGACCAAATGTTGACAACTGCGGCACTGGCCGCTTTCCTGTACCACGAAACACGCTACGACAGCTGTCGTCGACCAACTGACGTCATTATTACATACGAGTGATAAGGACAGATATAATATTAGCTCACTTTCATAATGCAACTCAGTAGCGGTCCGTTCATTTACGTTTTTTATCTCGTCTCGTTGGCCTTACTTTAGTAATAAGGCCGCCATTGTGTTACCTGTGTATATTGTTATTTTTTATCTCTTTTCTTTTATATATTTTTATGTTGTGTGCACAATAAAGAATATTTTAATTCATTCATTCATGTTCTGTAGCACCGCACTACGAGTGTTTCGTACCAAGTGTGTGCTTATTCTACATCGCTCGTAGCACAAGTTGTAGACCCCTACGCAGAGCTTTGCGAGCTCGTAGCAGATTATATTTTGTTGGTTTGTGTTAATATGTTTATACCTTAAAGTTTACATTACCTAATAAGCCTTTATTTGTTTAAAAATAATATAAAATTTCAATTATACGTTTTTATGTTCCCTAGAGATGGTAATCAAATTTTATCTGTATTTTTCGGTTATTTCGCTTCGCAGCAGACTTCTGCTGCCTGTCACATGAAAAACATCGAAGTTATTTGATACAAAGCATCGGTCTTCTAACATATACTAACATGTCCGGCGTCAGAGTTCGAGCGACGGTCGCGCGCGACGCACGTGTGCTCGTACTGTGGCAAGCGCTTCGACCGGCCGTGGGTGCTGAAGGGGCACCTGCGCCTGCACACCGGCGAGCGCCCCTTCCCCTGCCCGCACCCCCTCTGCGGCCGCTGCTTCGCCGACAGGTGAGGGACCATCACCACGTCCACTTTCCAGCGTCAGACCACGAACGGCGTGGGCTTGCGAAACACGCGTGCGCACTCTGTAGCCGTGGGTGCTGACGAAGCACCGGCCTTAAAATAATGGTTTAACGCTGGGAGGCCTGCATCTCCTCTAAGGGAAGTCTTGTGCAGAATTTCGTACATTGTTTCATCGCTAGTTGTCTCTTTCACTCGCGCACGAATAAATCGATGTTGCGGTTACACAGGTACGCGATAGGAGCGCGATAGCAAAATATTCGTGCGCGAGTGAAAGAAACAAGTAGCGATGAGTTAATATACGAAATTCTACGTGCTCCGCGACCGCACTTCAGTTCGTCATATTAGGTATGTTCGCAGACACCCAGCATATTGTAAGAAGCCACCTGAAGGGAAATCAGTTGGAGCTATTATTTGTCGCGTGAATAAACGTCAGTGCAAATTGCGCGGATTTTAAATGAATTCAATTTTGAATTTGATTTAATTTCAAATTATTTGAAACTCATTCACATACTACTAAACGCTTAAGAAAGTTTAAAGCTTTAGTTTGGGGTAAAGGCCCGGGCCTGGATGAATGAAGCTGACCTTAAAATAGGACACTGAACTCCGATAAGGTCAAAGGTCGCATTTAGATAATCTTTCGAAGCTTTATTAAAACCGCCCTTGAAATTGCACTCAGGAGAACGATGTTAAAGTTATATGAAATTAAATCATGTTATATCTATTGAAGTTGCCGAAACTGAAAAATTTAATTGGTGCGACTGGCTGCTTCGTTTCATGTAAAGTTTTTTTTTTTTTTTGCGGAATACAATAATATTACGTCGGTCTTGATCGTGCAGTGTAGCGCAGGAATGTGTATTCGGTACACAGGTGAGTGTTATTTTTTAGTTTTCAGTTTTTAAACTATACGTCTTTTAGTATGCGACACAAATTCCCATAGATTTTTGTACCTACACCAGTTGCGACTTGAACCACTTTTGCGGATGTCATCGTGGTTTATTATTTATTGTTGTCATTTAAGTTTTCCCGAGGTTGTCGACTTTTTACAGCAACCACAGTCACGAGATATATCCCCTTACGTCTACGTTACTAACAATATTACTAAGCGACATATTCACACTTAGGGGAAAATATGTAAATTAAAAATAATTTAAAAAAGTAAAGGAGTTCCACTTAGTCCAATAATTCTCTACTGATCAACAGTTCTGAAATGGCCTCACTAAGTGTGTGTGTCTGTGATATGAAACGTTTACTTTTGAATAAGTTGCTGTAACAGTAATTGCAGCAACTTCCAACAATTGCATTTTAACAGTTTACAATAGAAATGCGTAAAATGATACACATGAATTATAAGAAGTTAAGTTACTGCTTACAGTAACATAATATGAGTTGAATAAAATATATGAAACATAATATAAAACACTATATAACGTAGCCTTTTTAGACCCCCAGAAAACATTACATGATTTTCCCCCTGAATAAATGCTATTAATTCATTAAATCTGATTGGGGGATATTAGTTTTATCTATTTCTATTTGCACTTAGATACGTTTTCTTCTGTACAATCAACAAACAAATGTTAATGCTTGCAAAATGCTTAAGAGCAACTTCTTCAAAAGATGATGTTTCATAGGACGATTCCCTTGACGTGCCTGTTTTAGATCTGCTGGTGTAATGGGGGAAAATCACATAATGTTTTCTGGGGGTCTAAAAAGGCTAAGTTAGGTGTTTTATATCATGTTTCATATATTTTTTTCAACTCATATTATGTTTTACGCCATTTTACGCATTTCTTTTGAAAACTGTCAAAATTGCTGTTTTCTAATATGATGAAATCAGATGAATCATGTAACCATTTAGCATTTCACAATTTTTGTATAGAAATATATGAAACACCTAAAGTGGCCTTTTTAGACCCCCAGTTCCATTTGCAGTGTGCCACTAGATTCAGCGGAAATTGCCGCGCTCGCATACCAGTCTGTGTGGATTGTGCTTCAGTGGCTCAAAACTTCCTTAGCACGAACATGCAAAGATTTTTTATTGGCTTTTCGAAAAGTAGGTACACATAATAAACCAGGAAATATTGCCTTTGCAATGGCATATCTATAATCAACCGTTGACGAAAAACAGTCATCACAAAGGTGAGATCGTTTGTGAGCATTAAAAATAGCTCTATACAAAAAAGATGCACGAGTGACGTCACAGCAGTTGAAAATGTACGAAGATAAATTATACAAAATTGAAATAAGATTTTATTAAATTAAATACTGCGTTCATGTATATCATTGTTTCGACAAAAAAAGCCGTGTGGTGTCGGACGTGGGGTGGGACACCGGATAGGAACGAAGTTCCTTATTATAAAAATATTATTTTATGTTCTATTCGAGGTATAAAGAAAATAATAAAGACTATACATAAAAATCTTACGTTACGGAGGTTTTCTCCCGGCTAAGGTACCCCTCCGCATCGCCCCATAAGGAACTTCGTTTCAAAATTACAAATAACATAAGGATAAAAACAGTGATTATCGTTTTTCAATCAAATCGAAAAAAAATCGTCGTTTTTTAGTCCCTTTTAGTCCTGTAACTTTTTAATTGAGCAACTGATTGCTGTACCTACTTTTTGCAAACGGTCCATGTTTATTTTGCCTTTCGGAAAATATGAGAATTTTGCTAATTAAAAACAAGTGCATGTTCCCTATTGACAATTACGTACTCGTAGCGTTATCGAATGAGAATTGTATGAAAATCATGACTGTGCCCATACAAATTTACTACATAACCGAAAGCCTAGGTGGTCTTCACTCGCGTATGCAAACAAGCCCCGCCCATCTATTTATCACTTATGATATGATCATCCTCATACAAGTCACTGTATGTGTGTACGTTTTACATAATATTGATTCCATACATAAAGTAGGTTCGGTTTTGTTTACAAATTAAGACCTCTCCGCCAATTTCAATATCTTTGAGTCGCGTATTTTGTTTTGTTAAAAAATATTTTGAACACGATAACATCTTAGTAATGGGCAACAGCCCATTACTACTCATAACAGTAGCTATCTGCCTATATAATATAACTATCATCTAAAGAGGCGACGCGACGCGACACAAGTTTGCCATTGCGTAGAGCCTGGCTCGCCTTTCTCGTTTTTTCTCGAGTTTGTCTACGTGTAATTGTGCTAGAAGGCATGCATATATGAATCCCAAGATACAGTAGCGCACATAGGTTCTAAAGTGGGCTTCCACCTCCAGGTCGAATCTGCGCGCCCACCAGCGCACGCGCGGGCACCACACGTGGCAGTGGCGCTGCGGGGAGTGCGGCAAGGCGTTCAGCCAGCACCGCTACCTCGAGCGACATAAAACCGACGCCTGCAAGAAGTACAAGTAAGTATATATGTACGTGTTTTTGATTGGTATACCTATGTGGGAATATAATGGTGGTGGCAAGCCTCAGAGGGAGATCTCCGACCGAGGTAGGTGGTATGCTCGGTTTGGCCGAAGCCCACTTGTAAGCGTTTCAGATGTTGTATATAGCGCCGAACTGTGAAAACTTCGTTAGAGCGATTCATGATTGTGGCGCTAATTGGTCCGCCACACGTACAAAAAATTTATTTACTTAGAATGTCTTGTTATAAGACAGTCTTTCTCAAAGTGGGCGATAACGCCCCCTTGTGACGCTGGAGGCCTAGACGGGGGCGGTGAGGGACCCAGAAAAACTTGGGCTTGGCTGATGTTATTTTAGTTGATTTGTAAGATCAGCTACTTTATATTTTAAAATGCACTGAAATTAAGATCCTTCTACTACACAACATACATATTATATTGGTTTATATTTATATCCTATTTTATGGTATAAATATAAACTAAAAATATTAAATATTTGTTATTTTTAATGCGTTCACGACGCTATTTATATCTTAAGATATTTAGTAATAGGTATCAAACACTGAAAAATATCAGTGTTTTCAATTGTCGCATGTGAGGTCCCCACCTCCGAAGACACGTATTAAAAATAGTCATATCTATTGTTGCGGCCGAGCTGAGCACTTGCCGAATGCGGGATTTTTTATGTACCTTGTATAGTTAAAATAAAATTAGAAGGCTCAATATAATCCATCAGGCATTATTATTACTCTCTCTGGTAAGAAAAGTCTCGTTTAGAATATAGGTTTTATTAAACTCCAGGCGAGACTAATATATAATATAATATCTATAATATAATGTGTAATATCTATGGACGCTTCACACCACTTCAATCTGGCCCCGTGCTAAGTATCCGAAGAACTTGTGTTACAGGTACCAGAAAACGGGAAGTATATTTAATACTTTTATACTACACATATATTTAAGGTTTTTATTATATTATACACATATTTAATACACATCCATGACCCAGGAACACAGAAAAACTTTTTGTTTCTTCGGCGGGATTCGAACCCGCGACCCCCGGCTCGAGCACCAACGCGCTCAACCACTGAGCCACAGAGGTCTTCATATAATAAATTGGGTTGGCAGTAGCACCTTTATCCCTCAACCTACCGTATGCACCAGCGAAATTTCATAAAAATCTGTCAAGCCGTTTCGGAGGAGTTCTCTTACAAACACTGCGACACGAGACATTTATACTTATTTATAATGTACGCGGTTAGCGTCAAGTTGGTTGTGTAATGTTTTATTCAATTCAATTCAATTCGTTTATTTGCTCTAAAAGTGGTAACAATAGTTGGTAACAAAATTTATCGGCTCTGGCACTCTTAGCTATATATAAATAGCATGCAAATATTTATTACATTAATTTAAGTTATAATTTTTCTAAATTATTACATTATTATATATTGTATTCTAATTACTTCATTGGTAATTACGTGTCATACTGTTAGGAAGTTTAGGAGATAACAAAAAAATAAACACAGAAAACCACACACAACACATTTACATTAATGATAAAATTCGCAAAATATTAGTAGTCAGTACATAACATATTATGATGTCAATCGAGAAGATATTTGTGGGTAATTACAACAACATGTCAGGATTATATAATACATGTCACAAAAAATAATAATACAAACGAAACACATTTAAAAATAATAATCACATTAATAATATTATAATGGTCATTAATGTCATAGTAATTATTGAAGTTGAAGGAATTATTAATTCAGCATAGATTAGTTATGTTATTATGCTATTGATTATTATTTTTTGTTTAAATAATTCCCCTACCGAGTAGAAGTTTTTAAGGTTTAACCATTTAATTATTTCCCGTTTAAATTTATTATACGGTAGCTTTTTTATATGACTTGGGATAGCACTATATGCTGTATGCCCATGGCACAGTATTGTCTCTGGTACAATGCATTTTTCGGGATGACGTGAAGCACTAGCCTGTCAGGATTTCTCTTATTCCTAGGGTATATGTCACGTGCCTTTTTGAAAGTTTTATAATTTATTTTTACATAATTCACTAATTCGTAAATGTACACGCTCGGTAAAGTCATTATATTTAATTTTAGAAAAAGTGGTCTACAGGACTAATATGGCGGCTTACCACAAATAACTCTTACACATTTTTTTTTGGGCGATGAAAGCTTCGTTAATATCCGTGGAATTACCCCACAGTAATAGGCCATACCTTAGGACTGATGCTACATATCCATGATAGGCTGATAGGACTGTATGCATCGGAGCCACTTGTTTGAGTTTACTGAGTACAAATATAAATCTGTTTATTTTACTACAGACGAATTCTATGTGGGCCTTCCAATTCAGGTTCTCATCAATATACAAACCAAGGAATTTTGTATGTGTCACCTTTTCAATACTCTCATTTTCATATGTAATTTTTCCACAGATGGCGGGCTTAGTCCTATAATTTTTAAATATTCAATGAAATTGGTTTTAGTTAAATTTATGTTTAAGTTATTGTTAGTCATCCAGGTAATTACAGTTTTAATTTAATTATGCACGTCAAGGTGAGTATTATTAATGTCATTATTTATTAGTATGGATATGTCATCTGCAAAAAGAGTGCAATTACACACACCGGCATATTTAGCGGAACATAAAATAAAGGTTTGATATCAGTATCATATAAGGTTGCTGGCTGGTTTATACGTCATTGAATTTAAAAAGAAATATTTTCAAATTAAGAAAACAACTGAACATCACATTTTATGCAATTGTTTTAATTTTATTCAAATACACCTTATCTGGAGCGAACTTCGAGTATTTCTTCCTTCTGAGTTTGATTTAAAATTTCATTGAAATACTGTTTTTTGTTAGTTTTTTTTTTAATCGCGTATCTTTTTGGAGTTGAGGGCTGAATTATGCCTGACTTAGCCCCAACGGAGATTGCCAGGGCACTCCAAATGCGAAGAAATGGTCAAACCTACAGAGTGATATCCAGAGATATTCGTCGACCAGTTTCAACGATCCATCGCAGTATCCAACGGTTCAGGAAGACCGGTACTTATGTGAAAAGAGCAGGACAAGGCAGAAAAAGGCGCACTTCGAGTAGGGATGATCGTTTCAGTCGGCTCCGTGTGCGTAGGAACCCCCGTTTGACGGCCGTCCAAGCCCGACATGAGTTAGAAGCAGTGCGGGGTGTAACCGTAAGTGAGCGTACGGTACGAAGAAGGTTCGAGGAAGCTGATTTGGGTTCATTTGTGCCCGCCAAGGCTCCAAGGCTCGAGGTAAATCATCGTAGAAACAGGTTAACTTTTGCTCAGGAACATCGACTTTGGAACGCAGACCAATGGAGTAAGGTATTGTTTAGTGATGAGTGCAGAATTCTCTTAAATCAAATTGACGGCAGGCAAAGAATATACAGACGCAAAGGAGAACGATACATTCAGACAAATTTTGAAACTACAGTTGCATACGGTGGTGGATCAATAATGGTTTGGGCGGGCATTTGTTTGGGAGCTCGCACAGACTTGGTAGTGATTGACAGAGGGAGTCTGACTGCAGACCGCTATATCAGAGAAGTTTTAGAAGAAAATGTCGTACCGTTTGCCCCATATATCGGTGACGATTTTGTTTTTATGCAGGATAATGCTCGGCCGCATACCGCTCGGTTAACTCAAGCTTATCTTAATGATATGAATATCACTGTTATGGAGTGGCCGAGATCACCGGATATGAACCCAATAGAGCACGTTTGGGACTTGCTGAAAAGAAAGGTTAGGTCCAGAATTCCAGCTCCTGCCAACATGGGTGAACTGCGAATCGCCGTAGTTGAGGAATGGCGGAGACTATCCCAGGAGACCATCGATAACATCATTCTCAGTATGCCTAGACGGGTAGAAACTTTAATAAGAGCACGTGGAGGAAATACGCGATATTAATCACCATTTTTCCAATTTAATTAATTGTTATTTTAATATTGATTTTCATTTTTCCCGGTTACATGAAAAGTTCAAAAATGTACCATTTTTCACAAATAGCCTTTACTCGTAAAATCTGTTCTTAATGTGATCTAATTTTAAGTAAAACAAATGAAACTTTAAATAACAAAAGAAGTGTAGTAAGTAGATTTTAAAATAAAACCATATATTTTTAATTATGGACCTTTTTTTTGTGTTCCGCTAAATATGCCGGTGGGTTTATAATTTGTTGTCAGGAAAATCGTTAATATAGAGCACTGGACCAAGAATACTCCCTTGGGGTATTCCTACTGTTATACTACTACTTTAGCGTTACCTATAGTTTTATCTTCGTCTCTAGGATGCACTCGCGCCACTTAGCTGCGCCTGTGGTGCCGCTGTACGGCATGGTGTACCCCCGCGCCGAGCCGCGTTGGGACGACCAGCCATTAGACCTCTCCATGGGCAAGAGGACGGAATAGAACGCAGATTCTTCATACGTAAGAGAAGACAGAAAATTATAAGTTTGAAGGAAGATATAGAAGAGGTCTTATTTACGAATAAAATTTTAGTGGTGACAAGTTAGCTATCTGTGTGGTACTGGGCCTTTAGTCAAGATGCATTCGATAATTTCGACGGCGAAGTTCGAAAACAAAATGTATGGGATTTGACATAAGGCCTCGCAAGCGATATGTTACTTAGCGATGACTTACGTCAAATCGCATACATTTTAGATTTCGAAGTTCGCTGTTGAAATTATCGAATACATCTTGACTAAAGGCCCTGGTAGGTATCTATGGTTCGAAATAAGGTATATAATATCTATGTACTGGATTGTGGATTTGATTTCATCGTTAAAGAGTGAAGCGGTATAATAATAATAATAATAATATCTATGGACGCTTCACATCACGTCAATCTGCTCCCGTGCTAAGTATCCGAAGAACTTGTGTTGCGGGGACCAGACAACAGAAAGTTTCATTAATGCTTTTATACTATCCATATATTTAAGATTTTTATTATATTATACAAATATTTAATACACATCCATGACCACGGGAACAGAAAACTTATTTTGCTCCTTCGGCGGGATTCGAACCCGCGACATCCGGCTTGAGCGCCAACGCGCTAACTACTGAGCCACAGAGGTCGTCATATAAAATATTTTAAATGGAAGGCTGTACAGTTTTAAAAGTAGTGTGGATGCCCCCAGGGCCCGGGCGCTAGCTTTGTAAGGCGACGCGAGCGCGTCCAACGTTTTCCGTGCAATATAAGGGCGCGGTATTTTGCGTAGCCCCCGGCGGCACTCGGGGTAAATCCGCCACTGACATGAGGGACTGTATTTCGATTATTATTGTAGTTAGGATTACTCTACATCCGTCTCGTATTTCTATATTAAAATCTTCCAACGTTGAGAATGAACTTGAGTTTCACGTTGATGACGGCATATATTTTTACAATCTGTAGGTAGATATAATTTTATTTTAAGTCATTTTTATGGGAAAATTAAGAGTAATCGATGTAGAATAAGATTAAAGAAATATTTTATACAAAATATTGGTCTTTTATTAAACTTTATACGTGCATAGCATTTACTAACTTTATAAGTCGGTTTATAGGTAAACGGAAATCAATTTAACGCCAACTTCTACATATATTTTTAATGCAGTAAGCGTTGAAAACTCTCAATAAGACACAAAAGTGCGTAATAAATAATTTATTGACTCATAAAATTGCACTTTTATACATTGTTAGTGGATTCGCGTGACTATCTAGATTTTATAAACATAACAAATATAAGTATAAAGCTACATAGAACATACACAAGTTATAACAGATCTATCACAAAAGCTAAGCGTCACTTTACACCGAGACGCGGCGCGAATGTGAATAAAGTTCAATTTTAAATCACTGTCTTAAAAAATGCGCGCCGCGTCGCTTCTCGCCGTGAGCCGACTCCCTGGGTCGAGACGAGACGCTACGCGCGCTGTATTATTAAAAGTAATTCAAAATTAAACTTCATTCTGTACACAAGAAGATACAAGTTTCATTTTAAAAGCGGCGCCGCGCTATGCAGACCGGTCTCGTCTTACATACGAACTCTTGCAAAGAAACGTGCATGTAAAAAGTACCTGCTGTAAATTACCCGCAGAAAATTTCATTTTGCCCGCATAGCACAATTATCACGGTCCAGCCTTTTTAATTTTTGCGTTTTTGCCTGCAGGTCACCTTCAAGGCCGCGTCGCTGGACCGTTAGTGTGGCCCTATCTATAACTATTTGTTCAAAACGTCGTCATTCAATCGTTTGAAGGTATTTTGCGTTTTTAACAAATAGTTACTGGTAGATTATTATTGATTGGTGATATATTTGATTGGAGATTATTGATACGGGCCGCTAGAGGCCATACTTGACCGGCCTCGAAGCGGACTCGTAGACAAGAATTATAATCGATTGAATCTATTGACATTAATGACGGCCAGAAATAATACCGGCGCTGGATTTGCAGGCTGGACCGTGTGTATGTCGCTTTTAGCTTTCCCACTGAAGAATGGCCATTCGAAAGTTCGTCGACCCCAAACTTCTCTCGTGTCTACGGCACTTGTGCAAGGCGGGCTGGTCAGTTAAACATTTCACTGGTAAGTGTCAACACTGCGGCTCACAGGGGAATGTAGAAGACAGGCAGAAGTTTGAACATATTATGTGCATCACGAGATTCACGACACGTATTAACAATAAAATACATTTAGGATATTTACATGGACTGTTTTAATTTAAGAATATTCTAGAAAACTATTTAATTTATTTACAGCTATATACGAAATTATGTGTTGGCACTTTTAGTAAAATAAAATATTAGTTTGGTATCAAAAGAAAGGTCTTAGCGAGCACCCCACGAATATGTATATATATTTTATATATTTGTCGTGTGCCTTCACAAATATGTCAAAATACACGTTTAAAATGCAGTCGTACAATTCCAGTTGTCCAATTTCCGAACATTACGTAATATAAAACTATAAATATATAATTTATATATTATTTTACCTTCATAAAATATATTTTATATAATTTATTATAGACAATACATAACAAAATAAAAAAAATTAATAACCTTTGAATTGTTAAGCAGTAAACGAGCTGTTGATGATGAATTATAGCTAAGAACACTCTTAATCATGTCAGCTTTCATACAAAATAAACTAGATTAAAATCGGTTAGTCCGCTTTTAATTAGATGTTTAAGGCCCAATTTGACCAAAGTATTGAAACGACGTTTTAGGCTGAGCTTCGGTTTAAGATCTGTCTGTCCCGTTCTAACATTACATGAGAGAGAGAGATCAAAGCCGAGTTTAGCGATAAGCGCGTATAAAATAATTTGGTGAAATCAGGGGCTACATAATTAGCATTTTTATTACGTATATTCGTTCGATTGAATTTTTTCAACGATACTGAATAGCAGTATCGTTGAAAATATTGTTTTGATGTGTAGGCTACATCACATTTGTTATGTGGTGAATTGAAGTGAATTGGTGTTGACTGTTATGCGTTTCTTATAATCGTATAAATAATCGTTCTTTAAATCTAGAAAAAAAAAATTGGCTCGCTTCGCGCTCGAGAAGATATTGTTAATTTCAAGTGTTTTGATTTGACTTATACCAAAAATATCTTCGATTAGGAAACGGAAAAATACGAAATAAATAATAAGTTAAAAAATAAATAAACCCGACTACGTAAAAAACGGGGGTACGGGGTCTAACAAGGCCGAAACAAGAAAATAATTCAGACAGAAATACAGAAATGCATAGGTACAAAAATGGTCAAGGTAGAGCCGTGGTCGCACCAACTTTATAAGGTTCCGAACTGTCGATGTCAAGTCGCAGCCGTCTGTATCTATCTATATGGGGTATAATTCTAGACACTTCTCCAGGCCTTAGGGTCAGCTCATACCTAGACGCGACGCATATCAGTGAAAACTGACGCTTAGATGCCATTAGCGGGTGAGACCACGGCTCTACCTTGAACATTTTTTTTTACCGACGCGTTTCAGGATTTCTATTTGAATTATTTTCTTGTCCTTTCTCGGCCTTTTTAGTTTATGATGTAAAGTAAAAAGAAATGGTAACTCCAAAATGGTTTTCAAGTTGGTACCCCCCTTATTCTAAGACTTTGAAAATTACAATTTTCCATGCTGATAGATCATGCTAAATACCCTTTAGGAAAATTATTTTGAACGAAATTGGACAATAGCTTTTAAATAACTAATTTCAATAAAACCTATTGATAGATATGGAACCCTCCTTAGACCCTCCTGAGATGCTCTTGGTCAGGTTATTTTATTACTGCCGCTCTTGCACCAGAAGAGTGACAAGTGCGATCCAGATCTTTAAATAGCCCATAAGTGTTATGTGCCAGGTGCCTCCCTACTCGGATATCCTTACATACTAGGCTCGGGCTAGGCGAAATAAAACTCAAGCATTATTTCATACCGCCTTTGTGTGAAGCCGTGGTATTTTTCCAATCGAGCCGACTTATTCGTGCCGAAGCACCGGCACTTTTACTCCGTTACCTAAAATCCGTTAATACATCGTGTGAAGTTTGAAAAGGTTTGTATGTTGAATCGTTACAACTCACAAGTGAGTTTCATCAAAACGTATTTCACGTACCATAAGTCTTGTACATAAGGGAAACGCAATATTAACTCAATTTCTATAGTCCTTAACACTACTAAAATTCTAATCCAAAAAACAATAATAAATATTTTTGCAGGTTTTAATAAAGCATATTACCACAATGGCACATTGTTCAAAATATACTTGTGTGTAAAACACAAGAAGCATGTGTTTTTCAGGACTTTATATATTATTGTGATTATAAATGTATCTCTGAATGGTAATAATGGGAAAATTTATAGAATGTAATTGCATAAATTCTACCTACCTAAGTTATTATTTCAATAGTGAAATCTCGTAAATAAACACTAACTAGGTACATAGTTAACGAATGAAAAATAAAATCTATTAACATTCTCAAAAATTACAAATCATACTAACTTACTACAATGTACAGCTCCATTACACTAGGTATTCTATAATCCTTGAATTTGTCCCTCATTAAAAATAATAGTACCTATATAACATCTGAGTGCTAAGTGCTAGTTTTTCTTTTCGCATTCGATCGTGAGCTCGTCTCGCGTTTACTAGGAATTTGTATGTGATTTGACCTAGTTGTCGCGTTTACAACTAGGTGGCGCTGTACAAATCGCATACAAATTCCCAGTAAACGCCAAACGCGCTCACGATCGAATGCGAAAAGAAAAACTCACACTTAGCACTCTGTACAGTAAACTACACTGCAATAGAGCAACGGGAAATTGTGCTCAAAAACACTTTCAAATAGCCCGCTGCACGCAAATGGTTTTCCCCCCTAAATTATATCCAGTTCCAGGGGGGAAACAAACATAGGAACAAAAAAGTTTGTTCATTGACTAGAACTAGACTAAGAAAACTCATCATAATTCTTGAATTTAGTTTCTTCCAAAAACCTATATCTTCACAAAACAAAAACTGCCGTTTTTACAATGCACTTTTCTTTGTTGTTACTTGCCATTTACAAGGGTGCCACTAATCTATCAGTTTTATTACGTTATAGAATTATGCATAGCCGTTGCTGTAAAAATGTTTAAACGTGCCACACAATGTTTTGCAACTTCACATTGTAACTGGTGTGCATTAAGAAGCACCTTATTAGATTATTTGGTACGATTCCGTGCATAACCTTTAAGGCTGGGACACAGCTGTGAAATTAGAATTCTGGACTAATACAATAAAGTTGAAAATCGAACATACGAGTGTCGAGTCACTCGATACTTCGATTTTCAACTCTATTGTATTAGCGCAGAGTTCTATTTTCAGCGCTCTGAATTTTGCCGGGCCCGCCGGATTCCGGATCATATAGTCCCAGCCTAAGGTTGACTTTCGAAGTGAGCGTCTATACTATAGAGTACTAGCTGTTGCCCGCGGCTCCACCCGCGTAAATATAGTATCCCTCGGGAACACTGTACTTTTTCGCGATAAAAAGCCTATGTTTCAATCCAGAGCCTCAACTACTACCATACCGAATTTCATCGAAATCCGTTTGGTAGTTTTTGCGTGAAATAGTAACAAACATCCATCCATCCATCCATCCATTCATGGCACCGTTATTATAGACGTTCGCTTCGAAAGTTTACCTGCTAAACTATACAATAGTACAGTAGACAAACAACAAATAGTATTAAATAGCGACTATATATACATATTTTATACAAAATTAACTAAATTGCTTAGATAAGATACATGTGATTAGTTTTTGGGAGTCGGTAACACTTAAGTATTTTACACAAACATTAAACATAATCCTGATATAATTACAGTTTAGTTATAATATAATAGATTACAAATATTTGTATCCAAACGGACTACTTAGTATATTCTTAGACTAAGTTAAAAGCACGAAGGTTTGTTGGTATACCACACTGCCCGAGCCGTCTTTGAATAACGCCATTTTGTGCGGGTACTGATAGTATCTACGATTTGGGCGCATTATTATTGAAACTATCTCTAAGGGTCTGTTCTACAATGTTCTAATAAGTGTCGCATAGCTTATTTGAAAGTTTTATCGCTTCTCACTTCGTATCGGGCGACAGAGACAAAACATGCAGATAAGCTGTCTGACACTTACTTATCAGCAGATTGCGAAACAGGCCCTTAGCATTTCAAATTAAGTACATCAATATTGATTACAAATCAAGAAATCGAATGTATAGGTTACTAGATTTATCAATGGAGAAGATCGAATTCATTAGCTCGTGCCTCGTACGCATCAAGCGATTCACTTGAGTCTCTCGAATACAGTATACATGTATATAGTCTCGACTCTCGACCCGAGCCAGTGTCAACTAATGTGGACGCAATGGGCATTGTCCAAAAAAAAACATGTACTTTTTATATTTTTTTTCGTTAAAAATAGGGTATTTTAAGAATATAAATTAAATATTTTTGAAATTCATTGGTTAGTTTTTTTTAAATAATTTTTTAAAGTTTTCGGATTTATGACGTCATCATCGGCGGCAAATCGACCAGTACTGAAAACACCAAAAAAAAAAAGAGCGTTGTCGGTCTGTGATTGTCAAATGTCAAGAAGGTGTTAAATGTCATATGAAATACTAACCTCCAAACCCTACGTCTACTCCTCGTGTTTAGATAAATTTGTTTAGTAAAATTTTCTTTAAATCGTATTTATAATGGCTGGTTCGTC
This sequence comes from Phengaris alcon alcon, assembly GCA_037179445.1. NCBI lineage: Eukaryota > Metazoa > Arthropoda > Insecta > Lepidoptera > Lycaenidae > Phengaris > Phengaris alcon. Next base: position 448,173 of record JAYRCH010000125.1, read on the forward strand.
AAATGCAAGTTCTCTTATTTATGTGAAAGCTGATTCGAGAAACTTAATTAAAAGTTCAAAACGTAATGTTGGTCGAGTTTATTGCTACGAGTAATCAGCATTATTTAGCTGAAATCAGAGGTGCAAAAATGTTGATGTAAGTATTCATCGTTTGTTTTATTCTAATCCCTAAGGATTCCCACTGACCGTTATTTCTAATACATGAAATACCATCACTTGTGAAATTGTTTCTTCGAGTTTCTTATGTTGTTTTTTCAGGTCATCCCGTGATTCGAATTTGAATACTGCTGTGGGCTATGTTCAAGTATGCAGAACAGCAAATGTATGTTCAGTAAAAGCAAAGATAGTGCCTGAACATAGAGTGACAGATAAAATGTACACAGTAGTATGTCAGATAGCTGAACAAAATGATGTGATTTTAAAATCAGTATGTCAGAGCTGTGCAGCTTCTTCAGGTAAATCACATTTATTTTTTACCATTTTAGTGTCATTGACGGGAGAAAATCATATTTCATGCAAGAATACACAAACACAAATATGTATGTATTATAAATAGAGTAAACTTATAATGTATTACAGGTGGCTGCAAACACTCTTTGCTGCTTATTTTTTCGCTAGAAAAAAGAAGCTCAGAGCCGTCATCTACAGAAGTCCAATGTTACTGGAATAAACCAGCATCATCTAATGCTCGAACACAACATGTGACCAGTAAAGATATCTTTAAAAAAGCGAAGAAACCATCACTTCAACCTAAAAATTTTGCAGTCCTCAAAAAATTTCACGAAGAGTGTGCAAAAAGGCAAATAAAAAATTCCTTAACCATACTGTTTAGTGAAACATATACCATGCAGTCAAATAACATATTTGATTTGATGGTAGCATTTGTTGACGGAAATTCTGTTCATGATTATCCACATTTTAAGGAATATTTGCAAAACTACCTTACAAATGATATTATACAAGATATTAATGAAAAAACAGAAGGCCAAGCTATCAGTAAATACTGGCACAGCATCCGTCAAGGGAGATTGACAGCGTCAAAACTGTATGAAGCTGCTCAATGTAGAACAGATGGTTCATTAGTGGAACAAATTCTTGGTGGCTATAAAGTTCCGGAAACTAAAGCCATTCAACGTGGAAGAAAGTTGAAAAAAAGAGTTATTACAGAAGTTGAGAAGACTCTTAATATACACATAGAAACATCAGGGTTCGTTTTAATTAATGGCATACTGGGGGCATCTCCCGATGGCGTTACAAATGATTTTGTGGTTGAGATAAAATGCCCAATATCTGAAAAGAGTATTATTAAATAAGGTCGAGTCTTGTAATTGCAACTATATGGTTATTGCAACTAATTAAAATAACTCCATCTATCATCACTATTTCGAACAACGACAGGCGTAATATTGTTCTTCTATCCTAAGTTCCAATGAAAAGATTAAGGGCTCCTTCTTCCTCAAATACCGTTTTTAAAATGAATACGAATCAGTATAAAATAGTCGCAAAATTCTGAAAAAAATATATGTTTTAGTTGAGGATCTAGCAGAGTGAAGTTCGCTTTCATTTTCACAATCAGATGAAGTTCGCTCGATAGAAAAAAAATCCAAAGTTGTTTCTTTTTAAATTTTATTTTCAATACTATGCCTAAAATAATAAATTTATTGACCAAATTTTTATACCAGCCTTTATATAAATTATTGATCTAGTGAAAATCGCTAAAATGGATGTTGTAGTGTTATTTTCCCAAATATGATGTCTAAATACCTACAAAATGAGCGTGCGCCGCGACTTTGCGGGCTTCGTTAGTCGCGTGGTGGCCCGTGGCGCTCACGGACGACGGACTTGCGCCACTCTCTACCTGACGTGCGACGTGTAGTGATTATTTCGATAATAAACTGCAATATAGATCACGAGACTGAGATTGTGACGACGCAATGGCTAACAAACACAATAAACGAAAAAAGTCATTACGAGTTATATCAAGAACAAACAGGACCAATGCATTAAAAAGAAATGGAAAGTAAGTACATTACTTGCACGTACATGTTTATTCATTTAATTATTTATTGTTTCTTATTTATTATGTAGGAGTAGGAATCTATCTTTTTCTCTCAAAATATTGCTTAGGTACTTTACTTCTTGTGTTACTTACTACGCACTTCGTTCGTTCTTATTTGAGAATGTACTATTTAGGTATTTTATTTCTATTTTATTTATTGTCTTCCTACCCGAAGTTCCTTGCCGTAAAACATTACCACGGAAATATTATCTATATACTGTGACATTAAGAAATCATCCAGTGCCACAGTATAAAAGGAAGTAGTATAACCATAGAAAAAAATATTATTTAAAATTTAAATAAACTAGTTGCTTTTGAAATAAAAACTTTGCCGTAATCGTAATCAGATATAGTGTACCGAAATCTACACGACCATAATATTTTACAATAGTTAGTAGGTACTAAGATTATTTTTAAAAAGATTGTTACATGTTATACGTAGATATCTCATTAAATGTAAATTACTTAGTTAACATGCTACCAATATTTTTCAATTGTAATGATTTTTCTTTTCAATAATTTCAGCGCATTGAGACCTGGTACTAAAATAGATGTTTTGACATCAAATACAGGCATCGATGAGCAGTACGCGTAAGTACAATACATACTTGTTTATTACCTACCAGCCATTGCCCGCGACTCCGTCCACGTAGACTCTCAAGGTTCCACATGACGGAGACCAGCTATCACAATGAAATATAGTTTTTCTAATGGCCTGTATAAAATCGCTTCAGTAGATCCAGAGATGAGCGCGTATATACAAACATACATATTTTTTTTAAATCATTGATTTGCATTCTATTGGTGTTTTTGCCTCCCCCGCCTCAATTTTATGAAAATATATTCAACTGTTTCTACTGTTTTATTATTTGTATATGTCACCGTAAAATTGTAAAATCGTTAGATTGTAATATAACTAGAGATATTATAATATGTCGACAGATTGTCAAATAAAAATTTCTCCGTATAATTTTACGCATTATTTTTTCTTGTAATAATTATTATGAAAAACTAAAAAAATATGGCGGCACGGGGTACATGCCGTTTAAGTATGCAAACAAATTAAAAAGCACAGATTTTGTTGTCACATTGAAAAGAACCACCATGGCCATAGATTTACTACGTAACAGATAGTAACTTTTACCGTAAAAGATACTCCCTCACTGAAACGCTTTATTGGCATAAAATTTATAAATTATTTTTGATTTTTTTAGAGAAATGAAATACGGCGATAAATCAAATTCTATTGTGGACCATGACACTGTCAGTATAGCAAGTGGATTTGAGGATACTGAGTAAGTTTCATATGCGGTGCATTGTACTTATGTATATGTCCGTATAGCTGGCCTCAATTATTTTATGTTACAAAAAATCTAAAGTCGCTTATTGTTGCAGAAAAACTAGTCAAGATGAACCTCTTCTCGTAGAGTCTGAAGAAAATCAAGAACACGAGTTTCAACCAGTGTCAGGAAGACGCATCATTGATATCAATTACTTGTTTAGTCAGTTACAAGAAAAAGCACGTCACAACAATTTATTTGACTGCAAATTGGGAAATTTCCAGCTAATTAGTGAAAAAAGGATTGGTCTTCTGTCCGTATTTAAATTTGAATGCAATATGTGCAAACAACTTTGCCTTATAAAATCTGAAAATACTGACACAGATATAAATGCGAATATTGCGGCTACCACTGGTATATTAGCATCAGGAATTGGTTACTCGCAATTGGAAGAGCTTTTTTCCGCCATGAATATTCACATATTTTCTAAGAATCTTTACAATAAACTGCAGGAACAAGTTTACGATAGTTTTGAAATTACAGCAGCCGAATCTATGAAATCTGCTGCTGAAGAAGAAAAAGAGATAGCTATCGCAGAAGGTCGCACCAAAAATGGTATACCAGTAATTGATGTTTTCGTCGACGCTTCTTGGTGTGCTCGATCTTACGGATCAAACTATAAGGCTGCGTCTTTCCAGACGCAGCCTTATAGTTTGATCCGCAATTATTGGAAGAAGAACCGGCAAAATTATTATCCTAGCAGTCAAAAATAGATATTGTCTTGTGTGCGCTCGTGCAGAAAACAAGAATTCTCCACCTAACGAGCACAAGTGTTACAAAAATTTTTATGGTTCATCATGTTCTATGGAAGGCGAAATAATAACTGAAGGGTTTCAACAATCTATTCCAATGTATGGCATTATTTATAAAAGAATGATTGCAGATGGTGATGCCTCGACATATTCGAAGGTGTTAAAAGCAGATCCATATAAATCCCAGAATATTACAGTGGAAAAAATAGAATGTAAAAATCACATTCTGCGAAATCTGTGCAAAAAATTGCGAAGTTTAATTACAGAGACAAAATTTCCCCTGACTCATAGAAAAACTTTGACTAACCTAAAAGTAATGTCCATGAGAAAAGCAATAGTCAGATCAATTGAACACCATAATACATCAGAAAATACGAAAGATTTAGCTATAAAGATGCTTCATAATGATATTATCAATTCTATATCACATGCATACGGAGATCACAGAATGTGTCAGGATTATAACTGTGATAAAGAAAAAGTTTTTTGTGATGGGTTGAAATCTATTAAAAATTCAACATTTATTTTCCGCCTTAACTCAATAATTTCAAACGTAGCTGCAAAATCACGAAGTTTAGTAGAAAATGTAAATACGAATATTGTTGAATGCTTCAACAATGTCATAGCAAAATTTATAGGCGGTAAACGCATTAATTTTGCCTTGAAACAAGGCTACCAAGGGAGGGTCTCTGCTGCGGTGGTATCGTTTAATGACAAGGCAGCAATATCGCATGTGTTTAAAACATTGATGAATAAAAGTCAGTCAGCAACAGGTCTAGCGGGAAGGGCAGAAGTTGTGGCAGCAGCAAACCCTGTGGCAGTGGAAGACCCAGCAGGGTTGATGGAATTTGTGACAGCAGCAGGCCATGTGGCAGCAGAAGACCCAGCAGGATTGGTGGAATTTTTGGCAACAGCAGACCCTTTGACAGGAGCAGGCCAAGCAGGATCGGTGGAAGTTCTAGCAGCAACAAGCCCATCAGTATTGGCGGAAGATGTGGCAAAATTAGGGCCAGCCGGATTAGCAGAAGTTGTGGAAAGGAAAAGAGAAAGAGAGAGGATCCAGAAAAGAAAAAGCAGTTTAAAAAACTCAAAGCTAATCAAAAAATTCAGGAGAGTGACAGAATCAAAACAGAAACAAAATGATTATGGCCCTGCTAGTTCTGATCCAGATATGTCTCAATTTGATCTAGAAATAGCTAAAAAATAATTTTTTAAAAATTTAAAATCTCTTACTTCTGACAGAGATGCAATCGAGCGCAATACAATATTACAAAGAGACAGTAGTGAATGGTTGGAAATTCGTAAAAACCTAATTACTGCCTCTAATTTTGGCCCTGCTTGCAAAAGACAAGCATCAAAGGACACCGCACCGCTGGTAAAAAATATATTATATAAATCAAATATATGTCATGTTGCATCCATTGCCCATGGTATTGAAAATGAGCAGCAAGCGTTGCAGAAAATTCAACAGCAAAAAAATGTGTCTATTGAGCCCTGTGGACTGTTTATTGATAAAGATTTCCCATTTATTGGTGCTACGCCAGACGGGCTCATTGGAAATGATGTTCTAGTTGAAGTAAAATGTCCCTTTTCGGCGTCAAAAATTGGCTTGAGAAAAGCTATAGAAGAAAATAAAATCCAGATATTAAAATATAATAAAAAGACACATACTGTAACAATCAACAAGAAAAGTAATTGGTATTTTCAAGTGCAAGGACAACTGCATGTAACAGGGCGACGGCAATGTCTATTTGGTATTTATGCAGGAGAAAAAGAACCAGTACACATCGAAAGTATTGAAAAAGATGACGAATTCTGGAAATCAAAGATGGAGTCCAAATTATCACATTTTTACCATAAATGTCTACTGCCAGAAATTATCAATCCCAGACATACTCGTGGTATGTCTATACGGAGTCTTACACTTGAAGAATACGAATCCACGGAAAGTAAAGAAAATGAGAAACCTTTATCGGACAACATTCCTAATTTACAATCAGGTCCTACTTCGTTACCCACGGAGCAGTGCCATGAGGAGCTTAACCTTAGTCCTGATAAAAATACATGTGAAACTTTGGGTAAAAATATGAATACATCGCTCGAAGAAAATGGGTCTGGACTTAGCACTAGAAATCTAAATTTTTATGAATATTAATTAAAAAGGAGTACTTAATTGTAACACTTATTGAATCAAAAATAAATTTTTAATTATCAACAAAACAATTGTGTTTGTTTTATTCATTGTTTGTAATAGCTCCCCACACTGATTTCAGTGACGGTGGCCGGTTTAATTGAAACCAGGCCAGCTACGCAGGAGTTATTTTATAGTGTCCAAGTGTGTGCGCAGTACACAAGAGCACTCTCTCTTCCTTTACTCTCGTAACCCAGTGGGACGAATAACCGACACGACTGGTGAGATATCAGGCGCAGGTCCGACTTTTTACATGCCCATCCGACGCATGGATCATCTTTCTTGTCAGACAATCAGGTGATCAGCCTGCATTGTCCTAACCAAACTTGGAAACAAGATTTTTTGTTATTCCAATGCGGGAATCGAACCCACGACCTCCGAGTCGAGAGCCAAGCTCTAAACCACTAGACCACGGAGGCTGTTATTGTATATATGTCACCGTAAAATTGTAAAAGCCGTTAGATTGTAATATTAACTACTACAGAGATTATAAAAACTCGACAGATTGTCAAATACAAATTTCTTCTTACACACACACACACATTATTTTTCGTTATATGGTAATATTTACCGTAACGATTGATTAAACGGCATGTTCCCCGTGCCGCCATATTTGTTTGCTTTTTCATAATAATAATTATAACGAAAAATAATGCGTACAAATGTAAGGAAAGTGTTTTATTTTACAATCTGTTGAGTTTTTATAATACCTCTAGTAATATTACAATCTAAAGGATTTTACAATTTTACGGTAACATATACAGAATGTAACAACAGTAAGTGATAATACTTTAAGGTTAGTATGTGTTCCTTATATAGAGTTTACTGTGAAAATAGCAGCGCTGAAAGCGAAAATTTTATTTTGTGATTTGTATGGGCAAGCGCCCCAGCGACACACATGAGCTTCCCTTTACAAATCACAAAAAAATCGGTTTCGCTGCTACTTTGCCAGTGGACTCTATATAAATGATACATACACACCCTCAAGTATTATCACTTATTTTTGTTACATTCTGTATATATGATACCACAAAATGTCCTATAATCAGCATCATCTCTCTATATCAAAAAGTGTAGTAAGAGTAGAGTAGGTACATGTTTACGGTATAAGCTTACCAAACTTTCGTTTAAATATACTAAATAAAAATAGTCTATTAACCTAAACTTACCTTGCCTACTGCATTATTTTATACTGTGGCGCTCTCGCTTAGCGCCAAAGGTCGCCGGAGTTCATATCCAAACGGCTCCCGCGTAACGCGGACGCAAGTCGCTAGGGCGCGTAAAATACCTAAAGCTTCGGAGGAAGGAGCCCTTAAGATGGCGCTGATAGCTATTGAACTGTGTAAATGACATGACTTTTTGTCAAACCGCCATTTTGTTCGGAGTGACGCGGCGTAAACGCGGAGCGCAATAGTTATTTAATTCTGTTTTTTGTGGTTTGAAACAAATTAAGTTTGAAAAAGCCACAGTCTGTAGAAATAGCTCGAAAAAAAGCATGTGATCCTTTCATAGTTAACGATTATTTCGATATGTTACAACGAATAATACAAGAGTGTGGTTTGGCTGACAAACCGCAATGTATATATAATTTGGATGAAACCAGCTTTTGTAGTGACCCCACCAAAACTAAAGTTGTGGGTCTGATGGGGTTTCCCTCTACTAGAACGACAGGCTCTCCTGGGAGGAATAACACCACTGTGCTCTTAGCTACGAATGCACTTGGCAAAAAGATCCCACCCTTAATATTATTTCAAGGGAAACATCTGTGGAGCGAGTGGCTGTTTAAAAATGATAACATTTATACAGCTTACGCTGTCAGTAAAAAAGGGTGGATGGAGACCACCATTTTCGAACAATACATCAAATACGTTTTTTTGCCAGCTATCGGAGCAGAACGACCAGTCTTATTGGCCTATGATGGTCATAAGACACATGTAGATTTGAATGTCATAGACCTTCTAGTTGCCGAAAACATTACGGTTCTTAAACTGCCGGCTCACTCATCCCACATACTGCAGCCATTAGACTGTAGTACAATGAAACCTATGAAAGACAAATGGGACAGCGAACTTGTGAAATGGCAAAGACTCCATGTGGGAGCAAAACTCCCAAAACAAGAATTTGCCAGAATCATAACTAATATATGGGATGATTTAAATCCTGTTATCATTCAAAATGGCTTCAGGAAAGCGGGCATATGCCCTTTGAACAAAGATGCAATCCCAAAAGAAAAATTCGACAGTCTGGCATGGTCAAGATGGGAAGAACACCAGCAGCAAAAAAAACAGCTTCGTAATGATACTGATCACAATGGTGAAGAAAATGTTGAAGGAAGTCACACCAAGAAAGATAACAGTCAGAAAGAACATAAAGTACCAACACTAATAAGTGTATGCCTTAAAACAATTAACAGTGAGATACGACGATTGCCAGACGAAATTGATAAGGCTATTGCAAACATTACACGCGACAGAAAATGGTACAAAGGCTGATATGAACACGTACTCAGGTACTCGGGTTACGTTTCAAAAGTGGGAGACTGTAAAGGACCCTAAAACTTTCAAACTTTCACGTCCTAATAATGCCAATACCAATGCCAACAGTTATTCTTGTAAAGTAAAAATATTGGATAATGTATTAGTCAGCTCAACAATAAATAAAAGCAAAGAAGAAGAACGAGTTTCATTCGAAGAGCTACTATTAAAAACTATTTCACGTAACGACATACCTAAAACTTCAAAGAAACGGATAAGTCAAGGAAGCGAAATACTAACTTACAAAGATGCACTTCATCGTCTGAAAAATGAGAAAGAAAAAAAGGAAAAAGCAGAAGAAACTAAACGGCTAAAAAAACTGAAAAGAGCAAGTTATATGAGAACAAAAAACCACTGATAAATAAGTCCAAAGCAAAGAAAAATAAAAGGAAAAAGACCTTAGACTCAGACAGTGAGAGTGATTGTTCATATACTTCAATGAATTCTAAAGAAGATGAAGGCCCTGAAGTTTTTTTTTCAAAAAATTTTGGAAGAAAGCATTGATGAAGATTTGCAGGAGCCATTACCATTATCTACTAGACAAGGACAAGAAGAAAATAGACCTAAAATAAAAAGTGAAAGATTGAATAAAGGGCAGAAAAAACATTAAGGCAGAATGAAGTAAGTGATTCAGGGTAGTTATTAATATTATTATGTGATATAGGTACACCCGGGGCATAAAATCGTGGGAAATCTATGTTCTATGTTAATAAAATAAGTACAAATTTTCAGAAGGCGGGTAGTTTATATGAACATTGTACTGTTTTGGAAGAAAGGTTTGACGAAGATTTTGATGATCCGTTACCATCTACTTCTAAAGGACAAAAACAAAAGACACCTAAAATAAAAAGCGAAAAAGTGAAGGAAAGAAAGACTTACACTGCCAAGAAGAAAATATTTACACAAAAGGAAGTAAGTACACATATCATAAACTTTCTAAGTTATAATATAGTAGTACAGGAAGGATAACAATTTGATTTTATTTTCAGAATAAAATGCCACAACCACAAGCATCTGAGGTAAAAAAAAAAGATCTCGACGTGGGTGACTTCATTTTGGCTAGATTTCGGTCGACTAAAGGCAAAAGGACGTATAAATACGTTTGTCTTATTGAGGATATTAACCAAGAAAAAATTGTAGTCAAAGGACTCAAATCTAAAAAAGATAATAGAGAATTCAAGTTCGTTGAAAACGACATTTCCATAATTGATATAGAAGATGTGATTTCATATTTGCCCAACGCCGTGTTAAATAAACAAAAAAATACAGTCATATTTCCTTTTAAAGTAGAGGTATTTGAATGTAAATGATTTCCTATTTTATTTTACTACTTTTTTAATATGCAAATATTTCAGATAGTATTTGAAATACTACTACTACTTTTGAAAAAATTAAGGTCTATGAGATAAGACTGTTTTTTTTTGCAAAGATAAGTATCAATGGCTGTTTGATTACTAAAAGATTACCTATTGTAATTACACCTTAGAAGTATTTTAAATTACTTCAATTTAAATAATTATTAATGTACGATGTCGTCCTTTGATTAAGCTCAATATAAACATCGATAAAACTGTATTCCTGACTTTTAATTTTGTTACCATGCCAGTCGATAAAACCACAACAAGGTTCACAACACTATTTGTAGGTAAATAGTTGCAATTACCGCACCCATGTCTAAAAAGTGATTTTGAGCAAAATTGAACGTTATTACTTGGGCATAGATATCAAAATATTATGAAATATTGAACAAGGTATATTTTTTCAATATAACGGTAGCAGTACCCACAGAAAAAAAGTAATTATTTGCAATTACCCGCCAGGACGGGTAATTGCAACTATTTGTGCCTGTGTCAGAAATTTATTTAATAGATTTTTTTTATTTAGAGCTTTCCTTTATTTATAACGATGATATAAATCTACGTAAAATTTACTTAATAACGAATCTTTAAAAAAATGTATTTTGCTTATGAATATAGAATTATCAACCGGAGACGTAACAATATTTTTTGTTGCAATTACAAGACTCGACCTTACATAAAGAATTTTTTTTTTAAATTGAAGATTATGCCTTCCAGTGATGACGTCATTGAAGGTCAAATTAAGGTTAAACATATTTGTTTAAAAATATAAGTAACTAATGGGTATTTTTTTAGTTTATATACAGAAAAACGATCACTGACCTTATTCCTCGAAATGTTTTTGTAATGGGCACAATTAAAAAAAAAATGGACAATCCCCATTATGGCTCGGGCGTGAGCTGCATCTGCACCGCAATTTACTATGCTTCTACCGTTTTCTGTTACTCAGAAGTTAGAACGGCGCATCGGAAGGCTACCTTTACGCTCACACCCTGCCCGTCGTCGTCGCGACAGCCAGGCCTTTTAGTTTGTATGTTAGGCTCCAAAATATTCATATTTGAAATTGTAGATGCACATGTATGCATAAGCAGAAGCGCGCACAGGCGGCCATCAAAGTGTATGCATTGTATCAGCAGTGCGCGCACTTGGCCGCAAGTGGCCGCTTGCACACATTTCGGTGCGCGCTTGGGCTTAGGCAGCGCCCCTATCGGGGGATTATTTCATATCATCTTATTCATTATTCGAAGAAGAAGGGCTAAAAATAAATAAAACAAAATGATTTTGCACGTCCCACCCAACCACACTGCGGTGCAGTGCTGACTGTAAGAAATGTGAGACAAACGGGCCTACTCGGATAGTATGTTTTAAAGAACAGAAACAGCTAATTACTAGCAAGTAGATGAACAGTCCATGGATGAAGATGAATTAGGAAGTTAGTACACACAACGTCTGGTAGGGGCGTTGCCTACCACATAGACGTTCAGATATAAATATTTCGGAGTGTAACCTACTATCATATTCCTAGTCATCGCGATTATATCCGCAAGTGCCATGCAGCCTCATCACGCGGACGTGAAAATCACGTTGTCGTCATATCAAGCACGTGATTCTCGTACATCTTGCGACTACTGTGCTCGGCCCCCGCTCACACTTAGAAGCCGTAGTCCACGTGTATGCTGTAGCAGAGGTAGCGGAGCAGCGCGGCGAGGCGCGGGCGTTATAAGGGCGGCTGCTCGCGCAGGCCCTCGCTGTGACGCGTGCGCCCCGCCATGTCCAGGATCGCCTTTGCCTCCGGGTTCGTATCCAGGATCGACGCGTCCCGCTCGTCCTGCCGACAATTGTTCAGAAAGATAAAAAAGGTGTTTTTAAAAAAAAAAAAGTAAGCGATACGAATGGGTCGAAAATTCAAAGTTACTGTGGCGCCAGGAGCCATATTTCGTCGTCTGTTGATAGTTATTTCTAATAAAAAATCCCAATTATTATTTCAACTTAGACTGTATATTCGTAAATAGTATGATTGTAAATTAAAAATCTCTTACAGACGCCTATTAATGACAACACAAAAAAACCTGCACTCATCTATTATAAAGAGGTAAAGTTTGTGAGGTAATATCTAGATCTACTGAACCGATTTTGAAAATTCTTTTACCAATTTATTTGTGAGTGACATAGGCTATATATTAACCGAAAAAATTAAAAGACTTTTTCGTGGTAGTCGGATTTGCAAAGTAAGTCGGAGAAAAAACGGTCGAACGAAAACAACACAATATGTCTAACTTTTATCTATCTATATATTATTATAATCAGCTTTGCTATATATACTTAGTCTTGCCATAAATACTGTTACAATTAAAAATAAACAAAAATTTACATTTGAATATGGAATCTGTCATTTTTATACGATTGTTCATTGAGATTTCTCATTTCGGCGCCAATACATTGTACAATATTTTGCGATATTAAAATGGAGTGGGGTGATAAAGAGAACCAAATCGCTGTGATTGCATTACACAAAGTAGGTATGGAGCCAAATGCAATTTTTAAAACTCTCCATACGCTTGGTATTACTAAAATGTATGTGTACCGGGCTATTAATAGGTACAATGAGACCTCCTCTGTTTGTGACAGAAAAAGATCTGGCCGTCCACGTAGTGTTCGTACGAAAAAGGTGGTCAAAGCAGTAGGGGAAATAATTCGAAGAAATCCTGTTCGAAAGCAAAATATTTTATCTCGGGAGATGAAGATAGCACCTAGAACCATGTCGCGTATTTTAAAAGATGATTTAGGACTTGCAGCCTATAAGAGATGTACTGGTCATTTCTTAACTGATAAGTTAAAAAAGAATAGGGTGGTAAAATAAAAACAACTACTGAAGCGGTACGCAAAGGGAGGTCACAGAAAATTTTTTTTACGGGTGAGATTTTTTTTACAATTGAGCAACATTTTAACAAACAAAATGACCGTATTTATGCTCAAAGCTCTAAGGAAGCTTCCCAATTAGTCGACAGAGTGCAACGTGGACACTATCCGACTTCAGTGATTGTTTGGTGGGGTATTAGCTATGAAGGAGTGACTGAGCCATTCTTTTGTGAAAAAGGTATCAAAACATCGGCACAAGTGTATCAAGATACCATTCTTGAAAAGGTAGTGAAGCCCCTTAACCATGTTCAATATCCAAGAATGGTCCTTCCACCAAGACTCGGCGCCGGGTCATAAAGCTCGGTCTACGCAGTCTTGGTTTCGAGCGTTAACGAACGTTTCGGACTTCATCAGAGCTGAAGACTGGCCGTCGTCTAGTCCCGATCTTAATCCGCTGGATTATGATTTATGATCAGTTTTAGAGAGTACGGCTTGCTTTTAACGCCATGATACTTTGGAGTCCCTAAAACTATCCGTACGATTGGCAGTGAATAATTTTCCCATGGAAAGAGTGCGTGCGAATTAAAGGATTGTATTGCAGCTAATGGAGACCACTTCGAATAAGCTTTTTATATTTTAAATTGTTTTATATTTATGTATAAGTAAAAAATCATACTGTAAAAGTAATAAATGTGATTTGCAATAGAAAAATGTATTTTTCTTTGTTTCAGTATTTATGGCAAGACTAGGTATATATATAGCAAAGCTGATTGACTGATGTATCACAGGCCAAACCCTTAAGGCTAGAAATTTAAAATTTTGCACAAGTATTTCTCATATTATGACGTAGGCATCCACTAAGAAAGGATTTTTCAAAATTCAACCCCCAAAGGGGTCAAATAGAGGATAAAAGTTTGTATGAAACTTTTTATTCCTTGGACATATTTGAATGAAATTTCGTATGAATCGAGTACGGAAAAAATGGTGACGTTAACATACGTATCCTCGACATAACGCCTGTGAACAAACAAATTGCCAAATTTCCACACGGGTTTCGAAGTTTCAAAAATAAAAGTCAGAGCGACATTTTTCACATGACATTTATGACTTTATGTTCGTTAACGGTGTTCTTTGTGAACTATCAGGATTATGAGAGTATCCTGTTTGAGACGGGCGTAGATAACTTGTTATGGGGTTGGAAGCCGAGACGGCGCGGCTCGAGACGTAAATAACATGCCGTCAGTCGAGCAGCGTTCACGTGCTAAGGCACGGCGAAAATTTGCAAAGTTGAATGAATGTGGATCGAAAACGTAAAAGAACAGAAGTTATTTTTCAAGAAAATGAACGTTACGTTTTGTGAAACTGAAATAAGTTTAATAAATAAATTTACGGATCAGATTAAAAGTTTATTTGAGAAGATAAAATTTTTGTGTAGCTCAACTGAAGTGATTGATGGAGTGACACGCAAGTGTGACCACACTTAACCTCAGTTTTACCACGTGATGCCGTTTTGGAAACTTTAATTCGAAACAACACTGTACATCGACGCACAATAATATTCCATGATGTAATGATGTGTGGCGGAATTTCGAGAACATTATTACACAAGTAACTAAATAAAAACAGTATGAAAACACGACAAAATTTCAACAGAGACATGACCGAATTTTTAGAAAATACAAGTATTATAATTACACAAAATAATTAGTGTCCGACCAATTGATTTTGAGACGAAAACGAACGTTCGGCACTTCTTCTTAGCATTGGCCGAAACCGAAACTGAACCTTTGGTTGGTTATTAAAAAATAATACTGTAGCACTACATTGCATAAGAAATTTGTGTTGTTACAGCCCTTGCGTGACAACCCTAACAAACGTGTGAGCGAGACAGCACAATACACGTGTGATTAGCAACAAAACGTGTCACTAAGAAGACGGCACGATACGGTAGACAGGCCTTACGGTAGACGAATATGACAAGTATCCCACCGCTGCTTTGGCGGAGTCAAACAATGTCGCGGTTTCCATACGATTATAAACTACAAAGTCACCAGGCGCCATTGTACCGATTGTCAGTGTGTTCACAATACGTGTGACAGTGGCGCCGCCCATTCATTTTTACTGTCATTCGGGGCGCTCGCGCAACTGACAAGGGATGGAAATAGAGTTCTTGGAATCGTTTTCTAGTTCTGAATGAGGTGTTATTTGTAATAAATAAGTATATAAAGTAATTTACGATTTATTTATTTTTCATGACATATTTTGTATGTTAATAACCCAATGTATAACAACATTTTTCATACACATAACTAATATACTTCATGTTCATAATAATACTAAATTGATATTAAGTAAAAATATAAGCGTAAATAAAAATAACCAGTATCAAGATCGTTTTATACAATTTCCCCAGTATTACATACACTCGACCAAATTTCATTTCCCCATTTGCCATGAGATTCTGGTACAGCAGAAAATGCCCTGGGGAAAAGAAAAGAAGGTCGTTGGGTGAGGAAGACAAAAGGACATAGCGGACGGCTATTTAAAATTCCTCCACTAGCACAAAGAAAGTATACAACTCCTTAAAAGTTAAATGACTATTTCCCATAATTCCATAAATATGGTGCTAAGCCGATTTGACGCCGGCCTCCCATATTCCACCAAAATGAGAAGCAACCCACGGTGAGAAAATATATTTAATGCCTTCCTGAGATGCAGAGTCACAGATACAGTCAGAATTTTGTTGAAGAAACCATTGAGTTATAATGTACTACGTACTAGCGAAGACGCCTCAACTCGATTGTTTGTAACACGAGTTAGAGCGCGCGCACTCGCACTCACTTAGTCTGTGCCGAGCGCTTGCTGCAACGTGACACGTTTGAGTGAAGTTTTGTTTTTTAAATTATGCCTTCGTGTGCATTGAGATACTGTTCAAACAACTCCAGAAACATAAGTAAAAGTCAAGGAGTGACTTTTCACCAGTAAGTTCATTTATTATCTTTAAAACACGCTTAATTTAATTGTAATTTTTCAATTGCAACGCGTCACCACGGCGGCGGCCATGTTTACGTGAGAACATAACACCCCCCGCTTGTCCCGCGCATACCCCGCCGTCATCAAGTGCGCGCCCTATCTTTTGTTTGAGATAGCTTCTCTAGTACGTAGTACATTATAACTCAATGTAAGAAACGTACCTAACTCTTTAGCAGCGGCAACGGAGTTGCGGCCATCATCGCAAAACATTTCTGCTGGCTTTCCGCATCGTGCTACAAATCTCCGTAACGTCATAATAAAGGTATTTTTTTACAAATCACTAACGATTTCTAAATGGACGCATTTAAACCTCATACAAACAAAAATACACATATAACATTTTATTGATTTAGCGCCTCGCCCTTTGCGATTAAGAATTTTGCAATGCAGGTGTTTAAATATTAATCTGGTCAAGTGCTTGACGCGTCTCATACGCGTCAAGCACTATAGGGTGTTTACTCTCGAAAGTATACTGCGAGGAATCGATTCTGCCTCCGAGTCTAATCAAATTGTTTTGATCAATAAATGGAGATACACATAGCAGTTTTGAATTCTGTTTTAATGGATTATTAGTTTTTAACAAATTAAATTCAGTAAGAAATGATTCCTTTTGTGCAATGCAACATAAGCCACTGAAGGAGTCATTTAGTTCATCTACAGACGAATGGCCTGTTCTCCCTTGAGTAGGATTTTTTAAATTGTAAATAAAGCGCTTTATGTAAGCGAATATTCGTTTAATTTTTGTTAATTTAGAATAATTTTCAAATTTTATTATTGGCTCTGATACAGCTAATCGAAATTGGTGCAGGCATAGCAAATCTGATGGACTGCAATGAAAATCATCTTCAGCGATATGCTACAGTAGAAAAACTTCGCCAACATTTTTGGAAAAGATGGCAGAAGGAATATATATCCGAAATGCAGCAACGCAGAAAATGGAAAGAGAATCATGCAATCTAAAAGTTGGAGACCTTGATTCATGAAGACTACGCCCCTCCTTTAAGTTGGAGACTTGGCAGAGTCACTCGCTTATTCCCGGGTATCGACGGAATATCACGTGCAGCTGATATAACCACTGCATGGGGTGTTTTACGCCTGCCTCTAATTCGGCTTTGTTCATTGTAAGATGAAGAAACCAGCGGTTGAAAGAAGAGATCTTTCGACGGGGGCCAGGATGTTTCAGCGCCGTGTTCTATTTAATGTTATGTTTGTTTTAAGATATATTTGCTATTTGTAATTTGTAGGCGTCATTATATATCTAAGAATTATTGTTGTTCACCATTTAAGTTATTTACTTACTTACGTTGTCGCTGATCATTTAAATTACACTAAAGTCAGTCTAAATCGCATTTTCATTGTTTAACTCTCAAAAAAGGTCTAAATTAACTAAATCCAGTTTCAATACGAAACAAAAATTGTATTTTATATTGTATCTTCGTATTCAAAATAAAGTTTATTTTTTAAAAAGATAATATATTACGCCACGTAACACCTGTAACATAAGATGTCGTTATCCAATTGAACAACTTATTAGGAAATAATTAATTGTATTTAGACTTTGATTAGTATTTACATTAACGACGAAATTAGTTTAATGAATGAACAAAACAAATGTATTAGTTTATAATTTATACTTTTGCATTAATTGTGAGAAAATAGTTGTTAAGTTGAATTGTAGTTCGAGTATAAGAGCCCGGCAATTCTTGCAAGGGATTATTATTCTCCCGCTTTGAGCTATTGAAGAGGCTGAACTTCTGCGAGAAGGATAGTATTAGTACGAGTACGTGTAAAGAAACGATTGTTTTAAATAATCTGTGCGTCCATTTCAATTTTCAGTGAGTCCAAACTATTGTCGTCTTTGTCGGCTAAATACCTCTAACTCGCTTTCCGCTCGTCCCACACGTGCGGCTAAAGAAAGATGCCTGGCAAATTTATCTAACATCATAGTTATAAGCCGAAAGGTCGTATGACTTAGAGGTTTAACGAGAGAGTGCCTCACAACGTGTGGCCCCTGAAAACGATGAAGAACATCAAAGCCTTGCGGCCAAGATTTGCGGCATCGAGCGGCACGACGTATGGCTTCCGAAAATTTTGATTAAATAATATTGAGAATCTCGGAAAAGGCCTCCAGTATTTCAGTTACTAAGACTTTTTGCATTGTTGGCAAATTGGCCGCGGGTTCGAATCCCGGTCAGACGATTTTTTCTTATTCTTTTCATTTCTATTATAAAAAAAAATTCAAAGTCCAAATAAATAGTCATTGCAGTCCATGAGTTATGTCAGTCGATTCAGTAAAGTGGTAGGAGCTTTACTGAAAGTTCCTAGGGAGTTTTGGAAGGAAACTCAAAATAGCACGTTTTTAGAAGTTGTACCACTTGCCCACACTTGTGCACGTTAACGAATATTTAATGGTTAATATTCTACCAATATTACATTAAGAACCGAAATAACACAAATTTATGAAAGAAATGCAAAATCCACAACGTCACCCATTGAACTGTAACCCGGCAAAACTGTAAAACTAAAGTTATCAAAGACTTATTGTAGTTGTTAGGTTAGTCTGTTCTACTTACATACATTTATTTTTTAATTTTATTTTGATTTTTATAAATCGATGGTTACGGGGAATAAAGCCACAATCGTAAAATAATCATACCGATAACTTTATTCCCTGCAACCATCGATATTTCAATGTACCAAAAGTGTTTCTCGTGTTTCCAAATTGTAATAATTTTATGACTGATTAATTATTAGATTTCAACTTCTTACAAGTAAAAAGGTTAGCGTTTAAAAGCTTGTTACTATAGCTTGACCACCGATCTGATAAAAAGTTGTGATTCTTCGTCTTTCCATTTCAGTAATATAATCTATCTTATTAATTCTTAGAATATATTCTAATATTTGGAAATCGCTCGTAACGTATATTTTCATAACAAACAGAATAGCAATGGAAATAATATCAGTATCCGTGGACGCATATTACATTATGTTTTGAAAAACAAAAACAACAACAAGACGTCAAGTATGCTGTTAGGTACAACTGAACTAAAATGCATATTATCAAGAAGCAATCTTACATGATGAGCGTAGGTACTTATTTTGTGTTAAATAAATAACGAGGGTGCACTTCACAATTTGTCAATAAATATACCTACTAAGATAAGAATGTTCTGTTACTACAGACGTGTACTATTGAACATACCATAATGAATGAATTCTCCGAAATATTACACGAACCCACGTAACAGTACAGGTTCATTGTTTTATCAAGCTAGTATGTATTATATAAATAAAGGAAGTTTTAACATAATAATTTTGATGATTTTATGTCAAAAAGTTCAAATGTAGCATTTTATATCTTTATTAATAAAAATATTACAATGCCTCACTGTATCATGACATCCATAACATAGAACTGTGAATTCTATTGTCATCTGCACACTCAACGTGCAAGCGTAAATGCTTGCACGGAGCTTAAAAGGCGGTGGAGCACCGAGTGCAATGCGGGTGCATGCTTTGATGCGTGTATGTGTGTGTATGTGACCCTGACTGAGGCGACACGCACCGCAGGGTAACCGGGCGGTTTGTCCGGGGGCTATTTATAAATTTGTGTGTAAGCTAGGAACTTACACATACGACTTTGAGCTGAGGGAAGTAGGTATATAGGTTAATGTGAGGGCTGGAGAAATCTGGGACTGACCTTATTGTTGAGCTGGTGGTTCTGTATCTGGGCGGAGGTTTCTTCTCACTACACTACACAGCTGTTGAGCGGATTATCGATAGATTTATCGCGGTTCGCCGGCGAATTTGGTATTATATTAACGAGCACAAATAAATATGCGCACACGCGTTCGCGTTCACTTGGTTTCGGGATGAGCTGAAAATGCATCCGGCGCGGAAGGGGATCTAAATGCAAGTGTTCGTCACTCTCTGACAGCGCCCCTTTCGGTCGGCCATACATCACGTAGTGATGTCCTTTGTGTTTATTCTAAACGTCGCGCTAGTGTTGGCGCGAACATCCTGGGGGGCCCGCACAGGTGGCGAGCTGAGCCCCATCCTGAGCAGAATCCAGTGGGAGCCGGGCAATCTTGCCGACAGGCCTCCGCAGCTGGCCTTGAGTCGTGTCCAAATCCACAACTCTGATGACTCCATCCTTCCCAGGTAGCAGACGTGAGATTCTTCCCATCTTCCATTGTAGAGGAGGCAAATTGTCCTCCTTGAGCAGAACCAGTTCTCCAATTTTGGGTGGAGAGGAAGAGGAAAGCCATTTGGAGCGGATTTGAAGGGTATGGAGGTAGGACTTGGTCCAAAGGTTCCAAAAGCGCTGAGAGAGTGATTGAATGAGCTGAAAGCGTTTGAGCGGAGATATTACTCTTTCATCTAGAGTCAGCTCGGGGAGAGCTGTGAGCGGACGGCCAATGAGAAAGTGGCCAGCAGTAAGGGGCTGATAGTCCGTGGGATCGGACGAAAGTGGACTGATGGGCCGAGAGTTTAACACAGCTTCGATTCTAGTGAGCAGAGTTAAGAATTCCTCTAAAGTGAGGTGTTGCTCACCGATAACACGGTATAGAAGTTGCTTTGTGGATTTAACATTAATCTCATGGATACCTCCCATCCATGGGGCTTTAGGCGGATTGAGTAACCAAGTTATATTTTGAGTTGAGAGTTTATGAGAAATGGCGTCGTTATTGTCATTGAGAAATTGTTGTACCTCTAGTAGATGATTCCTAGCTCCTACATAATTTGTGCCACGATCCGAACGTATCAATACCGGAAGTCCGCGACGTGAGCAGAACCTTTGTAATGTTGCAATAAACGCTTCGGCAGTGAGCGATGAGACTGGTTCTAAGTGAACCGCCTTTGTAGTGAGGCAAACAAATATGCAAAAATATCCCTTAATTAACTTAGCATTACGTAATTGACTTGATTTGAGCAGAAACGGTCCGGCGAAATCTGTTGATACGTGACTAAATACGGGCTGAGGTATGACTCTATCAGCTGGCAGGTCAGCCATGATAGGTACTTCGGGCTGAGCGCGGCAACGGAAACATCTTATGCATTTAAACGTTCTGTGCCTTATAATGCGGCGGGCAGATAATATCCAAAATTGCTGACGTAAAATAGCATGTAGCGTGTCCGTGCCAGGGTGGCAGTGTATGCGATGATAGTGATCTATTATGAGGTCTACAAGCGGACTAGAACTAGGCAAAATGAATGGGTGTTGAGCATCGTATGTGAGTTCCGAACGAGTGAGTCTACCTCCTACTCTGAGGAGACCGTCTTGCGTAAAAGGCGACAGACGTTGTAGTCGTACTGTGCAGATTCTATCGGTTTGCAGGCGGTGAATATCTTCTGCGAATGCATTCTGCTGTACAGAGCGGATCCAGAAGAGTAATGCTTCTCTACGTTCACTTACAGTTAGATGGCCTAGTTGTCGCGAGTTTGAATTTAGTTTACAGTTACGAATGAATCGCCTCATGTAGGCAGTGACACCAGTTAGTTTTTCTAAAGAGCTGAAGCGAGTGAGCAGATCACTATCGACACCGGGTATCGAGAAATTGCATGGTACGTATTTTGGTTTGAGCCCTGGCAAGTCTTGTCGAGTATGAGCTGAATATGTGTTCACATTGCTCGTGTAGCGGGTTTGAATGAGCAGAACGAGGCTGGGGTTCTTCCGACTCCCAGAATCTTTCCAGGCTTTTGCAAATATCATGAGTAGAATGAGCAGAATGTGTAGAGTGAGCCGACTGAGTATAATGAGTATGAGTAACATGAGCAGAGCCAACTTGAGCTACAGGTGAATCGCATGAGTGCTCAACGAGTCCTATGAGTGCAAAATCAAAAATCGTGCCGAAGGCTATGGGCTTCCCCGGGCCCAAAGCAATCTTAGTACCATCCAAAACGTGACCCAAAACGTCTGAGCCTAAAATAAGATCAATGGGCGCAGGAGTATGATAAGCTTGATCCGCCAATGGAATGAGCTGATGAGCTGAGTCTTGTACAACATCTGGTATTTTTTGCAAAGGTAAATAACCTGTAACGTCTTTGAGAATATGAGCGGTAGTAGTAATAGATGGCGTGTCACGGTGTGTGGGCCTAAATGTTATTGTGATCCAACCTTTAGAATTTTGTATGTGCTGATCACCTACACCTGTAATTTTTAATGAACATTGTTTTGGTTGCAAATTAAGATTTCTAGTCATGCGCTGAGTTATGAGCGTTATCATGCTACCACAGTCCAATAAAGCCCGAGCTTTGTGATATTCTCCGCATTTATCAGATATATTTAAAACGACTGTGGGAAGTAACACTGGAGTTTTTAATGGGTTTTCTATGTGCTGAGTTGAATTTACTTGGGCTGATTCTACAGAATATTGGGCTGAACTAGATTTAGATATTTTATGAGCTGAATGTGATGCAGGTGTACTATGAGCTGAATGACATTTTAAATTATTGGGCTGATCTTCTAATTCTATGTGCTCCGTGATTGTAGGTAGTCATTGTTTTTTGTTTTGAGATTGATGAGTTGTAGACGGTGCATGATCAGACGATTGGTTGGGGTCTGATGATAATGATTGATGTGCACGCGTATGTTGTGTGTAGGCCGTGTAGGTATGTGGCTTGTCTTGAGCACGCCGGCGGGGCTGTGCACGTAAATGAGGAGGAAGCAAATGCGCTGACGACACCGGAGAATTTGGAGTTCCGTGACGATGAAGCGAGGTGTGGTGATTTGCACTTCCACACTCTTTGCATGAGTTTGTCGAACGACATTCATTTTCAAAATGCGGACCTAGACATTTACGACATCTGTCGTTGGCTTCTATGAAATCCCAACGACCTTGAGTGGGCTGATGATTATATTTCGGACACGCGATAAGTTTGTGTTCTGTATTCCTACAATAGGGGCAGTAGAATCGCTTGCGTTTATCTGTATTCCGGGCTGAGTACTCGCGCCGCTCTGTTCGGGGGGAGGGGGGCCAGTAGCGTTGAGGGTAATGAGGAACTGGGCTGACGTGATAGCTACTTAAAGTGTGAGCCGATGGCGAGCGCTGAGTATTACGAGGATACGCGGGACTAATTGGTCTAAAGCGTGGACTGCGCGGAGAGTTTGCGGGGGGTGTGTGTTGACGAGAGGGCCCAGTTTGTGGTGAGTAGGTAACACCGCGCGTTGCATTAGAATATTCGGTTTCGATACAGCGCGCGTGCTCCTCTAAAAAAGAAATCAAATCACCTAAGGTGGGCAGAGTGTCCGAGATGCCGTATCTTCTTTCGAACAGGGTGCGGAGCTCGCCTCGTAATTTTCTAACTACAATAGACACAAATACGTAATTACTATCCATAGGTAAACGCAGATTATTTAATGCGCTTTGTGCGGAAATGAGCGGAGTTAAAAACGTCGCGCGTATGCTTGATCGAATATGAATATTAGGTAGGCCGAGTATTATATCAACAAACCCATCTATCAGAACACGGCGGTTTTCATACCTACGTGTGAGTATATCGAGCGCGACGCTGTAATTATCATTTGTGATTTTTAAATGCGCAATCATGCTGAGCGCCTCCCCCGATAGGCAAGACAAAAGATAGTGCAGCTTAACTGCATCTGTAAGTGACGTCATGTCGTCTGTAAGACTCCTAAAAATCGTAATAAACGATGGCCAGTCCTCAACGCGTGAGCTGAATTTTGGCAGTTCAATTTTGGGCAGAACGGCAGAAGTGAGCTGACTTGACTCTGAAGTGGAACTTATATTTTCCGCTGCAGTTAAAATATCATAATATTCGGATAGCGCGTTCTCGTAACCGGCTGTATAAAACTTTTCAATTTCTTCTGTAACACTGCCGTCGTCTAAAATTTCGCAGTATAAATTTTCTAATTTTTGTTTCAAGTTTTGTAGGTCTTTAAAACGCGCATTAAACTCCGTTTTGTTAGACTTTGAGTCACCTTTGTGTAATGCCAATGCGATCTCTCTGAGCCGACTAATAGATTTTATAGTTTGCCTAAATATGGCCGCTTGCGATTTTGTAGGCATGTTTAAAAATATATGCGTGTAACTAAGTTAAATATTTAAAAGTAATGAGCGGAAAATACGCGCGCAATTAATTAAAACGCAGAAAATAGATTTTAATAATGTGCCCGACAATGTATACAATTTTATCATAAAATGTGTACGAGTTAATTAACAAATAAGCTGACCAATCGCCTGATGCTAATATAGTATTAGTGTATGTTTGATGAGCGGAGATTAATGCGTTAGAAGTCGTCTGTAATGTTATTTTAATGCCCTGAAGTTTGAATATAAAATCTTAGCTGGCGCGTTAGAAACAAAATAACGTAATGAAAACAATGTAAGTAGGTATGAGCAGGTTCAATCTCAATAGTGTGCCGACTTATTCAAAACAGCTGTAACGTAACACCTATAATATATTTGTATAAACACAGAACGTCGATAAGAATTCTTATTTAAAACAGCTGTAACGTAATACCTAATAATATTTTTGTATAGACACAGAACGTAGATAAGATATGAATTCAATGTGAAGGTCACTATTTATTCTATGAAGAATACCTAATTGAGAATGAATGTAACCAGCTGTTGTTTACGCACGGGTGCCGTGTAGGTACCTATTACCTACAGAATGCACAAAAATCAAGCACCGAAGCGAGCCGACGATGTTTGTATGGGCACTTGAGATGTTATGCGACTCATAACTATTAAAATAATGCTAAGTTAATTAATATTGTGTTTTAAAAATTTAGAATATGAAGATATAAACGTTATATATAGATAAAATACTTAGTAATGCAACGACGATTCACAATTCTGTTATGAGCCGAACGTAATTCACAATACGCACTAGTTATTACTTATTTTATATGCGAATCAAACATTAAAATATTTTGTAAGTAATTAAGAGCTGAGAAAATTATATGAGATATTATTGGCACAAATTATGTATTAGGTACGTTAGGGAAGTTCTGGAATGTTCGAGTTCTTTGTTCGACAATAAGCCGACAACCTACCCACTATTTTTTTTAATTTTTTTTTTTGGGTTTTTCCTATGAATTTATGGGCCGAAATATGCACAAAATAATTTAAATAATTAACATATAGGTTAATATCAAAGTACAGAATAGGGGTTTAATGTTAAATGTGCCGAATTGATAATGGGAATGGACTGTAACTTGGTTTTAAAATGGCGGGGCGGCCTGGCCAGAATTAATTGGACAAAATATAAATAATCGAGCTGATTTTATGTGCAGAATTGGGCGGAGTGGAACTGAAGGTGCTGGTTCTAATGAGGCCCAACGCCGGTAATAGGGAGAAGGGCTTCACGAAGGCTCGATGGACCAAGAAATGTGTAAGCTAGGAACTTACACATACGACTTTGAGCTGAGGGAAGTAGGTATATAGGTTAATGTGAGGGCTGGAGAAATCTGGGACTGACCTTATTGTTGAGCTGGTGGTTTTTGTATCTGGGCGGAGGTTTCTTCTCACTACACTACACAGCTGTTGAGCGGATTATCGATAGATTTATCGCGGTTCGCCGGCGAATTTGGTATTATATTAACGAGCACAAATAAATATGCGCACACGCGTTCGCGTTCACTTGATTTCGGGATGAGCTGAAAATGCATCCGGCGCGGAAGGGGACTAAATGCAAGTGTTCGTCACTCTCTGACAGCGCCCCTTTCGGTCGGCCATACATCACGTAGTGATGTCCTTTGTGTTTATTCTAAACGTCGCGCTAGTGTTGGCGCGAACAATTTGAGTTTACTGTTTAAGAGAATAGCTACAATTCGACTTACCAAATGGATGACGTCATGAATGTTACATATAGGTTTTAAACAGTACAACTGATCAATAAATTTATAACGTCACAAAAGTGACATAAAACAAGTATAGCTGATCATTCAATTGATAACGTCACAAAAGTGACATAAAAGCAGTATAGCTGATCATTCAATTGATAACGTCACAAAAGTGACATAAAAGCAGTATAGCTGATCATTCAATTGATAACGTCACAAAAGTGACATAAAAGCAGTATAGCTGATCATTCAATTGATAACGTCACAAAAGTGACATAAAAGCAGTATAGCTGATAATTCAATTGATAACGTCACAAAAGTGACATAAAAGCAGTATAGCTGATCATTCAATTGATAACGTCACAAAAGTGACATAAAAGCAGTATAGCTGATCATTCAATTGATAACGTCACAAAAGTGACATAAAAGCAGCATAACAACTGATCATTAATAGTATAATTTAGTAAATAATAATATTATTATGTTATGTTAAAGGATGCCAGTGTTTAAATTCTATTCTATTCATAGTGTAACTTGATACAATACTATGTACGCTCTTATGTCCGTTGCTATAGGTACCTAATTAATAAATAAATTACATATTTTGTTAATTAATTAACATTTTGGTTGCTTTGAACTTACAAGAAGTGTTTTATAATATCGCCTGATAAAGTTGATTCGTATTTAGCATCAGAACTGGTCCAATTTCTGGTATACCTAGATAAGCAACATAACAAAACATTATGGACACAAGAGTCGATTTGAATTCAAGGAAGAGCAAATGGGCAGAAGCGAGGATGCTGCGAATAGGAGATTCACTTACATTAGGTAAAGTTGAGTTCAGGAAACAAGACAAAAAAAAAAAAAGTAAACAAACATTGTGAGGTTCGTCATTTTTCATAGGCTTGAATAATAAATCTGACAAATTTTCCTAAAAACGGGGTCGTTGTCAATTCATATTATGTTAGACGCTAGATTACAATCGTCCTGTTTACAGGACTACAGTCCGTCCAGGTAAAATCGCTTATTGTTTTCGAATGACAAGTATTGTACTTTGGGTTGAGTGATTTATATTTTTATAATTATTTTCACTTTGACAAATTATTATTGTTTATCGATGATATTAATACGTGAAGAAATCACTTTCGGTGCAGTTTTACGAGAATTGTGTGATCGGAGGAGTATAAAGTTTGGCCTGTAAAATAGGCTTATGTGGAGGAAGGTGTAAATAAATCTAATATTATTTAAAATAATGCTTAGAAGTACATACAATTAAGAAAAAATAACAACAGCACACTCTACCTCAGATTATTATTAACACACAGTACCATGCGTTTGATAGATCCGATTTAATTACACTTTGAAATTTGTCAACCTGCCACAAATCCACAGAGAAAGCAAATTACTCTATACACAAGTCACAATATTTACATATTTCGCCGACATGGCGACCTCTAATATGATTGATTATTCTCCCTCGTAGTTATTGCTTCAATAATATCTTCATCATTAACAGCCCCCGTGGTCAAGTGCTTTAGAGCTTGGCTCTCGACTCGAGAGGTCGTGGTTCGATTCCCACGTTGGAACAACGAAAAAAATCTGTTTCCAAATTTGGTTAGGACGTTGAAGGCTGATTACCTCATTGTCTGACAAGAAAGATGATCCATGCGTCGGATGGGCATGTGAAAAGTTAAAAACACTTGAACTGGCATCGATACGACATGAAACAGATATTCAAGAATGTGTCTTTTTGTTTGTTTAGAATTTTTTTATAGTTTATTGTAGAAGAAAATAATTAAAGATTGGTTAATATTATTTATTATATTTTTAAAAATGAATGAATTTTGATCTTATTAACCTATTATTATTATTGACTTCAAATTAATTTTATTTTTCTGGTATTCATATTCGGAAAAAATCGCAGAACTTTTACGAATGTAACTGCGAATATTCGTTACATTTTTTTAATGAAATGAACCAGAAAACGAGCAGAAGGATCGCTTGATGGTAAGCAAATACCGCCGCCCATGGACACTCGCAACGTCAGAGGAGTTACACTTGTAACTCGTCTGGTGTTGCGACTTGCGTTCCTCATTAGTGAGTGCAAACACAGTATGCTAAATTTTTTTTTAAAATGAGCATAATATACTAGTGTGCATACACACACACGCACGGAACTTGCGCGGCGACATTTCAGGACAGCCTGCTTTGGTGCGAGCGTGCCTTCGACGGGCAACACACGCAATGCAAAGTAACCTTGCCTTGTCGTATTTCCTATATTTATAAATCTGTGGTCCTCACTCACCTCGTCCTTGTCGAGCTTGGGCTTGTCGCCGACGCCCCAGACCTCGAGCGAGCGGATGTGGAATGTGGGCTCCTTGCTGAGGCGGCGGTACCCGCGGTATGTGGAGCACGACTCCGCACTCGCGCCCGACCCGAACGGCTCGGCCGGCACCCAGATCGCCCCGAAGTTGAACTGACCGCCCATCAGCTATGGAAAGAAAAACGACTACACACATGTCTGAGATTTAAGATTTATACTCGTTGAAGTTTGCAAATGCCCTTATGGCAGTCTATGGTAAGCTTGCGCAGATATTTAAAAGAAGGAGAACAGTCAGATGTCAGTTGTCAAGTACCAGTGTCCAACTATCAGTTGCGCGCGCGACCCTAATTCAGTAAATGAAAGGGCGGTGCCTGTGTCATACATATTGTGAACACACTGACCATCGGTACAATGGCGCCGGGCGATTTTGTGATTTATAATCGTATGTAATACGGTGGTCGGTTTCATTGAAACCAGGCCAACTAAGCAGGAGTTATTATTTATAGTGCCCAAGTGTGTGCGCAGTACACAAGAGCATTCTCTCCTCCTTTACTCGAAACCCAGTGGGACGGATGACCGACACGACTGGCGAGAGATCAGGCGCAGGAACGACTTTTTACATGCCCATCCGACGCATGGATCATCTTTCTTGTCAGACAATCAGGTGATCAGCCTATTTACTACGCACAGGTCGTCCATTTTGTTCCGGAGCAAGTAAAAAACAAAAACTTTGTATAATGTTTGTATTAAATAGCTATTTCGCAATGAGATGAGATCTTAAAATATCTTTCGAGATTAACTTTCAAGTGGCAGCAAAAAACGTTCCGTTTTTGAATCACGAAACACCGTCAGAAGACGTTGTACCCGGCGGTGGTACTCACCAGGCCGTTGGGCAGCGTCTTGGTGTGGTGGTTGAGGTACTGGTAGTGGTCGTTGTACCCGGTGGCGGGGTAGACGCGCATACGCGGAGCGCACGTGAACAGGAACGACTCGTCGCTGCCGGCGAAGGAGGGGCCGAACGCCCACGACGCGGGCGCGTACCCGCCGAATATGTACCCGCTCGAATCCTCCACGATCACTATGGACGGACCCTGGTCGATGATACGACCTGAAATTTAGTTTTAATAAGGTTTAATTTGCAATAAGTAATATGCACGTAAACATGAAATCAATACAGCAATAGACATTCACTAGGGTAAATGTGGGGGACACGCCTAGATTACCTAGGGATACGGAGGGGATCAAAATCAAAGGAATTTTACAGGAGAAGGAAGTTAAAAGGAAAGTAGAGGGAAAGTAGTAAGGAGTGCAGGATTAAAATGAATTTAGAAATGGAAATAAAACCACTGGTCTCTGTTCACTACTTCGATGGGCGGTGAGGCAGGGATTCGTCTTACTTTGCGGCTGGTCACGAGAGAAATACACCATGTATGGCCGCCGGCCCTATATTTATACCGACTTATGCCAACCCTCTAGAACATTCCATGCCCCACCCCCTTAACTCGAAACATTATTTATTTATTCACAAAATAAATTAATACAAAATCTTTACAATATTCTTATCCCAGTTACTTATATTTACCGTATATTTTTACAACTCTCATTCATGTGTCGCTGCTGGGAACTCAGTGAATCGCAGAAAAATGGTTTCTCCGGTATTTATACTACCTCGTCCGCTCCTGACTTAACGGTTTCGTTCCGTTCGGTCCCTTTCACACAGTAAGTCTCTATCGGAGCCAGAGGCGGCCTCTAGCGGAAAAGTCGCGGAAACATGTAAATTTTCGTTATGTAATTAATATATTCAGTCCCCATGCGGGCTAACACCCCTACTTTGACGTTATAACACGAGTCTAATAAGACTTAAATTTTGACTCTACAATAAAGTTAAACAAGTTTTACTATGAATTAACTTAAGGCAAAAGGTTTTACAATAGTTTATATGGAATTGAAATTTTAATTTTGACAGTATATCCTGCGATACAATATCGACATCAATAGTTTAAGCCTTCTAGTTTCCTCTGTTCAAATCCAATTTAATCGAAACGTAAACAAAAACATAACGTAAGTGACAATTAAATTTTTATTCATGATCGAAGGTCCATTCGGAGTCCGACTTAATAATAAAAATAAGGCGGTAAAATTTTTTTGTGGTAAAAGGTTTTTTTTACATAGGGTTTATATTACATATTCACAATTTACATGTCGAATCAATAAGAAATAATTTTGTAGTAAAAAAATGTCACATTACATTTCAGGATTTAAATATTTTTTAAGGATAACATTTTTGAGATTATGAACCTGTGATACTTAATCTCGAGTCCAGGCACTAGACATCTGTCCACCTGTAAATGTGCACACGGGGAAAGAAAATATCTGTGTCTGTTGTGGACTATGACGTCTCGGTTCTTACAGATCCTTCTTACGGTTGAGTGGTGATAATAATGATACATCAACATTTGTGATATTCTCCTTTATTGGTACATATGAAGCGAGATGCATAACAGATACGTCTACACTACATATAGCCTTTTGGCTAACTAAATAATAAACTATAAACTATAATAAATAACTAGATAGGCTGTGCTTGTGACATCTGTCAATATGACATTGATAGTTCTACTTCATAATACTGCTATATTATGCAACAGTGTCTCTATACTGACTATATTCACTCACTAAATTACAAGTTTGTATTCGCGTGTTTGTACTGCCCTGTAGCTGGCGCAACTGGCGAGCCGTGGTCCGAAACCACGTCACGTCGCCTTACAAATTTTAAGGCAGCATTCTATGAAATATGTAAGTATGTCCCAACAATATTCCCCCTTATTAGAAAACGAATTTGCCTTAAAATTACCCAAGTGTCCTGTGCTTGGAGAAAAAAAACATAGTCAACCTATCGTTACGTCCAATAAAACATTACAAGTTACTCGCTATGCAATTAATACAATACCATGCAATCGAGAATGCGCTGACGTCGCATGTTGGGCAAGCAAAGAACATCACTTGGAACTTACCACACAGACATTAAGTTTTACATTGCTAACCCGAAAATATTAATGTTACAAAACAGAGTAAATGTGCAAGTTGTAGCGCCCTAGGCCTACGACATAGTCTTGGCGTCAGTAGATAGCAGACACCTGCTACCTACACTGGGCGTAGCACATTATCACTAATTTAGAGTCCTATATATATATAACAGGTGTTCGTGTCACTGTGTTCTGCGGATTAACTTGTTCGTTTACACTAGAACCTCCTTGCTCAACTTTATTTATAATAAATATCACCATTAGAATCCTACTTTATTCCCATTACATATATGCTATATTTATTACTAGAAAAAAAAATAGTATCCCTATTTTTTCCCCTCCCTGCTAATCCCTGCTAACACTTAAACTATAGTGTGACTCAAGGTGTGAATAAATTGCCATATCTTCCGGCGCATACGATATTGATTATAGAACAAAATAATGTTCTACAGCCTTAAAGAACATACTAATGTCTACAAAAAACTCCGCGCCAGCATATAGCCGACTGCTACAGTTAAGGTAGTGAAACAGCTTTTGTCTTATAAAATTTAATCAAAATACAGAGACAACAAAACGTTGATTTCTTTTATTAATCCTTATCCAAATAAATATCTTACTCATGAAGAGTATTGTTTTAAAAATTAAATACTCTTTTTTTCATCGAAATCGGACATTTAGTTTGGAAGTTATCACGAGTTCAAAAATAAAATCTGTAGGCAAAAGTGCATAATATTGAATTGGCCGAGCCCGTGTCTCAGATTAGTTCGTAGTTAGTGTAGGACGTGTATGAGTAGGTTGTTGAGGTTGGTATCAGAGGTAGGTTTTAGGTGTAGGTAGTATGTATAGTTTATAGGTGTGGGTAGTAGACGTAGGTGGTAGAAGTATATATACTTAGGAATATATACGTAGTAATATAATATATACGTAGGAGTAGGAAGTATGTATAGGCTATAGATGTAGGTAGTAGATGTAGGTGGTAGAAGTATGGAGTAGGAAGTATGAATAGGTAGTAGATTGTTGGCGTAGATTGTAGGTGTAGGTTGTAGGTAAGTACATAGTAGGTGTAGGTTAGGTTAGTAAAGTAAAAATGTTTAACGCCCAACGGAGTGGGCACGGGTCAGCTAGTATTGTAGTTTAAGGTTATTCCAATATCAGTTACTTTTTCCTCTTTATAGCAGCTATCCATTTAATTTCATTTAGATCAAAAAATATTTTTTTATATTTCATAAAATTTACTCGGACTATTTCTGAAGTTATTTTTGCAATTTACAATACAACAACAATAATGACCTAATTTATAAAAATAAAAAGAATCACAATAATATTTATCTGACCGGTATTCGAACCCACCACCACGTTCCGATTTTTCGAACAAAGTAAAAATTATACGGTATAAATATCATTTAATCATTTATATAAAATATATAAATGATTTTCTCCTATTTAATATAGATGAGATTTTCAAAGCAATTCATTGTCAAGTTCGACTTAGCCCCTATTGTTGCACATTTCTGCCGCGGCATGCGTTGCAATACACTCGCTCGGTCCCTATAGGTACTATGAGTTTTTGTACTAGATCGTTTACGATGTCGTATGCGACCAAGTACATGTTAACGACCGTCGTAAACGATTTGCTTTCGACGGAACCAGTTTATTCCAGTTTTATCGTATTGTGACGAGGGCTCCTTACATTATACACCCCCTCGGATTACACACGAGTAATGTAAAAAACTTTCTTGTTTATAATAGTAGTGGGATTTTAGAAGAATCTCCATCAAATATAATTTAATTAATTTTAAGGGGTTCGTACCCAAAGGGTAATTAAAAACGAGGCCCTCTTACTGAGGACTTCGCTGTCCGTTCGTCTGTCTGTCCGTATGCCACCAGGCTGTATCTCCTTTAGCGGCTGCCCGATATCTAAAATGGTACTGGTATAGCCAAGTTGCACTCTGTGGTGTGCGCCTGGGACCTCTGGAGCGTGGGCGACACCTGCTCCTATAGCCTTGAAATCGGAAACATCGCCGTTGTTTTCTCCCCCTTATCTCATTCAAAAAATAAATGTTTGATTTCAAGGGACATATTCCGCATTTCCGCCAGCAGTTCAGCATTCACCGTCGTATCATTAGCCGAAGTCGACGGCTTATCTATCTCCACTATATCTCCGCTCCGTAGGTTATCCTCATGGACAGAAGATCATTCTTGTCGGACATGTCGGACGTGTCGGACGTGTCGGACGTGTCGGACGTGTCGGCGAGCTCATCTAGCTTGGCTCCTACGCTGCAGCTTGTGAGAATTGCTCGCACCCATCCTGGCAGTCGCGACATCCGCAAGTTCTTCAAGGTGTCGCCAGCCATAGCTGTATTCCTAGCCAGCTCCTTCATTTTAGCGAGTTGCTGCGATGGCCGCTGCTGACCAAGGTCCATCTCCTTCACCAGCTTGTGAAATTGAGCCTCAATGCTTTGTTGGTATATTTTGAACAACCTATTTTTCAAGGCTGCGTAACGTTGCGGTGCCGGAGGATCATCGATCAGGTCTGCCACCTGATTTAGCTCCTCTTTATCTAACTATGCCAAAACTAGAACCCAGAACGAGGGTATTCTCGCTGAAAGGCTGATGGCAGCGAGATCGTGATTGTTCTGCTGAGTCATTGGGTGCTGCTGTGCCATCGGTTGCTGCACTCCAGGGTTAGCCATCTCTCACTCGCACTGTATTGTTCGGTACACGTGCACTAAATACGCACAGTCCGTATGACACAATATGTAACGCGGCACGCGGCACGCGGCGGTACGGTGAGTTGCGAGGGCAGTAGAAAACTTAAAAACGCGGGGTTTCCAGTTTGAAATATGTAAGTATGTCTCAACAAAATTATAATGATCCAGTGCCTTAGAGAAGTTTTAAATAGTGTATCATACATAAACGTATATATTATTATAGACGAGGCATGTAAATGGGGGCACTTTTGGGGTTGTTTCAGGTATGGTGAAATCAAGATGGCGTAACTTTTCTTGTATGAAGATTTGGTCTGTCAAATGTACGTCATTGCCTATCTTGAGTTTTGAAATCTTTGTTTTCATGTGTCATTTTAAATCTGGTAAAAAATTGGTAGTAATATTTTTTCTATTGTTCTCTTTGTTTACGCTTAGGTCAAATTGGATCTAAATCGAGTATAGAACAGAGAATGCTCTTGTGACTCTTGTGTTGTGTTTTCACCAAATTTGTGGTACTGACCGGTCATGGTGGAGAAGCTCTCGCCATGTATGTGCGTGGAGAAGAGGAACCGCCAGCGGTGACGGTGCTGCTGCGGCAGGTGGCTGTTGATCCACACCACGTGCGACAGGTCCGTGAACGCCGGGTAGTCCGGCATCGCCTCCAGCCCTGAAAGCGTTTACTTCAGTCACACAAAATAATAAAAAATAATACAGTACTATAGTGCCATTGTACGAGCATTATGACGATATTTTTGGACACTTTTTTTTTTAAAGGTGCTGGGTCGGTTTCATTAAGCTGCCGCCTGCATACATATACATCGCAGCTTTGCAGCATTGGACATGTTTAGTGGAACAGGTGGAGCTTTTTTGGGGTGATAGTGATCATCGATTCGTATAGTTCGATTATATGAAATTTTTGAAAATTCAATAGAACTGGCAACAATTTAACACTAAAAATTAAAAAAAAAAAAAACGATTTGACAGCGAGAGACGGGAGATTAAAATGAGTGCCATTACGTGCTATTGGGTCTATAACATATTATGTCCTAGAATCTAGATCAGGGATTTCCAAAGTGGGTTCCGTGAGACAGTCATCAGGATTCCGCAATTATTTATTTTTTGTGTAAATAATACCATGGTTACAAATATTATTCAAAATACTAATGACTTTTATGTGAGTTGTTATATAGTTTATAGATAGTAAGTGAGTAGCATGAATTCCCGGGCACCCCGTTTAGGAGCCCTGTGCTAGACGATAGTGTCGTACCGTCGGGCGCGGGTATCAGCGAGGGTGCGGCGGGCGGCGGCGCGGGCGCGTCGTCGGCGCGGCGCACGCCGTACAGCGTCTCGAACACCAGCTCCGCCAGGTGCCTCAGCAGGATATTCGACTGCAGCCTGCGGACACGGTGGCGTGCGACTTCAAAATCAATATCGCGGGCTGACGTCGACTGCAGTCAACGCATGGTAGCCGACGGCAGCGGCGCGTTTACCTCTATTGGCAGGTCACGGTTTTTTTTCATTTTATTAATATGGCGATCGTCTTAAAAGCTTTGCCAGTGTGAAGTGACGTAGGGAAAAAAGATAGATTTTTCGTTTATGTTTTATGTCAACACCGTATTTTTAAATCGTCAAGTCCAAAGTCTCGTCACAGACCAAATAAATCGTCAGTGCAGTCAATGAGTCGAGTCAGTCGAGTCAGTAAAGTGGTAGACGCCTTACAGAAACTTCCTAGGAAGTTTAGGTGAGAACACAAAATATCACACTTTTTGAGATTGTACCATTTGTCCACACTTGAGCACGTTAAAGAATATTTAATGGTTAATATTCTCCCAATATTACGCATCAAGAAGCGAAATAACACAAATTTTTGGAAGAAAATAAAAAATCACAACGTCACACGTCTTCCACGTTCCCGCCAATAACCGATAGGTCACGTTGGGCGACAGGCGCGGGCGGGCGGGTGTTCGCAGCCGTCGAAATCTGCGACGGCTGTAGTTGTTCTACGGATAGCAAAGTGCCGTTCGTCTATAGAAGCACTGGACGACCAAACACTACCACACCGGTACTCACCACTCGGTCAGCTGGCCGGCGGTGCAGACGTGGTGCGGCGCGTCGAGGTCGGGCGCGGCGCTGGCGGCCGCGGCCTCGCCCAGCGCCTGCACCTGCGACGCGCCCGCGCGGAACCCCTTCTCCAGCCAGCGCGCGCCCCGCGCAGGGCACGTGCCGCCAGAACCGCCACCGCCGCTCTTGACCATCTTGATGTACGTCGACACTGTGCTCTCGCAGTACTGAGGAACAAACGAGTTGTAGCAACAACAGGTCATTTCCCCTATTTGGGAACAAAACAAACTTGCCTCTTGTATATATTTTGTGTCGGGATTTTCAAACTATTGCAGGGCAACAGCTGATTTAAAAAATAATCGTTTAGCAATGAACATCTAAACAAAATATATAACATACATTTAAGCGATTTTTACCCGACTTTGGCGAAGCTAAAAGGAAGGGTAATGATTTTGGCAGTCTATGTATGTATGTATGTATGTTTGTTTCCTCGTAGCGTCTAAACTACTGGTCCGTTTTTAATAAATGAGGTGTCAATAGATTCGTAATGATGCCGCGGGTAACATAATTATGCTACATATTTTTTTTAATGTTGTATTTCGAAAATTGAACCTCAGATAACATCTAAAAAAATTTAATATAAATAATTTAAAATCACATCGTGTGATAAATTACTAGCACTTATATTACTCACTCGTTCGATAGATGTCACTATACGGGTCTGACATTTTTCTGAATCGCGATATCGTTGTTTTTTGATGTTTAAGATATATTCCCCTACAATTATTATACAATTATGATACAAGATTAAAATATGAATAAAAGTGATCAATTGAATTGGTA
Source organism: Phengaris alcon alcon (assembly GCA_037179445.1). Classification (NCBI taxonomy): domain Eukaryota; kingdom Metazoa; phylum Arthropoda; class Insecta; order Lepidoptera; family Lycaenidae; genus Phengaris; species Phengaris alcon. The sequence continues at coordinate 485,071 of JAYRCH010000125.1, forward strand.
TTGATGAATGTTGAATGGTCTCAATTGCGTTAATTGAACATTATAATATAATTATCATATAATTTATAATAATATAATCGTTCTTTAAATCAAGTCGTCATTTACTTTAAATTTAAAATCACTGTTATAGTATCGTAAACGTCTTGTAAAGTAGGCAAGTTATATGGCGTATAAAAATATTTACTACAGTTATTAGAATGTATTAACTAATTAGAATGCCGCTTTCAAAGAAAACTAAGAAAGCGACGAGTGTGAAAGAGAGTAGGTGCGTTACGTAAACAAGAATCCTCCGCGGCACAAGATTCTAAACGCAAAGAGGTAAAGGAGTATATTGCAAACGCACGTGCACGTGAAGACTCTCTATGCAGAGAAAAAAGGGACGAATAAGATGAGCAGAGTCACCGCAATCACGGAAAGTGCGACTTACCATGATGAGAGAAGGCGCCTCTCGGGCCAGGGACTTAGAATCGCCGCAATCACGCGAGATGCGACAAATCATGATGAGAGAACACGCCTCTCATATCAGGGACTTAGAATCCCCGCAATCACGCAAGATGCGACTAGCCATGATGAGAGATCACGAGGTCAGAGATGCCGAATCTCTTCTATCGCAGGAGATAAGATTGATTAATATGATGTGTGTATCTAGACACGCTTACATTTGCCAGAGATACTTATTTACCACTGATTATCGTCACTTCTTTGGTGCAATTTCACAGGTAGCTGATCAAGTGTAAGTGATCATATTTGTAAGTAACTGAAATTCAAAAATCAAACTAAGCAAATGCGTAAGGCACAGTGTCACAATATATTACCGGAGAATTGTTCAGAAAGGTTCGTGGCTTCCAATAAATATTTAATCTAATATGTTAGCGCGAGCGAGCGAGCAAACATTTTTTCTGTTTTACCTACTTAAACTTCAAACACTAAAAGATTGTGTACTTCGGAAAAATACAATTATACCAATAGCCTAAAACTAAACTTTTGTACTAAATATTATGACAATATTATCCTCTTTAAGCCAAACTCGAGTAAGCGGAGCGAGGGAGCAAAAATTTTTCACATTTTATAGGTTAAAATCTGTTCAAACTAATACACAGAAAAAACGGTGAACATCGGTAAAAACCGGCTAAAACAGAACATCGGTACTAAATAATATAATATGTTATTTATGTTAAACGCGAGCAAACTATTTTTTGCTATTTAACAGGTTCAATCTGTTAAAACTTTAATCCCTAAAAGACTGTGAAAATCGGATCATTTTGTTATTCATTTTAAAGTAAGTGTGATTACTGATGTTGCAAAGTAGATGACAAATAACATTATATTATGTTAGGTATGTCATATAATACAGGTACTTTTTTCGCACTACATAATTATAAAATTTTGTGATCATTGACGTTCCCAAAATATTGTGTCGCGTTCCATTGATGGCACGCGTTCCATTGATGGCACGCGTGCCATCGGTTCGCCATCCCTGCCCATTTTTTTTATTTTATTTTACGATTTGGCATTAATAATATGTACATATAACCCTCAATTTTCACCATTCTGACACCAACATTAATTGTTTAATAGCGATATTAGTACGGTAATAATATTCGACCCTCAGCTCTTTCACACGTCACCTGTAGGTTGTAGGGGAAGGTAGTAGGTGTAGGTTGTAGTGTTAGTAGTAGCTGCAGTAGTAGGTTGTAGGTGTAGGAGGTACACCAGGTTGTAGTTGTTGGTGTAGAAAATGTAGGTGTATGTAGGGAGTAATAGAGTAATTATTTATTCCAGTTCATCCTTAAGACAGAGCAACGTCTGTTGAGTACACCTAGTATATACAAATAAATAACAGGACTTTCCCAGGTAGTAGCTGATGTTATATATAGAGTAACTTAGGCTACCTTTATCTTCGGGTTCCGTTTAAAAAAATAGGGATCGTTTCCATTAATAGTTTCACAATTCATGCAAACGAATTTGCGGGCGCCAGCTAGCAGTGGCGAAGCGTGAGATCAGCTAAAAGGTAAGTCGCGTAAGCTAATATCTATTGTAATACGGAACAACGATACTTTATTTTTATTGCACTTAGCGCCATCTAACGGGCGGTATAGATTTTAAACAAGTTTTTGGGCGCATTGGGCGATATATTCATAAGGGACGCCGATATGATGTCGAGCTGTATACACGCCTCGCTCCTGACAGCTAGTACTTAATAAAAGCTCACTTCTTTAAGCAGCTGATACGGCAGCTCCACCTCCTCGCTGTAGTCCATGCCCAGGCAGTTGTACGTCGCTATTAGTCTCTCCTCCACCGTACCTGAGAAAATGTTGTTGATGATGATGTTGCTCTTCCGTACACGTATGACAGCCACTGACTACAACCAAATCTCGGCATGGGCTCCCTTCGAAACAGTATTGCAAGTCCTACAATCTAAATGACATGCTGTCAGAGGTAAAATAACTCTGAACGAAATGTTAACTAAGTCGGCCGTACTCAGAGACAATTAATGCTCATATAAGGAGTCACTTAGTAGAGATTTTGCCAGAAACTTTATGTCAAAGCCTGTACTAAGTAGCTCCATATGTAAGCATTAAATGTCACTGAGTGCGGCCGACACCGGACCAACAGAGGGCGCTACAGCGCGTCAGAAACAATGTCGTTGTATTCATTGTAAAATGTTTAATGGCTTATTGTACACATTTGACTAGTGGTTGCGAGGTTGCTGCAATCCGAAATCCGTATATAGCGCCCTATCAATATCAACAGATTGTAAAATAATGACGTCACAAATCAGATAGGGTCCACCATACTGCCCATATGGTGGATCCGCGCTTGCATGACTCACTATGCACAGTGTACGTAATGCCGGAATCCGGATTGATTTAATTCGGGTACGATTTGCAAAGCGGTGTTTTATATTTAACGTATTGGTTATTCATAAACCGACTTCCAAAGTAAAAAAGTATGAAATAAAACTTATTTTCTAGATCATAGCCCTTTTAAATTTGGATAAAATTTTAACTATTTCTTTACTCAATCTTCATAGTTTTGAAGTCAGTACCAGCCCGAACAACATCCTGATAAAACAATATTTATAATCTGACTCAAAATTATGAAGATTGAGTAGAGAAATAGTTACCATTTTAGCCAAATTTAAAAGGGGAATTATTTAAAAAATAAGTTTTATATCATACTTTTATGTGCATTTTTTCTTTGGAAGTCGGTTTAATTTTTTTATTTAATTTTCCCCTTTTTAGTGATATTTGTTAAATTATTATTAAAACATTTTATGAACGTTTAAAACAAACGATCGAATGTATAATTGAATACGCGCCAAGCTTCCATTAGGTATTGTCTTTTGTATATAAGATGATGATTACTGTAAGTTACATAGTGGTATATGCTTGCAGTTCTTTAAACAATGCCGAAATTTCCAAACGCGTATCATTAAAGACTGAGGAGTTCTCTTCAGTGCCATTGGGATCCAGGGTATACCTTGGCGCAAAATCTAATTTTTTGGTAGCATATGTGTTATTTTAGAAAAAGTCAAAATCACTATATGTGTCCATATAAATTTCGAGGAGTTCCCTCGATTCCTCATGGATCCCATCATCAGGTTTCTACTTTAGTGACTAATCGACTAATTTCGAACTGTACTATTTACAACAAAAGAATTTTGCAAATAGGTCCATATGCGGCAGAGTAATGGCGGTTAAAAAAAATGACTCACCTCTGACGTTAAACACGTAGAGCTCGGCGAAGCGGTTGAAGTCGACGCTCTGCGCCTTCTGCTGCCCGCTGCCGAACAGGAAGTTGGTGAGGTACTGCGCCAGCCGCGGGTCGATTTGCGGACCCCAGAATTTCTGCAGTACATTTAAATATTCACTATGGGGTAACAGTTGAGACTGAGGGCGTCACGGTCCACAGACGGCGAGGATAGGTACTATCTTAAGATGCCTGGAGTATGTATTATATAATATATATTACCTTAACCGTCTGTGATAGTTCTACAAACTGTATAGAAAGTGATATTTTATCTTAACATAAAATATCATAGTATCTTCGACGTCAGTTATCCCCCAGTAAGGTGTCGTGGATAGAAAAATACGTATTGCTCGGGTCTATTGTATGAGTCCACACAATATTGTGATCCCCAGAATTTCTGAAGTCGAAACGCACGCTTGAGACTGACCGGTGATGTCGATAGAAAAATGTATATTGCTCTATTGAGCATTTCTTATAGTATGTACACTTACTCCAACCGATAAATCTACAAGCTGTATCTGTCTAGGATTTGTCCAAAATAATAAGTAGACTCTTTTTATTTATTTCTAGACACATGCGATTGACTGGATACATACCTAACCTTGTAGATGCCTAATATTCTATCGATTTCATCACGCAAATAAAACCCGGATTAGCGTCGATTAATCAAGCTTAAGGCAAAGCAGACGCCGCGAGCCAGCCAGCGAGCCAGACCCGTCGATGGTCGATTTTTCCCGCCATTGTTTCCCGCGCAAATAAACATCGCGCACATGTTTACAACAACATCACTCAGGCCTACATTAGCCCCGCAACACCTATAAATACACTGAAGACAATTAAACCAAACACAAGCTAACTGGTTTTACAAACATTTTTTGATGTAAAACATCTAAAGGTCGCGTGTTGTCTCACATTTGCCAGATGTCCAGAGAAAATCCATTATTCCTTAGTTTAAAATAATAATAAAAAAAAAAACGATGTACGTAAGTCGTACACGTCACAAGAGGTCTTGTCGGACATCAGCCGGCATTGTCCTAACCAGACTTGAAAATAACATTTTTATAGCTTCAACTCGGGGATCGAACCCACGACCACCGGAGTCGAGAACCAAGCCCTAAGCCACTGGTCAAACAAGGATAGCAAGAGGTTAACGGAAAATTTCATGAAATATTCCTCTTCCCATCCCATATTCCCATCTCTTGCCCCAGATCGCGAACATCATTTCAGGAATAGCTCGTCAGTAGCTCATTCCTGACGATTAATATGTAAATAATTTTCCTCCATCACGGCTCGCTAGCGGCCATAGTGTTTGCACATTTTGATTTACGACCAGCAAAATCGAACTTCGAAATAGAACTCAGTAGAATGAGCTTTAAACCGCGTTTAAACAGGAAATGTTAAATTGTATTTACTGCTAATTAAATTCGTGCTTTGGCCTCGTGTGTGGCTGCGTTTGTATGAGATTTACATCGAAGTAAACTGCCTAGGGTTGAACCATAGACGGGAAAATTATGCAAGGCTATGATCAACCGAGTACAGAGAGACATTACGTCTAACTATTAATCATTATAGACCATCGACGAAAAATTAACTTATTTTAACTGCCGTCCTCGCACGAGTTGTAACTTGAACATCGCTTCCTTTCCTTAGGATTAGGTTACAATATTAGGAAGATAAGGGCCTTCTAATTTCTATGTATATAGATAGGATTGGAAACTACTAATATCTTATACTTTAAACGAGACGATCTTGTATATATATAATCAGTATCTTGACACCGGCTATAAGTATTACCAAGAAATTTAGTATGCAGGGAGTTTTGGGGGAGAAATATATAGATCTAGCTTCTTATCCCTATGGTCTTATAGGGATAATAAACTGCGCAATGATTTTTTATTTTGTCGTGTAACAATATATCAATAATTTCTACTCTCTTAAGTCAGTCTGGCTGCTCGATATGCGTAGGTACCTAAGTATAGTTTTTGCATTGTTTGGAAATTCGGAATGTGGTGGGTTCGAATCCCGGTAAGATAAATATTTTTGTGATTCTTATTATTATTTCTTTTTCTTTTATACTTTTTAATTTATTTTATTTTTTAAGTACACTGTAAAAGTCAAATCCGATACAGGTAAAGTGAGCCTAAAACGATGAGGTAGGTGTAATAGATTTTTGTGAGTCACCAAGGCTAAATTTAAACAATAGTGTCGCATGTACATCACGTGCTTTTCTTTTGTATATCTTGCTGTTACAAGATCGATTGTTTTTGGATAATTTAATGACTTCGTTGCAAACTGGGCATAAAAACATAGCCAAAGGTGGGTGGGTACGAAAATCTAGCACGCACTAGATATAGTTATCGACTACTAGCTATTTCCCGCGGGTCCACCCGCGTAAATATACTATCGAGTATCCCGCGGGAACACTGTACTTTTCCGGGATAAAAAGTAGACTATGTTTCAATCCAGAGTCTAAACCACTACCATACCAAATTTCATCAAAATCCGTTCAGTAGTTTTCGCGTGAAAGCGTAACAAACAAACTTACATTCACATTTGCGATCTGGAATCATGGTACATCAGGGATCTGCGCGCTGAGTGCTAGTTCTCGTCACTACACGCCGTGAAGGGGTTAACTATAATTTGTATGGCATCGAGACAACGCCCCTAGTGACAACGAGCAAACAATGGTAATTTTTGTTGGCTTCTTCACGGCGAGTAGTGACGACAACTTGCACTCAGCACACTGAATATTGAGTTTCATTCAACGATTGCGTTTTGAGATTACTTAGCTCTTTGGTTATTTTTACTTATAAAAATATGTATATACTTATAGGTATATATATATATATATATATATATATATATATATATATATATATATATATATATATATATATATATATATATATTCTCCTAGCCGATTGCCGGCTACAGCGACTGTTCAACTCCAGTGTTGGTTGCGTTCGTGCGCTCTGGTATGGCTTAAGTAGCCGATCTTATTAACGAAGACCCGTGCACACAGCGGGCACGTAGGCACACCATTAACATACTTGTAGCTGATTGCCGCAGGTGGTCGGGCTTTCACCTCATCTCGTTTTAGGTCCAGCTCAGTGCACCGACGAGATTCAAAATTTTCCGTTGCCTTTTTCACAAAAGATCTCCATACCCGGCGGTCAGCAGCCTTTTTCTCCCACTGGAATGGGTCAATGTCGCAGTTCTTCATGTGGCGCTTAAGCACACCTTTATATCAAAGGAGTTGTCCGCCACGCTTTCGCTTGCCCTCCTCCAATTCTGAGTAAAAGATGCGCTTAGCCACTCGACCCTCATGTCATCCTTGAGACGTGGCCGCTCCAGCGAAGTTGTCGTCGCATTAAATAGCTTTCAATTCCACCCACTTTGGCTCTCCGTAAAACTTCGGTGTTCCTTACGCGGTCGGACCAGCTGATCTTTAAGATCTTATAATAAGACTATAAGACTTATAGTACTATAAGACTTATAGGTATGACTTCTATGTACAGACGATCTCCGTATGTACGCACTATATCGGCAAAGTTCCTGCTCGACCAGTTTCTAGACATTTTCCTTTGCACTAGGACGCCTCGAAATAATTTAACACAATGGAAGTGACCGCAACGACTGCAGACGTGGTTGAACTACGTATTTAAATGTGAGTATGTGTGCGTGCACACGATTCAGCGGCGCTGTTAAGTACTTTTAGCCTTATGCCTGGTCGAGCGGCAGCTTGTTCGATAGTTAGACTATTATTATAATTATTTTACAATTATTGTTTTTATGTATTGATTTTTACCACCGAGAATGTATTGTGAACATTTTTTCAACGTACGTTTCAGCCCGCACGCCTACGGGCGCGGCAGACAATTTCCCAGACGTCTATTATCTATACACCCCACCTCATAAACATTTTTTATGGGCATCTGGACTAATATTTTGATGTGTTTGACTCACTTTCTCACGTCGATAGGAATATTGGCCATTAAAAAGTGTTAAAATTAAAAATAGTTAAGAATTCATAAAACAGACGCACCGGCGACTCGTGCTACACAATGTATACCTAAATCTTGAATAGATTATGTAATCTCAATACTCGGTTCGCGGACGAACACTGAACGGGTACTTAAATTAAGTGGATCTCAAATCACATGCTCTCCTTTCTCCACTAAGAAGTGACAGTGATAACCTGTGATTTAAGAGGCCCCTAATTTTTTAGTTTCAGTAATAGGCTGTTAAACTTTTATTAGATACCATATAACCAACCCCAGACATCATTCAGTTCATGAGCAGCATAGGGCTGGGGCCGGTACTAAATGGCAGTCACAGTAGATCCATTTGGGTCTCAGTGATGTCGGGGCTCGATTATGACCTGCCTTTGATTTAACGAAAAAAAAATTGATGGGTAACAAACATTTTGTTTACAGTTTTACACTCAACAAAAGCATGTTTTAGACACATTAACATTAAATGTGAACCACCACCGTTACGAAGAACCAGTATACTTTGTCTGCTGAGCTAAGTAATAGTCTATCTTTGATGATATAATCTTTGCAACAAACCATAAAACTGTTTTTCTATCAGAAATAAAACTTGCATGTAATAGGGCTGTGTCCTTTATGTAATGCATTTAATTAAAATTACTCATAAAATCTTAAACATTTGCAAATTGTTATACCTCATTACTTGCAAGATGTAAAAAAAAATATTTTCTCATGTCACTCTGTCTCAGGACACTCCTCTATTGTTTACTAAAATACTTTTTTTTTATTTAATTATTATTAACACCATGCAGGGTAAAAAGAAAAAAGGGATCACAAAAATTTCACCTGCACTCAGCAAAACAAGAGTATAGAAAAATTCTTAGAATCAAATTTTTAAAGCCACAAGGTACTAAAATTTACGTGAAAATGAACACAGTTTTATAGTTAATATTGGAATAAATTTAAGTGGCAATTTTATCACATATTGATAGCATCCAACACTTGGAGAATGCAAATAATATCTGATAAAATGTAGAGCACAATATTAACCATTATTAATTCATAAGAAAAAATTGTAACTTAAGTTTTCAAACCCAACTTAAACATAAATTACCTGTTCACTATCATAATTAACAACTGGAGACATGAATTGTATTTAGTAAACTCTTAATTTAAGCCAGTATTCATTAAGAAGTCATTTTTCATTCAAGAATTTAGAAGTCAAGAAAAGCATTAGACATAATATTGTCTTCACACTTCGGGAATTTTTTTATATCAAATACAGAAACCTGACAGTGAACAGGCGGCATTAAAAATAATGAAACAAAAAATGAACACACTTCGAGGGACACAGCATCTAGTTTTCCACTCACGATCAGGTCCTCCTCCCTTATCCTCTCCGAGTTCTTGCTGGCTGTCCGGAATGTCGCAGCCACATACTTTTGCTCCTCTCTTGTGAGGAGAGTACATTTGGCTGCTAACTTTTTACTTGTATTACCCATCCTGCAAATAAAATAAAGTTTTAGTTGTAGAATATTACATTCCTTTTAAATAGAAGATAAATAGTTTCAGTAACTAAATATAGGTAGGCTGTAAAATATATAGAGAATGTTTAGAACCCTCTTTATATTTAAAGCCTTAATTTTTACTCACGATCACGTGTTTTAACTGACTACTTGTCCTTACCTATTAACACTTGGATGAAAACTGCATGCCAATTGTACTTAATTAAAAGGCGAAATATTTACTGAAACGCCATGTATATAGTATGAAACGTAAACATTATTCTATTTTATACGAATATAATGTACTGTTGAATACCATAGATGTAGTTTTAAAATCTTTGTTGCATCCACTAAACTGAGATCATTTTAATACCCTCTTATGCTAACTCGAAATATATAGAAAATTTGTATTACAATATTTTAGAAACTTATTCAAATATATTATTCAGCTCGATATTCACAATCGATAAAATAATAGCTTTTATTTGTTTATGAGTATGTAAGTTTTTTACTTATTTTCGGAATTTGCATTCTTTTTTTCTAGCTGTCAATTGTCAATTTATACCTCTCAAGGACGTCTTTTTCAATTTATTGTCTTTTAAACTTTTCAATTAAGTTGCACAGACAACTCATCTAAGACTCGTTAATACAGTTCGCACCAAACCGTGCGCTCGAACAACTAACCAACAACTGGTAACTGGTAAGCTTATGAACGGCGAATCTTATCTTTAAAAATTGCTCCGAGTAAATTCCACACATATGTACATATTTGTATTTTATTTTTAGCAAAATCTACGTAACATAAGGGCGAGCGGTCGGGACAAGACAGTCATAGAGCGATATCGCGTCGATATGCCATGTAATGAAAAAACAGACTTTTTTCAATATGAAAAAAATCATTACAAACTAAGCACTCTGACATTGGCAACTCACTGAGGCCGCCATTCATAAAATAAGAAGCAGAACCTTGTGTCGCTACTCGCTCCTAGTCGATTTTTTAGAATTTGTCGGCTGGTCGGTGGTGGTTACCTAAATAACCACGACCGACCAGCCGACTAGCCGACTCAAATTCTAAAAAATTGGATTTTTGATTTGGCCAATCGTGAACATGTGTGACACCAAGGCTACGTTCCCAGGAGAGTTTTTTTGTAGTCGCTAATAAAACCACCCCAATAAATGTAATGCACCTTACTCACGGTCCAGCCTGCAAATTTAACACCGGTACTAATAGCCGTCATTACTGTCGATAGTGTCAATCTTAAAAATTTTTGCCTACAAGTCCGCTTCAAGGACGTGGCATTGGATTTGTAGGCTGTACTGTGTGTAAGGTGTATAAGGCTAAGAACTCACGGAGCGATTTCAGTCGTGCCCGCCGCGATTGCGGGCCCGCAGCTTCTGTAGAATGCAAGTATATGTAAAAAAATAAAGCGAAACTCACGACGCGATTGTTTGTGGGTGTCGCTGCAGCGGCGGGCGTCTAGCAGCCCCGGATCTACGATTATTTCGAACCGGGGCAAAAACTTAATAGTGGCGCCCATTCAGTGTTTGTTTGTTTGCGGATAAAAATCGCAACCGCGGCAACTTGTAATCGCGCAAATAACCGGTCTCGTGAGTTTTGAAATAAAATCGCAGTTCCACGATCGCGGCGGGCGCGACTAAAAATCGTTCTGTGAGTTCATAGCCTTAGCCTGCAAATCCAGCACCGGTACTTAAAGCCGGTTCAAGTAAACACAAGGTCCATCATTTGTATTTTTTGGCTACAAGTCCGCGGCCTTGTATTTGCAGGCTGGACGTGACTGGTGAGTAAGGCGCTTAATGTGAGCAAAAAATTTAGTTGGCAAAACATAAAGACAACGAAGTAGAATGACTTGTATGTAATGACTTGTGGATTTGTAATTTGTGAATCTAATTTTGTGGAATTTTAATATTTTTCCTCCGAGTTTAATGAAATTGAAGCTTTTCTTGTAAATGTAAGCAATTTTAAGCGCAATTACCAAAATGACGCTTACTAAAATGGAGGTGGACTCAGCCAAAGGCGAAGGCTTTCGTCCGTACTACATCACCAAAATTGAGGAATTGCAATTGATTGTTGCCGAAAAGTCTCAAAATCTTAGACGTCTTCAAGCTCAGCGAAATGAACTTAACGCTAAAGTGCGTATGCTGCGAGAGGAACTGCAACTTCTACAGGAGCAAGGCTCGTACGTCGGCGAAGTCGTCAAGCCGATGGACAAAAAGAAGGTACTTGTAAAAGTACACCCCGAAGGCAAGTTCGTAGTCGACTTAGATAAGAATGTAGATATCAACGACGTGACCGCTAATTGTCGTGTGGCTCTGCGAAATGAGAGCTACACTTTACACAAGATTCTACCTAACAAAGTGGATCCTCTAGTTTCCCTTATGATGGTCGAAAAAGTCCCGGATTCCACCTACGAAATGGTCGGGGGCTTGGATAAGCAGATAAAGGAAATTAAAGAGGTAATTGAGTTACCTGTGAAGCACCCTGAGCTGTTTGATGCTCTTGGCATTGCTCAACCAAAAGGTGTCCTCCTGTATGGGCCTCCGGGAACTGGCAAGACTTTGTTGGCGCGTGCTGTAGCACATCACACTGAGTGTACATTTATTCGAGTATCTGGATCGGAGCTGGTACAAAAATTCATTGGTGAGGGCAGTCGCATGGTTCGAGAATTGTTTGTAATGGCACGTGAACATGCCCCATCTATCATCTTTATGGACGAAATTGATTCCATTGGGTCATCTAGAATTGAATCCGGCAGTGGTGGAGACTCTGAAGTACAAAGAACTATGTTGGAACTTCTCAACCAGTTGGACGGATTTGAAGCAACCAAGAACATCAAAGTGATCATGGCCACAAACCGTATTGACATTCTTGATCCTGCTCTTTTGAGACCTGGTCGTATTGACCGTAAGATTGAGTTCCCCCCACCGAACGAAGAAGCTCGTCTGGATATTCTGAAAATTCACTCTCGTAAGATGAATTTGACCCGTGGCATAAATCTCCGCAAGATTGCAGAATTGATGCCCGGAGCCTCTGGAGCTGAAGTTAAGGGTGTGTGCACTGAGGCTGGCATGTATGCTCTCAGGGAGCGTAGAGTGCATGTAACACAAGAAGATTTTGAAATGGCTGTAGCCAAAGTCATGCAAAAAGATTCCGAAAAGAATATGTCTATTAAGAAACTCTGGAAGTAACTTTCAAACTTTTTTTCTATTATTATTAATGTACTACACCTAGTAAGTAAATAAACAATTTAATTTTACATCAGTCTTTCAGTTTGAATGTGTTTTTGTCGAAACACGAGTTTTTTTTTTATTATATCCTTACTAAAATAAAGAATATAATGTGTAGTGTATACTATCAAAATATACATACTTAACAAATATAAAACACATAGTTGATACGATAAAATAATATTATATTATACCTATAATAGATAAATACAATATGTATATATAATAATTAATAACGATATTTATATGGATTGAATTTCGAGGTAGTGCTCTTTCAGACGTCTTTTAAATACAATAATGTTGGGACTGTCACGAACTGTGTAGGGTATACAATATGTGATCGAATTTTCTCAGTCCAAACACAAAACGGATACAGTTATTCTGTAAATGTTCCAGTTTTGTTAACAGCTCTTCGGTGAAATCCAAGTAGCAGGAGTCGGCATAGTCGAGGATAGGAAAAATGAGTGTCTGGACAAGGAAAATTTTGGTGTTCACGGGCAAAAAGTTTTGAAGGCTCTTTAACATGTGCAACGAGTAGTAGACCTTTCTGCTTACTTCACTAACCTGAAGATTCCAGGAAAGATTGCTGTCTAACGTCATCCCTAGATTTTTGCCAGAGTCCATTTATTCAATGACAGTACCATCATACATGACCCTAGCACATTATATAAACGTTTAGTCATATATTTACTGCCTATGATCATGGCCTTCGATTTATTTAGATTGACTAACAGACCAAAAGATTTAGTCCAGACTGCTATGCGCTGTAGATTAACATCTGTTACTGCGGAATTAATCTCATATATATGTGAATGACGATAGAATTGTAGGTCGTCTGCGTAGAGATGGATATTTGATAAGATTAATGTGGAAACAGTGTTAATAAAAATAGAAAGAAGGGGAGAGAACGCCACCCTGGGTAACACCCGCTTCAATGTCACACCAATCCGAGGTAGCCTCGTTAGACCCGACTCGTTGCGAACGTCCCCGAAAATATGTATCGAACCAGTCTATCACTGAGGAAGATATGTTAAGAGAACGAAGGACGGAAAGGAATATGTTAAAATCAACAGTATTAAAAGGATGCTAAAGTCAAGTAGCACTAGAACAGAGATATATTTATTTTCCATTGTTAGACGGAGATCGTCAGTGACATTAAGCAGTGCTGTAACAGTACAGTGACCAGTGCGAAAGCCGGGTTGGAAGGGAGAAAGCAATTTATTAGAGGATAGGAATTCGGAAAGCTGTTTGTGCACAATGTGTTCAAGGACTTTGGATAGGTAGGGTAATATGGAGATTGGTCTAAATTGTGATAAGGAGGAAGGATTAGAGGCTTTAGGAAGTGGAGTGACATTGGCACGTTTCCACGCCGAAGGGAAAGAACTCGTTGTCAACGAAAAGTTAAAAATGTGAGTGATAATTATTGGCAAGAGTTCTGGAAGGGTAAGCGGTATCATGCGGGGGCTCAGGTTATCATTGCCCACAGCAGTACAAGTGATAGCCATGATATGTTTCTTAACTTCCTCCTCAGTGACAGGCTTAGACAAAAACGGACTACAGGAGGGGAGAGGAAGAAAACAAAGATGGGAGATCGTATGAACTTTTGTAACCTGGTCAACAATAATTGGTGGAACACAGAAATGAGCGTTCAGTTCATTTAAATTAACTAAGTTGTAGAAACTGGCGGAGGACTTGCCAATGCCGAGGGTTGAAAGGAATTTCCACAGTTGCAAGGGGTTACTTTGATCAATTGAAGAATGTATGTGGGGTGGCGTCTTTTAGCATCGCTACACAAACGACTACAACGATTCCGCAGAAACATATACTTTGCCAAATTTTCGTCTGTTGGTCGTTTCTTGTATCGACACATTGGACGGTTGCGTTTAGCCATCATAGTGATTATGTCTTGCGAGAGCCAAGGTGCAGGTACATGCTTGATTTTAATTCTTTTGACAGGGGCATGTTTATGAAATATTTGGGTTATTGCATCGGATAGAAGGGCTACCTTTTGGTCAATGTTACTGGCCGAGTAAACAAGAGACCAGTCAGCATCAGATATATCACGTTTGAGAGCCTCCAAATCTATGGCCTTAAAACTATGAAGGAAAACAATTTTGGCTTTTCGACGAGAAGGTCTGATTTTATAGAATAGGAAAAGTAGGTCGTGATATGAAAGGGTAGAAGGAAATTGGCCATGAGAATCTAGGAGTTCGGGTGACGCGGTAATGAGAAGATCTAATAGGGGAACAGTTTGGAGCATGGTGGGTTGCTGAAAGTATGTGGAGGCTAAAGGAGGAAAGTAAGAAGTTTTTGCATTTAAAAATAAACTTAACCCTTGGTAATTGCATGTTACTATTGTTATAATAAATCATTTTAATAGGTAAAAGTCATTTGAATATTATTATCTTTAGATGGATTAGCTATTTTAACTGCAAGATAGTTTACCTTGTTAATTTATTTTATGTAAGCCAGTAAACCAAATAATACCACTAGAGTATTTTATTAAAACATTTATTAGTTAATAGTACATTAGTAAAACAAAGAAATAAATATGCCTATACATAATTTTCTTTCTACATAATATTTTGTACCTAGTGTTAGAAATTTTAAAAACAGAATAGAATATTTCCTTTACAATAAAATATTTTATTTAAAAGTATATGGAAATATACACTACAATGTACAAAATACAACTAAAAATAAAGTTATCAATATTCATAAAATATCATAACAAAAATATAAAATAACATCTTGCTCAAAATAAATGATTTATACTAATGATCTACAACTGTTATTTAGCAAACAGTCTCTTGTTCTCTCTGATGTCTAGATCTGACTCCGTATCGGACAGATCTTGTTGAAAGTCCATCACCAATCCCGCAGTACCCTGTAGGAAAATAATTAATAATCAAAGAATGTTTTTAAGCTTTAATATTTTCAGTAAATTCATGCACACTCCGGAACAATTGTTACACATTTTATTTATAGAAATAAATATGATTGATTTTATAATATTGTAAATTAATGTGTTGTACTACTTTAATTAGTGTTACATATTCCATTCTGTGAACCTAGCAATTTAAACTTTATGCTTAAATTTTTAGGGTGCAACAAAATTATAATATCTTTGGGTCTAGTCAACAAAAACGGCTAGTCTTGTAAGTAAATAACAGCGTACACGAATATGTACTTTTACATTTATATACACTTAAGTCACAGGTGTCTGGGTAATGTGTAATCTGACACAAGTGTTTGTATTGCCCTCCTAGTCAGGTAACATTGCAAAAAAACTTACAACAGGTCTTGGTTTCCCATAAAATGAGTCGCGCCAAGCATTTCTAACGAACTGCAGCGGGTTGACAAATTCGTGGCTGGTTGCACTGAGAGAAGAAATATTATTTTTACATTTATTACGGCCACCTGCCCTTGAGGCCCTTACTTGGCAGTTTTTTTTTACAGTTATCAAGGTTAAAAGATAAAATTCATTAAAAAAACTTGAGAGGTGTCAAGGGACACCCGGATGGAACGAAGTTATTATATATTATTATTATATATTATACATTAATATATATATATATATATATATATATATATATATATATATATATATATATATATATATATATTATAGTATAAATATATAGTTGATAATGAAGAATTGAAGCCTATTTTGGAAGCCTATAATATAATAAGGTATATATTATATAGACCTTATTATATCAGCTATATATGCCAGTGAATGTCCCGTGAAAATCAGTCTAGCCGTTTCAGAAATTAGCCGGCACAAACACACAGACTGACAGACGAACAGAAAAATGTTAACAATTTATATTTTATTGTAAGTACTTTTCATCATATCGTATCAGATCATACTTTTAAATGCATTAAGTGAAAATAAAAGCTGTGAATTTGAAATTACAAACAGACACTTCAATTTTGTTTATCTGTATAGATATAATATATTACATTAATTATCTGTGTGTGCAGTCGCAAACTATTTTTGTTCGCACGATCAATAATTATAACCCTTTTTACATATAACTATATTATTTATATTGATTGATTTCAGAATCTATCGATTTTCCAACATCATAAACATTTATATGATTACATCCCTATTTGAGTAGCAGAACATTCTAGAAAGAAACAATCACACGAATTTGAATTAAAACTGATTAAAACCTTGCATCTATGACTGTAAGGTGCAAATTTGCGTGCAAAGAAGCAAATTTCAAGAGTAGCCATCTAGCGTCAAATAGTTGAACTAAGTAGTCAAAGATGGCCGAAAGCACGTCGAAGGAATGCCGATAACAGTCACAATGTAATTGCTAAATTCTACATTATTGTCAAGGTGATAAGGTCGTTTTTGTATCATTCTTAATAGTCGTTATTACATTGTGATTTCGAGTGGCAAAAAGTGTCGTTACAGTCTTAATTTTTTCCGTCTAGCCCCCTTTCGCAACGCGCGATAAGGAACTTCGTTCCAAAAACAATTATTACATGGGCAACATCATACAACTTACCTAGTGGTCGCCGGCATTTCAATCGGGGCCGTTACTTGAGTCATTCCAGCGGCGTTGTCATACCGAACTCTGTGAACAATTCATACTACTTATTAGCAGTGCTAAGTTTTTAAGAGACCCGAGGTCTGAGCATTTTTCGGATCACAGAGCTCACTTAAAATCCATAGTTTACGAGAAAAATAATATCTACCTACTCATATTGTGTCAACACTAGAGTGTCATCATCATAACCAATCACTATCGCCCCACTACTGGGGCAAATCCTAAAAAGCAAGTAAAAGTACTCTTGATTTTGGGCAGGGGGCCAGGCCTGAATGGTGCATACGTCAGCATGGTGATACGTATCACCATGCTGCGTAAAAAATCGGTTGTCTCTAAAGTCGGTTTACTGACGATAGTTAAACGTGACAACGTCATAAGAAATGGAACAGAGCGAGGTAACGCCGCATGAGTCATGTTTTTTCGTGCGTGCAGCCGGCTCCGTCGAATTATAAGACGTTATCAGTATCACGTCAAAAAGTCGCTTAAACATCACGTTGCTAATGGATGACTCCTTACTGCAAGTAATTCCCCGGCGCGTTGGCCTTGCGGCGGCTGCGCGTGTGGTGCAGCCAGGCGAGCAGGTACAGCACGAACAGCGCCGCCACCGCGCCCGCCAGAGCGCCCGACACCGCATGCCCGCGCGCCGCCGCCGCCGTCGACCCGTTGAACAGCGCCAGCTGAGATAAAGTGTTTATAAAATACAATTTCAATAAGAAAGAAACTATCCAGTAAGGCTGAACAGTGCTTTTCTATAGTAACTAATAGGTATTAGCTTCATTACATTTACATCATTCAGATCCAATTAAATTCAACCGTAAACAAAGAGAAATATAGAACACAAAAATATTTGATATTTACCTATGAAATTGCCGTTTTGTATGAAAAAATTTTAACGAATTTTTTGACTGACCATGCAATCAATGCATCTTTGCCAACGCAGTGGCAGTTTATTGATGCCCTTCTTAAAGAAATCAGCTGGACGGGAGGCAACAAATTCTTCAAAGGCATTTTGTACTGCCTCTCGGGTATTGAATTTTTTCCCGCCAAGAAGTTACCCAAATTCTGGAAAAAGTAGTAGTCTGTAGGCGCAAGGTCTGGTGAGTAGGGCGGATGACGGAGAGCTTCCAACCCCAGTTCTTGCAACTTGGAGACCGTCTACTGTGCAGTATGAGGCCGCGCGTTGTCGTGTAGGAGCAGCGGAGATGAGCGATTGACCAATTCTGGTTGGAGATGTGCCAGCTTCTCCATCATTGTGTTCAGTTCTTCACAGTACACATCTGCAGTAATGCTCACCCCGTCTGGTAAGAAGCTGTGATGAATCATACCGGCGCTAGACCACCAAACAGTGACCATCACTTTTCTAGGGGTAAGTTTTCGTTTAGGGCATTGTTTAGGTGCTGAACCAGGATCCAACCAACTTGCTGAGCGATTGCGGTTATCAAACAGAATCCATATTTCATCGCAGGTAGATAACAATGCGGTTCAAAATTCCTTCATTTGTGTGTCTGTAGAGCAGTGCAAGGCACGTCGTCACGTCTGGCGATCATTGAGTTCGTGGGGCACCCATTTGTCAAGCTTTTTTACCTTGCCAATTTGACGCAAATGGACCAATATTGTTTTGATGCTAACGTCGAAAGCTGCTGCTAATTCAGCCGTAGATTGTGTATCATCAGCTTCCACAATCGCCTTTAATTCGTCATTGTCGACCAAAGTCTTCGGACGACCGCGAGTTTCATTTTTCAGGTCGAAATTTCCGAGTGCCGCGTTGCTGCCACGACGGTACTCATATTCCATAATTACTCGAATTTTTAACGTATCCATGATGACGAAAAAGATTGAAATGCGATGAAAATGTAACACTAATCAATAAACAAATGACTACTTTTGGAAAAAGAATTCCATGTTTTTAAAATAAAATTAATTTGAAATTAGAATTCTTAGCCAAACAAAAATTATTTTGATTTGAAATGGCCAGTACTGCAGAACGGCAATTTCATAGGTAAAGACCTATTATTAAAATATTTATTTGCCAAAACCGAGATCCATACATAGTCTACCAAAATATTTCATAAATTTATTGTCATAATTACAGAAGCTAGAAACCTGGACAGACAGACAGACAGACGGACGGACAGAGCGAAACTATAAGGGTTCTGTTATGATTTTATTTCCACAGTTATCATATTCAAAGTAAATAGCTGAGCAAGCGGTCTCACGCTTGCACAATTTCATACATCATCATATAATTTTCCTTTGTTCATTTTTAATGAATAACAAGCAGAGTAGATTTAAACTTCGGCGCGACAAAACATTTTTGTGTTATTTTTCCTTAATAAATTTTAGTTTGTGAAATAAACTTTTTTTTTTTAATCTAAGCCTGGCCCACTCCGTAACAGTTCCCTTAAGTATTACGGTACCCTAAAAAGAAGGAAATGAAATGACATATTAATTTTTGCTAACGTTTGGATAAAATTGGATCCGAACAGATTAGCTCACTTACCTCGCTCTCTGGGAAGGCGGGGCACACACCATTACGCGGCAGGCTGCCGTCCTGGCAGATACAGACGTGTGACGTCACGTCGGGCACGCACACGTTGGCGCAGTGCGCGGTGCGGCACGCGTGCGGCGCGGCGGGCTGCGTGGCCTCGTGACGCAGTGCGAACGTGAAGGCCGGCGCGCGCGCCACCTTGAGCGAGATAAGGTTTTATTTTTTTACTTTGCTATTTAAGCATAATAACAAGATAATATGATAGATAAAAAATACATGAAATAATTGTAGTAGATAAATGCAATAAGCTAAGCCAATTCCGTCCCGTTGTACGATTTGTCGAACTCTAACACTCCTTTCGTAATATTTTAATACCTACCTATTTTTTTTTTCAATACATTTGACGAGGCTCATACTGCACTTGGCATCTATGCTAGCCTCATAGTTAAGTTCCCACTTACCTATATGTAACGAAAAAAAATCAAGCTTTTAAAAGTAATGGCCCGAAATTGACCCAGAATCGACAGCAATGTAATGGTTGCCAATGTGTTCACTTTAAATTACATTTGTTGTCACCAAAAGGGCATCCCGAAAAACGCCGGGTATAGAAGCTATGAGGTCGGTGTAGGTAGTAGGTGTAAGTGTAGTATTTGGTGTTGAAATTGTAGGTATACTCGTACATATTACGCCTACAGTTTCAATGTACGGAGATACGATTTCTTGCGGAAGTTCCGTAATTGTGGAAGCGGAAAGAAAGCTCCGTTACTACTCTAATCTATGCCTACACCTACCCACCTACAACTGCAACCTTACAACATACTCCTACAGTTCCTACACCAACAAATACATCTACACCTACATCTCCCCAACTATGATTTTGGATTTTATTCTTGCTCATAACTTCTATACCCGGCGTATTTCAGAGTAGCCTCTTTGATGACATTAAATATGATTTAAAGTGAACCCAATTGGGCAAACATTTAATTGCTGCCGACGCTGGGATTTTTTAGTACGAATTTTGAACGTGCCCTTTGGCTATGTAGCCCAAAACATCCTAATTTTACTTCTTATAATTCTTGTAAAATATTTAGTTAAGACGCACCGTGCCGCACGCGTGGGCGCCAAACAGCTCGCAGCGGGAGAGCGCGCCGCCGCTCACGAAGTACGCGTGCGCCTCGAACAGCGCCAGCCCCTGTAGGCGCCGCAGGTGACCGTCCACGGACACCACCGTCGACCTGGAATGGGAGTATTGTAATGGCCGAAAGTATGAAACCAAGTGCTAGGAATTTTTTTTTGATACTTCAGTGATACGATTCCCTATAGACAATTTAGGCAATAAGTCATAAAACTCTTGTACCCACCTCTAAATTTTTATAGGTGATTCCTTTAATTACAATTAGAGTTAGTAATATACTATAAGGGTCGGCTCACACCGAGACGCGCCGCGCCGCGGCATTTCACAAAAGAATATACACGTTTCATCGCAGGAGCGGCGCCGCGCTGCGAAATTCAAACTCTTGCAATAAAACATTTATCTTTATGTGTAGTGAATGAAGTTCAATTTTGAATCTCCATCATAAAAATGCCGCGCCGCGTCGCATTTCGGTGTGAACTGGTGCTGATAGACAAAGCAGTGTGTGTGAACATATTTAACTTTAGTTGCCATCATTATATCACTGCATTCTGCGACGAAATAAGTGATTTAAGATAAAATAAAATAATAGTATTTAAAATGCAACATGATCTTTTTTGAAAGTTAGAAAAAGATAAAAAGAACTTGGAAAAAAGAAAAAGATTAAGAAAACGTAATCGAGGAACCTCCTTATTCTGTACACAATATACATAGTATTTCGTATTACTTTTGTTCCAAATCGATATGACAAAAGGTACACTCACAATGCGTTTCCCTGGTAGTCCACCTGCAGTATAGCGGACGTCTGAGGGCTGGCAATATACAGTATCTTGGCGGGCACGTCAGCCGCCAGCCCGCTGCAGGACGGTACAGCAGCCAGGTCACGCGTGTTCCGCCCGGCCAGGTCCGCCGCGCGTACCGCCGCGTCCTCGGGGCGAGTGAGGCAGTAGAACAGGAGACGGTTAACCGGGTCCACTTCTAGGGCTGCCACCTGGATGTCAATATATAGGTAATTTTTTAGATGTATTAAGATTGAATATTAATCAGTTGACTAGTTACACTTCTAGGGCTGCCACCTGGATGTCAATATATAAAGTAAGGCCAACGAGACGAGATAAAAAACGTAAATAAACGGACCGCTACTGAGTTGCATTATGAATGTGAGTTAATATTATATCTGTCCTTATCACTCGTATGCAATAATTACGTCAGTTGGTCGACGACAGCTGTCGTAGCGTGTTTCGTGGTACAGGAAAGCGGTCAGTGCCGCAGTTGTCAACATTTGGTCCGCCAAACAATTGTGAACAAGTTCATTCCTGTTTGGATTGCGTTCGAAGTGATACATATTTTTTCGTCTCCGTATTTACTTGGTTTTTTGTTGTTATTATTCCGTTTCGGTTAGGTTTATTTTTTATTTTTGCTGTTATTGTGAGTGTTTAGTTGTTGATTTTAATTATGGAATCACAGCCTGGCGGCTCTAGACAACCTTTGAAAGAAATCAATTCACCACGCAAAAAGCGTCAAAAGGTAAGTTAATTAATTAATTCATTTGCACTTGAACCATTACCATAATTTTCCATACCAAAAAAGATTCTTTTTATATAATAATAAGAAAATAGTCTAAAATTTACCATTCCTCACATTTTTTTTATTTACAGCGGACGTATTTTACATCTAATGAAAAAGGAATGGTCGTTAATGTGCACACATACGTGAAGCAAACTTGGCCTACTGATGAATATCCGTACAAAACAAGTATAATAGAGAAAACAGCGAGTTGCTCGCTGAGAGTCGCTGTTTTCTCCATTATGGGCATCGGTGTCGCTTCCGTATATAGAATTATAAAAGAATATGCAACAACTGGGAATGTACAAAGCCCATCAACAACCAAAAAAAGGGTCACATTCTCGGAAAAAGTGGACGAGTTTGATAAACAGGCCATACGAAAGAAAGTTCATAGCTTTTATCTGAAAAGCGAATTACCTACATTAAAAAAAGTACTCCAAGCTGTCAATGATGATGAAGAATTACCTAACTTTAAGAGATCGACATTTCAGAAAATACTTAAACATTTAAAATTTAAGTATATAAAACGACAAAGAAACAATGCTTTAATAGACAGAGACGACATTATACTATGGCGAATGAATTACTTAAGAAAGATTAAAAAATACCGAACGGAGAATCGCTCTATATTCTATATGGATGAAACATGGGTGAATGCAGGTTTGTCAAATAATTGTGCCTTTATTATGTTAATAAATACTAGCTTTCGCCCTTACTTTACTTACTGCCTCCGTTGCTGAGTGGGCTGAGCGTGGGCTCTTAATCTGGAGGTCTCGGGTTCGCTTCCCGCAGGGGACACACATACTAAAAAGTCACTTTATTTGTTGTTCTCTCGTTGGGTTTCTGGGATCGATAAGCCTTGCAGCCCACAAAATAAGAAGATGACTTACTAAAATAATTAGAATTTTCGGCAGTGCATATCACTGGTAATGTAAAACTTATTTCGTTTTCAGGGCACACTGTTTCAAAAACTTACGTGGATACTACAATAACTTCAAAACGGCAAGCTTTTATGGAGGGACTGAGTACGGGTGCAAAGAACCCTACTTCAAAGGGCAGACGACTGATTGTGGTGCATATGGGAAATGAAAATGGTTTCACAGAGGGGGCTGATGATGTATTTGAGTCAAAAAAAGCAAGTTTTCAAGAATGGCTGCGTAATAAAGAACTAAGCTATGATGAAAAAGACGTAAAGGCAGAACTTTTAAAGAAAGTGAATGACGTAAAGGCGAACTACCAAAGATACGCTGTGGATGAGCTCGCCAAAAAAATTAGGTGGAAGTCCTAAGACTGCCACCTTATCATTGCGAGCTCAATCCCATTGAACTCGTATGGGCTGACATAAAGGGACACATAGCTCGCAATAATACTACATTTAAATTTGAAGATCTGAAAACTGCTACAAGAGGGGATCCAACGTGTATCTGCTGATAAATGGCGAAATTATGTGGATCATGTAATAAAAGTCGAGGACAATTTTTATAGCAATATTGACAACATGATTGATAATACAATAGATAGTTTTATCATAAACACAGCTGACTCGGACTCTTCCGACGAATCATCTTTGTCTAGTACAGACGACCGCGATTAAAATTCGAACTTTATCATAATTTATTCAAATAAAAATGTTTTGAACCCCTGAAAATTTGTTTACATTCTTTATCTCGTCTGGTTGGCCTTACTTTAGGTAATTTTTAGATGTATTGCGATTGAATATTAATCAGTTGACTATTTCCACTTCTAGGGTTGCCACCTGGATGTAAATATATAGGTAATGTTTTAGATGTATTGCGATTGAATATTAACCAGTTGACTAGTTCCACTTCTAGGGCTGCTATCTGAAGGTAAATATCCATAATGTTTTAGATAGTGAAATTAAGCTTTGTCTAATTAGCCGGATAATATTTTCAAAAGCATCAATAAATTGTAATTATACAAATACTAATGGCTGGTTTCTGAGGTAGTTTGTCTATTCATTAGCGCTATTGGTTCGATAGCGGGTTTTTTAATAAAAAAGTTACAGATATACACTAAGTATAAATAAACTGACCAATGAGGTCCGTTTATCGATTCCCTAACTAGTAATTGACACAGCTACTGATAGATGGCGCTGACACAGAAAGCAATTTAAAAAAAAATACAAAAAATATTGTTCTTCTCAGTTGTAGTAGTTTGAAGCTCCATTTCAATGCCAAAGTAAGAAATGTTTTTCATAAAACTACTTACTTGAATTTCCGATTTATAGCAAAATAAACTTTATCCTCAAATTTAAAAAAGATTTCATCTGGTGACCTGAGCATAAATCTGAAATAATTAATGCTCGTGTTGCCTGTGAGCATTTCGCGGGTCGCCGGGTCGTACCTGCGTGTCGGGGTTGAGGCGCTTAATGGTGGCGCAGCGCTTGCGCGCGACGTGGCAGACGCGCACGCGCACGCGCCCGCCGCCGTCCGCGAAGTACACGTTGTCCGTCACCCAATCCACGCTCAACTAAGTAAAATGATTTTTTTTTGTTTAAAATCAATATTTTTTCTCCTTTTAGTATATTTATTATATTATTATTGCTAACACATTTTAAGAAAGTAATTAATACAAAAAGTCTCCGGTATTCTCACTCTCTCGGCAAAATAAACTCAAACGTTATTTCATGCCAGTTTTCTGAGAGGCCGTGGTATTTCCCCAAATAAGCATTACTGATCTGCGGACCTACTAAACAATCACCAGTGATGATAATGATTAGATACTATATTATTAAATAATTTATTATTACAATCTATTGTAGTAGTCGGCGGAAAAAATGTAGCAGTAAGCATTAAATATAATACTAAAGTGATGATGATGATCTCGAATATAATTTTGGCAATAGCAAAATTTCAAAGACATTTATATCGGTGTACAAAATTATGAGGAGTACCTATGCCACCATAATAATATATTTTGTGTATCGTGAGCAGATGGTGGTGATGATGATTACCGTAAGTGAAATAATAGCTTGAGCTTGCAGTGCTTTAAACAATGCCGACATTTCTAAACGTGTAGCTATAAGGAGTCAGGAGTTCTATTCAGTACTTTTGGATCCAGATACTACCTTGGTGCAAAATCTTACTTTTTTGTAGCTTGGACTACTTCAGAACAACTCAAAATATCTATGTGTGTTGATATAAATTTCGAGGAGTCCCTTCGATTCCTCATGGGCCCATCATCAGGTCACCGCTTTGGTGTCCAAAGAACTAATTTGGGATTATACCCTTTACATGAAAAAAATAACATTCAAAATCGGTCCACAGGCGGCGGAGTAATCGTTAAACATACAAAAAATATACATACACAAATATATAACAGAGTATAAGTATCTAGCTGAATTTATTTAGTAAAAATATAATTTTATTTAGTATTTTTAGGTAAATATTTAAAAATATTTTAAATTATGCAAGGACTACTAAATAAATTCAGCTACATACTTATACTCTGTTCCGATTTAATGTAATCTAAGTGTAAACAATACGGGCGGCTATAATGCTACCAATTTCAATGTCACTTATTCACCGCGTAATAAAGGAATACATTATACAATGACACATTCACTTGGTCAAGTATAATTTTTGACGTGATACCGTCTTATAAATCGACGAACTCCGGCTGCACGCGCGAAATATTGTCACGTTCCGCTTGATTGTCACGTTCCGCATGAGCCGAGCGTGCAAGCGAGAGCGCGGAACAAGCGATAGAGAGGCACGATCGGCCTAAGCGTTCGGCGCTTGTGATGACGTTATCACGTAAAATTATCATACGTAAACCGACTTAACGGACAACCATTTTTTGTTTACATTTAGATGTCGGCCACCTGCTGTCTTGCTGGTGAAACACCAAATTCACAACGGCTATAAATACGACCTCTGGTGGCGTCACAGTAGCGTCCTAGTGGGCGAGAACGTTTTAAGTTGTAACTTAGGAGTCGGGAAGTACCTTAGTAGGTTTCCCGATGTTGGTGACGACGGTGGTGGCCAGCACGACGTTGGTGTCCACTTTCCGTATCACCTCCACTATTTTCTCTCCGTCGTACGATGCAATGTACAATTTTTCTTTTCTAAAATAGTAATAATATGGTATTTGGTTACTGGTAATAACATTACCCAGTAGGGATATGACACGATCTCGGATCTTAAGAACTTAAGAACGTAACATTGACCGTAACGTAAAATAAACAAAAGAGACAGACAAAACAAATAGTCGCGAAAGAGAGATAAGTCCTCTCTTTCACACTGAAACTCACAGTACGTTATAGGCGATGTCGGTGACGGTGTGGTTGTGCGGGTCGTCGTACACAGGCTCGTGGTGGTGCGAGCGGGACAGCGCGCGCACGCCACCGCCCGCGCCGTACAGCAGCGTCAGCGCGCCCGCCGCCGCCTTGCACGAGCGACGGTCCGGCCTGCGACATTAGTAGTCATAATACTGTATCAAGCTTGACCAGGAAAATAAAAAACCTGCACACTGAAAGTGCTTCATTTTTATTGCAGTAACACTAGGAAAAGCTGGGATGTGAATGGCTAAATCTCGAAGACTTGACAACATACTTTTTTTTTTTTATGTATTTATTCAAGGATTTTACATAATTGTTTTCTTATTCTAAAAACCGCCAAACTGCATATCAGTTTGTTGGCGATATTTGTAACATAACATAACCTATATATATATATATATATATATATATATATATATATATATATATATATATATATATATATATATATATATATTATATTTATATATATATATATATCTAATTAAACAATATAACACACAATAATAAACTATTAATAAACTAAAAATTAAATAACAAAATATTTTTCTTCTTTTATGAAACAAAACAAAACCTTATAGTGTAGCATAATAATTTTAACATAATATAAAGTAAGCTTAAAATTAATAACAACAATCAATGATTAATTATGTGCTCTTAATACGAAAACAGTTCAATCAATTACTAGTACTGATGAATCAATGTATAATCCAAAGAACAATATCAGTAATAATACTTACAGAAGTTAATGTAAAAGAAGAAGAAGTGTCCCTATTCAAGATCCCAGGTTATATAGTTTACCCAAATACAAGGAAAAATAAAAGAGGTGGAGGAATATTGGTGTATGTTAAAGAAGATATACCATTCACTGTAGAAATGCCATTACTAATTGCAACCGAGATAACACATGGGAAATTAAAGAATGGAGATAATACAACAAATATATTAGCTATATACAGGCCACCAAATACAAACAAAATAACTTTTATATCAGAGATAGACACAATATTAAAGAAAATACCACCATCCGAAGAAATAGTAGTAATTGGAGATACAAATATTGACATATCACAAGACGACAACACGTTTGCAACAGCTTACAAAACTATGCTGTGTCAAAGTGGCCTGGATTCTGCAATACCTGCATCAGAAACGACGCGCGAAGCCATCGTAGACGGCCGGGTGACGACGTCGAATATCGACCATGTATTTGTACGAGCTAGTCGCGGTAGAATGATTGACGCCCATACACATTTATTAAATTGTACCTTATCAGACCACTACATGGTTGGAATTAATCTTATGAAAAAGGACAATATAATTTTAAGCAATAAAAGTAATAGTAATTGTAAACTTAAAAATAAAACCGTTTTAGATGACAAAAAAGTTAGCGAAGGTCTAAAATTAATAAATTGGTCGGAATTGATGCAAGAAAATTGCCCTATTGTATTGTATGACAAAATTTACAACATTTTCACAAATATTTATAATAAAAGTCAGATTGATAAAAAATTAACTACTAAAAGAATAACACAGCCGTGGATAGATTTAGACCTTAGGAAAAAACTAGAACATAGAGATACACTTTTTAGAATATGGAAATCATCACCTAACAATATGAATAACAGACTGATTTACACAAGATATAGAAATAAAGTTAATAAATTAATAGATATTGCTAAAAACAACTACAGGAAAAAAGAAATTGATGATTGTAAAAATGATTTTAGAAAAATTTGGAGTAATATAAATAATTGGTTAGGAAATACTAAAAAAAGTTTAGACGATGTTATTATAAAATACTTAGGAAAGACTGATATAATGCACAATATATGTAATAAGTTTTCGGAAACCTTTACTAAAGAAATACAGAACATTAAGCATAAATGCAATAGTAATTTTTTGAATAGAAGTTCTTATGCAGTACCGAGTAATAAGTCCTTTTATTTTAAGAAAGTAAAGGCTTATACAATAGAAAATCATATAGATAAATTAGATTGTAAGAAAGCGCCTGGTATAGATAGAATAAGAGTACAAGATATAAAACAAGTAAAAAAAGAAATAAGTGTTGTATTGGCTAAATTTATTAATATGTGTGTAGAAAAAGGAGTATATCCAAGCCTGCTGAAAAAATCTTTAATCCGTCCTATTTATAAACAGGGAAGTCATCTAGACTATAGTAATTATAGACCAATTGCAATATTATCTGTTATCAATAAGATTGTAGAAAAAGTTATAGTAGGTCAGGTAAGTCAGTATTTAGAACAACACAAAGTAATATCGAACGCGCAGCATGGGTTCCGGCGCGGGCGCAGCACTGCCACAGCCCTCGCAGAGTTCACCGACTTCATCAACGGCAGCCTCAACGAAGGTAAATTGGTAGGTGCTTTGTTTATTGATTTTAAGAAGGCTTTCGATACCCTGGATCACAACGTTCTCTTACAAGCAATGGATGACTGTGGTATCAGAGGCCCTGTCAAAAAGTGGTTTAAATGTTACCTAGAAGACCGCTTTCTTCGTACCCAGATAGACGGAGAAACTGGGGATGAGGTAAGCGTAACTGATGGTGTGCCCACTGGATCAGTCTATGGTCCAGTTGGATACACCATGCACGTAAATAATTTAATAAACGTCATAAAATACTGTAAAACATTTATGTTTGCTGATGATATGTGCTTATTATTCGCAACAAAAACCTTGACAGACGCAAAACGCTACATGCAAATAGACTTAGAAAATATAACCAAGTGGGCACATGATAACGGAATTATTATAAATTTCAGTAAGACTAAAGTTATGCATATTATTTCACCTTATAGTAAATATCCAAAGAATAATAATATGAATATCGATATAATTGGTCATAGCTACGAATGCTTACACAGTAATAAATATAATTGTCAATGTACGCAAATCGAAATAGTAAATAAATACAGATACTTAGGACTAATAGTAGACACCAATCTTAGTTGGAAAGGACAAGTGAATGAAGTGAGTAATAGATTACAATCAATTTTGGGAAAGTTTTTTCACCTGAGCAAGTTTCTAAGTAGGAAATGATTGTATGTAGTCTATTACGCACTTGCAGATTCACTCATCAGCTACGGCATTAGCAGCTATGGACTAACATTTAAGACTCATCTAGACAAAATTAAACTACTACAAGTTAGACTAATTAAATATTTTGCAAGTAAAAAAGTTAAATTAACGTGCAAAGATAATTATGACAAATTATTCAATAAATACGAAATTTTGCCAGTTCACGCAAAAGTAGAATATTTAATAGCATTAGAACAATACAACATAGAAACTCATAAGATATTAATAGATCATCACCAACATAACACGAGAAATATTACACAGGGCAAATATATAATACCGGCAATAAAAAACTACTATGGCCAAAGAACTAGGAGATATTTGACTCCTAGTATATACAATAAAATTGATTTTATAAGGGGTGACAGTAAAAAACTAAGTAAAACTAAGTTAAAGCAAAAATTGAAAAGTTATTTTTTGGAAAAAGGCTGTATATAGTATATTTAAATAGTAATAAATTTTCTTTTATAAGAGCACATAATTAATCATTGATTGTTGTTATTAATTTTAAGCTTACTTTATATTATGTTAAAATTATTATGCTACACTATAAGGTTTTGTTTTGTTTCATAAAAGAAGAAAAATATTTTGTTATTTAATTTTTAGTTTATTAATAGTTTATTATTGTGTGTTATATTGTTTAATTAGATATATATATATATAAATATAATATATATATATATATATATATATATATATATATATTATATTTATATATTATATTTATATATATATATATTATATATTATATATATATATATATAAATATAATATATAATATATATAATATATAATATTATATATTATATATTATATTATATTTATATATATATATATATTATATATATTTTATATATATATATATATATATATATATATATATATATATATATATATATATATATATATATATATCTAATTAAACAATATAACACACAATAATAAACTATTAATAAACTAAAAATTAAATAACAAAATATTTTTCTTCTTTTATGAAACAAAACAAAACCTTATAGTGTAGCATAATAATTTTAACATAATATAAAGTAAGCTTAAAATTAATAACAACAATCAATGATTAATTATGTGCTCTTATAAAAGAAAATTTATTACTATTTAAATATACTATATACAGCCTTTTTCCAAAAAATAACTTTTCAATTTTTGCTTTAACTTAGTTTTACTTAGTTTTTTACTGTCACCCCTTATAAAATCAATTTTATTGTATATACTAGGAGTCAAATATCTCCTAGTTCTTTGGCCATAGTAGTTTTTTATTGCCGGTATTATATATTTGCCCTGTGTAATATTTCTCGTGTTATGTTGGTGATGATCTATTAATATCTTATGAGTTTCTATGTTGTATTGTTCTAATGCTATTAAATATTCTACTTTTGCGTGAACTGGCAAAATTTCGTATTTATTGAATAATTTGTCATAATTATCTTTGCACGTTAATTTAACTTTTTTACTTGCAAAATATTTAATTAGTCTAACTTGTAGTAGTTTAATTTTGTCTAGATGAGTCTTAAATGTTAGTCCATAGCTGCTAATGCCGTAGCTGATGAGTGAATCTGCAAGTGCGTAATAGACTACATACAATCATTTCCTACTTAGAAACTTGCTCAGGTGAAAAAACTTTCCCAAAATTGATTGTAATCTATTACTCACTTCATTCACTTGTCCTTTCCAACTAAGATTGGTGTCTACTATTAGTCCTAAGTATCTGTATTTATTTACTATTTCGATTTGCGTACATTGACAATTATATTTATTACTGTGTAAGCATTCGTAGCTATGACCAATTATATCGATATTCATATTATTATTCTTTGGATATTTACTATAAGGTGAAATAATATGCATAACTTTAGTCTTACTGAAATTTATAATAATTCCGTTATCATGTGCCCACTTGGTTATATTTTCTAAGTCTATTTGCATGTAGCGTTTTGCGTCTGTCAAGGTTTTTGTTGCGAATAATAAGCACATATCATCAGCAAACATAAATGTTTTACAGTATTTTATGACGTTTATTAAATTATTTACGTGCATGGTGTATCCAACTGGACCATAGACTGATCCAGTGGGCACACCATCAGTTACGCTTACCTCATCCCCAGTTTCTCCGTCTATCTGGGTACGAAGAAAGCGGTCTTCTAGGTAACATTTAAACCACTTTTTGACAGGGCCTCTGATACCACAGTCATCCATTGCTTGTAAGAGAACGTTGTGATCCAGGGTATCGAAAGCCTTCTTAAAATCAATAAACAAAGCACCTACCAATTTACCTTCGTTGAGGCTGCCGTTGATGAAGTCGGTGAACTCTGCGAGGGCTGTGGCAGTGCTGCGCCCGCGCCGGAACCCATGCTGCGCGTTCGATATTACTTTGTGTTGTTCTAAATACTGACTTACCTGACCTACTATAACTTTTTCTACAATCTTATTGATAACAGATAATATTGCAATTGGTCTATAATTACTATAGTCTAGATGACTTCCCTGTTTATAAATAGGACGGATTAAAGATTTTTTCAGCAGGCTTGGATATACTCCTTTTTCTACACACATATTAATAAATTTAGCCAATACAACACATTTCTTTTTTTACTTGTTTTATATCTTGTACTCTTATTCTATCTATACCAGGCGCTTTCTTACAATCTAATTTATCTATATGATTTTCTATTGTATAAGCCTTTACTTTCTTAAAATAAAAGGACTTATTACTCGGTACTGCATAAGAACTTCTATTCAAAAAATTACTATTGCATTTATGCTTAATGTTCTGTATTTCTTTAGTAAAGGTTTCCGAAAACTTATTACATATATTGTGCATTATATCAGTCTTTCCTAAGTATTTTATAATAACATCGTCTAAACTTTTTTTAGTATTTCCTAACCAATTATTTATATTACTCCAAATTTTTCTAAAATCATTTTTACAATCATCAATTTCTTTTTTCCTGTAGTTGTTTTTAGCAATATCTATTAATTTATTAACTTTATTTCTATATCTTGTGTAAATCAGTCTGTTATTCATATTGTTAGGTGATGATTTCCATATTCTAAAAAGTGTATCTCTATGTTCTAGTTTTATCCTAAGGTCTAAATCTATCCACGGCTGTGTTATTCTTTTAGTAGTTAATTTTTTATCAATCTGACTTTTATTATAAATATTTGTGAAAATGTTGTAAATTTTGTCATACAATACAATAGGGCAATTTTCTTGCATCAATTCCGACCAATTTATTAATTTTAGACCTTCGCTAACTTTTTTGTCATCTAAAACGGTTTTATTTTTAAGTTTACAATTACTATTACTTTTATTGCTTAAAATTATATTGTCCTTTTTCATAAGATTAATTCCAACCATGTAGTGGTCTGATAAGGTACAATTTAATAAATGTGTATGGGCGTCAATCATTCTACCGCGACTAGCTCGTACAAATACATGGTCGATATTCGACGTCGTCACCCGGCCGTCTACGATGGCTTCGCGCGTCGTTTCTGATGCAGGTATTGCAGAATCCAGGCCACTTTGACACAGCATAGTTTTGTAAGCTGTTGCAAACGTGTTGTCGTCTTGTGATATGTCAATATTTGTATCTCCAATTACTACTATTTCTTCGGATGGTGGTATTTTCTTTAATATTGTGTCTATCTCTGATATAAAAGTTATTTTGTTTGTATTTGGTGGCCTGTATATAGCTAATATATTTGTTGTATTATCTCCATTCTTTAATTTCCCATGTGTTATCTCGGTTGCAATTAGTAATGGCATTTCTACAGTGAATGGTATATCTTCTTTAACATACACCAATATTCCTCCACCTCTTTTATTTTTCCTTGTATTTGGGTAAACTATATAACCTGGGATCTTGAATAGGGACACTTCTTCTTCTTTTACATTAACTTCTGTAAGTATTATTACTGATATTGTTCTTTGGATTATACATTGATTCATCAGTACTAGTAATTGATTGAACTGTTTTCGTATTGATCTAATATTTAAGTGAATTATATTCATATTGTTTTTTGAGAACTGCTGGGACCATGAGCTTATGTCTCCATATTTTTTGTATTGTAAGTCGGATAGATCCGAATCTGCATTTAACATATCGAATGTTGCCGTTTAGGAAATCGCTTGATGTTATTCTATGCTTTGTAAGTTATTGTTTATGTGCTGGTTTTATAGGATTGTTGTCTTTGGTCTGAGATAATAACTTAATATCATTTTCATTTCTTACACGGATTACCTTCTCATTCTCATTTTATTTTATCAGTATGTTACTATTTTGAATCCATATATATTTGTAGCGATGTTTGAGTTCATTTCTAGTTTCCCAAAACAGTAATCTGGTCGATTTCGTTATATCCTCATTAATGTAAATTGGCGTTTTGTTATCATTGCCATAGACGTCGCTGTTTGTCAGGCGAGTCTTCCGTTTTTGCAGCCATTGCTCACGAGATTGTTTTGTTTTTAATTTAACTATCACCGGACGTGGTCTATCTACTCCCATCTTTGGCATACTATAGGATCCAATCCTTTCAACTTCTTCTATTTATTCTGGATTTAAGTCAAGTTTCAAAGCAATATTTTTAACAACTTCATTAATGTTTTCATCTTCTTCGTTTTTGCAAAGGCACGCAATTTCTATATTTTTTCCTTTTTCTTTCTTTTCTAGGATATTTACTCTCTCCTTTAATGCAGAATTACATTTCTCTAAATATATATTTTTGTTTTCTATGGCTTTAAGTTTATTTTCGGCTGTCTTTTTAAATTCTAGCATTTCTTGGTACTGCTCGGCATAAAAATCTACAGTCTCAGTCAATTCATCGATTTTCTTCTCTAACTTAAAGATTACCTCCAGCTTCTTATTCATTTCCATAAGTAGAGATTCTACACTACTAGCCTTTTGCAGATCTATAGTTGTCGCTTCGCTACTAATTTTTGAGCTAGATCCCTGACAATCATCACATATTTGTTTGTAAAACTTTCTTCTTTACGCATCTCTTATGGAAAATACTGTCACACATTCCTTTCCACTTCAAAATATAATCTTTGGACGTTGATAAGAACAGCTTACATTTTTTGCACTGCACCATTTTGCCGTATCTCCTCTATTTGTATTGAAGCAAAAGTATGGTTTTTCACATGCACCGCATCAAAGCAATTTATTGTCAGTTCAAATTTAAATTATATTTATATAATCAAGCGGAAGAATATTATTTACACATGCAATCACAAATGTTCAAGTGCAGAATAAGCAAAGTTTGTAGTTTTGTAATATTAATAAATTATTAGTTCGATATTGAAGGCCATAAGGTCACTGCACTCCACGCGTCCTCGAAGCGCCCGCCGGCTCGGGCCGTGCGTCAGGCGACCGTTTGAATTTTTTTTCAAATAAAAACGATGTTTTCTCGGGAACCGTAAGGAGTTCAGTACATATATTAACACAGTTTTGAAGCTTGATTTACACAGATTCTATTAGTATATAATTCTATTGTAAACATTAACTTTTACCACTAGTTTAGATTTAAAATTTACGGAGCAAAATGATACGCGCCTACACTCTGTGACGACTCAAACACACACTACTATTATACATTTGAAAGTTATGGATGGATGGAAGTTTGTTACTCTTTCACGCAAAAACTACTGAACGGATTTTGATAAAATTTGGTATGGTAGTAGTTAAAGCTCTGGATTAACACATAAGCTTCTTTTAATCCCGAAAAAGTACAGTGTTCCCATGGGATACTGTATTTACGCGGGCGGAGCAGTGGGCAAAAGCTAGTTAATGATATTTCAATTTAGTTTCGTAATCTTCCGCAACATAGCGAGGTATACGTACCTGAGCGTGTACCCGGAGTGGCAGGAGCAGAGGAAGGAGCCGGGCGTGTTGCGGCAGGCGTGCGCGCACACCCGCTCGCCGCACTCGTCCACGTCCTCGCAGCGCTCGCCGCGCGCGCCGCGACGTACGAACCCGAGTGGGCACGTGCAACGGCCACCGTGCGGGCTGCGCGCGCAGCCGTGCGTGCAGTTCATCATACATGGGGTCGCTAAGAATAATGAAGTATTGCAGGCACAAATAAGTAAGCATAAATAAATATAATATGCATAAAGTATAATGCATACATTTTCCATATAGACATGGCTATCAATCAAACATACAAAACATTCAAACTCTATGTTATGTTCAGATATAATTTAATCTGAACGTAAACAAAAATACGATAGCGCAATAAAAGGTGCGCGAGTTTCTTACGCCGATTCTTCTCGCCGGCCTAGTTCGCTAACCGGAGGTAGGCATCATGTATACCGACGTTCAAAAAGTGTATAAAAATACCAACTTTGAATAAATATTTTTGACTTTGACTTTAATTTGCTTTAAAGCAATTTAAATGTCACTTATTTACCGTACAATGAAGAAATACAATGAGACATGAATTTGGTTGAATATAATCGTTTCGTTTACGTTTAGAATAATTTGGATATGAACATAGTATAAGGCCGTGCTTGCACAAAGACTTGGTGGGAGCTTCGTCATGGCCCAGATACTCTGGATGACAACTCACAGCAAAGGCCGTTCTCGTCGGAGCCGTCGCTGCAGTCAGGCGCGCCGTCGCACACCTGCCCCCAGTCCACGCACTGGCTGTTGTTGCAGCGGTAGCCGCGCGCGCACTCCGCGTCCTCCAGAGCTAGTAGTTTCTGTAGAAGCACTCCCGTCTTGTTCACTGCAATACAAAATAAAAACAAATGTATTAAGGCCATGTGCTATTAGATCTACAAATGAAGGTGGTGTCTGGAATTTTCTCAACCGTTTTTCTGAGAGGCCATCAGTTGTCTTCATCCAGCACAATTGTTGCAGTACAGCTTTAATACTGTTAAAAATAATCGAACCATGAGCCAAACCGTAGTACAAGCGTAGGCAATCTCTGTATGTTCCGCTAGAAACTACAGCAGTCAGAGATAACAAACCATCGTAATGGTCCCTCACCCCTAGCGCAGCGGTCAGAGGTCTCGTCGGCGTCCTGCTAGAAACTACAGCAGTCAGAGTTAACAAACCATCGTAATGGTCCCTCACCTCTAGCGCAGCGGTCAGGGGTCTCGTCGGCGTCCTGCTAGAAACTACAGCAGTCAGAGATAAGAAACCATCGTAATGGTCCCTCACCCCTAGCGCAGCGGTCAGAGGTCTCGTCGGCGTCCTGCTAGAAACTACAGCAGTCAGAGATAACAAACCATCGTAATGGTCCCTCACCTCTAGCGCAGCGGTCAGGGGTCTCGTCGGCGTCCTGCTAGAAACTACAGCAGTCAGAGATAAGAAACCATCGTAATGGTCCCTCACCTCTAGCGCAGCGGTCAGGGGTCTCGTCGGCGTCCTGCTAGAAACTACAGCAATCAGAGATAACAAACCATCGTAATGGTCCCTCACCTCTAGCGCAGCGGTCAGGGGTCTCGTCGGCGTCCTGCTAGAAACTACAGCAGTCAGAGATAACAAACCATCGTAATGGTCCCTCACCTCTAGCGCAGCGGTCAGGGGTCTCGTCGGCGTCCTGCTAGAAACTACAGCAGTCAGAGATAACAAACCATCGACAATGATCCCTCACCCCTGGCGCAGCGGTCAGGCGTATCGTCGGCGTCTTGTTATTTTTTTATTCTGCCTCATAAACTCGACTATGATCTTATGGATTAAATAGTTGCTCACCCCTGGCGCAGGCGTCGGGCGTCTCGTCGGAGCCGTCGGCGCAGTCCCGCCAGCCGTTACAGACGCGCTGTAGCCCGACACAGCGCACCTCCTGTGCGCAGCCGAACCCCCCGCCCGCCGCGCACCGCACCTCGCACCCCGCCTCGTCGCTGCCGCCCGGGCAATCCACGCGACCGTTACACCTGTAATAGTTACATCATCATCATTATCACTATACTCTGTTCAGATACAATTTAATTCAAACATAAACAAAGAGACAAATTGTGCACTAAAATGCTACCAATTTAAATGACATTTATTGGCCTTTAGATAAGAGTTGGCGACTACAACATGTATACATGTTACGTTGTGTG
This sequence comes from Phengaris alcon alcon, assembly GCA_037179445.1. NCBI lineage: Eukaryota > Metazoa > Arthropoda > Insecta > Lepidoptera > Lycaenidae > Phengaris > Phengaris alcon. The sequence goes on from JAYRCH010000125.1 coordinate 522,782, forward strand.
ATGTCTATGAATAAACATGTCGTCCACGTCACATAATTCTTACATTCATAGACAGCACACAACGTAACATGTACATACATGTTGTAGGCACCAACTGTTATCTAACGGCGTATACTGTGCAATGAAAAATATTCGAATTACGTAAACAAAAAGTGTTTAGATTATTGTTACTTATAATGTCAGAGCGTAGCATTAATAACTCTCTCAACTCATGCGAACATGATCCGATCCGAAAAAAATCCGTTAGCCGAAGCTAACAAAAACATCATCCATCATTCAGTCACGTCACACGTCACATGCTTTAGTCAAACGAACTAATTTATACTCCATCAGACTACAACACTACAAGATAGAGTCTATATTATAATATGTAAGTGTTATAGTAACAAAATATATTTTAACTAATATGATATCCTTAAATTAATTTAAATTTTTTATTACAAAACAAATAATGACAACCACAGAGACAAACACAACTACGGCAATCGCAAGATTCTAATACTAAATCTATTGCACTTAGCGTCAGTTCACACCGAGACGTGGCGCTGCATTTTTGAGATTTTCTTGTGTAGTGAATGAGGTTCAATTTTGAATCGCTATCTTAAAAATGCAGCACCGCGTCGCGTCGGTTCTCGGCGTGAGCTGACCCTTAGTTGCTGACCTTCTGCCTATCTCCCCCACAGCTTCCCAATCCCCACCATGTGCCTACCAATGGCCACACAGTTAATACCGATGCGTTTAGAATGCAGTAGGAATATCTGAACAAATCTGACCGCGCCGTGTAGGGTAAGCAAATGCTCCTGTTGTGCTCGCACACAAACTCCCACGCCTCACACGCCACCTCCACTATCTGTGGATGGCGTGAAACAAGCACCATTCAATATTCGATTCAAATAATAATTTGCCAAATTTTAATTTTGTTTGTCATCAAGACTATGGTACTATTCGATTCGATCTTATAATATATATCGACGCTTTCACACCACGTCAATCAACAACACAAGTTCTCGAAGAACTTGTGTTACGGATGCCACGCAACGGGAATATATTTAGGTAATACTTTTATACTATACTTATATTTAAGATTTTTATTATAAAATACACATCCATGGCCCAGGAACACAGAAAACTTTTGTTCCCTGGCGGGATTCGAACCCTCGACCTCCGGCTGGAGTGCCAATGCGCTAACCACTGAGGCCGTCTTATCTATACTAATATTTTAAAGAGAAAACATATTTTGTTTGTTTGTTTGTATTTTTGCACTAGTTCAGACTAGATACTACAGAGCTGATTTTGATGAAATTTAGATTAGACCGCGGAGAAGAACATCGCCTACTTTTTATTGGCTTTTTATTGGCACGAGGTCGCGGGAAACGTCTAGTGGGTCATGAGGGAATGTTGATATAAAAAGTCTAATGCGGTGTACCAGACTGAAACAGAGTGGCAAACGACGAGCAGCCAAGCCCATACAAATGATTTGTACAAAACGATATTCACATCTGTCTATCATCCGCGATGATATACATAATGGTTATTCTTTGCAATAAGTAAATTACAGTATGTTTTTCGCAGGCATTATGTAGTTCTATTAAAATTGATCTGTCAAAATAATAGAACTAAGTAGACTTTTTTTCCACGTAGTTTCGTAAGTCGGAACGGAACTGCAACGGAACTAGGTGGAACAGTAGAAGCAGACGGCCATACCGGTTTGACTACCACATCGGTGTCGTCGCAGCCGTCCTCGTCGCTGCCGTCGGCGCAGTCGAGTTGGCCGTCGCAGCGCAGCGCCAGCGGCACGCACGCACCGTCGCCGCACGACAGTTCCTCCGCGCCGCATGTCGTGTTCGCTGGACAAATAATATCTCTAATAAAAAAATGTATCGTGGTTATAAATAACCAAACTCCTCCGAAACGTATTCATCGATTTTTATGAAATTTCGTAGATATTCAGTAGGTCTGAAAATATAGAAATTAGAAACGATTGGTCATTTAGATGCATAGATATAAATGATTGGTCTCGGTGCTTGACAAGATACCGCGCTATCTAAAAACAACAGCTCCGTGAATGCAGCAACTCATTAATGTAGTGTGGGTTTATAATATCATTGTGGGAGTTTTGCCGGGAATTCAATGGGTGACGTTGTGGTTTTTGTATGTCGTTCATAAATTTGTGTTATTTCGGTTCTTAGTGTGTAATATTGGTAGAATATTAACCATTAATTAGTATTCGTGCACAAGTGTGGGCAAGTGGTACAACTTCTAAAAACGTGCTATTTTGTGTTCCCTCCAAAACTCCCTAGAAACTTTCAGTAAAGCTTCTACCACTTTACTGAATCGACTGACATGACTCATGGAATGTACTGACTATATATTTGGACTTTGACTAGACTTTAGACTTGACGATTTAGGAATACGGTGTTGAAAATTGAAACGAAAATTCTACTTCCCGCCTTTTTATCTGGACACTGGCAAATGATTTTAAGCCGACGCCATTTATTAAAAAAAACGGACGTGACGGGCTCGGGCACGCTGACTTCGGCGTACTATTTGTTGCAGCATTTTTCAAGCACGCCAGCGGTATCTTGTCAAGGGCCGCGACCAATTATTTATTTATATTTAAGTGGTTGAATAACTTTTGCTGAGTCAGCAATACATAATACATAATATTTGGAAATGTATTATACTTTCTCTGTTGACTATATGTTGATTAAAGAGAACTCTGAAAAAATTCGAGGCGAGGGGACAGTAAGATTATATCACAAAGTAGGCAATAGTAGGAAATTCAAAGACATAAAATATACCGCATCCGATTTCGTCCGAGCCGTCCGAACAGTCCTCGGACCTGTCACAGCGCCACATCACAGGTATACACGATCCAGAATCACACCTATAAAATAATACATAGTGCTAAAATGTATTTTTAAGGGGAAGTAATACTCAAGGAACCCTTATAGTTTCGCTCTGTCCGTCCGTTCGTCTGTCTGTCTGTCCGCCCTTCTAGCTTCTGTATTTATGAACATAAATGTATGAAACTTGGTATAGTTATAGATAGTGTATTAGTTATAGGTTTTGGAATCATAAAATAATAATAATTTTATATTTTAGGGGTGGCTCTCCATACAAGTGAAGTGGGGATGAAAAATACTTTTTCATTCTACCCCATTCCCTATAAGTTGTTCCTCCCCACCCCCGGCATTTCTAAACTATAGAAGATAGAAACTCGTAAGTTTCCATGCTGATAGAACATACTAAAAACTCTTTAGGAAAATTCTTTTGAGCAAAATCGGCCAATAACTTCTGAAGTAATTCAAAGAAAACCTATTGTGCGTTGATAGTTACGGAACCCTCCTTAGACATGTCCTGACATTGGTTAGGTTATTTTTATATGATGACGTTTGTTTTTTACCGGCTTTCTTTATTTTAAATTACCACCACAAAAGAGAAATTCAGTTAAGCGCCATACTCACCGTCCAACCTGCAAATCTAAATCCAAGGCCGCGGCTTTGAAGCGGACTTGTAAGCAAAAATGATAAATGATTAACACTTTTAACACTATACTGACGATCATTACTATCGGTGCTGGATTTGCAGGCTGGACCGTGAGTAAGGCACTTTAGTGTTTAGTGTTTAGGATTAGTCGAGTTGAGAGCATCATCTTTGTCAAACACTCCCAGTAGCAATAAGGCGAACTGTTAGTGCTTTGTGCGTAAGAGAAAATGCTCTACACAGTCGAGGCCAATCGAATATCTCTTTGCAAAGGTCGTCGATGTGCGTTTTTTGACCGGTGGGATCTTTATTGTCATCTCACATGAACTCAGTGTCGAGGCAGGCTATAGTGGCGCACACGTCGGGGCGCTCGTCGGAGCCGTCGGCGCAGTCGGCGCGGCCGTCGCACGCCAGCGCCCGCGACACGCACGCGCCGTCGTCGCACCGCTGCTCCGCCGCGTCGCACGTGCCTGCGTGCACGCACGTTAGTGCCAACCAACCACACACGAAAACTTTTGTGTACTCTGATGAGATTGTGTGTGTTATTTTGTAAGAAAATGATTAAATTCGACCAAATTTACAAAACTCACTCTGACAGATTGGAAACACTACAGAAAAAAATTACTAAGTACTTACTTAGAATTTAGAATTGGTAACATTTATACTGATTACGAATTGTTAATTTCGAGATATAACATACCTCCCTTGGCAAAGCGCCGTCTCGTTTGTGATGTTGTGTTCTTATACAAAATAATTCATACAATTGTGCTAAGATACGCTTGAGCTACTTAGCAATATTGAGATTCGTGTGCCCCGGAGACAAGAAAGAAATGTTAGAATAAGAAACCTTTTTAACGTACCACAATCCGGGACTAACTTTTAGTTATTTTCATAGTAGAATGTCTTACGGCATTCTTTTATGGGGAAATGCCGGCGACATTAAAACAATATTTGTGCTGCAGAAGCGAGTAATACGTTCGATTTACAAAATGTCCTGCTTTGAATCTCTGAGAGAAAACTTTAAAGAATAATCTCTAAGCTTCTCAATACATTTTGGACAGTGTGTTGTATGTTAGAAAAAATTTAAGTATGTTCAATACGACAAGCAATAATCACTGTAGGAACACTGGAAATAAACACAAACTAGATATACCGGTGATCAGACTAAGTAAAGTTAATAAATCTTTTAACGGTCAATGTATACGCCTATACAATAGAATCCCAGAAAACGTTCAAAAGCTGTTTATTAATAAATTTCAAAAAGTGTTAAAAAAACGTTTGTGTGCTGAAGCTTATTATAGGGTCAATGATTTTATTGACGATCGCACACCATGGCAATAGGATGGCCACCTGCAAGGCTACTTCTATGTACTTTTGTACTCTTGTTATGTAGTTTTAGTCATAACATTGGTATACAGGGTGTCCCGTAAATCGACGTCAAGCCGTAAACCCGTGATAGGCCAAGTTACAATAGTTATGAGAAAAATTAAAAAAAAAAACCAAGTAATGTGTCTCAAAAAATACAAAACTTTAAAAAAAAACGAAAAATCGACAAATTGTGGTGGTTTTTTAGTTCCCGGCACTACAAATTTTTACTTTTTTTGTATTTTTTTTTTTGTATGTAATCCTGAATAATGCTTTAGTAAACTGGTGCCTAAAATTTAAATCAAACGACTCCGACTTGAAAGGAAATGAGGCTTTTTGCCCAAAACAATGATTCGAATTTAATAGTTTGCTCGACTTTAACTGACTGTACTGGAAAAAAAATGTACTACGCTTATTTGGCAGGTAATTTTAAAAGTTGGCGCAGTTAATAAGGATTCCAAAATGGTATGACACTTGCTAGATTGTTTCTTAAATTTTTGACAATATTGATTTTTGTAAAGGAAGTCAGTTTTCGACAATTTTTTCTTACTTACTTAAGGATTCAAGTGTACCCAGGACTTTCTTCTAAGTGATATTCTGATTTGGATGAGACGGAAAGAAACATTCAACGAGTGTAAGAGAGACAAAATCCAAAAAGTAAAAAAAATATCACGGGCCACGGGGGCCATAGTGTCTCATTACTTTTAACTTTAGGAAAGGTGTTTTTTAGGAAGCTTTTAATTGAAACAAATTTTTGGAGTGTAAAATATTTTATTACATTATAACAAATGTTCAAACTGCCTCCCACCAGCATAAATGCAAGCTCGACATCTTTTTGAAAAAGACCGCTTTATCAGACGGGCAAATCTGCCGTTATTAACTAATTCAGCTGCTTGCGTTAATTGTCGTCGTAGTTCAACTACATTTTCAATTGGCTTTGTATACACTTTTTCTTTCACAGCTCCCCAGTAAAAAAAATCTAGCGGATTTAAATCAGGTGAACGGGCTGGCCACGAAATGGTACCAGACCACCATTCATTATCCACCTTTCTGGATATTCATTATCTAAATAATCTCGCACTGAACGGGCATAGTGCGCCGGGCAGCCGTCTTGCTGGAACCACATGTCTCTGTAAATGTGCAGAGGTACGTCTTCCAATAAATTTGGTAAATGATTTCTTAAAAAGTCCAAATAAATGTCGCCATTCAAGGTCTCTGGCAGTTCAAAAGGTCCGATGATTCTCCCGTTTAGAATCCCGGTCCACATGTTTATTTTGAATCGATACTGGGATCTATTCTCTCTCATCAAATGTGGATTATCTACATGCTACTCGTGTGTAGATTCATGTACCCATCTTTTTTAAAAGTGGACTCATCGGACCATAAAATTTTATCTATGAATCGTGGATCTTCCCGGTGTCTTTGTAACATCGTTTCACAAAACGTAACTCTTGGGAGATAGTCCCGGGGTAGTAAAGTTTGTACTCGCGTGACGTGGTATGACTGGAGCTCATGAGTTTTCATGATTCGATGGGCTACACTTTTGGGCACTCCTGTGCTTTCTTCGATTTGTCGTACTGAAGTACTTGGATCTTCTGCGACTGCTTGTAGTACGATGTCATCGTAAGGCAAGCGACTTCTTCCTTCACTGTGTACTTGGCTTGAGAATCGTCCCTCTGAGAGTGAACGGTGCACATTCACAGAAACTCGATGATCGGGATGACGAGCAGCGTTTGGGTATCTTTGGCGGTAAAGCCTAGCTGCAGCACTAACATTGCATCGGCATTCACCATAAATAAGATGCATGTTGGCATATTCCTGTGCGGTGTACACCGACATGGTGGTACTACACAATCACACGATCAACGATAGTCCAGGAGAAAGCAAAGGTCGTTGAAAGAGAAACTAAACAGTCCAAATCCAAATCACAAGCAATCGAGTCCAATAAACAAAGCAAAAAGTTGTATGTACGAAATCAAGACGAACGAATACGGTGTGCGCAGTAAACGAAGTAGAGTAACGTAGTGATCTATTGTATTTTGTGTGCTGTACGTCGGGAACATGGACAATAGCGACATTGTCTCGCTCACGCTAGTAGCATTGTGTCTACCCGTCTCGCGAACTTGTGGCGTCAATATCTGTCTCTCTTACACTCATTGAATGTTTCTCTCCGTCTCATCTAAATCAGAATATCACTTAGAAGAAAGTCCTGGGTACACTTGAATCATTTTAAGTAAGTAAGAAAAAATTGTCGAAAACTGACTTCCTTTACAAAAATCAATATTGTCCAAAATTTAAGAAACAATCTAGCAAGTGTCATACCATTTTGGAATCCTTATTAGCTGCGCCAACTTTTAAAATTACCTGCCAAATAAGCGTAGTACATTTTTTTTCCAGTACAGTCAGTTAAAGTCGAGCAAACTATTAAATTCGAATCATTGTTTTGGGCGAAAAGCCTCATTTCCTTTCAAGTCGGAGTCGTTTGATTTAAATCTTAGGCACCAGTTTACTAAAGCATTATTCAGGATTACATACAAAAAAAAAATACAAAAAATAGAAAGTAGAAATTTGTAGCGCCAGGAACTAAAAAACCACCACAAGATGTCGATTTTTCGATTTTTTTAAAAGCTTTGTATTTTTTGAGACAAATTACTTGTTTTTTTTTTTAATTTTTCTGATAACTATTGTAACTTGGCCTATCACGGGTTTACGGCTTGACGTCGATTTACGGGAGACCCTATATACCTTTTTTATTCCAAAAGAACAATTTTCCGGTTCAAGTCTTCGCGTATTTCGCCGTTCAGAAAGTGTATAATAATACCAACTTTGAATAAAAATTTTGACTTGACTTGACCTTGATAAATTATTTTGTAGTAAACAACTGATTATTCCTAAATAAACTAAAAAAATGTATGATTGTATTTATTTATTTCACGTTATATTTATAATAATAGGTGATATTTAAATTGGTAGCATTGTCGTGAACTATTTAATTTAATCTAAAATTAAGCAAGATACTCGCTTATATGCCTTATTTAAAATCCTTACATAAATTATTATATAAACTGTATTAGATTATTATTAAGTAGGTATAGTATTGTTTACTGGTTATGACAATAGCCTACTGACATAAATACATATATCTATCTTATATAAAAGGCAAGGCTGATTGCACAGGCCAAACCCTTAAGGCTAGAATTTTGAAATTTTGCACATGCATTTCTCATATGACGTACGCATCCACGAAGGAAGGATTTTTCAAAATTAAACACCGAAGGGGGTACAATAGGTGATAAAATTTTGTATGAAACTTTTTATTCCTTGGACATATTTGCATGATATTTCGTATGAATTGAGTACGGAAAAAATAATGAATTACGTATTTCAGCGTTTTCTAAAATTCAGCCCCTAGGTGGGTAAAATAGGGGATGAAAGTTTAAAACCTAATTTCACGCGGGCGAAGCCGCGGGCAATTAATGCTAGTTAATATTATAAAACTGTCACTTACTTGTTTCTGGCGTAACAATGTCTTTGCAAATGGAGTTCTTGGAGATGCAGATTCCGTGGCAGTTGATCTGATCCCATAGACACACGATGTGGCTCTCCGTCGCTGTAACAAACATACATTTAAGCAACTATTCTTACTAGTAAAAGTTACACTTAAATGTACCTAAACAAACAATTAAAATGTATTTATCCGAGGTACCCGTAATACCCGTATAATTTTGATTGAAATGATGAATTCTAAAATATTTTAAATTCCTATTTATCAAGTGTTGTTTTTTATGCAAGTAAGCACATATTCTATCCTTAACAAGAAAATTTTATTCGACCCACCTGAACATCCGACCTCGTCTTCGCCGTATTTGCAATCCTTTATCCCATCGCACTTCTTATACTGTGACAGGCACTCGTTGCTCTTGTGGCAGTACAGTTCGTGCGCGGCACAGCGGCGGCGCTCGACGCAGCTGTCGCCGGCCTGCATCAGACCGGGCGGGCACAGGCAGCGGTAGTGCGGCGCGTCGGACGCGGCGTGTGGCGCCTGTACGCACACGTGCGAGCACGGCGTGGGCGCGGCGCTACACGGGTGCGTGCGGTACGCATCGGTGATCGCTAGCGGCGGCGCCAGTTGCAGATACAGATGCGTCACGTTCGGGTATATCGCTGACAATATTTTGTCACATTTTAATACTTAGATTAAATTATAAATTACTAAATACTATGTCGGATGATATATTCGAAGCAGTACCGGATTAGCCATATATGCGGAGCGCAGGAGCTTAAAATATAATTTTACAAGTAGTAATAATAGCTCCGTGGCCTAGTGGGTAGACCGTTTTATTCGCACTCAAGATAGTGCAGGTTCGATTTCCAGGTTGTGGTGTATACCAATGAAACTTTTTCAGATCTCAAGTACATTATACGGACGCTCTAACGGTGAAGGAAAACATCGTGAGGTGGCCCCAGACGTATTGACCAGTCATTCCTCTGGACTAGGCTGACTTTATTGTGAGAATGCCGTATGTGCTCGGGTTGCCCAATGCGACATTTAAAAAAAAACAACTGTCCCAGGCACTATAGTATTTCTAGAGTGGTAACTTCGCTCGGAGAATACTGTATAAATCATCTAATGACGGATGAAAAGGCCTAAGTTTTTTTTAAGTTAATAACAGCGCTGTAAATAGAACTCCGCGCTAATACTATAACGCTGAAAATCGAACACACGACAGCGATTGAAAAATAGACGCTTGTAAGTTCGATTTTCAGCTCTATTGTATTCCCAAATAGAACTGAAAATAATTCTGAATACAAAAAATAATATCTAACTAGCTTTTAACGTTCCATATTAGCAGAGGCAGTGCAATGCGTGGGCGGTGTAGGCGACCGCCCACGGCCTGGGAGTCCGAGCCTCAGGCAAGCCTTCCAGCAGGCCTTACGCAAGGTCCCTTGGGGGCCTCGCGCCTGACTGCCGAAAAAAACATGTGCGTCTCGAGACGCCCGACAGAAGTGATAACTTAAAACTAATCTAAGTTGAACTATTTAATATTTGAAATAATATAACTTGAGAAAACATTAGGTTATTACAAACGTTTTATCTGAAAATAAAAAGTGAATTAAATTAGTTACCTAAATTTGAAGCCTAATATTTATATGTATATGAGAGAGAGGCTACTGTTCCGTCCCTTTTTCGCACGTTTCGTCGTCCAATCGTGTCGATTCTCTCCTCCATCCATCTCCTACATCCACCACCACCGACAGCTGCAAGATCGCTTGCGCCCGACGTTTGACTCATTGATGTCGTTGTAAAACCAGGCAGAATTTAAACTATCAGGCTTCAAATTTAGGCAAGTAATTTAATTCACGTTTTATTTTCAGGTAAAACGTTTGTATTAAATAACTGGACCGTAAATTTGAAACTTAATCTTATACCTTTTAACGAGCAATTCTTTATTTATTTATATGTTTCTGTGATCTCGGAAACGGCTTTAACGATTTTGCTGAAATTTGATATATGAGGGTTTTCGGGGGTAAACAATGGGTCTAGATTATTATTATGTTTGGGAAAACGCGTGTTTTCGAGTTTTCATGCGTTTTTCTGTCCACGCAGAATATGGTCGCTAATTTCGTTTTACCGGCAATTTTCCGTCTGGTCCAGCGGGTTAAGACGCGGACAGCAAGAAACGAGTATTACGGGTTCGAATCCCGCCCGGTGACTTACTTTTGTTTTTTTTTATATGTTCAAGTTTATATATAACTTTTGAATTTTTATTGTTTTTAGACAAGTTTTAAAAAATGTGGTTAATGTTTGAGATAACAATATATATTTCTCATAAATATGTCTAACATTTACCTATACTGATTACGTGAATAAGATTTATGCTTTCGAGTTTCACCATATTACAATAAATAGTAATAACCGAGCAAGGCTCGGTCGCGCAGGTACTATTTATATACGAGATACGTGTTTGGTATCGCCTGGTCGTGGTGGAGATGTCAATGTGATAAATAAATAAATAGCTAGATCACATGACCTGTAAAGGATATTTCCTAAGCAAAAAAGTAATAGATGATTAGTATGCATTTATTACATTTAAATTGGCGCATAACAAATATGTGCAGTAAAAAACAAATATTTAAATTACTTAACATAATTAAGAATGATCTACTAAAAGCAAATAATTGTGCTAGAAATCGATCAAACAGTATTGAAAATTTTTGTAACTGAGTTGTGACTATTCTGTTCTTTCTGTTTTTTTCGACGCCACAGCAGAACGACAGCTGCCAGCTGAAGCCTCAATGCCGGCCTTTTTTAATAGATTTTTAACCAACCTGAAATGACACTACGCGAGGCTGGTCGAGGTTTTCCACAAATTTTTATAAATAAATGATCACAATCAGCTTTCATTCTTCTATCCTTATCAATTTCTTAACCCACTTAACTGGATCTAAAGATTCTAAAGACTGATTATTTTTGTTTGGCAATAATTTTCAACCGGATTGACAATAATCAGCAGAATCAGTTTTTGAGCCGCACTTTGGCCAAAATATTATAAAATCATCATTAACTTCGCAATTCTTACTATTGGCGCTTAATAACGTTAGGTCGTGTACACGACGGCCAGAACATAAAAGTAACAAGGATGCGGTATATTTTGATACCTCAAAACGATTTTGTAAGTCATGATTTTGACAACCTATGAAGAATATAAATTGATCAACATTCCGAATCGGCAATTTCGATGGTTTTGGTGAGTTTAAGGCAATAGATTATAGTATACGCTTAACAAGCGGATGTCCACTAAGCCGATCCACAGAATCCGGGCTACACAAGGTAGAGATAACAGATTTATGACACAAAATTGTATTATAGGAGAGCCATTCGTTTTGATGGAGGTCCGCCAAAAACAGCGCTAAATCAGAACCAGTAGGTTCAGATATCGATACCTGATGATGGCTGGTCCATTTTATCCATCGCAACCTTGCGGGTTTATAAGTTTTCAGAGTAGAAGTGCGCCAGCTTGTCATGAGAAGACCTTTTTGTTTCTGAGACCAGTTCATGAGTTTTTTATTCCACCCCCACATCTCCAAACCTCGTCAAAATGTCGGTCATTTCTCCACGGTCGGTCACAGAATGTCGGTCATTTCTCCGACATTCTGTGGAGGTTGGCTCGAGGATCACATCTATCAGTACTTCGTGCAGGTTCCTGATTGTCCATCAGTCCAGGACTTAACACTCGGCTTTTCAAATCCGGTCTCCAAAATACTTGGTTCCATTTCGGTGCTACTATCAGATATATTCCTCGGCATTTGTTGAGGTGCTGAAGAACTTTTGGCATTAGAAAAGGAGGTGGGAACACCCAAGCTAGTTGGTAGTCCCAGGTCGAGGTGAAAGCGTCGTGAAAAACTGCGGCTCGATCATGGAGATCCAGTGTGCAATAGCCTGAGACTACATGAGCGCGACAAGATTCGAATAGGTCTACTTGGGAAGTTCTCCATTTTTTGAAGATCTGTTCTGTCATTTGTGGGAGTAGATGCCATTCTAGTAGGTTCCGAAGCCTCGACAATCTGTCGGCTTCTACGTTGTAAATACCCGGAATGTGGTGAATCGTAAATTGAATTTTGTAAGTGTCGACAACATTTAGAATTTTGTGTGTTATATCCAGAAGTGCTAGGGTCCCGCCTTCGTTTCCCAAGTACGAAACTACGGTTTTGCTGTCGCTTTAAATGTGCAGAACAGCGTTGAATAGGTTCCATGAGCAATGCTGAACTGCTTTTAAGATGGCAAGCATTTCTTTCTAATTGCAATGTAGTAATCGTTCTGCCTCTGTTCATGTCCCCGAAATATAAATGTTGATTATTTGAGCGCCCCAAGCTCTGTCGGAAGCGTCGGTCATATGTATACGGTTGGACAAGGCATGTGAATATCGGATTTTATCCCGAGGTGGTCTATCCACCATTTTAAATATTTCAGAGCTTCTGCGGAGACTGCTTGAAGAATGTTGGACTTCAAGTGTATACTGCTGATACATGGCCTTTGTAAATGACGATAATTTAACCTCTCGCGTGGAATAATGCAACTTGAAAAGTTCATCATTCCTATTATACTCTGAAGATCTTTGAGGGAAGCAGTCTATTTCGTCACGATAGTAGTGAGCCGCTCTTTTAGTTTTAGAATCTTCTTTACGGGAAGATGCTTTTGATTTGTTGCAGTATTCCAACAGATTCCGAGATAATCTATTATTTGACTTGGCTCTAAAATAGATTTTTCGGTATTTATGGTTCACCCTAGATATCTTAGTAGGTTTACTGTTATCTCGATGTGACGGATCAACTCGTGGACATCCTGATTTGCTAACAAATAATCGTCCAGGTAAACAACCACGTACTCCGCGCTCTCGTAATTTTTGTGCAATTCAATTGCTTAGGGATGCACAGGTTCTTGGTGCTGAACTGAGCCCGAAGGGCAGGCAGTTAATTTGCATTAGTTGGCCTCTGTATACGAGGCGTAAGAAGATTCTGTGCGATTATGCTACTGGAAGGTGGAAATACGCTTGCGAAATGACGATTTTTGCCATCCTATCGTGGGGTTGGAGAAAGTTTGGAATCGTGAACATGTTTATTAGTCTGAAAGTCGAGTTCTCCACGAATCGGTTGAGAGCTTTCAAATTGAATATAGGTCGAAGCTTTCCGTCGGCTTTGGGTATCACAAACATAGGGGAGATAAAACTCCGCCCTAACGGTACCACAGTTAATACTTTTTCTGTTACCATTTTATGAATTATTTGGTCTATTTCCAGAGTAGGAGGAGAAGATTGACCTGTGCCCAATTCTGGATAACGAAGGAGGATTCCATTCATCCGGAATCCAGAATCCGGTAACCCGAAATTATGGACAAAACGTATTTTGGTGCGCCCGAAAATGGGCGCACCAAAATACGTTTATGCCATCGGTCGTAAAAGTTTTTTACTTACCTGCACAAAACTGATTCGGACAGTCAATACCTTTTAGGATTATCTCATCCCGGTGGGATGAGGGAGAGCGTTTTAGTTGATAACCACGGGGGTAGTAATTGGTTTTTCGGGCGTTTGACTGCTTGCCACCTCGCCCCCGAAGGGCTTGCTGTTAACGCTATTATGAGAATAAGTATTGTTGGATCTAGAAGATTGTTCCATAGGTTTATAAGTTTTGTGGCTTCGAAGTAATAACCTTCGCTGAGGCATAGAACTATTTGGATCGGACTGCGGTGCAGAAGCTCGATCTCTGTTATATTGTCCACGTGGCCAGAATACTTTATTTACATCTCCAAATTTGTCCAACGTGGAGCTAAAATTCTCCGCCTCAAATAAGTTGTGGCAGGACGGGGGATGAATGGATGCATTAATTCGCCCTATGACCACAAACCATTTGCAATGCATCGCTTGATATTTTTGCATAGTCACCATTAATAAAAAATTTGGAAAGTTCACTTATAGAATCAGCATTTAAATCATTAGTTTCTCGAGTCCAATTCAAAAAGGAGCGTAGCTCAGTTTGTAATATTTCTTTCTGATTTATAAGTGCAAAAGTTATTGAGGCAAATGCCTTTTCAGTATTAGCTAACGACCGTGGTGCATCGTAACGTTGAACCTCTTAATTTACTTCCAAGTCGGTAAAACCGGGGGCATGCTTATATAATTTCTGGACATCAGCGCACCTAACATTTGTCTAATCAGCGTCGTTAAAGCGTTGTAGACTATTAAGAATCTCTAAGTAAGCAGCAGGTGTTTTTAAGGTTTCAGGATCCTTAATCTTGGTGCAAAGAGAAAGGGGAAAATTCAGGCTCCTGGTTCTTCGGCTCACGGTTATTATACTCTTCTAAGGGATTATCAAAGTACAGCTCTCTACTGACAGCATCATTAACGCTATCACCGGAATATGACCTACGGTCTAATTCAATAATCCGTCGTTCTAGCTTTTTCTTTAAGTCAGCTACGTCATTAGCTAATTTTTCTAATATACGATTATGGTCCCGTTTGCGCTTAGAACGACGTGAACGCTTACGATTAAATGAGCTATCGGAGTCACTTGATTGACTACTTGAAGCTGAAGAACTAGAGTCGCATTTACGTTTCCTTTTTCTAGTAGGATTCACCTGGGTTTGATTCAGTTCGCTTGTGCCAGCATGTAAGATATTCTGATCAATTATTATCAATTCCATACATCAAAAATGTAAAAAATGACGAATAATTCAAAATAATCATTTATACTTAATATAATTTAGAACACGAACGGTAGCACCGTTAACATCCTAGTAATAAAATCACGTAAATACTAATCATTTTCAACCTTTTTTATAATTAACAATAAATATCTTATGCGAATTAAAAACGATTGTCGAGATTTCGTAGGATTCATAAAAAACATGGCGGATAACCATGCCATTTATATAATACCTATTTTACTAATTATTTAAAATATTTAAATACTTGAAATAATGCATTAAGGTACTTCACCTGGTCTATTTCATTGTAAAAAACCATAGATATTAATAGAAAGCTAACTGATTAACATGATGCAACACGATTAAAAAACAGATAATTTTTGTAAAAACGTGCAAGTGTAAAGCTTGAAATCACTTCAAAATGAGTTATATTGTATAGAAATAGATAAAAGTGCGTACCAATTGCTTCTGCTTTTGGTTACACAATTGAAAAACTTATTATTTTAAATTTTTATCACTTTCCTTAAAGTGACAAGTAGACAGGACGGGAACAACGACGTCAGCGATTCAAACGTCAGGCGCAAGCGATCTTGCAGCTGCCGGTGGTGGTGCATGTAGAGAGATGGATGGAGGGGAGAATCGACACGATCGGACGACGAAACGTGCGAAAAAGGGACGGAACAGTGGCCTCTCTCTCATATATAAATATTAGGCTTCTAATTTACGATCAAGTTATTTAATACTCAAATCTTTTGTGTATTAATATGATAATGTAAGGAAAGGTTTTTTATGAATAAAATCTTTTATTGGTGTGGGTTAAAGTGAGACAGGAGGAGCCTTCCTACCGCTGCCGTATGCGTGAGAAAGGGAAGCCAGACAGACTGGCGCCGTAACGCGTTACGTAACGAAGCGGTTTACCCTCCCTTATGAAGTTATCACTTCAAAATAAAAAAGTATAGAAAATCCAAAAGTACATGTCACAAGGTTTTTATAATAAAAACATAAGAATTCATTCTCAACTTAAAAGATATTTCTCGAAGTCATAGATCGTGAACAATAGAAAATTAAAACTTTCCATAATCCTGTGTACAAATAAGGCTCAATAAAATCAATTACGGACATTTTGGTCACGATCTACGGCATGAGTAAAGACGTTTAGGCAGAAAAATAATTTCAAAATTAGATTTTTTTTTGTAAAAATAGAAATTACATTACGTTCTTTACGGCGTTCTTTTGTTCGCTGGCTCCAATTGCTCGCGTTTAACATAAATAACATTTTATATTATTTTGTACGACGGTCGGTTTTCGGCTATTGATTTGATTGTATTATCTAGCATTTTTTTTCATTCTTAGTCCATCTGTAAAAAAAAAGTCGCTCACCCAGATCCAGCCTGCGCGTGCGCATGGCGGCGTCGTGCGGGTGCGCCCAGTACAGGCGCTTGGCGCTGCGGTCGGCCCAAAACACGTGCGTATCCGCCACGGCCAGGCTCGCCGCGCCTGGCACGTGCCGACGGAATGTCTCGCGCCCCGTGCCTTCAACATGATTATCGCCACTATACACGACTATACATTGATAATCAAGGCTGCGATACTGGACATGGATCTTAGTATAACATAACCAGGAAATTAAAAAACCTTGCCATACTTATTGCAGAAATTCACGAAATATCGTTGTTTAGCTGCAATAAAAAATGAACCGCCCTCAGTGCTTTTTTTTTATTTTCTTGGTGAGGCTTTGTATTGCAGATCCGTTCCTCAAGATATAAATATTGTTGCAGAATGCAGATACCACTAAAATAACGTGTGTCACATTTTTAAATCTAAATAGATTATCTTAAGAAATGGATCATCCTAAAAAGTGGATTGTAGTAATTGACTCACCAGAAGGATGTATGGTTTCGACGACATTACGGCCCTCGTCGGAGAAGTAGACGAGATCCGTGTCCGGACAGTACCGCATGCGGATGGACGGACCGACCAGATTAGTGAGCGGGAACCGCTTCCTGTCCGAGCCGTCCAAGCCCATGGAGTCTACGTAAATGTAATTCATATCGTCGTTCTCCATCAACGCAACTAGCATTATACTGAAAGAAGGCATTACATTCATTTCGACTAGCTTAAAGAAAGCTTCAATTTACTAATTTTTGTCTGCGAAAGTTATTCACTAATTATTGTCGAAGGAGTAACAAATATAGAGTAATCTTGACTTTAAAACTAAGTTAACGGACACCTTAGTCCGTATTCCACCTCACTAAATTCAGACGTCCTAAATGATTCAGTCAATTAGTGAAATAGCATTCAGGAAGCTAGGCTCCTAATTAGTATACTAAACTGGAAGAAGTGTTGCTTTGAATTAATTCTAATTAGTTTTCTTTTTAGGATCCTAACTAGGAAGACTGAATTTAGTGACTCTTTTCTTTATCTTAGGTTGTCGTTAGAACATAAATATATTAGAGGTCAGAACCCCAATCATCGTATTCAACTAAGACTTTCGATTTACTTTCTATGAATTATTATCAACTAGCTGTTGCCCGCGGCTCCGCCCGCGTATATATACAATCGGGTATCCCGCGGGAATACTGTACTTTTCCGGGATAAAAAGTAGCCAATGTTTTAATCCAGAGACTATACCAAATTTCATAAAAATCCGTTCAGTAGTTTTTGCGTGAAAGAGTTACAAACATCCATCCATCCATCCATCCTTACAAACTTTCACATTTATAATATTAGTAGGATGTATTGTCTTGATTGCTGATTTTAGAATTCGGACCAATCAAAACGCGTTTGACGTTGTACTTATTTACGTTTATGATAACACTATTTAGCTGTTTTAGCATACTGGTTCGAAGCTGTATTATTGTAAGATTCAATTAGCAGAATCGACCAACTGAGAATACTCACCCATGCTGTGGAATAACACAGAAGCTGATAGGCGTCTCCTGCTCGTCGAAGAAGTGCACGAAGGCTTTGATCTTGTTGCGCACCGAAATCGCCTCCACCACACGCCGCGTCACGTCCAACACATATAACGAGTCCGATACGGAGTCTGCAGAGGGAGAGAGAAGAGTAATGTAAAGAGAGAGACAGATAATGAGAATACTTTAAAGGTGGGACCGCACCAGGCGTTACTACGCGCAGTACAATATTCTCATACAATATTCTTTGTATGAGATTGTATGAGATATAACGCACTACGCGGCAACGGGACTACACGACGCAGCACTCAGTTTCGGTATTACTACATAGTAGGGACGCGTCGCGTTGTGTCGCTCCGCTGCTGCCATGTGCTGTCTTCCCTTAAGGATCATAGTACGATCCCACCGACTGCGCTAAATGCCTGCGATTAACTACTTTTAATAACAATGCCAATAGACAAGACGAGTTTCTACTTTCTATGATCTTCTGAAATACATAGAAATACGTGGCCTCACCGAAGTCCATGTCGATAATATTCTCCATGCCCTCGTACAGGAACAGGTGTGCGATGCCGGCCTGGAAGTTGCTCATGTTCAGGTAGTTGATGGTCTTGCGCCGCCCGTCGTAGATATACAGAGTGTCTAAAAATTAAAATTATAAATCAATAAAAATGTTCCTTTTCAAAGAATCGTCTACATTTTGAACACGTCTATGCGCTTTAATTTATATTTTTCTGTCATTTCATCAAGTAAAGACTGAAGTAAAGGCAGAATTATACTTTTCTGACATTTTTTTGACTGACATTTAATAGACTGAGGTTTAGTAAACAAATAACTAAATCATCACAGTATATGCTTACCTCTGACGCTGTCGTACGCCATGGCCTGCAGGCGGCCTATGTCGAGCGTGACGCGGTGCGCGTCGGCGCTGCCCAGCGCGGCGTACTGCACGCGACTCAGCGTCGCGCCCGCACCCACAATCAAGTATGGCGGCCGATAGCCGGGCGGCACTGCGAATAAGTTATTGTTACAATTTATAAATCACTAATATTATTGATACCAAAGTGTGGATTGATGAACATAATTTTGGTACGAGTTAAAAAGGCAATATATAAAAAAATAATGGTATGTAAAAAGAAACTAAAAATACTAATGGTCGGACGTGTTTGATGTCTGTGAACTTCGACGAGACGGTAATGTAATGCCCAATATCCTAGGATAGATATAATCATAGGAACATATTTGACGACCTCTGGGGCTCAGTGGTTAGCGCGTTGGCGCTCAAACCGGAGTTCGCGGGTTCAAATCCCGCCACAGAACAAAAAAGTTTGCTGTGTTCCTGGATGTGTATTATATAGGGAAAATCTTAAATATGTGTATTGTGTATAGCATAAAAGTATTCGAGAACTATTTTAACTATAAAGTTCATAGATATTATTATTATGTACAAAGCAGCATTGAATGAGATCGTGTACTCACAAATGCACGTGTCGCCGCTCAGCAGCATGTGGTCGGGGCATGCGCAGACGGCGCGCTGCGCGCTGGCGATGAGGCACAGGTGCGAGCACGAGCGGTTGCTGCACGCGTGCGCGCGCTGTTCCACCGGGTGGTAGATGTGCATGTCTGCAACACATAACTTGAACCTATTAATTCGCTCTCCGAACCTTGTGATACAGAACAATTAAATCACAATAAATGTGCAATTATTTAAACAAATATCTAATAAGTAAAAACATGACAACATGGCAGATGTGAAACTGTCATCAATTAAAATCAAAAAAGAACCCTTAACGCGACTAAAGAAGTTTAATCACTGCATAAAGTATTAAAGCTGTATGTATTAAATAAATAAAAAAATAAAACAGATGAAAGAATATAACCTAGGGCCTATGTGTCATGTATGTAATGTGCATTGAACCGTACTCAAGTAAGTCTACAATGCATAAGTAGTTTCCAACATATGGCGTTTACATTTCCAAAGTCATAACGCACGAGCGGGACGCGACCTTGATATTCGGAGTATCAGCTGATGGGCCTGACGTCACACCGGCAGGAATCCGCACTCAGTACTCACCGAACACCGGCACGTCGAGACTGAGCAGCACGCGGCGGTTGGCGGCGCCGTGGATCTTGTCGCTGGTCTGCAGCGTGTTGGATGTCCAGTCGCTCCAGTACACGGTGTTCTCGAACACGGCCAGCGCGTACGGGTGGTGAAACGGCTCCGAGAACAGCGTCTGGTGAAGTGAACATCCCATGTTGTCGCATAATGACAATGTAAGAAGGCGTCGCATCATGAAATGAAACAAAGAAAGTGAAATTACCTTATAGTGGATCTGATTTATTTACATCTTGTTATCTTTTTGATTCGTTTCGAAAAAAATTATAAACTCGCTGCTCGCATTAAAAAATGTATTAATTTTTACGTGTCTAAAGTTACATGCAAAACAGGCAAATGAAGAACATTGGATTCTCAATTAATTTTGAATGGGCTACTTGATTCATATTTAATTTCATACATTGAAGGAGTATTTCCTTTAGTACTTGGCTTAGGAAAACGTATTCTAGCGATATCATAAATTAAAAACTTAAGATTGATAAATAAAGTTTATTTAAAAATATGTATTTTTGTTTTTAATTTCCACTGATGAAAACACCTCGAAGTAACTTCCGGCAAGGATGTGACGACACAAACACACTAAACACTTAATATGTAGTAGAGAAACGGAATGTTTCTGTAAATAAATAGTTCATGACATCTTAAAAGTTATGTCAAAACGTCAAACGGAACGTAACACCGTCATACTACTACTACGAACTATAGCACAGATTACAAATAGTACTAGTATGACGTCACAGCACAGATAATCTATCAACCAACATGGCGAATAGTGTTATCGGCAGTTTTTAAAAAGTGTATTCCTAAAATATTATTTTGCAGGTTTTTAGGTTTCAAAATAATGTTATATTATTTTTTGTGTGTAATGAAACAATTATGAAGCGTTTAGGACATAAATAAAAACAAGGTCAAATAGCCTATTTGCTTGTTACTTACATAAACCTTCTTATCTGCCAGCCTCACAACCCTGATGGTCTGATCGACGTAGTACAGCCTATCGTTAGGAGCGTCCAACGCTAGGCCAGTAGCGAACGACCCCAAGTCAGGTACTAACAGTTCCAGGCCTGTGCCGTCCATCTTGGACGTGTAGATGACTGGTTTCTCCTTCCAGTCCGCCCAGTACATGTCCCTAGGAAGACCATTATGGTTTACAGGACAGCACAGTTTTCTCTTATTTTGATAACACAGTTTTTCTAAACATTTTAACATATTTATGGAACTATGGAACGAAATAATAAATAGTCGACAAAATGTGCAAAATTTACTAAAAAAAAAATCGGTTGTTTGTAAAGTCGGTTTACTGACGATAGGTAAACGTGACAACGTCATAAGAAATGGAACAGAGCGAGGTAACGCCGCATGAGTCATGTTTAGCGAGGTAACGCCGGTAACGCCGGTAACGCCACATGAGTCATGTTTTTTCGTGCGTGCAGCCGGCTCCATCGAATTATAAGACGTTGTCACGTCAAAAAGTCATTTTGTGATTAACAGACTGCTAAGTGTGAGTTTTTCTTTTGGCATTCGATCGTGAGCGCGTTTGGCGTTTACTAGGAATTTGTATGTGAATTGACCTGATGCGAAAAGAAAAACTCACACTTAGCACTCAGATAACACAAAAAAGTGAACCGAGCACTGTATAACATTTACTTGTAGCGAACTATAAATGAACATACCCCTTCCTCGGGTTGAGCGTGACGAACCGGGGATGCACGGTGTAAGCGTGCAGCGTGCGGCAGACGGCGCCGTCCACGCTGCACGCGCCCACCGCGGGGCGGTCCGCGTCGCTGAAGTACAGCGCGCCGCCGCCCACCGCCACGTCCGCCGGCGACGACAGGCCCAGCGAGGCCACCACCTGAGAGACACGGTGTACAGGACAAATAAGCAGACGAGCCACCTGATAATAACAATTTATACGCACATGAACACTAGCAGCACCACAAAAGATACCAGTTTGTAACCGCTCGCGTCCCCCTTGAGGGTAAGTTCACACTGAGACAAGACGATACGGGACGCGACGCTAATCTTTTAAGATAGCTATTCTAATTTAGACTTTGTTCACTACACAAAAACTTTACACGTTTCATATGACACCAGTCATACACTGCACATGCGCAGTGCAGCGCGGTGCAACCTGACATCCGAAGAATTACAATTGAAAAGTGTATCTTGTGTAATGAATTAAAGTTCAATTTTGAATAGTTACCTTAAAAAATGCAACGCCGCGTCGCGTATCGTTTCGTTTCGCTGTGAATTGACCATAAGCCTTAGTACACTCTTGTACCTTCACCCACTCGACGTTTTCTGTGCGGCTGTGAAAACATGTTCTCCAACTGTAATAATTGCCATCGTCCGATAATGTAATGTTACGGCGCTTCAATTTGTAGAGTGTTCTAGAAGCTTCCAGAATGGAAAGTACTAGAACGTTCTCGAACGTGCACTGTACCATTCTCACCCCGACTCGAAAGTTCTAGATTGTTCTTTGTAGAAAGATCTAGAAAGTTATACACCGCGAACTTTCTAGTAACCGTATCGTCGGTATATAAAGAGGCCGCCGCCGACCGCCGTCTTAGCCACCAGGCTAATTATAGTCCGACGAAGCTACAGCGGTCTTAACCCGACCGTTAGCGTAGACCATTTCAAAATAATAAAAAAAACGTCAGGTCAGTTGACCACGAGTGTTCTTCGAGTTAATTTCGAGCGATACCTAAAGTGAATAGTGGGATTACTCTCTGCGACTCCGGCTACGAATTACGATCACGAAGGCATTTGGATTTGGATTTTTTGGACAATTTGGACATTTCGGCGTTTTGGAAGACCAGCCCTGTGTTAGTGTGGAAATTCGTAGGGAATAAACTCCCCCCGAGGAAACTGGCGTTTTACTCCGAATATCGGACCATAATCCCGTAACACTGATAACATAATCACTACTTATTTGTCGGCAGTGCACATGCTCCAGTGAATACCTGTCTGGAGCCCGTGACGTCATCGAGGAGAGCGCGCGTGATGGCCTGGTGGCCCTGCGCCGTTTCCACCCAGTACACGTGGCTGCCGTCGAACGTCACGCCGTGAGCCTGCACGATGATAATGATAAATTGTAACTTATAGGATTTAGACAATGAGGGCAAAGGACGAGCCTGAATATGACGATCCTAGACACTGAACATTTCTTGCAATTACTAGCAATAGTGAATTACTATAAACCATTATTAACTAGCTGTTGCCCGCGGCTCCGCCCGCGTAAATACAGTATCCCACGGCAATACTATACTTTCGGGATAAAAAGTAGCTTATGTTTTAATACAGAGCTCGAGCTACTACCATACCAAATTTCATCTAAATCCGTTCAGTACTTTTTGCGTGAAAGAGTAACAAACATCCATCCAACACACATCACAAACATTCACATTTATAATATTAGTAGGATTACAGACATTACTTTTTAAGTTAAAAAACGGGACCCTATTACTGAAACTTCGCTGTCTGTCCGTCTGTCTGTCACCAGGCTGTGTCTTCTTAACCATGATAGCCAGACAGTTGACATTTTCACAGGTGTATGTCAGTTGCCGCTATAACAACAAATACTAAAAACATAATAAAATAAATATTAATGTGGCATATTACTACAAACATACATTTTTTAACCGCTTTGTACGGAACCCTTCATGCGCGAGTCCGACTCGCACTTGGCCGGTTTTTAAATATCATATTATTGTGTGGAACTCAGCTTTCTGTGCTTAATAAAGTGAAAGGATTTAGTAAATTGGAAAGCTATCTTACCTTCCTTACGTCGTTAGTGATGATACCCTGCTGCTTGGAGTTAACCTTGATGTACCGAATTTCGTTACGGGTGCTAAAGAACAGAATCGCCTCGGGGTCTAAAAATGAAGTAAAAATCAGTCTTTTGCCGGCTTAAATTTGGTTTAGACTTTAAATGTTTACAAACGTTGAACGGCGTGACGACTGACGCTGTTACGCCGTGACGCTCCCAGTACTATCGAACAAAATGCCACAGCGCCGTTGAATCGTACGCACGTACACGTGTAAAGACGTAGTTCAACCACGTCTGCAGTCGTTGCGAGCACTTAATTTGTCTTTTAAGTATTTTGAGGCGTTTTATTGCAACGGAAAATGTTTAGAAACTGGTCGAGCAGGAACTTTGTCACTGCTGTACTTACAAAGCCGCTATCGACTATCGAGTGAACGCGTAGGGGTACTATATTTTCGATGTTTCCAATGAACCGGGCTTTGTCCACCGGCGTTATTAATGTGACATTTTCGTTATCTTACCCGGCGCGAAGCACAGGTAGTTGGCGTGGTCGGGCACGTAGCCCTCGTCGCACAGGCACGTGAAGTGGTCGCCGCGGTGCACGCAGGTGTGCGAGCACACGGGCACGGGCAGCGCGCACTGGTCCGCCGCGGTGCACCGCGCCCCGTCGTACCGCTGCAGCGCGCCGCACTGGCACGCCGCGCCCGCGCTTGTCGGCGCGCAGAAGCCGCCGGCGCACGTTACGTTGTCGCACATCGTGTGCCCTTCGGACCAACGTGGAATTAATATTGTTACACATATATGGTCCACAGTCAATTTTTAAACAAAAACACCCACGTTAAGTGACCAAAGAAAAAAAAAAGTCGCACCACTTCCATTCCTCTCCATTACTTTTTATTCAAAATCTTTACTACCAATACCTAATCCTACTCACAGCGGTCACAGAAGGCGCCCTCGTCGCTGCCGTCCCGGCAGTCGCGCAGGCCGTCGCACATGCTGTGGGCGGGCACGCAGAACGACGTGTCGGCGCAGGCGTACGCCATGTCGGCCGCGCTCTGGGGCGTGCCGCTGGGGCAGTCCACGCCGTCGTTCACCCGCCGACCGTGTAGGGAGTGTCCTAGACAGTAGGTGTGGTTCAAATTACCACGAAAATGTGAAAATAAAAAAATAAAAAAATAATTGTCAACGATTATAAGCCCTGGATTAACTATCACCTACAAAAATTTGTGGAAAAAATGGCCTCGGTGTACATAAATGGCCTCGGTGTACATAAATGGCCTCGGTGTACATAAATGGCCTCGGTGTACATAAATGGCCTCGGTGTACATAAATGGCCTCGGTGTACATAAATGGCCTCGGTGTACATAAATGGCCTCGGTGTACATAAATGGCCTCGGTGTACATAAATGGCCTCGGTGTACATAAATGGCCTCGGTGTACATAAATGGCCTCGGTGTACATAACAAAATTTCTTTATTAAGTATAATAAGCTAGATGGTAAAAAAAAAATTATTGCATAAATGAATAGTACTCTTAAATATGAGTAACTTCTCAGAAGAAACAGGATATGAAAAGTCAATATTTTCAAAGGTACAGCGAGTTGTAAATAAAATTTCGCAAGTCTCGTGAAAACGCTCCATACTAAAGTCGTACCTAGCTGTGACGTCACGCCTAGGTTATAGTGTATGAAGTATACGGCTGCAGGATCATATTTGTAAATATCTCCGATATTTGTGCGTTTTTGTTTGTTTTGTTTCTCATCACACAAGAAAAAGACATTATTATAAAACCTAAAAACCTACAATAAAAATACACTTTTTAAAAACCGCCGAAAACACTATTCGCCAACATATAATGAATAAAACAATTACATGTTTTAATAGGCTACTTGACCTTGTTTTTATTTATGTCCTCAAAGCTTCATAACTGTTTCATTAGACACCAAAAAATATTATACTTAAAACCTAAAAAAACCTACAAAATAATATTTTAAAAATACACTTTTTAAAACCGCCGAAAACACTATTCGCCATGTTGGTTGATAGATTATCTGTGCTGTGACGTCATACTAGTACTATTTGTATAGTTCGTAGTAGTAAAATGGCGTTTTGACATAAATAACTTTTTATGATGTCATGAAATTAAATTTTCAGTTTACAGAAACACGTTCCGTTTCACTACTACATGTGTGTTTAGTGTGTTTGTGTCGTCACATCCTTGACGGAAGTTACTTCGAGGTGTTTTCATCAGTAGAAATTAAAAAACAAATTTACATATTTTTAAATAAACTTTATTTATCAATCTTAAGCTTATAATTTATGATATCGCTAGAATACGTCCTAAGCCAATTACTTAAGGAAATACTCCTTCAATGTATGAAATTAAATATGAGTCAAGTAGCCTAATTATAGACTTTCATTCTTAAACTATGAGGTCTAATATATACTGTAGTATGATTCGTAGAATCTCGTAACTTCACGGGAAGAAAAGAGACAGTTTTAATGTATTATTTTTACACTTTTTACCGAGCAATTCGACATGTTGCCGGTCGGATATAACGTGCGCGACTGCGAGCCCCGGAGTGCTCACTCGTATTTCAAGCACTCATCAGTCAGGATACATTTCAAGCGTTGGTGGAGCATCTTGGTTTTATAATATCGTTGCTTTTTGTTATGACAAAACTGCATCATGAAATCTTCTGTGATGAACCATGGTCCATGCCTCGGGAGTATGTTGATGATCATCATAAAACAACACTCACTGCACGCTTCATGTATATCTTCGTCGGAGTGGTCGTCGCAGTCGTACTTGCCGTCGCACATCCACAGCGTCGAGATGCAGCGCTCGCCGTCACACAGAAACCCTTTGCACGTCGACTGTACCAAAATAATAAAGTGAATATACTATATATATATATATATATATATATATATATATATATATATATATATAGTACTGTTTATTATGTGTAAAATAGAGTGTGACGTTTACGTTAGTTCCTGCTGTCACCACGTCATACTCATTTTTCCGAGCTGTAAGCATGCTTACATGACATCCAAGAAGACACTTCAACCCTAGGGAAGTATGATATAAACAAGTCTCGTTCCCTAGATAGTAGATATCATAAGATTACATGCTACTATGGCACTTGTGGTGTTACGTGTATCCAGTAGCGGCGTTACGGGGGGGCACGGTTAGGCGACCGCCCGGGGCGCCGGATAAAAAGGGGCGCCGCAGGCTTACTTTTCTACGAGCGATGGTATAGACTATAGAGTGTAGACGATCAGACAACCCATCTGTGTGCTGAGTGCGAGTTTTGTCACAACTCGCCGTGGAGAAGTTAACTACAATCTGTATGACATCGAATTAGTTACCATTGTTTGCCACTAGGGGCGTTGTTTGCAAATTGTAGTAACTTCTTCTCGGCGAGTGACAAAAGGTCGCACTCAGCACTCCGCTAGTTTGCCGATAAATAAAAATAAAATGCTGTCATAGTCCAGTTGGACAACACTAACATTGTCGTTAACGTGTGGGCTGGTGCAGTTGACTTCGTCGCTGCCGTCGTCGCAGTCCACCTCGTTGTTGCACACCCACGTTGCCGGCACGCACTTCTGCGAGTCGCCGCACAGGAACTGGTGCGTCTGGTTGCAGTACTGCGCGTCCGGCAGGTGGTTTGCTGGGGAAATACGTTGTAGCTCTTAGGCTAGGGCTATATTATGATGCGGAATCCGACGATCCCGATAAAATTCAGAGCACTGAAAATAGAACTCTGCGCTTAAACAACAGAGTTAAAAATGGAAGTGTCGAGGTGTCATGTACATGACATTGGCATTTGACTCGACATTTTTTTGTCCTGAATTTTCCCCTGCCTTCCGGATTCCGGATCATATTTAGTCTCAGCCTTACAGACGAACGGCACTCCACCATCGTTGCATAACTGCAAACGTCGCCAGTCGACTCGTCAACGGCAGTCAACGACTGCTGTCAACGCGTCGGCCACTGCAGTTGACGGCAGTTTT
Organism: Phengaris alcon alcon; assembly: GCA_037179445.1. Lineage (NCBI taxonomy): Eukaryota > Metazoa > Arthropoda > Insecta > Lepidoptera > Lycaenidae > Phengaris > Phengaris alcon. Next base: position 550,650 of record JAYRCH010000125.1, read on the forward strand.
TTACGTGGCACAGAAGTGAAACCTTCAAAATGAGATATAAGTGTTTTATTCTCTTATATATTTTTATGATAGAGAGACTTCTATCTCGCACTCGCACGATAAAATAACATATGGATGTTTACTGTTGCTTTTTCGTTTTAACGAGTTCCGAATCACAAAGTTTTTACTTTAAAAGAAATTTTAGAAAAGAAAAGTTTGAAATGTTTACCTAAATTAAACAAAAATTAAACCGACTTCCAAAGTAAAAATACACAAAAAAGTATGATATAAATCTTATTTTCGAAATAATTACCTCTAATTACAACGACGACTTCAAAATTATGAAGATTGTGTAGAGAAATAGTTAAAATTTTAGCCGAATTTAAAAGCGGAATTATTTAGAAAATAAGATTTATTTTATACTTTATTGTGTATTTTTACTTTGGAAGTTGGTTTAATTTTTTGTTTAAAATAATTATTTTTCCCTTTTTAGCCATATTTGTTATACTTATTATTATTAATACTCTTTGTGTGTTTTTACTATGTTAATCGGTTTTAATTTTTGTTTAAAAATGATAATTGAGATAGCTATTCAAAATTGAACTTTATTCAATACTCAAAAACATACATGTTTCATATTATGACATCAGTCATACACTGCACATGCACTGTGCAGCGCGTTTCCACCTGACATTCTTACTCTTACAATGAAACGTGAATCTTCTTGTGTAGTGAATAACGTTCAATTTAAATAGCTATCTCAATTATTACTTTTTAATATAGTATCATTTCGTTTTGGTGTGAATTGACCCTCAGTGCTTATCCCGACAGGACGTTTTAAATATCGCCTTAATACGGGTGTCCCAGAAAATATGGGACATCAGGCATCCCTATCAACAACTATACTTTAAGAGGCCTACCTCAGAAACAGAGCTTAATACCTCTAGTTTATATCGACGGCGCCTACGTACATTATTGTATCTGAAAAATGCTACTTTTCAGGACAGCTATCTAAAGTTTATTTTTCGTATAACTTTGTCCTTAATCGTTAAATCCTTATGAAAATTTGCATAAACAGTATTGTTAGGATAACAAATTAGTACATTGTATCAAAAATCCAAAATGTTCAATAGTTTTTGCGAAAATTGAGTTACGATAGTATACCACGTAAATGAGATTGCTTTCTTAATCGTAACGTGGCACTTCCACTTATTTTCTAGGAACTGCATAAAAAAAAATGATCGGATTTGCCGAAGCCGATAATCTACGTTGGTATTTATCAGGAATATTTTATTGTAAGTGTCACATTCGATTATGTACTTCGTAGATTGCTTGTACTTACGATTAATTTTAATGGAATAACAAGAACAAAATTTACATAAAATATCTTTACTATCGTGGTTATTCACAGTGCTTTGTTTGGCGAACTTATTTGTTGTTCTTTATTTATAAACCACTGTATTGCAGTAACAAAAAAAACTTAAATTATTCGGGAAATACGTATTTTGTGTATGATTTGGTACTATGATAACAAACAAATTTAAAAATCTTCGTTTGTGGCACGTGTTGCGATAAAAGTAACCTATATCCTTCTCTAAGTTCTGACTTACCCCAAATTTTGTCAAATCAGTTCAGTAGTTTGTGCATGATTGCGTAACAGACTGACTTACTTTTGCATTAATAATATTAATAGTATGGATTCTATTTGTTAAGCGAAAAATTTGTAAATCAATAAAAAAATTGTGTTATTTTTTTGGCTTAATTAGGTATTAGGAACAAATATCTCAATCATAGCTGTTTGAACTGATAAAATAGATTTAATGTAAGATTGATGTTTTCTTTGATCATCGATATTTTCACTATCGTTGTCAGATGAGTGTAACGTAGATACATTTCTTCTATGATTTGTATGCTCAATTATTTTAGCCATTCAGAGGCTTTAGCGGAATCTATCGGCGCAAGCCCTTACTAAAACGGCGTTAGCCTTGCTTTAATATTTGGTTCATAAAATCGATTTTACTTCCGTCATAAAACTTAAAAAATAATTATTTAAGCTTGGTAACCTTGAACACTAATTAAAATACTGTAGAATTGCATTATTATATAACATATTATATTGATTATTAATATAATATCTTTTTATTTTGGTTTGTGAACTTTTTTCTCTTTACGCTTTAGTTTTTTAGTTGTCAAATGTCAAAAAAAGAAGACGAAGAAGGGTATATAAGGCACTTCGTCGAATGACGTGTCCTTTTTAGAATAAAATTTTCTATAGACAAGATCTACGCCGCAGCGAGTATACCAGCCTGAACCTCGAACTTACGAGACGCTACCGGAAGTTAGGCTCCTCGCGCCACGTGCTGTTTACATTCTGGATCCAGCTAAGTGCCCGTGTGGTTGAAGCCCCTCCGTTTCCCACAGACACCAAGAGGCTACACCAGATCTCTCGGCCTTCTACCCACGTCCCCTTTTTTTGATATAATATATTTGTCACATTGGTAATTCTGGTTTCATTAAAATTACCCATAACATAAGAGAGCTAATAACGTCTTTACAAAATATAGGCACCCATGACTGTTTTCATAGCAGAAATTGGCAATACATAAGAGGCACCAATGAAGAGGAAAGAGTCAAATTTATTCCTAGTGTGAAAAACTTTATATATTTTACTGCACAAAACACAAGATTTGTAAATCTCTGTAAAGGCCAACAGAATGTTTGCTACAATTAAGACTTCAAGTGCGAAAGTGGAAATCAACAAATCGTTAATTGAGACCAAATCAGGAGTGTTTTACTTCTATTTCTTTTATTTCATTATTCAAACCTTTATCGTCTTAATGTAAGATCACTTACATTTGAAAAAATTAAAGGAAATATCCTGACATTTAATCTTGACAGCTAAGTAGTAACTTAGCTTCAATTTCTAAGCTGATATTCTGAAATAACCTCGAATTAGGTAAAATTATGCTAAAAACCTATTTGAATAGGTGAAAAATATCAAAAATTATAAAATGGTTTCTAAATTAGCTTTGTGTAGGAGTCATCTCAAACAGCTATGATAATTATATTAGTCTTCTTCCATTATTTTTTTAAGTCTTTAAAAAATAACTTTTTAATTTTTCTACTACTTTTGAACTGAGCTGAAAGAGCATATGCGACTAGTGGACTTTCAATAACACCTTGAAAACTCGGAATTCATACAAATTACACCTCATACTTCATAGAAAAAGCTTTTATGTGAAGCCATACACCACACTGCCTATCCTGTATCGTCCAATCAGCGCTACCGATTGGATCAGTTAGAACTGACCATGTGTAGGCATAAATTGCCATAATAGTTTTATTTCAATATCGAACTGATCCAATCGATAGCATTAAGTCGATCGGAAAATGGGTAGTATGGTGCATACTAGGGTACTGTAAAAATATTAATGATACTATTCTGCTGTAATCTTCGATATAACTACTTTTAAAATTACTTGCAAAATGACTGTCATAAGCTTCCAACTTCCTCATTCATAAAATACTTTAACTGTCAGCTGACCTAGTCATTTTCTGTCAAGTGATCTTTTAAGAGTATCTGACAAAGATTTACTGTCTAATTCGTCGTTTAAATATTTAAAAAAAACGGGATCGTGCTTTTATATAACATGTGATCGAGCTTGTTGCCTGAAACTTTAAAACTTTCTAACGAAATTTTAAAACTGTGAAAACGTCTTGTGCTAAGCTTCTATCAATCTTTCTTCTATTCATCACCCACCAACTCCTTCAAATTATTCCAATAAGCAGGTAAATTAAATAAATATGTAACTGAATAATATTTTCATATAGAAAATCAATTTCGTCCCTATAATTAAACATAAAACTTTATTTTTACATAAGTACTTATATCGAATCTGTATAAAAACTGTAAAAAAATCCTCTAAAACAATCGTAAGTGGCACTTTCGATAAATATCAGAATTTCAAATACCACGTAAAGTATTGTAATTGTCAGATTCGATACAAATACGTTAAAGAAAAGCCATGTGAACTGCCGGAACTACCAATTACGTTATTTTCGGAATATGAAAATCCATCTTAAGCAATCGGATCTGCACGATTCAATAACTTATTCAGTAACATATTCAATTCAAGAAAAACAATATGAATGCTAATTTGTACAACATATTTAAGTAACTAACACTTAAAAATAAAAATAAATGACGCGCGTATATTGCGGCGAACACTCAATTTGGTGGCAGTTACGGCCTTGTCGCACACTCAGGTGCGCAACGTTAACTCGATTAAGTTAACATACGTTGGTATTAGTCGGACAGACTCATATTATGTTACGATAAAATACGACTAAAAAAACGCACTTGCAATGAGTTTTTAAAAAAGGTGATATTAATGATACCTATATATGGACTCCAAAACAGTAATAAAAAAAATTGCCATTTCGCAGTTACAATAATGTACGTAGCCCGTAGGCGCCGTCGAGAAATGTGAATATAAGTACTTTTCTCGAAAATAATGTATATAGATAAAATAAGAAACTTACAGCAGAAGTTTTCATCGCTGCCATCCTGACAATCATAAAATCCATCACAATATCTATCCGCGGTGACACAACCACCACCCAAGCAGAAAAATGCACCTTCTTCAAAACATGGGGGCTCGAGACTCTGCAGCTCATCAACAAATTGTGCTGAGCATGTTGCTAGATAATATATTATAAACGACATTAACTTGAATCTGCAAACAAGGTAAATGAAGTAATTTTATGTAGGTAGATCCGAAAGTAACGATAATTTTTCTACTGAAATATGAGTGCAGCCAGCTTCATGGATATGTCTAGTTCAAATCTTAGCAAAGATTTGCCGTAAGTCAGTATCACTATAAGTGGCGCATGGATTCTATTTTCTACGAACACGTGTTTGTAATGTTTTAGATAAGTATTCGAATTCATCACTTCTGGGTACATCGACAAAAGTTTGATGAAAGTAATGAAACATTAGAGAAACACTATTTAAGTTCATTTATATTATAAGTAAGTACAGTACATACTAAGTTAAATTAAAAGAAATTAAATTTGCGAAATGAAATATTCTAAAAAGGTCATTATTTTAGTTTTACTTTAATATTCAGTATACTTGCCTGCAATGTTTCATCTTGTTTTATGAATATTTCCAAGTGTAGTTGTTATCATTTATAAAATTATCAATGTAAATTGTAAAGAGATGTAGTACTTATCACGTGGCGCCGACAAAAAGCAATTGCGAAGTTGCCTGATCGTTTGACAATGAACCAATAAAAATTTCTATGTACCCGCATGTTTTTAAGAAATAACCGGCACATTCAAATTTCGAACAGCATTTTAAAATTAAAATTGTATCTTTTAATATTTATTATTTTAATAGATGTACTGAAATTTTTTCAGTTCTATTAAATTTTTCAGTGAAAAATCCAACACAAAACCAAATTTTATTTTAATTTTACTATTTATAAACGTCTGATACATAGGTACATAATACGTAGTATCCCCTTAGTAGTATGTGGGTACATAACCATAGATGATATGTACTACTACTGAGATACTAAACCTAAAAAAACATATAGCAGCTTCTTCTTGTTTTGTCGTGTTTTGTGCTCTTTGTTTTAGTTTATGAATCCATAAGAATCACAAAGCAGTAACCAAACCTAAATGGTGAAAGAGCAATTTCAAATATTCATAACAAAAAACAATAATTACCTTCCCACGCCTTTTATATTGTTTTAATTTTTCTAATTAATAAAAAAATTACGAACAGATCATCAGAATATGGAATATGAAGTCGGATGTAATTATTCTCTAAGAATACGAATGACGATGGATAGGGATGTTGCCTAGTGTGGAATTTTTCTTTTTTTATCAAATCACATTTTTATAAATAAAATTTTAAAATTGTTGATTAAAGTTACATAAATGTAAAATATATATGTATTTGGAAAGATGCGATAAAAAAATTTAAGCAAATAAAAAATATTGCCCCTCTTTCTCGCAAAATGATTTTTTACGTCACATGTTGCAACCGCCATACGTAATTTGTAATTACAAATGTATGGCGGGTGCAGCTCATGACGCCACAGGCCGACATATCGCTCTCTTTCATATTGTAAATTTAAATTGTTTGTATCTTTGTTATTTTTTAAGATATATGAAAATGGGTTCTAGATTATTTATTATCAAGTTGTCTAACATCGAATAGACGAAAAAAAATTTTTCGGTAACATAATACACAAGTTGCTACCGCCATACATTTTGTAATGACAAATGTATGGCGGGAGCAACTCGTGACGTCACAGGCCGATATATCGCTCTCTTTCATATTTAAGTTTAAATTGTTCGTATCTTCATTATCTTTTAAGTTATACGAAAATGGGTTCTAGATTGTTTATTAATATTTTATCTAACATCGAATAGGCGAAAAAAATTTTTAAGGCACATGCCTATTGTGATTTCTAAACGAATAGTTCGAAAGTACCTTAACTTTCAAACAGTGGTATCGAACCTACCGATTTTTCGGTATTTCTACCGATTTGGAGTCTGATATACCGATATACCGAAATGATACCATTTCCACGATTTCAGCGTATGCATGGAAATTCTACCTATTTTTCTATCGAAATTTCCAAAATTTTACATTTTTTGATTTGATATCCCTCCTTTTTAGGGTTCCGTCATATTCAAGGGTTCATTATAGTTTCGCTCTGTCCGTCCGTCTGTTTGTCTGTCTGTCTGTCCACTCTTCCTGCATCTGTAATTATGAATATAAATTGATGAAAATTGGTATATTTATAGGTTGTGTATATAAAGTTCGGTAAAATCAATTACGGATATTTTGGGCATATATTCTACTGCTTATTTAGAGATGTTTAGGCAGAAAAATAATTGTCATACTCGAAAAAAAATCTTCCTTTATATGGGCGAGTGTGTGATGAGAGGTGAGTCACCCATAGGATGAGATAATATTTTCTTTACTTTGAGTATGACAATATTTTTGTGCCTAAATATACAGGATGCCAGAAGACCGCATTCGTTAACTTTGGGATATGATTATTCTACCTTTTCTCATTACAAAAAAGTTTTTTTTTACAAAAATTTCATTTTTTTTTCATTTTATACCTTTTAATCATAAGAATCAAAGTTGATTTTTTATTAACATCTAAAATTTTATTATATTTACTTCATTAAGCAATGTAATTTACTTCATTACGCTCGCCAGCCAATGACCCGTCAGCTGACGCACCGGCCGCCGCCGCGCCGTGCTCCTGCCTTAGTACACGCGTTCAGCGATGTTTAATGTATGCAGATTGCAGTGACTTACAACCGTACACACACAAAAGTGACGGATGTTTGGATTTCATAATTTCAAATAATTTTGGCGGAACCTTGATGACTATCCCACGGAACCCACTTTAGGAATCCCTACTCGTAATCGCCAGCGGTGTGGTTCGTAAATCACGCATGAAATGTTGCTTGATATTTCATTGATCATTTTATTTTAATTTATTTTTCTTAATCAGAACAAAAAATTTAAAATAATTAAATGTTGACTTAGCAAAAGTTAGTAAATAGGTACTTGAATGTTATTAGAACTTTAAATAAACTGAGGCCTTTTCATCCGTTATTGGATGATTTATACAGTATTCTCCGAGCGAAGTAACCACTCTTGAAATACTGTAGTGCCTGGGACAGTTGATTTTTAAATGTCATATAGTTGCCCAAGCACATACAGCATTCTCACAGCATAGTGAGTCCATCCAGAGGAATGACTGGTCAATACGTTTGGGGCCAACCATGTGCGGGTTTCCTCACGATGTTTTCCTTCACCGTTAGAGAGTCCGTATAATGTACTTGAGATCTGAAAAAGTCTCATTGGTACACGCCACAACCTGGGAATCGAACCTGCACTCTCTCGAGTGCAAATAAAACCTAGACCGTTTGATTCGCACTTTGATTCACACACACACCCACTAGGCCACGGAGCTATCTAACTATAAATAAGATTGTTATTAATCTATGCAATTTTCGTGGTTTATTTACTACATACGGTACAGCTGCTAGTATAAGCTGATTTTCTCTATTCACACCTGCGCGGGCGCGGGGGACGTGCTTGCGCGGCCGCCTCCGACCGCCCGTGTGGTTATGTACTATATACGTTGTACATTGCATATTGACAATTTTAACATTCACAAAAACAATCGATTAAAAGCAAATGACTAGTACCAATGGATCTATCTCATGCCCTACTATAAGCCCACGAAGTTAACGGGACTGGTCTAAATACACCCTGTATAATAAGCAGTAGATCATATACCCAAAATATCCGTAATTGATTTTACCAAACCTTATATATCTCGGTTTCGGCATCATAAAATAATAATTATTTTATATTTCAGTGGTGGCTCTCCATACATGTGAAGTGGGGTTCAAAAATATTTTTTCATTCAACCCCAATGTGTGGGGTAACGTTGAATAGGGCTTTTTAAATAAAGGCAAGGTTCCATACATGACTTTTTTTACAAAGTCAACTATTTTCGACTAATCGGCCTCCGAAGTGGTTTGTAAGTTGGTTGGGTTAAGTAACCAAACCAACCTAACCCCCTGGCATTTCTAAACTATGAGTCTTATAAACTTGCAATTTTCCATGCTGATAGATCATGCTAAATACTCTTTAGGAAAATTATTTTGAACGAAATCGGACAGTAATTTTTGAAGTAATTGGAAAAACCTATTACGCGTTAATATAGTTAATGAACCCTCCTTAGACATGTCTTGACTTTCCTCTTGGTTGGGTTATTTTAAACTGGGGAGTACTAACATTTTGGGGAGTATCCTTGTGTGCTACAAATTACAACTAGCCATATACCAAATTTGGGTATAAATCTACAGATTTATGCTGGCAACTCTACCGATTTCTCAATTTGACTTTCGAGACCACTGCTTTCAAATTTCAATTGACAGGTCAGAGTCTCTATATATATACTGTATTATCTATGGGTCAGAGTCCAACTTTAATTATTAGTTTTTGTGATTTCTTTTAGAAATTCAGAAATCCATTGGAAATAATTTGTACTATTTTAGTTTACAGTAATTAATCTTTCATAATATTACTTTTGTAAAAATGGCATCTCAAGTAGCAAAATCATTATTAAAAGTACCACGACCCAGCTCTACAGTAAAATTCGGTAAGTGTTGAGTTTACTAGAAAATATAAATTATATAAAATTTTAAGGACATTATACGCAAATAATGTAGATAAGCAGGGTTTGGACAAGATATTTTGCTATAAAGATGCAAATTTGTACAACATTTGTTACGAACACATATTGCCTATTAAGGGATAAACTTTGTACCCAAATTGTGTTTTGGCTTCCATACAAATATTTTCCACAAAATACAAATATAGACTGCACTTTGAACATTAAAAAACATTGTTAAAGAAATACTTTTAACTTGCCAGGTAGTCCAACACCATTTCATCAATCATCATTGATTTTATAAATAAATTCTTACAATATCTATAATCTTATTCAGGTTCTGTGCGCGAACAGATAACACAAAGCTAATAAATATATATATATATATATTTTTTTTTTAACAAGAAAGTGAAAATGCTCTCTAAATGTGTTTAAAATATTTGCATAACAGATACAGCTAGAAGGGCACTCAGTGTAGGCGCTGCTTTGCAACAGAAGAAAAGTCTTCCAGACCGCACAGGCAAGAATGTGGTCCTTGTGGATGGAGTCAGGACACCTTTCCTGGTGTCGTTCACGGACTACGCCAAGATGATGCCTCATGAGCTGGCTAGACATTCTTTGTTGTAAGTTATTTATAGTTGATTTATTTTTATAAATTTTAATTTATTAGCATTTAATATAGTTATCAAAATGCCAGCGTACTTGTTACAATCAAGTTGGCTATAATCATTCTTATGAATCTATAATTATTTTGCATACTGAGATAACTTATAATATTGTGATAAGTTTTGTGAAAATAAACTATTTTTTCTAGGGGTCTTTTACAAAAAACCGGAGTTTCAAAGGATGTGATTGACTACATTGTGTACGGCACTGTAATTCAAGAAGTGAAGACCTCGAACATCGGTAGAGAGGCAGCTCTCGCGGCTGGCTTCAGCGAGCACACTCCGGCTCACACCGTCACCATGGCCTGCATCTCCTCCAACCAGGCCATCACCACAGGTATTTATCTGTATATCTCTGTGGCAATAAAAGCCAAAATAGTTCAGTACTTGTACTAAAACTTAGTAGCCAGAAAAATTTAAATGACAAATAAAATAGTTTTATAACAAATACTAATTAAAAGAATAGCCTTGAAAACTATAAGGTACTATAATACCTTTCCTAAAATACATAATACATACTTCTTTATCGTCTAATATATCTTCTAACATCTCCATTTCACACCACCCAACACAATGCTAAAATTCTTAACACAATTTCTATATTTTTACTCATTTAAAGCTCAACTGTCTTTTTTGTTTTATCACTGCTTAAACAATGACCACTGATTTGTAATTTCATGGATTTTGATTTCAGCGGTAGGGTTTGGCACGGCTTACAATTCCCGGCCATAAAGATTTGACATCAGCTTTAGAAAAGAGATATTTAGCTAGTGTCACCATTATTGAGATATTGTGGAGTATTTTCTGTTACAAATGTCACATTGGTACTGTTTACTGAATGAACTGAATATCTCTTTTCAAAGTTTGATGTGCATTGTCGACCTCTGTCGTTGTTTGACGTCCTCTGTGGTTGAGCGTGTTGGTGCTGAAGCCGGAGTTTGAATCCCGCTGAATTTACAAGAAGTTTTTCTGTGTTCCTGGGTCATGGATGTGTATTAAATATGAGTTTAATATGATAAAAATTTTGGTATTAAAAAGTGTTAGATATATTTCCGTTGTCTGGTACCCGTAACACAAGTTCTTCAAGAACTTAAAAAGGGACCAGATTGACGTGTTGTGAAGTGTCCATAGATATTATTGTTATTATTATTGTGGTCTGAAAAGGTCACTAAACACTTTTTTATCAACCTTTAGGTTATATAGTTGGGCCTAGAAATCTTATTTTTATTGTAACTTTATAATATAAATTTAGAACTTCAATATACTACAGTCCAACAGCAATCAACGTCTTTTATCTCAATACTATCGAAGAGAACGGGATAAACCTGCAGGCCTAAGATTGAAACCCTAGAAACACCAAATAATCGACAAAATGACAGATTGGAGAAACATTAATATCATTAGGAGCAAAATAGGTCTTATTATAAGGCAGCAAGGTCCGTGCATCGTCGTTATGAGAAACAACATTTCTTTTCTTCCCGAGCATGAGCTCACAAAATGGCCTCTTTTGACAGATAAAGTAGAAACGTTTTCTTATTCCAATGTCAAATAATCCTACAATAATGTCAACTACTCCACATCATGGCGCTCCTAGACAAATAGATTCCTTACGTTCAGTCGTTTACTCAAATTTGTTCGTTTTTTGACAGAAGATATCCCGGCAGCCATTTTAAAAATATGGGTGTTGAGAAATGTCGACTTCTATTGACGACCTTGTTACCATTGATTAAGAACTATTTTGCAACGAACTGTTCGAACGGTTCGAATATTTCTTCTTTAAAATTATTTCTTCGGATCGGCATGCTAAGCCCGCTGCGCAGTATATGTTTCGGCCTAGTACTGTACTTGAACCATCTGGCAGGTATCGGCATGATCGCGGCCGGCGCGTACGACGTGATCGTGGCGGGCGGCGTGGAGTTCATGTCGGACGTGCCCATCCGCCACTCGCGCAAGATGCGCGCGCTGCTGCTGCGCCTAAACCGCGCCAAGACGCCCGCGCAACGACTCTCGCTCATCGCCTCTATCAGGCCGGACTTCTTTGCGCCTGAGGTACGTTTTACTTACTGTAGAAGTTTAGTTAAGCTACATTTTAAATTAATAATTTCCAAGAAGTTCAGTAAGGCTAGGCCGTCATATTGTATCAATGGCGAACTAAAAACTGTGGTAAATCGATTAACTATTAAAATAAAAAAGCGTATTAAAATGTAGCAACATTTAATGTTATGTCTCTTCTTTCTCAATAACCATTTATTTTTACCTAGCTGCCCGCCGTAGCGGAGTTCTCATCGGGCGAGACGATGGGCCACAGCGCGGACCGGCTGGCGGCGGCCTTCGGCGCGTCGCGGCAGGAGCAAGACGAGTACTCGCTGCGGTCGCACATGCTCGCCCACGACGCGCAGCAGAAAGGCTACTTCACCGACCTCATACCTATCAAGGGTACACTTTACATGTTAATCTCGTGATTCGCTTACATCATAATAATATTATGATGGTCGATGTTGGTTTCTAGTGAAGCAAATCTTGAATAAAATTACAAATTTGCACAATTTGAAGTAGTCACTGGACTTTGAAACCTCGACGCGCGTTTGGCTCTATGTGGAGCATCCTCACGAGAACTAAGTAAAAATTACTAACATGAATATAGAGATAACGACTCCTATTGTTCCAGTGGAAGGCAAGGACGGCGTAGTGGCGAAGGACAACGGAATACGCGTGTCGACGCCGGAGCAGCTCGCCAAGCTCAAGCCCGCCTTTATCAAGCCGCACGGCACCGTCACCGCCGCCAACGCCTCCTTCCTGGTATTTACTTTACTACCTTACTACTAAATTTTGCCTATTCGTTTAGAAGTTATAATTCAACAGAGAGACACAGTTGCTATGACATAAGACAAAAATCTAGATTCTAGAAGTTACTTTAAAATTCCGCTACGGATGTGTAAATATGAAAAGCTTATTTATTTATTTATTTGTTTACAGACTGACGGAGCTTCGGCCTGTCTGATCATGTCCGAGGCTAAGGCCAAGGAGCTGGGACTCAAGCCCAAAGCCTACCTGCGCGACTTCACCTACGTGGCTCAGGTTTGTTCATTGTAAATAATGTCCACTTCACCGTAAATAATGATATATTAATCTATTTATTGCCTGAATGACTCAGTAAAAAATACAAATTTAAATCTCAGTAGTTTATCTGGATCCGGTTAACCAATCAAAAACTGTACACATATTTCGGGTGATATTTTTATCAGTCGTCTAAATTGATTCGTACTGCTTCACCGTATATCTCACTCTGTACAGGACCCCGTTGACCAGCTCCTGCTGGGACCCGCGTACGGCATCCCCAAGATCCTGGACAAAGCCGGCCTGAAGGTCAGCGACATCGATACCTGGGAGATCCATGAGGCCTTTGCTGTGAGTCACCTTTATTTTTATTTAAATTTTTAATTACTCATGATGCCCGTATCTTATTTTTATTTAACATTTAAGAAGGGTTTTCGTCTATAAGACTAGACATGACAACCCCATTGTATCCACCGTTAAGAAATGCACTCATAAATTTCAATCACCAATTTGTACACAGCCAACACTGCACCTTAAATAATCATATGATGAAGGAAGAGCCTTTAAATAAAGAACTTTAAAAAACGCTGCAGCTCGTATTTTTACTCTCTACTACTACTACTCGTTTAGAAGCTATGTTGCCACGAACAGGTCTAACTGATCTACTTATATAACATCTCTTTTTGGGTCAACTTTAAAACCGTAACCAACCGTACCAGGCAACTATGTGAAAATTATATTCAAATCCGTGATGTAGACATCAATACAAACCTAACTTATAAAACAATTTAGAATAATATTAATCAATTTATAATTGTTTAATCAGTAGAGTATCAAAATGAAATGTAAATGATAGTAATTATTTTGTTTTAGGGACAAATCCTGGCCAACTTAAAGGCTCTGGACTCGGACTGGTTCGGACAGACGTACCTCGGCCGCCAAGGAAAGGTAAGCATGAGTAACATTCATATGTAACATGCAAAAAAATACAATTGCAAGTAGAAAACAAGATGCTGTTGTTAAGACAAATCTTAACTTTTTTAATTTTTTCAAGGTCGGAACTCCGGACCTCAACAAATGGAACAAGTGGGGTGGCTCTCTGTCCATTGGACATCCGTTTGCTGCTACTGGAGTAAGTTCAACTGTCATTCATTTAGAATTTTTCGCTTAAATCGCTTTTTATACCCAGGTCAAAAACAAGGTTCAACGTATCTTATTGGCAATAACATAGCCATTGTTCCTAACGCGTTAACTGTGCGAAATATTGCAGATCAGCGATTGTAAATTATCGTTTCCTGGTTGTCGCACGTTGAATGTCCAAAGCAACATTTTGGTGTGGCTGCAGGTTAAGTATGTTTGTGTTTGCAGGTGCGGCTGGCGATGCACACGGCCCACCGCCTGGTGCGCGAAGACGGACAGTTCGGGCTGATCAGCGCGTGCGCCGCCGGCGGTCAGGGCGTGGCCATGCTGCTCGAGAGGCACCCCGACGCCACTACCGACTAACTCCGCCTCTGACAATCCTACGTCTTAGACAGAGAGCAGTCTGCACTGCTGGTTTAAGGAGATAAAGATGAAGAATAATTCTCCTAAAACCGCTCTAATGTCAACATTCAACCTTTTTTGGCTACTTATCGTATTTATGACGGCGACACGTATGACTGCTGTCCAAAGTTGGATTACGTTTATTGTTCATCAAGTTACGTCGAAACCGACGCCGATACATATAGGTATAATGTTATTAGATAAGATTCCTTGAATGTATATGCATGTGCAGTCCAAAGTGTTCCATGTCGAATGTAAATCGTCAGTTATTGTAACCCCAAAATATTTACAAAAGATTTTCTGTAATAATATTTTTGATAAGTGCTGTATGTGAATATAAACTGTAATTATTGTTACTCAAAGGAATATTACAATTTATTGTCAAATAAAAAAAGCTATTTTGAAAATTAATATTTAGATTATAAACTTAAGGCATTTGCTTCAAGAAACTCTATCAAACTTTTTTCTTTCCGAAAACCTATCTTTGTTAATATATGAGATTGTTGTCGAATAATAGTTTTTATAAAAAAAATATAATACGCATTATATTCTGGCAGTCTTCTAAAATTGAAACATTATTTATTGTTTTATGTAAATGAATATAGTAAAACATTGTCTTATTTAAGCAATATTTTTTTTAATAAATCGATTTATAAAGTTTATCTCATTTAATTTAATCTCCAGCAGTTAGAATTAAATTGAAAATATACAAAACAATTTTCCTCAATTTTAATTCACTTTTCGAAGTTGGTGTTAACATCTTACAAACTTATGGGGCCAATTGACTCGTCGCTTACGATGCGACGGTCGTTAACGATGTACTTGGTCGTATACGACATCGCAAACTTAATTTGTGGGAGAGCCACACTTCGGCATAAATGGGCCGGCTCGACCGGGTAAATACCACGGCCTCACAGAAAACCGGCGTGAAATAACGCTTGCGTTGTGTTTCGTCGAGTGAGTGAGGTTACCGGAGGGCCAAGGGGGGGTTAGGTATTTTAAGGACTAGGAACGCGAATCGCAACACCAGAGGAGTTACAAGTGTAACCCCTCTGGTGTTGCTGATGCTGGAGTGTCCATAGGCGGCGGTAATCGCTTACCATCAGGCGATCCGTCTGCTCGTTTCCTGGTTCATTTCATAAAAATTGCATTCGCCATTCCATGTCTATGGGCCCTTAACTTATGAGGCACCGACTTCACAGTGAATTAGGGAAAATTGTTTTGTATAATATTTTAAATTGAATCATTTTTGAGTTTTTCAGTGGGCTGGTTTTTTAAATTTTTTATTAATATTTAGGCGATTACCTATTCTTAACAGACTTCCAAAAAAAGGAGGCGTTACGTACGGTACCTACGTGCGGCTGTATGTATATGTTTTTTTTTTGTATCTTCAACGATAACTCCGCCGTGTGTTAACCTATTTTGAAAATTGTTTTTTTTTGTAGAAAAAGGTATACTTCACAGTTGGTCCCGTTTTCACAAAAGTGGTGACCTGATGATGGGATCCAGGAGGAATCGAGGGAATTACTCAAAATTTATATGGGCACATATAGTGATTTCGACTTTTCTGAAGTAACCTAAGCATATCCTCTCGTCTGTGGAGCGTCCCATTACAGGACTTTAGTAATTTCGCTGTATATGTGGAGCGTCCTGTCACAGGACTCGCCACAGCTGCGATCACCTTGTTTAGTTTTGAGCATATTTTGGCGTCTATATAGTACTAACTCTTTTGCACACATTAAAAATCGTATTAGAATGAACTGCTTCTCCCTCTAAATTTAAATTTAGCGCGTCTATGGTACAAAAAAAGGTGAAATTTATTGTTTTATCTAGTCAGTTCGACTAAACTACACGTATTTTGTAATTATTATATTGAAGTTCAATATAATAGTGACCTAATTGCGCAGATTATTTAAAAAATATAATATTACATCCAGCAATCGTTTTATTTATTATTTAAGAGAGAATAAAAGATAACTTTTAGGAGACCTATATTATTACTCCAAGAACAGTTACAATGCAATTCAAAGTCAAGTTTAAGTGATGTAAGAAATTAAAGAAATATATCTTAATTATAAAATTAATTGTAGTTTTACAAAACTACAACTAGATTAAAAAAAAACAGTTTTTCTAAACCTAGGTCTCAAAAATTAGTGCTCAAACCCTGTCTGTTGAAAGTCCTGTAATGGGATCCACAGATGGGGAAGAATTGTCATTTAGACAGCTAACAGACGAGAGGTTGAGCTACCAAAAAGTAAGATTTTGGATCAAGGTATACCCTGGATCCAAAAGTACTGAACAGAACTCCTGACTCCTTATAGATACATGTTTCGGAATTTCGGCGTTTCTTAAAGAACTGCAAGCATAAGCCACTATGTCAATTAAAGTAATCAACATCATCACACCATAAATCATGACATAATGATGATATAATCTCATAGTGTTTTACACCGATACATATCTTTGAACATTACTCTGCCGTTTATAGACCGATTCTTATCTTCTATCAAAATTCTTTTTTTGATATATTGGGTACTAGCTGTTGCTCGCCGCTCCGCTCGCGTAAGTATAGTATCCCACGGGAACACTACTTTTTCGGGATAAAAAGTAGCATATGTTTTAATCCAGAGTCTAAACTACTACCATATCGAATTTCATCGAAATCAGTTCAGTAGTTTTTGCGTGAAAGCGTAACAAACATCCACGCTTTCACATTTATAATATTAGTAAGGATAATCCGAAATTAGTCTCGTTGTCACCAAAGCGGTGACCTGATGATGGTATCCATGAGGAATCGGGGGAACTCCTCGAAATTTATATGGACACATATAGTGATTTTAACTTTTTCAGTATTAACCTAAGCATATGACACCATAAAGTAAGATTCTGCACCAAGGTATACCCTGGATCCAAAAGTATTGAACAGAACTCCTCAGTCTTTAAAGATACGCGTTTGGAAATTTCAATATTGTTTAATGAACAGCAATCATATGCCATTATGTAACTTACAGTCATCATCATCATCATCTTATATACAATACCTAATGGAAGCTTGGCGAGTATTCAATTATACATTCGATCGTTTATTTTAAACGTTCTTAAAATGTATTAATAATAATTTAACAAATATCACTAAGGGAAACATTATTATTATTTAAAACAAAAATGTTTAAAACAAAAAATTTAACCGACTTCGAAAGTAAAAATGTACAAATAGTATAAAATAAAACTTATTTTCTAAATAATTCCCCTTTTAAATTTGGCTAAAAATTTTACTATTTCACAACTCAATCTTCAAAATTTTGAAGTCAACTTGAACCTGAGTTCTATTTTAAATATTGTTTTAGCAGGATGATGTTCGAGATGGTACCAACTTCAAAATTATGAAGATTGAGTAGAGAAATAGTTAAAAAGGGAATTATTTAGAAAATAAGTTTTATTTCATACTTTTTTGTGCATTTTTAATTTGGAAGTCGGTTTAATTTTTTGTTTATGATAAATAGGAAGACGTTAAATATCGTTTTGTTATTTCACTTTTTAGTGATAGGTACTTTTATTAATGATTTTTTGGGCAATTAGGTATTAGTTTGAATATATTAAAGGTTTCAATTTTGTAATCAGCAATTTTTTCACTGCTAAATTTTTGGGTTAGTACTGCAACTAGTATCAGTCTGTAGACTTTTACATACTTACTATTATACTATGGCCAATGGAGTATGGGCCTCTGTAGGAAAACGAGGATGCTTTAAGGTTTTGCAAAGGAGTTGCACAAGGAACAATAAAACTTCCGAGGACAAAAAGCGACGACTTGACGCTGCAAAAGATCGACAGTCGTCTTACGATATAATGTAGCTGTTTGTAACGGCCCCTAACTCCTTACATCAGGGAACCCTTATGATGTATCATCTGATGATCAAAGGTCGGTGATGATGGAAGGAGAGTGATAAGTCAGATGTTATTAACTTAAAATCTTTAAGAAATCGATATAAATAATATTCACGACTAAAAATTATAAGGGTTTTCCTCGGTTTTCCATCAGATCCTGACTTCTTTGTCTCCGATCATCATGACGAAGTTTCAAGAGTTCCATGGATTATATTCTTTCATCAGATCTTAAAACGTTGTATGGCAAGAACCTTCCCTGATAAATGTGCTATTCAAATCGCGGACAAACATACAAGTCAAACTGCGAACCTCCTTTTTTTGAAATCGGTTAATAAATAAATTAAATCAATAACATTACACATATAATTACATTTTTCAATTGGACTAGAATGATATGAAGATAATTTACAATATGTATTCTCAAATCCAAGGTGGTTTCACTTGGCATCGAAGCTAAAGCAGGCCTTTTTAAAACAAACTTTTAGGCCGCTGCCTCGAACACAGCGGCGTGCGCACGCGGGCACCACAGTCACCGCTGGACGCACTGCGCCCCTGTCGAGCGCTGACAAAAGCGGAAACGCCAAAACGCGCGCACCGCCGCCATAAGTCAATATAAATGATGTTGAAAAAATTAAAAGCAGGAAACAATTAAATAAAAGCCTTACTATAAATGTCAATATCTTTAATAGCAATGTTGTTAAATACACAATCGTGCCTAGATATCGAGACAAAATAGGCACTGATATTACTATCATACTATGTACAATCCTACCTCGACCTAATAAAATCATCACTTGATATAGGTATTTCATAGTCATTGAAATAAGTAAAAATATTTTTTATCCGCTAATCTTTTATAACTAACGAACACCCTCGGGTTCTAAAGGATTAACGCTAATATCAGTGAGTTATATATACTTAAAGTAAACATTATCAAGCCAGACCTATGTATTTAAAAGAAGTTCACCACCAGGAGCCATAAGAATATTGCTAAAATTGAACTTGTTTCGATCACTATCCCCGTTTTTTTTCAGTGACCTGGGCCTAGGGAGCGCGCCTTCCGGCAGGGGGCGCCAATGTGCCCAGACAAACAACAAGTCTTACCTATTTACAAAATGCTCATATTTTGTCCAGATAAACAGACATTCTATTTTGTTTATAAGGTACATAATCCTTATTTGCACATCCGATATCGCGAATAACGTACACGAGGTACGCGATATTTAAATTACATTCGCTACTCAACAAATACGTAAAAACATAATTATACTATTTGTATATTTGTGTATATTATAGCGTTACTTTGTCTCTTACACATTATAGTAACATACCATATTATAACTCTTCTTAATTCTTTGGGTCGCTATTTTGGGCCAATCCAATATCAAAACGAGTAAAATATTAACATCGTAGAAAAAATACAAAGTTCTTTTTTTTTTATAAATCCAATATCATATAAGTCAATATTAACTTTTTGACATTTTAAGGCCCAATTAAAGTTCGGACACATTCCAAGTATACTAACATTTTGAGTCATAAAATATTTATTATTTTAAAATGAGGGTAAAAGTAAAGTAATAATAGCATAGATTTTAGTACACTTGGGATGCATAGATCTTGTTTTGATAGCTTACACGTTAACACCGAGCCGATTGGTTCTGTTGGAGTACCGCGGGTGTGCGGCGGGGACGGGGGGGCCGGCGTGCGGGGGCTACTGGAAGTCGGCGAGCGTCTGCCGCCAGGTGGCGTGGAAAGGGATGCGCAGCAGCTTGAGCTTGGTGCGCGGCAGCTGCGCGGACAGCAAGCGCTGCAGCGTGGGGATGGGCAGGATCTCCACCTGCGGCGGGCCAGCCACGGTGCGGTGGTCGTCGGGCAGTCGGCAGCCGGGCACGGGCTTCAGCACGGGGATGCACTCGCCCACGTCGCGCCGCTTAGCCTCGTCGCCGTCGCCGCCGCCCGCCTCGCACTGGTCGATGAACAGCTCCGTAACGCGCAGCAGCTCGATGGTCACGCCCCACATCAGGTGCGTCAGCGTCTCCTTCAACCGCAGCACGCCGCTCAGCACCTGTTTGTTCGTGGTGGCCGACTGCGACACGTACGTCGGAATGATTAGCAGCCTCTGGATGTTTTTGCACTCCGCGAGGGCGTCGTCGAATCCCACCTACAAAATTATCGATGTCTCTCTGAACCTCAGCAAACAAATTAAAACTTAGATTTTAATATCGACTTAAAATATTAGTAGAAGTGAAGGAGGAAGTCGTCACCGATATACCTTGACGTCGAAGTTGATGAGCTCGAGCGTGTCGAGCGCGGGCAGATCGGCTAGCGCGCGCAGCAGCGCGGGCGCGGCGGCGTGCGGCACGCCCCGCTCCAGGCGCACGCGGCGCAGGCGCTGCAGGCGCGCTAGGGCGGGGGCGAAGTCGCCGCCGAACGAGCACTCGCCTAGCTCCAGCGACTCAAGGCGCTCCAGCTGGCCGACCACCTCGCACGCGCACCAGCCCAGCTCCTTGATGCTGGTGAGCGACAGGTGTTGTAGCGCGCGCAGCTCGCCCAGCGGGCGTAGGTCACGCGTGAGGGACAGACCGGTCATGCTCTTGATGCGCAGGCGCTCGAGGCGCGTGAGACGCGCCAGCGGGCCGGGGTCGAGGCGCGTGTCGCGCACGGCCGGCGCCGCCAGCGAGCGCAACCCCAACAGCGAGCACGCCGCCTCCACCGCGCGCGCCGGACAGCGGCACAGCTCCAGCCTGTCATACAACGCCAACAAATTCAAGTGCGTCGCCGGCAGGATTACTATAATTTTTTTACATCTTACTATCAAGTAATATAATGATTTCTGTAGGAGTGAGTGTGTGACTCACCTCTCGAGTGTGTCAGCAGTGCTAATGTGTTCGGCGTACTGGTCCCAGAACTGTACGTCGTTGGACGGCAGCAGCATCTTGCGCAGATCCAACCACTTTGTGCCGTGTTTCTTTAGAGCTGTACATAACCCTCCCCAATCGTACACCTAAAAAGTATATAATTTACTATTAGAAATTATCGAGCATTGATTGTTTATTTAGTAGCTAAAGGTTAACCTTTGTCTCCTGTAAAAACATTCGTTGAAGTAATTTTTTAACATTCATTGGTGTAGATGGTCCATTCAAGTAGGTTTAGCTTAGTAATCTAACGGCCGCACTCAGAGACATTTAATGCTTAGTTAAGGAGGTACTACGGAAAATCTGGACTAATAAGGAAAATAACTAATAGTGCGTGACAGAATGTCTACAAATTATATAGAAAATTAAACAACTTACGTGCGAGTTTTTCATCCGCACGTGTCGCCACAGCGCCGGCGCGGCGGCCAGCTCGCGCCACTGCCGGCACACGCGCGCCGCCCGCGCCAGGTCCCGCATGCCCAGGTATTGGAATATCTATACACGACACATATATTTTAACTTATTTCAAAAAATTCATCAGTCATTGTGCATTAATTTATTTTTTGTATAGTTGAAGAAATGGAAGGTGAATTTTATTTCTCGATTTAAAACATATTTTGATGCCCATTGACGGCAAAATCGAACGTAATGGCTGGCGTCATCCTGTTATGGCATAACGATTGTGTACGCGCATGTACAAAATTGTATTGTTTCCCATCTGACAATCGTCTCCGGAACGACTAATAATTTTTTTGAATAGGCTGGGAAAGGTGAAAAATGCAGATGGATTAAACCTATTTGGACCGGTGACATTATTGTGCACTCGCCTGCACGCCGACGTCGTAGTTGTGCTGCGCGGCGGTGCGGCAGAAGTCGGTGAACAGGTCCACGGGCGGCGCGACGGGGGGCATGTCCGCCAGCCGCGGCCGCCCGCGCCGCCGGGGCGACAGCGCCGCACCGTTCGCCAGCCGTCCGCGCACCTCACTGCACACATATTGAACACAAATACTTCACCCGCTTGTTCATATAAATTATTCATAGTCTGATTTTTAATCTCAGTCAGTTAAATGTCAAAAAAAATATATCTAGCTGAGATTATAAATAAGAGTATAAAGCTAATCCTCGTCAGTGTTCTCGTCACCTTTTGTCGAGGTTTATTTGACCAAAAGGTGTTACAAAATGTATAAACTAAGATGCACATATCGAGCGGTTCACGTTATTTAAAATATTTGTAAAACTTACCTTATACGAAGACTCTTGCAGATTGTACAGTATGCATACTCACCTCCAACATGCTCATATATTTTCAAATCCCATGTTCACGCAGTAATCACTAATGAAACTCATTATTCATTTCGTTTTGCAAATATTAGGACTTTAAAATTAGTTACTTCTTTTAAAATAAAAATAATATAGATTGTTATTAAAGACTGTATTATTTTAATCATTTAAACAATATATATCATAATCACCTACCTATAATAAAAATAGTACAATTGGTTTACATAGATTTTGCTGCTACGCGTATCCAACACAGTAAAAATCTTTCAAGTGGAATGTTTGCTTCCTAGGCAAATATTTCAACACATTTACACAAAAAAATGTGTTGGAATTATGTTTTTTTTTTGTTGCTATAGCTCTGGTGATGTCGGTTTATTTCATTCGGATTTTGGAGATCAAACGTTTATATAAAACACACCACAATATGTTCATGCTTAAATAATAATAATTGTAACAAATCAACAAAGGATTCAATAATTTCCCTACATCTATATTGCTCATCACTGTAAATAATCACTATGTAGGACACCTGCAAAGAAAAAAGTATGTAAGAAAATTATTTAATTTAATTTGTACCTCTTGGTACAAATCTCGATAATTCTTATTTTAATCTTACGATAGTAAATATAGCTTCGAACTAAGTAATTATAACAGTGTAAATGGTAAATTAAACAGAATCAGCGTAAGTATATTATCTGCAATTATTTATACCGTCTACGACTAGAGAAAGAGAGTACAGTACACATTCATACCTTCATGATAGACATTAGATTCGTAAAAAGTCATGTGTCAGTGAGATCAATTAGAATCTATTCTTGAATGTAAAACACAAAAAAAATAAAACTTTGTTGTTACCTGTGTCAGGTGTTGGCGGGGCGCGCGACGACGATGAATCGGCGGCCGTTGAGTATCGCGAGTGACTGCGGTCCCGTCGCCGCCGAGCCCGCGCACGCAGTCGCTCCGCCCACCGCCTGCCGTACGTACACACAGTTTAGACCGGCAGACAAAATACTCTAAAAGCGCATCAGCATCGAGACATATGGACAACTTTTCGCGAGACTTCTGGCCATGAACACCGACAGTATTGTAGTGCCACCAATCTACCATCCTTCCGAACCATTTTTAGCATAACGCAGAGTTTTTTACGCAATCTACATATTTACGTCGCGAATATGAGAACAAAAGTAAGTAATATAAGTAATCGAGGGTGTCTCCGCTCTAAGGCGGCAGCGCGCGGCTGCCTCAACCGCCGCCGTGATTTTAATTGTCACTAGTGGGTTATATAGAAAGCCTTATAAACAAGATAACATTTAAGATTCGCGTGATCTGATATATTACCTTGACCTTGGTGGCGGGTCGTTTCTCCGGGCGGGGCACTTTGGCCGGCACCGGCACCGGCACGGGTACGGGCACGCGGCGCGCCGGGCCGGGCGCCGGCGCCGGCGCCGACTTGTGCGTCAGCGGCGGCGGAGACGGCGGCGGCGACGCGCTCTTGCGGCAGTTCTGACAGAAAAAGTTGTAAATATAATTTTTATAGATATTGTTGTTTCTTTCTACTATTTTATAGTATTTTCGTATGACTTATGGTTAAAAAAAGAGAACATGTTTCACAATCTTCTGAGTGTCGGATAGCTTATTCGAAAGTTTTGTCGCTGCTTACCTTTATACTGAGCGACGGAGACAAAACATGCAAATAAGCTATCTTACAATTATCAGTAGATGGTGAATTTCAATAAGGTTCAGTAATATAGTTTAGGTGAGGGTTAAAAACGTTTGCATAACTAGTCTATCTAATGTATATGTGTATATGTTATGCCCTATCGACTTGACAGTTGACACTAAACGACCGCAGCGCATGCCGCGGCAGAAATGTGCAACAATAGAGGTGTGCAACTAGGTCGAACTTGACAATGAATTGCTTTGAAAATCTTATATTAAATACGAGACAAGATTGTTTTTTCGAAAACGGTTACAAGTATTACCATGAAATTTAGTATGCAGAGAGCAGCAGATGGGAAACTGCGCATTTTTAAGCTATATTATGTTTTTTCCTTTGATCGTGCATTGAGTGTTGACTTTTAGGTATGAATAATTTCGACTTAAGTCATTCCAGTCCAGTGGCAGTTTTGTATGCGTATACAAAATAATTTTTACTTTGTTCGAAAATTCGGAATGTGGTGGGTTCTAATCTCGGTCAGATAAATATTTTTGTGATTCTTTTTATTTTTATAAATTTATCAGAAGTCCAAAGCATAGCTCGGTTACCCAGGTCCTGGGTCATTATTGTTGTTGTATAGTAAACTGCAAAAATAACACCAGAAATAGTTAATGTAAATTTTACTAAATATTAAAAAGGGCTGCTGTAAAAAGGACATCGGAATAACTCTACAACCTACTCATACACGTCCTACACTAACTACGAACTAATCGGAGACACGGGCTCGGACAATTCAATGTTATGCACTTTTGCCTACAGATTTTATTTTTGAACTCCAAACAAAATGTCCGATTTCGATGAAACAAAGTCAAAACATCAAATTTCATTTTAAAATCAATACTCTTTATGAGTAAGATATTTATTTTGATAGGGATTAATAAAAGAAATCAAACGTTTTGTTGTCTCTGTATTTTGATTAAATTTTATAAGACAAAAGCTGTTTCACTACCTTAACTGTAGTATTCGGCTATATGCTGGCGCGGAGTTTTTTGTAGACATTAGTATGTTCTTTAAGGCTGTAGAACATTATTTTGTTCTATAATCAATATCGTATGAGCCGGAAGATATGGCAATTTTTTTGCACATCTTTCATCTTTATAATATTAGAAGATAACTATAGATATAAAAGTATATATTATTATAGATAGTACATATATAAAAACAAATGTCTACTATAAAAGTACAATTTTTTGTTATTCTTTAAACCTTTTATTTACTATAATTTAAATAAAATAAAAATCACTTTTCATTCGCTATTTGACATAAGCCCCTAAAGTTTCATTTGCGGGATGTGATAGGTGATGGCGTACTATAATTTAGGAAGACATCAGTTTAATCACCTTGCAGAGGAAGTCGCCTTGCGCGTGCAGCGCGCCGACACAGGCGGGATGGTACAGACAGAGGCAGACGGCGCACGCCAGCGACGGTACCGCACCGCGCCCACATGACATCGAGCACGGCCGCTGCGCACCGCCCACCTGCACAAGCGCACGTTATAAACACGCCCCACGCCCACAGTCAACACCGCCACTAAATATATACAGCAAACAATAGGCTACTTAACTCATATTTAATTTCATACATTGAAGGAGTATTTCCTTAAGTACTTGGCTTAGGAAAACGTATTCTAGCGATATTATAAATTAAAAACTTAAGATTGATAAATAAAGTTGATTTAAAAATATGTTTTTGTTTCTTAAATTCTACTGATGAAAACACCTCGAAGTAACTTCCGGCAAGGATGTGACGACACGAACACACTAAACACATATGCCGTGGCGTGCACAGGATTATGACACAGGGTATGCGGCGAAGTACTAGGTCACAAAAACTTTTTCGTTTATAGATTTTTAGCACAGCTACAGCCAAGCGACGGATCTCTAAGTCGAAACCATGCCAAGCAAGTCTTAGAGCAAGTCTTAGATGTACCTACATCTTGTACATCTTCTACGGCAACACAGACAAAACAGCGATCGATCGTCGCGGCGGAAGAAATTCTAATAAGTAAAATAATAAGCATATTTTAAAATATTATAACTACTCACCAGTCAGTCAGTTTCAATTTTCACATATTCAAGGTTCCGGTTACTTGAGATTACTATATCCCGATGTAAATTACTAAATAATATGCAAGCAAAACAATATAATTTAATCGTGTGTACACAGCCACACAGCCTGTTATACGTTTCATAACTTTTAACATGAAATTTTCGAGTTACATTATTTTTTTGCTGGTTTAATTGTTGTAACTCGGGTACACACCTACCTTTAGACAGAATTTGAATATTTTCACTGAATGACAATTGTGAGAACTTGTTATTTTTAATTTTTAATAAACACACATTTTCAACACAAACCTCACAGTCAAATAACATTTTAAAAAATTCAACTAACTCACTAGTAAAAGCAAATCACTACAATTATTATAGAAACTCAGTAATATACTGTTAAATGTACACACTTTCAAATGTTAAAATGAAAAATCTTTTAAGAAAACTATAAATAAACTGGAGCGATTAAATTGTAAACAATGCTTATCACATGAAATATGCAATATGGCCCCCGCGAAACACAAAACGTTTCTTCTATTTAAACAAATAATGCATACGTCGATTTATTAGATTCGCGGCTTATAATTTTTACTGGGATTATAGGCAACGAATAATTCCCTACAAGCCAGTTCGGCGGTTTTCGGAAGCGATCGGATAGCTGAACCATGTCTGGTCAGTTTCATACATTGGAAAATGAAGTACATGCTCAGTACGTAAAGATGTCGCTATGAGTAAGCATTGTGAACCATGGAAAAGTAAATCACATTAAAAGCACAATTAAACCGCCATGTAACTTGTTTTGTTTTACGCCAGTGATTTATTTAGTTTTATTCTTCAAAATTTTCAATGATTACTGAATAAAATATGAATTGATAACAATATTTTATTCATACAACGCCCTCTTTTTAAAAATTGAATTGATAAAGTACATCGGCACTACGGGACTCTTCAAATTGAATATCGTCAATTCACGATAGATGGCGGCCTATTTAAAACGACGACGCAACGCGCAGGCGGCGCTATGGGCGCTTATTTAACAATTTATCTTTATAGCACAGAGATAATAATATACTACGTTAGTACGTAGATAATAATATACTTAGTTATGTTTGGTTATGTTCGTTCTCTGAAAATAGTGTCATTTATAATTTCCACGTAAAGTGCCATCTAGTAAGTTTTCTTAGTAAATAACATTATACTGACAATCATAGAACTCGTTGTAGTACCAAGCTCGCGCCACGGGCGCCCGAAGCCGAAGGCCATCTCATGCCGCATGAGTTCGCCTATTTAAACATGTCGATATTCATGGGTGTGTGCGTTTGCGAAGTATGAAAATCACACATACATGCGATGATTTGTTCTGCACAAAGCTACTGCATGAGTTGCTATTTATAAAATATTAGGCGTTTTAAAGTTATTATATTTTTTTAATTAATTTATTTACTATTAATTAAAGTCATCTAAAACGTACGAACGTTTTATTAAAATATCTGTGAATGACAAGTAAAGCACTGCATTTCTGCCTATATGGAGCGCACGCCCCTGCACATATGTAGTAGTGAAACGGAACGTTTCTGTAAATAAATAGTTCATGACATCTTAAAAAGTTATTTATGTCAAAACGTCAAACGGAACGTAACACCACCATTTTACTACTACGGACTATTGCACAGATTACAAATAGTAGTATGACGTCCCAGCACAGATAATCCTATCAACCAAAACGGCGAATAGTGTTTTCGGCGGTTTTTAAAAAGTGTATTTAAAAAAAAAGTAGGGATTTAGGGTGTAATTTTTTTGTGTGATGAAACAATTATGGAGTGTTTAGGATATAAATAAAAACATGGTCAAGTAGCCTATTTCTGTGGTATATTATTGTGTATGTTTCATTTATACTGATGAAAATTAGAGACGCCACAAGCATTTCTACGAAAGCAAATTATAGATAAAAGCAACCAAGTAGTAATTTTTATTGATTTTATTGCCAGTGTTTGTAAAGTGCATAATACAACTCACCAGAATGAGAAGGGTCAAGGGGCAATGAAGGGATATTAGTAATACATTAGTTATAAGTATAGTAGTATCCAACTCCTCCTTTGACCTGGGCCGTACTCACCGGGTATCTCGGTGCGGGCGCGAGCACGGGCACCGGTACAAGCACGGGCACCGGTACGGGCACAGGCACGGGTGCGGGCGCCGAGCCGGACACTGGGACCGGCACCGGTACGGGCACAGGTACCGGCACAGGCGTGGGCGCAGGGGCGGATTCAGGCGCGGGGGCGGGGTCACTCACCCGGGGCGGCGGGGGCGGCGCGGGGCGCGGCTGCAGCGGTGGCGGCGCCCCCCTGCCACACAAGCACTGCACCTGGCGCCTCGCGGACCGCTCAGTACCCGCGCCGGGGGCCGATTGCCCGGTGTCAATCGACCCCCGTCACAACACAAACGCGCACCGACCTTACGTTCGTACTCCACCATATACGTTATATCTAACATGTTTATTATTTCAACATGATAATAATACGTGGCGAGAGCATAGACAAGTAAAGTCAATGACTAGCCTCATTAATTAAGACTTATCGCTAGTAGACATTATTTCAATAACAAGAAAACACGCTAGATAAACATTAAATATAACGTGAACCACTCAATAGATATTGATAAATATTACTTAGTAAAGTATGACAACTTTTTATCTCATTAAGCCAAAGAATCATTAAAGCGATATTAATAAGCTTTCACATATCCTATCATGATGTTAGCAAATGTAAATTTTAATAACACAATTAATAATAAAATTAATGCTATTATGAATGTAAAAATGATATCGCTAATGCTCTGCTCGACTCGTACATTTTATTGATAAAAATCATTTATTAACATCATCTATGTGCTTAACTCTCACTAATATCTTATAAGTAACAACACTTCATACCTCGGCTTCTTCCACGCGGCGCTGTTGTTGTTGTCGGGCTGGGCGGGCGCGGGGGGCGCGGCGGGCGCGGGGGGAGGCGTCGACTGCGGCTTGCGCGCCGGCTTGGGCGTCGGCGTGCTGTTGCTGAGACGCGAACCCATCGACTTCACCTGCAATGAGGGTTTTTGATCTTTTTCCTGCCGTTAGGGGGCCGATCTAACCCAACGCACACAAAGCGTCATCTGGTGGCGTAAGTGGTATCAAAAACGGTCAATGAGAATTTTCGATTCTTTTTCTGTCACCAGGCGGCGCTAGGTAGCACGACGGTCCTTGTCGAGTCAAAAAGCTGTCAGATGTCACGAATTTAAAAACCCCTTATTAGGTTTGAGTTAAAGTGTATTCACAAGCTAAAGCAAGTTTGGACAGATTGAGACAACACGGCCGAGATTCTCTCGAGAAAGTCTCCTCTTGACTAAAAAAGGTACAAAGTTAAAAATGTACATACACAAATTATATGGGAAAAGGATTAAATATTTTTTAAATCCCTTTTGTAATCTTGTAGTCTAGCTATGTAGGTATTTTTTAAATCTGACCTGTGTGGCTCAGTGGTTGGGACTTTCCTGTGCGTAAGCCGATGGTCGCGGGTTCGGTATTATATTAAACATATTTAAAACACATCCAGGTACATAGAAAACTTCGTCATATTAAATTTGTGTATAGTATAAAAGTATGAAATATATTTCCTGTAGTCAACCAGACTAAATGTAACACAAGTACTTAGCACGGCTCCAGATTGAAGTGGTGTGTAAGCGTCCATAGATATTATTATTATGTTCTCATACCTTGATCTTGGCGGGCGGCGACTTGGGCGCGGCGGGCTCGGGGCTAGCGCCCTTGGGCGGCTTGGGCTTGGGCGTGCGCTTGCTGTCCGTCGTGGGCGCTGGCTGCGGTACGGGGGATTCCACGCGACGCATCATCTTCGCGTCGCTAAATAAGAAAACATTTAAGAATTTAGAAAACAAATAGAATATAATATGGAAAATTTGCTAAGGGCTTGTAGCACAATCTACTGATAAGTGTTAGATAGCTTATTGGCATGGTTTGTCTCTGTCGCTCGATATAAAGTAAGCAGCTACAACTTCCGAATGAACTATCCGACACTTAGAAAATTGTAAAACAGGCCCGAAATTTCTTAATACATACTAATTAACATAGATAAAATTGTTTTTATACAGATGTTTGAATGTTTGTCGGTATATGATGTCTTAAACATAGAATATTCAAAAAATCCACACACATAAGTCTATTATTACAATTAGAATGATTTTTATCCCCCCTGAAAAATAGCATACCCCATGATTTTTTTTTTATTTTACGCGAGCGGTTTAACAAGAACGATTTGGAGCTATTATTACATACCGAATAATCTCCTTTTCTGGGTCATCAATCCCCAGTGGCTCTTTGAAGAAAGAAAAGTTCTCTGTGGTGAGACCCGTTCCACCCAGGACTTCAGATACCTAAAACAGTAAAAAATGTTGTTAACACCTACTTTATGAATATAATAGAGTAGCCATCTTTATCTTTAACATTTTGTAAAATCAATTACAGAAAATTTGAGCACATGATTTAGTGCTTAAGTAAAGACGTTTTGGCAGGAAAAAGTTTTGAAGTGTACAAAAAATCTAATAACGAAACGAATCTTCGTCGCTGAGGGAATTATCCTCGCACTATCAGCTGATTTAAAAACTAAAGTTTTTAGTAAAAACGAGACTTGAAATTGGCTGTAAGGTACCAGCAGGTTGGTGTATCAGCTGATAGTGTGAGGTCAATGACTTCAGCGACGTAGATTCGTTTCAATACAAATTTTTTTCGACTTCGACTTTATATAAACAGTAAATCATGTGCCCAAATTTTCTGTTACTGATTTTACAATATGTTATACTGATAGTATAAAAACTTTATCCAGAGATTGTTTTGGTTTCCTTGTTTGATGGGATTGTTCTGTGCCGTTTAAGATCCTCTTGTATAGGTAAATATTTACTAAAGTAAGGCCAACGAGACGAGATAAAAACGTAAATAAACAGACCGCTACTGAGTTGCATTATGAAAGTGAGTTAATATTATATCTGTCCTTATCACTCGTATGCAATAATGACGTCAGTTGGTCGACGACAGCTGTCGTAGCTTGTTTCGTGGTACAGGAAAGCGGCCAGTGCCGCAGTTGTCAACATTTGGTCCGCCAAACAATTGTGAACAAGTTCATTCCTGTTTGGATTGCGTTCGCAGTGATACATATTTTTTCGTCTCCGTATTTACTTGGTTTTTTGTTGTTATTATAAACACAGCTGACTCGGACTCTTCCGACGAATCATCTTTGTCTAGTACAGACGACAGCGATTAAAATTCGAACTTTATAATAATTTATTCAAATAAAAATGTTTTGAACCCCTGAAAATTTGTTTACATTCTTTATCTCGTCTGGTTGGCCTTACTTTACATACTGTAGCTATACCATACAGCTACTACCGCTGTCTTGTACGCACCTCGCGCATAGAGCGCAGCTTCTTGCCGCTGGGCATGTAGTAGTAGATGTCGGCGGCGCGGCGGCTGTGCGCGTCGAGCGCGGCGCGGTACACGAGCTCGCGCCGCCAGCCGCGCTCCAGCGGCAGCCGCAGCAGCGGCGACGAGACGTCCGCGCGCCGCCCGCGGTTCGCCGGCGACATCGCCGACTGCGCACCAGGTAGAACTTGATTAATGTCACACACGGAACGTTGCCAGGGTGAACGTCCACTAGCTGCAACGTACACGACACGCTACGGATTTATTTTCTTATATTTGAAGCCAAGCCGCCGGCGATACGTGCGGGCCGTACAAGCCGACTACCGGCGTGGACGCAGTGTCGTGTGACAAGTGCTAGTCCGGCTCGCACACGAAGGGTTCCGAACAAAACCACGTTTGTTGTACGGGAGCCCCACTTATATTTATTTATTCTGCTTTTAGTATTTGTTGTTATAGCGGCAACAGATCCTGGCTGGCAGGCTGTATCTCACGGTTCGTGAGATACAGCCTGGCGACAGACGGACGGATATCTGAGTCTTAGTAATAGGGTCCCGTTTTTACCCTTTGGGTACGGAACCTAAAAAGTGAACGTAAATCC
Source organism: Phengaris alcon alcon (assembly GCA_037179445.1). Classification (NCBI taxonomy): domain Eukaryota; kingdom Metazoa; phylum Arthropoda; class Insecta; order Lepidoptera; family Lycaenidae; genus Phengaris; species Phengaris alcon. Next base: position 583,034 of record JAYRCH010000125.1, read on the forward strand.
ATTACGTGCCGTGTGTGTGGTGCACCGGTGTGGGCCAATCGAATTTACTAGTTTAAATAAAGACAGAGGCATGTCCCAGTGCCTATGTTAATTAAAGTTTTAGCATGTTACACACAACAGCAACTACTTGCGTACACGAACTATAAAAGCATCAACGACATCTATATAATAATAAATGGTATACAGGCAATAGCGGTCGTATACGGGCAATAGCGGTCGTATACGGGCAATAGCGGTCGTATACGGGCAATAGCTGTCGTATACGGGCAATAGCGGTCGTATACGGGCAATAGCGGTCGTATACGGGCAATAGCGGTCGTATACGGGCAATAGCGGTCGTATACGGGCAATAGCGGTCGTATACGGGCAATAGCGGTCGTATACGGGCAATAGCGGTCGTATACGGGCAATAGCGGTCGCATACGGGCAATAGCGGTCGTATACGGGCAATAGCGGTCGTATACGGGCAATAGCGGTCGTATACGGGCAATAGCGGTCGTATACGGGCAATAGCGGTCGTATACGGGTTATAGCGGTCGTATGCGGGCAATAGCGGACATTTAAGAGAAACGACATGCAGAAACAAAGCATCTAGTAAAGACTTAAGGCCGGGGCTACATGATCCGGAATCCGTACGGCTGGACAAAATTCAGAGCGCTGAAAATAGAACTCTGCGATAATACAATAGAGCTGAAAATCGAACACACACGTGTCGTGTCAAATGTCAATGTCATATATGACAGCTCGACACTCGACATTTCGATTTGTATTAGCGCAGAGTTCTATTTTCAATTCTCTGAATTTTCCCGGGCCTTACGGATTTCGGTTCATGTAGCCCTAGCTTAAAATTTGATCAACTCCTAATCATTTGGTTGGAGATAACAGGCGAGTACTTTATGCTTTAATACATTTTGATATTAAATAAAATAATCTATCTACTGCAGATTCTTACAACAGAGTTGTTGATTTCGAAGCAGTTTTTGACTTTCAAAAACTGATACTTAGAAGAAACCTGTAAAACTCCCTGAGAGACCTGCCCAAAAAACATCTTGTTCAAGTTTATGTAAAAATTTTGTACAACGTCTTATGTCATACACACATAAGACAAAGTGCAATCGCATTGTTTTATAAGTTCCTACTTTTTCATTCCAATAAATCAGAATAATTGCGAGTTCCTTACGCCGGTTCTTCTCGCCGGGCTAGTTTTCGAACCGGTGGTAGGCATCATATAGGACAATTTTATAAAAGTTAGTGGTAACCTACATGGAAATAAAAAGTTTGAGTTTGAATATCATTATTTTTTTTTTACTTCACTTACTTACGCGAGTTCGACTCGCCCACGAAGGGTTCCATACCATTATCTTTACAAGTATTAGTACTAATATCGAGCACTAGTATTAATATCGAGCCAAAAATTAAATGAAAAAAGTTTTTGTAGGAGCCCCCCTGTACTTATGTAGTTATTCAACAGTGTAGCTATCAGGGTTCACTAGATACAGCCTGGTGACAGACAGACGAACAGACAGCAAGCTCTCAATTAATAATCGGGTCCCGTATCTACCCTTTGGATATGGAACCCTAAAAATGTGTTTAGACCACTGTCATTTATATTTTTGAGTTTTTTACTTACATCTGTGGGCCCTTCACCTTCTGATCTTGATGAAAGGGCTGATGATGGTCTTGAGCTATCTGTAAGATGTAAAAAATAACATTAAATTTTTACTAACATTACAATGAGTGAATGAATGAATTATGTACTAAAAAGCTACTAAAAAATTTACCATTCGAACTATGTATCAGAAATAGTCTTACTTATGCCCTATGATGTAAGGCCTAATAAAACTCTTTTTTTTTTTTTTTTTAAATGGGCAATTGGCCCACCACACTTACCCACCACTGCAACTCCTGTGTAGCCAGGATCGACAGTAGTAACCGACCGCAAAAACCCTTTGATATGATCTCAGGGGTGCCCGGGGGACATGCTAAATCTGTCTTGGAACCCGCATCGAAATTAATCAGAAGATTGTAGGAGGAGTAGGAAGTATTCCAGTTTCCCTCCCCAAGAAAAGCAGGAGACAGCAAAAATTGTGATGACAAAAAGTCAGAATTAAAGGGGAAGCACCACGGGAATAACATGTTTTTTCTTTCTCTCTTTTTTTTTTTTTTTTTTTTTTTTTAATAAAACTCATGTAGACAACCACTTTGTTACAGACATTACTTTTTTAAGTACAATTTTTTTTTACTAAACATACCTGTATCCTGTCGTGCCCGTTTACTGGCTCTGAGGAGTGGTGCAGTAAGCACGGTCTTTAGGGGGGTGAAGCCTTTAACAGCGTCTGACAGCTCGGCTTCCAAACGCTCTACAACAATAACATTTAAATATTTACATACATATGATAATATGAAGTGGCTTCCTTTCCTGATTAGTTAGATCTTTTAAACTATATTACTGATTTTAAATCAGTTTTCAGCAATAGATATAGAGATTCAAGAGAAAGGTTTGTACATATAATACATTGCACCCATGCAAAGCTGGGACGGATCGCTAATTATTAATAATATAAAAACACTTTTGAGATAAAAGAAAATATGTAATAAATTGTAATAAATTATATTTTGCACCATTTTGATGTGAGTAGTAAAGGATATGAAGTATGGTTCAAAAGTTGCTAAATATATTTATGATTATGGTTTTATGTTTATGAACACAATTTGTTTTTAAATGCTTTCATAAACCTATGTTCTCTTAGCCTCCCCAAAAATTTTGACTCACCTAAGGTGTGTGGATCAAAAGATTGTTGTTTTTTTGTTAGTTTCTTGCTTTGATGGTTTGATAAAATAATAGCTCCCCACACTGATTTCAGTGACGGTGGCCGGTTTTAATTGAAAACAGGGCAGCTACGCAAGTTATTTTATATTGCCCAAGTGTGTGCGCAGTACACAAGAGCACTCTCTCTTCCTTTATGCTCGTAACCCAGTGGGACGAATAACCGACACGACTGGTGAGATATCAGGCGCAGGTCCGACTTTTTACATGCCCATCCGACGCATGGATCATCTTTCTTGTCAGACAATCAGGTGATCAGCCTGCATTGTCCTAACCAAACTTGGAAACAAGATTTAATGATAAAATATGTAGTATATGTATGTAAATAGGTATCTATAAAGCATAGACAAGACTTCAGCCTGCGTGTTGTATATTTAAATTTTGGTCCTATATTAAAAAAAAACTCTTGTACATTGAATAGATAAAATAATTATATTTCTTGTAACATTTACTCACCTAGAACTTCACTATAGCCAGTAAATTTCTTCTGGTCACTAATTTCGAATCCCTTGAATTCTTCAGATACATCACTTGAGGTTGATTTTCTCCGAGTGGCACTCTCAACATTCTCTGTCAAAAATAAAATAATAATAAGGCATTTAGTTTAGCAGTTAATTACAGTAAAGCCATATTACTGTTTTTCATACATTGTCTTTCAAGAATTATTGTTTTTCATACATCGTCTGTCACTTACATAGAAAGAGAAAGATTGCCAAGAGACATTAACAAGGTGGTTGTACTGTATAACATTAAGTTGATCACATAGTTTGACTCACCGACAATGCGATTATAATCTGGTAAAACAGTGGGTTCATCTTGACCAAAGCCTTTAAACTCCTCGTCCCCATCATCACTGAATGCTGCAGATGCTCTACGCTTGATGGCTCTCTCATCATCATTTTTATCAATTGGTTCCAACTTGATATCTGTGGGATCGTCTTTTTCCATGGCTTCTAATTTTTCACTAATTTCATCAGTCAGGCTATTGCTTCGCTCTTTTTTCAACGCACCTGTATAAGAATATGTTACTATGTATTGATATTTGTTTTTTTAAACAATATTATAGCATCTATGCAACTTGAGTAACACAATACTCAATACTATAATTAGATAATGGTATATATATATATATATATATATATATATATATATATATATATATATATATATATATATATATATATATATATATATATATATATATATATATATATATATATATATATATATATATATATATATATATATATATATAAATAAAAAATTAAGCTGTAAGCCACATTTTTGTTGAATGTGTTCTATTTAAAAAAATTATAAAGCATACTGAAGTTAAACAAAATAAAAACATTGACGCATGTTCATAAGAAGCATCAGCTTAAATAATTGTAACATGAAATTATAATACACAATTCAAATTGCAGGCACTAAATTATAAATTAAGCAAAAGCACAGTGAAAACCTTTCACAATGACAACATAGAACTAGATATTACAACGAGGTTTAGAAGATTGTCAGGGTACCAATATGAACATAATAATATTTGTTTTAACTACTTTCGCCTATTACGACTATACTGTATCAGTCCCTTCAATGTTGTCGATAACAGATTAAGATACAGATTAAGTACCTGGGTGGTATTTGATTCTTTTATTAATTTATTTATTTATTGAATACAAAATACATATAATAGTTGTATAGTCAGCACCTTAAACCCGAAGGTTTGTCCCAACGCCACGTTTATATTAAACCATATAAGTATCTCACATTATTCAATTGGAGGATAACAACTTAATCATTTTGCAGAATGTCAATTATTACAAAAATTACTTGCTACTGCAAATAAATTATTTTTGGAACGAAGTTCCATAAGGGGCGATGCGGAGGGGTGCCCTAGCCGGGAAAAAACGTCCGTAACGTAAGATTTTTATGTATAGTCTTTATTATTTTCTTTATACCTCGAATAGAACTTAAAATTTATATTTTTATAATAAGGAACTTCGTTCCTATCCGGTGTCCTACGACACGGCTTTTTTATAATAATAAATAATGGACAAATGTATTTTTTTAATAACCAAATGTCAACACAAAATTGAGGTTATATATGAAAATTAATTCTTACCACCCGAAGGGTTCTGGTCACTTTCACTAGTTCCAATTGAACCAGCAGCAGCAGAGTCTGCTCCATCTAAACTATCATTAGAATCACCTATAGTCTCTTTATGATCTGGCATTTGCTCACTGTTTGATGTTTTGCCACCAATCGCCATTTCGTCAGACATAGTCAATTCTAAATATACTTTCCACACTACAGTCAAAGAATAGATAGCCACATAACAAAACGTTACGACACCGCACTTGCCTACAGCACAAACTAGAAATTATAGCAAATTGAGCGCGTCACAACGTCGATTTCCCGCTATACTGACGACGAAAAAAATACATTGCATACAATGCTTTGAGGCGCTATTTACACTCTCTGAACAGTGCTAAAACAATTTGTTCTTGACACATATAACAAATAAACGAGCTTCAGCAAGTCGAACAATCCGTTGAAACTTTTATTTTAATTATTTCTTGGGTCAAAATAAAATGTCGGTCTATCAACATCCGCTTGGAACAATTTGAAGACGCCACATTTGACAATCCTCTTTTCTCTATGGTCTATTGTCTATTGCAAAAAAAAAGTTAATGCCATAGACTATGCTATGCCCTTCGACAACGGGAAACAAACCATCGCCGCGACATTTCCTTCGCGCCATCATACCTCTCATTTCTAATAAATTTTATTGAATAACATCGGTTGTCTGTAAAGTCGGTTTACTGACGATAGTTGAACGTGACAACGTCATAAGAAAATACTGATGGATCGCTCACTCAAGTAGGAGAGAGACAGATGTCGAACGCTGCCGAATGCGGAGGCCGATTGTGCCTCTTTGTCGCTCGTTCCGCGCTCTCGCTTGCACTTCAAGCCTTAAATGGGACGCTTCAGAGCGAGGTAACGCCACATGAGTCGTTTTTTCGTGCGTGCAGCCGGCTCCATCGAATTATAAGACGTTGTCACGTCAATAAAATACATGGTTATATTACATCATGTTAGTCATGGTTAGGTTATAATTATAGCTACACAGAAGTAGGTAAATATTTATACCTACTCAATCTACACTATAGTAAACAGTTCCGCCTCATTTTATCCTTTATAAGTTTATCATAATTCAAAGTCTAAGCATAAACAAATTAATTTTAATATGGGTACTAAGTCTAGGACTATATGAATTCTGAGCATTGAAAATAGAATTCTGTGCTAATACGATAGAGTTGAAAATCGAACACGTGAGTGTCTAGACAAATGTCAATGTCATATAGTAAGATTAATTTTGGTATACTTTTCTTTTTTTTAATATATGGCGTCGGCTTATCTTAAAACCATTTGCCAGTATCAAGTAAGAAAGGCGGGAAATAGAACTTTCGTTTCAATTTTCAACACTGTATTCCTATATCGTCAAGTCTAAAGTCTAGTCAAAGTACAAATAAATAGTCAGTACAGTCAACGAGTCATGTCAGTCGATTCAGTAGTGGTAGACGCTTTACTGAAAGTTCCTAGGTAGTTTTGGCGGGAAACACAAAATAGCACGTTTTTAGAAGTTGTACCACTTGCCCACTAAGTGCACGTTAACGAATATTTAATCGTTAATATTCTACCAATATTACACATTAAAAACCGAGATAACACAAATTTATGAAATTTTACAAATTCCACAACGTCACCCATTGTACTCCCCGGCAAAACTCTTTGGTATACTTATAATATAATGAATTAACTAAAATTGAAAAAATTATATCAGTATTTATAGCGTATTGTCGCACCTATTTTATTCCATTACCTACCTACTGTACTTTTTGAATTTCGTTTACGATGCGGCACCAAATATCATATTTTATGCTCACGCAGATTTCATTTAGGATTAGGCATAAATCATATTGGTAATTATAATAAACTATTCAATGGTAAAAATGCCGTCCAAATAGCATCAGTAGCGAAGACCGCGGACAAACATACATACATACAATATACATACAAACAGGTCAAACTGAGAATCTCCTTTTTTAATAAGGTTAAAAACAACAGAAAGTTATATTTTTTCATCCATTTTATAAATTTATTACTATTTACAGTAGTCCGATTTTTACTAAACACAATTTTAATTTTCGGTTGTCTTTGGTTTCTTAGCATCGGAGGGACCTTCTTCATTATCTTGAAATATTGGCATAGGTTGAGTTTTTTTATAAGCTGGAGCCACCCAAAACGGATTCTCTTCAGCCTCCTTTGCATATTTTAAAATGGCCTCCCTAGGATCTTGTTCATCGTTGACCCTTTTGCTCAAACCCAAATTCCTTATAACAAATGAACTTAGTGTACTGCCTGATGCTGCAACTCTACCTCCCTGTCCAGATGTTATGGGTAGATCTGGTCTTCTCGATTTTAATGGATCCAGTCTGTCTTTTTCCATTTTCTTTTTACTTGTTCTGAGCTTTTCTTGCCTGAATAATGGTAAGGCATGGGGTGTTATGATCTGTTGGGAGCTCACCACTTCCATTGACTGTTTCTTTCGATGTGTTTTTACTATGCACAGCTTGGCACCTCGCAAGCTTCTCTTGTTGTCATAGTAACACTTTACAACCCCATTACCACAACCCACAAACATCTGGTTCAGTTTCGCGTGCCACACGGCTTTAATGACATGAGATTTAGTTACATTAATATAGGAAGCCTCCTCAAATGTTTTGGTGTTGTAGAATATCAGTCTACCCTCCTTTTGATTCCTCTGCATTGATTCACCGGTAAAAACCATAGAGTCGTCTGGACTAAAATTACAGTCTGTTTGCTCATATCTAGAGAACAGATTGTCAAAAACTTTTAGAGGTTTCTTAAAATTTCTTAAGTCCCACAACTTCAAAGTTTCATCATTGGAGCGGCTGGCAAAATATGAACCTAAGTAGGAAAAGGCTATGCTTGTCATTTCAGCCTGATTTTGATGTGCATCGCGAAGAAGACAACTTGTGTTTACATAATTCTTTCTGTGGTCCCACATTTGTATCGAGCCGTCGTAGCACCCGCAAGCAACAGTGTTCCCATCTCTGGAGAAAGCACAAGATGTGGGATTTGTCTTCAGGCCACCCTTTTGCCTGGGTTTTATAACAGCTTTGTGTTGTTTGGGGTTCTCAGTGAGCCAAATCCTTAGGGTGCCATCTTGAGAGCAAGTGAGAAATTCTTCCCGAATATGTGGATGCCAACAGCCACTATTAAGTGGAGCTGTGTGACCTTTAGTTCTACAAAAAACAAAGCAATTCTAATGAAAAAATAAAAATAAATTTCAACATATTTTCAAAGTAAGAATAATTGCAAAACTATGCAACAGAACAGAATGGTTAAAACTGATAAAAATTGTAGGTAAGTACATGAAATAAATAATTTACTTCACATAATATTATATTTGTACTTATTTTATACTTCAAAAGTGATCAGAACAGATAAAAGTAATACTGTATTTATTCTGAAGTAATTATACCTTGCCATATCATTAATATACTGGTCTCCTTTAACACACTCTAGTACTTCAAAACCATCCCTGTCCAGAACCTTAGCCTGCGCTGAGCCACTGACTACCAGTATTGAATCTCCTGTTGCAGAATACTGGAGAGCTTTAATAGGATGATTCTCACAAGGCTGCAGTGTTCGGAAGGACCTCATTGAAGTATCCATACCTTAAAATAAAAACATTTTTTTTTTTTTAATAAAGAGGATTTTAAGAGGCATATTACATCTTGACAGTGGTTTTTGGGTAAAATGGCCAATTATGGCATTTTTGATCTCAGAAACAAAGATACATTAACAATTTTGACATATTGAATAGTGCAGAATAGCTATTGGCCTAGTTCGTAGCGGCCTCGATTTTTGTAAATTTTGCTTAACTTTTTAATTAAACCCAAAATTGCAGAGAAAGATTGTCATAAAATGCGCAAAAGCACTTTTTTGAGCTCCCGTATTGAACTACAGTTCTAAGCAAATGAAATAATAATGTTTAAATGTGAAAATGAGTTGTTATATCCTATATAGTTGTATAGTTCGTAGCGGCCTTAGAATTTTCAAATATCTTTGATTTAATATAGAAAAAAATCTTATTCTAAGCCAAAAAAACTTCGAAAATCGCTTTAAGTTAACTGTGAATTACTCCTATCTACAATAATATTATTAAGAAAAATTTATACCAGAACAATTGTTACATCATGAGGAATAAAGATTTTATAATTTTAAAGCATGAATTTATTACCCTATTTCAATAAAAACGATAAATACAACTGCAAAATTACTACAAAATGCGAAATGTCGGGAACACTTCAAATACCTAATCTTGCAGAGTGCAGATTTGTAATAGGGCTCTTAACAACTTTTATATAATATTCCTGCAATCAACTTTTTTGTCAAACTGATAACATGAATGTTAATGTTATATTAATAAATATTTACCTGCAAAATCCCAAAATGACACTTCATAATCAATTGAGCCTGTTGCCAAACGAGCACCAGATGGATCCACTGCTAAAGCTACAACGGCTTTGCTCCCATGATGCATTTCAACCTATAAAAGTTACATTGTTTTGTAAGGTTATTTGAATGGCTGTCGTTGTTCGTTCCATGAAATACTTCCGATTATACTAATGTATAATATAATGTTTTAATACCTCGTGAGAATTAGGAATCCTCTTTTCTAAGCTCAACTCCTCATCATCATCAGAATCGCTGAGTTCATCATAACTATCTTCATATTTCTGTTCAGTTTTATCTTGCGCAGCATCTTTTGTATTTGTAAGAGCAATGTTCTGTAAGTTTGGTGGCATGGGTGGGCCTATTAAATCATCGTCGTCTTCCTCATCTTCTACAGATTGAGATGAAGTGGTTTCAGTGACAGTATCAGGATTTTCTTGCAATTTCTCTACAGTATTTTCTTGTTCTCTTTTATTTTTTTGTAACTCTTGCGCCGTCTTTTTAGCTTGTTCCATTAATTCATTAATGTTAAAGTTCTTAGCTTTTTTACCAAAGTTTTTGATGCCCATTACCTCTTGGACATGTTGACTCTCTAAATCGTCTGTTATTTCTTCTATCTCTTTCTGTTCTTGTATAGGAGTTCGGCCAAACTTCCCAAAACCTACAGTTTCATTTTTCTCATTTTCAGATGATTTATTTAAGTTAAAATTGATTTTTCCAAATGCAATACCTTTCTTCATTGCTAGCGTTTTTTAAATAAAAATATTACTGTTACGATAACAGCTAATAAAATTATGAAATATAAGATAGTATAGAATAGTAGTAGAATAACTTGATGTAATTTTTCACATAACTTTTAGAAATACAACAAAGTACGCTGTTATTAAATTTCTACTTCTTCTTTTAATTTTAAATTATTATTTTCGGTCGATAGACGTCTATAGTTCGCGAATGATTCGTTTAATTGGACTAGTTCACTTGCGTCATGCTGTTCATTCATTCATTTAGTTTTAAAGTCTGGCTAGCGGAACATGAACCTAGCAAAGCGCGGCAAATTCAAACTTGATGAAGAAGGCAACACAGAAAATAATTGGAAAAAACGATTATAATACAGACATATCTTTAATTCACGGCGATCGCCCGGCCCCGCACGCTTGACAATTCACAAAACGACACTCATTCGAAGCAAGTAACAATAAATATTTTGTTGAACGAGAAAAACCAACAAATACTAACTATTTTGAAGTTAGGAATAGTGAAATATTATTTGAGCTGTTGAAAATAGTGTTCAGGGATGAGGGAATTAGTTACCTACTAAAAGAGTGATATAGTTCGCCGCGATCAAAAGATTTCATAACTTCTTTTTTTTTTATATGACATCGGCTTATAACCATTTGCCAGTGTCAAGTTAAAAAGGCGGGAAATAGAACTTTCGTTTCAATTTTCAATACCGTATTCCTATATCGTCAAGTCTAAAGTCTAGTCAAAGTCCTAAATATACAGTCAGTACAGTCTATAAGTCATGTCAGTCGATTCAGTAAAGTGGTAGAAGCTTTACTGAAAGTTCCTAGAGAGTTTTGGCGGGAAACACAAAATAGCACGTTTTTAGAAGTTGTACCACTTGCCCACACTTGTGCACGATAACGAATATTTAATGGTTAATATTCTACCAATATTACACATTAAGAACCTAAATAATACACATTTATGAAGTTTTACAAATTCCACAACATCACCCATTGAACTCCCCGTCAAAACTCAATAACTTTTTATTTACACATTTTGTGCATCTCTTCTTCTTCTTCTTTTGGCATGGCCTCCCCTGTAATAGGAGTTGCCAACGTCAGAGTGATGGAGCAGATGTTTAGTGAAAAGCTGATAGCGTACAGTGCAGGGAGGGAATGACTCATGCAATGACTTCATGGGTACCTCATGCACTTCATTGTGCACCTATACTATGCGGTATGCCTATACTAATCCATTTGACATTCGATGACAGATTGGCATAGACTAAAATATATTTTTTAAATTGTTGCATGGTTGATTGCTAAGGTAGGGATTGGACTTTGCGATTTGGTTGAGTGCTTGATACAAGTGTTCAAACTATTTTTAAAGTTTTCTTAAGGAATTTCGCATCTGTTCTAGATCCTACCTTCTTGTTTGTTTACCTAGTGTGTGTCTGTGTTGTTTGTGTTTGTTTGTTTAAACGTAAGTACCGTAGTTAATTATTTATCATGGATAATGAACCGCCTGATCCCGGCGGTACGCCAGGAGGTTACGTTACTCCACCGAATGGCATAAGTAGTGTTAGTTTAGAGAACATTCCGAATAAGCGTCCTAGGCGTAATTTTCCCATCCAAAATAATAACGACAATAACCTGGCTTCTCCACAAAATGATTAACTAACCTTCATAAGACCTGATTTTTTTAATAAACGAAAATACTCCTTATCTGATTCCCCTCCATATGTAGTGCATGTGTCGAAAACAGACTCCACAAATAACACTAATAGCCAGATCCGACCCATGGAGTTTGGCCGTTACTTATTCCAGAACAATTTTAATACAGTTTCACTTGGTGGCGTAAAGCGAATAGGTAGAAACCGTGTGTCGGTAGAACTAAAAAATCCAGTTGACGCCAACTCGTTCCTAGATTCATCAATTCTTTCAAATGCAGGTTTTACAGTCTCCATCCCGTCATTTAATGTGTCGCGGATGGGAATTGTAAGAAATGTCGCTCTGGACATTGACATGGAAGAATTTGTCCTTAACTGCATTACACCCACTGGTTATGGTGACGTTATAAAGGCACGTCGTATGTGCCGTAAATCCATATATTCTATCAGCGCCACGACATGGATACCCACCCAGACTGTTGTTGTGACTTTTAATGGACAGAAACTTCCTCCTCATGTGTATCTATTTTACACTTCCCTTCCTGTAGAATTATATAAGCTCCCCACTATTCAATGCAACCGGTCCTGTAGGTTTGGACATGTAAAATCTATTTGTAGGTCGGACCCTAGATGTTACAAGTGCTCACAACCACATGAGGGTGACACTTGCAACATTCAAATGGCCACCTGCCTCTTCTGTTCTGGCGCCCATGCGGCTAACAACCCTAAATGCCCAGAATTTGTGAGACAAAAGGAAATTAAGGTTGTAATGTCTGAAGAAAATATATCCTATGCAGAAGCTTCAGCTAGGTTCCCAAGTGTGCGTAGAGCATTCACAGACGTTGTAGCCCCTCCTACAGCTACTCGCTCACAATCCCACCAATTCACTACTTCTCCCCCTCGTACTGTCTCTTACAGAAAAACTGTTTTAACCCCCCGTCGTACTATTCCCTCACCCCAGCCTGGCTACAACGGTCTTGCCCACCAATCAATTATCCAGAACCCTATTTCTGAGACCCCTAATGGATCCGCTTTTCCTAATAACTCCTTGTCTATGAATGACAATTTTCCTGAACTTTTTTTTTCCTTTTTTTCTTCCCTTTTATTAAATTTATTATCCCGTTTCAGTGACACTGGGATGGGTATGTCCAATACTCGCCGTGAAAACCTGACTAAGCTGGTGAACATTACAAACACAAACTCTATAAATAACAATGACTCAGAGGGTCATTCTTCAATGGAACTGTCGTAGCGTCCGAAACAAAATAAATGATATTTTATATTTTACTCATAAATTTAATCCCCTTATTTTTGCCATCCAGGAGTCTTGGTTGAGGCCAGATTCTCAATTTAGAGTCTCTGGCTTCTCCTGTCTCCGGGATGACAGGAGTGATGGTAGAGCTGGTGCAGCTATTTTAGTTTCTACTTTAGTAATATTTGATTCTATCTCTCTTCCACCACATAGTAATTTTAACATTGTTGCTGTCAGAATCTTTAACATTTCTTTTCTGTCTATTTACTTACCTGACCCTACTTCCTCTGTCCTTTCTAAGCTTTTTTCTATAATCAATCTCATCCCCCCTCCAATGTTCCTTTTAGGAGACTTCAATCTCCAACATCATGCTTGGGGCTCACATAATTGTGACTCTCTTGCCAATCTTTTTCTCAACTCTCTTGATGATCTTGACCTGGTTATCTTGAATAATGGAGCTCCTACTCGACGAGTAATCCCAACTCAGAATCCTAGAACAGCAGTGGATTTGTCTATCTGTTCTCCTTCTCTTTCCTCACAAATGTCATGGTCCATCCTTTCAAATTCCTGTGGCAGCGATCATTTTCCCATTATCCTTACCTGGCATCTCTCCCCTATCCCGACTATAGTTAAAAATCCCCCTAGACTTAAATTTAAACTTTCCGAAGCTGACTGGCCGCTATTTGCAGTTCTGACTAATGAGCTAATTGCCTCCATTCCACCTGTTAATTCACATAATTCATATATTTTATATCCCCGTCTAACGCAGGCGCTTCTTGGAGGCGCATCAGCTGCTATACCTACTCGAGGCTCTAATTGTAACCGAATTTCCTCTCCCCCATGGTGGGATGCTGAGTGCACCATGGCATGTAAAAGACGCAAGGAGGTAGAGAGGACTTTCTCGTCTGATATGACCTTGGAGAATTATAATAACTGCAAGAGGATAGCAGCGGAAACAAAAAGACTTCTCTCTTACAAGAAGCGCCTGGGTTGGCATAAGTTCTGTGAGGGCTTGTCTCCCCTTTCCCAACCGTCTCTGGTTTGGACCAAGTTAAAAAGTTTCGCGGCTCCTTTTCCCCCAACTCTAACCCCTTATCGAATGACCCTTCTTCTTGGATCTTCGGATTTGCCCAAAAACTCGCACCACCTTGGGCACCTACATTTGAAGAGTATAATATTTTTGCATCATCTCATACTTCTAATGAATTCGAAACCCCATTTTCTTTTGAGGAGTTTAAGTTAGTTATAGACTCCCTTAATGACTCGGCTCCTGGACCTGACGGGATTCCGTATTCTTTTATTGTCAAAAGCAGCCGCGATACACAAAAATTGATACTTGACTTTCTTAATTCCATCTTTGAGGTTGAAACTCCCCCGGAAGAGTGGAAATGTCAAATAATCCTTCCCATTTTAAAACCAGGTAAGCCCGAGGATAATCCATTGAGCTATCGTCCTATAGCTCTTTCTTCCACTCTCTCAAAAATATTAGAGCATTTAATTAAAAATAGACTCGAATGGTTCTTGGAGAGTAGAGGCATTCTTTCGGGAAGTCAATTCGGATTTCGTAAGGGCTTTAGTGCTATGGATAGCCTGTGTACTCTAGTCTCCGACATTCGGATTGCCTTCTCGAAACAAGAGACTCTGGTGGGGGTATTTCTGGATGTGTCGTCCGCATATGATAACGTACTATTTCCGGTTCTCAGGCAGACTCTCCTTCAGCTGAGTATCCCTTTGAAGATAGTTAACTACGTGTGCAATTCCCTTTCCGGTCGTTATCCGTATCCTCATTTCCCATGAAAATTCACCTCCTTGTTCTAGATTGGTTTGGAAAGGTCTCCCTCAAGGTTAGGTCCTTAGTCCTCTCCTTTATAGTATTTACACCCACAATCTAGACTTATTCGTTACCTCTTTCTGCAAAATCATTCAATATGCGGACGACATAGCCCTTTATGTCTCCACCAAGGAGCTTTTAGATACCTCTTCACGCCTCAATTCTGCTCTTCATTACCTATGTGAGTGGCTCTCTGACCATGGCTTGAGTATTTCCGTGGAGAAGAGCAGCACTGTGGTTTTTTTCAGACGTAGGACTGTTCCGGACATATTTATATCCCTGGATAGCCAAATTTACCCGGTTTCTGATAACGTTAAATTCCTAGGGGTTTATTTAGATGCTAAAATGACTGGTGTTCATCACTTATGCCATATTATTAAAAAAATGTGAATAAAACATCAATATTATTCGGTGTCTCTCTGGAGTTTGGTGGGGCTCTCACCCCTACACTCAAAAAATTGATATATAATGCCTTAATCCGAAGTCATCTGGATTACGGATCTATAATTCTTGAACCTTGTCACAAGTCTGCAGGTCTTCAAAACCTGGACAAAATCCAATCCAAGTGCCTTCGTCTAGTAATTGGTGCCATGAAATCAACTGCTAATAATGCCCTGCAGGTTGAGCGTGCAGACCCCCCCTTAAGTTTCCGACGCCAATACCTTTCAGACAGATTTCTTTTCAAGGTTCTTCAATTTGTTCATTATCCTCTTATCCCTAAGTTATATACCCTCTCCCAATTATTTCACTCCTCGTCATACTGGACACACAAGGATCCCCCTTGTCTCCTTAAAAGTTTTCAAAAGTTTACTAGCTTGCCATGTCCTGTGTACCAGAGTAAGATGCTCCCTAATTATGAAGTTCCTTACGAATCCCTAGTCAAATTCCCTTTCATTTCCTTTGATACCGGCATTTTAAAAGGTTCTCAGTCTGCAAACGATAACTTTAAGGAAAATATTAATACAGTATACTGTATTAATATTGACATTGAATAGAGACTGGTATCACATATATACAGACGCGTCAAAATTAGAAAACCAAGGGTGTGTAGGTTCAGCGGTCTGGATACCAAAAGTCAATGTGGTATTAAATTTTAAATTACCTTTTTCGTCTTCTGTATTTTCTGGTGAAGCAATTGCAATCCTTGAGGCTCTGTCGTTTATAGAGTCTCATCGACTTAACAACCCCGTAATCTTTTCTGATTTGCGAAGCTGCCTACAAGCTATCCTGGCTAACCCTTTCCGGTCTAAATTTAAATATAATAAATATAATAAATATAAGGCATCTTCTTCTAAAATGCATTTCACAAAATATTCATGTTGAGTTGGTTTGGATTCCAGGCCATAGTGGTATATCAGGAAACGAGAGCGCCTTTACGCGAAACAAGCCACTTACTCAGGTGGCTCTGGCCAATTCAAACTTTACTGCAGCGACCTTATTCCGTTGGCTAAGTAACATTTGATTACCGGCTGGAATGAGAGTTGGACTGCATCAGGAAGTGTTAAGGGCAAATTCTTCTTTTCCCTGCAAAACCAGGTGTTGGTTAAGCCTTGGTTTTTTAAATACAGGAAGGCTAAAAATTTTACCACCTCTACAGTATGCCGCTTACGTTTAGGCCACTCCTGTACCCCAGTGTTCCTTAATAAAATTAGGGTTAGGGATTTCTCTTTATGTGAGTGTGAACTTGACGAAGGCACTCTTGAAAATATTTTTTTCAGCTGCTCAAATCGTCTCTCTTCATTATTTGATTCACTTCCCCCTTTTATCCCTCGTCCTTCTGATTTCCAATCTCTTTTATCTTTAGTCCATACCCCCTTTGTTGATGTTCTGTGTAATTTTATTAACCTTAATAACATTCGATTGTAGATGTATTTGTCTCTTCTAACTAACATTTTGTTTTTGTCTTGTTGTTCCAGGTATTAAGGAGATATGATATGTTGTAAACTTATTTAATTACGAGATTTTAACTATTTTTCTCTTGTACTTTCACTAAGTCCTACTTTTGCGCAAAGTTATCGTCCCCGGCAACAAAGTATTTTTTTTTTATCTCGCCTGACACTGACACTGGCTATTCCTCAGGGGAGGCCATTATAAAGAAGAAGATTGCTAAGGTATTGTATCTAAGGCTCTAAGTCTCGGACTATATGCACCGGAATCCGGAAAGCCGTTGAAAATTCAGTGCACTAAAAATAGAACTCTGTGCTAATACAATAGAGTTGAAAATGGAAGTTTCGAGTGTCAAGCTGTCATATATGACATTGACATTTCACTCGACACTCATGTGTTCGATTTTCAACTCTTTGCATTAGCGTGGAGTTTTATTTTCAATGTTCAGAATTTTCGACGGCCCTCCGGATTCTGGAGTGTATAGTCCCAGCCTTAAGTGATATCTTTACAATCCAGCCTGCAAATCAAATGATAACCTTTAAATATCCTTTGACACTACAATAATTGACGGCCATTAGCACCGGTGCTAGATTTGCAGGCTGGACGGTTAGTATGGCCATCCTCTGTCATCTTGATCATCATCAATATGTATTGGGCATGTATTTCAACTTGCGACAAAACAATCAAATTTTGGATGTGAGAAAACCGAATTGAATATAAAATTACCAAGTTGGCGAAAGAATATAAGGAACAAAAAATTTAAAATCTGGTGACTAAGGCCGAGACTATATTATGCAATGGAATCCTGAAGGCTAGCGAAAATTTCGAGAACTGAAAATAGAACTCTGCGCTAATACAATATAGTTGAAAATCGAAGTTTCCAGTGTCGAATCAAATGTCAATGTCATATATGTCAGCGCGACCACTGATACTTTGATTTTGAACTCTATTTTTAGCGCATAGTTCTATTTTCAATGCTCAGGATTTTCTACGGCCTTCCGGATTCCGGTGCATATAGTCCCAGCCTAATTATTACCAGTTTTTTTCACTGAATATTCCAAACTGGCAGAAAGATATTATTTTCGCGAACAAATAACCATCTTGGCAAAAATTTGAGAGTACACATTTAATTTAAGAATAGGCACATATATTTTCACTGATGTAGGTAATTCAAATAACATATGCAGCAAAATGCGCGCACATGAAAAAAACGTAAAGGAGCGTACAAAATTCCCATTTAATTAACTCGGTTTCGGGGGGTGTAGATATTGTATACATTCATTTTGAAATTTAAAAATGGCGGCTATTTATTTTTCGTAAAATTGATATGGGTGTCGTTTTGTAGGTTTCTGGGGGTGCTGACTACTAAAAAGTCATCCATTTTGAATTTCTAAGATAGTAGACATTAAAAAAATGGATATAGGTCACTATAGGTGTCCTTTTCTAGGTTTCTGGAGACACTGATTACAAAAATTCATTCATTTTAAAATTTCTAAATGGCGAATATTTATTTTTCTGTAAAAATGATGCGGGTGTCGTCTTCGAGGCTTTTAGGGTTGCTGAATACAAAAATGATATCCATTTTGAATTATAAAGATAACGGACATTTATTTTTAATAAAATGAATCGTGTCCTTTTCTAGGTTTAGGTGTTAATTACAAAAAAAATATTTATATTGATATTTCAAAATGGCGGATATATTTTAATTTCTGTGAGATTCTTCTATCTCAAAAATGGTGCGTCCTACTGAAAAAAAATGAAAATTGCCTACCCCTTGGTAACCCCGCAACCACATATTTTATTCATGATGAGAGAAAAAGAAATTTTTTAATCGTGAATTTTCTAACATTTCTATAGCTTTATACATCGCTTGTATCTCAAAGTAGAGCATTGTCATATTTTTTTTCTATAATCGCTTCTCTCTTGAGAACAGGTAATCCTACTAAAAAATAATGAAAATTTCCTCCCCCCAAGTAATCTCGTATTTTATTTATGATAAGATTTTTTTGAAAATCCTGAATTTCCATAAATTTCTATAGCTTACATAGCTGGTACTACTTAACATATTGTGTTAATAATCATCAATCCTAATCAGCATCCGCAACAACTTTTTAATTAGTACTTATATTATTTTTACTAAGAATGAAAATTCTCCATTTTGGAAATTGAAATTGGAAGACAATTTTATAATCAGCACCTCCAGAAACCTGGAAAAGGACAACCATATTAATTTTAATGAAAAAATGTACACCATTTTGGTATTTCAGAATGGACTTAAATTTTCATATTATTTTGCACCCCCAAAAACCTTGAAAACGACACCCATACCAAAGGTAAACAAACTCCGACAGTATCCAAAAATAAAAGAAAGAAAATAAAAAAAGCTATTTTCCGTAGCCTGCAAGTTGAATTTTTAACAGCCATTAATATATCAACCCAATCTGGTTTTATAGCTGCTTACATCGTATCACCAACTCGGAAATTAAGTCGCTAACATATAAATTTCGGTGCCAATTTGGATTAAATTTCGCCACTTTTTATCTGCCGATTTTTGTATTTTTAGTCACCTAAGTGCTTTCGCCAGTTTAATAATTCAGTCGCCAGCATATTAATTCGCTGCCATATTCAGTAATACAGTATGCTCATGTGCAGTCGCCAACTTATTTTTTGTTCGCAAGATTTAGTATATCCCAAATGCAATTGTTTTATTTTTAGGTGCTAAGCCATCCGCAAGGATTCTCCGAGGGTTCTTTTCAGTAGCTCGCACCACGTAATTTTTATCGATGACCTATCCAAAGATTTATCACTTACCAACTGCTGTCTATTATTTTTAACCGACTTCCAAAAAAGAAGGCGGTTATTACTCATCGTATGTTGTGGTGCGAATGTACGACAGGTGAAATAAGAAAACAAACAACGTCAAGTTAGAAAATTATGATTTATTTATTCTTTTTCCGAGCATTTTTCGGTGCTTGAGGTTTACCGAACGTTTTGCCCTTGTTTTTATTGAACTTTCCTTTACCTTGTGCAGCTTTGCCATGCATAGGTTTGCCCTTTTGTATTCGGTTGGCGTCATAACGTAGACGTTTTGTGGTGTTCTTGGACGTGTCTGCGAGGTCATTAGCAAAGTTGGACTGTTTTCTTTTGCCGGCGGTCTTGTTTTTCTTCCTTGCCGGTCTGTTTTCGTCGTCTTCTTCTACCGCTCGTATTCTACGCTGCTTCTTGTTTCGCTTCGCTACTCTTGACTGTAGCAACGCCACCTATTTTACATAAATGTTTTTTAATAATGCTAAAATAATAATTACATACTTTTAATTATATGATTTGTGGATTATTCTTCTTATATTAGAAATGTTCGCCAATAGGCTAGTTTCATCTATCAAAATCAAATGATATAAATTTGTTATTATATAGTTTCTATCGTAAGAAATACGAATACAACACATTTTGTTATATAAATATGAGATTTATATATAATTTCGAAAGTAAAACTGGTTTTATTATCTGTATGTCACGTGATCTGAAACGCCAGCCGCCATATTTATCTTGTAAGTGACGTCATAAGAACATAATCAAATCGAATAAACAACAGCGAAAGTTAAATCTAAAGTTCATTCACTACACACGCACATATGACATTTGTTTGACGCACATATGACATTTGTTTGTTTCTGTTTTTATGACGTCACGATAATGGTGGCTGTCGTTTTGGCGCAAACATTCATCGTTGAAATTTTAATCATTTTTTCTTTGCTTATAGAGATATTATTTCCAGTAAATAAAAATACTAGTTGACTATCGAATCGATATTAACATTTTAAAATATATTTAATAAAAATGCAGAATAGCCTATTAAATACCTTTTCCATTTCGCGCCGCACTCTCTCTTCGGGCGTGTCTTTAGGAGCGTGTTTAGTTTTCTTCTTCTTCGTTTTATTATCGTCATCGGAGTCGTCGTCTTCGTTTTTGCGCTTCTTACCCTTCTTTGGTTGTGCTTTATCAACTACCAAATAAAAATTGAAGTTAAAGATAGGTATTTTTTACTGAGCAAATCGGATCGGATATTATTATTCTTATATATTTAACCTTTTCCCGGGTGCTGCGTGAGCGCTAGTCTTTCTTTCTCTTCTCTCTTTTGCTTCGGAGTCTGGAACCAGTCTTTTTGCCGCTGCACCTCGTACTTGGGGCCTACGGCACCCTCTTCTTTCTTTATGGATCCCTCTAGCTTTTCCGTTTGTTTCTCCATTTTCTTGAGCTGTTTGTCGGCATACTCTTCGTCTAAAATAGCGGCTGAAATAAAAAATCAATGCTTTGAACGACTCAATTGGAAACAGAAGAAATAGAACATAGGAGTGTGTTTTAAGAGCTTTAACCAAAATACAGAAAAACGAGTAGTATTCAGCTAGTAAATTAAGAAAAGACTCGTCTCCAGCTACCATAAAAACATACCAATGTCAGTCTCCAACGCCGCGAGTCGCGCGCGGTACTTGTCTACGATGTCGCGCGGTACGATGCGCGACTTGACGGGCTGTCGCGCGCGACGCACAATTGTTTTCACTAGTGCTCGCTCCCCCTCTCCCGCCAGCGACACCGACACCCCCGCGCGGCCCGCGCGTGCTGTGCGGCCCACCTGCGCACAATAGATGATAGTGTTGAAAAATTATAGCACCATATATACACCACATAATATACCATAGGTAACATACCACGGAATAGAAAACAAGTGGAAGTGCGAAGTAGGCGTGGTTCGCGTGCCACGACTTAGCGTTCTTACGCGTACTTGTTTTCATTCAAGATTCGTGAAATTTAATTTCACTTAGAATATAAAACGTCGTGCGTACTTTTAGAAGTATAACAAAATAAACGTTATCCAGTGGTGAGGGCATATATTCAAATAAATCATGCTACTTTTACTAAAATATAAACGATTAATCAAACAAATTCTCTGCGTGTAGCGCTATGTATGATTATCGGTGTAGTTGTGTGAGTTTGGCGACAACGACTTCCATACTAATTGTGTCATAAGACACGGCCACTTTTTCTGTTTCGTGGTTATACATTATACATATTATTATTTACTAGCTGTTACATCCGCATTCCTAAAGAAGCATTTATACCATAAGAACAGCCTCCAGATTCTAAAAATAGTTAAAATAGGTAAAGTACGACAGTAGACAATATCTTTCCAAAGAATGTTCTAGCCCAAATCTGGGTAATGTACGCAAGATGTATTGAACTTGAACTCACCCTGTGTATATAGTGCTCGATGGTGGCGGGCAGCGTGAAGTTGATGACCGTCCGCACGCCGGGTATGTCCAGCCCCCGCGCCGCCACGTCCGTCGCCACCAGCACGTCGACGACTTCCTCACGGAACCGCTTGAGTGAGTCCAGGCGCTGAGGTTGGTTTAGAGCGCCGTGCAGCTCCGCCACCTGGGAAATAAATAAAGGATAAAAATTAGTCAGAAGCACCCGGCACCGGCGGGCTATTACGAACTTTCAACTTTCGTTAGTCATGGTCATCATTTTGACATTACAACTTTTTTAAAACACAATTTAAAATGTTAAAAAATATTGCGCAAGCCTACGGACATGTCCACCTAAATAGCCCGCCATTTTGTCCTGCAGAGAACGAATGAAACGCCCTTTTGATCCATAAAATCAATTAAATGACCACTGTCAAACGAAGCAGGGACCTATTGTGCTCCCGTCTTCGACATTTTTAACCGAATTCCGAAAAGGAGGCGGTGATCCTATGTAGACTTAATATTACTAAGTAATTAATAATCTGAGCTTCATAGAAAGGTGCCTACTCTGTGAGCCACTTCGATCGCAAATATTCTTGTCTCTCGATTTATTCGTTCTTTTCAGTCGTAATAAATATTGTGGCTTGTGAGTCCGAATATAGAAAAGTTTTTCTATAAAAATCTAAATTGATTATAGTTATTTTTAAATGCGAAAATGTTTAACATATTTTAGGTTAAGTTATTGTTTGGCGCGGTTTAAAATTTTGAAGTAAAGTGACAATATTGCGTTTCGATATTACACAAGATGGCCTTTAACGAAAATTATATAAATTGTTTTAAATATGAAATTAAAACATCGCCATTTGAAATGCTCTTTTTAAGTCTATTAGTTTTTATAATTAATTAATAGCATATAATTTAAATAGATTACATGGTGCTTAAACACACAACAAAACGCATATTTCAATACAACAATAGTTCACTCTTCATGACCAACATAGTATCATAGGTAAGTACATAGTTACGTAATACCCCGACATCAAGTGGCTGGGAGAATTTCTACAAGCATTTACATGAATTCCAACGAAGTTAGGTAATAGCCCTGCAGATCTAGCCGGGCGAGACGAATGAAGTGTGACAGATCCGCGCTAAATAGCGAACTTTATCTATTGTGAGATAAAGAGAGAGAGAGAGAAAGGCGGACAGAGGGAGAGAGAGGGAGGCGTATACCTTGACGCCGAGTAGGCCGAGCGCGACGTGCAGGCGGTGCGCCTGGCGCTTGGTCTGCACGAACACGACGCAGCGCTCGCGGAACGTGCGGCACACCAACGCCGCTAGCAGCGCCTCGCGGTCCGACTCGCGGTCAGCACGGATTCTGCAAGAGATCGACGTACATGTAGGTTGACCACAAAAACATAAACGCAAAAGCATGCACGCGTACATTTACGCACGTGAATACGCACGCAAGTGAATTCAAACGCACACGTATAATGTTTGAACGTACTGTTAGAACGGACTTTTTAAAAGACTTTTTAAAAAAGAAAATTTATTGAGCTGGAAAAGATTCACAACACAAATTTATTTAACTGGATTAAACCATAAATTAGGAGATTAGATATGCGTCCGTGGTGGCCCGTGTCTAGCTCTGAACTGACTCGCAGCTCAAACCTACTAACTAAGATGACAGAGTAGTGATGATGTATCAGCACTCCCGTCAGCAATTCTAGGAACAGCATAGGGATGTAACAGCCCCCTGCGTAAAATAAAACTTACCGGTAAAGGGTAAGTTTTTATAGAACTCTTCTAAGTTGGGGTAAAGGAGTGTCCTCTACAACTGGTTTATTACCAGGAGGTTCGGTTTGTGTACTTGAATTTAAATTTTGAGTTCTAGTCAAGAGTGGAAGCTTATTTAATCTCTTCCATAATTTAAAAATAGTAAAGATTAAAATTATAACAATAATACAATATGTTAGAATAGGAAAATGGGAATTATATTCTAAGAGTGGGTCAGGCTTATTTATGATTTTATTAACATCGGTAATTATTTGCTTATTAGCTATATCAGAAAGTTTTTCTAATTTTATATCTAATAGTTTTAAAGGAGCTGATTTTGATTTTAATTTATTTAATTTTTCAGAGTTGCAACACGGATCATCAATAAGATTAAAGTCAGGTGCAATTGATTTAATAGTTAAATTAGAACAGGATTTATATGAAAATATTTTGTTTTTGTAATAAGCTTTGCAGTTTGCCTGTAAGTTTAATATTCCAGTACCAATTAATCTATGTTGAGACACTTCTGAAGGACATTCTATATCGATTTTTATGGGTTGAGTTTCAACAAATAACCATTTACTATTTGTAAGTTCTTGCCAAATATCTATTTGTCCATAAATAAGCCTGGTTTCACATTGTTTTGGGAGAGTTTTGAATATTTTACATAATAATTCAGTTTCACAAATAGGAGTACTTTCAATTGAATTTACGTCCATATGACTACAAATATAATTAGAATTAATAGTTTTCACACAGTTATTAATATTATTTAGACAGATATAAGAATTCTTATCTTTACTTACAGCTATATAGCTACAAGTAGGTACAATCATAGCATATGATTGAGGATCCACATTATCATGTGATACAGGTAGTGAGAAAGGTTTGTATAAGTTATACTCTATTCTTAAAACTAAAGGAATTTTAATAACAAATACAATCTTATTTTCTACATGATAACAGGACAATTGCGCCATATCAATAATGCTATGTATATTGTTTAAATTTAAGTTTAATGGTAGTTCTTGACTTTTCGGTAATTTTTTTATATTCTTTCCAAGTTCCGTATATATTTGTTTAGGAGTTAAAACAAATGGATGGATTGAATGACTTTTTACTAACATAATAGAATTGATTAAACTTTCAATTCTGAACGACAATGTAAATATACTAGATGAAAGTTCTTCGTAAAGTTCATTAAATTTCGTTTCTAATTCGATATTTAACATATTTTTACTTATAGAGTCAATAGCGCTATTCAAACGGATTTCATTTTCTTTAATTAACTTTAATGTTTTATTATAATTTTCTAAAGCTGAACTAGTAATTAAAATATTATCTTTTAATAAAGATGCAAGTTTTTTATTTGAGGAATGCAGGGTTTGAATGGCGTTATTGTATCGGATTGCGTCATTTTCATCCATAGTTCCAATTATCTGTTTAAATACAGTACCAACTCCAGCAAACCATGCTGATCTTTTACTTCTATCAGAAGTTAAATGAGAAATGGCGTTATAGTCTCTCAGAATACCATCATAGCGAACTATCAATGGTTTTAAATGGTTATTACAATTAGTGAAATTAAAGTTATAATTCAAATTACAGAAAGTTTCAGTGGAATCTAAATAGTTTTTAATATTTTCAATATGAGGTTTTATGTAGCTAATATCTACAGGGACTAAGACATGTAGTTGATCATCAGAGACCTTGACTGTTCCGACAGGATCGAGATATATTCCAATACTTTTATTTATAGGTTGTATCATATCCAATGAGAAAACGCAGACGCTTGTTGCACCAAGCCTGGAATATAATTTTTTATTTTTTATTTAAAACTAAATAAAATTATGATTTAAGGTTAACTAGAATACTATCTTAATCTACTCAGTATCGGTTTCGGCCAATTTGACTTCATCGTAATGATATTTTACGTGTCGTCTATTTACAAGTAAGGTAAGTGTATTATTACCGTTTATTTTTATAACTTTGTAAGGACCTTTCCAAATTGCCGACAATGCTTTACGGAGACGAAGATGATTTTTAACATAAACCATGTCACCCGTTTTATATTTAACCGGTCTAGAATGTTTATCATAGTAAGTTTTGGAAATGTTTTTAGATTTTAGGATATTTTCTATAGCTTTTTCTCTAGAAAGTTTTAACCTTTGTTGAAGGACTCTGACGTAAGAATTATAAGTTGGTTCTAATGAAGATTCAAATATGGAGGTTGGAATAATCGCTTTATGACCAAATACGAGTTCATACGGAGTGAAATTAGTTGTTGAATGAACTGTAGTGTTATAAGTTAACATTGCTGTATAAACATATCTATGCCAATTGTTTTGGTTCTCATTAATAAAGGATTTTAAGTACTCTTTCAGAGTGGAGTGGCTCCTTTCAAGGGCGCCTTGAGTTTGAGGGTGATATGGTGTTGACCATAATTGCTTAATTTTTAGAAAATTACAGGTTTGCTTAAACAATTCAGCAGTGAAATTTGTGCCTTGATCGGTTAAAATAGATTTTGGAATACCAAACTGAGAAATAAAATGAATAAGACATTCTGATGTATCTTCGGCTGTAGTATTATAGATTGGATAAGCAGCTGAGTATTTAGTTAAATCATCTTGAAGGGTGAGAATATATTTTAACTTAGCGCTACCAGCTTCAGGAAGTGGACCTACTATGTCTAATGCTATTCTTTCAAATGGTTGAGTTGACGTAGTAGTAATTTGCATGGGAGCACGATTACACTTACGAAGAGCCTTATTACTTTGGCATAATTCACATTTACGAACATAATTTTCAACGTCACTACGCATATTTCGCCAATAATATTTTTCTTGAATACGTTTTAGCATCCTATTAGAGCCTAAATGACCAGAAATAGGAATATTATGATTTTCTTTCAATATTTTAGGAATTTCACTCATTGTGGGGTAAATAAGGATGTTTTTATATATATGAATAGTTATATCACTATTATTGAAAAGGTACATTAATATATTATAAATTTTAGTAAAACTATGACTATCGAAAGGATTTTTAAAGTCGGTAATACTAAGTTCCTTTACACCTTCGACCACTAATTCATTTCTAAGATTTTGGAGACTCATAAAAATATCCTCGTAAGTGTTTTTATCGTAATGATAAAGTTTAACAAATAGGAAATAATAATTTACATTATTACTAGTGAACTTTAAAAATGAATGTAAAGTTCTTTCACGATCTCGGATTGCAGCAGAGTTTGGTGTATTATTAAGGATTTCATCGACGTAAGCATTTGACTCGTCAATATCTATAGAGGTAGGTATAATTATTGTTTTTACTTTGGTTTTTAATAAGTGTTCATTATATTCTAGGATCTTAACGTTAGATGTAGATGATATATTATTTGTTTTTTTCAGGTATTCGGAGTACGTGTCTCTATGACTTAAAGATTCATCAGATGCAGGTGTAAGTACTATTTCACTCGGCACTTCAGGATTTTCAAAATATTCTTCAGGTAAATCAAAAAATTCAGGTAATTCTGGAAGTTCTGGTAAACCGGGACTTTCTGGTAAGGGTACATTTTCAGGTTGAACTACATAGGAGGAGCTTCCTGTGTTTCGTTATCACCAAGGACATATTAGGTTATCGGATTGGGTTAAATTTACAGGATAGCGGGAAAGAGCATCGGCATTCGTATTTATTTTGCCCTTTTTATACTGGATTTCATAGTCGTATTCCTCAAGTTTTAGTCTCCAATGGACTAGTCTGTAACCTGGATCTTTGCAGTTAAATAGCCAATTCAATGGTTTGTGGTCTGTTATTATTTTAAAACGGCGACCAAATAAGTAGGGGCGAAACACTTTTGTTCCATAGACTATTGCGAGACATTCTTTTTCGGTTACTGTGTAATTAGTTTCTGCTTTATTTAATGTTCTTGAGGAATATGCTATTGGCCTATCTTTGCCTACATCGCCTTGTGACAGAATAGCAGAAATAGCGTAGTTCGAAGCATCACATGTCAACAAGAAAGGTTTTGTAAAATCAGGATAGATTAGGACAGGAGCAGTTACTAATTTGGATTTTAATTGCTCAAAGGCCAATTGCTGTGTATTAGTCCATACAAAGGGTATATCCTTTTTAAGTAAATTTGTAAAGGATTTTGCGAATTTTGAGAAATCTGGTATAAAACGACGATAGTAGGAAGCTAATCCGAGAAAGCTTTTAATGTCTTTGGGACATTGGGGAGTTGGAAAGTCGACTACTGCCTTTACTTTCTCAGGATTAGGTTTTACGCCATCATCGCTAATAATATGACCTAAGTAACCTACTTTACGGAGGAATTCGCATTTGTCGGGTTCTAATTTTAGTTGGAAATTTCTAAGTCTGTCAAAAACAATAGATAGTTTATCTATGTGACTTTCTAAAGAGTGTGAATAAATTACAATGTCATCTAGGTAAACGAAGCAGTGTAATCCCTGCAAACCTGATAAGACCGTATTCATTGTTCTTTGTAAAGTTGTAGGTGCGTTTTTTAGGCCGAAAGGCATTCGATTAAATTCGAAGTGCCCTTGCGGAACACTGAAAGCTGTTTTTTGCGCATCATCAGGGCTCATTTTAATCTGGTGGAATCCTGATGCAAGGTCAAGGGTTGAAAAATATTTACTTTGTCCTAATTGGTCTAATATTTCATTTATTTGTGGAATTGGATAGGTTTCACCTATAGTAATATCATTGAGCTTTCGGTAATCAATTACTATTCTCCATTTTCTATTTCCAGATGCATCGAGTTTTTTTGGTACGACCCAAATAGGGGAGGACCAGGGTGATTTAGATGGTTTTATAATATTTTCATTTAACATTTTGTTTATTTGTGTTTGGACTTCTTGTTTATGTATTTCAGGGAAACGATATGATTTTACATTAATTGGTTGATCTGAGGACGTGCGGATTTCATGTTGAACTATATTTGTACTGGTTAATTGGTCGCCTGGTAAATGGAATATATCTGAATATTGACTACAGATATCATGTATGTAATTTGTTTCTTCCGAATTTAAATGATCAGTTCGTAAGTAATCTAATAACTGTTGTTTTCTTTCGATACTACTTTGGTTTTTATTAAACTTATGCATTTGATTTTCACTGTCAATATTATAAATTTTTAATAGCAGATTAGATTTTATCGTGACAGATTTATCAGATGTATTAAGGACTGTTAAATTTACTCTATTATTATTTTTCACTTTAACCAGGCAATTTGATATTAAAAGTGAATTAGAAAGATGTTGATCACATATCATTCCTTCTTTTATGCTTTCTGGATTATCAACTGAGCATTCGATTACTTTTTCGGATCTTGGTTCAATAATATAAGAGGGTTCATCGAATGATAATTCTGTGTTAAAATTATTTATTTCTAATGAATGTGATTTATAGTTAATTTTACAATTATATTTTAAAAACAGATTATTACCTATTATACCATCGTATGGAAGATCAATGCTATCGAAAATATGGAATGTATGTGAAACATTTGTATTCGGATTAAATTGTAATTGCAAAATGAAATGACCTATACTTTTTAATGAATTATTTTTTGAGTCAACTCCTTTGACTGTGATATTATCTTCGCTGCATATATTAGGCTTACGAGTTATAGAGCTGTTTTTCACTATACATAATGATGCTCCAGAATCTATAAGAAAGGTAAGTTCTTTTTCATTTATTGATGTTTTAAGTTTAATATAAGGTAAATATCTTTTATTACTAAGGATTTCATACATTTTATTAATCTCTTTTTTACAGATTTTATTTTCTAGGTTAGATAGATCGTGAGTTTGGGGCTGGCTACCCTGTCCATTGATCTTTTGAATATTTAAGGAGAGACCTTGAGTTTGGGGCTGGTTACCCTGTCCATTGGTCCTATTACTATTTAGGGAAGGACCGTGAGTTTGGGGCTGATTACCCTGTCCATTGGTCCTATTATTATTTAGGGAATGACCGTGAGTTTGGGGCTGGTTACCCTGTCCATTGGTCCTATTACTTTTTACGGAAAGACCGTGAGTTTGGGGCTGGTTACCCTGTCCATTGGTCCTATTACTATTTAGGGAATGACCGTGAGTTTGGGGCTGGTTACCCTGTCCATTGGTCCTATTACTATTTTTTATTTTATATTTCTTATCGACTTGAACAAGAGGGACTTGCCCCGCGCGATACCTTAACGGGACAGAAGCTAGTTTAAATTTTGATTGCTGTCAGTCTCATCGACGCCTTGATCGTTATTATCTATTTCAGTAAAATTTACTCTTGGACGTGGATTAATCGGAGTAAATGATTGATTTTGCGACCTCCTACTGTTATTATATTCTCGAAGGCTACAATTTTCTAACACATGCCCTGATTTCTTACAGTAACGGCAAAATGGTGCATCTCTTGATGATGATGAACTAGGAATCTGATTATTATAATAAGGTCTTGCTTGTGGTTTAAAATTCGACTCATTTCTATTTGGAATTCTACGAGATGATTCTGTTGGTCGGAAGGATTGTGATGATGATGATTTTAGACCATTCGAATAAGTATTATAATTATTTGCTAATTGAGGTCGCTTATATAGGCTTTGCTGTATTCGTTCTTCAGAAATAGCGATATTGATAGCTTGATTTAAGTTCCGTGGGTCCCTACAGCGCACTATATTTGAAATACGGGGATGTAATCCCATAAGGAAGTGATGTAATGCTAAATCTTCCATGGCCACTGAACGGCCGGGGAGTTCACGAAGTGTACAATTAGATAACGTTATTTCCGTTAGAAGTTGAGAAAGATAAGTTTCGACACGCAATGAGTATTGGGTTACATTTTCATTTGAACTCTGCTTGCACTCCTGTAGGTCCATTAGTATATGCGCATAATGTTTGCGCTCACAGAATTGGTTCAGTAGGAATTCTTTAAGTTGTACCCAATTCTTAAATTCTTTAATAGAGCAAGCTATTTCAGCTTTGCCCTGTAGCTGACTATATATATAGCGGAATAAAATATGTTTCTGTATTTCTGTTGCTAAATCGTATGCATTATTGCAATTTATGATGAATGAATTTACGCTTTCTCTTGAGCCATCAAATGGCTTAATGAATTTAAATAGAGTATTGAGATCTAACTCGACCCTGTCTGGACCTGGAGTAGTTCCCTTCCGGGTTGTCCCTTTAGGAGAACTAGCTGGAGGATTTATTTCGCCGGACGAACCGGCATCGGAATTCAACATTGGAATATTTATAGTTAGGCCTTCTGAAATTTTGTCGCTTTTCGGCATATTTAAAATTTTAATATTAAAGTTCTAAAATTTAAATCTTGATTCGGATTATTCCACTGAACCCTAAAATATCTTAGTAACCTAATAGACCTAATATAAACAATAGCTTAAGACTTACAGTATAATCAATACGTGGGCGTTGGAGATAAGCTCGGCGACTCGTTGCATGCTCGCTGGATGGGATAACTCGATCGGGATCACACGGATTAATATTATTTTGAATTTTAGCACTTTGCACTTTTTGGATTATAGTTTTTCGTCACGGATGTCAGGACTCTTCACCTCGCCTGGCCGGTGCTGGATACTGCTTTCGGGCTGACTCGGCCCGCAGCTGGGTACCACTTATGTCACAGTGGGCACAAGGGATAATGATGTAACACGACAGGAACACACTTGAGATTGATTTGTATTTATTATAATATTTATATACTTTTAGTTTGATGGAATTTACAGAATATGAGTTTTAGTGAGTTCAGATCACGAGACCACAATACAAAGAGTATACTTATACTCTATCGATGCACTTTTTATATATATTTTTTTTTTCACGAAAATTTTAAATATATCACTTTTCACTTTTTTACACAAAAATGTCTTCGGATAGCGTATTGGGTATTTTAGGGATTTACGTATCCCACCGCTGCCACCAATGTTAGAACGGACTTTTTAAAAGACTTTAAAAAAGAAAATTTATTGAGCTGGAAAAGATTCACAACACAAATTTATTTAACTGGATTAAACCATAAATTAGGAGATTAGATATGCGTCCGTGGTGGCCCGTGTCTAGCTCTGAACTGACTCGCAGCTCAAACCTACTAACTAAGATGACAGAGTAGTGATGATGTATCAGCACTCCCGTCAGCAATTCTAGGAACAGCATAGGGATGTAACAGTACGCGTATACACATGCACGCTCGTACGCATTTATGCATAAATGTATGTAGGTGTATCCTATTAAGTTACGCATTTACGCACGCACATATTCTACAAAAAGTTATGTTTTGTATATAAGTTTTCATTGCGTACATGCATGCATCATAAAATCTAGTTACTGGTGAACAAATAATATGCTTGGCAATTAGAAAACGTTTTTGAGCATGTACTGGATGATTCTGTCTGATGACGAAGTCTTTACCTGATGAACTCCTGGCGCAAATTGAAAGCGACATCTTTATTCGAATCGAGGAACAGCTTCACGGGCTTATTGAGGGACACGGCTGCTAAGTCCTTGACCTCGTCGCTCATGGTGGCGGAGAACAGCATGGTCTGCCGCTTCGCCGAGCATTGGCGAATGATCTCCTTCATCTGCTCCGCGAAGTACTCGTCTAGCATTCTGCAACATTTTTGGAATGTATAACGTATATTTAAATTGTCTACAAACATTGTGAGCAATAGTTTTGAAAGTCGCTGAATACATGTAAATTACATAATCGACATTACTGTACCGCAATACTTCCAAAGTGGTACCAGTATAGGTTGTTATCCTAAAGTTGGCACATTAACATTAACTCACATTTATGCAATTTCATAAACAATGTGTTAAAAATATCAATGCAAATTCAGGCTTATTTATATTATAACCTCTGAGTAATTTAGTAGCAGTAACAAGACAAGTATGGTACCTTCATAATCAAAAGCTTGACCAGGTAAAAGAGAGTGACAGAGACATCATGGCGTGTAATGCAGTGCTACGTCACGTGATGCTTACTCATAGATAGCACACAACGTAACATGTATTTATGTTTTATACGAGCCAACTCTTATCTCTCGGCCTCTAACAGAATATGTTGCTTTTGTAAACATCATAGTTTTAATAATTTTAAAATGACGCTGCAGCACGTCCATAGATTCTGACTCTAAGCCGACAGAATTTTGTACAATATACAGGCGTACTGCAGCGCCATTTTCAAATTATAAAAACTATGAAGTTTACAAAAGCAATATCTGATACTGGCGGTCAATGCCACTTTGCAAGCGGTACAACAATATCGATTTTCTCTAGTTCCGTTTAGCGAATAGACGGATATATTATAGACGAGGCCGCTTTTGGGATTGTTTGGGGCCATTTTGACAATTGAGGTATGGTGAAACCAAGATGGCTGACATTTTAGATACGGTGAAATCAGGATGGCGTAACTTTTTCTTGTATGAATATTTGTTCTGTCAAATGTACGTCATAGCTTACGTCGTCATAGTACGTCATCCTTAGTTTTGAAATCATTGGTTTAGCGTCAATGAGGGTTTTTAAATTCGTGACATCTGACAGCTTTCTGACACGACAAGGACCGTCGGGCTATCAAGCCCTGCCTGGTGACAGAAAAAGAATCTAAAATTCGTATTGACCGTTTTTGATACCACTTACGCCACAAGATGACGCTTTGTATGCGTTGGGTCTGCCCCTAGCGGCAGAAAAATATCAAACGCCCTTGTTTTGTGAAAGTGATGTAGGTACCTGTCAGCCTCGTCTAGCACAAGCACCTCGATGCAGTGCAGGCCGAAGGACGGAGTGTTGCGGATGTGGTCGATCAGCCGACCCGGCGTGGCGATCACGATGTCGGGGTTCTTGCGCAGTACGCTCTCCTACAAACAAAATAAAATAGTTTTTTTTTAATTATACTTTTAGTTAGATACTTTTAACGGCCTACGAATACTGAAACAATAGTTCAATTATGTGACGCTCAAGTCGCATGCTGTCCTTGTCTTTTCGGCTAGCGGAGACAGCGACAGCCTGCGAAGGGGGAGGGCTCTTAATTTTGATTAGCGTTTCAGTATTCGACCGTTAGAAACTTTCACTATGCCAGTCCCATAATAGCCATAATAATAATAATAATAATAATCCCATAATCCCATAATACGTAATATATATATATATATATATATATATATATATATATATATATATATATATATATATATATATATTAGAAATATATTATTACATTACTAACTGGTAACATCGTTTGCGTGAAACTATTAATGGCAACGGAACCCTTTTTTTTAACGGTACCTTAAAAATAAAGTAGCCTAAAAGTAAGACGGACAAAATTTTAAAAATTGTTTTTTTTTTGGCGTAGGTACGCAATAATATGCTATCATATACATTTACTACAAAGATGTTAATTTGAAATTACAAACAGACGTCACTTTTATTTATTTGTATAGATTATTGCTGGTTCTGATGATGGCTCCGATAATAACAAAGTTTGAAAAATTCCTACTTCTAATAAATTTAAATTGAGACCCTCATCAGAACCTCTATAAGCAACTTGGCCTGGGCATATTATTGGTAATCAAAAAAATACTTTGTTAATGACGAATTAATAACGGATAATAATAAAAAAAGGTTATTAAATTTAAACTCACATTGTGCATTAGCGCAGTCACTTCGCATTTGAGAATTCGTAAAAATACGGCGCGTTAATGTGCGAGGTTTCATACATGATCCAATACATACAACGAATTTCAATAAATGCGGCGCGTTAATATACGTGGTTTCATACATGATCCAATACATACAACGAATTCCAATAAATGCGGCGCGTTAATGTGCGTGGTTTCATACATGATCCAATACATACAACGAATTTCAATAAATGCGGCGCGTTAATCTGCGAGGTTTCATACATGATCCAATACATACAACGAATTACAATAAATGGCGCGTTAATGTGCGTGGTTTCATACATGATCCAATACATACAACGAATTCCAATAAATGCGGCGCGTTAATGTGCGTGGTTTCATACATGATCCAATACATACAACGAATTCCAATAAATGCGGCGCGTTAATGTGCGAGGTTTCATACATGATCCAATACATACAACGAATTCCAATAAATGCGGCGCGTTAATGTGCGTGGTTTCATACATGATCCAATACATACAACGAATTCCAATAAATGCGGCGCGTTAATGTGCGTGGTTTCATACATGATCCAATACATACAACGAATTCCAATAAATGCGGCGCGTTAATGTGCGTGGTTTCATACATGATCCAATACATACAACGAATTACAATAAATGCGGCGCGTTAATGTGCGTGGTTTCATACATGATCCAATACATACAACGAATTACAATAAATGCGGCGCGTTAATGTGCGTGGTTTCATACATGATCCAATACATACAACGAATTCCAATAAATGCGGCGCGTTAATGTGCGTGGTTTCATACATGATCCAATACATACAACGAATTCCAATAAATACGACGCATATGGCGCTGACAAATGTGCGTTCAGCTTTAATATAATTTAAATCTTCACTATTTAATGACCGAAAAATATTGGATAAATAATCTTTCAAACCTGATATTTGACATCCAACCCTCCGACGGACAGGCCCACCGTGACGGACGTGTACTGGGAGAGCTGCCGTGTGACCATATGCACCTGTATAATACACCCTTATTATTAAGGAACCAGCTGACGCCTGCATCATTGTTTGCGTTAGTATATCGGAAACTGAATCCTATTTTTTTAAACGGAACCCTAAGATAAAAGAAGCCTAAGTTACTCCTTATAACATCAGCTATCTGCCAGTGAAAGTCCCGTGAAAATCGGTCCAGCCGTTTCAGAGATTAACCGGAACAAATAGACAGACAGACGGAGAGAGAAAAGTTTTAAAAATGTTTTTTTTAAATGTCAGATTAATGCATTTTAAAGGTTATACGGTAGTATAAAGTTAATAGTTAAAAGCTGTTAATTTAAAATTACAAACTTTCACTTCAATTTCATTTACGAGGGCTGCACTAAAAGTATCGGGAATGGAATATTTCCACTGTTCCTGTCATATTAAAATCTTTTTAATTTAAAACTCCTTGGTTTTAAAAATCGAATACCGTTTATTTATTTAAAAAAAGATTCTCGGTCTTGTCACAAGGTCTTGTCAAACTTGTTTAGTCGTTGAGAAAATGGAATTGACTCGAGAAAATTCTAGAGCGATGATTTATTATTACTTTCGAAGTGGTTTAACACAAAAACAGTGTGTTGACCGGATGATTTCTGCATTTGGTGATGAAGCCCCATCCAAAACCACAATTTATCGCTGGTTTGCTGAATTTCAACGTGGACGTGTCAAGCTCAGTGATGATCCCCGCCAAGGTCGTCCAAAAACTGCAGTCACCCAAGAAAACGTTGATGCTGTGCGTAAGCTGATTGAGGAAGATCGACATGTGACATACCGCGAAATTCAGGCAACTTTAGACATTGGCATGAGTCAAATACAAATAATCTTGCATGAACAATTAGGTGTAAAAAAGTTGTTTTCCCGATGGATACCGCATTTGCTCTGTGAAGAGCAAAAAGCGGCTCGCGTTACTTGGTGCGTCAGAACTCTCGAAAGATTCCACGCAGGATCCTCAAATGCTGTATACAACATCGTATCAGGTGACGAATCCTGGATATACGCGTACGAACCCGAAACAAAAACCAGTCACTAGTTTGGGTGTTCGAAAATGAGTTAAAGCCAACAAAAATTGTTCGTTCACGGAGTGTTGCAAAAAAAATGGTGGCCACGTTTGTCTCCAAATCCGGCCATGTTGCGACTATTCCTCTTGAGGGACAAAGAACGGTTAATGCAGAATGGTATGCTAACATTTGTTTGCCACAGGTCGTTTCTGAACTCCGTAAAGAGAACTGCAACCGCCGCATCATCCTCCATCACGACAATGCGAGTTCTCACACCGCGCACAGAACAAAAGAGTTTTTAGAGCAAGAAATGATAGAATTATTAGACCATCTGCCGTACAGCCCCGACCTAAGCCCTAATGATTTCTATACTTTCCCTAAAATAAAGAATAAATTGCGTGGTCAGAGATTTTCATCACCTGAATAAGCTGTGGACGCCTACAAAACGGCCATTTTGGAGACCCCAACTTCCGAATGGAATGGTTGCTTCAATGATTGGTTCCATCGTATGGAAAAATGTGTCAAATTTCGCGGAGAATACTTCGAAAAGCAATAAATACATTTTTAAATAGTAATGTTGTGTCACTTCCTTGATTCCCGAAATTTTCAGTGCCGCCCTCGTACTTGTATAGATGTATAGATTAGGTCAGGACCTCTCGAGACCAGCGAGCAAGTATGACGAATGTTTATAAGACTACTGAAAGATAGCAGCGTGTGAGATACATTCCGAGGGAATCTTGTAGTACGAAAGGGGATAGTCTATTAAAGTGTTAATAAGTAATAAGAGCCATCTACACTAACCCATGTGTGCACTGTGCACGCTCATCGAATGTATCCTCCAAAGGAATTCTAGTTTGAAGAAGCCCTAAGCCACACCGACAGACCCGGTGTACTTATTTTCGACCTCATAGCCATAGCAATAAGATCGAAATGACCGTACGTACCTGCGCGCCCAGCTCGCGCGTGGGCACGAGCACGAGCACGCGTGTGACGCGGTCGGACGCGGCCTTGAACTGCAGCCGCTCCAGGATGGGCAGCATGTACGCCGCCGTCTTGCCCGTGCCCGTCGCCGCGCACGCGCAGATGTCCTTGCCTAGAGTTGATGATGAGATAAGCCACAGAATATTTACACCTCGGATACACTAATCCGTGCTGTCTTTGTCCGATCCGTTGGAAAAGCCACATAACAGACAGGTACAGCAACTTGGATTGCGTATCCGTGGTGAA
Organism: Phengaris alcon alcon; assembly: GCA_037179445.1. NCBI lineage: Eukaryota > Metazoa > Arthropoda > Insecta > Lepidoptera > Lycaenidae > Phengaris > Phengaris alcon. The sequence goes on from JAYRCH010000125.1 coordinate 620,727, forward strand.
AATATTTTTTTAATAAGTTATGACTAACTTCAATAATATCTTTAGTACTTAAAACCCTAGCAATAATATTAATGTTTAATTGTTATTAAACAGTTGGATAACTTCAATTCACAAATATTAAGGCTTCTGCTACTTTTTGCAAATTGTACTGACCCAGTAAAGCTATTGGTATAGTGGCAGCCTGTATAGGTGTTGGATGGACATAGTTAAGTGTGTTAATAGCTTTCAGCAGAGGTCTAGACAGGTTCATCATGTAGAATGACGCCTGCTCGTCGTACGGTGGTGGCTCTTCGAAAAAGTCAGAGTCATATTCTATGCGGGTCCCGTCTTCTTCTTTTAATTCCTAAAATAAACAATTCAAGATTAGTTAATGTCTTTTACTTTTTAAATATTTAGTCATTATTTCACCAACACCTGTTAGTGTTAATCGTTTGTCTAAATTCCATGCCTTCTCTTTCATAAATGCGAAGAACGAGATATTCAATAAATAATTAATTTCTTTAACAGGCATTGGTGAAATTGGCACTTCAGCTCTTAGTTTTTATAAACTATTCCTTGAATGATAAAAAATGTTGTACTTACATCTTTTAGTTTTTGTTTCTTTGTAAGTTTCTTCTGTTTCGTTTTAATTTCATCCTTTTTTAATTCATCTTCTGATAATTCTATTTCATCAACGTCTGCATCTGTATGGAAAATTACAATCCTTTAAACATCAGTACTACAAAATTTCTGCATTACAAATAAATGTGATGGATATGGATTGCTTTATTTCATTATAATTTATGGTTAAACAAATAAACAAATGCTTCTTAAGTTAAGAGGCTCTCAACTCATATGCTGTCCTTGTCATTCTACAAGGCAGATAAACATCTCGTGGTCTAGAGGGTGCCTAAATCCTCATCTACACTCAGCCATTATGAGGGGTCATATATGACAAAAGAAGAAGAAATTGAAGAAGCTTTTGAGAATTCAGACATTTGTATTACAATATGTTTCCCCGCGACTTCGTAGTCGCAAAAATAAATCGCGCACGAACCGTAAATTTTGCCGCGTTAAAAAGTAGCCATGTGTAAATCCAAAGCCTAAACTACTAAGTATCAATCTAATTTTCATTCAAAACGGTTCAGCCCTTTGGGTGTGAATGACAGTCTAACATATAATAATAAAAATAATAACTCCCCACACCGACTTCGGTGACGGTGGCCGGTTTCATTGAAACCAGGCCAGTTACGCAGGAGTAATTTTATAGTGGCCAAGTGTGTGCGCAGTAAACAAGAGCAATCTCTCTCTTCCTTCACTCTCGAAACCCAGTGGGACGGATAATCGACACGACTGGCGAGAGATCAGGCGTAGGTCCGACTTTTTACATGCCCATCCGACGCGTGGATCATCTTTCTTGTCACACAGTGAGCAGCCTGCATTGCCCTAACCAAACTTGGAAACAACATTTAGTCTCACATATTAGGTCATTACATATGCTATTGGCGTTTTGTAAAGGAAGAACATAAAGTCGATTTTTTTAAACAATATATTTATTTAATCAATGTATATACCATTGCTATTTATGCACTTTTGCCATCTCATAGGTAGTTCATTGATTCCTTTACTAAAAAAACCATTCGGACAGGAATCATTTATTGATTCCTGTCTTTCTTTGAAGAATCTTTTTTTTCTTTGATTGATTGAATGATTCTTTTTGAATCTTTGAAGGCGCTTTGGACTGCCCCATCGGAGTTGAATTTTTTCCCTGGCAAGAAGTTATCCAAATTTCGAAAAAAAAAAATGGTTATCTGTTGGAGCAATCGGAGGAAGCGAGGAGTACGGTGGATGTCTTAGACATTCTAATTGAAGCTCCTCTTATTTGGTAGCTGTCTGTTGTGCAGTGTGTGGTCTAGCGTTGTCCTGAAACAGCAGTGGCCTAGAGCGAATTACCAACTTCGGTTGTTTAGCAGCTAGCTTTTCCATCATGATTTGCAGTTGCTGGCAATAGACATCTGCCCTAATCGTGGCCAGATTTAAGAAAGCTGTAGTGAACGACACCGGCACTAGTCCACCAAACGCTCACAAGTAACTTTTTTTGAGTCAATTTTCGCTTGGGGCAGGCTTTGGCTGGTTTGCTAGGGTTCAGCCATTGCGATGAGCGTTTCCGATTATCGTACAGAATCCACTTTTCATCACAAGTAATGATTCGATTTAAAATCCCTTCATTATTGTGCCGGTTGAGTAATGTAACGCAGCAGTCGACGCACGGTTGTCGGTTTGCTGCACTCAACTCATGATGGTACCCTTCAATCTTTTTCACCTTCCCAATTTGCTTCAAATTGATTAAAACAGTTTTATCACTAACACCACAGCCTACAGCTAACTCGGACGTGGTTTGCGATGGATCTGCTTCCACAATAGCCTTCAATTCTTCAATATCAACTTTAGTCTCCGGCCGTCCACGGGGCTTGTTCTGCAGGTCGAAATTACCAGAACCCAGTGGCCAGCACGACAAAAGGCCAATTTCATATATAACGACTTAATATAATACCCACATTAAAGCAGTATCCCATAGGAGAACTGTACTTTTTTGATAAAAAGTAGTCGTGAACATCCAGACCCTAAACTACCTACTACCTCAAGTTTTTATGTGAAAGACTCCACTGTTACAGTGGAGTAACAAACATCCATCCTCATAGTAGAGACCCCATTATCCGGCCTAAATATTATTGGTGAGGGACATTTGGTAAATCCAAAAGACCGGATCTTTCGAATATTTCAAAAATAACCGAACCAAAAGGATGTCAGGAAATTAAGCCAAATACTTATTGTTTATGTTCATTATATATTAAAATTTTGTATATTATATAGCCCTATTACCCCTTGTAGTTACTATAGAAACCTAAAAAAGAGTTTTCCGTACCATTTTATGCATAAATATATTACTAGATAGCATCCAGGGTCTGATAATGCTAGTGGAAGGTACATTACGTAACTTCATTACGGAATAAACTACTGACATAACCATAGGGTTTGTAATTTAAACTTGATGGTACAAAGTTATTTGATTGCAATTCTACCAACTGACAAATAATCCAACTATCTGGACCTCAGTTATATAGATGCCAGCGAATCTGTATAACTGAGGTCCAGATAATTGAGTCTCTACTGTACATCCAGACAACTTTCCACATTTATAATAGTAGAAGGCAGTGGCAAAGGCTGGCTCTCCTTCATAGGGGGCTTCCCTATAGCCTGTATAATAGGTAGGGATTTGGATGAGGGTCTTCAAAAGGCAAGTGGTAAGTGAAGCCGATAGGAATGGAATTATAGGAACCCGACACCACTGTTAGAAATACGAGGGCTGCACTAAAAGTATCGGGAATGGAATATTTCCACTGTTCCTGTCATATTAAAATCTTTTTAATTTAAAACTCCTTGGTTTTAAAAATCGAATACCGTTTATTTATTTAAAAAAAGATTCTCGGTCTTGTCACAAGGTCTTGTCAAACTTGTTTAGTCGTTGAGAAAATGGAATTGACTCGAGAAAATTCTAGAGCGATGATTTATTATGACTTTCGAAGTGGTTTAACACAAAAACAGTGTGTTGGCCGGATGATTTCTGCATTTGGTGTTGAAGCCCCATCCAAAACCACAATTTATCGCTGGTTTGCTGAATTTCAACGTGGACGTGTCAAGCTCAGTGATGATCCCCGTCAAGGTCGTCCAAAAACTGCAGTCACCCAAGAAAACGTTGATGCTGTGCGTAAGCTGATTGAGGAAGATCGACATGTGACATACCGCGAAATTCAGGCAACTTTAGACATTGGCATGAGTCAAATACAAATAATCTTGCATGAACAATTAGGTGTAAAAAAGTTGTTTTCCCGATGGATACCGCATTTGCTCTGTGAAGAGCAAAAAGCGGCTCGCGTTACTTGGTGCGTCAGAACTCTCGAAAGATTCCACGCAGGATCCTCAAATGCTGTATACAACATAGTATCAGGTGACGAATCCTGGATATACGCGTACGAACCCGTAACAAAAAACCAGTCGCGAGTTTGGGTGTTCGAAAATGAGTTAAAGCCAACAAAAATTGTTCGTTCACGGAGTGTTGCAAAAAAAATGGTGGCCACGTTTGTCTCCAAAACCGGTCATGTTGCGACTATTCCTCTTGAGGGACAAAGAACGGTTAATGCAGAATGGTATGCTAACATTTGTTTGCCACAGGTCGTTTCTGAACTCCGTAAAGAGAACTGCAACCGCCGCCGCATCATCCTCCATCACGACAATGCGAGTTCTCACACCGCGCACAGAACAAAAGAGTTTTTAGAGCAAGAAATCATAGAATTATTAGACCATCCGCCGTACAGCCCCGACCTAAGCCCTAATGATTTCTATACTTTCCCTAAAATAAAGAATAAATTGCGTGGTCAGAGATTTTCATCACCTGAAGAAGCTGTGGACGCCTACAAAACGGCCATTTTGGAGACCCCAACTTCCGAATGGAATGGTTGCTTCAATGATTGGTTCCATCGTATGGAAAAATGTGTCAAATTTCGCGGAGAATACTTCGAAAAGCAATAAATACATTTTTAAATAGTAATGTTGTGTCAATTCCTTGATTCCCGAAATTTTCAGTGCCGCCCTCGTATATGTTTCACATACCTTTTGTTTCAGTTTCTGAGTCCGTGGCAACATCAACTTTCCCGTCTACCTGTGCCTCCGCACGACGTTTTGCAATCTTCTCGTCTAATGTGTATTTAACATTCCTTTTTATATATTTACTTAAATCATCCCATGGATTCTGAAAATGTATATTATTATAGCAATTACATACATGGCATAAAACCACACACAAGTTTAAATTTAAACAAACAAACGCATCGACGTTTGTTACATATGTACCCCCTATGTAATATGGACTTAGCACCGAATTGCCGAATACCATTATATGGGAATCATCATCATCGGCCAGTCGCAGTCGAACATGCTCTTGGACTATAATTAACATATAACATATAATAATTGAAGCCACCTCTTGGACTATAGAGAAAATACATGTCGTGCAGTTTCTTCATAAATTACGAAAGAAATCGTCATATACTGGAAATGCTGTCGCCGCATCATCGCGGTGGTCCCAACTCCGTGGGACCGTGAATTTGGAGTTAACTTGGACACTTCAGATCTTACATCGGTCAAAGTCGGTAGTCTTAATTTAGTTATAATTCTTGAGTTTAGATCCAACATAGATCTGATTCATTTTTGATAAGTTTAAATGTAAAATAGTTTGTAATTTTAACTTCAATAAATCTTAAAATAAAATCGTTTTTTTTGGAACTCCCGATAGAGAACACTATAAGTCGTTAGTAAACAATGAAAATAGAACACTGTGCAAGGCAGCAATTTGACAACTCAACACTTGTGCGTTTGATTTTCTATTGTATTAGCCCAGAGTAATATTTATAGTGCAGTTACTAACACTGGCTTATGGCAGGTTTCAATAACCTATCTACCAATAACTATTTGTTAAAAACGTTGTCATTCAATAATAATTTTTTTGCGATAGAAATTTGACGTTTATAACAAATAGTTATTGGTAGATAGGTTATTGAAACGGGCCGTTAGTGGTTTGCATTATATGGATCAAATTGAAAAACTAGTTTTACCACTTGATCATCAACTTGATAAACAAATCTGTCAAATTTACTTCAAAATAGTCAGTCCAGGCAGTGCACACAATGTTTTCGATTAATGAGTTAGATAATCCAACCAAGTGGAATTGCTGATTACTTTCGAATGACACAGTATATTATCTCACTTTGAGTTGTCTGAATTTAGAGTTATTTTCATTTGGCGTTTTTCAAACCAATTAGCACCACAATCCTGAATTGCGCTATCGAAGTTTTCTAAGATCGGCACTATACAGGATGTCGCGTAAATCGACGTCAAGCCGTAAACCCGTGATAGGCCAAGTTACAATTGTTATCAGAAAAATTTTAAAAAAAATCCAAGTAATGTGTCTCAAAAAATACAAAACTTTTAAAAAAAATCGAAAAATCGACAAATTGAGGTGATTTTTTAGTTCCCGGCACTACAAATTTCTACTTTTTTTGTATGTAATCCTGAATAATGCTTTAGTAAACTGGTGCCTAAAATTTGAATCAAACGACTCCGACTTGAAAGGAAATGAGGCTTTTTGCACAAACAATGATTCGAATTTAATAGTTTGCTCGACTTTAACTGACTGTACTGGAAAAAAAATGTACTACGCTTGTTTGGCAGGTAATTTTAAAAGTTGGCGCAGTTAATAAGGATTCCAAAATGGTATGACACTTGCTAGATTGTTTCTTAAATTTTGAACAATATTGATTTTTGTAAAGGAAGTCAGTTTTCGACAATTTTTTCTTACTTACTTAAAAGGATTCAAGTGTACCCAGGACTTTCTTCTAAGTGATATTCTGATTTGGAAGAGACGGAGAGAAACATTCAACGAGTGTAAGAGAGACAAAATCCAAGAAGTAAAAGAATATCACGGGCCACGGAGGCCATAGTGTCTCATTACTTTTAACTTTAGGAAAGGTGTTTTTAGGAACCTTTTAATTGAAACAAATTTTTGGAGTCTAAAATATTTTATTACATTATAACAAATGTTCAAACTGCCTCCCACCAGCATAAATGCAAGCTCGACATCTTTTTAAAAAAGACCGCTTTATCAGACGGGCAAATCTGCCGTTATTAACTAATTCAGCTGCTTGCGTTAATTGTCGTCGTAGTTCAACTACATTTTCAATTTTCTTTGTATACACTTTTTCTTTCAAAGCTCCCCAGTAAAAAAAATCTAGCGGATTTAAATCAGGTGAACGGGCTGGCCACGAAATGGTACCAGACCGCCCTATCCACCTTTCTGGATATTCATTATCTGAATAATCTCGCACTGAACGGGCATAGTGCGCCGGGCAGCCGTCTTGCTGGAACCACATGTCTCTGTAAATGTGCAGAGGTACGTCTTTCAATAAATTTGGTAAATTATTTCTTAAAAAGTCCAAATAAATGTCGCCATTCAAGGTCTCTGGCAGTTCAAAAGGTCCGATTGTTCTCCCGTTTAGAATCCCGGTCCACATGTTTATTTTGAATCGATACTGGGATTGTTCGCGCCAACACTAGCGCGACGTTTAGAATAAACACAAAGGACATCACTACGTGATGTATGGCCGACCGAAAGGGGCGCTGTCAGAGAGTGACGAACACTTGCATTTAGATCCCCTTCCGCGCCGGATGCATTTTCAGCTCATCCCGAAACCTAGTGAACTCGAACGCGTGTGCGCATATTTATTTGTGCTCGTTAATATAATACCAAATTCGCCGGCGAACCGCGATAAATCTATCGATAATCCGCTCAACAGCTGTGTAGTGTAGTGAGAAGAAACCTCCGCCCAGATACAGAACCACCAGCTCAACAATAAGGTCAGTCCCAGATTTCTCCAGCCCTCACATTAACCTATATACCTACTTCCCTCAGCTCAAAGTCGTATGTGTAAGTTCCTAGCTTACACATTTCTTGGTCCATCGAGCCTTCGTGAAGCCCTTCTCCCTATTACCGGCGTTGGGCCTGATTAGAACCAGCACCTACAGTTCCACTCCGCCCAATTCTGCACATAAAATCAGCTCGATTATTTATATTTTGTCCAATTAATTCTGGCCAGGCCGCCCCGCCATTTTAAAACCAAGTTACAGTCCATTCCCATTATCAATTCGGCACATTTAACATTAAACCCCTATTCTGTACTTTGATATTAACCTATATGTTAATTATTTAAATTATTTTGTGCATATTTCGGCCCATAAATTCATAGGAAAAACCCAAAAAAAAAAATAAAAAAAAATAGTGGGTAGGTTGTCGGCTTATTGTCGAACAAAGAACTCGAACATTCCAGAACTTCCCTAACGTACCTAATACATAATTTGTGCCAATAATATCTCATATAATTTTCTCAGCTCTTAATTACATACAAAATATTTTAATGTTTGATTCGCATATAAAATAAGTAATAACTAGTGCGTATTGTGAATTACGTTCGGCTCATAACAGAATTGTAAATCGTCGTTGCATTACTAAGTATTTTATCTATATATAACGTTTATATCTTCATATTCTCAATTTTTAAAACACAATATTAATTAACTTAGCATTATTTTAATAGTTATGAGTCGCATAACATCTCAAGTGCCCATACAAACATCGTCGGCTCGCTTCGGTACTTGATTTGTGTGCATTCTGTAGGTAATAGGTACCTACACGGCGCCCGTGCGAACAACAGCTGTTACATTCATTCTCAATTAGGTATTCTTCATAGAATAAATAGTGACCTTCACATTGAATTCATATCTTATCTACGTTCTGTGTCTATACAAAAATATTATTAGGTATTACGTTACAGCTGTTTTAAATAAGAATTCTTATCGACGTTCTGTGTTTATACAAATATATTATAGGTGTTACGTTACAGCTGTTTTGAATAAGTCGGCACACTATTGAGATTGAACCTGCTCATACCTACTTACATTGTTTTCATTACGTTATTTTGTTTCTAACGCGCCCGCTAAGATTTTATATTCAAACTTCAGGACATTAAAATAATATTACAGACGACTTGTAACGCATTAATCTCCGCTCATCAAACATACACTAATACTACATTAGCATCAGGCGATCGGTCAGCTCATTTGTTAATTAACTCGTACACATTTTATGATAAAATTGTATACATTGTCGGCACATTATTAAAATCTATTTTCTGCGTTTTAATTAATTGCGCGCGTATTTTCCGCTCATTACTTTTAAATATTTAACTTAGTTACACGCATATATTTTTAAACATGCCTACAAAATCGCAAGCGGCCATATTTAGGCAAACTATAAAATCTATTAGTCGGCTCAGAGAGATCGCATTGGCATTACACAAAGGTGACTCAAAGTCTAACAAAACGGAGTTTAATGCGCGTTTTAAAGACCTACAAAATTTGAAACAAAAATTAGAAAATTTATACTGCGAAATTTTAGACGACGGCAGTGTTACAGAAGAAATTGAAAAGTTTTATACAGCCGGTTACGAGAACGCGCTATCCGAATATTATGATATTTTAACTGCAGCGGAAAATATAAGTTCCACCTCAGAGTCAAGTCAGCTCACTTCTGCCGTTCTGCCCAAAATTGAACTGCCAAAATTCAGCTCACGCGTTGAGGACTGGCCATCGTTTATTACGATTTTTAGGAGTCTTACAGACGACATGACGTCACTTACAGATGCAGTTAAGCTGCACTATCTTTTGTCTTGCCTATCGGGGGAGGCGCTCAGCATGATTGCGCATTTAAAAATCACAAATGATAATTACAGCGTCGCGCTCGATATACTCACACGTAGGTATGAAAACCGCCGTGTTCTGATAGATGGGTTTGTTGATATAATACTCGGCCTACCTAATATTCATATTCGATCAAGCATACGCGCGACGTTTTTAACTCCGCTCATTTCCGCACAAAGCGCATTAAATAATCTGCGTTTACCTATGGATAGTAATTACGTATTTGTGTCTATTGTAGTTAGAAAATTACGAGGCGAGCTCCGCACCCTGTTCGAAAGAAGATACGGCATCTCGGACACTCTGCCCACCTTAGGTGATTTGATTTCTTTTTTAGAGGAGCACGCGCGCTGTATCGAAACCGAATATTCTAATGCAACGCGCGGTGTTACCTACTCACCACAAACTGGGCCCTCTCGTCAACACACACCCCCCGCAAACTCTCCGCGCAGTCCACGCTTTAGACCAATTAGTCCCGCGTATCCTCGTAATACTCAGCGCTCGCCATCGGCTCACACTTTAAGTAGCTATCACGTCAGCCCAGTTCCTCATTACCCTCAACGCTACTGGCCCCCCTCCCCCCGAACAGAGCGGCGCGAGTACTCAGCCCGGAATACAGATAAACGCAAGCGATTCTACTGCCCCTATTGTAGGAATACAGAACACAAACTTATCGCGTGTCCGAAATATAATCATCAGCCCACTCAAGGTCGTTGGGATTTCATAGAAGCCAACGACAGATGTCGTAAATGTCTAGGTCCGCATTTTGAAAATGAATGTCATTCGACAAACTCATGCAAAGAGTGTGGAAGTGCAAATCACCACACCTCGCTTCATCGTCACGGAACTCCAAATTCTCCGGTGTCGTCAGCGCATTTGCTTCCTCCTCATTTACGTGCACAGCCCCGCCGGCGTGCTCAAGACAAGCCACATACCTACACGGCCTACACACAACATACGCGTGCCCATCAATCATCATCATCAGACCCCAACCAATCGTCTGATCATGCACCGTCTACAACTCATCAATCTCAAAACAAAAAACAATGACTACCTACAATCACGGAGCACATAGAATTAGAAGATCAACCCAATAATTTAAAATGTCATTCAGCTCATAGTACACCTGCATCACATTCAGCTCATAAAATATCTAAATCTAGTTCAGCCCAATATTCTGTAGAATCAGCCCAAGTAAATTCAACTCAGCACATAGAAAACCCATTAAAAACTCCAGTGTTACTTCCCACAGTCGTTTTAAATATATCTGATAAATGCGGAGAATATCACAAAGCTCGGGCTTTATTGGACTGTGGTAGCATGATAACGCTCATAACTCAGCGCATGACTAGAAATCTTAATTTGCAACCAAAACAATGTTCATTAAAAATTACAGGTGTAGGTGATCAGCACATACAAAATTCTAAAGGTTGGGTCACAATAACATTTAGGCCCACACACCGTGACACGCCATCTATTACTACTACCGTTCATATTCTCAAAGACGTTACAGGTTATTTACCTTTGCAAAAAATACCAGATGTTGTACAAGACTCATCTCATCAGCTCATTCCATTGGCGGATCAAGCTTATCATACTCCTGCGCCCATTGATCTCATTTTAGGCTCAGACGTTTTGGGTCACGTTTTGGATGGTACTAAGATTGCTTTGGGCCCGGGGAAGCCCATAGCCTTCGGCACGATTTTTGATTTTGCACTCATAGGACTCGTTGAGCACTCATGCGATTCACCTGTAGCTCAAGTTGGCTCTGCTCATGTTACTCATACTCATTATACTCAGTCGGCTCACTCTACACATTCTGCTCATTCTACTCATGATATTTGCAAAAGCCTGGAAAGATTCTGGGAGTCGGAAGAACCCCAGCCTCGTTCTGCTCATTCAAACCCGCTACACGAGCAATGTGAACACATATTCAGCTCAACCACCATTCGTGACGATTCAAGCCGTTACATGGTGACTCTTCCCTTCTTATCAGATGCACCCGTATTAGGTAGTACTCATGCTATTGCTCTACGTAGATTTCTCAATTTAGAAAAACGGTTGCAATCCGATCACACACTGCGACAAAAATATATAGAATTCATGAACGAATACATAAACTTAGGACACATGACACCGTGTCATCCGTCTACATTTACTCATAAACCTCATTATTATATTCCTCATCATGGCGTGTTCAAATCAGGTACTGACAAACTCCGCACAGTATTTGATGGCAGTTGTAAGTCATCCAATGGAGTCAGTTTAAACGATTGCCTGCACACAGGTCCAGCACTTCAACGAGACATTGTAGATATTATTATATCATTCCGCGCACATCGTATAGTATTCAGCACTGACATAAAAATGATGTTTAGAAATATTCTCTTAAGACCAGACCAAAGACACTATCAGCTCATACTCTGGCGATCGTCTCCAGATCGACCTCTGCTCACATATGCACTCAACACTGTTACATACGGATTGCGCTCAAGTCCATATCATGCTATCCGCACATTATTACAATTAGCTGAAGATGAAGGTCATCGCTATCCTCAGGCTGCCGAAATTTTGCGTAAATTTGTTTTCGTGGATGATGTACTTTGCGGCCATGACACCATAGAAGAAGCATCAGCACTCCAAACTCAGCTCATTGATTTGTTATCACTCGGTGGATTTAAACTTAGTAAATGGACATCAAACACACCTCAGCTCTTGCAAAGATTTCCAGACGATCAATGCGAAATGCCTAAAGATTTTGACATCAGCGCAGAGTCTCCATCAATTAAGGTTTTGGGTATTAAATGGATTTCCCAGTCTGATGAATTTACATATCACATCTCATTACCACCAGTTACCCACATTACAAAACGTTCAATTCTTAGCACAGTAGCTTCTCTCTATGACCCAAACGGTTGGGTTACACCCGTCATATTCCGCGCAAAAATACTTCTTCAAAGGTTATGGTTAACTAAATTGGACTGGGACGATCCCACTCCAAATAATATTACAGATGATTGGCAGCGCATCTATCATGATCTTCCGCACATCTCAGATATACATTTTCCCAGACATATCGCTCCACACAAATTCAAATCAACATACTCACTTCACGGATTCACAGATGCTTCGGAAAGCGGTTTTGCTGCAGTGATATATTTACAAGAATTAGCTCATTAGGTGAACGTTAACGGATCTGTTAACGTTCACCTCATGATTGCTAAATCTAAAGTCGCACCGATTAAAAATAAACTCACAATCCCCAAATTAGAGTTGTCTGCTGCAACTCTATTATCTCAGCTCATGTTGCGTGTCTCCCAACAATTGTCTGCTCATCTCACAATTACACATCACGTTTGTTGGTCAGATAGTACCATAGTGCTTGCATGGATAAAAACTCCGCCCCATCGTTTACAAACATTTGAATCAAATAGAGTAACAAAAATTAACTCAAATTCACTCACACTTAAGTGGCGTCATGTACCTTCCCAATTAAATCCTGCTGACTGTGCAAGCAGAGGATTATCAGCTCAAGCTCTCTCCGCTCATGATTTATGGTGGTCTCCTCCATGGCTCAAATTGCCAGAGGATACCTGGCCCAAGATGCCTTCAGCTCATACTCGACAAGACTTGCCAGGGCTCAAACCAAAATACGTACCATGCAATTTCTCGATACCCGGTGTCGATAGTGATCTGCTCACTCGCTTCAGCTCTTTAGAAAAACTAACTGGTGTCACTGCCTACATGAGGCGATTCATTCGTAACTGTAAACTAAATTCAAACTCGCGACAACTAGGCCCTCTAACTGTAAGTGAACGTAGAGAAGCATTACTCTTCTGGATCCGCTCTGTACAGCAGAATGCATTCGCAGAAGATATTCACCGCCTGCAAACCGATAGAATCTGCACAGTACGACTACAACGTCTGTCGCCTTTTACGCAGGACGGTCTCCTCAGAGTAGGAGGTAGACTCACTCGTTCGGAACTCACATACGATGCTCAACACCCATTCATTTTGCCTAGTTCTAGTCCGCTCGTAGACCTCATAATAGATCACTATAATCGCATACACTGCCACCCTGGCACGGACACGCTACATGCTATTTTACGTCAGCAATTTTGGATATTATCTGCCCGCCGCATTATAAGGCACAGAACGTTTAAATGCATAAGATGTTTCCGTTGCCGCGCTCAGCCCGAAGTACCTATCATGGCTGACCTTCCAGCTGATAGAGTCATACCTCAGCCCGTATTTAGTCACGTATCAACAGATTTCGCCGGACCGTTTCTGCTCAAATCAAGTCAATTACGTAATGCTAAGTTAATTAAGGGATATTTTTGCATATTTGTTTGCCTCACTACAAAGGCGGTTCACTTAGAACCAGTCTCATCGCTCACTGCCGAAGCGTTTATTGCAACATTACAAAGGTTCTGCTCACGTCGCGGACTTCCGGTATTGATACGTTCGGATTGTGGCACAAATTATGTAGGAGCTAGGAATCATCTACTAGAGGTACAACAATTTCTCAATGACAATAACGACGCCATTTCTCATAAACTCTCAACTCAAAATATAACTTGGTTACTCAATCCGCCTAAAGCCCCATGGATGGGAGGTATCCATGAGATTAATGTTAAATCCACAAAGCAACTTCTATACCGTGTTATCGGTGAGCAACACCTCACTTTCGAGGAATTCTTAACTCTGCTCACTAGAATCGAAGCTGTGTTAAACTCTCGGCCCATCAGTCCACTTTCGTCCGATCCCACGGACTATCAGCCCCTTACTGCTGGCCACTTTCTCATTGGCCGTCCACTCACAGCTCTCCCCGAGCTGACTCTAGATGAAAGAGTAATATCTCCGCTCAAACGCTTTCAGCTCATTCAATCACTCTCTCAGCGCTTTTGGAACCTTTGGACCAAGTCCTACCTCCATACCCTTCAAATCCGCTCCAAATGGCTTTCCTCTTCCTCTCCACCCAAAATTGGAGAACTGGTTCTGCTCAAGGAGGACAATTTGCCTCCTCTACAATGGAAGATGGGAAGAATCTCACGTCTGCTACCTGGGAAGGATGGAGTCATCAGAGTTGTGGATTTGGACACGACTCAAGGCCAGCTGCGGAGGCCTGTCGGCAAGATTGCCCGGCTCCCACTGGATTCTGCTCAGGATGGGGCTCAGCTCGCCACCTGTGCGGGCCCCCCAGGATGTTCGCGCCAACACTAGCGCGACGTTTAGAATAAACACAAAGGACATCACTACGTGATGTATGGCCGACCGAAAGGGGCGCTGTCAGAGAGTGACGAACACTTGCATTTAGATCCCCTTCCGCGCCGGATGCATTTTCAGCTCATCCCGAAACCTAGTGAACTCGAACGCGTGTGCGCATATTTATTTGTGCTCGTTAATATAATACCAAATTCGCCGGCGAACCGCGATAAATCTATCGATAATCCGCTCAACAGCTGTGTAGTGTAGTGAGAAGAAACCTCCGCCCAGATACAGAACCACCAGCTCAACAATAAGGTCAGTCCCAGATTTCTCCAGCCCTCACATTAACCTATATACCTACTTCCCTCAGCTCAAAGTCGTATGTGTAAGTTCCTAGCTTACACAGGGATCTATCCTCTCTCATCAAATGTGTATTATCTACATGCCACTCGTGTAAGTTGTGTAGATTCATGTACCCATCTTTTTTAAAAGTGGACTCATCGGACCGTAAAATTTTGTCTATGAATCGTGGATCTTCCCTGTGTCTTTATAACATCGTTTCACAAAACGTAACTCTTGGGAGATAGTCCCGGGGTAGTAAAGTTTGTACTCGCGTGACGTGGTATGACTGGAGCTCATGAGTTTTCATGATTCGATGGGCTACACTTTTGGGCACTCCTGTGCTTTCTTCGATTTGTCGTACTGAAGTACTTGGATCTTCTGCGACTGCTTGTAGTACGATGTCATCGTAAGGCAAGCGACTTCTTCCTTCACTGTGTACTTGGCTTGGGAATCGTCCCTCTGAGAGTGAACGGTGCACATTCACAAAAACTCGATGATCGGGATGACGAGCAGCGTTTGAGTATCTTTGGCGGTAAAGCCTAGCTGCAGCACTAGCATTGCATCGGCATTCTACATAAATGAGATGCATGTTGGCATATTCCTGTGCGGTGTACACCGACATGGTGGTACTACACAATCACACGATCAACGATAGTCCAGGAGAAAGCAAAGGTCGTTGAAAGAGAAACTAAACAGTCCAAATCCAAATCACAAGCAATCGAGTCCAATAAACAAAGCAAAAAGTGATATGTACGAAATCAAGACGAACGAATACGGTGTGCGCAGTAAACGAAGTAGAGTAATGTACTGATCTATTGTATTTTGTGTGCTGTACGTCGGGAACATGGGGTTCTTCTATCAAGTAAAAGTGTGTAGAGTCAATCAAGTACGCTAGTGGTCACTGGTCATTCGATAAATAATAAGGACTTCGAGAGTGAATAACACAATAGTGTGACATTCCGTGAAGTGATCAGTGGATATTGGTTTGCAGTGCATTTATTATCAAGGAATTGATACAAGCAGTTGTTTAAGATGGAAGATCTTCTATCAATTGAGCAGCAATTGGTTGGAGCTATTGAGCAGCTCAACAGCAGATGCAGTTTTCAAAGGGTAAGCTCCGAGGTGAAGCTGAGCGTTTACTTCAACACCTACAAATTATCTCAGACAATTACATCACCTGCTGGGAGATATTCAATAATAGATGGGAAATATTCAATAGAAAACTCATTTTTACGACGCACATCATCCGATGATGATGATATACTTTGATGAATATTCCAGTGTCGCAGCAAGCATCGTTCGGACACATCAAAGGAATCCACGATACGTCATTGGAATCGTTAAATGCTGAGAAAAACCTAGGTGTAGACATAAGTTCATGGGATCCTTTACTCGTTCATATTCTAAGCCAAAAACTAGACACCGACACATACAACGAGTACGTATCATCATTAAAACAACCGAGGGAATTACCGACTTTAAAAGATTTCTTAAATTTCCTTGAAACAAAATTTACAGCTCTTGAGACTTCACGGAAAAAGCAAGAAAATCCAATTGCAAAGTCAAGTTTGAAAAAATACATATAATTTTAGTAACAATTCAACTGCAGAAAATCGTTTCAATTACAAGAAACCAACATATTTTTCGCAATCAAAGGTTTCAAGTAAATATCAGTCCGAGTCAATAAACCTGCATATCCGGTAAAAACATCGTGTTATTATTGTTCAAACCGCGGGCAGGCTTATTATTATTGCGTAAAATTTTTAGAACTACCTAATCATTTGAAGCAAAAATTAATAATAGACAATAATATATGTAAAAATTGTCTTTATGATCATGAATTTAAAGATATTAATTTATTTATTATTTATTACATTATTTTATTTATTATTTATTTTATTTATTACATTCTGATCTCTCATCACGTTGTAGAGAACGCAACGGCAACCATAATTCAATATTACACGATGCATTTCGTAATAATTTATTTAGGTCAAAAAATGCAGAGTTGAAGATTGCGAAACCGGAGGTTGGAAAAACACATGTTTCCGTAGAGGGAAAAGACCCCAAAATCCTGTTGGCAACAGCCATGGTGCAGGTACAGGCTCGGGACGCCACTTACCATAATGTTCGGGCATTATTAGATCAGGGATCCGAAACTACACTCATATCAGAGAGAGTAGTTCACATTTTAGGCTTACCGCGCAGACATTGCAAGGGGGCTATAACTGTAATAGGTGAAAAGGAGAGTAATTGTAAGGGAATCATCAAAATCAAGTCGAATCAAGAATATTTCTCCTTCGAAACAGATGCTTATATCATGCAAACTTTAATCAAAAATCTGCCCTCCTACAGTTTCCCTAAACCAGAGCATTAAAAAATTTGCCTTTAGCAGATCCTTTCTTCAATGTGAGAAGACCGGTTGATATTTTACTTGGAGTGGATGTTTTTAGCAACTTACTGTTGGATGGAATTTATAAGGCTGGACCGAATCTGCCAATGGCGCAAAAAACGCGTTTAGGTTGGATTTTGAGCGGTTGTGTTAAAAAAAGTTTTAAATGTAATATTATTCTGCATGATATCAACGACATCTGTCAATTTCGGCAGTCAGAAGATATTTCAGAGACATCTTCTATGTCATTGACCGACCAACAGGTCGTAGATTTTTACAACAAAACTACAGTACGTCAGGCGGATGACAAGTATCAAGTGCGGCTCCCCTTAAAAAAGAAATAGAATATAAGTTAGGAGGCCAATCAAAATCAAAAGCTTATGCATAAAGCATGTGATACAATCGAATAACTTCGACTCATCAGATTATTACTTACCGCATCATTGTGTTATTCGAAATGAATAAACTACAACTAAATTGAGAGTGGTTTTTAATGCCTCGGCGCCTTCTAGTACTGGTTTGAGCCTGAATAATTTAATGGAAAGAGGTCCTAATTTGCAGCAAGATCTGCAGAGTCTTCTTATCAAGTGGAGACGATTGAGATACGGTTTTACATCCGATGTTGAGAAAATGTTCAGGTTCGTTTGGTTACATCCAGATGACCAAGAATATCAAAAAATCAAATGGAGAGAATCTCCATTCGACAAAATAAACATTTTTCAATTAACGACAGTGACGTAGCGCACCAAGGCCGCGCCGTTTCTGGCGATGATGACTCTTCGACGTTTAGCTCAAGATAAGACAGAATTATCAGTTCTGCGCCAAAAGTGATTGAGTCAGGATGATTTAGTTTACGGAAGTCATTCTGCCGAATCAGCAAAGCATTTGATACAGGATATTATTTCTATTTTAAAGTCTGGCGGCTTTAACACGCGAGTACACGCGCGGGCTACATATGTAGCCCAGGGTATTGTTTTTGTTCATTGCTTCACGAAATGGTGTGATTTAACTTTGAGCCGCTAGCTAAGCTCCGATTGGTTGTTGCTGGACGCGTTTAGTGTGGCGTGAGCACTTGACGCTGGCGCACGTGCAAGTAATAACGATTTCAAGTTGTTGGGCTACGTATGTAGCCCTTGCGTGCACTGGCGGAACTTTTGAGGTACGAAATATTTTTTTAAAATTGACATCAATATTATGTTTTCTTAATAATTTTGGTTTCGTATTTTATATTTGTGAAATGTGAACTTACTTTTTGTTAATATTTTATAAGCAGATCGGAAATATGGAACGCAGATTGGAAGAAAACGTGTCGAGATGGCTAGAAGAGGAGTTAGATCAGGATGATTTGATTGAAAGTGAACAGGAAGAGGATTTGAGAGAAGAAGAAAATATAATTCATTCTCCGCATGAAACTGACACCGAGCAAGAAGATGATGAAAATGATGAGATTGCTGAACAAAACAACAGCGATTCGGATGACAGTGTACCGCTTGCAGATTTAGCCACTCAGTCACGAAATGAAACAGAATGGAGAAAACGTCCATTTCCTGCAACAAGGGTACGTTCTCACAATATCATACAAAGACCTTTAGGACTAAAAGGTACTGCCTGTAATGCCAGCACACCCCTTCAATGTTTTGAGTTATTTTTTGACACTGATGTTTTTGAATCCTTGGTGAATTGTACAAATATATATATAAATACTATAAAGACTAAATACCAAAGAGAACGCGATGCGAAGCCTACGACTCTCACTGAAATGAGAGCGTTTGTTGGGTTACTTATAGTAATCGGAGCGGATCTGGACGTCAAAATCTTAAAAGACTTTTGGGACAACTCCATTGGGACAGGCTTTGAGCTGGTGTATCTCACAATGTCGATAAATAGATTTCGTTTCCTATTACGATCTTTGCGATTTGATGACATCCGCGATCGCCCTCAAAGACAAGAAATCGATAAACTTGCAGCCATACGGTACTTTATTGAGGGTATGAGAAAGCATTGCTTAGAATATTATACTCCAAGTGAGCACATGACGTTGGATGAGCAACTCGTAGCATTTAGAGGTCGATGTGCATTTATAATGTACCTACCCAACAAACCAGCAAAATTTGGAATAAAAATATTTATGGTAGTGGACACAAAATGCCCGTATATTTACAACTTTGAAGTTTATTGTGGTGAACAACCAGAAGGGCCATTTCGTGTATCCAACAAAGTTGCAGACGTCACCAAGAGATTACTAGAGCCACTTACAAATATGGGATGCAATGTTACGATGGATAACTGGTTCACCAGTTATCCAGTGGCATTGCAGCTTTTGGAAATAAGAATTACTGTTGTCGGCACTCTCAAGAGTAACAAACCAGAAATACCCACAAATTTTAAGACTAGTCAGGGCCGACAAATAAATAGCTCTTTATTTGGGTTTCAGAAAGACTGTACACTTGTCAGCTATGTGCCAAAAAGAAACAAAACAGTCTTATTATTGTCCACAATGCACCACGATGAAGCAATAGATGCTACTACCGGCGACGCACAAAAACCTGAAATTATAACTTTTTATAACCACACAAAGTGTGGGGTGGATATTGTGGATAGGATGTGTCGTCAATATGGCGTATCTAGAAATAGTAGGCGTTGGCCTCTTACATTATTTTTCAATTTTTTGAATATTACAGCTATAAATAGCCTAGTTATTCAACAGATGAATAATTCAAATGAAAAAATCATCAGACGCCTTTTCCTTCAGTCTTTGGGGTTTGAGCTTGTGAAATCAGTAATTCTAGATCGTATTTATAAGGATAATGTGCCAAGGAGCATCAAAACAAAAGCCAAACTGTTGTTGAACATATCAGAAGCTCCTCAACAAGGAATTTTGCAGGAGCAAAAAAAGGAGCAATTCGTGGCGGAGTTGCACGCTGTGCATTTTGTAGCAGAATTCGCGATCGCAGCACAAGAAAAACTTGCTCAAAATGCTACAGGCGTATTTGTAGTGATCACCAAATTTTAATTTGTCCTTCTTGTAACGAAAATTAAAAAAATATATTTTAAAACAAACTTAAAAATTAAACCAAAAGTTGATTGATCTCAAAGAAGTAAAAATATTTGATTTATTAAGAAGTCTGAAGTTTTGTTGATATTATTTAGTTTAAGAAAGATAAGATTTTTTTTTAATTTTAGTTTACTTAATAAATGTCATTAATAACAATAAATGAGTTTTATTTTGAAATAACACCGATATCTTAATTTATATTTCAATTTTAAATGGGCTACAAGGGTAGCCCACGCGAGCACTCTTGAACCTTTTTGAGGCGCGTGCACCGTAGTGTTAATTTACGTAAATGGAAGGCGAATAATCAATATATAATTCCAACTAACAACAGTAATACAGAACAAATGAATTATTACTTTAAAAACACGGAGTCATCAAAATTAATTATCGACCAATATCATGAACTTACCTATCACAGTGGCGCTAAGCTCACATCGGGGATCATCCAACAAAAATATTGGTTAGTAGGGGGACTCAAAGCCACGAAAAAGCGTATTTACCAATTTGTTAAGTGCAGAAAGCATAGTCCCAGCCAACACTATCAAATAATGGGCGATTTGCCTACAGTAAGGGTGAATCCATCGCGGCCATTCTACCACACAGGGGTAGATTATACAGGTCACGTGTTTGTCAAGGCCAACAAGGGCCGAGGTATTCTAACAACAAAAGGCTACGTGGCTGTATTTGTCTGCATGGTGACTGAAGCTATACACTTGGAGTTGGTGTCAGATTTGACAACTTCGTCATTTTTAGCTGCATTGCGCCGAATGGCAGCTAGACGAGGAGTGCCGAAAAATATGTAGTGATCAAGGTACAACTTTTATCGGAGCAAACAAGGTTCTACAGGAAGAATATCAACGGATATTTAGTACCTTCGAAAACACAGAATTTATCAACGAAGTAACGCGAATGGGTATCAAGTGGCATTTTAATGCCCCTTCTTGGCCCTCAGCAGGTGGTCTGTGGGAAGCTTCGGTCAAGTCTTAAATATCATATGAAGCGGGTGATAGGCGAAAAACGACTTACTTTTGAGGAATACTCAACCTTACTCTCTCAGCTCGAAGCTTGTATTAATCTGACTGATCTGACTTAAATTGCCTCACACCATCACATTTTCTAACTAGCGGCCCTCATTTAGTATACTGCGACGGACTTACGTACTCGTTGGCACCAAACACAAAGATTGATCGATGATATCAGCTGGAAAAAATGGCGCTTAGAATATCTTACGCAATTATCAGTACGCAGCAAGTGGAGGCAACAACAAGAGAACATCAAGGTCAACGACCAAGTTCTCATTCAAGACACTAATTCGCCGGCCGAAAGGTGGCCACTCGGCCGCGTCCTGCAGCTACAGCCGGGAAGCGACGGTTTCGTAAGGGTCGTTACGCTAAAAACAAAAAGCGGTATCATGAAACGACCGGTAGTTAAACTGTCAATACTACCAGTCAATAATCAAGAATCAAATGTAAAACATTATGATGATATAAATCAAGTATATCACATTACTCAACCTATCAAGAAAAATACCTATTCCTTTTCTAAATTGGTATTTACAATTTTACTTTTTATAATGACCTTTATATCGAGCTCGGAAGGCTTATTTAATATTACACCGCTTGAAAATCAAAGTTTGTACTTCGACAAAATGACAAACATGGCTCTCATTAAAGACGAGTGGCGCCTAGTCGTCTACTACGACATGAGTCCCTACTGGGAGGGCTCATTAACAGTTAGCAAGTACCTAAATTATTTACAAAACATGTGTGATAGCAAACAAGACTGCATTCACAATGCGCAGCGATCATGTTACAACTACACCACGGCTACGAACAATTTAGTTATTATAATAATGTTATGATGAACAAGCAAACTTCGCGCACGCGACGAGGACTGATAAACGGAGTCGGCAATATAGCACATTCTTAATTCGGAATTCTGGATAGTAATTTCGCTGAAGAATAAGAACAAGACATACAATTACTCATCAAGCATAATCAAGATCATTTCGCCGCACTCTGGAAGAACCAGACCTCCATCGTCAAAGCCGAATTTAATATTTTGAAACGTACGGAGAACGTCATGAACAAGCGGCATAAGCTAATCAACCTACGATTAAATCAGGTAGAACAACAATTAAACGCCGCAAAGAAGGAAAGCTTTGAAAATAACGATTTTATTCTCTCCGCAATAGTAGCCAACAATATATCTCATCTCAGCTCATCTCAAGGGCATGAAGAATACCCTATTAGACACTATGACTAATATCTACAACGGCCAACTCAGTTTACACCTCTTGACACCTGATTAACTACGCCAAGAGCTAAATACTATTTCAGGGAAAATATCAAAAGACCTTTAATAAATACCTTTTGAGAATATCAGTTTACCTAATATTTATCATCAGAATATCAACTGAATATTTATTATTTGAAACTAAAATACCTCTAATTACCACGTTTAGTAAATAACATGATGATGAATATCAAACCCGTATCTAGTTACCTAGCGATTAACCTTAACAAAGACGCTCTGTTGCCCATGACTGAAAGTGATTTAAAATCGTGTCTGCTGCAAGAATCAGGCACTATTTTATGTAGGAGAAAGTCTCCGGTGTACGCCTTGAAGGACGACGAGTCTTTGTGAAAAGGATACAGCCACCGGAAGATTTTTCTTGCAGCAGCAGGATTTTTCAAGAACCGTGCCGGTCACAGTGGCATGAGTTAAATCAAGTCAATACATACTTTTATTTTTGTTGACAGCAACAAAACGTAAAAATACTATGCGATGATCAAGTTTTATCGTTGCAGTTATTTCACTCCGGTTTATTGACAACAAATCAAGGTTGTCTACTGAAGTTCAAGGACTTTACTGTGTATACCCATAAACAAGAAATGAGTAATTTGCACATAAAAGCAGACCTAATTGTTCCAATGTTATCTCCGATAAACTACCTTTTTAATATATTTTTATGATGATGTCAGCGAGCATTCAAAGCAGCTGATTCATCTGCAGAAGAAGATAGAGGAGATGAAGCAGACTGTCTCGCTGTACGACAGCGTCAGTAGCCACGAAATTCATCATTATACTGCAACATACATCATCGTTGTCGTGGGTATTGTTGGGACAGCTGTTTGGGGAGCGAGCAGGATCCGGCGCAAACGGATGGCGCGGGCGGCGACGGTGGAGGCGACAGTGCAGGTGGCGGAGCGCGCGGGGCGGGCGGCGCCGGTCACCCCAGTGGTGGCGAGACGGCAGCCGCCCTCCTCCTCCACGGCGGTTAGTGACAATCAGTGTGTGTGTAGTGCAACTAGTGCAAGTGATAAGTGCGTTACTAAGGTTCCTCGGTATACGAGTTAGACGAGAAAACAAAGGTACGTCACCGACCTTTCGCTCTGTATACGTAATCGGTGGCGATAGTGTTAAATTTAATTCTGTTTAGATCATTAATTTGTATTTACTTACTAACAAGTATCACTATTAACTTTTCTACACTTTTCGGTGTGGGAGCATGTACGATGCAAATCATACATCAAGCATTTTTAGATTTGATCATATCAAGAATCAATAAATCAGTTTATTTTTATTGTTCATAACTCTAGTTTCATTTCATCTCTATCAAGTAAAAGTGTGTAGTCTTTAATTGCTAAAAGAAATAGTTCTTTATAGAGATTTTCTGTTTGCCTTACACACCCTTTGATACACTCTTGACTTATAAGGCAAAAGTATAAATATTAAACAGTATGTATATATTTATTTCAATCGGGAAACCAACACTAAGTTACAGTAGAAAAGAGCATAGTGTAGCCAATAATGGTTTTCCACTGATAGTCTAGAAGTAATCAGTTTTGAAGCCCCAAATAAGTAACAATATTATGTATTGTAGATAAAAAACATCTTTAGTGCCAATTTCACCAATAACCTTCTGTTATTAAATATCATGTTAATTGACTGTTTGTATCATTACTATTACTTTACTACACTTACCTTATTAAGCTCATCAACTGAGGCAACAAATTGGAAATTAGGATCAAAATCAGCTTTTCTCTTTATTTTATGTTTCGTAGGTTGGAACTGAAAAGTAAGTTATGACAGGTAAGACGAAAGTTTATAGGAATATTAAATTATCATAGTGATTATGGAAATTACAGATTATTATTTAAAAAAAACTTGTATTTAAATACGACGATAGGTGCATAGATTAAGCTTGTAATCACTGGTTAAAGTTTAACGGAACTATTTAAAAACAAATATTTAAGTATGTAATTGTATTAATTATTGTTTTTATGTTTACAAAAGTGTAGTATGTCTAATTTACAAGTAATTCATATGTAAATAAACATGAAGTAGGTAACATACATCTTCTTCTGGATCCGATTCCTCCGAAAAATCTTCAACATCTTCACCGTCTTGAATTGTTCTTATAAATCCAGGATGTCCTGGAAGTTCTACTTTACTTGTATCAATAGATACCATGTTTACAATCTTACAATATAATAAAATGTTAATTTTACATTTCTTGTTTGAAGATAAGTATTGTAGGTTAGAAAATAAAATTGTGAACACGAAATTTATCTGTCAAAGTCAATGTCAAAAGCACATGTCTTGTTATTTTTTAATATATGCATCGGCAGCATTTGCATCGGCTTATAACGATTTGCAAGTGTCAAGTTAAAAAGGCGGAAAAGAGAACTTGCGTTTCAATTTTCAACACCGTATTCCTAAATCGTCAAGTCTAAAGTCTAGTCAAAGTCCAAATAAATAGTCAGTGCAGTCCATGAGTCATGTCAGTTGATTCAGTAAAGTGGTAGAAGCTTCACTGAAAGTTCCTAGGGAGTTTTGGAGGGAAACTCAAAATAGCACGTTTTTAGAAGTTGTACCACTTGCCCACACTTGTGCACGTTAACGAATATTTAATGGCTAATATTCTACCAATATTACACATTAAATATTGTACGCATACTTGAAGCTTACTGATATGAGATGGCGCTAGCGTGCTCGACCTCGTCTTGTCTCTTTCCTTCTTGTACCCTCTCACTCGCACAGCTACCTTGAGAACCCCACCATGGCGACGCCACAAGCAGTGGCCTAATTTAATTTCAAATCATTGGCGTCTGAATTTTCGTCCCGTCTGCACTTAACGACAGTTCATTTTGTGATAACTGCTTAGGTTTTTATTCTTTTTTATAAGTGTGAGCCTGATAAAGCAGCTATTCATGTAAGTACTCATTTTTTTATTTTCCTTACAAAGTGAATACAACTAACTAACGGTTTTTACCGTTCGTATTGAAAATATTTCTATAAATAGATCATTATTTTTATAGAACCTGTAATAATTAAGTTATATACGCTACCCTCTAAAGGAATTCAGTGATTTTATACGAAAATTTAGAAAATTTTACCACTTTTCTATAAATTTTTATCTACCTTCAGATAGACTTTTTTGTACTTATTTTTTAGCAAAACACAAATCTTTCTAGGGTTTTCAAATATTTTTAACTACCGTCAAGGAATACTTTTGTTTGTCGTTCATATCTTACATTTTCAAGCTTTTTGCATACAATCCTAATATTAAGGTTCGTTTTTAGCATGGAAAAAACTAATGATGAAGTTGACCCAGTCGTAGATAAACCGGGCCCGAGTACCGCCAACTACGACACTAGCTCGGATTCTTTATCTTCCTCTTCCTCATCTTCTTGTACGAAGAAACGGCGACAGCGCCACCGTAAACGCAAGAATAGAGTTTTGAAAAAATTTACACAGGAAGTAGGCGAACTTAAAAGGCATCTTAGATACAACCACGATCACGTAGATAAAAGCTATTTGCCTTGAGTTATTGATAACGTAGACCTCGACAGAGACTATCATAGCGATAATATTATTGACGATCAAGTTAGTAGTAGTCTTTATGATGAATAACATACTAATAATGCCAAGTTAGATTTTAATTTTGATATTGAAGTTAAATTAAAGGAGCCTTCGGTACCAAAGGCACCTGAAAAGTTTCTTAATTTGCTGCAACAAATTCAACATTTTGATAAAGATGAATGGAGCGAAGTTCGCTATGCAGAAGTGCAAAAGCGGTATAATCATACGCCAGGTTTTACTGATTTAGAAGCTAATGATGAGATTAAAGCTTATAATAGTCTACGTCATTTAGCTTACGCAGATGAAGCTTACGCCGGTATTACCTTTTGTTTGCTAAAACAGCACGATGCTCTGCAACAGACTCTAAGCTTACTTTTATCTTGTGCTAAAGATGAGGTAAACCTAAATGTCTACTCTTTGCATACGAAGGTTAAGGAATTATTTACAAGCGGCGATTATGCGTCTGTTTCTGCCGACCTCTTACAGCTCGTTTGTGGTCACAGAGCTGAGGTGATACAGATGCGCCGAGATGGGATCATAAAATATGCACGTGATCCACTAACCATATCATATTTACGCAAAATCCCTCCTTTTATGCCTTTGATAAAACTAAAAAGTTTTGGAACTACCTCGCAGGTAGTTAATAGGGCTCTTATCATTCCCCGCAGGGAAATAGTCATGCGCCCTCGCAGGGCACATCTCAAGGTTGCTGTGGCTCTCAACACACACGACCGTTACATAATCACCAACCCTCGCAGGGAAGGTACACAAGTTACCCCTGGCAGGGTTCTCACGAAAACTCTAACGCATGGCATAGTAATAAAGCTAACCGTAGTTCCTTTCGACAACGAGTCGACCGGCAGCCAGCGGTACGGCTTGAGCATGCGAAGGACAATAGAAAACGGCCTGTTAATAGAGAATCCAACTCAGGTAAGAGAAGAAGATTCTGACTCGAGATTCCATGCCGGCCGACTTTGTGCGTATCACAGTCATTGGAGGGCGTTGAAGGCACCACGTTTTCTTTTAAAAATAATAAAAGGTTATCGCATACCCTTTTACAAGAAACCTCCTCTTCGCCTCCCCGACATGATACGCACCTGCCTAGTGACAAGAAAGTGCGAAGCAATGACAAAGGCAATTGAAAAGATGAAGGACGAGAAAGTTCTCGAAGTAGTTCGATCTTCCCCCAGCTTCATTTCGAGCATATTTCTCGTTCCGAAACAAGACGGCTCGCACCGTCCAGTGTTCAACTTGAGCAAGTTGAACGAATATGTACAAACCGAACCATTCAGGTTAATAAATGCGAACGGGGTCCCAGACTTCCTACAACCGAACAATTGGTTGTGCAAAGTGGATTTGTCCCAGGCCTACTTCAATATACCAATCGCTCGTTCTCACAGACGATTTCTACGCCTGATTTACGACAAGGAAATTCTTCAAATGACGTGTCTTCCCTTTGGCCTCAGCACGGCCCCAAGGGTCTTTGCCTGTTTAAGCAACTGTATTGCTCAAATTCTAAGGGAACAGGGTATACGCGTTATAGTATACCTAGACGATTTCTTTTTGGTCAATCAAAATTACCATATACTAAAATCACATATCCAAATTGTAGTGGAAAGACTTCAATATCTGGGCCTTCAAATCAATTCCGAAAAGTCAACGCTGACTCCGTCCAAATGTCTGACCTTTCTGGGTTTTCAATGGGACCCATGGCGCATAATAAACCTAAAAAGAAAGATTTCCGTAATCCTTCAAACTCATAAAATACACCTAAAAGAGTTGCAAAGTCTTGTCGTACTCCTCAATTTTGCTCGGTTTGTGATTCCGAAGGGACGACTACACTTTCGAGACACTCTCATTTTCTTAAACGTTGCCATGAAGAGCCCGCTTACTGCCATGCATCAGTTGCCAAACACAGTAGAAATGGAACTGCAGTGGTGGATGGGGAGCCTGGGGAGCCCAATTGGAGAAAATATCTTTGAGTGGAATGTGGACGGGTCCAGAACAAAATTGGCACAGCAACCAAAAAGAATTAATGTTAGCGGTGTTAAAGGCACTCCAAAGTCTATGTCACAAGATAAAGAAATCCACAGTCCTCCTACAGTGCGACAACAAGACTGTTGTGTCTTATTTAAAAAACGAGGGGGGACCAGGTCATTACCGTTGCTCCAGTTGACAAAAGAAATATTTCACCTTTTAGACTTACACCACATAGAACTACAGGTACACCACTTACCGGGAAGGTACAACAGTCATGCAGATCATTTATCACGACATCTGTCTTCCGGAATGGCATTTACTACCTCATTGCACAGAGAACCTGTTCAAGAAATTCGGAACACCGATGATCGATCTCTTTGCAAGCGAAACGTCGAAAGTAGTTTCCAAATATGTGAGTCCGGATCAAACGGATCAGAAGGCGATATATCACGAATCACGATGCGTTCTCCCGAACCTGGAATTATCACCTCGCTTGGGTTTTCCCGCCACCTTATCTAGTTCCCAAGGTGCTCATGCACTTGAACAAGGCGACAGGGTTCTATCTGTTGGTCGTCCCGAGATGGGAACGAGTATTTTGGAGGGCGGACCTAAGAACCCGAGCAGTAGCAGCCCCGTTCACCATACAGAATCCACACCTTAATAGACATTGCGACAGATCATCCCCTAGCAGGAACCCAAGACATGGAATTGCAGGTGTGGAAATGTGGGGGTGGACAGAGGAGCTAAAGGACTGGAATATAAGCCACATTAATCTCCTAAAAACTCTTGGCGTCCATCGACACTAAAAACTTACAAAGTGGCGTGGAACCGCTGGCTCAGATGGTGCCGCACTAATAAAGAAAATGCCACTCATCCGTCGGGATCTGTTCTGGCAAAATATTTAGCTGATCTTCATCTTATTGATGGTCTAGCTTACAATACTATATTAGTACACAAGTCGGTCGTGTCGACATTGTGCAGTGATGAAGATGCGGGAAAATTATCTTCACATGTTCTAGTAAATCATATGCTTAAGTCGATCGCTTCAAATAAATCAGTCTCTATAAAAACAAGTGTATGGGATATAGACGATTTATTGAAGCATTTGGAAAAGCAAATTATCGATAAAAACAATGTTTTCCAAACTTGTCGACATACAGCCACCTTGCTCCTTTTATGCTCAGGCCGAAGAGTCCATGACTTGACATTATTAGCGGTTGATTCAGAACACTTCACTGTAAATGAAGACTCGATTTGTTTTTGGCCTCTTTACGGATCTAAAACTGATAGTGCTAACTACAGACAGTCGGGATGGAAGATATTTTCAAACAATGTCCAGAAATTTAGATCCTGTTTTTTGGGTTAAGCGGACCATTGGTTTATTATAAGAAAAACGCAAAGAATGTAATTTACATAATATTTTCATTAATCTCAGAAGAAACCCTAAGCCGGCCTCCAGAATGGTTATTGCTGGTTGGGTAAAAACTGTATTTCGTGAAGCAGGTATTACTGCCCCTCCAGGAAGTATTCGCTCTGCCGTAGCGTCTAAAAACTGGGTTGATAATTTACCTCTTGATCAAATATTAGCCAAAGGAAACCGGCGATCAAGTAATACTTTCTCGCGTTTTTCTCGCAGAGAAGTAGAGTCGTCTCGCACAGGTAAATCAACAAGTTTGGCTCAATTATTTAGCCCTACAAACTGATTTTATATTTACTTATACTTTATTCTGTAATTAATTTATACTTTATTAATTAGTACAAATCAATAAATCTATTGATCTTAGTAAGGTATTTTTTACATTCCTATTTTCTAAGCTCTTCTAATGTATAAAATGCCTTCACATTGGCGTCTTTTTCCCACCAGGCGATAACAAACAGGTCTCATATCAGTAAGCTTCAAGTATGCGTACAGTATTTAATGACGGTGTTTTACCTGTAAATAAAATACATATTAAATACTTACCTTACTTGAAGCTTACATTTTTAATACTGCCTGGTGATATTCGACTCAATGATTTGAAATTAAATTAGGCCACTGCTTGTGGCGTCGCCATGGTGGGGTTCTCATGGTAGTTGTGCGAGAGAGAGGGTACGAGAAGGAAAGAGACAAGACGAGGTCGAGCACCACGGAATATAAAACACAGGAGGAAGGAGCATAGGTAGAATTATTATTGAAAACCGCTGTCGCCAAACTCACACAAAAACATTTTACGCACACTGAAAATTAACCAATTATAACTGTAACAATTTCTCGAAATCACAATGTAATAACGACTATTAAGAATGATACAAAAACGACCTTATCTCCTTGACAATAATGTAGAATTTAGCAATTACACATTGTGACTGTTATCGGCATTCCTTCGACATGCTTTCGGCCATCTTTGACTACTTAGTTCAACTATTTGACGCTCTTGAAATTTGTATTTTATGCACGCAAATTTGCACTTCACAGTCATAGATGCAAGGTTTTAATCAGTTTTAATTCAAATTCGTGTGATTGTTTCTTTCTAGAATGTTCTGCTACTCAAATAGGGATGTAATCATATGAATGTTTATGATCTCGATAAAATCGATAGATTCTGAAATCATTCAATATAAATAATATAGTTATATGTAAAAAGGGTTATAATTATTGATCGTGCGAACAAAAATAGTTTGCGACTGCAAATGAGCATACTGTTAATTTGGCAGATAATAAATATAATATATTATATCTATACAGATAAACAAAATTGAAGTGTCTGTTTGTAATTTCAAATTAACAGCTTTTATTTTCACTTAATGCATTTAAAAGTATGATCGTTACTTATAATAAAATATAAATTGTTAACATTTTTCTGTCCGTCTGTCAGTCTGTGTGTTTGTTCCGGCTAGTCTCAGAAACGACTAGACCGATTTTCACGGGACTTTCACTGGCATATATAGCTGATATTATAAGGTCTAGCATAGGCTACTTTAGGTTTAAAAAATAAGGTTCCGTTTCCTTTAGTTCTATGCAAACGAATTTGCGGGCATCAGCTAGTCAGCTAATACTTAATATAATAATAATTGTATATAAAACTTTTATTCCTTGGACATATTTGTATGATATTTCGTACGAATTGAGTACGGAAAAGATAATGAGAAAAAGGAGGCGGTTATACGTTCGGCTGTATATAATTTCAATGCAGGGTTTTTTTGCTGCTGGCTCTGAACTGGGCCCTGGTTCATCTAGAATACTTTTTTCCAGGGTAGTTTGAAGTCATTGTTACGTTCTGTAACAACAAATATATATTATTATTATATTATTATAATTAAAATGTAGATGTCAAATAATAACAACAGACGAATGGTTTTTCCGGGCTCTCTCCATGATACAGAAGTAAAAAGCGTATTTATAAAATTGTATGTACATATATTCTCCTGTTGAAAACCTGTAAAAGAAATATAGAAAAGAAAAGTTGTTTGTGTTTAATTTACACGAAGATTAACAACAGTAACTACTCTGACCCATGAAAGAAATGAATTACCGATAGGTTTATTAAAACTGTATCCGTGAAAGTATACCCCCCCCCCCCCCCTCGATAAGAAGTAAATAAAAGTAAATAAAAATATTCAGCTTAATGTGCAACTCAGGGATACCTCATACATACAACTTTTGCATTGACTAAACTGTTTAGTCGATGGAGGTACGCATACAATCGATTTAAGTCGATTTATCTCCTGAACAAATATAACAGTCTTCTGTATGAAACGCTCGAGTTAAGGTGCTAATTGCAATGCCATTTAACTATTAAGTTATAGCGTGGTTATAGCTTGTGCTTTGCTTTTTATACGTTTTAAAAAAGAAAAGAAAAGGAGGTATTGTGTATATCTCATATTCAGTGACTGTTCGCGCCAACCCTAGCGCGACGTTTAGAATAAACACAAAGGACATCACTACGTGAAGTATGGCCGACCGACTCAGGGGCGCTGTCAGAGAGTGACGAACACTTGCATTTTGATCCCCATCCGCGCCGGATGCATTTTCAGCTCATCCCGAAACCTAGTGAACGCGAGCGCGTGTGCGCATATTTATTTGTGCTCGTTAATATAATACCAAATTCGCCGGCGAACCGCGATAAATCTATCGATAATCCGCTCAACAGCTGTGTAGTGTAGTGAGAAGAAACCTCCGCCCAGATACAGAACCACCAGCTCAACAATAAGGTCAGTCCCAGATTTCTCCAGCCCTCACATTAACCTATATACCTACTTCCCTCAGCTCATAGTCGCATGTGTAAGTTCCTAGCTTATAAATTTCTTGGCCCATCGAGCCTTCGTGAAGCCCTTCTCCCTATTACCGGCGTTGGGCCTCATTAGAACCAGCACCTACAGTTCCACTCCGCCCAAATCTGCACATAAAATCAGCTCGATTATTTATATTTTGTCCAATTAATTCTGGCCAGGCCGCTCCGCCATTTTAAAACCAAGTTACAGTCCACTACCATTATCAATTCGGCACATTTAACATTAAACCCCTATTCTGTACTTTGATATTAACCTATATGTTAATTATTTAAATTATTTTGTGCATATTTCGGCCCATAAATTCATAGGAAAAGCCCAAAAAAAAAAATAAAAAAAAATAGTGGGTAGGTTGTCGGCTTATTGTCGAACAAAGAACTCGAACATTCCAGAACTTCCCTAACGTACCTAATACATAATTTGTGCCAATAATATCTCATATAATTTTCTCAGCTCTTAATTACTTACAAAATATTTTAATGTTTGACTCGCATATAAAATAAGTAATAACTGGTGCGTATTGTGAATTGCGTTCGGCTCATAACGGAATTGTGAATAGTCGTTGCATTACTAAGTATTTTATCTATATATAACGTTTATATCTTCATATTCTCAATTTTTAAAACACAATATTAATTAACTTAGCATTATTTTAATAGTTATGAGTCGCATAACATCTCAAGTGCCCATACAAACATCGTCGGCTCGCTTCGGTACTTGATTTTTGTGCATTCTGTAGGTAATAGGTACCTACACGGCGCCCGTGCGTAAACAACAGCTGTTGCATTCATTCTCAATTAGGTATTCTTAATAGAATAAATAGTGACCTTCACATTGAATTCATATCTTATCTACGTTCTGTGTCTATACAAAAATATTATTAGGTATTACGTTACAGCTGTTTTAAATAAGAATTCTTATCGACGTTCTGTGTTTATACAAATATATTATAGGTGTTACGTTACAGCTGTTTTGAATAAGTCGGCACACTGATGAGATTGAAACTGCTCATACCTACTTGCATTGTTTTCATTACGTTATTTTGTTTCTAACGCGCCC
This sequence comes from Phengaris alcon alcon, assembly GCA_037179445.1. Classification (NCBI taxonomy): domain Eukaryota; kingdom Metazoa; phylum Arthropoda; class Insecta; order Lepidoptera; family Lycaenidae; genus Phengaris; species Phengaris alcon. Next base: position 654,245 of record JAYRCH010000125.1, read on the forward strand.
GCTAAGATTTGTTTATATTCAAACCTCAGGACATTAATATAATATTACAGACGACTTCTAACGCATTAATATCCGCTCATCAAACATACACTAATACTATATTAGCATCAGGCGATCGGTCAGCTCATTTGTTAATTAACTCGTACACATTTTATGATAAAATTGTATACATTGTCGGCACATTATTAAAATCTATTTTCTGCGTTTTAATTAATTGCGCGCGTATTTTCCGCTCATTACTTTTAAATATTTAACTTAGTTACACGCATATATTTTTAAACATGCCTACAAAATCGCAAGCGGCCATATTTAGGCGAACTATAAAATCTATTAGTCGGCTCAGACGTTTTGGTTCACGTTTTGGATGGTACTAAGATTGCTTTGGGCCCGGGGAAGCCCATAGCCTTCGGCACGATTTTTGATTTTGCACTCATAGGACTCGTTGAGCACTCATGCGATTCACCTGTAGCTCAAGTTGGCTCTGCTCATGTTACTCATACTCATTATACTCAGTCGGCTCACTCTACACATTCTGCTCATTCTACTCATGATAATTGCAAAAGTTCCGCCCCATCGTTTACAAACATTTGAATCAAATAGAGTAACAAAAATTAACTCAAATTCACTCACACTTAAGTGGCGTCATGTACCTTCCTAATTAAATCCTGCTGACTGTGCAAGCAGAGGATTATCAGCTCAAGCTCTCTCCGCTCATGATTTATGGTGGTCTCCTCCTTGGCTCAAATTGCCAGAGGATACCTGGCCCAAGATGCCTTCAGCTCATACTCGACAAGACTTGCCAGGGCTCAAACCAAAATACGTACCATGCAATTTCTCGATACCCGGTGTCGATAGTGATCTGCTCACTCGCTTCAGCTCTTTAGAAAAACTAACTGGTGTCACTGCCTACATGAGGCGATTCATTCGTAACTGTAAACTAAATTCAAACTCGCGACAACTAGGCCCTCTAACTGTAAGTGAACGTAGAGAAGCATTACTCTTCTGGATCCGCTCTGTACAGCAGAATGCATTCGTAGAAGATATTCACCGCCTGCAAACCGATAGAATCTGCACAGTACGACTACAACGTCTGTCGCCTTTTACGCAGGACGGTCTCCTCAGAGTAGGAGGTAGACTCACTCGTTCGGAACTCACATACGATGCTCAACACCCATTCATTTTGCCTAGTTCTAGTCCGCATGTAGACCTCATAATAGATCACTATCATCGCATACACTGCCACCCTGGCACGGACACGCTACATGCTATTTTACGTCAGCAATTTTGGATATTATCTGCCCGCCGCATTATAAGGCACAGAACGTTTAAATGCATAAGATGTTTCCGTTGCTGCGCTCAGCCCGAAGTACCTATCATGGCTGACCTGCCAGCTGATAGAGTCATACCTCAGCCCGTATTTAGTCACGTATCAACAGATTTCGCCGGACCGTTTCTGCTCAAATCAAGTCAATTACGTAATGCTATGTTAATTAAGGGATATTTTTGCATATTTGTTTGCCTCACTACAAAGGCGGTTCACTTAGAACCAGTCTCATCGCTCACTGCCGAAGCGTTTATTGCAACATTACAAAGGTTCTGCTCACGTCGCAGACTTCCGGTATTGATACGTTCGGATTGTGGCACAAATTATGTAGGAGCTAGGAATCATCTACTAGAGGTACAACAATTTCTCAATGACAATAACGACGCCATTTCTCATAAACTCTCAACTCAAAATATAACTTGGTTACTCAATCCGCCTAAAGCCCCATGGATGGGAGGTATCCATGAGATTAATGTTAAATCCACAAAGCAACTTCTATACCGTGTTATCGGTGAGCAACACCTCACTTTCGAGGAATTCTTAACTCTGCTCACTAGAATCGAAGCTGTGTTAAACTCTCGGCCCATCAGTCCACTTTCGTCCGATCCCACGGACTATCAGCCCCTTACTGCTGGCCACTTTCTCATTGGCCGTCCGCTCACAGCTCTCCCCGAGCTGACTCTAGATGAAAGAGTAATATCTCCGCTCAAACGCTTTCAGCTCATTCAATCACTCTCTCAGCGCTTTTGGAACCTTTGGACCAAGTCCTACCTCCATACCCTTCAAATCCGCTCCAAATGGCTTTCCTCTTCCTCTCCACCCAAAATTGGAGAACTGGTTCTGCTCAAGGAGGACAATTTGCCTCCTCTACAATGGAAGATGGGAAGAATCTCACGTCTGCTACCTGGGAAGGATGGAGTCATCAGAGTTGTGGACTTGGACACGACTCAAGGCCAGCTGCGGAGGCCTGTCGGCAAGATTGCCCGGCTCCCACTGGATTCTGCTCAGGATGGGGCTCAGCTCGCCGCCTGTGCGGGCCCCCCAGGATGTTCGCGCCAACCCTAGCGCGACGTTTAGAATAAACACAAAGGACATCACTACGTGAAGTATGGCCGACCGACTCAGGGGCGCTGTCAGAGAGTGACGAACACTTGCATTTTGATCCCCATCCGCGCCGGATGCATTTTCAGCTCATCCCGAAACCTAGTGAACGCGAGCGCGTGTGCGCATATTTATTTGTGCTCGTTAATATAATACCAAATTCGCCGGCGAACCGCGATAAATCTATCGATAATCCGCTCAACAGCTGTGTAGTGTAGTGAGAAGAAACCTCCGCCCAGATACAGAACCACCAGCTCAACAATAAGGTCAGTCCCAGATTTCTCCAGCCCTCACATTAACCTATATACCTACTTCCCTCAGCTCATAGTCGCATGTGTAAGTTCCTAGCTTATAAATTTCTTGGCCCATCGAGCCTTCGTGAAGCCCTTCTCCCTATTACCGGCGTTGGGCCTCATTAGAACCAGCACCTACAGTTCCACTCCGCCCAAATCTGCACATAAAATCAGCTCGATTATTTATATTTTGTCCAATTAATTCTGGCCAGGCCGCTCCGCCATTTTAAAACCAAGTTACAGTCCACTACCATTATCAATTCGGCACATTTAACATTAAACCCCTATTCTGTACTTTGATATTAACCTATATGTTAATTATTTAAATTATTTTGTGCATATTTCGGCCCATAAATTCATAGGAAAAGCCCAAAAAAAAAAATAAAAAAAAATAGTGGGTAGGTTGTCGGCTTATTGTCGAACAAAGAACTCGAACATTCCAGAACTTCCCTAACGTACCTAATACATAATTTGTGCCAATAATATCTCATATAATTTTCTCAGCTCTTAATTACTTACAAAATATTTTAATGTTTGACTCGCATATAAAATAAGTAATAACTGGTGCGTATTGTGAATTGCGTTCGGCTCATAACGGAATTGTGAATAGTCGTTGCATTACTAAGTATTTTATCTATATATAACGTTTATATCTTCATATTCTCAATTTTTAAAACACAATATTAATTAACTTAGCATTATTTTAATAGTTATGAGTCGCATAACATCTCAAGTGCCCATACAAACATCGTCGGCTCGCTTCGGTACTTGATTTTTGTGCATTCTGTAGGTAATAGGTACCTACACGGCGCCCGTGCGTAAACAACAGCTGTTGCATTCATTCTCAATTAGGTATTCTTCATAGAATAAATAGTGACCTTCACATTGAATTCATATCTTATCTACGTTCTGTGTCTATACAAAAATATTATTAGGTATTACGTTACAGCTGTTTTAAATAAGAATTCTTATCGACGTTCTGTGTTTATACAAATATATTATAGGTGTTACGTTACAGCTGTTTTGAATAAGTCGGCACACTGATGAGATTGAAACTGCTCATACCTACTTGCATTGTTTTCATTACGTTATTTTGTTTCTAACGCGCCCGCTAAGATTTGTTTATATTCAAACCTCAGGACATTAATATAATATTACAGACGACTTCTAACGCATTAATATCCGCTCATCAAACATACACTAATACTATATTAGCATCAGGCGATCGGTCAGCTCATTTGTTAATTAACTCGTACACATTTTATGATAAAATTGTATACATTGTCGGCACATTATTAAAATCTATTTTCTGCGTTTTAATTAATTGCGCGCGTATTTTCCGCTCATTACTTTTAAATATTTAACTTAGTTACACGCATATATTTTTAAACATGCCTACAAAATCGCAAGCGGCCATATTTAGGCGAACTATAAAATCTATTAGTCGGCTCAGACGTTTTGGTTCACGTTTTGGATGGTACTAAGATTGCTTTGGGCCCGGGGAAGCCCATAGCCTTCGGCACGATTTTTGATTTTGCACTCATAGGACTCGTTGAGCACTCATGCGATTCACCTGTAGCTCAAGTTGGCTCTGCTCATGTTACTCATACTCATTATACTCAGTCGGCTCACTCTACACATTCTGCTCATTCTACTCATGATATTTGCAAAAGTTCCGCCCCATCGTTTACAAACATTTGAATCAAATAGAGTAACAAAAATTAACTCAAATTCACTCACACTTAAGTGGCGTCATGTACCTTCCCAATTAAATCCTGCTGACTGTGCAAGCAGAGGATTATCAGCTCAAGCTCTCTCCGCTCATGATTTATGGTGGTCTCCTCCTTGGCTCAAATTGCCAGAGGATACCTGGCCCAAGATGCCTTCAGCTCATACTCGACAAGACTTGCCAGGGCTCAAACCAAAATACGTACCATGCAATTTCTCGATACCCGGTGTCGATAGTGATCTGCTCACTCGCTTCAGCTCTTTAGAAAAACTAACTGGTGTCACTGCCTACATGAGGCGATTCATTCGTAACTGTAAACTAAATTCAAACTCGCGACAACTAGGCCCTCTAACTGTAAGTGAACGTAGAGAAGCATTACTCTTCTGGATCCGCTCTGTACAGCAGAATGCATTCGTAGAAGATATTCACCGCCTGCAAACCGATAGAATCTGCACAGTACGACTACAACGTCTGTCGCCTTTTACGCAGGACGGTCTCCTCAGAGTAGGAGGTAGACTCACTCGTTCGGAACTCACATACGATGCTCAACACCCATTCATTTTGCCTAGTTCTAGTCCGCATGTAGACCTCATAATAGATCACTATCATCGCATACACTGCCACCCTGGCACGGACACGCTACATGCTATTTTACGTCAGCAATTTTGGATATTATCTGCCCGCCGCATTATAAGGCACAGAACGTTTAAATGCATAAGATGTTTCCGTTGCTGCGCTCAGCCCGAAGTACCTATCATGGCTGACCTGCCAGCTGATAGAGTCATACCTCAGCCCGTATTTAGTCACGTATCAACAGATTTCGCCGGACCGTTTCTGCTCAAATCAAGTCAATTACGTAATGCTAAGTTAATTAAGGGATATTTTTGCATATTTGTTTGCCTCACTACAAAGGCGGTTCACTTAGAACCAGTCTCATCGCTCACTGCCGAAGCGTTTATTGCAACATTACAAAGGTTCTGCTCACGTCGCAGACTTCCGGTATTGATACGTTCGGATTGTGGCACAAATTATGTAGGAGCTAGGAATCATCTACTAGAGGTACAACAATTTCTCAATGACAATAACGACGCCATTTCTCATAAACTCTCAACTCAAAATATAACTTGGTTACTCAATCCGCCTAAAGCCCCATGGATGGGAGGTATCCATGAGATTAATGTTAAATCCACAAAGCAACTTCTATACCGTGTTATCGGTGAGCAACACCTCACTTTCGAGGAATTCTTAACTCTGCTCACTAGAATCGAAGCTGTGTTAAACTCTCGGCCCATCAGTCCACTTTCGTCCGATCCCACGGACTATCAGCCCCTTACTGCTGGCCACTTTCTCATTGGCCGTCCGCTCACAGCTCTCCCCGAGCTGACTCTAGATGAAAGAGTAATATCTCCGCTCAAACGCTTTCAGCTCATTCAATCACTCTCTCAGCGCTTTTGGAACCTTTGGACCAAGTCCTACCTCCATACCCTTCAAATCCGCTCCAAATGGCTTTCCTCTTCCTCTCCACCCAAAATTGGAGAACTGGTTCTGCTCAAGGAGGACAATTTGCCTCCTCTACAATGGAAGATGGGAAGAATCTCACGTCTGCTACCTGGGAAGGATGGAGTCATCAGAGTTGTGGACTTGGACACGACTCAAGGCCAGCTGCGGAGGCCTGTCGGCAAGATTGCCCGGCTCCCACTGGATTCTGCTCAGGATGGGGCTCAGCTCGCCGCCTGTGCGGGCCCCCCAGGATGTTCGCGCCAACCCTAGCGCGACGTTTAGAATAAACACAAAGGACATCACTACGTGAAGTATGGCCGACCGACTCAGGGGCGCTGTCAGAGAGTGACGAACACTTGCATTTTGATCCCCATCCGCGCCGGATGCATTTTCAGCTCATCCCGAAACCTAGTGAACGCGAGCGCGTGTGCGCATATTTATTTGTGCTCGTTAATATAATACCAAATTCGCCGGCGAACCGCGATAAATCTATCGATAATCCGCTCAACAGCTGTGTAGTGTAGTGAGAAGAAACCTCCGCCCAGATACAGAACCACCAGCTCAACAATAAGGTCAGTCCCAGATTTCTCCAGCCCTCACATTAACCTATATACCTACTTCCCTCAGCTCATAGTCGCATGTGTAAGTTCCTAGCTTATAAATTTCTTGGCCCATCGAGCCTTCGTGAAGCCCTTCTCCCTATTACCGGCGTTGGGCCTCATTAGAACCAGCACCTACAGTTCCACTCCGCCCAAATCTGCACATAAAATCAGCTCGATTATTTATATTTTGTCCAATTAATTCTGGCCAGGCCGCTCCGCCATTTTAAAACCAAGTTACAGTCCACTACCATTATCAATTCGGCACATTTAACATTAAACCCCTATTCTGTACTTTGATATTAACCTATATGTTAATTATTTAAATTATTTTGTGCATATTTCGGCCCATAAATTCATAGGAAAAGCCCAAAAAAAAAAATAAAAAAAAATAGTGGGTAGGTTGTCGGCTTATTGTCGAACAAAGAACTCGAACATTCCAGAACTTCCCTAACGTACCTAATACATAATTTGTGCCAATAATATCTCATATAATTTTCTCAGCTCTTAATTACTTACAAAATATTTTAATGTTTGACTCGCATATAAAATAAGTAATAACTGGTGCGTATTGTGAATTGCGTTCGGCTCATAACGGAATTGTGAATAGTCGTTGCATTACTAAGTATTTTATCTATATATAACGTTTATATCTTCATATTCTCAATTTTTAAAACACAATATTAATTAACTTAGCATTATTTTAATAGTTATGAGTCGCATAACATCTCAAGTGCCCATACAAACATCGTCGGCTCGCTTCGGTACTTGATTTTTGTGCATTCTGTAGGTAATAGGTACCTACACGGCGCCCGTGCGTAAACAACAGCTGTTGCATTCATTCTCAATTAGGTATTCTTCATAGAATAAATAGTGACCTTCACATTGAATTCATATCTTATCTACGTTCTGTGTCTATACAAAAATATTATTAGGTATTACGTTACAGCTGTTTTAAATAAGAATTCTTATCGACGTTCTGTGTTTATACAAATATATTATAGGTGTTACGTTACAGCTGTTTTGAATAAGTCGGCACACTGTTGAGATTGAAACTGCTCATACCTACTTGCATTGTTTTCATTACGTTATTTTGTTTCTAACGCGCCCGCTAAGATTTGTTTATATTCAAACTTCAGGACATTAATATAATATTACAGACGACTTCTAACGCATTAATCTCCGCTCATCAAACATACACTAATACTATATTAGCATCAGGCGATATCTCATATCAGTAAGCTTCAAGTAAGGTAAGTATTTAATATGTGTTTTATTTACAGGTAAAACACCGTCATTAGGAACCGAAAGAACACAAATTTATGAAAAAAATGCAAAATCCACAACGTCAACAATGCAATTGAATTCCTGGCAAAACTACAAGTGTTTTTTTTATTCCCATATTTTTGACATTATTTTTTAATATTAACTAATAATACCCTACTAAAATTAAATTGTGCCTCAAACACTTTTTTTAAACTGTATTCCAATTTACTTTTACAGTGGACTGGCAAGGTTAAAGCCCCGAAAAAATGGCATGGCTTTTTCCCTAGTCCTTAATTATTAAACTAACACTATATCAAAATTTCAAATGGCCTCAAACATATTTTTTGGGAATAAAAAAAATCACTTACACCGACTTTAAAATTATGAAGATTGAGTAGAGAAATGGTTAAAATTGCAACAACACAACTATTTATCTTTAAAATCAATATGACTATAAAAGCCATATTAAATAACATATTGCATCTTTTCAATCAATTTTAATTAAATAAAATCAATCAATTTATTAAAAAAATTATGAAAAATCACTTAAAATGAACATATTTATGTTTATTTCTGTATTTTTTTTAATATTCATCACATTTCGTACTATTTTGTTCACCATGGAAAGTCTATTCGTCGAACTCATCGATATTTAAATATCGATAGTGTTAAGCACTAGCGTTGCTTGAATAAAATAACATTTGTCGTACACTGACAGACTATTTCCCTTTTTATTTGTGTGCGTTCCTCGTCCCCCCCCCCCCTCAGAAAGTGGCAGACTTTTTCGCATAGAAATTAGCTGTAATTTCGTCTCCGTTCGGTTGGATGCTCCATGGTTAATTAAGGATGTTGCCTAGTGTGGAATATCACATTTTTATAAATAAAATTTCAAATTGTTGATTACAGATAAGTACATAAATCTAAAAGAAATAGGTATTGAAATTGACGCGATTTAAAAATATAAGCAATTATAAAATATTGCCCATCTCTTGTTAAGGGGATGATTAAATGAAAGAGGAATTACCGTGACAAATATATTTAAAATAAGGGTCGTGGTCAGAAGGCCGAACAATCTGGTTTAGCCTCTTGGTGTCTGTGGGAATCTGAGGAGCTTTAACCACGTGGGCACTTAGCTGGAGTATAGCACGTGGCGAGAGCGAGTTGGGGCTCCAACTTCCGGTAGCGTCTCTCTGTTCACCGCGAACGTAGATCGTCCAAGGGGCGGTGCAGACTGATTCCAAAACCAGTCAGTTCAGTCCGGATGTGTGACAACCAGCCACCAACTCTATAAAAAAAACGGTGCCTTGATCCTGGAGTAATAGATGCCTGGAAAAACTATGAAAAACGTGTGGATAGAAGTCCCACAGCCGACGTGATCTTAACCCCAAACGATCAAAATCACGGGCTGTGTTACCATCACAAAATAAAGGGTAAGCAAAATAATGTGTTTTATTACAAGCGGGATTTACGAAATAAAACTTCACAACACAGATATAAAAAAAAACTCACCGTGAAAACGGGATTAAGAAATATAACGACTACATCTTGAGTCTATAGAAATTTTTATTCTGAACGGAAACGTCATTCGACGAAGTGCGTTACATACCCTTTCCGTCGTCTTTTTTTAAAACTTTTGACAACTAAAAAACTAAAGCGTAAAGAGAAAAAGTCCACAAATCAATATATTATGTAATATAATAGTGCAATTCTACTGTACTTTAATCATTATTCAAAATTAATTAATTATTATTTTTTAAGATTTTAGACGGAAGTAAAATCGATTTACGAACCAAATATTAAAGCAAGACTAACGCCGTTTTAGTAAGGACGTGCGCCGATAGATGGCGCTAAAGCCCAAAAAATGGCAAATAATTAAGTATACAAATCATAGATGACGCGAGTAACGCCGAAATAATTGATTTTACGGATAGGAAATCATGGAGAATAGAAGTAAGGAGGACAATACTCTAAACTCTCTAAGGCCGAAAAGCTAAAAGTGTCCGACAAAAGTAATTAAATAATAGTTCCAAAATTAGCCATAATGGCGCTAGAGTGGCAAGGGTGTGTGATATGAAGTTAGCAATAAGAGATGAAGTAAAGTGAGTTGAGTTTAGTTATTTAAAATTTTTAACGACTTTAGTAGATTAAAAGTAGTTTATTCAGTTAATCATGAAAATTCTAATTACTCGTATGGTCGAAAATATTTTTATATATTTAATTATCCGTTTAAATTTTGCCGCTTTACTCCCGTCTGCGTCTGTAGCGCCCCCTATTTAACGCTATTTTACGGATACTTTTCATGTATGGAGATTGTACTCCTTACTTCTATTCTCCATGTAGGAAATGTAACTACGTTACACTCTTTCTCGCAAAACGATTTGTTACGTCAGAAGTTGCAACCGCCAAACATTTTGTAATGACAAATGTATGGCGGGTGCAACTCGTGACGTCGCAGGCCGATATATTGCCCTCTTATATTATATTGTAAATTTAAATTGTTTGTATCTTTGTTATTTTTTAAGATAATATACGAAAATGGGTTCTAGATTGTTTATTATCATGTCTAACATTGAATTGACGAACAAAAAATTTTTAGTCAATATGCCTATTGTACGTAGACATTATTTCAAAGTGCATCACAATCGACACTGTGTTAGTTACTTAGTGCCAAATAATCCACACATTTTGACACAGTGTCAAAATAGAGGGGGTTTTCTGTAAATGGAAAACATTCACAGTCAAGTTAATAAAGCGGGCAAATAGAATTTTAGGTAAAGTATTTTTATTATTCAACACCGTTTTTTCTAAATCATCAAGTCTAAATAAATCGACAGTGCAGTTTATCAAGTGGTAGACACTTTACTGGAATTTCACAGAAAACAAAATAGTACGCTTGCCTACACTTGTGCACCTAAAAAAAATTGTTCTGTCAGCTATCTAGTGTCAACTGTCAAGTGTTAGAAGGTTCTTGTTGCCTGTCGCTCAGTTTGGAAGATTTTCAATTTAGCAATTATTATTGATAAGTTAAAGAAATAAAAGTGTATAATTAATAAAATAAGCGTGCGAAATGGCAGAACAATTAGTTGTTCATGATGATATCAAATTGTAAGTCCTTTTTGTAGAATTTGGACCAGTAATTTACAGCTTAACATATTAATTTGTGGGTACAACTTACAAGGATTAATATTTACGGATAATCTTACCATCTTTTCCATTGTTAAAGTATATACTTTACAAAAACTATGTTCTCTGGTTTACTTACCATATTTGTAACTTGAATTTTCTCTTTTTGTTTAAAACACCGTATAAAATTATTATACATTTTTAGGTACACTACATCAGATAAGTTTTATTTGGAGCCACATATAAATCCCACAGAGATCTTGATAATAGACAGGATTACCGGAGAAGCTAGTGTCAAAGGTAAGTTCCTATTTATTTCTGCCACATTGTTAATTTTACACATCCTTTTGTTTTAATACCTCTTTCTTTTTTAAATCATTATTTATATATTTACTAAGTCTAAATTAAACCACAGATTTAAAGTTTTTGGATATAATAGCACCTCTTTACCCTGAGTAAAATGCCTTTGTTGTGCCACAAATGCATATCTCTTATGTTTGTTTTTCAGATGTTAACTCTGTGAAGATTCCCATACCTCCGAATGCATACAAACCTGTTTGTGGGTTCCTGGGCACCATCAAACTCATATCTGGGTTGTACCTGGTGGTTGCCAAGTACAGGATATCGGTAAGATAACAAGATTGTTTGAGAGTAATATGTTCTGGTAACATTTACTTGGATATTTTCTTCTATAGTCCCTAAGTTCCCGAAGGAGGTGTGGGGATTTTAATTACCAGGAATGCAAGTGTGCAATACCAGTCCTCTGGTATTGCACACTTGCATTCCTGGTAATTAAAATCCCCACACCTCCCTTTCCTCTGGTGTTGTGTCTGTCTATGAGCGGAGGCAATCGCTTAACATCAGACTACTGTCCGCTTGTTTCCATTTTATTTAAAAAAAATTGAAAAGTCAAAAGAACAAATATTGTATGTTAGTTTTGCCTTTCAGGTAGGCAAAATTAATGGACAAGATATATTTCAATTAGCTGGTGTTGATATCATTCCCTATGCAAGATCTACCACTCATCTCACCAGTAAGCAGGTAAGTTGATAAAACAAACAATAACAAAGATAATTTTACAAAATTAATAAACAGAATTAATCAACAAGATAATTACTTTTGATAGATTAGAGCTAGAACAATAATATTTTTTTTGTTGCTGTTCATATCACTATACTATAATGTTTTGTTTGTAGATAGAAGACAACAATACATATGAGAGAATGTTGAAGTATGCCTTCGACACCCCAGGGATCTACTTCTCATACTCATACGATCTCACACACACTATGCAACGACTACATTCTGTTACACCGGATTTTCATAAGGTAATAACCTAGAATCATAATTTAGAATTCTATTATGTTTCAAGTATTCAATGTTGTTAAATAAAAAATAATCATATTTTCAGATGTCGCTAGCAAGTCGTGCTGATTCACGGTTCCTTTGGAATGGTCATCTACTGAAGGATTACACTGATCAGCAGTTCTCTAGATTCATGCTGCCTATTATACAAGGATGTATCCTTTTTTTAAACAATAAATACGCTTACCTGTGTTATGTGAGAATATTTTGAAGTATGAAGCAAGCCTACATGTTACTAGTAATCACACATTTCTTCGCGACAATAAGTTGCCTAAGTGCATGAATAACCTTACTACACCTACCAGTTGTGTCGGTGAACAACGTGAGCATCAACGGGCACCAGCTGACGTGGGCGCTGGTGTCGCGCCGAGCCACCGACCGTGCCGGCACCAGGCTCTTCATGCGCGGCGTCGACGCCCAGGTACACTGTTTTAAAAATGTTTGTAAAAAATGTCTTCCATGTGTTGGTTCCATGGTTATTTATAATATAGGTACTAGGTTATTGACTTATGGTACCTTAAGCATAACCACTGTAGAAATCGTTTCTTTCTACAGTAGAATTGACAAATTGACAGGTAGACAAAGGAATGCTGCCATTTAGTCCATGTTATGTCTCAGTATGTCTATTCTTGTGTAGAGAAAACGTATTTCAATGGTGGTCATGCTAAGCGTGCAGGAATATAAATAACCTCGCCTCGCTTATTGCAGAAAAATCACGAAACTAAATTGAAATGTCATTGATGTCAAAACTTTGCGATTTAACCAATCACACTCCAGTTTCTCGTAGATTTGCTGAATAAAGGATAAAGGACCGTCACTGCAGGTTTTAATTTTTCTAGTTAGGCCACAGAATACATAATAGTACAAGTACAGAAGACTCACTCCGAAGAGTCATTTAAAGAAATAGGGACTCTTGCTACGATACGATTAAGTTTAATTTAGATCGCGCAGCACTTGATTGCCTACGGTTATATTTACCTAGAAGTTGCGTCTCTTTCTATCGCGTAACTCCTATCTTTCCTGACGAAATCGGGGTTGTCTCCTTTTAGAAAATAATTTAATCTCAATATTTAATTACAACTTTTTCTAATACCTACCTACCTGTACCTATACTGTACTTTAGTGAACAAATTACTTTCCAAATAAACCTAGGTGTTAATAGTACTTTAATTTTAATAAATTCGCGCATACCTACTTACGTTTTCGATACCTTCACGGGAAGTGAGACGGGTCTGATATTACTCAAAGATGTTTAATCACGCCGCCATACTATTACTATGACAACAAATTACTTTTCAAATCGATCTATGATTCAATCCAATCAATAAAACAATGCAACGAACAAATCTCGCGCGTGAGTCCCTACTGATTGGCCGGCTCGAGTCGGCCGCCGCATGTACTTACATTTTCGATACCTACACGGAGAGTGGGACAGGCCTGGTTAGGCTTGAAAATCTCTGCGCCAGCTTTTATCCAAAGCCTTATACTTTAGTATGAACAAAGTAACAAACGTGATCGTGGGTTGTGGGTTGCTTGGAAGAAATTGGTACATAGCAATAACGCAGCCCTTTGTGTTTGTACTAAGTAATAAAGTTATTCGTAATTTTATGTTTCTTTGCTATACAGTGTGAACGCAAGAAAGAATATTCATTCATTCATGATTGTAATGACAGGGTAACGTGGCGAACTTCGTGGAGACGGAGCAGATCATCGAGCGCGCCGGTGAGAAGTCCTCGTTCGTGCAGACCCGCGGCTCCATACCGTTGTACTGGACCCAGTACCCTGACCTAAGGTATGCCGCGTGCAACGGGAATAAGAATAGACGGTTCTATCGGGAAAGCCAGATTTTATTTATATGTGAAGTTGCGGGCAACATTTATACTTAAAAACACCATAAGAAATAATTTTAAATACAATAAACTTCTGTCCAAATACAAAGCATTGAGCAAGAAATTATGCCAAATTAAATCAATCCAGAGTAAGACATGTGTCATTTAAAACAAATAAGTAATTTGAACCGCGTAATGAAACTATTTTAGTAATTCGATTTAAAGTTTGCGAACCCAGAATGTTCACAAATATATTTTTTCTCATGGCCCAAACTATATTCTATATATATTCGCTTCGTCTATATTGGTATATTGTATATTTATATCACGTGAACAATCGCTTGTATAATCATCGCACAGTGGGTGCGAGCGGGATGATTATACAATTGACCGCTAACACTCAACAGGTATAAGCCGGGCATGAGTCTGGCTGCGGAGGACCACGTGGCCGCGTACACGCGCCACCTGCGCGACCAGCTGCAACGGTACGGCAACCAGGTGCTGCTCAACCTGGTGAGTGCCAAGTGCTTGTACATTATTTTTAAATCAGGTTTTCACTATTGACCAGGGATAAATGAAAAATGTTATGGGGATTTTTCTGAAATTGTGTGCACCATGCATCAGGTGTAATGATTCGATGACCCAATTTTTTTCGGGTTCCTTACCCAAGGGGTAAAAACGCAGTAATAGAGTCCCTATTTTACTAGGAGCCCACTGTCAGGTTGTCTGTCTGTCACCAAGCTGTATCTAATGAACCCCGATAGCTAGACAGTTAAAATTTTGAAGATGATGATGAACACCGAAGATGTATTTCTGTTGTCACTATACTATAACAACAAATACTAAAAACATAATAATAATATAAATATTGAAGTGGGGCTCGCGTACATCAAACATAATAATAATATAAATATTGAAGTGGGGCTCGCGTACATCAAACATAATAATAATATAAATATTGAAGTGGGGCTCGCGTACATCAAACAATAATAATATAAATATTGAAGTGGGGCTCGCGTACATCAAACAATAATAATATAAATATTGAAGTGGGGCTCGCGTACATCAAACATAATAATAATAAGAAACATTTATTTGCAGCTCTTCTAAAAACTAAAAATAATAATTAAGCTTATAAATATAATAAGAAAAATACATAAATGAAAAACGTCTAAAACTAAAACAGCGTAGGTAGCCGCAAATTGGATCAAGCTCGGCATTGCTGGCACACCTAGGTATATCCAGCACCGGCCTTCCGTTTGACCCATTCCGTGACCTCACAGCCGTCCAATGACTTACACACTACATTAAACAAAAAAAATAAAATAAAAAAAAAGATAATTAAAAAATAAACAATAATTCTGTGACAAGTGTCAAATGTCTTGATTCATGACCAACATCGCAATTTTATATTTAAATTGTACATTTAAGAATTTAATTCTTTAATTATTTTAAAAATAAATGTGAAATGTGAATACTACCCATAACCCAACACCAAAGAAAATATTTTATGAAAACAACTAATTAATGACTAACAATGTAGTAAAAATAATAATGAGTAACATGATTTTTTTCCGTTTTTTGCTACATATTATTATATCGATAACGGCAACAGGTAAAGGCTTGAAATATTTACAGAATATTCAGTTATTTATTCACAAGGTAGAGAAGAATAATAGTGTCTAATGTTGTACAGAGAACGGTATGGATCCCTTCGTGGCCGAGTTCCGACTTGGTCGGTATTTTTATTGATGTGCCAAATTTTAATTTCACCATTGGTCGTGTCAACCTGGTCCCCATATCGCGTGTCTGCATTTGTTCAGATCGACCAGCGCGGCAAGGAGGAGGCGCTGGAGCGCGGCTACCGCGCGGCGGTGGCGGCGGCGGCGCTGCCGGCGGTTCGCTACGAGCCGTTCGACTTCCACGCCGAGTGCCGCGGCATGCGCTACGACCGCCTGGCCGTGCTGTTGGACCGCGTCGCGCACGAGCAGGTCACTAAATACTGCATACCTACTATTTACTTTATAATATATAACTAGCTTTTTCCCGCGGCTCCGGCTGCGTAAACACAATATCCCCCGGGAACACTCTACTTTTTCGGGATAAAATATAGCCTATGCTTTTAATCCAGAGCCTAAATTACTGTCATACCAAATTTCATTAAAATCCGTTCAGTAGTTTTGGCGAGAAAGAGTAACAAACATCCATCCATCCATCCTCACAAACTTTTACAATTATAATAGTAGTAGGATAATTGTAATGTTGCGGCTCTGAAGAGACTGTTGACCAAGTGATGTGTTGGTGATAAAGTGTGTAAGCGATCATCCCTAATATTGTGTTATTATTACATAGACAGCCTCCGTGGTCCAGTGGTACATGTTGTTTCCAAGTTTGGTTAGGACAATGCAGGCTGATCGCCTGATTTTCTGACAAGAAAGGCGATCCATGCGTCGGATGGGCATGTAAAAAGTCGGACCTGCGCCTGATCTCTCGCCCGTCGTGTCGGTCTGTCCGTCCTAGGTTGAGAAGAGAGAGTGCTCTCGTGTACTGCGCACACACTTGGGAACTATAAAATAACTCCTGCGTAGCTGGCCTGGTTTCAATGAAACCGGCCTACGTCACCGAAATGGGTGTGGGGGGGGAACTATACTATACATAATTTTCTACTTAGCCGTATTTTAAATTATAAGCGTTTCTATAATAGCCATTTCATATATCGTACTTAAAATATAAGGCTTCTGTTGCATTAGCACAATCAATTCATATAAACTGTTTTAGCATTCTAAGTTCGACCCTCACGTCAATGTAACTGCAAACTATCACCACTAGCGAAAACTTTTAATGGGCTTCGTAATATGCTACCTGACTAATATTTAATTTCAAACATTGAAGGAGAATTTCCTTTAGTAGGTACTTGGCTTAGGAAAACGTAATCTAGCGATATCATAAATTAAAAACTTAAGATTGACAAATAAAGCTGATGTGAAAATATGTATTTTTATTTTTTTAATTTCCACTGATGAAAACACCCCGAAGTAACTTCCGGCCAGGATGTGACGACACAAACACACTAAACACATATGTACTTAGCAGTGAAACGGAACGTTTCTGTAAATAAATAGTTCACGACATCTTAAAAAGTTATTTATATCAAAACGTCAAACGGAACGTAACACCGTCATTTTACTACTACGGACTATAACACAGATTACAAATAGTACCAGTATGGCGTCACAGCACAGATAATCTATCAACCAACATGGCGAATAGTGTTTTCGGTGGTTTTTAAAAAGTGTATTTTTAAAATATTTTTTTATAGGTTTTCAGATTTCAAAATAATGTTATATTATTTTTTTGTGTGTAATGAAACAATTATGATGCGTTTAGGACATAAATAAAAACAAGGTCATGTAGCCTATTGTGTATTTTTTTTAATCTATTGTATAGCAGTAAGTTTTCCATGTATTTTAAAATAAAATATACTTTGGTAACAAAATGTTTTCAATGCAGTTAGAACCATATGCCATTGGTTTTCTAGCTCCATTTACAAAGCGCTTCTAACAAACAGTTTCTGAAAATAGACATTTTTTTATCTTACAATCTCTTTGGTCCCACAGTCGGAGTTCGGCTACTTCATGTCGCGCGGCGGCAGCGTGCTGTTGCGGCAAAGCGGCACGTTCCGCACCAACTGCGTGGATTGCCTCGACCGCACCAACGTGCTGCAGAGCCTGCTCGCGCGGCGACACCTGTCGCACGCGCTGCGCCTGCTTGCTGTGACGACCAGTGACGACGAGATACCGCACTTCGAGCCGCTGTTCCGCAACGTGAGTCACAAGTCACAACTGCAACTTTTACCTTATATCTGTTATATTTGGCTTTTGTGGTACGCCACACACTCGTACGCACTAGCGTAACTTCACGCACCTGCGTACACGTACGCTACGTGTACGTGCAGGTGCAGGTGCGTGCGTGCGCGCACTACGAATCCGTAGGCAATATTATATACGTGTCTGTATTTTTCACGCTCTAGAATACACAAATAACATACAATAATTAATTACATATACTATGGCCTATTTGCAAGAAGACAGTGAAATTTAAAAAAAAAATTATATTCACCAATGATGTATTTACCATGTTCACATTAACTAATCATAGTAAGCCATCTTGGCATATTATGTACGCGTGATTTTTAACATTAACTGACTTCTTCACGCGAATAAACTATAGCGTAATACTATTCATGGTTCCAGGTATGGGCGGACCACGCCGACATGATATCGGTGCAGTACTCGGGCACGGGCGCGCTCAAGACGGACTTCACGCGCACGGGCAAGCGCACGCGCGTCGGCCTCCTGCGCGACGGTATCAACTCCCTCACACGATACTACAAGAACAACTTCAGCGATGGTTTCCGACAGGTAAGGACTAAAAACACTCTTATGTGTCTGATACACGCTAGCAGATTGCTATATAAGCAAATCCTTTTGGTCTCCGCCCTCCGGTGGCTCCGATCCCCCACCACGCCGACGCCAAGGATTTGTAAAGATGCCTGGCTAGTGTGCATTTGACACATTACTATATAACGAAGGTGATATTAAATTTATTTTGCATGGTTATTAAAACTTAGGCCTTTTTCATCCTTTATTGGATGATTTATACAGTATTCTCCGAGCGAAGTAACCACTCTTGAAATACTGTAGTGCCTGGGACAGTTGGTTTTTAAATGTCGTATGGTTGCCCAAGCGCATATGGCATATTCACAACACAGTCAGCCTAGTCCAGAGGAATGATTGGTCGATACGTCTGGGGCCAACTATGTGCGGGTTTCCTCACGATGTTTTCCTTCACCCATTTCCCATTGAAAAAGTCCCATTAGTACACACCACAACCTACGAATCGAACCTGCACTCTCTCGAGTGCGAATCAAACGGTCTACCCACTAGGCCACGGAGCTCTTGGTTATTAAAAATAGCTTGGATGATCTAATATTACCTTTAAGGTAAGACCGCACTAGGCGGCAGCGGAGCGACGCAATACCGCAAGTGTGTTAATATATTAACAGTAAAACCTTGCCGCTAATGGCTGCCGGCAATCTTCTTTTCTCTATGAAAATGACAGACCATGTATGAAAAACGACGGTAGCCGAAAGACATTGCGATTGTGGTCGTACTGTGTTTTAGTTAATATTGTCTGCTCACAGGACTCCATTGACCTGCTGCTCGGCAAGTACGCCGTTACGGACGGTGAGGGCAACGCGGTGCGCTGCCCGCTGCGCCGCGACCGGGACTGGAAGTATGTCGCGGTAAGTTTGCAATGTATTTACATTTCAAAACTCTGTGGCTCGGTGGTTAAATATGTAGTGGATATTATTAATGACAGACGGACAGATCCACGCCATTTTAATATAATAATAATAATAATATCTATGGACGCTTTCACACCACGTCAATCTGGTCCCGTAGTAAGTTCTCGAAGAACTTGTGTTACCACCAGAAAAAAATATATTTAATACTTTTACCCCCTTACTAATAGAAATATTTACACAATGGATAAGCAATACAATGTTTTGTCCTTGTCTGCTAAGCTACTTTTCCCACGTATCAGATTAAATATTTTTATTAGTAAGGCGGTTATACTATACATACGTATTTAAGATTTTTATTACTTAATACACATCCATGATCCAGGAAGACGGAATGCTTTTTATTTCCCTGGCAGGATTCGAGCCCGCGACCTCCGGCTTTAGCGTCAACGCGCTAACCACTGAGCCACAGAGGTCGTCAAATAATAATATAATACATGTATTTCGCAGTATCACAAATTTTTGTACTGCATAACATTAAATATATTTCCGTTGTCTGGTATCCGCAATACAAGTTCTTCGAGATTTTCCTACGGCGCCAGATTGACGTGGTGTGAAAGCGTCTACAGATATTATTATATTATATTGCTTGCGCCCTTTACTTCCCTAACTTAACTTCCCGCGAAGCGTCATGGTCCTCGGCTAGCGTACTAATTTGTCTCGTTTTAGCTACCGTCGTTGCTGCTGGTGTGCATGTCGATGTTCGTGGCGAGCGGCGCGGGCGCGGCGCGGCGCTCCGACGCGTTGCTCTACCTCATGTTCTGGGGCGCGGCCGTCGGCGCCACGCTCACCGTCATCTTCAAGTGAGTGTGCGAGCGGGAGGCGCGCGATGCACGTTGTGTCTTTCTCTAGCGGACTTAAAACTTTCGTTTTTAATCTCAGTCAGAATATTATTTCATACTTTTTTCGTGATAAAAAGGTACACGACAGAGAGAGCAATTACAATTCTCCCTCCATCTCTTGCACTCTGTGTTTTAGGAACGGCAAGGAGTTCGTGGACTGGCCGCGGCTGGACTGCGGCGGGCTGGCGTCGCGCGCGCCGCCTCCATCGTCTTTATGATCCAAGACCTCCAGCTCGTTATCGTCGTCTAGCGCCCGTTAACTCTTTATAGTATGGTCATAGACAAGTGGCATTTGGGTTTGTAAACTTAAAGAGTTCATGATTATGTCCGAGAATTGCTAGAGAATTGACATCTCTTCAGCCAGGCTAGCATTGATGAATCAGTCAAATATATGAACTAGACTTATTTGACACTAGCTTTTGCCCGCGGCTTCGCCCGCGTGAAATTGGGTTTTAATAATAAATAGCGACCCGCCCGAATTAGAATTGATAAATTATAGTTTTAATCTAATCTTATCTAACCTAATGTACTCACTATGAGTGCAGTTTTACCTTAATACCGACGTTTTTATTTAGTATTATCAAGCTCTACAACTTTTCTCTAAGACTTAATCATATATTATCTTCCATCGGTAAGGCAGCGTTCGTAAGAAACTTTTTCGTTCGACCGTTTTATTCTCCGACTTGCTTTGCAAATCCGACCACCACGAAAAAGTATTTTCATTTTTCGGTTTATTGTGTAGCCTAATGTCACACACACATAACGTAGCCTTCTATTGGTAAACGAATTTTCAAAATCGGTTCAGCCCAGATCCAGAGACTACAACCTCACAAACTTTACCTCCTTATAATACTAGTATAGATCAAACCAAGTGTGAAATTTATCGCGATCCAATATTATGTCCATTTCAATTGTTCTAGCCTAACTAAAGATATTTATGGACATTAACTACACTTAACAACACTAGGCAAAAGCTTCTGCTAGCGATAATATATTTTAAAAATAAAAAAAAATAGTTTACATTCTATGTATTCTTTATTGTGCCACTTGTCAAAAACCCCCCTTAATCAAATGTGTGTTAAATTACATTTTTTGCTTTTAAATTACATTTTTTGGTATGACACTTTTTATCCAATTGAAAAATGGAAGATTAGGTGACGGAGATTTGATTGCCTAACAGAGGGTTATAAATAATGGGTGTGGATTGTACATTCCAGTTTTTTTTTTCAAACGCTGTTGAAACGCTTTCTATGATTTCACTGTTACGAGTTAGTTACCAAAATATTACACAGCTAAATATACGTTTAAGTTCGATTGAAATTTTTAATCATAATATATCCATTCATTCAGGTCATTCCAGTATTTTAAAAGTCGAGAGCTAAAAATATACAAATTTTTAGCATTTTTGGCTAAGTACAGAAAATCATCTCGTGTTGAATTTTAATAATGCGTATACATAATAGTTACATATTAGCTACATAATAGTACAACCTGACCAGTAATATAAAAAACCTCGCCATGTTTCGGAAAATTCACGTAATCGTATGAAATGACATTAAATGTCAAATTTTCGAAATTATAACCAACGTAGTAGTACGACGCAGTGTTGCTGCAATAAAAAATTAACAGCCCTCAGTGCAAGTTTTGTATGTTCCGGTCGGGCTTTACATTTTCTGCTTTCAAACATTTATTCTGTGTGAGGTGAGCCCATTTAGATTTTTAATCTTGAAGTTTTCGATCGACATTTAGATACTTAGTAGATGTTGCACGCAAACTACCTTTACTGGCACAACGACAACTTCCTTTCTCAGCCTTCTTTAAAATTGTTGCATTTATATGATCGGAAGTGATCTTTATATCTTACGATGTTAGGCGTCCCCGACATTAGGCGTGCGCGTTCGAGTTGCGAGGAACGCGCACGCCTTATGTGGGGTCAGCCTTAGCTGTTGACATTGTAAAAATGTAATTAAAATAACGATATATTTTCATACATATTCAAATTTCAAAGCTCTATTTCATTTTCTTTGACAGCTTGGTGGGTGTTGCCATAATACAAAAAATATTATTAGTATATCTCGCTAAAAATGTGAAAATATTATTTAATGGGCGAGTACTTGACGACGAGCGAGCTGATGAGGTATAAAAGGAAAATAACGTTACTCAAAAACCTACACTTTTTTTTTAGTAAAAATTATGGAGCATTGCAAATCCGATTAGTACAAAATGTATACCATCAATGTTCCTATTATTAAATATTTACATACAATAAATATATCGATTACGTAACATAAAATTACATATGTGCCGTCTGCCGTCATATTTTACCTTTTTCAAGTTTCAAACAAAAATAGAAATATATTTACAGTCCTCTTTTATTTAAGTTACAATACTATAACAATATTGTATGAAACACTAAGAAACCGGCAAAATGCGAGTCGAACTCGCGCACGTAACGTAGAGTTCCGTACAAAACGGCAAAAAAATACGTTTGTTGTATTGGAGCGGGCTTTAAATATTTATTTTATTCTGGTTATAGTATTTGTTGTCATAGCGGCAACAGAAATACATATAAAAATGTCAACTATCTAGTATAAGTAGATACAGCCTGGTAACAGACGGCCAGACAGACAGCGAAGTCTCAATAATAAAGTCCCGTTTTTGGCTACGAAACCCTACAAAGTAACGTTATTTTTGTTTTAATGTTATATTTAATAATTCTTTCTATGCTCTAGAAGTCTAGTTATTAAAATGTTTTTCTGTGACTACAATGTCATTGGTCACTTTGTTATGTGTTATTATAATAATATAATTTAATATTTCATTACGTCTGACTTTTGTCTTTTATTATTAACCTTGAACCTTATTAAACCAACCTTATATTTTCGCTTATACTCGCTTATCAATATTTATTTAGCGCCTTTCGGTTTTATTCTGCACTAGCTTAATTTGTCCGCGGATCCGCCCGCGTAAATACAGTACCACGGGGACTTGGAACACAGTACTTTTTGGGGATAAAAAGTAACGTATGTTTGACACATATTTCTGTGTTTTAGGAAAGGCAAGGAGTCCAGAGCTTACACTACTACCATACCAAACAACATTTCATCAAAAGCCGTTCACTAGTTTTTCGTGAAAGAGTAACAAACATACATACATCCATCCATCCTCACAAACTTTCATATTTACAGCTTTTTCTCATTACGCGATACGATAGCCTATATGACCGGAAAACGCTGTTATATCTTATGTTATGGCTAAAGGTGTTTGATTGATTAGGTCCAATATCGGATATCGCGCCAATATGTCATGTAATAACAACGACAGGTAGTTTCAAACTATTACAACTGCAAACCAACATTATCGCGTAGGTACTGTGAAAAATAGTAGTAGGACAATATTTAAACAAAGTGCACAATAAAGAGTATTTTCAACCTGGCCCCTTTTTTACTCGTATCTGCTTGTCATGAAACGGTACATAGGGTTGTGCAATTTATTTTGTTATCGACATTCGACGTTTTACCGAGTTTAGAACTTAGGAGCATACGATTACAGAAACAGAGGGCTATACTTAAAACGAAGAGAGGCTAATTATTATGTACACCATGTGAAATACAATGTTTGTCTTTTGTCTATGACAGAGAAACCGTCCATCACAAATACATTATAAATAATAACATTTTGTCCCACGCGAGTTTCTTATGCCGCTATAGGGAAGAGAGACGCCTTCGTGGTCCAATGGTTTAAAGTTTGGCTTTCGACTCCGGAGGTAATGGGCTCGATTCTCGCGTTGAAACAACAAAATTTTGGGTTTGAAATCTGTTAAGGACAACAAGTCAGGTTGATCATGTAATTTACTGACAAGAAAGATGATCCATGCGTGACATGGGCATGTAAAAAGTAGGATCTGATCTCTCGCCAGTCGATTCGGTTAACCATCGTACTGGGTTATGAGAGTAAAGGAAGAGAAAGTGCTCTTTAGTATTGTGCAAACACTTCGGTACTTATTATGATAATTCCTGCGTAGACGGACTGGTTTTAACGGAATTCGCCACCGCCATCGAAATCGCCGTGGGAGCTAATATTATTATAGAAGAATCTTGCATCTGGGTCACACTGCACAATTTTCTATACAGAGTGAGGCAAGTGAAATAGATAATTGTTAATAGAATCAGGCGTTACTTTGCGAAAATTCATAGCATTCAATTTTATTAATATTATATCTAATAGCTAGAATATGCTCCGGGTTCGGGCGAAACGCGCGTCGAGTTTTGCAACCTGCATGGTGGTGTGGGGCCTTGCACGATCTTGCTGACATTATTGCTTGTGTGGTGGTGGTGTTCGCACGATCTTGTTTCTAAGTGTACGCATGAGCAGTGTGGAAGGAGGGAGGTGCTTTTACGCATGCTTATGCGTGCACTCACACATTTGCTTGCAGGTTGTGGGTATTTTTTCGCGGGAAATTGCTAGATATAATATTAATTAAATTGAAATAGATAAATAGATGAAAATATTTTTGTGGATACATAATAATTAAAAGATATTACGTACTAAAACACTTGAAACCAAATCAAATTATTATTATTAAATAAAATTAATTCACCTATTTAAACATCGATGTTTATTCTACTACTATCGACCATCGACATGTCTCGACTATCGATAGCATTGATCGTCTCTAGCTAGACGCCAGACAAAAGTCAAACAAAATGAGAATTTTATCAGTCAAGAATTTTGCGTTTTTAGTGGTGGTACTGTTGTTTGTATATAGTGCTTGTTATTGTGGACCATTTATTTATAATTTATTATATAAAATCGCCATGTTATCTAGTGCCAATACATTAACTCTGTGAAGTTATTATCAAATAGTGATAGTATAATCAGGACGAGGCTAAATTTAATGCATACTAAGTGATTTTGTGAGGCGCCAGAATGTCTGACGAGCTAGAAGCTAGAATGTGGGAGGACGGGAGCGCCAGGTACGAGTCCAGAAGTCGGGGCTCGTACTTCGAGTCAGCCTTCGCATCTTCAGAACACCTAGACAGGGCTCCTTTGTTAGCTGAGGTAAGACAAAAGACAATATCTTATCACGAATTTTCCATTAATTTCCTTCAATTTTTATAATATGAATTAAAAAAACAGCTCATAAATAAAAATGAGAATGTTTTGATATAACAACTGCATAGTATGATAGAATCTTATCCAATATTCTACATTTACTGAGTATTAATACCTACTCATGTGTAAAATATTTTTAACATGTACAATAGAAAAGTTTAATTCATTTTAATGATCCGAAAATAATATTTTTGAATTTATGTACCTTGTGTTATGTTTAAAAGAGATACTTAATATTATTATGTTCTTATTCAATTTATTACGTTTGTTTTAACCTTTCATTATGTTTACATCATCATAGAATGTGTAGATTGATTGATTGAATAAGAAGCGCTCATAAATTGTTTGCCCTTTTTATTAAATACTAGCTTTTTACTGCGGCTCCGCATAAATATAGTATCCCATGAGAATACTATACGTTTTCAGGATAAAAAGTAGCCTATGTTTTAACCCAGAGCCTAAACTACTACCATACCAAATTTCATCGAGGCCTGTTCAGTAGTTTTTGCGTGAAAGAGTAACAAACACCCATCCATCCATCCTCACAAACTTTCACATTTATAATAGTAGTAGGACCAGCTGTAACCAACAGACATTGTTCTGTCTTAACTATGAACTGGAATAATACACCTATAGTTTCTATATCAATAACTATACCTACTCCCAGTTCCTACACTTACTACCTCCACCTAAAACCTACAAGTGATATGCAAAAGAGTTGTCAACCAGTGAGGATTGAAGATTACTACAGTAATAATATTGCTATTAAACAATGGGGGTCGGTGTTAGAAGAGTGAATTGAGGGTTACATGTGTTTTTAATGCCAAATCATAAAATAGTAATAAAAATAAAATGTAAAAAAAAATTGGGGTGAGCCTGATCACATCCCTATGTGTAAAAAATACCCCTGTATAAAAAATTTAAAATTGCTTCCCCCTGTATTTTACTATCTGTCTTGGACAGAGGCTTGGATACATTAGCCACTAGAACTTTTACACCTATTATTTAAGAAAAAATAATACTTTACCTAATTCATTGCACGTTTGATGATTTAACTCGCTATTTTATTAAGAAGGTTGATCTATTCTATATAATCTTTTTGGCTGATGGAAGCAAAATTTAGGAGCTTATGTTAATATAATATAGGTACTGTATAAAGACGATGATCCAAACTAATTGGAGAACATATGTGTTAATATAACAGATTTGTTTGGATGATCAAACTGCATGAACATTGACATGCTTTATGTGCAATTTCTTCCCTTCGGTTCGCGAATGACTTTCTAAGCACTGGATGAAAATTGATCACTGCGTCGCTCAGTTTCTGACCGGTCACAGCAATTTTAAAGCTAAATTTTATGGATTTAAATTAGTTACGTCTCCGCTTTGCAAGTGTTCAACCGAAGGCAGTCCATATGAACAAACTGCGCATCACATACTCTGGGAATATGATCTCGGACATGACAAAAGAATTGAAATGTTGAACAGCATCCATTGTGTTTCTGGTAGCGCAAGGAATTCTCCCGCTTTGCTTGGGGAGGGAAACTGGAATACTTCCTACTCCTCCTACCTTTCTTCTGATTAATTTAGTTGCGGGTTCCAAGACAGATTTAGCATGTCCCTCGGGCACCCCTGAGATCATATCAAAGGGTCTTTGTGGTTGGTTACCGCTGTCGATCCTGGCTACATAGGAGTTGCAGTGGTGGGAATGTGTCGTGGGCCATTTGCGGGTTAAAAAAAAAGCTTTCTGTGCAGGCAAATGAAAACCATACTTCAATAATTACAAACAGGTGAACAGAACATAATATGTTAAACTTAAAGGCACAGACAGTCTTGTAGTAAATTAAATTTAAAAGTTACTACTAACCAAAAAACCCACAAGAGGAGGAAGGTACGTCCAAGTCAGTCCACTATGAGTTTGGGTAATTGGTCATTCGGATAAACGACGCTCTTCTGTTTGTTTAGCAGGAACAATTATTGACAACTACATATTTGTTAAATATCTAAAGAGAATTGTATGAAAATTACGACAGCGCCCATACAATTCACATTTGATAACATTACGATTGCATAGTTCCTGTTTGGGCTACAGTACTCAGAATTAAATAATAAGTAACAAACAATCTAGGCACACTAGCAAAGTTTTATTAAATCTGACTACTATTGAGGTATTAGGTATAGGTTTCTGCTAGTTAATTGGTATTAATAATGTTATAGTCTTCTCTATAAAATAGCCATAATTTGCCATGATTAATAGTTGGCCGACCATACCAGTGAGAAATCGTGCCATACAGAAAATAGGCATGAAATAATGCTTGCGCCTTGCATTATGTTTTGCTTAACGAGTGAAGCCCAAGGTGTGAGGGTGGAGGTAACTCTTTTGGTATTCTGGGTGTCCATCGGCATTAATTTGCTATCAGACATACCTCCACATTTTCCATTGAAATTCCATAAAAAACACCTTGCAGCTAGCAGCCCAAGCACAAACATATTACGAAATAATATTAGTATCGTCATCGAATGAACATTTTATGAAAATCATGATACCGCCTATACAATGTTGAATACATAACAATTATGGTTGTGGTCTTTAGTAGGGTCTAAAAATTGGGATACCATTGTTATAGGGTGCGTCATTATTCGTCCGAAGTCTGAATGATCTTATTTTTAGGGTTCCGTACCCAAAGCATAAAAACGGGACCCTATCGGTCTTTCACCAGACTGTATCTCCATAACGGTGTTGGTTAGGCACTAGGCAGTTGAAATTTCCACAGATGATGTATTTCTGTTGCCGCCACGCTATAACATCAAATACTAAAAACAGAATAAAAAATATAATATTTAAGTAAGGGGCTATTGCCATACAACAAACATGACTACAGTTTTGTACGCAACCTTTCGTGCGCGAGCCCGACTCGCACTTTGCTGGGTTTTTATCATGCCACTTCTGAGAATTCCCTAATGATTCACCTGTTCACGATCCTTAAATCGCGCGACCCATCAACCAACTTTTATAACTGACTTCCAAAAATGGCGGTACCTAGTTAGTGTATCGCCCCACATATTATGCTAATTACCGTTATTATAAACACAATATAAAAAATATAAAAATTATGTAAAGTAAAAATGGATTTTACGCGAGCCTTCGCATGACTCTTCATTACCATAAAAATGTGAGTAAGTAGGTTATCACTTACTTGTGGCAGAAGTTTCGCCTAGGTGGTTGCATCAGCTGTCATGGATTCATTAATACCATGAATAAAATATTCAATTAAAAAAATATGACGATTGAGTACTTACTGTTACCACAGAATAAATAATAGTACATGTACTGTTACTTGTAGATTTCAGACAGCGTTTTATTTGCCAAGTTTCTAGGTGACAAAAGCAAACTTTTCATCTTATACTAGCTGTCCCGACGCACGTTATTCTGTCGCACCTATAAAAAAAGCCGTGTGGTGTCGTGGGACACCGGATAGGAACGAAGTTCCTTATTATAAAAATATTAATTTCAAGTTCTATTCGAGGTATAAAGAAAATAATAAAGATTATACATAAAAATCTTACGTTACGGACGTTTTTTCCCGGCTAGGGTACCCCTCCGCATCGCCCCATAAGGAACTTCGTTCCAATATAGTAATTTTCCCCGCATTTTTTCCAATGTTTCTCACCGTTTAAATTTCTATATAAGATAAGATTTTACATTACTTTGTACTTTTCCATATTAAATCACACATTTTATAAAATTTATGTCACCTCCCACGAGATAGGGATAAAAAGTCCTATGTTAAATCCTATGTCCGTCTCCTGGTTCTAAGCTACCTCCCCACCAATTTTCAGCCAAATCAGTTCAGCCGTTCTTGAGTTATAAGTAGTGTAACTAACACGAACTTTTGTATATTATATAGATTTTGTACGAAAAATCTAGTGTCATAAAAATGTCTCAAAAGTCCTTTGCTGTTGGAAAAAAAATGTGCTGTCACTATAAAAAACATTTACTTACTACCCCCACAATCGCAGAATCCATCCGCCGTTCATGGTTTGAATTTTGAAGTGATTTCTGAACTGTAGCTGAATGTAAATCAACCCAGTTTTTTTTTCGGTTTACACATTTTTTACTTTTTACACAGTAAATTGTTTTGCTTAGTTCGTAAAATAGCATGTAGATAATTATTGAACGTTCAAGTAGAATGTAGAATACGCTTGGGCCATGGCTAAAATTTTACAGTGAGCCATCACATTTTAACCCCCGACTCCCGACGCTGTATGATTCCATTTTGTTATTCATTTTAATACAACTGGGATTGAATTGTGAGGTTGGATGAAGCTGTGTTGATCGTCGACGTTAACAAGCGGTCGTCTGGCCGTTGAATATATTTTCATACATTTCCATAATCGGCCGCGGTCGTTCGACTATCCGGAGCACCAGAATGATAGAATTACAAGTAAGTATCTGATATTTTTACCAGCCCCCCCCCCCCCCCCCCCTGAATTTGCAAGAGCGTAAGAGAGTCGAGAAGGTGTCAAAAAGCGGCACTGTCGTCACCACTTCTACGTCGTTAGTCGTCGTCAGCTTTTTCTGGTGGTAAATAGGTGACCTAATTGGGTAATAGGGACCTAGGGGCTGTAGGTATAATTTGGGTGGCAGGACAAACAATCAGTCTCTCAGCACGAGCGCGAAACAGCTGGAAGCGGTGATGAGGGTCGCTTTTTAACACCTCGACTCTTGCGCTTATCGCGGCAAAATGCAAATTTACCAACTTCCTTTTCCAGCTTCTAAACAAGAATATGTTTTTCTGACATGAATTTTACACCGTCATGTCACCATTTCCTTAGCTCTCGGTTCGAATATAGATCTAGACTTTATCCCCGAGACAGTCTGAATACCTATTTACCTACAAGATTACCTTGTCTAGTACCTGTATCGCCACTTTTATCTAATTGTCCTCCGACTCGAGGCGACCTTGGGGTTATCGACCACCGAGCTAAACCTAAGAACTTGTTGTTGCTCACGACTTTGTTTGTGAGAAAGTTTCATCTGTCCCAAGTTCCCAACCGAACATTAATCGCTCGGGTAGCGAATACTCTGTTCGGATTAAATTGAATCTGTACAGTTACAAGTTAATTTTTTTTTTTTGACCAACGACAATCCTGTGATATTTGTAGTCTAGACTCCAAATACTCACAGGATTCTCGTCGGTCGAAAAAATATATGTTTATCTGTTAAATATACTTCATATTTATTTACCCTATGTCGTTGTATTCTGTAATACTTGTAATTATTGTATAACGTCGTTAGTGCTAGGTGCACTTGAGGAGACATGCCATATCTGTATTAATATGTACACTGTTAGATAAGATTATATATGTATTGGATTATGTGGCTTACGTATTTATTGACTTGCCAAGATGTTTAACGTCACTAATACTAAATTGCACGACATAGTTGACATTACATGTTTTAGTACTTATTTTCAGATATAGGTATATAAGAATTAGCATAGAATATACTTATGATTAAATTATTTGTGGCTTTCAAATACAGCGTCGTAGTATTTTGTATTTCTCCGTTACTGGTAATTAATGATAAGTCAAATCGACTCACATTATGTGGCAATAACGCCCGTGCCTTATTGCAACCTTGCATGGGGAAGTTTGCGTGGGGAAATAATTTTCGTTTTTTTTAAATTCTTCACTATACAAATTTTCGACCTCCATTTCACTTTTTATAATATTTTTATAGCGCGTATTTCAAAAAACTCAATGATTTGTATTTGTTAGCTCAAATATTATATTTCATGGAAATCGGGGCAGATTTTCAATATTTTCCATACAAACTTTCAACCACCATTTCACCCCTTCTGTGCGTTTACGTATGAATTTATGTCCAAATATCACGTTTCCACAATCAGTGGTTACGGCTGTACGCAGTACGTGCGTCTATATTATGTCAGTGAGTGTCAGTGGGGACATCTCCTTATATATTTTTCGGTAGCTCCTCTGATGTTGCGGGTGTCGCTTTCCATCAGTCTATCCGTCTGCTCATTGTCCCCAATATCATAAAAAAGAAATACCATTTTCCACTGGAAGTTTTATTTGTGCTGGATGTAGTTGAATCGCAGGCTGTACCTTCCATCACAGTTAATCAAACACGTGATTAACTGTGATGGAAGGTACAGCATACACACATACATTAGATTTGGAATCATTGGTTTGAGATGAGTCACCTGTCCTTCATAATATTGTTTCAAAATTTAAGTGTTACGTATATGAATGTATGGATTATTAAATTTAATCCTGCCAAATCTACCAATATAAAAACTTGACATTAGATTTCATATCAAAACGGGATATCATAGTGATACATTAAACTAATTAATATCATTTTAAACTTTAATTAAGAATTGAAATTAATAATACCTTACTAAAAAAAAAGCCGTGTGGTGTCGTGGGACACCGGAGCATTATTATAAAAATATTAATTTTAAGTTCTATTCGAGGTATAAAGAAAATAATAAAGACTATACATAAAAATCTTACGTTACGGACGTTTTTTCCCGGCTTAGGTACCCCTCCGCATCACACCTTAAGGAACTTTAAAGTTTTTACTAAAAGTTTAAAGTTCAAATACTTTAGGTTATATATTATGTAATATGTATATAGGGTTACTGGTTAAGTCGATGGTGGTCCGTTAAGGGGTTGTAGTTACCAATTACCATAATTTAAAAAAAAAAACTTCAAGTTTTCAAAATTAATATTTTATGACATATTTTGGATTTTTAATATTTTTATAAAAATTGCGACTTTTTCTCGTCGCCATTTTTTTTTTCAAAATTTGTGCTTTTGATTTATTTATTTTTATACTTTTTATGTAGCTAATAAGCTGTTTTATTACTTTTAATAGCATTATTGCCGCTAATTATAAAATACTAACACGCAGTAGTAGATTGGAAAATAAATTCTTAATTTTTGGAACGAAGTTCCTTATGGCAGGGGGGTGTCACTACGCCGTTCCGCCGCCGAGCTACAAGTACATAACGAGACTCCCCAACGTTGGGGCGATTCAATGGTTGCCACTTGTCACGCACTGACCGGCCGTGGCGCACGCGCGCGCCTCTTGCGCAGTACGACTCACTTTACCTCGCAAACGCGTGTCATATTTTAATTGGCAAAAATATGTATCCAAAAAAATACTGCATTGCAGCCGATTGTCGGAACAATGAAAAAAATAGCAATTGTCAGTTTTTCTCGGTTCCGGCAAGTGAGAAAGACAGCGAAAGGTACGATAATCATTACTCATTTATATCTACTGTCATGGTACCTAAATCTATAACAATAATTATTAAATATACACACAAAAGTTTTATATTATATGCTTATTTAAAATAGGTGGTAGGTAGCTGCATATACATACATATAATCCATACCTACATCAAAAGAAAATCACGTGTCGTGTCTGTGTAAACTGATTTATATGTTCGGTATTTTTTTACCTACTAGGTAGGTATAACAGTTTCCGCATGTATACCTTGCGTGGTATTTATGTTCGGTCGGTATGTTGTATGTTATCTATATAATATGTATTATATCATTATTATATATATCGTCGTCTAGTACCCATAGTACAAGCTTTGCTTAGTTTGGGCACAGAATATATTATAATAGTACAAGTTTGGGCAGGTTTGGGACTAGATTGAGCTGTGTAAGATGTCCTGTAATATTTATTTACTTGTTTATTTTATTCAAGTGCTGATATAATATTATTAGATTACAGGTATAAGATGCGTAGGTAGTAAATACCTAAATTTCGTAACTCGTATGTCACATAATATGAACTACATTTTTTAAGTTTGTGACATAAACGACAAGAATGCAACACAAGTAGTATTGTAGATGCTTAACTAGTGCCACGCCGCGCGTCAACGCATATTATGTCGCCGCGCGACGCGTCCCGCGACAGCAAGTTCAAGCCGCCAACATAGTCCAAGAGCCGTGCGACAACGAACGTAGCACAGTAACATGATACTCAATTACACCAGTTGAATAATTTGTTCACTATAGTGTTATGAAATTTACCTGTTTAGATTAACAATAAAATAAGCGAAAAAATATCTATAAAATACTCTGTCTTAACAACAATTTAAAGTTTGTTTTTCAGTTTTGTATCATAATTAAATTAATATAAATAAACTAAACAATTATAGTTTTTGGAGTAAGTTAGTGAAATATTATTATCTTTGTTAGATGTCACAAACATTTATTAAAATAAATAAATATGTAGTCAAATCGTCAGGATTGAATGTATACCGCATAGTAAAAATATTCTACATAATATTATGTATTTGTCTCGCGAATATTTTAATACAATAATTAAATAACGGGTAATTTTACAATAACCTATCTACTTCGTCCCACACTAAGCTCGTGTTATGGGTACTAGACGACGATGTACAGGCCCAAGGACAAAAGGGAACAAAAGTCTTATGCCCTTATCTATGCTAGTATTTTACCGGCTACTTACCCCCAAACTGTTATTTTGCAGCAAGTTAGTGTACCTACTTAGTAACAAATTACACCAGTAATGATATAATAACAGAATATGAAAAAATTGTATTAGTTTACTGGATTACTTTTTTTACTTATTCCAGGCGCCGGAAATGGTTGACATTACTTGGCAGAGAAGACCTCTTGCAAAAAAATGTAAAAAAAGGCTGTTATCTAGTTTGTTGTGCACATTTTGATCCGTCTGCAATAAAAATAAAGAAATGCCTCGACAAAACCTCTGTTCCAACATTGCTTTTACCCGATCAACCTCAGCATTCACAGCAAGGAACATCATGTTCTAAATCACCAATAGTTGTGCAATTCAAAGAGACTCAGATTTTATTGTCAAAAAGTATGGAAGGAAATATGTCATGTTCAGCAATCCCATCCAATTCCGAAGAAATCAAAAACAAAGGCGAAGTGATTGTAACGAAAAAAAAAGGGTTAAAAAAAATACTCTGACTCAAACGAATTTACAGGAATTATCCACTCAGCAAACACAGACATCAAAATTACTTACTGAAGGAACACCACGGAAACGAAAACTTTTAGATGAATTAAAGGGTTATAAAGTCAAACAAAGAAGGTTAAGTCATGAAATCATAAAAATTAAGCAAGAATTAGAAGGAAAAAATAAATCTGTTACGTGTAATGATCCTGAAGACGAAATTGCCAGAAGATTCCAAAAATTGATAGAATGGCAAAATAAAATAAAGAACAAATACAAAGGAAATCGGTACGATGCAGAGTACAAATTATTTGCACTCAATTTGCACTACACAAGTCCACATGCCTACAGATGCTTACAGACTGTACTAAAATTGCCCTCTAAAAGCACGTTGAGCAGATTCAAAATTGATATCCCTCCAAAATTAGACAAACGAGCTCTTGCCTTGGCATTGAAAATGAAATCGCTTCCGGATGCAGCGAAATACTGTACGATTTGCATTGATGAGATGACTCTGAAACGCAACTTGTACTACAATATAAAATCAGATGAAGTTATTGGATTTCATCATGTCAATGGGAAGATAACATCCGATATTGCCAGCAATGCATTCGTCATTATGCTTCAAGGCATATACTTTAAATGGAAACAACCAATCGCATATGGATTGCTGGCAACTGCGAAGCATTATGATGAAATTGATATATTGATGAATGAAGCTATTTCAAAACTTTATACTATAGGGATTATGGTCAAAGCGATAATTTCTGACTAAGGATCCAATTTTGATAAATACGCGAAAGAAATAAAGAAAGTGTCAATTGAAAAACCGTATTTTACGTATGATAACACCAATATTTATTACGTGTTTGATGTTCCTCACATGGTAAAATGCATCCGGAACAATCTATTAACGAGCGATTTTATTCTTAATGGGAAAACAATTTCATGGAAATATATCGAGCAACTGTATAAAGATCAAAAAGACAGAAATTTACGGCTTATACCGAAAATCACTGATGCTCACATCCATCCCAACAATTTTCAGAAAATGAGAGTAAAGTTAGCTGTACAAGTATTAAGCCGTACTGTCTCAGCGGCACTTCATACTTATATTGATCTGGGGAAAATGTCAGAGGCAGCCAGGCCAACTGCAGAGTTCATAGAGTCAATGAATAATTTATTTGACGTACTCAATTCGAGTAAAATAAAATCAAATAACAAGTTCTAGACAGCTTTCAGGCTAAGTAAAGATCAAAAAACCACACTAGACAATGCTAAGGAAATGTTCGCTAACATTAAGGCCATAAACAAGAATTCCGGAAAGAATAATACAGGACATTTTAAAACTTTATGTAATTTTCAAATATCTATCCAATCGATTACAATGTTGTATGAAGATCTACAAAAAGATGGGTTTAAATATTTACTAACTCGTAGATTAAATCAAGATAATCTAGAAAATTTCTTTGGCTCTATTCGCCAACAAGGCGGATCCTGTACTGAACCGACACCAATCCAATTTCGACGAGCGTTTTCGAAGTTATTTTTATGTAACATGATAAAAAACGCACCAAATACAAATTGTGAAATGGATATGTGTGATATATTACTCAAGGTTGAAGATATGATGAAAATTAAATTCACAGGTGACGATTTACCACGACAAACATCAGTGATCTGTTTGAGAGGCGAAACAGATTATCGCATAGACTTGCCAGACGAAAACACATTAACCTACGTATCTGGGTATCTTTTTTACAAATGTTTTAATAAACACAATTGCCCTGCCATAGAAGAAATGTCAAGGTCAGTCCCAGGCTTAGACGAGACCAATTTATTTACTAAATATAAAGCGTTCAACAGGCAATCCAGTTTTTATGGCAGCTTAAAAATGCCACCTAAACAGTTTATAGAGTATATACAAAATTTAGAAACCACCTTCACAGAAAATTTTGAAAAAAATATTGGAAATAATCCAGGCAACAAACTTATAGAACTTTTTAAAGATATACCTCCACAAACACCATGTGCATGTTTCCCAGTTGAATATTTGTTAAAATTGTTTTGTAGATTTCGCATATTTGCAACGATTAAATATAATAATCGTCAATTTAAAGATGGTAAAAAACAAATAAAAAAATATTTAAAAGTTAGTCACTTATAATTTTGTAATTTATATATAAACATTAGACTAATAAAAATTAATCACTTCATAATATATTGTTTTTGTTTCTGTTGCGTACCTAATAACTGTTTGCTAGCTCCTAGACTATAACACCTACCACCCATTCAGAAGTAACTGTAACATGTTACTATTTCTCGCACGAGATGTACCTACATATTACCTGTCTCTTTCTGTGCACTGCTGTGAGGAAGTGACGGGTGACGACTGACGTCTCGCAACGAGAGTCGCTAAGCATAGTTGCGTCTTGCGCTGGACTAGACTGGTACCTAGCTTATTCTTACATAATATTCGACCCCGCGCCATAGAATACATAAAAGTGCAACCGCTAAGTAAATATTATAAACGGCATAAATCTGATAGTATAATCTAAGATATTTAATTAAAGTATTGACAAGTGACAACCCTATTTTCGGAATATCTGACAAGGTGTGGAATAATGTCGACCTTCGCGCGGCGCCAGAGAGCTCAATTTCGGCTGCTCGCGTGCGGTCCGTTTGTTAATAATAATTATATAGGCACATAAAAAGACGGCATTTGTGAAGATCAAAACAGAGAGACTTCTGTACCTTGTACTATTATCTATTCTGTGCTTATGGGGCGATGCGGAGGGGTACCCTAGCCGGGAAAAAACGTCCGTAACATAAGATTTTTATGTATAGTCTACTATTTTCTTTATACCTCGAATAGAACTTAAAATTAATATTTTTATAATAAGGAACTTCGTTCCTATCCGGTGTCCCACGACACCACACGGCTTTTATAGCTTTTATATATTTGTTTCTAGTTTTTATATGTGGGTTGGGTAGTAAGTAGATTCATAGATAAGTAGGTAGGTAGGTGTAGATACTAGGTGTAGTTATTTATTTATATTAGTTCATAGTTGAGACAGAACACCGTGTGTCGGGTCAGCTAGTAAAAAAATTAAATGTAATATTTTTTTATAATATAAGTAACTATAAGTACAGGATCTCTGACCAACCCGATATATCACATTTGACCTTATTAATTTAGCACAAGATTCAACGGTCGGCGACTGTTTACAACCTCAAAAGTTAATCCGACCTTAAGAGCTAGGACACGTAATCCCTATTCGGGTACAAGACTAGCCACTTTAGACTAGTGTTTAGTGGGCGGGCGGTGAAATAGTAACGCTTACTTAGTGATCCCTTCTCCTGTAATCCTGTGATAGCACGGTAACCTTGTGGTCTCGTTAACCCTTTCTAGATTTACTTAGGTTATAACCTAAGTAACTATTCTCCTATAGGAGAGGTTAGATAATGCAACATAATGAGTCTTAAAATTCAGTATGGCGATTGACGCCATAAGTCATAACCCAAAGTAATGGATGGATGGATGTTTGTTAATCTTTCACGCAAAAACTACTGAACGGATTTTGATGAAACTTGGTATGGTAGTAGCTTAGGCTCTGGATTAAAACATGGGCTACTTATTATCCCGAAAAATTACAGTGTTACTGGAGGGATATTGTATTTACGCGGGTGGAGCCGTGGGCAACAGCTAGTCTTCTAATAAGTGTTGGATAGCTTGCTTATTCGGAAGTTTTGTTTCTGCTTACTTTATATCGATCGACAGAGACAAAACATACAAGGGAAAATATTACTGAGACTTCGCTGTCTGTCACCAGGCTGTATCTGATGAACCGTGTTAGCTAGAGAAGCTTTAAATATTCACAGATATATTTTCGTTACCGCTATAACAACAAATACTAATAAAAACTGAATAAAATTAATATTTTAGTGGGGCTCCTAATTCCCATATACAACAAACGTGAATTTTTAGCCGTTTTGTACGGAAAACTGCGTGCGCTAGTCCGACTCGCACTTGGCTGGTTTTTCTACATCGGGGGGCACGGCAGTGCCCCCGCTTAGACAAGCGAAGTGCGAGGGCACTACGAGGCCACCTTTTCTCTTGGGTTTGGATTATACCAGATAAACGAAATTTTCAGGATATGTTCCCAGTAGCGGACTAATTAAACATGTCAAGTTTTGATTGTATAGGTATTATAATTAAGATTTTATTGAAAAACCCATGATTACGTCACTGACTCACTGATGATCAACAAAATGATAGGGTACTTCTGGATGTCCTAGAAAGCTGAAATTTCCTATGTAAGCTAGTAATAGCACATAAACAAAATGACAATTGTCAAACATGAAACTTTTATCCTCCAACCCCTTAAACTAGGGGATGAAAATTTGTAAGAGACCTATCTACGCAAATTTTTCCTCTAGAGGTCTGAAAGATGTTGTAAGGATCCGTGTTATAAATAGTAACAATAAAATAATAAATAAAACAAACATCCCTCCAAAAACATTTTCATGTCAAGTGATGCCAAGATCGCACTGTCAAAAAGTTATCAGAACTCATGTAACCAAGCTTCTGACTCTACAAACCTAACTTCACAAATTCTACACCTTAGTCAAGTTATGTGGCCTGGCCATTTCGTTACATTCGTTTGGGCGTAAGGTAAAAAATTAACTGACTGTTTTTCTATTATACTAATTAATAATCAAAACTTATAGATACGAAACGGCCAAGTTAAAGAATAAAAAAAGAAGCTTGGTTTAACATGAGATCTGATAACTTTATGACAGTGCGATCTTGGCATCACTTTACATGAAAATGTTTTTGGTGGGATCACTAGTTCTAGAACACTCTACGTGTTAACCCATTTAGACCCACCGTACTCAACTGAGTTCTGTAGTTTTTTTTCATAATCTGAAAAAGAAAAATATAATAATGTGTTTATATTACTGTTTTATTTGAGATTAAGGTATATTACTATTTTTAAAGTAGGTAACAAAGAGTTTATCTTATTTTTATGTAATTTATTTACATTTGAAAAAAAGGGGCGTCAAAGAGTCACATTAGTCAGTACATTATCGTAAATTGTTTGATGTATTTGAGACAATTTTATTCTGATCTATGGTTTTTCTATGCTAGTGTATTGTCTTGTTGCCATGTTGGTAGCATGGGGTCAAATTTGTGACAAAAGTTTTGAATACTGAGATCTTATACTTAGTTTTATCTTGGTGTACTGAACTAATTACAATGGGAACATGCATGTAAGAAATTTTCCTGATGTGATTGACTTCAATCAGGATTTTCAAATTTCTTTTTCTCCCATCATGTAGAAAATATGTGGTTGCAGGGATAATAAGGACGCAGACGCATACATTTTTAATTTAATGTATTTTTAAGAATTTAAATATAAAATAAAATGTGCAGTTTACTGCTTCTCCTTATTATAAAATTCGACTGTGCCAAAATCCGTTCGCATATTTTAATTAGCAAATATTCATTTTTTATAAAGTGGTTTTTTCGCACCTTTTCCGAGGTAGAAGATTTTACAGAAATTAAAATACATCCACCATATTGAAATTTCAAAATAAATGTTTTTTTTTGTAATTAACATCCCCTTAAACCTAAAAATGGACACTTAGATTCATTTTATTGAAAATTCATGAATTTAAAAATTGATATCATTTTTGTATTCAGCGCCCGTAAAAACCTCAAAGAAGACACCCATATCAATTTTACCGAAAAATAAATTTTAGCCATTTGAAATTTCATAATGAATGAATTTTTGTAATCAGCACCCCGAAAAACCTACAAATCACACATTCACTCATATTAATTTTTATAAAATGAAATATGTCCGCCATCTTGTAATTTCAGTCAGCACCCCCAAAAACCTGTTAAACGATACCCATATCAATTTTACGAAAAATAAATATCCGCTATTTTGAAATTTAAAAATGAATGATTTTTTTTAATCTACACCCCCCAAAATCAAGAAAAATTTAAAATGAGAATTTTGTACGCTCCTTTACGTTTTTTTTATTTGCGCTTGTTTTGCTGCTTACTGTGGTTTTTTAATTACCTATATCAGGGAAAATATATTTACACCTATTCTTAAATTAAATGTGTACTCTCAAATTGTCACCAAGATGGTTATTTGTTCGCCAAAATAATATCTGTCTACTAGTTTGGAATATTCAGTGAACAAAACTGGTATTATTTAGTCGCCAGATTTGGAATGTTTTGTTCTTTATATTCTGTAGGCGACGCACTACGATTAGGTTTCAACTAGGTACGAGTTATTAGTTATTAGTATTACTTATTAGAATTAAGTTGTTTATATGCCCTTTTGTTTGTATTGAATACTTTTGTGTTTATGTAACAGAAAGAATAAAGTCGGGCCGCTGAGACGTTCTATTTTGTAATGCTTAGCCCGCCACCCCGGGAACAACAGTCGCACGGCGCACGGCGCACCACTGTACCGCACGCGCAAGTGACACACGTTACAACGCTCCAGCGGCACATAACTATTTAAAACCGTGGTTTCATTAAGTCCCCTGTACATTATTTCGCCAACTTGGTAATTTAGTATTATACATTCGGTTTTTTCATACTCAAAATTTGATTGTTTTGTCGCAAGTTTAAATGCATGCCAATATAATTTAAGTGGTTTTGTGAAAAAGTTGGTAAGGTTAGGTTAAGCTAGTTTTTTAACAAACATTTATCCATTTGATAGATCCCAAAGATTTTAAATAGCTCTTTTAAAAACACAATGTGTGTATTACTGTATTATATTTTATTAGAATTTGTATTTTACATTTTGTTTTATTCCAACTTTTATTATAGCTACAATAAATGTAACAGTTTTACACGCGATAAGAGATAAGGGTTCAGCGATTTTGTCGTTTTGTGTACAATTACTACATGGAGTCGCAGTAGATGGGTATCAGATAATAGAATTCCGTTGCTCGCGCTACACTTGGTTTCTGTGTTATAAAAACAATAAGAGCTACATACATTCTAAATACACACTAGTCTGACTCCAATGATAGGAGATTCCAACGTCATTTGGTACAGCAGATCTAAATACACACTAGTCTGACTCCAATGATAGGAGATTCCAACATCATTTGGTACAGCAGATCTAAATACACACTAGTCTGACTCCAATGATAGGAGATTCCAACATCATTTGGTACAGCAGATCTAAATACACACTAGTCTGACTCCAATGATAGGAGATTCCAACATCATTTGGTACAGCAGATCTAAATACACACTAGTCTGACTCCAATGATAGGAGATTCCAACATCATTTGGTACAGCAGATCTAAATACACACTAGTCTGACTCCAATGATAGGAGATTCCAACGTCATTTGGTACAGCAGATCTAAATACACACTAGTCTGACTCCAATGATAGGAGATTCCAACATCATTTGGTACAGCAGATCTAAATACACACTAGTCTGACTCCAATGATAGGAGATTCCAACATCATTTGGTACAGCAGATCTAAATACACACTAGTCTGACTCCAATGATAGGAGATTCCAACATCATTTGGTACAGCAGATCTAAATACACACTAGTCTGACTCCAATGATAGGAGATTCCAACATCATTTGGTACAGCAGATCTAAATACACACTAGTCTGACTCCAATGATAGGAGATTCCAACATCATTTGGTACAGCAGATCTAAATACACACTAGTCTGACTCCAATGATAGGAGATTCCAACATCATTTGGTACAGCAGATCTAAAATAACCACATTAAGTGGATCATCATTTATTGAAATTGAATAGATGATGTTTCATAATACGATTAACTTAATGTGGCCATTTCAGACCTGCAGTTGGTAGTGTTCAGCGTGAGTCCGCTGCGTTGCATTGTTGCGATGCAATGCTTAGAGCGTCCAACCAAATTGCGATGTTTTTGAAACAGAAGGTTTTGTTGCGACGGGGTTTTCCCTCGTTTGAATAATTATTTTCTTGATACATTCTAAAATTCTCCGTGTCACATTGTTTGTTTACAAAATTCCTCGGAAACGGCTTGACAGATTTTTATGAACTTTTGCAGGTGTATTAACTAGGTACAAGAATAGGTTGGAAGCTATTTTTAACCGACTTCAAATAAAAAAAGGTACTTGTACCCTATAGTGATCGAGGGAGGAGGAGGAGGAGGGAGGGAGGGAGGAGGGAGGATTAGGGAGGAGTTAAAGATTGTGTATATATCTCAATTATGGAATCGCAAAATAATAATTATTTTATTTTTAGGGGTGGCTCTCCATACATGTGAACTGTGGATGAAATATATTTTTTCATCTTACCCCATTGTGTTATCGTTGGGGCATCGTTGAATAGATATTTTAAAGTGAAGGCAAGAATTCGCACATGACTTTTTACAAAGTCAACCATTTTCGAGTAATCGGCCACCAAAGTGGTTTATAAGTTGGTCCCCCCTGGCATTTCTAAACTATAAGAAATAGAAAATTGTAAGTTTCCATGCTGATAGATCATGCTAAAAACTCTTTAGGAAAATTATTTTCAGCGAAATCGGACAGTAAATTTGAAGTAATTCAAAGAGAACCCTATTGCGCGTTGATAGCTACGGAACCCTCCTTAAACATGTCGTGACATGCTCTTGGTCAGGTTATTTCTTTTAATTTTCACTAATTTATGATTTGGAATTAAAAATACAATTTAAATAACCCTTGATTTTCATAATTCTAACACCAACCCCCATTGTTAAATAGCGATAGTTAGTTGTAATAACCTTCGACCGTCAGTGTTCGATAAATCTTTGATCATTCACAAATCACCTGTAGGTGCTGGTAGTTATTTATTTATTTCAGTTCATGGTTAAGTCAGAACAAGTAACAACGTCTGTTGGGTACACCGTACAGTTAGTATAATTATTATAAGTCTATTAAGTACAATTTGCAAAAATAATATTGACTTACAATGACTTGAATGAATGATGAAATACTTTGTTAGTCCTATTATATTTGCGTAACAAACTGGACTGAACACTTTTACAGACCTAAAGCCAGACCAATTTGTTTACAGACAACAGCATTGTAGCTAAGATAGCTTTGAAGGACGCATATTTAGGGACATTGACATTTGACACCCCGTCACAGATTACAGATAGTTACTACGTAAACCCCGTTTTAGGGATAGCTCTCTATGTGAGTGTGGCCTTGACGAGGGCACCCTAGACCACATATTTTTCTGTTGCTCTAGAAACCAATCGTCCCTCTATGACCTTCTCCCTTCCAATATTCCCCGCCCTATCAATTTCAAATCATCTCTATGTTATGTGAATACTTCTTTTATTGAAATTCTATGTGCATATATTCGTTCTAACAATATTAAATTGTGAAGTTTTACTAACACTTATTTGTTTGTGATTGTTTTAGATTATTCAACAACATAACATCAGTTATGTAGATCACTGTACCCTTGTTTCCTCACTAGACCTACAATAGAGCAGGGTTTAAACATATTTAGCACTCGGACATTGGCAAATCACTGAGGCCGCCATACATAAAAGAAGAAGAAGAACCCCGTTTTCAAACCCGTCGATTTTCAACCATCGTCCACATTTAAACGACGACGCGGCGTTACATAGGACGAAAATCTAGAAGTTGAACATGGAATAAGCCCCTCTACTAGTTTAATTTCGTGTACCTAGTAGAATGTGGCATTGGCAGTGTTTATAATTAAACTCTGAAACTCAAATGTTTGATCATGCTATCGAGGTAGTAAATTAAGCTTACAATGATGAACAAATTATGTATTCCTAACCGGCGACGGCGGCTGTGCTGTGACTGTAGTGGTACTGGACCTGTAGTTATAATGTAAGTAGGATTTTCCCACTAGGCGCCACGGCCTTATAAGTGAACACACCATATATTTTTATTTATTTATTTTATTCTTTATGTACACAAATTTTACAATTAAACTCAGACAACGCAGTGATGAATGTACACAGGTGTGCTTATCTCTATAAGAGATCTCTGCCGGCGGACCTACGACAGGACCTCATACGAGATATAGACGGACACAGATAGTACACAAGA
Organism: Phengaris alcon alcon; assembly: GCA_037179445.1. Lineage (NCBI taxonomy): Eukaryota > Metazoa > Arthropoda > Insecta > Lepidoptera > Lycaenidae > Phengaris > Phengaris alcon. The sequence continues at coordinate 698,788 of JAYRCH010000125.1, forward strand.
GAATAAAGGAAACAACGAAGAACAATACACCGAATAGTTATATAAGTAATAATAATACTTAATGATAATACATAATAACTTGTATTTTACAATAAAAATATATACTTAAACATACATACATAAACCTACATATACTAATTATATATTAATATTCATAGATATGACATAATATAGTGTCTCTTCAGCCTTGTTTTGAACGTGCCCACTGTTGGGCTCTGCTGCACGTCTTCAGGCAGAGCATTCCACAGCTGGGCAGCTCTAACGGTGTAAGAGTTACCGTAAAAAATGGTGTTATACCACGGAGTATCTAGCACCTTCCTTGGATTGCATGTGCGAGTAGGCCGTTCACTCGGAGCTGTATAAGTAAAACGGTCAGATAAATAAGAAGGAAAAGAAGAGAATTTAAGTATTTTAAATAGTGAAGTTGAAACGTGCATATTCCGACGATGGCGGATAGGAAGCCATTGTAATTTGTAACGGGCCACTCCTTTTTTACTCTGTAGTCTGTGCCCATACTACCTGACCTGTTTAGTGGGGAGGAGGCGGGCCTCAAAGTACTAAGCTTGGTCACCGGGTGGGGGAGGCGGTTTAGGTTTGTCTCGCGCGACGCGGTGATAAGGAGGGGGGCCCCACTCCCCAGTCTTGTACACTACGGATGGTCACCATGAGGAGAAGTGGTTACGTAGTAGGTATGGATAGGTATATAAATCGCGTCGCCGACTAGTACCTACCCAGTTACCCACAATCCAATCTATTGATTTATATTGTTTGATCTATCTGTTGTCTTTAATATGCATATTGCATGTATTTAAACTTGTAAAAACATTCTGGGTTTGATGAAACCGAATAAGGCATACTTACTGAATTACTGAGTTGGCGAAGGAATGTTGGCACAAACTAAAAATACCAAATCCGGCGACAAATAATATTTATCAGTTTTGTTCACTGAATATTGAAAACCAGAGGAGATTTTGGCGAACAAATAACACGCGAGCAAACAATCTTAGCAAAGATGGTGGACATATTTTTATTCTACGTAAATTGATACGGGCTCCTCAAAAGACTCAGTTCATTATAAAAAGTTCGCTTCAAAGTTTCAATGAAAATTTAAACTGGATGACTTTTCCAAAATTTCCATAACTAGAGAAAAAATATGGCAATATTTTTGTCTATAAATGATGCTATTTCGGAAACGGAGCTCCTCCTCCTACTGAAAAAAATACGAAAATTTGCTCCCCCTAAGTAGCCCCGCAACCACATATTTTCTTGATTTGATGTGAGAAAATAAATTTTGATTTTTTTTTTTAAACATAATTTTCCAAACTTTCCTTAGATTACATTAAGCTGGTATCTCGAACTATACATAATATACTATACTATGATAATCATCAATCCTAATCAGCATCCCCAAGAATTTTTAAATTAACAGTTAACACCCGTGTCAATTTCAAAAAGAATAAAAATTCGCTGTTTTGGAAATTCAAAATGGATGACAATTTTATAATCAGCACCCCCTGAAACCTTGAAGCCGACATCCATCCCATGTCAATTTTACTAAAATATGGGTGAATATCGACGATTTTGAAATTTCAAAATAAATGTTTGTTAATCAGCACCCCCAGAAATCTGGCAAAGGACACCCATATTATTTTAATATGAAATGGATATAACTATCGTATTCAGTATCCATAAAATACGACACCGATACGAAAGGAAAGCGAAACCCAACGGCCAACAGTATCAAAAATGTGATTTTTCGTAGCCTATAAGTTGTATTTTTAGAAGCCATTATTTATCAGCCCAATCTGGTTTAATAACTGCTTACATCGTATAACGGTCGACAACTCGGAAATTAAGTCGCGAATTTATATAAATTTTTGTGTCTGTTTACATAAATTATTGTCACTTATGCACATCTGCTGATTTTTACTTTATTGTACCTGAGTGCTTTCGCTAATTTAGTAATTTAGTCGGCCAACATATTAATTCGCTGCCAAATTTAGTAATCAGTATGCTCATGTGCAGTCGCCAACTTATTTTTTATTCGTACCTATGATTAAATATAACGCTCTTTAATATGTCTTATACCTGTTTTATTTCTTTAAGCACTTAATAGCTTAGAAGTGCTTGGCGACATGTAAGACATAAGGTCGATGCCCCTATATTCGGGATCGTAAGGCTCTTATGACTTACATTTTTTTCGTTAAATCACTAAACAATATATCGGTTTAATTGTTTTTATAACGCTTTTATTAGTTTCACCTGTATGTTTGCTTGCTTGCTTGTTTTTTTGTTTGTAACCGACTCCTTTGGGCTCGATTTTGTCCCACTTTGAACGATCAGATTTAATTCAAACTTTGCACACCTGTAAAAGACCGATGACAATGCGATAATTCGATTAAAATATCCGATTATCCTGATTAAATTCGCCAGGATTCATCAATTGCTTTCTTGCGCGAACTACGCATGCGTGCAGTTCCAGGCTTACTCTTTGGCAAATCGTACTAAAAAGCAAAAAATAAATTATAGTTAAAAAAAACTAAAAAACACGCTTTTATAGAAAATCAAAAAGATATTATCAAAGTGAAGATTCTTCTCATATCTGCCAATAAAATGTTTATAACTATTGACACTATGTACCCCACGCTTTTTTACAATAATAAACATTTATTTTTCATTTACACTATTCTTAATCCAAATTTATTAAATTTTATTTTTTATTTTTTAGTTAGATTTTCTATAAAAGCGTTTTTTTACTTTTTTTAAACTATATTTTTTTTTATGATGAATACTGGTATTTTGCCCGTACCATAATGGATAAATTATATTAAATTACTTATTATTTTTTTAAATGTTACTGTTTTTGTGGACCTCTTGTTTGTACCTTACTTCATGATAAAATTTAACTCTGCTTTTAAATTCCTGAGTTCTTGGCCGCTATTTCGTGATAGTGGTTTTCATAGAGCGTTATGATAATTTATTATTAGAACAAAGAAAATATTGAAAGAATTTAATAATTAAGAGAAGATAAATATGTATTTTAGATACTACCAGTAAGTAGTAACATATTTCACCTACTTGGATGGATTTTATTTCATTATACTTTTAAAGCCTTGCATGTAGTTATTCACCACTCTTAATTGATGCCAGAGCTTGGTCTAAATTTTCGGTACTAGGTATACTTTTTATACGGCATTTTGGTTGCCGACGTGCCGTTGTACTAATTTTGAACCGTACCGCTATAGTAATAAGATCGACAAGTGGTACACTGACTTGTCGATGGCCCGATGGTCAACTACACCTACCTACTGAAGACAATATTACGCTCACCGCGCAGCTTTTTGCGGCCCCTGAGACTTTTGAATAAATAATATTTAATTTTCGTATTTTTTGCATCACCGGCAAAACTCACGAAGTAACGCACTAACACGGAATATGGGGCTTTCCTTAGGTACGCGTTTTTTGCGCAGGCTATAATTACGTAAACACTAGACGAGTTATCTTATAGACGAGGCCGTTCATGATTTTCGCTTCAGTATTTGATAACGGTGTTCGTTAACGTTCGCTTTGACGTCGAGTTTTGAAGGTTTCATTCACATTATAATAATGTCATATCGTATACTTTTTATATCTAGATTCGCTTTTGTACCTGGCATTTATCATGTTAAATTGCCCAGAACATAGTCATATCAAGATTCATTTAGATAAACGTGTTTATAATAATCTTTAGCTAGTCAGTTACGGCCGATTTCTTCACTCGTAGTTATCCTACGATTAGAGTTATCCATTAGTTAACGAGAGTGAACTGGAGATTTCGTTTTCTTTACACCAGTTTAAGAAATAACCCCCGAATATTTTTGTCTTAAGGATAAATATTGGGCTGACTTTATACCTGGCAGTTAACTTACTGATGTCAGTGTGTGCGTAAAAACTCTACAGTGTAGAGTTTACATGGCGCTGTACATGCTTGTATAACGATTCTTCAAATGTCAAATATAAAAAAAAAAAAAATATAATTATTATTAATGTATGTGAAAATTTTGATTGTTTTAAATAAATAGAGGTATGGACATACAGGATGTCCCGTAAATCGACGTCAAGCCGTAAACCCGTGATAGGCCAAGTTACAATAGTTATCAGAAAAATTAAAAAAAAATCCAAGTAATGTGTTTCAAAAAATACAAAGCTTTTAAAAAAAATCGAAAAATCGACATCTTGTGGTGGTTTTTTAGTTCCCGGCACTACAAATTTCTACTTTTTTTGTAATTTTTTTTTGTATGTAATCCTGAATAATGCTTTAGTAAACTGGTGCCTAAGATTTAAATCAAACGACTCCGACTTGAAAGGAAATGAGGCTTTTTGCCCAAAACAATGATTCGAATTTAATAGTTTGCTCGACTTTAACTGACTGTACTGGAAAAAAAATGTACTACGCTTGTTTGGCAGGTAATTTTAAAAGTTGGCGCAGTTAATAAGGATTCCAAAATGGTATGACACTTGCTAGATTGTTTCTTAAATTTTGGACAATATTGATTTTTGTAAAGGAAGTCAGTTTTCGACAATTTTTTCTTACTTACTTAAAAGGATTCAAGTGTACCCAGGACTTTCTTCTAAGTGATATTCTGATTTGGATGAGACGGAGAGAAACATTCAATAAGTGTAAGAGAGACAGATATTGACGCCACAATTACGCGAGACGGGTAGACACAATGCTACTAGTGTGAGCGAGACAATGTCGCTATTGTCCATGTTCCCGATGTACGGCACACAAAATACAATAGATCAGTACGTTACTCTACTTCGTTTACTGCGCACACCGTATTTGTTCGTCTTGATTTCGTACATACCACTTTTTGCTTTGTTTATTGGACTCGATTGCTTGTGATTTGGATTTGGACTGTTTAGTTTCTCTTTCAACGACCTTTGCTGGACTATCGTTGATCGTGTGATTGTGTAGTACCACCATGTCGGTGTACACCACACAGGAATATGCCAACATGCATCTTATTTATGGTGAATGCCGATGCAATGCTAGTGCTGCAGCTAGGCTTTACCGCCAAAGATACCCAAACGCTGCTCGTCATCCCGATCATCGAGTTTTTGTGAATGTGCACCGTTCACTCTCAGAGGGACGATTCCCAAGCCAAATACACAGTGAAGGAAGAAGTCGCTTGCCTTACGATGACATCGTACTACAAGCAGTCGCAGAAGTTCCAAGTACTTCAGTACGACAAATCGAAGAAAGCACAGGAGTGCCCAAAAGTGTAGCCCATCGAATCATGAAAAGTCATGAGCTCCACCCATACCACGTCACGAGAGTACAAACTTTACTACCCCGGGACTATCTCCCAAGAGTTACGTTTTGTGAAACGATGTTACAAAGACACCGGGAAGATCCACGATTCATAGACAAAATTTTATGGTCCGATGAGTCCACTTTTAAAAAAGATGGGTACATGAATCTACACAACTTACACGAGTGGCATGTAGATAATCCACATTTGATGAGAGAGGATAGATCCTAGTATCGATTCAAAATAAACATGTGGACCGGAATTCTAAACGGGAGAATCATCGGACCTTTTGAACTGCCAGAGACCTTGAATGGCGACATTTATTTGGACTTTTTAAGAAATCATTTACCAAATTTATTGGAAGACGTACCTCTGCACATTTACAGAGACATGTGGTTCCAGCAAGACGGCTGCCCAGCGCACTATGCCCGTTCAGTGCGAGATTATTTAGATAATGAATATCCAGAAAGGTGGATAGGGCGGTCTGGTACCATTTCGTGGCTAGCCCTTTCACCTGATTTAAATCCGCTAGATTTTTTTTACTGGGGAGTTGTGAAAGAAAAAGTGTATACAAAGCCAATTGAAAATGTAGTTGAACTACGACGACAATTAACGCAAGCAGCTGAATTAGTTAATAACGGCAGATTTGCCCGTCTGATAAAGCGGTCTTTTTTAAAAGATGTCGAGTTTGCATTTATGCTGGTGGGAGGCAGTTTGAACATTTGTTATAATGTAATAAAATATTTTAGACTCCAAAAATTTGTTTCAATTAAAAGCTTCCTAAAAAACACCTTTCCTAAAGTTAAAAGTATGAGACACTATAGCCCCCGTGGCCCGTGATATTATTTTACTTCTTGGATTTTGTCTCTCTTACACTCGTTGAATGTTTCTCTCCGTCTCTTCCAAATCAGAATATCACTTAGAAGAAAGTCCTGGGTACACTTGAATCCTTTTAAGTAAGAAAGAAAAAATTGTCGAAAACTGACTTCCTTTACAAAAATCAATATTGTCCGCAATTTAAGAAACAATCTAGCAAGTGTCCTATCATTTTGGAATCCTTATTAACTGCGCCAACTTTTAAAATTACCTGCCAAACAAGCGTAGTACATTTTTTTTCCAGTACAGTCAGTTAAAGTCGAGCAAACTATTAAATTCGAATGATTGTTTTGGGCAAAAAGCCTCATTTCCTTTCAAGTCGGAGTCGTTTGATTTAAATTTTAGGCACCAGTTTACTAAAGCATTATTCAGGATTACATAAAAAAAAAAATTACAAAAAATGTAGAAATTTGTAGTGCCGGGAACTAAAAACCACCACAAGATGTCGATTTTTCGATTTTTTTAAAAGCTTTGTATTTTTTTAGACACATTACTTGGTTTTTTTTTTTTAATTTTTCTGATAACTATTGTAACTTGGCCTATCACGGGTTTACGGTTTGACGTCGATTTACGGGACACCTGTATATTAGGTCTTTACCTATGAAATTGCCGTTTTGTATGAAAAAATTTAAACTAATTTTTTTCATGTATTTTTTATTTGTATTAATCGAAGTAATCACCCATGCAATCAATGCATCTTTGGCAACGCAGTGGCAGTTTATTGATCCCCTTCTTAAAGAAATCAGCTGGACGGGAGGCAACAAATTCTTCAAAGGCATTTTGTACTGCCTCTCGGGTATTGAATTTTTTTCCCGCCAAGAAGTTATCCAAATTCTGGAAAAAGTAGTAGTCTGTAGGCGCAAGGTCTGGTGAGTAGGGCGGATGACGGAGAGCTTCCAACCCCAGTTCTTGCAACTTGCAGACCATCTGCTGTGCAGTATGAGGTCGCGCGTTGTCGTGCAGGAGCAGCGGAGACGAGCGATTGACCAATGCTGGTTGGAGATGTGCCAGCTTCTCCATCATTGTGTTCAGTTCTTCACAGTACACATCTGCAGTAATGCTCACCCCGTTTAGTAAGAAGCTGTGATGAATCACACCGGCGCTAGACCACCAAACGGTGACCATCACTTTTCTAGGGGTAAGATTTCGTTTAGGGCATTGTTTAGGTGCTGAACCAGGATCCAACTAACTTGCTGAGCGCTTGCTTATCTGGTTATCAAACAGAATCCATTTTTCATCGCAGGTAACAATGCGGTTCAAAATTCCTTCATTTGTGTCTCTGTTGAGCAGTGCAAGGCACGTCTCGACGCGTACTTCGCGCTGGCGATCATTGAGTTCGTGGGGGCACCCATTTTTCAAGCCTTTTTACCTTGCCAATATGACGCAAATGGACCAATATTGTTTTGACGCTAACGTCGAAAGCTGCTGCTAATTCAGCCGTAGATTGTGTATCTATAGCTATAGCTTCCACAATCGCCTTTAATTTGTCATTACCAAAGTCTTCGGACGACCGCGAGGTTCATTTTTCAGGTCGAAATTTCCAGAACGGAAGCGAGCAAACCAATAACAGGTGGTGCGTTGGTTTGTAGTGTTAGCTCCGTAAATGTCGTTGATGTTGCGTGCCGCTTGTGCCGCGTTGCTGTCACGACGGTACTAATATTCCATAATGACTCGAATTTTTAACGTATCCATGATGACGAAAAAGATTGAAATGCGATGAAAATGTAACACTAATCAGTAAACAAAATATGACTACTTTTGGAAAAAGAATTCCATGTTTTTTAAATAAAATTAATTTGAAATTAGAATTCTTAGCCAAACAAAAATTATTTTGATTTGAAATGGCCAGTACTGCAGAACGGCAATTTCATAAGTAAAGACCTATTATTAGGGTGGCCCAAAAAAACCGACTATTTTTTTTTCGATCTCCCATGAAAATTTGTCGGCTTACGATGTTTTAAGAAGTCTCTCCAAAAATCAGCTCGATAAAAAATTTCCAAGAGGTCGCTCACGAATTTTGAAAATATCAAAAATGATTGAAATTCGGATTTTTTATTTCAAAAATTTAAATATTTAAACGGCGCTCAAGAATTTTGAATGCTCACATTCACACTTCCTGACCATAGGATAGCTAACCCGTCGGTCTGTTGAAGACAACCATCTAAATTTTAACCCTGGAATAAGTATATCTGCCGAATAACAAACTCTAGTTTATCTCTCTCATGAAGAAATCGGCCGTTAGTCTGCGAGACATTTTTTTTGTCTCGGACGTATCACGTGGTTCTTGTTTCCCCAATGTTGCCATTAGAATGTTTACAAGTTAGTATGGTGTTAAGTAATCTTACAAGCTTGGCCCGATTGCGTAGTGGTTAAGAGGATTACAATGTTGTGGCGGATGATGATGTGGCTTATAATGTAATTAAACCTGGCCGGTGCGGCCCGCGCCACAGTAAAACGCCAAGAAGTCAATCAAATTGCAACGTCTTCTGTGCCGTAATTAAAATTGAAAGGGAGGGAGAGCTTGTTAAATCCGAAAGCGTAGCCATGTGTGTTCCAATAGGCATGATACCAAAAAAATATTTTTTTCACCTATTGTTCACCAATCATTAGCATGTTGGTAAAAAAAAAAACATTTTAGTAAATCTTAAAAAATAACGAATATACTAAACAATTTAAATTTGCAATAAGAAAGAGAGCGATATAGCGGCCTGTGACGTCACGAACTGATACCGCCATAGTCCGTACATTTGTCACAAACACGGAATATAAAACACAAGAGGAAAGGGCATGTGGGCGTGGCCCGCTTGTCATAGTTAAGAACAGCGAGACTTAACTGGACTCACTTGCTTTGTGGTTGCTTAAGTACTGTGACATGTGCTGCCGGTGATTTTCATACGCGTGTTTTATAAAAAAAACTCCTTATAATGACTCGATGTTCCATCCTCGAGTGCAAAAACAATAGTGGTATGAAGAACTTACTACGATCAGGTGTTTCTTATCATCGGTAAGTCATTATTTAATTTATAATTAATAAATAATCTTTCAGAAAATCCTCTATCCATTTAAAATATTAGTGAACATTAAGAATGACTCGTATTGCTATTGAAATAAAGTCTAAAATTATATGAGCCTTAATACGCCACCTGGTGTCGAGTAGTAAGCACAATCTGAAATTATGCACAGACGCAGGTGGAATGAACATTAGGGTTGTGACTTACGATATCATCGATTTATCGATTTATTAATTTTAGATATAGCTAATTGTTATTTTAACTGAAATCAAAATAGTTATCTAAAGTATTGATTATTTCCGTTTTAGTTTTCCTAAAGATCCTCATAAAAAAGAGAAGTGGATTACTGCGACTGGTAGGGTCAACTGGATGCGAAATCTGGAAACGAAATCGAGTTGCATTTGTTCAGAACATTTTGCAGAAAATACAATCCTTATAACAAAAAAAGGATACAGATATTTAGATCACCGTGTAGTTCCCAGGAAAAAAATTATGTGTTATCAAGTACAATTAAGTATTCATACATTTTTCTTAAACCACAAATACAGTTTTAGGGCTAGCGCATACATATAACTTTTAGTTGAACAACTGTTTTGTTGTGTTTCATAAGATTATATCAATATAGAACGTGCGCATACTATCAACTCGATAGTTGATCGATAAAAATCAAAAAGCTGTATCGATCTGCTTTTGACTAAAAAGTTGGACAACTATCGATTACGCGCTCATTTTGCATTGCAATGTATTGAAGTGCGCATACCATCGACTAAACAGTCGATCCGCGACTGTTCAGGACCCAGTAATGATAAGATTTCATTAAAAGTTTCTTCACACATTCTATAATATTTAAAAAACTTATCTGGGTGCCCTTTCAGTTTAGAATGCAATGTATGAAATATTCTACAAATTAATTTGTCACTGAATATGGGATATACACAATACCTCCTTTTCTTTTCTCTTTTAAAACGTATATAAAGCAAAGCACAAGCTATAACCACGCTATAACTTAATAGTTAAATGGCATTGCAATTAGCACCTTAACTCGAGCGTTTCATACAGAAGACTGTTAGATTTGTTCAGGAGATAAATCGACTTAAATCGATTGTATGCGTACCTCCATCGACTAAACAGTTTAGTCAATGCAAAAGTTGTATGTATTAGGTATCCCTGAGTTGCACATTAAGCTGAATATTTTTATTTACTTTTATTTACTTCTTATCGAGGGGGGGGGGGGGGGGGGGTATACTTTCACGGATACAGTTTTAATAAACCTATCGGTAATTCATTTCTTTCATGGGTCAGAGTAGTTATTGTTGTTAATCTTCGTGTAAATTAAACACAAACAACTTTTCTTTTCTATATTTCTTTTACAGGTTTTCAACAGGAGAATATATGTACCTACATACAATTTTATAAATACGCTTTTTATTTCTGTATCATGGAGAGAGCCCGGAAAAACCATTCGTCTGTTGTTATTATTTGACATCTACATTTTAATTATAATAATATGTATTTGTTGTTACAGAACGTAACAATGATTACAAACTCTCCTGGAAAAAAGTATTCTAGATGAACCAGGGCCCAGTTCAGAGCCAGCAGCAAAAAAACCCTGCATTGAAATTATATACAGCCGAACGTATAACCGCCTCCTTTTTCTCATCATCTTTTCCGTACTCAATTCGTACGAAATATCATACAAATATGTCCAAGGAATAAAAGTTTAATATACAATTATATTAAGTATTAGCTGACTAGCTGATGCCCGCAAATTCGTTTGCATAGAACTAAAGGAAACGGAACCTTATTTTTTAAACCTAAAGTAGCCTATGCTAGACCTTATAATGTCAGCTATATATGCCAGTGAAAGACCCGTGAAAATCGGTCTAGCCGTTTCTGAGATTAGCCGGAACAAACACACAGACTGACAGACGGACAGAAAAATGTTAACAATTTATATTTTATTGTAAGTAACGATCATACTTTTAAATGCATTAAGTGAAAATAAAAGCTGTTAATTTGAAATTACAAACAGACACTTCAATTTTGTTTATCTGTATAGATATAATATATTATATTAATTATCTGCCAAATTAACAGTATGCTCATTTGCAGTCGCAAACTATTTTTGTTCGCACGATCAATAATTATAACCCTTTTTACATATAACTATATTATTTATATTGATTGATTTCAGAATCTATCGATTTTATCGAGATCATAAACATTCATATGATTACATCCCTATTTGAGTAGCAGAACATTCTAGAAAGATACAATCACACGAATTTGAATTAAAACTGATTAAAACCTTGCATCTATGACTGTGAAGTGCAAATTTGCGTGCATAAAATACAAATTTCAAGAGCGTCAAATAGTTGAACTAAGTAGTCAAAGATGGCCGAAAGCATGTCGAAGGAATGCCGATAACAGTCACAATGTGTAATTGCTAAATTCTACATTATTGTCAAGGAGATAAGGTCGTTTTTGTATCATTCTTAATAGTCGTTATTACATTGTGATTTCGAGAAATTGTTACAGTTATAATTGGTTAATTTTCAGTGTGCGTAAAATGTTTTTGTGTGAGTTTGGCGACAGCGGTTTTCAATAATCATTCTACCTATGCCCCTTCCTCCTGTGTTTTATATTCCGTGGTCACAAACAATACAGTACGGCGTTAGCAGCTTGTGAGTTGTCACGTAAATCGTTTTATGAAGGAGATGGGCAACATCTTTTTCATTTACTTATTATTTTTACCGTCAACATTCGCCTCAACCTAAATACTATTTCTGTTTGATTTATGTTACATCTCTGTTTAACAATTTTTAAATATACTTATTTTGTACAAATGTGATATTCGACACTAAGCAACATCCCTCTATTAGCCTGGTTTGTTTAACTTATCTGGTCTGACCTAGCACCTGGCTTGGCTTCATGGCCCCATTAGATCAAATGGGTCCCATAATCTCCCAAGTTCCATCTAAACAACCTAAACACCAACGAATCGACAAAATGACAAATTGAAGGTAACATTAATACCATTCGGAGCAAAATAGGTCTTATTGAAGTAGAAACAACATTTCTTTTCTTCCCGAGCACATTTTCATAATTCAATGTCAAATAGTCTTACAATAATGTCAACTACTCCACATCATGGCGCTCCTAGACGAATATGTAGTTTCTTTACGTTCAGTCATTTACTTGAATATTTGTTCGTTTTTGACAGAAGATTTCCCGGCAGCCATTTTAAAAATATGGCTGTTTTACTATTGACGACCTTGTTACCATGGATTAAGAACTATTTTGGGTAGAATATTTCTTCTTTAAAATTATTTTTTCGGATCGCCATGCTAAGCCCGCAGTGATAACTTGGATGGCACAAGAACGTTTGCTGGGTCAGCTAGTAGCTGGATAAAAATTATTTCATAAAAAAGGAATGGATTTAACGACTAGATTTTAGTGATTAGTTTCGTCTAGACGTCTGGACGAGCTCGTAACTAGGGTTGCCAGATTTTTTTTCAGCCTATAAGGGACAAATGCCAAAAAATACGGGATTCCAGTTTTTTACACGGGACAAAAAATATCAAAATTAATTAATTAGCGACAAATTTTTAATATTTTTCTGAGGATCGAGCGAGTTTTTGATTAGTTTTAGGGTGCCTGAGCTCATATTTATCTATATGGGATACTTTTTAGTTTTTAATCCTAGATCGCTCGATTTACGGGACAGCGCTTGTACCGGCGGGACGTTTTAAATAATAATTATAATACGGGACGTCCCGGGAAATGCGGGACGTCTGGCATCCCTATAACTGTTTCGCTATTGACTCTGCACTTGAGAAACCTTTCAGAACATTGGCATTGTGTTCATGTTTCTATTCTTCAAAACTACTGCCCCTTTCAGAATCGAGTGAATTGCTTTTAACAAGAGAAGAATGTTACACATACATACGGGCCGTCAATCCGGCAACGGATTTGTTACTTCTAGTTCTGTGGTATTGTCATGTGTCAGCCGGTGGCGGTAATTTTGATTGCATCCATTCGACCCGATCAATTACTTATCTCTCGTTTAGGTATAGAATCTGCTCATTGGCCCCATATCCGATACTACCAGTAGTTAGTCGATTTTACAAGTGTCGCTTTTCCTGTGTAGTGATCCTGGTTCCCACTGAAGCATCCTTCACATCTGTAATAATACTGTAATGTCTTTCCTCAGGAGAGCTATACGGAGGTGGGGGTGGGCGCGGCGGAGGAGGAGCACTGCCACTGGTCGCGGCCGGAGCCGCCCAGCGCCGTGCCGCAGCTGGTCGCCGCCATCGTGCTCTGCGCCATCTTCATGGTGAGTCAACTTCCTGCTACTGCTGAGAGAAACTGCTTATATTATGTTGCTCAAGCTTTTACATACACACACCGAGCGAGGGCTCGGTGACCCTAGGAGGTAGAGAATAGGGCCGCTCTTGACTCTCTAGTCAGACTAGCTAGTCTCAACTCTCACTCGTCCAAGCACTCCCTTTTCTGACTGAGAAAACTATTAAACACTTTTTGTTGACATTTTAAGAAGAAGCTTGATTCCTATGACTACAGAGTACAGATATGAACCAGGAAAATACTTACTACTTCTGCTTATAAAGAAACAAGTAGCGAGCTGTGGGAAGATCCGACAGCGTGGGCTGCTGACGAAATCGCCTGCGCCTGCGAAGTGCGATAATATTTACTTATAAACATAATTCATATTATCACAGAGCTTTTCCTGTTGCGTTTTTAGTTGTACACTAACTTCAGTAAGTATATTAAGATTATTATTGACAATGTTTTTTTTTTTTTTTTTTATTAGGTTTGTAAACAGTTGATTACACGTAAAACATTAAAAAATACAATTAAAATCACAATGAAACGTATATCAATTTCTTAAAGACAAACACTGAACCTAAAGAATTAACATTAAAATAAACAAAATTCATGCATTACAATTCGCTAAATCTCTTAAATGGTGGAAAAAGACGTCGGAGATTCGAAGTGTAAGTCCAAGACATTACAGCATTCGCTTATTAATCTTGACATTCGAGTCAGAGGAGAGCTCAAGAGAGTTTTGAACTAGCGACGTCTTTTGCCATAAAGAATTATGTTTAAGTTTATTTTTGTTACAAATGCTATGTTTGACCACTTTAAACTTTTAAATTAATTTAAAAAAACTAAAAAAACACGCTTTTATAGAAAATCTAACTAAAAAATAAAAAATAAAATTTAATAAATTTGGATTAAGAATAGTGTAAATGAAAAATAAATGTTTATTATTGTAAAAAAGCGTGGGGTGCAGTGTCTTCACCTATACGTTTGTTTGTATGTAACCGACTCCAGTGGATTTGATTTTGATCCACTTCAAACGGTCTCTTCTCATATCTGCCAATAAAATGTTTATAACTATTGACACTATGCACCTCACGCTTTTTGATAGGTGTGCAAAGTTTGAATTAAACAGATCGTTCAAAGTAGGACAAAATCGAGCCCAAAGAAGTCGGTTACAAACAAACAAACAAGCAAGCAAGCAAACATACATACAGGTGAAACTAATAAAAGCGTTATAAAAACGATCACTTGACATAATCTTAGCCTTGGCTCCGCAAAGCCACTTAGGAGTTTATTAGAATATAAATAGAAGAACAAATTGGGCTTCAAAAATCTATCTACGGTTTATTCTTCTATCGATCATCAAATATTCTTTTCTCCTGACTCTGTCTGGTTGTAGATATGCGAGCTGATCGGCGGGTACCTAGCGGACAGCTTGTCTGTGATGTCGGACGCGGCGCATATGCTCAGCGACTGCGGGGGCTTCGCCCTCGCGCTGCTGGCGTTCCGCTGCGCCGCGAGAGAACCTACAGCCACCATGTCGTACGGATATCGCCGGGCTGGTGAGTTGGACACTTCTAGCTTAAATTTTCCACATTGAGAAGACCATTTGAACAACTTCTAGAGTTATATAATATGGTTTGGTAAAGTCAACTACGGATATTTTGGGGATATGATCTACTGCTCATATAAAGAAAGTAAAAAAAAAAAAACATCTCGTAATGGGTGAATTTCCGCTCAACGCAAACTCGCCCATATAAAGGATGTTTCTTTTCGAGAATGACAATTATTTTTCTGCCTAAACGTCCATACATAAGCAGTAGAACATAATAATATGCCCAAAATATCCGTAATTGATTTTACCGTACTTTGTACATATAATATCCCCCCCTTAATAAAAAAAAATCGGTTGTCTGTAAAGTCGGTTTACTGACGATAGTTGAACGTGACAACGTCATGTTTATAGTGCGCGCGAAACTAATTAGCCGCGCCTTAGGTAGGCGTGTTGCCGGCGCGAAGTCCGGCGCCGAACTGAGTAATAACATAAAGTGCCACCGCCTCTCCGTCCCACCGCTCACATACCAAAGGCGCGGTAACAAGTAACGCTGGTAACAGTAATTGGTAACGCATGAGACGTTTTTTCGTGCGTGCAGTCGGCTCCATGGAATTATAAGACGTTATCACGTCAAAAAAGATTTACACAATGGATAATAATGTTTTGTATGTGTCTGATACGTTGGAAAAGTCGCTTGACAGACAAGGAAAAAACCCTGTACAGCTTATCCGTTGTGTAATAATTTTATTAGTATAGGGGTATACGGGACGCCCAACGAAAGCAGTTACGTGAGTAATATACACTAATTCTTTGTCTTCATAAATCATGATTAATCCATCGTGAAAAATAGATTGATGAGAAGTGTGAAGCATTTGATCAGCAGCTCGCAGCAGCTCTATATTTTTCCTTTACTGAAAAATATAGAGCTGCATGATCAATACCATATATGGGCAACAACCGGCCCGCGGGCCGGATCTGGCCCGCTGTAAGATATGATCCGGCCCGTGTGACATTTTGAAAATCCCTAATTAAAAAAATATTACATTAGGTACTTATACTCACGGGAGTGACAGTGAGGCGGCAAACATCAAATCCTTTGATGTTTGCCGCCTCACTCTTTGATAATCGCCGCCACTCGGCTTGCTCGATCAAATTCTTTGAGAGGCAAATTCAAAATTTGCCGCCTTACGGGCGACACATCAAAATATTTATTGCTTCTCAATTATTCTAAACTAGTAGTTTATTCCAGATTATTCCTTCATTTTGCCTATATAAGCGGGTGGATGGCCCGACGTTAGTTCAGTTCTATTTGAGCTACCCTTTGAAAACCGATTGAGTTATCACAACTTGGACAAGCTATATCCTAGCGAACTGCTCGAGCCGTCAACTTGCTTTGTGACTTTGTGTGCATCTTGAGTGGTTACTAACTATAGTTGGTATAGTTTATTGAACGAAAAGTAAGTAGATACAGAGGGTCGCTAGTTTCAAGAAAAATGGACTGAAGTATTCTTTTTTATCTTGCACAATAGTAAGCCTATTTGTTTGCTGTGTAATGAATCCATTTCAGTAATGAAAGAATTAAATATAAAGGGGCATTACTTAACGAAGCATGCTACGCTGCACTCACTGACAGGACAATTAAGAACAGACAAAATCCAGAATCTTACCGAAAATTTGGAAAAAACAGCAACAAATGTTTCATAAACAAAGAACACAACTTGATAATGTTGTGAAAGCTAGTTTTATAGTTAGCTCAAAATTGGCAAAGGCATTAAAACCAATTGCCGAAGAAGAATTTATCAAGGAGTGTATTTTACAAGTTTGCGGAATTTTGTGTCCTGAAAAGAAAAATTTATTTGAAAAAATTAGTTTGTCAAGACGAACTGTTGTTCGACGTATAGAAATGATGGCTAATGATATAAAAACAACATTGACTGACCGTATGGCTGGTTTTGAATCATTTTCCATAGCATTAGACGGGAGCACCGATTTGTATGACACAGCTCAACTGGCTATATTTATTCGAGGTGTTGATAAGGAGTTCACTGTTACTGAGGAACTGCTTGCTTCACAGCCGCTAAAAGGAACCACTACAGGAGAGGATATTTTTATTGAAGTTCCAAATGTATTCACAAGTTTTGTCTTGCCATGTTCAAAATTAATTGGAGTATGCACGATATTGTGCACTTTCTATGGTCGGCTTACGTAAAGGTTTCATCGGAATCTTGAATGAAAAAGCAACAGAATTAAATGTGCAAAAAGATGATTTGATAGTCCTTCATTGCATTATCCACAAACAAAACTTGTGTTCTAAGACGATTATTCGAATTCGACGATTATTCCAGAATGTTATGAATGTGGTAGTAAAAACCATCAACTTTATTCGATCCCGAGGGCGTAACCATCGTCAGTTCAAGGCGTTTTTGGATGAAATATCAGCTGAATATAACGACGTAACATATTATTGTGAAGTCAGATGGCTGAGCAAAAGAAAATGTTGAAACTGTTTTACGAGCTTAGAAATGAGATAGCAGACTTTATGAAAATAAAAGATAAACCACTATCTGAATTAAGTGACCCAAAATGGATATGTGACTTATTACTTCTGGTCGATCTTACAGGCTATTTGAATGATTTAAATTTGAAACTTCAAAAACAAGGACAGTTAGTAAATTATTTTTACAGCCATTTGAAAGCGTTTCAGATCAAACTACGCTTGTGGGAGTCTCAGATGCTGTCTGGTAACAGTTACCATTTCAACACGCTCTCTGCGTATGAAAATATTGCTTATGCTCAATATGCTGAAGAACTCAAGTTACTGTCGGAACAACTTTTGAACAGATTTAGCGACTTCAAAAACATGGAAGACTGTTTCAGTTTATTTGCTACTACCTACAAAATTTGATGTACAAAATGCTCCAAAACACTTACAAATGGAGTTGATCGAGAAAACTCACTCCTAAAATCCAAATTTGAAGACGTAGAGTTGTGCGATTCCTACAAAAATACCTAGAAAAAGACAATTTTCCGCAGCTTAGAAAATTTGCAAGAAGATTGATTTGTGCGTTTGACAGTACTTATAAATGTTAAGTATGAACTTAAACGCACAAGTGTGCGTTTAAGTTCATACTTACCATAATTAATGTTTTTGTATAATATAATGTAAGTGAACTAATGATGTAGGTTTTGTTTACTAATTAAGCAAAAAAAATAAACTTTTTTTTCTACTTTTTAGATGTCTCTAATTACTAAACTACACATAAAATATTATATTTTTTTACATTTACCAAGAAGTAATGCCTCAATATTTTACATGCAGTCATCATCACCATTGTATAGAGTAGGTATGGGCAACCTTTGACATGTTGAGGGCCAAACTTTAGCGTCAAATACGTTCGCGGGCCGCGTTTAAAAGTACTTAGTGCATTTTAAAGTAGTGATAATATTTTTTCCGATAGATATTAGACATGAAATAATACGACAATGTTATTATAGTACAATTTATTAAAATAACAGAATTTAAAAAAATGGTACGTTATAATTAAATCGTTAAATTTGCAATTGTTACAAACTACGAAAGTTAAATACATCGAAATCAATGAGACACTTGAGTTTGAATTTGGGAAACTAATCCATCGATATTTGGATTAATTCCACTGATACAAAGACGTAAAGAATTTACCAAATTATCGAAAGTCAGTCTTGTACGATGTGTTGATTTATTAACTTTCATCAATGAAAAGAACTGTTCGCATTTATAAGTACTGTCAAACGCACAAATCAATCTTCTTGCAAATTTTCTAAGCTGCGGAAAATTGTCTTTTTCTAGGTATTTTTGTAGGAATCGCACAACTCTACGTCTTCAAATTTGGATTTTAGGAGTGAGTTTTCTCGATCAACTCCATTTGTAAGTGTTTTGGAGCATTTTGTACATCAAATTTTGTAGGTAGTAGCAAATAAACTGAAACAGTCTTCCATGTTTTTGAAGTCGCTAAATCTGTTCAAAAGTTGTTCCGACAGTAACTTGAGTTCTTCAGCATATTGAGCATAAGCAATATTTTCATACGCAGAGAGCGTGTTGAAATGGTAACTGTTACCAGACAGCATCTGAGACTCCCACAAGCGTAGTTTGATCTGAAACGCTTTCAAATGGCTGTAAAAATAATTTACTAACTGTCCTTGTTTTTGAAGTTTCAAATTTAAATCATTCAAATAGCCTGTAAGATCGACCAGAAATAATAAGTCACATATCCATTTTGGGTCACTTAATTCAGATAGTGGTTTATCTTTTATTTTCATAAAGTCTGCTATCTCATTTCTAAGCTCGTAAAACAGTTTCAACATTTTCTTTTGCTCAGCCATCTGACTTCACAATAATATGTTACGTCGTTATATTCAGCTGATATTTCATCCAAAAACGCCTTGAACTGACGATGTCATACTTTTACCTAGGCGTGACGTCACAGCTAGGTACGATTTTAGTATGGAGCGTTTTCACTAGACTTGCGAAATTTTGTATACAAATTGTTTCGTCTGTACCTTTGAAAATATTGACTTTTGATATACTGTTTCTTTTGGGAAGTTACTCATATTTATGAGTACTATTCATTTATGCAATAAAAAAAATTCAGTCATCTAGCCTATTACGACCTGTCACTCATGCGTTATTGCCACCGATTATAGAAGGACAAACACATAAACAGCTACATAGTTAGCTTTCGATTTGGTTGCACTAGTACAAGCATACGATGTGTCCATGAATGTGTAGAAAAATTGTGGGCCGTTATAGCCGTTAAAGGGGACGTCAACATTTTCAAATTTGGATCGATTTGGATCGTTCTATGAAATTGAAAGTTTTTTTTATCTATACGTGAGTTTATATATTTTTTACACTGTGTCATTGGAATGTAGCATTCTAACGTCAGCCGCACTGTAGCACATGCTAGCTTAGTTTCCTTTTAGTATTCGGCATAACAAAACACATACATAACAATAATATGTTTCTTGCTGAAAATATCAGTTACTCCTACAGAATATTTATGTATGTATAGATTTTGACAATACAAAGTTCAACTCCATTGTCCAATAGTTCTAAACAATGTCCGAATTTTAAAATATTCAAACCCGCCCACCTGCCCGCACCCGCCTGTATCGAATACTAATGTGATAATCAAAAATGAAAAAAAAAAAAAAACTAACAAAAATATGCTCCAGGTGAGGCTCGAACTCACAACCCCGGCATTGCTCACGAGCACTGTCTTATAAGTACCGTGCGCTAACCAATTGCGCCACTGGAGCTGATCTCCGTGCTGCGAAAATATAAATCCAAATCTACTGTTATAACTATAACCTTCGTATTCAAAAATATTCTAATCATGGGAGGGGAGCGCTTACTGGGAGGCGGCTCCCAGTAACCGCTAGTTGTGATAATTAACTATATGTATAAATACAATTATTTGATAACATTATTTCAATTACTTGACTCTTTTCTATTATCGTTTTGTGTTTGTAGCTTTTGTTGTTGATAATAACATTTAATTAGTGGAACGGTAGCTTATCGCTTTTTTGTGGTACGTACATTTTTTAATGAAATCTGTTAATTAAATAACTATCGAGATTTTAATAGCATATTGTCGTTGTTTCGTGTTACATCAGTGTATATTCAGTACGTGGACTGTGGCGGATGCTTTTCTGAAACATATTTCACGAGATCTGGCGTGAGTCAGGGCAGCAATTTAGGTCCTCTTCTATTTATTTTGACTTTGAATGATCTACCGGAAGTTATCAAAAAAGCGATAGCCTTATTATTTGCCGATGGCCTAAAAATTATAATGGAAATAATAGAGGACGCTGATCATCACAAACTGCAGCAGGACATAGACAGAATTGTGAAGTGGTCTAGTGACAATAAGCTGTACTTCAATACGGCTAAGTGCTGCGTAATGTCATTTAGCCGCGCTCGCTCTCCTCGTCATCATCAATACCACATAGAGGGAACACCACTGAAACGCGTCACTGAGATTAAGGATCTAGGAGTTAACTTCACACCCGATTTAAACTTCAGAAAACACATAGTTGACGTATGTAAAAAGGCTTATCGCAATCTAGGGTTTCTGCTACGACAAGCTCATCAGTTTGATAATATCGCAGCTTTGAAAGCACTCTACGAAGCTCTCGTGAAAAGCCACTTAGAAAGCAATGCCGTGATTTGGTCCCCACACGAGGACAAATACATAAATATGCTAGAACGTATCCAGAACAAATTTGTGCGCTTCATACATCTCAAAAGGTACGGCGTGTACCCAGGTTATCCGTTGCTGTATCCAACGCTATTTGTTCTGGGTATGGTCGGCTACTATGAATTAGAAGTTAGGAGGGAAGTGGCCCTGGCCACATATGTAGTGAAAGTTTTGCGCGGTGTAACGCACAATCCAGCTGTGTTACAAGCGGCCAGGCTGTGTGTGCCGGACGGGTACGCGGGGCGGCGGCGCCGACCGCCGCTGCTGGAGGTGTCGCGCGCGCGCACCAACCTGCTGCGGATGGCCCCGCTCACGCGGGCGCTGCGGACGCTGAACACGGTCGCAAACACCGTCGATTTATTTACGTGCTCATTGAACGAGTTCACTAAGGCCACCTATTGTGTAGCAAGTAAGATAGATTTAAGTACCTACTAGTAACACTCTATTGTATTAGGTTTAAGCCTGTAATGATAAAAGTTGTAAGTTGTAAATAAATAAATAAATATTATTTTCTTTGTCCCCACGTAGTTCTAGTGCTTCAAGCTATTATTTTTACCCTTCGACGAAAAGAGGGGTGTTAAAAGTATGTCGTGTCTGTCTGTCTGTCTGTGTGTCTGTCCGTATCATCGCAGCTCCCATCGATGATCCGATTTTGATCTAGTTTTATTTGTTTGAAAGCTAACATGGTCGAGAGTGTCCTTAGCTGTAATTCATCATCATCAGCTCGCTCAGTGCTAGACAATTCGGGGGTTACTTAAATTTATTTATTTACTTCTTATTATCCAAAATTTACAATTTACATCCATATATCCACCAAGTTTAATAACAATGAGCTCACATGATGTACTATAAGAGCTTACATGTTAACTTTACACTACACTATCCTGACTCTTGATTTGTTCTATCATCCAAACTAGGCATTCATAGTAAAAGTCTGCACTAACCTTACAACCTTAGTAGGAAGGTATCTACTTGGTACACACGATAGTTTTGACTTTGGAGACAGTTTTACTAGGTGCTGGGTACATAGACGTATATTATAGACGATGCATGTCGAGACAAAGTCTGTCCCCACTTAAATAGCCCCACTTTTGGGGTTGTTTAGGCCCATTTTGACATTTGAGCTATTATGGTGAAATCAAGATGGCTGACATTTCAGGTATGGTGAAATCAAGATGGCGTAATTTCTCTTCTCTAACCATGGAGAATAGAAGTAAGGAGTACCATCTCCATACATGAAAAGTGCCGTAAAATAGCGTTAAATAGGGGGCGCTACAGACGCAAGGGTGTAAAGCGGCAAAATTTAAACGGATAAGTAAATCTTGGGATCTTCTTCGGTTTTATATATATAAATATTTTCGACTATACGAGTAATTAGAATATTCATAATTTACTGAATTAACTACTAAAAACTAATAGTCATCAAAAATTCTAACTTCATAGCACACACCCTTGCCACTAGCGCCATTATGGCCAGTTTTGGAACTATTATTTAATTACCTTTGTCGGACACTTTTTAGCTTTTCTGCCTTAGAGAGATGGTCCTCCTTACTTCCATTCTCCATGTGTCTAACATTTGTTCTGTCAAATGTACGTCCATAGTCCATCCTTGTTTTTGAAATAATTGATTGCGTATGAAATCCGGGGCTGTTGATGGTAAACCATTTGTTCTTGAACTATTTGTTGACTGTACAAAGTATTCCGCAGAGGTTGTGGGCGCGGTGGCGTCGGTGCTCGCACTGTGGGGGCTGACGGGCGCGCTGGCGGCGGCGGCGGCGGCGCGGCTGCGCTCCGGCCAGTTCGACATCCAGCCCGACATGATGATGCTGGTCTCCGGCGCCGGCGTCGCCTTCAACATCGTGCTCGCGCTCGTGCTGCACGGCTGCGCTAAGGACATCGGTATGCCGCTCGTATTAAACGACCAGACGATTCGTCGGATGGTAAACGATTATTACCCTCCACGAACAGTGACAAGAAATTCCCGGACTTTTAAGAGCCTCCCTTTTTTCTTATCGTTTATTATTGAGGCCCAAGAGGGAAAGAAGTGCTATTTCCCGCGGTTTTCTCTGAGACTGATTTATAATGATTATGCATGTTACATTAAAAGGCCTACTGATACCTTACGAAATTATGTTTTAATATGGGGATGGTGGGATAGCAATAACCAATAATAACACTCCATTTGTGTTACCTCTCCTCTCAGCTCACCACCACTCGCACGGCGGCGCAGCGTGCTCGCAGGCTGCGCACGCGCCGCGCCGGCTGCTCGGCCGCCACGCGCACAACGGTGTCACCGGCGGCGACTACTCCCTCAAGGACCTCGCCGATACCGAGGCCCATGTGCACACCAGCGCCGGCAGGTGAATATCAAGCTTGTGTACCGATCATCTTGCTAAATAAACTCGCAAATAAATAACACATTATGCAGCACCATTATGTAAAGCCTCTGGACCAGGAACACAAAAAGCCTGCACTGAATGTTTTATTGTGGCTACACTACGAAATGCCCTCTTGTGATTGCTTAAAACTTAAAATAATAGAGATTTGATATTAATGACATTTAAATTTAGTTTCGTCAAATTTTACATCACTGGTCAGGCTATAAGCGCCTTTACGCACGCGGGTTTTGTATGGATTTCGCCCAGCGGCGGCGCCGCAGGAGCTGCGGCTAAAAACAATATAGGTACAAATGTTAGCGTTCTAATGTTATATTCGTGTCATCTCTTATTTTTGTGACCATCAAAATGAAGGTTTTTTGCGCATGTTTTCAGGAACATAAACCTGCGCGCGGCGCTGATCCACGTTATCGGCGACCTCATACAGAGCTGCGGCGTGCTGCTCGCCGCCATCATCATCAAAATATACGTAAGGTTCATACTGCTCCGGATATAACCACATAACTACCAGCGTACTGATATCGTTGTAAGTTGTAACTGATCAATCGTGACAAGCTGGGCAGAGGGCTACGGGGAGGAGTATGATTGGCAAGAAAAGGATAGACTGAGGAGAAAACAAGGAGCTCGACTCCTGCAGAGAGCAGGGTTGACTGACGTCACATATTACATTAAAAAATGTGTTGAGAGTACCCGACAAATGGACCAAAACCATCACAACGTGGTACTCCCGAGGGGAGAAAATGAAAAAGGTAGACCCCTGAGAAGATGAGAAGACGAAATAAGCAATTGGGGGAGACCTTTGCCAGGAGACACACACATTCACACAGAAACAGAGTCCTCACTACCGGAGCTTTTAAATTTTAGAAAATTTCATGTTTAAACCTATATTTAATTAATAAAATTTTAAATTAATAAGATTTAATTAATTTGTACTGAATAAAGGCTGTAAATACCTGACAATCACAATTCCCAATAATTGCAGCCGTCGGCGAAGGTGATCGACCCGGTGTGCACGTTCGTGTTCGGCGTGGTGGCCGTGCTGACGTCGGCGCGCGTGCTGCGCGACGCGGTCGCCATGCTCATGCAGGCGGCGCCACGCGGCTTCCGCGTGCGCGACTGCGGCGCGGCGCTGGCGGCCCTGCGCGGTGTGCGCCACGTGCACTCGCTGCACGCCTGGGCGCTCTCCACACACCACACCGTGCTCACCGCGCACGTCGCCATCGGTACGCCTGTGTGTCTATCCCATGGACACAGTACATTCTACCGGAAAAAAGTAGCCAAATTCCATTTTAATGCGACCAGCTGTTTATGCGCGAGCTGTAATAAACGTGCGGTCGTAAAAATTTCATTAAAGAGACTTCGAACTTCACATGTCAACATTGGTAATACTTACTAAGCAAAGGTCACTAACAATATCATAAATCCATTGCAGACGAGCTGGCGGACTGGGAGGAGGTGCTGCAGAGCTGCCAGCGAGTGGCGCGGCAGTTCGGCGTGGCGAGCGCGGCCATCCAGGTGGAGCGCTACCGCGGGCACATGGAGGCGTGCGCGCGCTGCCGCCCCGCCGCACCCTGACCCCCGCGCACGCTCGCCGTGCCGGTACGTACAAACATGCGACGCTCATTGAATGCGTCTACGCAATTAAATGTTGCTTAACAGGTGTATCATACATACAATATTACGCGTTGCCAACATCATTACAACATGTAAATGAGGGCCACCGTTTCCGTGCTCGCCAGTGGGCGCCACTGTAGAGTGAGTCGTGGCTGTCTGTAAAAACGTACTGTAAAATATAAACAAGCATACCACAGTATTTTGTTTGGAAAAAAGGAGGACATAAGTTTCCAAAAGATAAGACTGTCTCTTTTTCTCAGCTCGATTCACAAAATTCGGTCCTGGGCCCATTGCTCTTTCTAATATGTATCAATGACGTAGGATCTGCTGGAATGTCTGGAAACATATCTCTTAATGCCGATGACACATGTCTTTTTTATTTTGGTAATTCTATCGCTGGCATTATCGCAAAAGGGCAGAATGATCTCAACATCTTAAATATATGGATGAATCAAAATTTGCTGACTATGGATTTTTTTAGCAAAGAAAAAAAAACAAATTTCATAAATCTTACAATAAATAATAAAAAACTGCAACGATCATATCAAGAAAAGTATTAAGGCCTCATTCTAGATTCTAAACGGACATTCACACACACACACACATATATATATATATATATATATATATATATATATATATATATATATATATATATATATATATATATATATCACATAATAATTCGCAAAATACTAACATCTTCAATACACTCGCAAATATCTTTTTAAAAGGAAAGTCACAAATATCAACCTCGAAGCAAAGATAATTTAGAAATACCATTTGCTAGGACCTTATACGGTAAGAAAAATATACAGCACGACGGTGTTACAATATCTAACAAATTACCTAAGGGTATTAAAGATTCTCCAATAATATTTAAAAATCCAATTGAGGCATCATGTAGTTAATATTTTTAATACTACAGCCTAAAAGCCTTGTAAAACTTGTGATTGCTATTTAAAGTAAGGCCAACCAGACGAGATAAAGAATGTAAACAAATTTTCAGGGGTTCAAAACATTTTTATTTGAATAAATTATTATAAGGTTCGAATTTTAATCGCTGTCGTCTGTACTAGACAAAGATGATTCGTCGGAAGAGTCCGAGTCAGCTGTGTTTATGATAAAACTATCTATTGTATTATCAATCATAATAAAAAAATAAACAAAAAATATGTATCACTTCGAACGCAATCCAAACAGGAATGAACTTGTTCACAATTGTTTGGCGGACCAAATGTTGACAACTGCGGCACTGGCCGCTTTCCTGTACCACGAAACACGCTACGACAGCTGTCGTCGACCAACTGACGTCATTATTGCAGACGAGTGATAAGGACAGATATAATATTAACTCACTTTCATAATGCAACTCAGTAGCGGTCCGTTTATTTACGTTTTTTATCTCGTCTCGTTGGCCTTACTTTAGTTCAGTTTCTCTTTAAGTGAACAGTGTAATGTTCCTTGAGAAATAAATAAATCTTTGAACCGAGACCGAAAATTGTTTAATGTTCATTCGGAAATAAACTGCCGCCCACAAAAACAATGTAATTTGATATTTTGGAGACGACACGCTACACCAGCGGCGCTACATTGGCGGCGACCGTCATTGACATCTTTTTTGCAATGTACTTCCCAACCTAGTTATTTTTGGTTATAAGTTACACATAATTCACTTTTGTTATGTGTTGATGCAGGAGTCCATTAAGGTTGCTAGCGACATGTAAGCAAGCGGTTGAAGCTGAAATGAAAATGAGAAAATCCGATGCGAGTGAAGAGTGTGTTCTGTATTACAGGTACAAGTGTTGTGATAAAAGTACTATTGTTCATGATGAATTAAACGGAAGATGCGCCCTGCGAGCGTGCAAAATAATTGTAAACTTGTAAGCCTCGAAAAAATGTAGTGTACCTAATAGATAAAATCTGTATTTTTAAATCAACTTCTTCAACAGTCAACAGGACTTTTTTAAAAATAAAATGAGGTAGGTCAATTGTCGAGTTTAGTCGTCCATTTTTAGAAATACAGATCGAAAGACAACATAGAATGTTCTAGTCCTTCCCTTCTTAATAGTTAATGCATCTTATATGTATTTCAGCTGATATTGGAACGAAGTTCCTTATCGCGCGTTGCGAAAGGGGGCTAGACGGAAAAAATTAAGACTAAAAGTTGTAACGACACTTTTTGCTATAGTTGTAAGCCGTGCGGCGTGCGCGTGTTTCTCTGTCTCTCTCTCTCTCTCAATTATTACTAAAATTGAGCCTACTGATTAAGTTTATATTATATTATATTTGTTAATACTAAAAAAAAATATTATTATAACTTAAAAAAAAAAAAAAATATTACAATTCCTTCACTAATTAATCGCAAGGAACTTCGTTCCATCCGGGAGTCCCTTGACACCTCTCGAGTGTTTTAGTTTTAAAGAGCGTGTTTCAACTTATTTGCTATGTACGTTGAGTTGTACATTGCAGAAAATTACATTTTAGTGTTTCAGTATTGCTGCTTATATATTAATATTATAGCGTCATTTCACACCGAAACGATACGCGACACGGCGCTGTATTTTAAAGATATCGATTAAAAATTAAACCTTATTCACTACACAAGAAGATACACGTTTAATTGCAACGAGTTCGAATGTCAAACTAGACCGCAATCATGCAATGAAACGTGTATCTTATCGCGTACTGAATACAGTTCTATATTGAATTCCTATTTTAAAAATGCAGCGTCGTGTCACGTATCGTCACGTTTCGGCGTGAACTGGACCTTACAGTTAGAAAAAATTGAAATCCTTAAATGTCTGCAATGTGTTACAAAAGAATGGAGGTTTAAATTCTGTGTCGATCTTGCATTTTTGTGTCATGAACTAAACGAGTCCTATGGAGGAGGAGGAGGAGGAGGAGGAGGAGGAGGAGGAGGAGGAGGAGGAGGAGGAGGAGGAGCAAGGAGGTTTTGTGCAATTTGACTAAATTTGTTTTTAGTGATCGAAATTGACTTAATATTTATTAATGTATTTGTATCATATATTTGATAGTGTGTAATAAATTGATGAGAAAGGTGATTTTATAAATGTTGATAATTATATGTATATTACGGTGTTTAGGTGTAAGTCGATGTTACTATATTACGTTACTACATAACCGACATACGGAATCGGCCCCGGCGGCTGGTGTGTAAATATTTAGTTAGCTGCTGCGAGTGTAAGTCACTAGAATTCAATAAATGTATAGTTGCTTTTTAGGGTTCCGTACTCAAAGGGTAAAAACGGGACCCTATTACTGAGATTCCGCTGTCCGTCCGTCTGTCACCAGCCTGTATCTTATAAACCGTGATAGCGAGACAGTAGATGATGTATTTCTGTCGCAGCTTTAAAAAAATACTAAAAAGAGAATAAAATAAATATTGAAGTAAGAACTCTCATACAACAAACGTGTTTTTTTGCCGTTTTGTACGGAACTCTTCGTGCGTGAGTCCGACTCGCCCTTGACATGTCCCGTGGAAATGCAGTACACACTATTCGTCATGGACATTATATAAAAACTTGTTAATGTCGTAAGTCAATCAGAGAAGGTATTACGGCGCAGAGGGATGAGCGAAATGTGTGAAAGTGTGCTTACTCGTGTAGCCCTCTTGTGACCTTATATACCTAGGTTTCTCGTTTTTGTTTTATTGTCGAGTATACATTTTAGTGTCAAGTCTTAGTATTGGCTTGCAAAAGGGTAGCTCTATGTGAACTTTAGGATTTACTAGGCTCAATTCTATTCGAAGATAAAGTATTAAATTATGCGAAGGTAGAAATTTGTGAAATGTAACCGAGGCTTCCTTAAGTGACGATTTGTATTAGACTTTGCCAAATTTGTACGCGTATAATGTATAGTATTAAAATGTATTCGATGAAAAAAATGTATAATGTAGGATTAGGGCCCAGTTCCTGCCGCGCGGATTGCCGGATAATCGCACTCGGCCGCACGCGGGGGACGGAGTGATCCAATCCGCGCGAGTCATACGAAATTCGTCTAAGAAACCAGCTTTACCCAACGTGACCTGAATAAATAATAACCAAAGGTGTATTTTTTAATACCAAATCGTAAAATAAAAAAATAGGTGGAAAAAAAAAAAACCCCTACACAAATTTAGCAGTAGTTTACAACCTATTCTCATACCTACCAAATACATCTGCAAAATTTCATAAAAATCGGGCGAGCCGGTCCGGAGGAGATCTGTAACAAACACCACACACGAAATGTTACATATAAGACGATTGGACGCGGGCAGCCTGCTTGCGGCCGAAACCCGCACGCGTGTGGAAATCCGCTTGACGGGAAAGGGGCGCTAATGTAGGATTAAGTAGGTAAAAATGATTGTGATTTCAATTGTTACATAGTAGTAGAATGTTATGTTGTTAGGAAATGTGTTTAATTTCTGTTAATGTTTGTGTTTTATATTTATTTTGTGTGTCGAAATATACTTCCGATAGTTGAAAACTTTAGTAAATAAGTACAACGCCATCTTGTATAAAAATTCAAGTCATAACGTAAAAAAAAATTAAGGTCCAATACAAAGGCGACCAAAATATCGAAACCACCAAATATAATATGATGTCCTTTATTATTTAAATGTCTCGAAGATGTGATTAAGTATTTATAATGTTCATAATATTTAAACTAAAACACAATATTTTTATCGCGTAATTTATTTAAATGCTCAATTATTATTAATTTATTTTCGGATATTAAAGAAACTTTTATTTTTATATTCATATTTCTTACAAATATTTTGTACTTAAACTTTTCTTTTAACACTTTTGACCTTCAAAGATAGTCGGTGTGTAACAATTATATTAATAGGCTACTTGACTCATATTTAATTTCATACATTACAAGGTGTATTTCCTTTAGTACTTGGCTTAGGAAAACGTATCCTAGCGATATCATAAATTAAAAACTCAAGATCCATAAATTAAAAATATGTTTTTGTTTTTTAAATTCTACTGATGAAAACACCTCGAAGTAACTTCCGGCAAGGATGTGACGACACAAACACACTAAACACATATGTAGTAGTGAAACGGAACGTTTGTGTAAATAAATAGTTCATGACATCTTAAAAAGTTATTTATGTCAAAACGTCAAACGGAACGTAACACCGCCATTTTACTACTACGGACTATAGCACAGATTACAAATAGTACTAGTATGACGTCACAGCACAGATAATCTATCAACCAACATGGCGAATAGTGTTTTGGGCGGTTTTTAAAAAGTATATTTTTAAAATATATTTTTTTTGTAGGTTTTTAGGTTTCAAAATAATGTTATATTTTTTTTTTGTGTGTAACGAAACAATTATGAAGCGTTTAGGACATAAATAAAAACAATGTCAAGTAGCCTATTGTTCAATAATAGCGACCATAATATGCTAATTGTTTAGTTTTGTCACATATTTCATAATTTGCTTGATATTCTTGTGTTATATCTCATGTGCAATATTAAAAAGGTACATTCTAAACATTCATGAAGAACTCATTCATTGTTTTACTACAAATATTTCGTTGAGGAATTCCAAATGTCCTTTGTTATTATTTTAAAGCAACCACCTGTTTTGAAGTAAAATACGATGTGCATACATAATGTGCTCAAAATTGTTAATTATTGTGATATAGTAAGTTAATGTTATATTGTAGACGAATAAAACATTTTGTAAATGATAAAGCAGCTCTCTTGACGAGTCCTATAGGTTTTAATGAAGTTTCTTAGTAATTGAATTTATTCCATTTATAATTCCATAAATATATATGAATTTATTCCATTTATTATTTTGTTACATTTTTGTCTGTTGATATTTAAAAATATTATTCATAAAAAAATCCAGTCCAAATATATTTTAGAAAAATTTACGGGTATAATTATTTTTTTTTAAATTTATTTAATGTAAAAAAAAATTTAACTCGATATTTATCAGTAAATGATTTCACTTGCGCCCGATTAGTTAATTATAGTGTCATGCAAAATAGTGCAATATTTTCTAGCTGCCAAATTGTGAGGAAAACAATATTTTTGTATTTAATTGATTTATCTGTAGTTGTAAAGTTGTGCAAACGTTGTAAATGTATTGCCGTCCTCGTGCGTCTGTAACCATTGTACTGAAAATAAATACTTAATAATTACATGTTTTTTTTTATGATGTACAGATATTACATAACGAACGTGTTTCACAGTCTACTGAGGTATTTGTAAGTTTTGTCTTTTGTTAAGTGATTTGTAAAACTACGATTTACATAAAGTGAGCAGCAACAAAACTTCCGAATAAGCTATTCAACATATTATTACAATATTGTGAAACAGGCCCTAAGTTTAACATTTAATTACTTACCTATATGAAAACCAGAATAAAATAATAATTATTAAACGTTGAAACGTACACACGCACGCCGCACACGCAGGTACGCACAATGCGTGTGCGTACACGCACAGCTCGCAAATAACGTGCATGTTACTTAAGTGGTAGTCTTAGTTGTAGGAGATCATTAGGGGGTAAAATAACAAGTCGAGGAACTATTTAAGTTATATTACTCAAGAAGGCAAGTCATCCAACACGATACGCGTGTAACATTTACACACTGGAGCCACACAGAAGTCATTTAAAAATAGCAAGTTCTTTCTCACTCATAACTATAGCAGACGAGAGAGATAGGAGTATCGATAGTTAGAGGTCTTCCCTCTCTCTCTCTCTCTCACACACACATTTCGTTTATTATCATTATTCGTTAAACGACTTCGATATGGTTTAGTGTTATATGTAGACAGCGGTATGGCTAACATTTGTACACGGCATTATCACAACAGGCAAACAATATCGTTAAAGCTATCGTATTATTATGATATTTCTAATTTACAATTACAAAAACAACACAATATGATTATCTACTGCACGAATTAAACTACTATAAAATATATTGTCATGAGTTTTTGACTATACAAATTACAAGCGTATACAATTTAAGTGTGTATTCATGTAACGAATGTCTTTTGCTATTGCGTGCTCAATACTTGCACATAACTGTAACAGCCTCCGTGGTCCAGTGGTTTAGAGCTTGGCTCGACTCGGAGGTCGTGGGTTCGATTCCCGCATTTGAACAACAAAAATTGTTGTTTCCAAGTTTGGTTAGGACAATGCTGATCATCTGATTGTCTGACGAGAAAGATGATCCATGCGTCGGATGGGCATGTAAAAAGTCGAACCTGCGCCTGATCTCTCGCCAGTCGTGTCGGTCTGTCCGTCCCACTGGGTTTCGAGAGTAAAGGAAGAGAGAGTGCTCGTGTGTACTGCGCACACACTTGGGCACTATAAAATAACTCTTGCGTAGCTGGGGGCGTATTACAAGCTCTTAATTCCAGTCAGTTTACGCCATGAAAAAAACTGGCTTGCATTTTCGTATTACGATCACTTATTGCCAGCCAGTCAGCAGTCATGTGGACACCTGACATACTTCTGCATTGAAACTTGCGTGGTATTTTCGTATTATGACAAAACATTTGACATTAGCTGGCTTGTTATTACGTCAAAACTGTCTTTACAAATCCATTCAGTTTACGCCACAATTCATTAGCTTTTATTGACTTGTTTTGCGTTCTCTTTTAATATTTTATGTGCATTTTAGTAACGTAAAATATGGCTAAAATAATTGCGAATATTGATTTATTTTTAAGACGTAGGTTTTATTCAAAGGTTCATAGAAAATAAACATGTGTGACGACTGACGAGTTAGAAATATTCGAATTTCTAGAAATAATGCTTCACACGAGAAGCACCAAAATCACCAAGCAATTCACCATTCCTAATAATTTCAATCAACAATAATTATTAAGATCATCCTACTAATATTATAAATGTGAAAGTTTGTGAGGATGGATGTATGGATGGACGGATGTTTGTTACTCTTTCACGCAAAAACTACTGAACTAATTTCGATGAAATTTGGTATGGTAGTAGTTTAGGCTCTGGATTAAAACATAGGCTATTTTTTATCATGAAAAAGTACAGTAGGTGTTCCCGAGGGATACTATATTTACGCGTGCAAAAGTGCAAATTCTTTATAAAAGAATTTGCACTTTTCAAATAATCTACAGTCCGGTCAGCTTAGTGTTACCACACCGGATTCTTTAAATTTGCCGCCATTTTTAAGATTCATCATTCGCTGGCCAGAATCTAGCTATAAAGTAGTTAAATTGGCAAAAACGACAGCTATTTTATTAACATACTTTTTTGGGTAGCCTTTAAAATTTTCTTTTTATAACTATTATTATAACTGTACATATTCTATTAATAGTTAAAAATATATTACTTTTAAAATGCCGTTCCAAATATCGCCCCATATCGCATTATTGCATCATCCAAATATCGCATTTTTTTATATAGTATAAGTCAATCTTACAGTACAAGTTTTCCGTTCGTAATTAACTCTGTACCTACTAAGGGCATGCCATAAAAAAAACGTACTGTAATTACGTGGAATTTGACGTTTCCGTACGTCACCTCTAAGCTCGTCTAAACCAGTCAGCGACAACCAAACCAGGATGAATCCAGTCAGAATGAAATGTCGTTGTAATACGAAAAAGAACTAGGGCCGTATATTGAATTGCCTGGAAACAAGCTGGTTTTATAAAATATCATAATACGGCCCCTGGCCTGGTTTTAATGAAACCGGCCACCGTCACCGAAATCGGCGTAAGGAGCTATTATTATAACTGTAACTTATCTCGTAAGTTACTTCTTACCGGTCCAGAGACATCATAAGACCACAGTATAAGGCTGGGTAAACTATATATATGATATAGCTATCATCCGGAATCCGGTAGGCCGGGGAAAGTTCAAAGCATTGAAAATAGAACCCTGCGCTAATACAATAGAGCTAAAAATCGAAAATCGAGCACACGAGTGTCGAGTCAAATGATTGATGTCATATATGACAGCTAGACACTCGACACCTCGATTTTCAACTCTATTGTATTAGCGCAGAGTTTTATTTTCAGTGCTCCGAATTTTTCCGGGCCGGCGGATTTCGGATCATATAGTCCCAGTCTTTCAGGTTTAGCACCAATTTCACCAACACCTGTTAAAGTTAACCGTTGATTAAATATCACGTTATCTCTCTCGGTCTTCGTATTTATGAAAGAGCATAATAATTTAACATTAACAGACGTTGATGAAAATATAGGGTCTCAAGTTATTAGGCACGTTTATTTTATTTCACTATTTTTATACCTGTTCACAATGATTATTATAGACTTATGAGTATTTTTTGTTAAGTTTAAGCGCATAATCTGGGTAAAACTAAAAAAAGTATTGTTATAGTATAATTATCTCAAGGATACATGTTCATTCGTAATTTATTAAGGTACAGAAATTTTCTTTTTCGGCAAGTGTGGCTTAAACTATAATTCTTAACGCGATAAAAACTATAGCGATATGGGCTACATCTACAATATTGCATGCCACGCCGCGGCGCGCCGGTTAGCCCGGTTAGCCCGGTCAGCCCGGTCAGCCCGGTCAGCCCGGTCAGCCCGGTCAGCCCGGTCAGCCCGGTCAGCCCGGTCAGCCCGGTTAGCCCGGTTAGCAACCGTGTATAGGTCACAGCCTAAAATTTATTAAAACAACAGTTTTTTAGTGTTAATTATAATAAAAAATACCTAAATCAACATCAATTGTTTTACAAATCTATATAATGTACTTAATACTTATATTGATAAGTATTTTTATTCACTACGAGTACCTATTATTGCCAATAGGCATGATGACTATGGTAGAAATACGATAATATGAAGTTTATCTACTAACTAAAGCATGATTAAATATATATTTAGAAATATTTATTAATGTTGATTGATAATGCGTCATTAATTATTTATTCGTTAAAATAAAACTTCAAAACTAAGAAGTCCGTCATGTTCACTCAAACACGCGGTGTCTCACTCACACACGCGTCTATCGCGCGTGAGCGAATGCGACAGCGCGCGGACCGAAACAGGATTATGATCACAAATAGTTACGAGAATAGGGCTGCAGATTGAATTACGTCACGTTCCTTGCGTTATCTATGATTTTGCTATTGGCGTGTTCCATTCTCTGTTAATGTTATATCCAAAACGCTACTTTTTGAGCAACATATTTTCCTTAAAGAAGTTGTTACTTTTGCAAAATAACGGAAATAATAAAACTTTTGATCAGATCGTTTTTACCAATTGAATGCAAATGTAACAAGTTCTGACAGTAAAACAGGAATGTGAACAAAAATAACAAAAATTTCCTTCTTAACACCCGTCTGGAACGCAGTAACAGTCATAACAAGTGACGTCACAATAAGACGCCTGGAGTCGTCCAGTGGCCGTTTTTGGGCTAATTTCGAAACATGTAATTATAATAGCTGTTTGGTTAAAACAATATATATTGCAGAAATATATGTTTTTAGTAATGAATACATAAAGAATGTTATAGAATAGTTTTTCAAAATTATAGTCATCATGTCTATTTATTCTGGCTTATTATTGAAGTAGGGTGGGTTATTTTCAACAATTAAAGTGGGTTTTGAGTATATTGTACTTTTTTGTGGAAATGTTTCCTTTATGTACCTAATAAAATAATATTTTATATTATAATAATATAGTCAATTTAAGCTACCAACTAAACAAGCGTATTATACATTCTATTGCAATAGTATATTATAAACGTTAATTTATTATATTAATAACTAAAATTTATTATAATATTATAACACGGATCACTTCTTGGTAAACAGTAAAATAATATGTCTTGATAATTAAAAATAAAAATATCTTTTAAAATAGAAAGTGAACAAAAAAAAAATATAATTGCAATTTTTGTAAATGTCATGGATTTTAAATAAGTATTTGTAATGAGTAAATAAATCGTACAAATAAATGAACATAAGCAATCATACAGTAACTATACTATACATACGAGTTATAATATTTTTTCTATAACGTCATTATTTTTGTGAACAATTCACTATGCATTACAGCTAGGAACTTGTTAACACTGTAACTTATTAGTATTTATGCACTTAATATTATAATTTACTAATGGCATCGTGTTGAAATATAGTTTAGTAGTATAGTGTTTGTTGTGTTGTAAAACGAAACAAGAAAAACGTCAAATGATTTTGAATGTAAGGTATTTTCATTTTGTGATTATAATATAATAAACTTAGTGGATTGAGAGAGATACTAACTTACAACTGGGCTTACTAATATTATAAATGTGAACTTTCGAACTTTTGTATGTATGGAGATGTGTAGATGTTTGTTACTTTTTCACGCAAAAACTACGGAACGGATTTTGACGAAATTTGGTATGGTAGTAGTTTAGACTCCGGATAATTAACACGTATGCTACTTTTTATCGCAGCAAAATGTACGGTTCCCCGAGATTTCTTTTTGACGCGCAAAAAGAAATCTCGGGGAACCGTACATAGGTCGCCGGCAATATCTAGTGTAAACTAAAAAAAATCAACAGCAAAACTAGACAATCTTTCTGAAGTATATTTAATACTAAGCACATGTAGGTACCACAGGCGAGGCGTGCATACAAGCCGGCTTCCCTTATGAATATCGCTTTAAATCTATTAACTATTATTTAATATATATCTTAATTTTTTAAATACTGAATTGGTTCGTCACATAGGGTTAGCGCAAATTTTGGGTGCATTGAGCGCAAAATATTGTTTTGGTTTAGTACCGTATTCAAAAAATTAATATATCATTACATAAGGGAAGCCGCCTCGCCTGTGGTAGGTAGATATTGCTTTAATGATATCGCACCACTTAATTTACTCTACACAACGTTGAGTATTCTTTATAAAACTTTCCTACCAGAAATAATTAAAATTTATAAAATAAAATTTTTTCAAAAACACATCGTTTAAATCCTATGATTAGGTCGTCTTTTTGCCTTTTGATCACGAAGAAATACACATATCCCATCTACCCGCATTTTACAAAGCGCCATCTATTAGTGACAACAGGTAATTAATTCTCTCACTAGATGGCGCGTTTACACATAACCTATCTTCGTCCTCTCGATTTAATGCAATTTCCACTAACTTATTGTACAACGTACACGCAATTTCTTAACAACGAGTTGGCGTGAATAATAGAATATACCTTAAACAACAAGCCCAGAATCAACATCTTTAATTGACTTAAGGTCAGCGTGTATTTGTGCGATTTTATTCTACTTTCTGGGTTCTATTCATAAGATGTTATTATCATTCAACTAACGTTATCTTTAACTTGAGAAGCGTATTTTGTACTCTTTTCCTTGTAGCACCGAGCTTAACGGTTTTAATTTCGCCACCGTTAAATTTCGACGCTAGCTGAGATCCAATCCACGTACTTGGCCTGTATGGACAAAGGAATAAAACGCATAAATAAATTTTCGTAGGGTCATAGTATTGTCGAATCTAGGTAAATAATTTGCCACGGTGTTGACACGTAACGACCAAAGCACCTTACATATTTTGTCTTTAATCGTATTATGTAATTATTATGCTACATAACATACCGTATTGCCGGGCGCTAGGGCTCAGTATCGCGCGTCGGGCTGCTGGGGCGAGTGCGGGGAGCGCGGCGCGCGAGGCACGCCCGCCAGCCGCTCGCACACCGCCTCCAGCTGCGCGTCCAGCATCAGAGATGCGATCTGCTCGTCCGTCAACATCTCAACACTGGAAACAGAAGACGATTGTTAGGTTTCAGTTTAACTTGAGTTTTCTAACTCCAGAAAAAATCCTCGATCGACTTGTAGATACATTTTCTTATTAAATAGATTTATGGGTCTTTTGCTTGAAAAATAAATGTGACTTGATTTAATATACTGATCCCTAGGGCTTGGGTGCCCCACACACATGGTGTGTAGGTGTGTAGTGTGTGCACCCAAACACACATATATATATATAAGTACATACACTCATACACATTATTCGAGTTATATTTTAGTTTTAATCTGTGGATCGGTGTTTGTGTCACTGTAGAATATAGATACTATGTTATATTATGTAAGCACTAGTTTTCAAGTTTAATTGTGAACACTGTTGTCCCTAATAAAGGAAAAAAATAACCAGCAATTTTATAGACTAACCTGGCGCGGCTGTCGTTGTCGGAGGCACGCTCATCGCTGGCGGAGGAGGCGGCGCGGGCGGGCGAGCGGCGCGCGCGCGGCGTGCGCGGCGCAGACCCCGTGCCCGAACCGCGCCGCTCGCCGAACAGCGACAGACCTGCAACGATATGATACAGAATAGATAACAAATCTTACGCTATCTGTTACAATACTTTTGTGTTACATCATCATAATCATCATCAGCCTACCGCCGTCCACTGCTGAACGTAGGCCTCCAATGAACGACATCCATCCCGATCCTGGGCTACCCTCATCTATCCGCTGCCAGCAACCTTCTTCAAATCGTCGGTCCATCATGCCGCAGGTCGTCCTACGCTACGTTTGCCTAAGCGTTGTCACAACACACACGTGTAACGCTAGGACCACGCTTTGTGTTACACTTAGATTCAACTCTGCTGTTGACAGTAAAGAAGTAGATGGAAATTTTGCAGCCAACGCCTACGTCATATAACTCTTATAAAAAAATAAATTTAAAAAATCTTCCTTCAATCTTTTCAGTGGTTTGAGCTGTACGTCGATGATCAGTCAGTAATGCCAACAAATGCCACCCACCCTGGAACATCTCCTTGACCTTCTCGCCGGTGTCGTGCAGCAGCGCGTCGAGGCTCTGCCGGCGGCCGCGCTCGAGCTCGAGCTCGGCCCGCAGAGCCGCGCCCCGGTCGCCGCCCGCGCCCGCCGGCGCCGGCCGGATGATGCGGCGCGGCGACGCGGCGGACACGCGCGACTCCAGCGGGCTGGGCGGCGAGTCCTGCTCCGGCGACGAGCGCGGCCGCAGCGAGCACTTCTCGAAGCTTATCTGGAAAGTTTTCTTGTTAAGCATATGAATTTTAAATGTGCGTGAGCCATGCTTCGGCACGAAAGGGTCGGCTCGACCGGATAAATATTACGGTCAGAATAACGCTTGCGTTACACCAAGAGAATGAGGTCGAGGCCCAATGGGGGTTGGGGATTTTGAGGATCAGGAACGCAAGTGCCCAACACCATGTCAGATGTAATCGCTCGTAGGCGATGCGCAGAGAGGTTATAACATACCATTTTACTGTTATTGTGGATGTTTGTGGACAGCAGTATTTATTTACCACACGCATTTGTTCACCGCCAGTGCGCTGAGTGCGAGCTTTCGTGACTACTCGCCGCCGTGAAGAAGTTAGCTAAAATTTGTATGGCATGGAATTAGTTACCATTGTTATCCACTAGGGGCGTTGTTTCGATGCAATGCGATGATACAAATTGTAGTTAACTTCTTCACGGCGAGCAGTGACAAAAACTCGCACTCAGCCCACGGGAGGCAGGCCTACCTCCTCGGGGCTGGAGTAGTCCAGGTCGATCTCGGTCCAGGTGTCGGGTTCGGGGGGGTCGGGGCGGTCGGCGCGCCGCAGCCACTCGCGCACGTTGTCGTCGGTGGTGTGCGAGCACAGCTCCTCCAGCGTCTCGCTGGCGTTGGACTCGCTCGCCGTGTCCGTTATCGTCGACCGGTCTATGTCTGACCAGGTTTAACGGTTGTTAGGTGTTTCACTACTACGTATGTGTTTAGTGTGTTTGTGTCGTCCCATCATTGTCGGAAGTTATTTCGAGGTGTTTTCATCAGTAGAAATTAACAAACAAAAATACATATGTTTATATCAACTTTATTTATTAATCTTAAGTTTTTAATTTATGATATCGCTAGAATACGTTTTCCTAAGCCAAGTACTAAAGGAAATACTTCTTTAATGTATGAAATTAAAAATGAGTCAAGTAGCCTATTACTGATATTTTAACCGAGGGTTAACTTTAACCGAGATCTGCGCAAGTGGGCCTTAACGGTTAAAGCCTGAGCCCCGATTTCATCAAACTTTATTAAACGCGTTTATCGCTTAACTCGCATTTGTTCTCTCTCTCTCATTCAATGTTAGAACGGGACAGACAGATCTTAAACCAAAACCCAGCGCAAACGTTGTTTCTTATTAGTGAAATTGGAGCTGTACCGCCAATAAACTGCTCCTGGATGTTATTTTTTGTGCTAATAATTAAAAAAAAAAATAGGCAAACAACTAAAATATATTCGCG
Source organism: Phengaris alcon alcon (assembly GCA_037179445.1). Taxonomy (NCBI): domain Eukaryota; kingdom Metazoa; phylum Arthropoda; class Insecta; order Lepidoptera; family Lycaenidae; genus Phengaris; species Phengaris alcon. The sequence continues at coordinate 739,361 of JAYRCH010000125.1, forward strand.
TTAAGATTTCATCAGTGAAAGTGGCTTACTCCAAAGTTGGTGAATGTGGACACGCCCTAAGCGCTATTGATCAATTTTGACATTTGGGCCAATGACTCACTGCATTCCAAAAGCGAATATAGCATGTTACTATACTAGAATATTCAATACCTATTACTATAGTATCTTACTATAGTTTATGAGGATGGATGGATGGATGGATGTTTGCTACTCTTTCACGCAAAACCTACTGAACGGATTACGATGAAATTTGGTATGTATGAAATGTGGTAGTAGTTTAGGCTCTGGATTAAAACATAGGCAACTTTTTTTCCCGAAAAAGTACAGTTATGCCATGGGATACCCGATACTTTATTTACACGGGCGGTGCCACGGGAAACAGCTAGTTGTATAATATTACAGCCTCACCATTATGCCTGGCGGACTGCCTGCGGGAGCGGTGCTTGTGTATCTCGTCGGAGATCCTCTCCAGGTTTCGCAGCGCCTGCGAGTATTTGTGCTTGGCCTCCGCCACCTGCTCCTCCAGCGTCTGTATCCTCGCCTTCTGCGCTTCTAGAGCAGAATTGATGCGGGCCTTCTCCTCGAAGTACGGTCTGAAAATATACGGCTCGGTGGACCACCTTTTTTTTATAACCTTTATATACCACCAACGGACAACGACCTTGACATACAAACATACAAACACACCACCACACCACCACAAGAGTACAATTTACATACACGAATTGAGAAAACTGTATTTCATGGAACTTTGCAAAAATAGCTTTATGATTTACATCATAAGAAAATGTAAACGATAAGTATGTAAGTAACAAAGACATAAAAAAATATATTTTGTAACTTAACTAAATTGTTAAGACTTAAACTTAACACTGCGACTAAACGCAACGCTACGCGGCGCTGCATTTCTAAGATAGCTATTGAAAATTGAACTTTATTTACTAGACAAAGAAATACTTGTTTCATATGACATCATTGATATACTGCACATGCGCTGTGCAGCGCGGTGTACCTTGACATTCGAACTCTTACAATGAAACGTATATCTTCTTGTGTAGTGAATAAAGTTCAATTTTAAATCGCTATCTTAAAAATGCAGCGTCATGTCACGTATCGTTTCGTTTCGGTGAAAATTGACCAATTATAATTAAATGGACTAAGGGCCTGTTTTGCAATCTTCAAATAAATGTTGGATAGGTTATTCGGAAATTTTATCGCTGCTTAATACAGCGACAGAGACAAAACATACAAATAAGCTATCTGACACTTATCACTAGATTGTAAAACAGGTAGTAAAAGTCACATTTTAAACAAAATTATATACAAAAGTAACATGCAAGAATTAGAGTAAATGCATAGTGTAAGCATGCAAAAAGAAATGAAAGCGTAAGTAAATAAAAAGTGTACCAAACGTACAATTGGCCTGCGGGCGGCGGCGTGCGGCGGCGTGCGGCGGCGTGCGGCGGACAGATACTACTGTGTGTGCAACTAGCGAGCAGACAGAAACTAGATTAGCATCTGAATATCGCAGCCTAGTGTCTCTAGTAAGCTAGAAGTGAACGAGGTGGTATTTCCAACAATCATTACTATTGAAGAAACTATGGCATATTTTAAAGGTAAAAAGAATAAAATCAATACAATTTTGTAGCGGGGAAGAATATTGAAAAAGTTGACACACACTAACATACTCGCGTCAAAAGTGTATCATTGAATATCGCAAATACCACTCATTTGATTTACTACAGAAACTAGTCTACTCAAGAAAACAAACTAAATAATCTTTGCCTAATTTAAATTTAAAAGACAAACATTATTATTAGACGAAAGATATTAAAACCGGCCAAGTGCGAGTTGGCCTCGCGCACGAAGGGTTCCGTTCATAACGCCAAAAAAAAAACATTTGTTGTATGAGAGCTCCCTTAAATATTTATTTTGTTCTGTTTTTTTTAGTATTTGTTGTTGTAGCGGCAACAGAAATACATCATCTGTGAAAATTTCAACTGTCTTTTATCACGGTTCCTCAGATACAACCCGGTGACAGACGTGCCGAATGGGGTCCCGTTTCACCCTTTGGGCTAACTAAATATAGCAAACATATAACTTCATAAGCTTCGTTTCAAAGAGAAAAAAAAAAACATTATTCTCATCACAAAGAGTTTGAGCTAAGTAAGAGCTTGTAATGTTTATGAAAAACATTGCATTGCAACTAGTGTATCCTGGATAGTGCGCACAGTGCACCTGCTGCGTCGACAATCGGAGACAGCCCGTTATCTCCCCCGCATCATCATATCTTTTATATATTCAATAGCGATTGGATGACGCAAACGCTTTAACCAATTAAAAGCGCCATTGAATAGATAAACTACCGACAAAATACCTCAGAAACCGGAACCGGCCATAGGAGACCTTGTGATTCACTTCGCTTAGTAGATTTATGTTTGTTATTTTTGTATTATCAGTCAAAGCTTTAGCAAGTTACGAACAGTGGGAGCGTAGGGCATTTTTATGTGTTTGTTTTGTGAAAACTTTGAAAAAAAATTTTAGTTTATTTAGAAAAAAATAAAAACTATTTACTATTAGCATTAGGGGCTTGTACACAAAACCGCGATGCGAAATCGTAACGCAACAATCTCTTACGCTGCGTTGCGATTTTCGAAGACTTTAAACCATACAAGATATTATATAAACTAAGTAGCGATGTATATCGTAACAAGAGTTGGATACTTCGGATATTAGCAAGAAAATACAGGTAAATCAGGTATATAAGGTTTGGGATCAAAACTATCGGCGTCGCAGTTTTCTGCGTTGCGATTTCGCATCGCGGTTTTGTGTACAATCCCAAAATTTTAGAAGCTACTTAACCATACTACACACCTGGACTTGGCGATGTGCCGCTTGAGCGAGTTCTGCAGCTGCTGCACGAGCGTGGCGGCCGCGCGGTGCGTCGCCGCCTTGCCGCGCTGCGTCACCGTCGCCGCCGCGCGGTCTGCCTCCGCCTTTATATCATAAACATTTGACTGTAGTGCAAATAAGGACCGGTTAATTTAATGTCGAAGAATATTGCCTATTTATTACCAAGTCTATTTTCACGGCAGTGACAGATGATGTATAAGAGACGAAGTTTCCCGAAATACATTACGGACGAAAACGAAAAAGCGTGCCTTGGTTACCGCACCGACCTATCAGGAATTGGTTGTATACTTGTATCATTAAGTTCAATTACTAGGATTATTAACGCACGCGGACGTTATTGTTACGCGCAATTGAGCACGAGCAATTAGTAAGCGTTTATATGTTAATTCTTTTCATGCGTTCAAATGAACTGTAAACTCGATAATATATTTGGTCAACGCTGAGCGTGTTACCTGGTTGACGCGGTGCGTGATACCTGGTTGCCGCGGAGCGTGTTACCAGTATGCCAATTCTTGTAATTAAAAAAATGTTCAATTCGCAGTATCGCTTCTGTATCAGTAGTCGTATTCGCACACGCATGAAATCGTGCGAGAGCGAGACAAAATATAGAAACTGACACTGGAATCATACGGCGAATTGAACATTTTTAATTACGATAATTAGCATTCTGATTGTCGCTGCGTGTTACCTGGTTGACGCAGTGCGTGTGATCTAGTTGCCGCTGTGTGTTACCTGGTTGACGCAGTGCGTGTAATCTAGTTGCCGCTGTGTGTTACCTGGTTGACGCAGTGCGTGTGATCTAGTTGCCGCTGTGTGTTACCTGGTTGACGCAGTGCGTGTGATCTAGTTGCCGCTGTGTGTTACCTGGTTGACGCAGTGCGTGTGATCTAGTTGCCGCTGTGTTACCTGGTTGACGCGGTGCGTGTGATCTAGTTGCCGCTGTGTGTTACCTGGTTGACGCAGTGCGTGTAATCTAGTTGCCGCTGTGTGTTACCTGGTTGACACAGTGCGTGTAATCTAGTTGCCGCTGTGTGTTACCTGGTTGACGCAGTGCGTGTGATCTAGTTGCCGCTGTGTGTTACCTGGTTGACGCAGTGCGTGTAATCTAGTTGCCGCTGTGTGTTACCTGGTTGACGCAGTGCGTGTGATCTAGTTGCCGCTGTGTGTTACCTGGTTGACGCAGTGCGTGTAATCTAGTTGCCGCTGTGTGTTACCTGGTTGACGCAGTGCGTGTGATCTAGTTGCCGCTGTGTGTTACCTGGTTGACGCAGTGCGTGTGATCTAGTTGCCGCTGTGTGTTACCTGGTTGACGCGGTGCGTGGCATGGTTGAGCATCTCCTGCCAGGCGGGGTCGAGCGTGAGGCCGGTGGCGCCGTCCGCCAGCCGCGCCAGGCCCTGCTCGGCCAGGTACACCATCTCGCGCGCGGCCGCGTGCGCGCTGTTCGCCTTGTCGTACGCGAGGTTCGCCGCGTGGAGCTCTTGGGACGTCTGTGATTAAGTTGTTTAATAGAGTGATGTGTTATCACTGTTGAGTGTTGACGTGCTTAGTTGTAGCACGACAGACTTTTGAGATTTGAGTTTATATCCCTTATAAATTATTTAGAAATCAGTATTTGGCGCCCCTTACTGAGTAACGAATAATATTCTTTGTAAAAAACGGTGACAATTACCGTTCTCTAGCAAACCATGCTATATGTTTACATACAATATGTTCAATCACCGCGTTATGACGGCAACGCTATTCTAGGAAAACAAAGCGTCACACGTACAGTTCGGACCCCGTGTAATAGCGCGCGCCGCGCCGTTCCAAACCGCGCTCCGAGACGAACTTGTAAACGCGCGGTGCCGACAGTCCATTCTGGCATGTCGATGACAGTGCATATTCCACAGTTTTAATCGGGCGATATGACGTAATTTTACGTATTTTTGTAACGCCGGTCCAATCCGTGACCGAATTTGACGTCGTAATTAGCACGACAATTCGATCCGTAGTTCACACCGCACATGTCTCTCCACGGTTTCAAACACAGTCCGATCCGCGGTCAGAGCTGTACGTGGGACGGGCTCTATTGAATTAATATTCCTGATATTACTGTTGTAGTTTCGAAATCATTGGCGTAGAATAAATTGTCTCTTACAATATTAGCTCTGAATCTGGCTTCATAGTATGGCCGCGCCTTGTGCACGCTGGTACCGAGCTTCTTCGTGAGCTGCTGTATCCTGATGTGGCCCTCGGCCAGCAGGCGGCGGAAGGCAAGTCGAGCCTCATCCAACTCAACTTCAAGTCGGTTTATCTCATCTGTAGCTGTGTTCAAGCGCTCCAACTCGATCTGTTTAGAGACAATTTAAATAATAATAATATCTATATACCACTATTATAGTATTGGACCAGAACAGGGGAAGTATATTTAATACTTTATACAATAATATTATAAAGAGGAAAGATTTGTATTTTTGTTCCCGATTCACTTGGAAACTACTGAACCAATTTAAAAAATCCCACCATAAGAATGCTACATTATTCCCATTGCATTTAGGCTACTATTAATAGAAAAAAAATGGGATACCTACTAAAACCTCAATAATATGACCTTCTCACTACAATCTACACCTACTACATACACCAACCATCAACAAATCTTAGGCATCACCGTCTAAGACTTTAAATTTAATTCATAGTTTCATTTTTAAATTCAGTTTGCAGATTTGAGAATGACCAGAAAGCTGTATTAGCCAATTTGCGTAATTAGTCTCGGCGTCAGGCGTGGCTTCGTTTCGAAAGCGCGGGTACGTGATTTATTCGCAAATTTATAGATTTTTGTATAGTCTGGCTTTAGCAGTCTGAACAATGAATGAATGAACAGGTGAAACCTAATAAAAACCGCCGTTACGTCGTGGGAGCCTGCGTCTGTACGGTGCATGTGATACGGAGGTCGGCGGCAACCGGCGGGCGGCGGCGGGCGGGTTCACCGGCCTATTACCACGCGACGCGAAACGGGTGATTCAAGTATACTTTATCGTGGTTACCATGCCAATACCATGGCTACCAATTATTGCTAGCTAGCTGTATCCGATACTTCGGATAAATTATCAAAGGTAAGGAATCCGAAACCGCGATAAAGTTCGCTAAAATAAAAATAAAATAGGAATGAATGGATGTGAATGAATGAAATGAATAAAATGAAAAGGAAAAAAAGGAATATGAGTAACTAGATGTGGACCGCGGGCTCCGCCCGCGTAAATACAGTATCCCACGGAGCACTGTACTTTTTGGGAAAAAGTATCCTAATATGTTTTAATACAGAGCTTAAACTACTACCACACGAAATTTCATCGATATCCAGTGTTCAGTAGTTTCTGTGTGAAAGAGTAAGAAACATCCATCCATCCATCCATCCTCACAAACTTTCACATTTATAATAGTATAGTAGGACTTACAGAAAGTCACCGCGCGCTGTGCTAGCGACTTTTGTAGCTTTAGGAACATCTTGAGGTCATTATTTCCTTTCCCAATGACATGCGAAACGCGTCAGAGGGTAATGGGAATACAATGTACTTATACTGCAGTGAACATTTTAATTTTAAAAGTTTGAGAATAACGCCAATGAACATATTAATGTAAAACCTACACGTCCGGTTTAATTTAAGTAAGCCCACAACCATTTGAAAAAAAAAAGGAAAATCATCCGATAAAATTACCTAATAAACATAGATACATGTTTTCTGTTTACTATCTGAGTCTGAGCTCGCTGTGGCAAATTAAGTCTAAATGTAAAATGATTCGATAATCTTTAGATGAACATATTAAATAAATTACAAAATAGATAGTCCTTACATAATTAAGTTTATATTCCTGTACATGTTTTACTTCATAAACTTGGCATGATCTCACCCGTTATAAAATTATCTATATGTGAATTGTGATATCTAACACCCACATATCAAAAATTTAAACTTTTTAACACAAAAACAATTTTTACGGAATATTGATTTACCTGCACTCGAGGATCTAGCGTTTCTGAGCATTCCGCTGTACTATCGTTCATTGTTTTTCTTTAATATAATGCATTGTATTCAATTTACATACATAAATATTTAAATATAACAAGTTTTATGTAATTAAATATTATATCGCCATCCCTCTAAAAAGCTAAATTATTGACAAAAAATTAAAAACACAATAGCCATCCTTCACCTTCTCGCCTTTTGACATTGACGTTTTGTCGAACGTCTGTTGTCAACTGTCAATGCCTTAAAATTGTTTTTTTTTTTAATCTATGCTGCAGCCCTCGTTCCCACAATGACAATTTTCATATTACTTCGTCGTTTGGTACGAGACTTGCCTGCATTGGATCTGCGTGCTATGTGTTAGTTTTTCTTTTCGCATCCGATAGTGAGGGCGTTTGGCGTTTACTAGGAATTTGTACAGCGCCACCTAGTTGCAAACGCGACGCCTAGGTCAAATCACATACAAATTCCTAGTAAACGCCAAACGCGCTCACCACCGAATGCGAAAAGAAAAACTCACACTTAGAACTCTGTAGAGACTAAACGACGCGTATCTGCGTATGGTGTGACCAAGGGCCACCATCCGTGCTTTAAAAACACATTTGAATACTATTAAAATTCATAAAGTCAATAAAAAGTTGAATATTATGCACCATTATAGAAGCCGAGTCGAGGCTCTCCGGCCTCCACCGGTAAGTTTAATCCTAAGATAAAGTATCTCTTAATCTTGGGTTTAATCTAACCACAAATAAAGATAGGCCTTTTCATCCGTTTTGAATGATTTATACAGTATTCTCCAAGCGAAGTAACCACTCTTGAAATACTGTAGTGCCTGGACCAGATGGCTTTTTTTAAAATGTCGTATGGTTGCCGAACATAAAGCATCCAACCAAACGGAGACAAAATGACAGCTAATTTCTATGCGAAAAAGTCTGCCACTTTCTGCGGGTGGGACGAGGAACGCACACAAATACTGATTGTACTAATGCATTTTAACCACGTCGTTACGCATGCATACGAAAATATTGTCAAACACAAACTATACGTACACATGTACAACACACAAAGGAAATAGCCTGTCAGTGTACGACAAAAGATATTTTTATTCAAGTTACGCTAGTGCTTAACACTATCGATATTTAAATATCGATGAGTTCGGCGAATAATAATACCACTATATCGGTACATTCCACGGTGAACAAAATAGTACGAAATGTGATAAATATAAAAAATTAAATAGAGATAATAAATATATTCATTTAAGTGATTTTTTCGCAATTGTTTAAATAAATTGATTCATTTTATTTAATTAAAATTGATTTAAAAGATGCTATATGTGATTTAATATGTCTTTTATAGCCATATTGATTTTATGGATAAATAATTGTTGATTTATAGCATGTAGATATACCATGAAATAGAGATTTACTTACATTGAAGTTATTTTCACAAATATACAATCAACTTTTAGCTGTAAATGATTTAGGATATCTTTTTGCGAGTTTCAACTTCCAACCAAACTTTCCTCATTTCGATATCTTCCGGCACTATAATGAACAACTTTTCTGGAGTTCTATTGCCATTATTTTTACAATTTTATATACCACACACGAATAAAACTCATTCTTGCCACAATGTAGGTACCAATTACTATTTCGAAAAATTTATGACTTTAGAGCATAAAAACTGACTTCCAAAGTAAAAATGCACAAAAAAGTATGAAATAAAACTTATTATTTGAATAACTAGCTTTTTCCCGCGGCTCTGCCCGCGTAATTGTAGTATCGGGTATCCTATGGGAATACTGTACTTTTTCGGAATAAAAAGAAACCTATGTTTTAATTTCATTGAAATCCGTTTAGTAGTTTTTCCGTGAAAGAATAACAAACATCTATCTATCCTCACAAACCTTCACATTTATAATAGTAGTAGGATTCCCCTTTTAAATTCGACTAAAATTTTAACCAATTCATAGTAGCTCTCCATCTACTTCAAAACTGTGTTTTGAAGTAGATGGAGAAAACATCGCTTGCTATACAGTTTGTTTGAACTATCACAGACGGCTAAGATACTACACATTTTCATATTACGTACTATAATATGAAATAAATATCCAGGTATCTTAAGATAAAAAATTATATTAACTTCGACGTCTGTGACGTCATTTAGTCTGCAGAAAAATTTAAATAAGTTAAACTGAAAAACTTCGTAAAATCTTTATTTAAAATGTATTTAAAAAAGATTTTGGAAACAAGATTTTCTTTTGAGACAAATAAATTAAACAGATTTTTGTTTTACTACAATATTTAATTTACAATTTCGTAGTATACTTAGTATGCTATAGTAAAGTAAATTCAAATACGGATTAAAATATATCCTCTTGTTATTCGCTTGTACTATAAAACATGAAGCTTCAAAATGCTGTGAGTAAATTATTGTTCTCGTACATTTAGTCCACGAAACATGATTTGCACAACCTTGAATCCAGACATCCCGAATCATTGTATCTGAAAAATTAATAGTCAGAATAACATACTGATAGAGTCGATATCGATAATTTTTGTGCCGTCACATCCCTCATTTTGTTCTGCAGTGTGGCTGGTTTATAAATTAAAAATGCATAATTTCAGGATAAGTTAATCCGCACATATTTTATTATAATAAAGATTGTCGAATTTAAACAATCGTTTGATAATATAATTTTTAATGTGTTTAGTGACAATATTATGAAGAAAAACAAAATTGCAAATATTATACTAATTAATTAGTTTTGTTTCATCATTTTGAAACAGTAATAACAAGAAAGAATATTAAATAGAAGTTTTTATAAATGACTATTTTTAAATATTACAAGTTAGGATCTTGTACGATTCAGTGGCAAGACTAATTGACCGAGAATTTGTTTTAGTTTTTTACTTATTTATTGCATTATTTGTTAATTTTTAGACAAAATAATACTTACAGATGGAAAGTAACGTTGTCTTTTTGTTTATCAAAAGTTTCCGATGTCTTTTTACAGTAAACAAAAATACAGCAATTCATCATTTTTAGCTCCGGTTCGTGCCGCTTCACTGTGATTTGCCGAATACGTCAATAACGCGCGGCAACTAATTTTATATAACCGGTATGCCCGGCGGTCTCGTACCTTTTAGAAAAAGTCAATTCTTGGCTTTATCTGCTCCGTGGAGTAAAGTAACTTCATATACGAATTAATAAAAAACCAACGGACATAAGATAATCATATAATCAGTTTTTCAATAGAGACAGTCAAAACAAAAAACCGTGACAGATATCAAAATCAATATATAAAACATCTTCTAAAAACAGAACGCAGGTCACAACATCTAACACTGAAGAGGTTTTACCTCAATACCTTCTCTAGATGTGCTGACCTAGGCAGTTCACCAGATGTTTAAACCGAGGCCTAGCAAGCGGCTTCGTGAAAATATCTGCCAGCTGTAGCTCAGTGCTGATCCTCTTCACAATGATACTTCCATTCGCCACTAGCTCACGTACAAAGAAATGACGAATACGTATGTGCTTTGTTCTTCGATGAAACTCAGGATTTTCAGCTAAACGTACAGCTGCCTCGTTATCTACATATAGCACAGGTAGACCTTCTGTCTTTATCAATCCACCAATAAGACGAGTTAGCCAAATGCTTTCTCTTCCAGCTTCACTGGCAGCGACTATCTCGGCTTCCGTTGTTGAAATAGCAACGCTTTGTTGTCTCTGGCTAAGCCATGATAGCGCTCCACCAGCATATAGACATAATACCCCAGAAGTTGATCTTCCTGTCGCAATATCTCCGCCGTGGTCGGCGTCACTATAATATTCTATGTTACCCCTTTTATAATTCCTTTTATATAGGATTCCCATATTAGGAGCATGCTGCAGATAGCGTAGAATGCGCTTCAACCTCACGCAGTCTGCTCGAGTAGGATTTTCTAGTTTTCTGGACACCACACTCACAGCGTACGCGATATCAGGTCTAGTGCCAACCATCAGATATGCGAGTGCACCAACCACTTGTCTGTAGTTTCTGAGAAAAAAGTCTTCATCCTTCTCTGGTTTCTGAACTACTTCTTCTTTTACAATAGGAATGGTCACAGGTCTGCACTCTTGCATTCCAAACCGTTTTTAAAATTTTCTTGACATAGGCTGTCGTCTGGTGAATTTTTACATCACCACCTTCTCTGGTTTCTACCTCTATTCCCAAAAAATAAGAGATTGGTTTCGTAGTAATTTTGAACCTCGCTTTTAGTTTTCAAGGAACTCTTCAATTACTCCTTCACTTGAACCAGCGATCAGCCCATCATCGACATAGAGAGCCACTATCAGCTTTCCATTTACATAATCTCTCTTGAAAAGGCATGGATCTGCCTCACTGACTACAAAGCCAATTTCCTTGAAGAAATCAAGAATAGTCCTATTCCAGCAACGAGGAGCTTGCTTTAGACCGTATAGACTTTTCTTTAGCAGGCAAACTCGACCCGTCCCGTCGTCATACCCTTCTGGCTGCTTCATATATATCTCTTCGTCAGATAGAGATCCATATAGGAAAGCTGTTGAGACATCGAACTGACTTAACTTCATGCCCTCACTAGCTGCAATACTCAAAACAGCTCGGACTGTTGCCATCTTGGCTACAGGGCTAAAAGTCTGGTCATAGTCTTCTCCCTTTCTTTGTCGAAAACCTTGAACCACTAGTCTAGCTTTGTACTTGCTGACTGTACCATCAGGGTTTTGCTTTACCTTATATACCCATTTGCATGGAATAGCTTTCCGGTTCTTGGGTAGTTTGTTTAGAATCCATGTTTTATTCTCTTTCAGGGATTCAATCTCGCTTTCCATAGATTTATTCCACAACTCCTTATCAGGGCAGGCTATTGCTTCCTTGTAAGTGTTAGGCTCTACATAGGAATCTATGCCGACATATGATACATAATCATTGAATTTACCCGGGCGTCTGAGGAGAGAGCGGTCTCTTAAGCGCATCTCGTGTCTTGCTAACTGCTCAATGATCTCGCCTTCATTATCTCTTTCCTCCTCATTCTCTCCCTCTAACTCAATAGATTCGTATTGTTCTGGCAACTCAGGCAATGTATCTCCAAACTCTACCTCATCACTGGCAACAGGGGCTTCAACAGCGTCTTGGAATTCTTCCAGTGCTATGTCGCTGTGCCTCTCAACCAGTACGTCCTCGTTCACTTCAGTGCCAGAGGTAGGTCTAACTTCCAACTCAGTCACATCTTTCCCTACTTCCGAATCTTCGACATCAATCTTTGATTCTATGGGTCTTTCGTCGAATGTGACGTCTCGAGACCTTACCAGAGAGTTTGATACCTTGTTCCATAGTCTGTACCCATCGTCATTGTCATAGCCAATAAGTATGCACTTTTGTGCCTTCTTCTGCATTTTCCTCCTTTTTTGTTTGGGAATATGCACGTAGCACGTAGAGCCGACAATCCTCAAATGTTTTATTTGTGGTTTCTTCCCAAACCACAGCTCGAAAGGAGACTTATCTTCCACAGAGGTTGGTCCTGTTCTATTCAAAATATAAACCGCAGTATTTACCAACTCTGCCCATAAAACTTGAGGAAGTTCTCCGTGTGCATACATTATTGCTCTAACCATTTCCACGATTCTACGGTTTTCCCTTTCGCTATTACCATTCTGTTCAGGCGTGTAGGGCATAACCAGGCGTTGGTGTATTCCGTTCTTGTCCAATTCTTTGCGTACTTTTTCGTTATCGAATTCACCTCCGTTGTCGCTCAGAAATTCCTTAATTCGGTGACCTGCTGCCTTCGCATGTGCCAACATCAGACGTAGAGACTCGGGTACTTCCGATTTATTTTTCATAATGTACACGTAACGGTACTTGGAGAATTCATCGTTAAATAGGACGAAATACCGAGACTTCGAATAACTTGGTGGGAAAGGACCACAGATATCAGAGTGAATGCGTTCTCCTGGACTCACAGCCTTTTCTCGGACACCAAATTTCTTCCTGTGTGTCTTTTCCAAAAATGCATCCTTCGCATAGACTCCCACTGTCCTTTGACTTCACATCAAATTCTCGTTCAATGACTCGCTTCACGTGGCGTTTGTCTTGATGACCCATGCGCTCATGGTAAAGCTGTAACGTGTCAACTGCATTCACCATCACGCTTTTCTTGGGTTGAATCGGTTTACAGTTCAGCTTGTACAAACCCCCATGTTTTTGTCTGTTTCCGGTCACACACAATTCACCTTTGATGCTGAATGAACAGGTTGTGCCTTGTGACTCAAACAAACTTTCCGTGTTGATATCATGTGCTGAGAGCACCGAAAAAAGATTCTTTGTGACTTTCGGAACATGCCACACATCATTCATTAAGAATGTTCTTCTCTTTGTCTTCATAAGAATCGAACCCTTTCCTAACGCATCTATCACTTTCCCATCAGCAGTGGTTACCATGTGTGGTTCTTGGAAGCGCTCGAAATCCTGGAACCAGTCACTTCTCATTGTAACGTGGTGTGTGGCTCCGTTATCAACATACCACTCATCCCGATCCGTTTTACAATCTGTTACGTTTACTAGCACAGCCAACATGTTGGCTTTTCCATGTAGTTCCTTCTTGAAGTGCCCAACTTCCCCACATCCATGACATTTAAATGCTTTCGTTCTCTTCTTAAAAATCTTTTTCATACTGTTTACCACCAGTGCTTCACCAGAGGATCTTGACACGCTTCCAGTATCTTCTTTGGAGGTTGTCGTCAAGGCTCTTTCATGGGCACAAAGCTGACTGGTCAGATACTCTATGGTTCTATCCTTCTTTGACATCATTATCCAACTCGATTTAAACGAAAAATATTCTTCCGGCAATGTATCCAAAATCTTGCCGATCAGAAGTATTTCAGGCAGCTCCTTTCCTTCACCCGCTTTTAATAACTCTTGATTTAGATTGTGCCATAAATTCTTCGCTTTGGACATATGAGTTGCAATGTCATCTGAGATGTCCATCTTCAATTTAAACAGACTCATACAGGCATGATACAGGCGGTCATCGTTCACGCCGTCATATAGCCGATGCAGTTCATCCCAGACATCACTTGGACTTGAAAAACTTATCAACTTATCTAATGCTTCATCGGTAATATTGTTCGTAATCAATAAAAGAGCCGTACTTTCTAGTTTCAAGTACTCTCCTAAATTCTTGTTGTATACAGCCATTGCCACTGCAGCAGTAGCATCGCCACTGTTCACTACTGGCTTCTCTGGCTTACTCATTTTACGGTTTACAATATCGATAAGCCCGTCCATACCTCTCAGTAGTGCAGTCATCCTATATCGCCACCGCACCCAGTTGGTGCCATCCAACTTTGAGATTTGAATTTTACTAAGTTCCATAATGAATTTGATTTATTTACTTCGTACGTTCTGGGCCCATAACTTTTTAGAAAAATTAAACCTTGGCTTTATCTGCTCCGTGGAGTAAAGTAACTTCATATACGAATTAATAAAAAACCAACGGACATAAGATAATCATATAATCAGTTTTTCAATAGAGACAGTCAAAACAAAAAAAACCGTGACAGATATCAAAATCAATATATAAAACATCTTCTAAAAACAGAACGCAGGTCACAACATCTAACACTGAAGAGGTTTTACCTCAATAGTACCCTTGGCAGCGGGGAACACCTGACAATAGCTACTCCGGTTGGATTAATGCTCTAAGTTGCCCAAGCACTCTCACTTATTCCTACATGTAGATGTAGAATAACCTACATTGTGGCAAGAATAAGTTTTATTCGTGTGTAAATTAATGGCAATAGAACTCCAGAAAAGTTGTTCTATGTAGTGCCGGAAGATATAAAATGAGGAAAGTTTGGTTGGAAGTTGAAACTCGCAAAAAGATATCCTAAATCATTTACAACTAAAACTTGATTGTATATTTGTGAAAATCACTTCAATGTAATTAAATCTCTATTTCATGGTACATCTACATGAGATATATATCAATACAACAATTTATCAATAAAATATAATTTAAAAGCCATATTAAATAACATATTGCATCTTTTAAATAAATTTTAATTTAATAAAATCAATCAATTTATTTAAACAATTACGAAAAAAATGAGTTGAAAAATTATGTTTATTTCTGTATATTTTTTTATATTCATCACATTACGTACTAATTTGTTCGCCATGGAAAGTACCCTATTATTATTCGCAGAACTCATCGATATTTAAATATCGATAGTGTGAAGCACTAGCGTTAGTTGAATAAAAATGACATTTTCGTCGTCGAGTGAGATCAGTGGCCAGTACGACAAATCGCCAATTTCATATGCAAGGACCTAACTTTTTTTGACTTTGATGAATTGAATTTGTTTGTTTTACTTTGAAATACGAACCTGACGTCTGTATGGATGAAACTCTAATGGCCGATTTCTTCATGAGAGAGATAAACTAGAGTTTGTTATTCGGCAGATATACTTATTCCAGGGTTAAAATTTCGATGGTTGTCTTCAACAGACCGACGGGTTAGCTATCCTATGGTCATGTATGTGTGACTGTGAGCTATATACCTACTCTAGGGGTCCTCTAGACCCAAATTTAATGTTACATACATTTAAAGTACCTAGGTAGGTAGTAAATATTTTTTACTTAGAAAATATTTACTACCTACTTCTCCCTTCTAATAAAAGTTTGTTACTTATTATTTGTTTACGCTAAATTATCGTTTTTTATTTAAAAAAAAAATCCCTTTTTTTATTTATTTTTTCCGACAAATTTTCATGGGAGATCGAAAAAAAAATAGTCGATTTTTTGGGCCACCCTTATATATATATTCACCTATATTTGTTTAAACAAACAAAATTTTCACAAGTGGGAAGGAAATATTATACATATTTGACATTTGAAGAATCGTTGTACAAGCATGTACAGTGCCATGTTAACTCGACACTGTAGAGATTTTACGCACACACTGACATCAGTAAGTTAACTGCCAGGTATAAAGTCAGCCCAATATTTATCCTTAGGACAAAAATATTCGGGGGTTATTTCTTAAACTGGTGTAAAGAAAACGAAATCTCCAGTTAACTTACGTTAACTAACGGATAACTCTAATCGTAGGATAACTACGAGTGAAGAAATCGGCCATAAGTGTGGTTACATTTCAGGTAACTTTTATTGAATATCTTTAGCATGGGAATATATTACACACACTTAATTTGACATCCATTGAACTTTTCAGGATGTCAAATTCATATCGAAGACCAGTTTTCCATATAAAACACGCATCTCCCACATTCGTCCCACACACGTGCTGACTTATTCAGATCCTAAATATGTCAGATCAATCTTACATACTATTCAGGATCTGAACGATTTCTACTATGATATTATTGTTCTATTTATCTGTACTGAAAGCAAAAACTTTGAGTAGTTTCTTGTAAAACTACACTGAAAGTGTTTGCTTCATGTATTAATATAATAATTCAATTTTTTTGTGTTAGCATGGGGTAAAATAAATATTTAATATAACTAAAAATATAATAATAAATATAAAAAAAATATATAGACATATTTCTTGTAGAATGTAAATTATAAAATTTTATTTCCTTGAACATTATTTCTATTGTTCATCATGATTTTCTCTTGTCGTTTCTTTTCCTCTTTGAATGCATTTTTATTAGCTTTCTTTTCTATCCTTCTTTCTTTCCTGTATTCTTTCAAAAGGCGCTTCCTTTCTGTCTTTTCTTCAGGTGTTTCGTCTTTAGGCCTGAAATGTTAATATTATCATTTTCAGTCATATTTCTTACAAGAAAGCCAAGAGCTATTGTAGAATAAAATTCTTACGACCTTGTAACACCAGAGGAGTTAGACAAGGTATAGAAGACAAGAAGGGTTTTACTATCAAGTGCGGGAGACTATACACCCCATGATGTCTTGCATTTTCACCCTTACTAAGATAACAAAACACAATGCAAACGTTATTACCACGCAGGTTTTCCGTTGCGCCGTAGTAGCTTGGTCGAGCTAGCCCATTGACCAAACGAGCCAACATCCTACCTACTTACTATTATAAATGTGAAAGTATGTGAGGATGGATGGATGGATGGATGGATGGATGGCTGTATGGATGTTTATTACTCTCACGCAAAAACTACCGAACGGATTTCGATGAAATTTGGTATGGTAGTAGTTTAAGCTCTGGATTAAAAACATAGGATACTTTTTATCCCGAAAAAGTACAGTGAAAGCATTCTATCTCACGGGATACTTTATTTACGCGGAGCGCGGGCGGAGCCGCGGGCAACAGCTAGTAATACATATTTCTTTTCCACTTCCTTCAATGCATTCATTACCTTATAGACAGCACACTGAGTGTAGACATCACAGTTTCCACATTAGTCCTCTCGTCGTCCGAGCCGTCACTTCCCGCGTCTTGTAACGCGTTAAACTTGGCCAGGGATTTCATTGTCAACTTGTTATCTTTGCCCAGAGTGTCCTCTGGTATACCCGTCTTCGTATTGATTTTGATTTTGCGCGCTTTCTGTAAAAAGAGATGGGATTTATCAAGTTCGATGATTGACAAGATTCTATTTGGAGTCGCTGAGCCTAACATGGCATGGCATGCATAGCCCGTTTCGATCTCTTATTTATTTAATCTCAATTTTAAATTAATTGCTTTTACTAAACACATCGACAATATAAAGGTTGAATTAAAATACCTTGGGTTCCTCTATTATTTTTGGATGATTGTAAAGATTGGAATATGTAGAAAGGATAGTCTCACAGTCCCATTTTTCTTTTGGCTCCACTTCCAAAGTCACTAAATCATCTTCAGATTCTTCTTCTATTTCTTGCAAGCGTTGAATTCTAGAAACCAAATTTATATGCTTTTCAAACAAATACTTTACATGAAACTAGTAATAGTAGAAAACTGTATCTGTACACGGAGGTATGTACGCATATGCGAACGCAAAATTTGCCGCACATCACAAATGTGCGTACGCACACGCACACTTGTGTTCCAAACGCAAACGCACAATAATACTTTTACAATTTATTATTAACCTTGCAACTTACATCTCCTTGTCAAGTTTGTATTTTGTCTGTGACTGTTCAAACTCCTCGGCGGCCTGTAGCAACATGTTGTGCGTCTCGGGCATATATCCCTCTATCTCTTCCAAGTCTAGAGCTCCTACTTCCGTGTCGTCGTATTCGGCAAACATCTGGAAAATGTCTTAATATTTTAATCATGTTCCATTTTTATATAATATTTTAGGCAATGTCTCAAAGGCAGATGTTTATCCAGTTTTTTTCTTAGGCTATATTTTAAACCAAAGCGATAACAGCGCGACCACCATACCGAAATATCACGCGGTTGTCAATCGTAGCGTCAAATCAAAGTATGGCGATCGAGCGATTTAACCTCAGTGAGATACACAGTTCACATAACTCACCCTTTCAAATCTATTGTCCAGAAGAGAAAGACCCTCGTTTCTCCTAATGACACTGGAAGACATTGAGTATTGAGAGAAACGTGATTTCGTGTCGTCTTTATCCCAAGTCTGGATCCTGCCTTTCCGAACCTGAAATATAAAACTAAACTTATATAATACGGTATTTTCCTTTTTTTATTACATAAATGAATAGTGCTCTGAACAAATAAGTTTACAAAAGGAATAGAATACTAAAAATCAATATTTTCAAAGATTGGATTGATCCGGAAGAGCGGATTGTTTGAAGCACTTTTGTGAGTCTCGTGAAAACACTCCATATAAAAGTCGTACTAGTAGGTGACGTCACACGCTACTAATGTTGCTACGCAATGTATGGCCACATGCTGCAAAATATCTGATATCTCCTTAATTTGCGCGTTTATGTTCACACACCTTTACCTTTTTTGTGACTTCGAAATGCATATAATTACAAAACTACACATAAAATCCTAATTCTTCTTACGTTTATCGAGTTGTAATACCTAATCTTAATTTATATTAAAAAATTAAATTTTTTACATATAGGAAAATACCCAACTGATGACGAAATATCTTTTTCTAAAAACTTTTTTTATTTTATGAAAATGCTAAAAACTATTAACTATGTTAGTATTACACAATCTGATATTTATTTTATTACATAATACATAGTAGCTGGTGCCTACAACTTTGTTTGTTGAAAAACGGAAACTAACCGAAACGGAACTTTTTTTTTACACAGAACCCTAAGATAAAAGTAGTTTAGTTACTGCTTATGACAGTCCCGTGAAAATCGGTTCAATTATTTCAGAGATTTGTCAGAACAAACAGAGAGACAGAAGGTGACAGAAATTTAAAGATTGATGTACTTACTATATTATACTTGAATATTATGCATTTATTGAGAAGCTATTAATTTAAAATTATATACACTCACAGACACTCCAATTTTATTTATTTGTATATATTAGTAAAATAATCATAAGTTAAAAACTATAACCTGACTACGTAAATTATACAGCCTATGTTACCCGGGCCGTTCTTGTGAATCTATTGACACATTATCAATTAAAATCGGATTAGCAGCATAGGCGCTGCAACGTAACAAATATTCATATACCTATACAAACATACATAGACAGCCAAAATCATTGCTCTTCCTTTTGGGTTTGCCATAGGCGGGTTATTATTTACCTGTGTGTCATTATCATCATCAGAATCAAGGTCGGAAACAAAAGCTTTGTCAGACACAGCTCCTTCATCATCTGACATATCATCATCATCTTCATAGTCCTGCTCACCAGAACCTAAAAAGGTAGTTTATATTATAATTTTATTATTCAATGAGGACATTTACCAAAATTTCACACAGCACAGCAACACAGCATCTTAAAATAGAAATTGCGTGTGAAATAGAAACGGTAGCCTTTCGATCTATGCGACCGTGACCAGCAAACCAGTGAATTCTCGGGCCACACTCACTGGTCACATGACGGGAATTATTTAGTGCTCCAGATAATGCCATACTAAGCAGTGGGTCTGCAACCGGTCTGGTCGTGTTTTCGCGTCGCGTACATCGAAAGGCTACATTAAGCTTATTCATTTATAAAGAATTTTATGAAGTAAGAATCCATAATGAAACAATTTTAAAACATACCCTCACCCATAGCCAGTTCAATGAAGTTGTCTTCTAGTTCATTGTCAGGATCATCAAAGTCAAAGTCTTCATCCAAAGCAGCAACCACATCGGGGTCCAAGTTCAAACATAGTCCTGAAAAGTTTTATTGGGTTTAAACCCAAAATTAAATTAAAAGTAAATATTATGTTAGAGTAATGTTAAAAAACTATGATTTGGGCCAATTTTTCTCAAATGAGAGATGAACAGTAAGATAGTTGAATGATAATGAGCAATAATTTGCTTTTTAAGTTTGTTAAATACATTTTAAAACAGACTCTAATCCACTTAAAAACACAGTTTTACCTTGTGATGCAGCCTTATTGAGCATACCAACATCTTCCTCTACCTCAGAAGCAAAAACTGAACTGGGAAGTGTGATATTATCTGTTAGTTCTTTCTCAACCTCGGTATTCTCTTTTATAGATTTTTCTTTTCTTTTGTGGGTGACTTTCTGTAATATTGATAAACAAAATCTTTAACACTTTGGGGCGTCCATAAATTATGAGATGTATTTAGGGGGGAAGGGATCCAGCCGAATCTCATCAAATGTCACTCCGCAAATATCATGTAATTTTTTTTTTGAAATACTCAAAAATGTGTCATGCAATTTATGGACTCCCATACCATACTCAGAAACTGTATGGACTTTATGTCAAAATCTGTATGTTAGTAGCTCCATAAGTAAGCATAAAAAGTCTCTGAATGTGGCTGTTAGTCATATTTAGGTATTCAGATCTTGATAAAACTTACAGGTTGCATAACCATGGTGACTTCCCTGGTGTCTTTAAGATGTTGTAAGTAATTGTAATCATCATCAAAGTAGATTCCATATTTGTGCTGTTGGGTTTTGCGTTGTTCTGGCGTTAATTCCTACAAAGATTATATGGTTATAGAAACATGTTATACCCAATATTAGTCTTAATAGTCCTGGGTCTGGCTAAACTATTACTGTTAACAATTCAAGAATTCACTCTTAGAGAGATTAGTTACTTAATAAAGTACCTTTTTGCTTTCTTCTTTTATAAATTTTGTGTTTTTTGAAAAGACGTGCAGTAACTAATAAGCAAGCTCTGTACTCTTATCTCAGGATGTTACTTACCGGTTCTTTTTCCTTTTTTGCTGGTATATTTGCATTAACTGGAACCAAAACACGTTGTGGTGCACTCTCATCAGCTACCAATGGATCTCTTTGCGATCGGTGAACTAGATTAAAAGTTACTGCTTTCTTGCGATCTATGAACTTTTTCACTTTCGGCTAGAAACAAAAATAGCATAATGAATCATGTGACTAAAATGTTAGACACAATTGACTTTTTTAATACGTACCATTTTTAACAGAGTAAGTCTATTTTTTAGAGAAGAACCATGTAATCATAGATGATAATGTACTACTACTGAATTAGGTAATTTTCATTACCTACATTGATTTCAAGAAAAACATGTGTTGTTTTTACAGAACTTGACGTATGACACAAAACGTCAAAGAAAAATTTTTTTTACTTGCTTTAGTCGTCCGTAGAATTTTCGTTACACTTTTCAACACCGTATTTCTAAATCGTCAAGTCAAAGTGCAAATAAATAGTCAGTGCAGATAATGAGTCAAGTCAGTCGATTCAGTAAAGTGGTAGAACCTTTACTGAAAGTTCCTCCGGAGTTTTGGAGGGTACACAAAATAATGAAAAATATCAATGTGTATCGCGGCACAAAAATTTTGTCAGCTTTGTAAGGTAAGTTGGTAAGGTTTGTAAGGTAAGTTTGTAAGGTTTGTAACGTATAACACTGTAGAATGAAATGAATTGACTTTTATTAACTTTTTTGTCATGGTTTTTACAGCTTTTAAAGACACACGATGACATTTTGTGCAAGGCGCACGGGACGCGTAGTAGTACGTGCTTCTCGTCGACCGGCTCGTCGGCCGTCGCATACTATTTACCATAGATCTTAAGTACTACTACTGAGCTATTTACTAACCACATTCTGCCCTGACTGACTTCGGGCAGTTTCGAATCTTTAATTTTGGCGCGCTGATCATATCTCTTTTTAATATAATACATCTATGTTCTCGGCAAAACTCCAAAAAAATAACTATTGATAGTTTCTTTTATATGACAGTATAGTATTATCTGAGTATTTTTCCCCTAAAGTGCTTTAAGCTGGGATTATATGCTCCGGAATCCGAAACACCGATGATAATTCAAAGCTCTGAAAATAGAACTCTAATCTAATACAATAGAGTTGAAAATGGAAGTTCCGAGTGTCGAGCTGTCATATATGACATAGATATTTGACTCGACACTCATGTGTTTGATTTTAAGCTCTGTTGTCTTAGCGCAGAGTTCTACTTTCAATGCTCTGAAGTTTAACCGGTGTTCCGGATTCTGAAGGATATAGTCCCAGCCTAGGACTACGTTTCCACAAGCGGTCCAACACAGTAGGTTTATTTGAATGCAAACTGTCAATTTGTAATTTAAAAAATTATTCGATTTTTCATTTAACTAACCTATGGAAGATATTGATAAAGGAGCTTTAAAATATAAGGCCACCTTAGAGTTTATATCTACTAGAGAGAGTTAAGGAATTAACTAACGCCAGCCAGCGCGTCCATTTTCGGATCCTTCACACGGAAGCCATAGCAAGCAAGAGGAAAAGTCCGAACATGTTCTCCTACTTCTTTTTATAGTTTAACTTTTTAATAACAAAATATAAAAGTATACATTCTAACAATTCTTTTCTCGAGTAATATCCATACAATAAATGTGGTTGCGAATTGCAGCAGCATCAAACTTTTTACTTCAGGAATTCTTACATAAACTCTACTGCCATACATTTTTAAAAACTTAAAATCAGATTTCCTTTTAAAAAATATTTCATATGGAGTTTTCCTTTCTATTGTATTTGTTAATATTCTATTTTTGAGATAAGCAGCTGTTTTAATTATTTCAGGCCAATATCTTCTATTGACTTTAGCATCTGACAATAAACATCTTCCCATATCCATCAAAGCTCTGTTATACCTCTCCGCAGTTCCATTAAGTTCATGTACATATGCTGGGCAAGGTTTAATTACAATTCCTTTTTGTTTTGCAAATTGAAAAATTTTACTGTTTATGTACTCGGTACCATTGTCACATATTAATTCTTTTATAATTTTATTTGTTAGGTTATGTACTTCATTTACATACTGTACTAAGCAATCATATACTTGATGTTTTCTTTGAATACAATAGACTTTAACTAATTTACTGTAGTCATCTATAAAACTTAAGAAACATTTCTCACCATGGTGAGATTTCCGATGGTCCGATGGTCTGATGAGGGCCATTCAAATCTGTATGTACGATTTCAAGAATATCCCTTGCTCTTCTCCTGTTATTATGAAAAGGTAAGTTATGCATTTTATTTTCAATACATGTTGCACACTTTAAATAGTCTGACTCTATTTCTTTCGGAATTCCTTCTATAGCTAATAACTCATTTTTACACATTGCTTGCAAATTATTGCAATTTATGTGACCTAACGTTCTATGTACTTTTTCTTTTATGGTCATATTACTTTTACTTACATTTGCTATCATCATTTCTTGACTAACATAACTTTTCATTTTATATAATTTTTCATCTTTAATTGCAATAGCTAATATTGTTCCATGTGAATTATATATTTTTGACAATCTTCCTTTTGACACAATGTTATGTTGATCTGTAATTTTTGCATAGCTCAATAAATTTGCTTTCATTTCTTTTACCAAAAATACATTGCTTATATTTATTTCAGATTTTTGTCCATACACAGGGAAATATGTTTTAATATTACCAATCTTAGTCGCTTCTAACATTCTGCCATCACCAACTTTAACTTTTAGTTTCTTTCAGGATTTCAAAATTTTCAAAGAATTTATCAGTGTTAATTATATGATCAGTACAGCCGCTGTCAAGTAACCATTCGATTTTACCAGTGTTTGTTTTCTCTGATGTGTTAATTGTTGTGCTGTTAGCAATAGTAGTATAAAAATTGTTACTCTAGACTTTGAAAACGTGGATATCCTCTGCCTCTTTGAAAATGATTACTTTGAAATTGATTAGAATACCCACGACCTCTTGATGTATAAGTCTGGGTGCGACAATCTTTTAATAAGTGTCCAATTTTACCACATTTAAAACATTTGTATTTCTTATACTTTGGTTGTGTGTGAAAAACATTTGATGTTTCATTTGTCCTTTCAGGTGTACATTTTAACTTTATTTTACTCTTTAAATAATCAACTGTTCGTTCTGTTTCAGGTAACACATCTATAAGGTCTCCGATGTAGCTGTAGTTTTGTGAGAGAGCTTTCAACATGTAATTTAGTTTTTCGGCCTCAGTTATAGATGCTCCTGCCTGCTTTAACTCATTAACAGTTTACTCAAAATCATCAAAAAAAGACGATAAGTCCGTGTAGTTCTTTAGTCTTATATTTTCAAGGTTATGGCGTCATAATTTGTAATGCCGTCGACCTTTTTTGGTACATGTTATCAAATTTCTGAATTATTTCATAGGCCGAATTTAAATCACTGATATATTCTAATTGTCGATTCGTAATGGCGCTATAAATGTAATTTGTCGCTTGAATATCGCGATCATCAAATTTTTCGTCATCGGTGGCTGTCTTTGGCCGCATCACCGCATCTATACATTTTTTGAATTGTAAAAACTTTAGAATTCTTATTTTCCAGTTAGTGTAATCAGTCCCGTCAAAAATAGGAATATTAATATCACCTTTGGACGCCATAGTTTTCTGCATGTAATCTTAATCTTGAATTTTCTTTCTTAATCGAATTTGTTTTCTATTTTTTCTTTTAACCACGCTCTGCTACCATGATAATTTTGAATAAAAATCATATAACGTATTGGCACCAATAATCGACACGTTAAGGAGGTTATGTGCTTAAAAAAGAAATATAAAAAATATTTTCATACTTAGAAAAGCAATGACGAGTGAAAATTATTAAATATGCCCTTGAGAAATGATATGCTGATTATTGTTAATTACAAATATATAGTTTTTGAGAAAAAACCGAAAAAATAAAAATATTTAAAATCTCCAATAATCGACATGAAAACTCCAGTAACCAACACCCAGTTATCGACAGTTACCAGTTATCGTTACCCAATTATCGACTGATTGCCAGCAATGTGTACCTACCTGCCAGGCCAGCCATAATTTGTGTGGCCATGTAATTTGCGTCAGCAATGCGACAAGCGAAAATTGTACAATATCTGCTGTCTGGTTTGATACTGAGTCCGTAAATTAAAAGTAACAATTCAAAAAATATTCATTTATTTGTATAGAAAAGTCTAAATTATAAAAATCAATTACATAAAAAAAACTCTGAAGGACTTAACTTTTTTTAAATTCTAAAGTCTTTTGGTATTAATCATATCTTTATCATACATTACTTATTTGGAAACATTGCTTTGGAATGATATATTGGGTTGACGTTGACGTTTAATACATTTTTTAGTTCCTCGATTGTTCGTTACAGCGTGAACCGTCACTTGTCGCTGTCGCATTGCTATCGCAAATTACAGAATCAGGGGGCCAATCACTGATAATAATTCTTCTTAATTTAAAGGTAGATATTGGGTAAATATTTATCCATTTCTGGTATTCTGTAAAATCCTCTCTTATTTAGACATATAGGCTCATTAATTTCTTCAATTATTTCACTATGGCCATATAACATTATATCAGGTGGATAGGGCCATTTGAAAGTATTTCCTGTAGTGAAAGTCATTGTACTTATTTCGAATTCGGTATTTACCAAGTTTTCAATCTTACCTGGAAAATACTCCCCTTGATACTTAATTATTACGAAACTTCCTATCGAAAACTTCTTCTGTAATTTAGTAAACTTTGAAGGTGGAAGTTTCTTTATAGGATAATTTTCCAAGTCTGAGTTTAAAGAATCAGGCTCATCATAGCTATTATCACTTTCAGCGTAGTCCATATCTGAATCTGAAGTCAATTCTTTTTGAATGCTCATCTTTCTTTTAACTTTTGTCTTAGCTGTTTTCTTCTTCTTATCGTTGACTAACTGTTCCTTCAATTTCTTCTTTTCTATTCTCTGTTTTGCTCTTTCATCTTTTTCTCGTTGTTTTTTATTTTTCTCATCTTCTTTCTTCTCGTGATACTCTTTCCAAGCTTTACTTGTCACTGTTGAAGGAATCTTTTCTCGCTTTGTCTTCTTTTTGTTACTATCCAAATTATCGGGCCAAAACAGACTCCTCTTAAAAGGAGATGGTACTATTACTCCCAAAACGGTTTCCATAGAGTTCTTCTGTGGTGTTGTGTCCTGTAGTACCATAGTACTAATTATAGGTTCTTGAGAAATGCGGTCTTCTATTATTTTGGGCAAATCGGAAGAAGATAATGACTCCGGTAGTGGTAGTGCTTGGTCAATTAATGTACAATATTGGTGTTAATGTTGGGTGCTTCGATTAGAAGATCTCTTGTCACTTCAGGTAAAGTTGGAAAAGAAAGTAATGGTAGAGGAAGAGGTTGGTTGGGTTGAACAGTAACACTTTCTATGACTGCGTCTTTTGATGAATTATCAGTCTGCACGCTGTTTTCAGTTTCTGTTAGCACAGTGAGACCAGCATCTGACGAAATAAAAACATGTTCTTCGGTTAAAACTTCGTTTATCTGGGCAGTGGTTATATTATTTGACGTTAAAGCAGCATCCGACGAATTCGAATGACACGCGGATTCGGATTTATTTTTGGCCCAAATGACATATAAAGCCACGTCTTCGTTAGGTTAATGTTACTTTCCAGTGTATTTCTATTTTCAAAGTAAAATTTATTAAATAAGTGTAACTTTTGAGCTGAAAAAACATTTATGATTTCCTTTTCTAAATATTTCATGAACTCCTTCTGCACTGGATTAGTTTTAGGCGTGGTGTCTTTTTCGGTTTGTCTAATTTTAGACATGTCAATATAATCAGGCCCGAATGGAAAAAGACCTCCCGCTCTGAACTCATTTTTGACGCAATCTTTCGTTATATTTGTGAGTGCTTTTTGGAGTACTGGGGCAAAATTCTCTTTACGGAGATTTTGACCAAGGTTCTCCATTTTCCATTGCATCACGGCTTTTCTCCAATGTGCTTTGAGGGGTCTGAATACTGATAAGTCCATCGGTTGTAATAAATGTGTTGAGTTTGGATATAAGGCAAAGATTTCAATACCATTTTGAGTGCAAAAATTCGATAAATGAAGCGTGAGATGCGATTTGTGGCCATCAACGAATAATAAAATCGGTTTTTCAATATTGTTTTGCTCTAGCCAAGGGTTGAAGACATTAGTAATATATTCAAAGAAGGTACTGCTGCACATCCACCCACTCTCCGACTTACCTATTGCCCATTCTTCGGGAACACTTGCAGCAATAGATGCAGGTATCCGTTCATAATTAAATACAATCATTGGAGGGGCTAGGTCTCCGGCTGCATTTCCCGTTATAAGGACCGTAAGATTGTCCTTGTCATCGCCACAACTACTATATGGGTGTTTGTCTCCTTTCTTTACTATTACACGATTAGGTTTGGGTGACAAGAAAAACGCACTTTCGTCTGTGTTGAATAGCCTGTGTGGGTTGTTTAGAACAGTTTTTAAATTTTGTTCGTCCAAATAACTTTCAACTTCATTAAACCAGGTCCTGATGTTATTCTCAGACACGTTATCTCGAGCTCTCGACAAGTTGTCTGGTACCCTTTCTGACAAAATTGGATGTCTTTTCATAAACGACTGAAACCATTTCTTACCAGGCCTGTTATTAGTAAAAGGATTTGGCCTGTTATGATTCATTATTATTTTTTGGACACTGTCCAATAGAGAATCTTTAGTCAGTGGTACATGTTTTTCAGATAACTTTAACAACCATCTTTCCAAAATGTCTTCTTCTGATTTTGTTAATATAGTATTTGGCCCCATAGCGCAACCGATTAGAGTTTTTCCTGATAATTTGTCGTGTAGAGTAATCCTTGGTACTCCAAAAAGTTTCGCAGCATCTGCAATCTTTTCGCCATTCTTTACAGCCTCAACCGCTTTTTCTATCTGGTCGGGAGTGTAGTTTTTTCTCGGAGCCATCTGAAACCAATTATCGACACATTTAAATTCCATTAATCGACGTGGTGTCGATTACTGGTAACTCTACTTTGATCAACATATTTTAAATATCTACCAATTCTGCAAAGAAAAGACGACCGTATTCCTTTGTAAAATAAAAAAGTTAAAAAAAAAATATTTTCGACACTTGTCGATAATTGAAGAAACTCAATTTTAGAGAACCAGTAATCGACACCAGCAAAAACCTTTAAAAAAGTAACCTCCAAACTTCTGTTATAATTTATATTGATACTATAATTCCCATAATACACCGTAAAACACTTAGAAAAAAAATAAGTTAATAATACACTAAGGTAACGATCAAACATTGTACTTACTTTGTTATAGATTTCGCTTAGAATTGTCATTGTTTTGGAAGGAACACTAGTCGGTCACAGTTCTCACGCCGCCATTTTTAGACGAAATTACGGATTACAATCAAATGTCACTGGATGACAGTAGAAAGCGTACTTATCAGTGTACAGTGTAGCCATATTAAAAAATCGGATTCTCACTCTTATTTCCTTTAATTACAGAAAAAAATGTCGATCATTGGTTCTTGTCGATTATTGGTGCCAATACGTTACCTATTTCTATTTACTTTTATTTAGTTATTACTATTCATTTTTACACTTAATAGAAAACATCACAGACTACTTAGAAGAACTAACGTTCAAGAGAAAGTTCACTTGAAAGTGAACTTTGTCTGCTTGTTTGGATTTCTTTCCCATTGTTTTCAAAGAAATTGAATTCTTTTTATAATATTGTGGCCACCAGTCTTTGAAATTGAGCACCATTTCTGTGGGCACCATGACAACTGTGAATTTGTCCGTCCGTGTGGATAACATTATTTCCTCAGCATACTCTTTAGGAGTATACACCCGGTCACAAAGTCTTAATCTTCTTTTTACAGTACCGAAGTCCCGATCACACGGCATGAACGAATGACCTCTCACTGGGAAATGAATCATGATCTTTTTGAATTTCTGTGTATCTGCATAAAACAGTAACAATCTTAATAATGTGTTATTACGATTCTGTCCAGTGCATGAATCTGCAAAAATCATTTGGTCCTTTGCCTGCTATACCTTCATGGTATATGTAGAATGTGGCCTTTTCCTTTTTTATATCATGTACATAGAATACATTAAAATTGAGCTGTCTCAAATAGAATACTTCTTGGACAGGTATTCTTGGCAAATGCATATTCTGCATGTAATCTATTCATACAGCAAGGATATTGCTATTCTGTTCCTCCTTCAACATAGACATTTTTCTAAAAAATTTGGATGCTCTCTTATGTACTATAAGCTCTGCTTCTTTAGCCCTCTTAGCAGACTCAGATAAGGATTTGCTTTTTATTTTGATTTTCAATTCTTCACAAGTCTGGCAGGTATCAACTTGTGGGCGGCCAAACTTTAACGAAAATTCCTGTTTAAAAACTTTTCTATAGTACCAGTATGATACAGAATTCTGGAATTCTGGATGCTTCCTTTTGTATAGGTTGTGCATTATTTTAATGTCCAATTTTTCGTTCAGATATTTATATTCCTAACCAGTGTAATGTGCAACTTTGGTGGGAAAAGACTGTATGTGTTCAATGACCATGTTCCATGAATAGCAGCACTTACAGTGTTCCGAGGTGCACCCTGTCCTCTTCCATCAACAGGAACTTTTCCTAAAGTTAATAATAAATTAATCCTGCGAATTCTTTCAGATGTTACACCGTAAAGCTTCATGAACATCTGTTTACACACTGTCACTCGACCAGACTGAGTTTATAGAATAAACACATGAAAATGTTTTAGGTTTTTTAGCGTTCTCATTACGTGGTCGTCGCCGAACTACAGGTTTAATTTCCATTAAATTCTGCAAATAAACATCTTGCTAGTTTTTTGTATTCAGATTACGGAATTGCTCAAACAGCTCGTCGCGTGTATCTTCATCCACCAAATTTGCACAGTGCCGTTTACAACAGTGAGGAGTGACTTTTCAAAATTGCTTATTTCTGTATGATCATTTTTTTCAGGAACAGGAAAAATACGAAAACTTTTCATACATGAACATTTTTAGTAACAAACTTTTATGGTTATATGGTATAGGTTAATAGATCGTTTCACAGTGTATATATTTTTTTTAATACTCTAAATTATGAGTTATTACCATATGATTTAAGGAAATAAGCCATTTAGTTGCAAACTCCAAGAAATAAGATGTTTTGTTTCAGCACTCCTAAGAAATAAGCCATTTTGTTTTGGCACTCCTAGAAATAAGCCATTTTGAAAAGAATGGGCTAGCAAAAAAAAAATTATGTTTTCTAAAAACTTATTAAAATCTGAAAATCACACACGGACTTCTCCTACATCTTCTTCATTGCAGTCACAATCATATTCATGTTCCTCAGCTGGTTCCTCCATTACATGCAACAAAATATTTTTGTACCATTGAAGTTCGGGCAAGGCAGTCCATTCTTCCCCAAATTGTTTTTCAAGTAAATTTATTACATCTTTTTTCTTTTTTTCTGAAACTGGCTGCGAAATAGATTCTGCAACATCAATAGTTAGTGGAATACGTTTACCCCGTTTCAATAATGTCTGCCAAAGATCATTTTCATCAAATCTATAATATTGGGATGCTTTTATTTCACAACCGATAGTCTTCTGTCTTTTAACAGTTTTTTTATCCAGACTCTTTATTTTTTGTTATCCCTCCAAATTTTTAAAATTGTCCTTTAAATCCTTTATTTCAAGCAGTTGCCAACCATTTCCTAATAACCTTACATTGCCATGGTTTTTGAAGATATCATGGTAACCATCTTTGGTGGTGATCACTGCTATTTTTCTTAGTTCCTTTTCCAATCGTCCAAATACACGATCGGCGGGCAAAAAACTGTGACCACGCACTGGAAAAAATATATGTATTTCCTTCACTTGAGCAGGTGATTTGGAGTAAAGCCATTGTATTAGTGAATGTGTGATATGATTATTTTTATTTTGGCCTCCACAGCCATCACAAAATAAACGTATAGTATCAACATTATTGTCAATGTTCATGGAGGATAAATAATCATATACAGCTGATCCTATTTCTGTTGGCCCGCGCTTGGCAATGGTTTCATCCCAAGTATAAAACCAAGGATCTTTTGAATTTAAAGGTACTACACAAAAATTGTAAAGACTTATTTGCCTAGAATAAAAGGCATCTTGAATAGGCGTTTTTGGAAGTGCTTGTACCTGTTGAAGATCAAAACAAAGTGAAATGGAGTTTGGAGGATTATCGTTCATGTGGGTATAAAATGCCTTGGCCCTTATCTTATGTACCGTAAAACGGGCTAAATTGGCCCAGCCTTCACTTTCAAAGACAATTTAAACCTTATTCCACAATGTTTACGGTTCTTTAAGGTATAGTAAAAAATGCATGCTAGGCTCTGTTTTATGACATAAAGGTTAAAATTCCAAAATTATTGTAATGTTTTCATAAATTCAATGAAAAACCTAGTGTATTCCAATTTACTCCTGGAGGGGATAATAGGTACGTGGCAGGGGTAAAACGGAAATATAACTAGGGCTGTCACTCGATATATTTAAAGTTAGTAGGTAGGTACAAAAAAAATCTTTACCCAACCGCAAGGGCCTCGATCAGATGGAGGCCCTCATGGTTGGGTAAAGATTTTTTCTTATTTCTCTATTCTCATTGCGTTGCATGGCAACGTCACTAGCTACGTATCCAAGCAGTAAATATTGAAATGTAGTCAGGTTCCAAACCGTCATGGGTGAGGGACTACCATACATTTCGGTTTTAACTGTCTGGATACATATATAGCCGGCGACGTCGCTATGGCATCTTGATGAGGCAGTGCTCTAAATGTATGTAGGAATAAGAAACAAAAACTCCTTTAGAGTTTAGATCATATTTTTATTTTAATCAACAAAAATAATAATAGAAGTCTTTAATCAGTCTGTTTCTTTCATTTTATTCTAAGCAGTCTTTGACCTAACTAGATTTTTTATTCTAAGTCTTTGGCCTAACTAGATAGGTAGGAAGGTTACTGTTTAATCCTCTAATAAAGAAAATAAATAAATATAGGTAACTTGAAGAATAAAATAAATCTTCAATCTTCTTCCAAAATTTTCAAAATTTCTTCTTTGTCTTGATCAAGTTGTTCTTGTCTCTTTCGGGTTGAATTATTACTTTAGAAATTTTTTGGGGTGACAATTATTTTTTTCTTTATGGGTAATGGCAATTTACATTTTATATTTGATATGATTTTTATTTCTGGCTTAGTTTTGTCTTTTATTTCAAGGTTTTCCGACGCTTCCGCAATATATTGTTTACTCTCGTTTTGATTCTCTTTGTCTTCATTAGCGGTTCCTTTTATTTCTGACTTATTTATGTTTATTATTTCAAGGTTTTCCATCTCTTTCTCAATATATTGTTTACTCTCGTTTTGGTACTCTTTGTCTTCATTAGCGGTTCTTATTACAATTTCTTGACATTCCGTATTATCTGCAAAAATTATTGGCAAATATTCTAAAGAAAAATCAAAAGGGTCCAGATTAGTAAATATATGATCATTCAACTCATCAGGCATTGTTTTCTTATTCATATCATCTATCTTTTGGTTTTCAATATATGTGTCTAGTTGTCCAGTTTTAAGCTTAGTTTTTTTCCCGATACCTTTTCCTTTTATTGTTTTAATGCTTTTTTCTTTTTTGGTTGTGGTTGTGTAGATTCATGATCGTTTATTTCTAATTCCTCTGCACTTACACTTTTTCCTGAAAATACTTCTATCTTTCTCTTCTTTTTGGGTTCTTTGACATTCATAGATCCAAAGCGCATTACCTGTAATATCTTCACAAAGCCATACTTTACTTACAGCCGTTCTTTTTTCACCTTCATTCTCTTCTTGACGAGGAAGCCTATCTAAAACTTGGTTGGCGTCTAATGGGAAAATTCCACATTTTTTAAATCCTGCTTTTATATTTTTTTCAGCATTGACATTCAGCTTACTCATTAGTAATTTTAATAGCTGAGGAAAGCAACCCTTAGGTACGCAAGATTGCATTCTGCCATCGTCACTTTTTTTCCATTGATCTAATAATTCACGCCATATCATCTTCATTGGCCTGAACACTGCTACATCCAATGGCTGGGTCAGATGAGTTGAATTTGCCGGTAAGAAAACAAATTGGATGTCCTTTTCCTGGCATAGTTTTATTACATCTAAAGATAAATGTGACGATAAATGGTCGCCTATTAAAATTTTCTTGCCCTCATTATTTTCTAAGAAAGGTATTACGATTGTTTTCACCCAATCCTCAAAAATTCCACCATCGAACCAGCCAGATGTTGATCTATTATATCTAGTATTAGGCGGCCCCCTCGTTGTCCAAGAGTTATATAAATGTGTCGCTTTATAGACAACATACGGCGGCAAAAAACTACCACTGGCTGTAGCTGCCATCATCAATGATATCGATCCCTTTGAATGGTTGACAATGCGTTCTGGATATTTACACCCTCGCCTTACTATTACTTTTTTACGGCCAGGGTCATCGGTAAGGTTGGTCTCGTCATAGTTTATTATGTTTTGAATTGGGACATTCTCTAAAGATTTTTCTAATTCACAAAAATATGATTTAATTGTGTCTGCAGACACGGCCGCCCTTGACCTTTTAATATTCTGGCATATTCGCTGTGATATTTTGTTTGCATGCAAGAAAACCATTAATATAATCAATCCCAGGAAGGTTATTTTTAAATATTTTATGTTTAACATTCATTGAGTCAAGATACATTTTAATGATATATCTAAGATCCGTAACATCTAGTGGGTAACCCCAATCACCACAAACATTTAAATTTTCCACTAAATATTGCTCCTCCTCATTGGTTAGTGCTGTAGGCCGACCATGAGCTTTCATTTCACGGTTTTTATGGCGACATAGTACGGATTTAGTAATGTTAAATTTGTCAGCTATAAAACTTAGGCTATTATTTGTGCATGATAGTTCTTGTAAAGCCTGTTGTATAATTTGTTGGTCGTATTTTTTATACCGCTTTGCACCTGGCTTGGGTACGTAGTTGCGTGGCATTCTAAAAAAAAGATTTCATGTATTATATCAGAACCAAACTCGTATACCTTCACTTCACCAGCCCTTTTAACATGGTCACAGTAGAAATGCGAAAGTATAGAAACACTGTGGAGATAAACTGAAGGTACCGTTCCGATCTTTACCGCGGCTAACAGCGACCGACAAGTGCGATTTGGACTCGCACACGAAGGGTTCCGTACCGTTATAGAGCAAAAGTAGAAAAAAAATGAGTTTTTGGTATGGGGCTCTCATACAAAAACTCTTTTTTTTCTATTTTCGCTCTATAACAGTACGGAACGCCTTAAATATTTATTTAATTTTATTATTAATTATAAAAGTACACATATTATTGCAATTAAAGATTTTTTTGAAATTTTCAAGTGCTAGACTGTTGACACTATCGATTTGTAGCAAAAAAGGCCAGAAAAATCGCGTTTGTTGTATGTTAGCCCCTCTTATATATTACATTTATTTGGTTTTTAGTATTTGTTGTTATAGCGGCAACAGAAAAACACAATTTGTAAAAATTTCAGAAGTCTAGCTATAGCGGTTCTTGAGATACAGCCTGGAGACAAACAGACAGACAGACAGACATCGAGGTCTCAGTAATATCCCGTTTTGGGTACCCTAAAAAACCCTAAAAAGAAATAAAGTACTAAGTATTTTTATACTTAGTGCTTTATTTTAGATAATTAAAAATACTAAAAAAACCGTCAGAATATAAAAACACTGCGTCGAAATCGGTTTGGCTGTTTAGGAGCTACGGTTACACAGACTAATAAACTTGGAGGTCAACGGCAAATTCAGATTTTTGCCATCTTATCGCGTGACAGAAATCTGAATTTGAATGTAGGTTAGCCAATTAAAAAAATCAATTTAAACATCTTCGACATTTTAGGTTAGCTAATTAAACAAAATCAATACCTAGATTAAATGTTTGGGATTTGGACAATCCTACTCAGGTATTCTAATTTACCTCTTTCTCAAACCAAATAACCCCCGTGTTGTTCCATGTAACCCCCGCGTCGTTCCTATTATACTCGCTTCACATGCCTATTTCCCCCGTACACGTTCTAATTAACACCAAAATAACCTAAAAAATAGTATTTTGTTCAAAGTTAGATTTTCAATGAAATTACGTAATTAATCACTTACCTTATAGTTTTTCAAAATAACAGACAGCTGTCTCAATAATAATAACTTAGATTTCAGCACTTTTCTTGTATTAATCAGACTCAAATATAAATTTCTTGTACTATGAATTTTTACGTGGCTACGACTACCTCAAAAAAAACGTGAATTTTCATAATGAATCCTGATTGGCTGGCTTAAATACTCAGTGTGCCCAGTAGCAAAAAATATAAGCTCGTTCAAAACAAGAAGGTGCTAATTTCTAAAAAATAGAAGTAACAATAAAATAAACGTTTACAAAAGCAAAGTTTTATACCAATTTACCCCGCCCTTCCTATTTTCCCCGTTTTACGGTACCCGAAGTTCTACCATTAATTTTTGCTTTTTTTGACTGTCTCTTTCATTTTTAATTCTATTTCCCCACAGCACACACACACATTGCAAGTATCAGAGGATGGCGCAGAAAATCCTACATTAAACTCTTCATAAAATATTTTATAAAACATGTTTTTTTTACTTGCAAGTTTGAGGCAACAGAAGAATTATACAACTCCATTAGTTTCTTACAGTTTAAATCACTAGACAGATATATTCTTTTTGATTTTTGTCTGTTGTGGTGGCTTTATCTTGCTGGCAGACATTTTATGAAATTCCTTAGTGATTCCTTTTTATCAATAGATTTGTATGACTTACGGTCCCCACCACGCTTTTCTTTAGAAATATTTCCTCTGACTGTAGTTCTATTGATTATATTAAGCCTCTTTTCATTGACACTAAAAACTGCAATGAACATTTTCTTACACACAGGTTTAATTTTATTTTTCTTACAAAATAAGTTGTAACTGCAGCTTACAGTTCTCTTTCTCATATTATTTGATGGTTTGGTTTTGTCCTGTGGTTCATACGAATGTAATAATCTACAAAGATAGGTATCCTGATCAATTTTGGACATGTTAGCATAAAACGCACTACGGTTTTTAGAACTTGGCGCGTAGTGAAAGAACTACATTTATATTTACTGCCCTCTTTGTGCCGACATGGAATCCTGAATTCTAAACCCAAAGGATCCTTATCAATGTACCTGAAGCAATAATAAATTGAATTGTTAAGAAATAGGTATCTAGTAGGATTAAATTACAATTCAAACGAGAGCCGTTCATACATTGCTGAAAACTACTTACGATTTTCTTGTTCGGCTGTTTTGACCTGATTTCCTTTTTCTCGTGCCTGAATTTAACTCCTCCACGGTCTTATCTGCCCAGTGGTCTCGAACGCCATAGAGCGAGATCGGTAGAATTGCCAGCTAAAATCGGTATATTTGTACCCAAAATCGGTATTTGACAAAAAAAAATACAATATTCAATAAAAATCGTTTATTTATTAAAAAAAACTTACAGACTAATTTGTAACAATCATATTTATTTTTTATACCAATATTCTTTGGCCATAGCCGCAGTCATCTTCGAATTAATTTCAAAATCGTAACAATTAGCTGTACTAAATAGTCGTTTTGAATGTAATAGACCAGTGATTGATTCAGTAGACAGCCTATTTCGCTGCTTTGTTTTTAAAAGATTAATATGTGAAAATATGCGTTCAACGTTAGCGGATGAATGGGGAAGTGATAAAATATTAAAGATGAAATCAGACAACAATGGAAACATTTGAGTATCATCGCCACGCTTTAGTAAACTTACTTCATCCCAAAATAGTTCTACATCATCAGGAAATGTTTTGATTTGTTCACAATTTCTTAAAATGCGCCACTCTGTATCAATTTCCTGGAAATCATTGCTGTGAACAATATTGGGAAAGAGCCTACTCACAGGAACTATCGAAGCAGTTTTGCCAATTTTAACATTTTTTGGATCAATTATGTCTAAACCTTTTATTGGGTTATTTTTCAATGGAAACCGCGTGGTTATTTGCTTACAAGCTTCGATATAAAAATCTAGGCATCTGCATTTAAACAAATTTACTTGATCTGAGTTTAGATTTTCTGAACTACTTAGAAGTGTATTAGACGCAGCAGCACCATAGTATACGTCATCAATATCCATAAAATTTCTGGGATTCTTAAAATCAACATTTTCGATTGGAGTGCTAGTTGAATATTCTCTTTTTAAAAAACAATCAAAAATAGTTTTTAATGTTCCAGTTATTTTTTCATATAAATTATGAATTTTCGGGTGTTCTGCTTGCATTTCTTTATTTAAATCGGTAAATAATGGTAATACAAAATCTAAAAATTCCAAAAATAATATCGTAGTAGGATCTTGGAGCTTTTGTAATATATGTTCTGCAGCTAAAAGATGATCATTGTTAGATATTTGGTCTATAAAAAATAGTTTAAGAGCAGAGAGTTCTTCCAATATTCTCTTCACTGCTGCATGTACTGATAACCAGCGTGTTTGAGAGGGGTGAAGTATTTTATGTACTTTTAAGTCGCAAAACATTTGAAAGTTTTTAAACTCTGCCACTCTTTTTGGGCTAGAAGAAAAGTAGTTGTAAATGTCTCTTACAAGATCCTCTATAAACGTGGCAATTTGGTACAAGCATATGACGCGCAAAGGTGAAACAAATGGCAGGCGCATTTAAGTATAAAAATGTTAGGAATTTCATTTTGCAGCAATGTTACAACAGAATTATTACGTCCCATCATTACGTTTGCTCCGTCAGATGCAAAACCTATTAGATTATCTTTATATGGAATATTATTGCTTCTAAAAAAAATTACAATGTGTTCAAATAAGGTTGCTGCATTAGCTTCTTCTAATGGAATAAGAGCTAAAAAACAATCTTTAATACGATTCATTTTCGCATATCTCACAACTAAGCACAAGTGTTTGGTCGTACTAAGATCAGTGGACTCGTCAATAATAAGCGAAAACTTAGTTTGTCCTAGATATTCACATAAATTATTGAAACTTTCTTTACCTATAATATGATCAATTGTCATGAGTTTTGGTTGAAGAGCATTTAATTTCTTTTGCTATTTTTGAATCAGGACAAACGGCTTGCATCAACTGCGGTAGGTGCTCCATAATAGTGAATGGTAGATTGTGTTCAGCAACAAACGAGACTAATCTTATTTCACCTGAAATTAAAAATAAAGAATTAAAATTACGTAGGTATGTCTAGTAGCGATTAGGGTATAATTATATCCACTGCTTCTATAAGCCGATAAGTAGAAAACAAAATAATATAACAATGTAAATAGTAAAATAAATAAACTAAAAAAATTACCTTGCTTAACCAGTATATCAGATTTTTCAGTTTTGGTCACAGTAAATGATGATATCTTCGGTTGTGATTTTATGTTCTTTGATGATACTGAGTGTGCTTGTGAAGAACTATGTTTCTTTATAGCGTCTTTTCCTGATGTGATGTTGATATCTTTATTACAACTCTTACAATAGGCATAGCTTTCGCCTTTACGACTATCTTGCAGCCAACCTGGAAATTCTTCTTCCCATTCTTTTCTATAATATTGTAGATATTTTTTCTTCTTACCTACTACAATACCATTTTATTCATGAACATGTAAAAGAAGGAATAATTGAAGTTGTTAAAATAGTCTAAAAATAATATTGCTGACTTTGTCAACTAAACCTTTAGGCTATGTTAAATTTGTTAAATTTAGAGATAGTTTAAACTTATGTTTGTAAAACAAAATGTCATGTTAATTATGTAGTTTGTTGTTACTAAGGAAACAAAAAAATATTTATTGTTAAGAAAGTTAAGATATTGTTTAAAATTAAGAATTTTATGTTACTAAATAAAAGGTTATATAAGTTATTAGTTGTTGTCAAAATATAAAAGTAAGGAGGCGTGTTAGAATGTATACTTTTATATTTTGTTATTAAAAAGTTAAACTATAAAAAGAAGTAGGAGAACATATTCGGACTTGCCCTCTTGCTTGCTATGGCTTCTGTGTGAAGGATGTAAAAATGAATATGGTTTTTATTCAAAATTATCAAGAATATCCTACACGGGAAAAGCTAATGAGTTCGTTAAAAGACGCAGGCTTATTTTTGGCGGTAAATCGTCTCTATCAAAGGTTTTGAAATCGATTGGCTTTAGATTTAAAAAATCTGACAAGCATAAAATCCTGCTAGAACGCTACGATATTACTTTGAAGAGAGTAACATTCTTACGTCAAGTAAATAAAATTACAGATTGGGACAATGTCGTGTTTATTGACGAAACATGGTTGAATGCGAACCATACGGATTCGCGGACATGGACCGATGATACAGCGGCCTCCACCTCAAAAGATCCATCGGGAAAAGGAGCCCGACTTATTATATGTCACGCGGGATCAGCTTCTCAAGGTTTTATTCCAGACTGCCTCCTCGTATTCGCCTCTAAAAGTACAAGTGATTACCATGAGGAAATGAACTTTGAGGTTTTTAAAGAGTGGTTTGAGAAGCTGCTAGTCAGCTTAGAAAACCCATCGAAAATTATAATGGACAATGCACCGTATCATTCTGTGCAAGTTGATAAACCACCAACTCGAGCAAATAAAAAGCAACAAATTGTCTCGTGGCTGGTAAGAAATGGTGTCCAACTTCATTAAAAGTTAAGTTGTTAAATCTGGTAAAAGCAACTAAGAAGTCCAAGCTCCGCTATGTAATCAATGAACTAGCCCTAGAGCATGGACACGAAGTTATTCTATTGCCTCCCTACCATTGCCAGCATAACGCCATCGAGCTTATTTGATATTGTGTAGCTTGTATATTGTGGCTTCTTCTCTTCCATCTGCTGCATTGATTAATTCTTCACTTTTCTGAATAACTAAAATAAACCTACCAACTAAATAGTACCTGTGACATCTGTCAATGTGATATTGACAATTATACTTCTTATTTGGGCACAAATAAAGGGTCATGCAGCGCGGTCACATATCTTAGAAAACAAAGAAAATAATTTACAAGATTTTGAACGAGCTGTGAGAATAGACAATATTATTCAAAAATGAATTAATAATATCCCTGAGTGCTGACAGCAGTGACGAAAATGACAATACTAATAACAGTTCTGATAGTTCAACTGAATAAATGCATTTTTTATGTTAAATTATGTAACTTGGCTTATTTTGTTTCTTACGAAAGAAAAAATAATAATGGGACAGGGATTCGCCTGATGATTTTTAAAATTCACATATGTTTCAAGTCCGTATCGATTCATTCACTTTAATCGATGTGTTTAAGCAGGTCACATCACTATGAAGATAAAACTGTCAGACGTCAAATGTTACCTATTAAAATGACTCCACTCACCACTGTACGTTATCGGCATTTGATACGGATATCGGCTTGGATACTGGAAAAACGAATTTTAATTGGAAACTAAATAAAAAAATAATTTTTGAGAAAATTTTATTGTATGTCTTCATTATTGGCCGGAATGAAGTAGAAATATCTGTCCCGTATCGTTACCGTCACCCAAAGCTGTCTCACTGGTGTAACACACTCTTCTAATTCTCGAGTCTCACTGCTTCAATCTATTAGCCTCTTCTTTTGGGGTATTTCCGAAACCTGATAAAACCGTTTAGTAAAAGTTTAAGATTTTTATCGATAAACAGCTCTAGTGTCAGTAGGGTATATCACTAAAAATACGGAGCAAAACAAAGCTTTTATTTTCCACAAATTATTACTCATTACGTGACTTTTATAATTAAAGCTTGATATAGTACGAATAAGGGTTAGTTAAACTTAACGATTAACTGTTTATATTATAAAAATACCAATTATTTATATCAAAAGACATTGTTGAAATCTTACGTGTGAAATGGTAATTCCAAGCGTTTGACGCTTTCTTTATCCGTTCTTGAGGCACTTTATGCAGCGGAGCTATACATAATAACTATTTATTACATCACATTTGCTTTATATTGATAAAACATAAAAAATACAGAGACCTTTAACTGCAATGTTATGACCGACTAAACCCCGGTTTCTGAAAGGCTAATCAACGCTAAAATCAACTAATCAGCTGTCATATCTCTTGTCAAGTGTAAATTGAGTTGCAAAAAGCTTGATCAGTCGTTTGATTTGATCAACGTGTTAGTTAACAAAACTAATGTCAAACGAATGGTCAAACAACATGTCAAGCGCTGTTTTCGGTTTCTGGAAAGCTATTTAAGGCTTGTATGTGTCATGTCAGTTTGATCAATGATTAGTCAATTTTTCACTAATCAGCGTTTCAGAAACTGAAATTGATTTAACAAGCCTGTTAACTCAACAACGTGTTAGTTCATCAACTATATGATTAGCCTTTCAGAAACCGGGTGTTAGTCAGTCACAACTTAGAACATGACATGAAACATGTGTTTGCTGTTTACACAACGAATATGAAGTCTCTCTTTCACTCGTATTGCACATCTTTAGTAACACAGATCAACAAAAAAACTCATAGTACAAACTTTCAGAAACTATGGCTCCGTCGTCTTTAGAAGTCTTTGGGCCATATAGACGATCAAGCCTGCAAATCCAGCAGCCTGTCAACAGTGTCAAATTGAAGCGGACTAGACCTATAGACAGGCTTCAGACTGAGTGACACTAATGACAGTCATAAGTACTGCTGCTGGATTTGTAGGCTGAATCAGGATTGATTAACAGACACCCTACAAACACTATAAAGTAATTATATTAAGGCTTCCAGGTACGTAATCGAAAGGAAATCGCTTGTGACCTATAACTGTCTCTTGCTCATACTTTATTGTATGGAGTGTAGAGGAAAGGAGAACGATTACTACGTGCTAAAAGCATTAGCCCGCCTGTCCCTTAAAATATGTAGAATTTACTGACGTCGGTAAGTATTATCTGCAAAGTTAGCTATATAAAAGTACAAGACGATGAAGTTAGTTAATTAATGCACAACAGCCCGCTTTTACTGAGACAACTTAGCGATCACCGCGCCTAACTTATTTTGTCTATATTTCTGGGACACTATTTTCTACAGCGTACGTTCTCCATTCTCTTCTCCACCTTACTTTAGTGTGATGCAACTTGCGTTTCTGTATTCGCCCTTATTTCATCTATGGTTATCATATGTACTATCATCTTCTTCTTTTAAAAATGGATCCTTAGTGAATCGCCAATGTCAGATGTTTTATAATCTCTGCTATTTTCCTTTTTTTTTGGCTTGAAACACTACCGTTCTGCTGTCATATTTTGACAACTTGGTTTCAAGTTTGTTGCTGCAAACTACATTTTAGTAAAAATAATTTATCATAAAAATGGTACGTAAAAAACGTAATATTAGTATGTATTTTAATATGTTCAAGTGATTTACGGATTGGTCTTCGTTCTAGGCTACGGAGGTTGAAGAAACTATCAAAAGAATTCAATCCCATAAAGGTGTTATGGGTGTCGTCATCGTCAACC
Organism: Phengaris alcon alcon; assembly: GCA_037179445.1. Classification (NCBI taxonomy): domain Eukaryota; kingdom Metazoa; phylum Arthropoda; class Insecta; order Lepidoptera; family Lycaenidae; genus Phengaris; species Phengaris alcon. Next base: position 782,204 of record JAYRCH010000125.1, read on the forward strand.
ACGAAGGTTTGATCGATTCTTTCAGTCTTTTTGTATGTTGCGAACCAGCAATCGATAATGTACCTATTCAATCTGGTTACAGGTATTCCAATCAAAAGTTCTCTGGATAATGCAACTTCTGTTTTATATGCTGGTTTAATTGGTCAGCTCACTGAGAAAGCTAAAAATGTTGTCAGGGAAATGGTAATTCTTGTTATTTATTAGCTCCTTACTTAATAATGTAAAGTTTACTGACTAGTCTTTACTCAGCTTGCCTTACTAATAGAAAGTATAAATTGTTTATAAATAAGGCAGAATTTGGTATCAAAGATGCTTATCCAATTATAGTATGGACTTGGTATTTAATCTTACTAATTACAGGATTCAACAAATGAGTTGTCATTTCTGCGAGTAAGGAGCAGAAGACACGAGATATTGATTGCACCAGACCGAGAGTTTATTTTGATTGTTATACAAAATACATCCGATTAAAGTTTGTATTTGATGAGCAGAAACCATTGGAGTGGATCAATTCACATGAGCTTTTTCATTCCAAACAATCAAATATACCTACCTACTTTAGTTTTAAGCTATATTATTTATTGATTAGAGGCTTGTTTCACAATCACCTAATAAATGACAAATAGCTTATCCAGAAGTATTATCATTGTCGCTCAGTATAAAGTAAGAGGCGACAAAACTTTCGGATAAGCTATTTGTCACTTATTAGGCGATTGTGAAACAGGCCCTAAGAGTAGGATTATAAGCAATGCTATATTGGTCAAAATTATTTGCAAAGTAATATATGCATGTATAATTTATAAATCAAATGCTTTAATCTTTGTGTCTTCAGTATATTTATGTTACTGTACTTATGCCCTCGTTTCATTCTGTGTAATAATTGTAATACAATAACAATTGACAACTAATTACGAAAAAAATGCTTTACAAGAAACGTGGTTTGTTTTAAATGATTTTTAATAACATCATGATGTAGATATTCTGGATAGTAGAAATAATTCTTGGTGCACTACAAAAATGTCTAAAACAACTTAGTCTTAAGAATTTTATAATTAAAATACAATAAAGTATACTTCAAGACTTTCATTATAATCCCAGGTAAAAATAAAACGCAAAATAAGTTGGAAGAATTTATTTCGAAAGCGCAAATCCTGTTTTGAGACATAATATGTCCCATGAGGTGAATGACCTAAGGATCAGCTCACTAGGGCACAACTGGCAGCTGGGAGTAGGATGTTACTGATGGTATCCTAGTGAGTTAGGGCTCTTAAATGATATATTTGAATGGTTAGTTAAATGTGATCACAATCATTACAATTAGTAATGAAGTACTTATTTTTTAAAATAAGGGTGCGTTAACAATAGTGTTGTTTGACAGCGGCCTAGTAGGGACTGTCATATTTTAAAATGTTTTGAGCAATAAATCCAGACAGTGAATAAAATAAGCCTTATTGCTGCGCATTAACATTCATGCATAATGGCAAAACGTGTAATTTTGAGGAGACATCCAAATAATTTTTTAATATTTTTGGATTATTTTTAAGCAAATTTTATGGTGATAAACGGCCGAATACTTTGATGATAGTCAAATTAATTAAAGTGACGCTGAAGTCGCATGCCGTCCTTGTCATTTCGGATAGCAGACAGCGACAGCCTTCGAATCAGCCTCTTAATTTTGATTAGCTTTTCAGTGTTCGGCCGTATATCCGTAAGTAGCTTACTTTGCAGAATGATACGAGCAGAAAAATGATTCTAAAGACCTCTTTATGTAAATTTTTGGTAGAGGTTCTGGATATTTGCCACACTAAAAATTATTATTAACTATAATATTTTTAAACTAAGAATTAAAGAAATAAGTACTTATTATAATTGTCATAATTGTTGTTACTTATGTAGGATTTGGATTCATTTCGTTGCAAAATCGACAGAAAAAAAAACCAATGTATGTCTTAGGCCCGTATCAATAAAGCGTTCTTAACTCTGAGACAATTCTCAAGAAAGTACTTAAGATGTTGTTTTAATTAATAGACGATACTTAAGTACAGCTGTAGGTACGGCGTATCAAGTGAGTGCGAACGTATTAATAAACGAGACTCGTTACTCAAGTACGCTGTCATTGCTATCAAACTGTTACTTGAGACGGGGTTTCGTGGGTACATTCAAACCTTGACTTGAGAACGGCTTGCTTGGAAAAGTGAATACAGTATATTATTATTTGTGGTGTTTTTGGGTGTATTACAATTATGTAAATTAAAATCTAAATATTTATCATTAAACAAACTCAGAATTTACACTACATACTCAACACAAAATAAAGTTATAAAAAAAGATGCTATATCTATACATGATTGATACTTATTCTTCTTTTTTTTTGGTAATCGCGATTGCAAAGATTTTGCACCATTCTGAGAGTGTAGAGTATTTGTAGAAATATTTTCGATTTTATTTAAATATATTTATTTATTTATATTAAACGATTTATATTATATTATATTTATATTATTATTATATTACCTATTTGATTTTTATGGACTTGATTTGACACTTGACAGCAGAACTTCCTCGCCCTATCAACCTTAAATCTGTTCTGTTTTGTAAATACTCCTTTTACTGAATCTTTTTGTACATACTGTGGTACTGGCCCTAAATGTTTGTGTCTGTTCTAGGTTTTAGATTATTCAACAGACTTCCTCCTGTACACATATTATTTTTATTCATAAAACCAACTCTTATGGCAGTTTTCGTCAACACAACACATTGGCGAATCACTAAGAAGCCACTTTAAAGAATAAGAAGAAGAACAACTTTTTTCGAATGGCAATGATCCGCATTCCGTTTTACGTAGTTTTCAAAAAATATGGATATTATTATGCTAGACAATAATAAATATTAATATCTGCGTAAAAATGAATGAAAATCAGTATTCTCAATATAAAAAATACAGACTAAACTTTTTTTGGTATTTATATTATTAAATATTAAATTTTTAAAAAGAAATATTGAAGGAATGTATAATCAATAAATCCGTTCTTTGTAGAAGTGTAAACGAAACGTTATTTTATTCGTTCTTTGTCGTGTAGATGACGCTTAAAAGTTGAGTAAGTGATCTCAATAACGTTATCAACTGAGACGGTCTTGAGATCATACTATGAATTAAAGACCATCTTGAGAAGCTAATCGTTACTTGAGAGTGTCTCAGCCAAGAAAGGTCTTGAGAACGAGTTTGAGAACGGTTTATTAATACGGGCCTAAGATTAACATTTTGTCGTCTCTGGGTTATTAGATAGAATTAGCATTGTGGACTAACTATTATGGCGAGTCGACATTGAGAGAGAAAACGTGTAGCAAAACTAATTCAGTAATATTAATATCAAGTTAGTTTTCAAGAGCATGCTAATATTTGATATCTTAATAGCACGAAATGATCTCCTACGAATACTTGTGAAAGATTTAAATAAAAAAATACTATACCTGTTCATGGAGTTTTCTTTCTTCCGATGATTTTCTTCTCTGCTTTTGGTATTTTGCTTTTAGCGTGTAAATATGCTTGGAATTTTAAGCATAAGTCCCATATTGCAATTATAAAACTAAGTTTTTAATATAAATATTTAAACATTTATTTTCTGTGTTTTGATCTTGTATTTAAAAATGAGATTCTTAGTAATTTTATGAATCTAGTTAAAAGATAAAAGGAATCTTTTTTATAATATTATTATTGTTTACATTAATATAGCTGCCGATGCAAAACATGCTTTTAATATAGCTTAGATTGTATAATATAATTTAATTGGGAAATAAACATTTTATAAATAAAATATTCGCCTTTATTCATTAAAGATCCACTTTTTAAAAACCAATCTAGCATTTTCTAATAGATACACTTTTGGGTACAGTTGTACCCAAAAGTGTATATGTAAACAAAAGTGTAATCAACAAATTCACTGCCGGTCGTGCCGGCATGCAACATACATAATTATGCGTTGAAATAAGAAATGCGTTAAAACAATGTAGAAATAAGATATTTACTTAAATTATTTAATTTTTAATTTGATATTTTTTTTTTAAATAAACAGAAACATTTTTTTTGTCTTGTCTGAATCCAATTTGTTTTAATGTTACATTGTTTAAAAAACATTGCGATTTTTTTTTCAACTAGTGTCCAACACTTAACTTATCATTCATATCGCTTTTCTGCTTTGCTGTACATTGTACAATATGAAAGTGGATCTTTATGGAATAAAGACGAACTTTTTACAAACTAGTCTTTTCAAACTGTAGGTGTTGGTTTTTTTTTAATAATTGTTAGTATCTCCATACATCACTTCTTTTTTGTTTGTTATATTTTATTTATAACAGTTTTTAGCAGGAGTATACTTATACTCACATCTTCCATGCTTTATTTAATAAGTATTTAAATTTTGTGATGACAAAATTTCAAAGAAAAATACATTTATATGATTGTCATTCAATGGCTATAGTTTTTGTATTTTATGTATATTTCTTGATATATTTTGTTTGTTTGGATATGTTTACCAATTAAAAATCATTTTTACATTTTAATTTTTTTATTTAGTCACACATAGAATGTACTCGCTAGATTTCAATTCACATAATATATATAAGTCTAAAAAGGTAGGGCAAATTAAGAGTGTGTCTTAATAACAAATTTCCAAGCTTTACTAATAACCACAAAGTTTTCTATGCAATTATTAGAACTTTGAGTCTTTAGTTTGTTAGAATTGCTTTAACAATTTGAAGAATATTTGATTAACATTACCTTAATATTACTTTAAAATCTATTTTATATAGAATATAATTTTGACGCGCACATTTGAATTTCTTATTATTTTAAACATACTTGTTATTAAAATGTGTATTAGATAATTTGGTATTTAAAAAATGACAACTATGGGACTTACTATTTTAATAATATTTTTTGTACGAATTTAAATGTATAGTCATTTTCTTTGTTTGAAATTTTCACTTGTTCAATTTAGTTTTAGAAATGGATAGGTATATCTTGTTTATGTAGCTTTTTTCGATATACTCACATCTTAATGCTTCTTTTGGGCAGCCCTGAAAGCATAACAATACTATTGATGAATGTTACTTGTGCACACAATCACAAGCACTGATGTGTATGCTCTCCAATTTTGTAAAGAAATGTACATTATACTATCAGGGAATCTAATTCATAAGCAGTAGAGTGTTCTCATAATTTATTTGTATTATAATGACGGCATGCAGTCACAATACAATTGTCAATGAGATGACAAATTATGTCAACAATCAACCTGCTTATGAATTAGATTCCCCGATAGTACAATGTACAAGACTTACCAAGTTGTGCAATAGTTTGTTGGTATGGGTATACACATGTTAGTGCTCATGACTACACATTCAATTCACTAACATATTGTTACTGCTACAGAATTCAGAGCCCTCGGTCTGTTATTTGGGTGAGTTAAGTTTTGAACTAAACCAGAAGGTTTGGTAAAAAAAGTTGGCCAAAATAAAAACAAAACATAGGTTTACAAAAATTATAATTATGTATTTGTATGTAACATAAATGTCAAGAACTAAAAAAAATAATAAGTGAACAATATGGTCAGTGATTATTTCATTCTGTTCCAGTAACATACACATAACACGAAAACAATTCAAGGGAGATATTTTGTAGTGTTTTTAAAAATATATAAGTATTATATATTTAATCAGAGTTTGCTACGTTTCTCATTTCGTGTGATAAATTGAAGTATATAAAATAACATACGAATAATAAAAATAAATGATTGGAATAAAAAAAAAAATAATTACCATTTAAGATAGGTAAAAAATTGTGACACATCAATACTATGTCTCGTATGTAGATAGTTAGTGTCTATCGTACTTGGGCTGGCGCTGGTAGGGCGCGGGGCGGGCGTAGTGGCGCTGTGCGTGCGGCGCGGGGCGGCGAGTGCCCACGTCGCGGGCGCTCGCCTTGTACTCCTGCCCCTCGTCCTTGTAGTACGAGTCGTCCTCGTAGAAGCGCTCACTGCGGTCGTAGTAGAAGTCCTGCTCGGGGGCCGCGCGATGGGCTGGCACTCGCACCTTAAAATTGTGTAAAACCTTACATTGGCACTGCTTGCTATTTCAACTAAATTATTATTAGTTAGGAGTAGTATAATACACTACTTGACCTTGTTTTTATTTATGTCCTAAACGCTTCATAATTGTTCCATTACACAAAAAAAAAATTACATTATTTTGAAACCTACAAAAAAATATTTTAAAAATACACTTTTTTAAAACCGCCGAAATCACTGTTAGCCATGTTGGTTGAAAGGTTATCTGTGCGGTGACGTCATACTAATACTATTTGTAATCTGGGCTATACTCCACTCAGACAAAATAGCGGTGTGACGTTCTGTTTGACGTTTTGACATTAATAACTTTAAAAGATGCCATGAACTATTTATATAGAGAAACACGTTCCGTTTCACTACTACGTGTTTAGAGTGTTTGTGAAGTCACATCCTTGCCGGCAGTTACTTCGAGGTGTTTTCATCAGTAGAAATTAAAAACAAAAGTACAAATTTTTAAATCAACTTTATTTATCAATCTTAAGCTTTTAATTTAAAATATCGCTAGAATACGTTTTCCTAAGCCAAGTACTAAAGGAAATACTCCTTCAATGTATGAAATTAAATATGAGTCAAGTAGCATATTGAATGAGGTGTTAAGGAGCTCCGTGGCTTAGTGGGTAGACCATTTGATTCGCACTCGAGAGAGTGCAGGTTTGATTCCCAGGTTGTGGCGTGTACCAATGAGACTCTTTCAGATCTCAAGTACATTATACGGACACTCTTAAGGTGAAGGAAAACATTGTGAGGAAACCCACACATGGTTGGCCCCAGACGTATTGACCAGTCATTCCTCTGGACTAGGATGACTAGGTTGTGAGAATGCCGTATGTGCTTGGGCAACCATACGACATTTAACAACCAACTGTCCCAGACTCTACATTATTTCAAGAGTGGTCACTTCACTCGGAGAATACTGTATAAATCATCCAATAACGGATGAAATGACCTATAAAATAGGTTGTTCCTTTAAGTGGTTGTAGTTCCCATCATTTAAAATATTTTCTTCAATGAAATCCCTTTTCCAAAATAAATATAAGTCCAAAATCTTATACTTTATCTTTCTCCATTTTTTTTTCAAAATTAGTACTTCTTTTTTTTTATGTAGCTAATGAGCTGTTTCATTATTTTTAAAACAGCTTGTTGCCCCCGACACACAAGACACACACTTGATCACTAAAAAATGATTTACTTTAAAGAGGTATTAAACCTCACCTTTATTTAAAAATACCTATTCAAAGATAAGATTAAAGTAAAATCCTACGACACATGTATGAGGAACCACCCCAATTTTTTTATGCTGCTAATAATAAAGTCTATACGCAATCTATAATATACAAAGGTAAGATAAAAAATCATTCCCACTTCACATGTATAAGGAGCCTCGTATTACCATGAAATTTAGTCTGCAGGGAGGGATTTTGGGGGAGATAAATCGATCTAGCTAGCTAGGCCTTATCCCTGAGAAACTGCGCATTTTTAAGCTATATGTGTTTTTTCTTTTGTTGTGCAACAATATATTATCAATATATATGCAGGAAGGACAGACACAGCATTACCCTTATGCTGTGTCTGTCCTGTACATAAGTCCTTGTAGTAAGTACTATGTAACCCTAAAAATTAAGAAGATTGATTTTTTATAATATTGTGGAGGTTATAGGTGTGTTTATTTATTCCAGTAAATGTTAAGACTGGACAATATATGCAGGGTCATTATAATATTTTTTATGCATTGATCAAATCTCTACTATAAAGTTGTAAATAATAACACAAGTCACACAATATTTACTAATAATCTATAATGAGTTTAAGGTAATTTGATAAACTTACTGGTGGTTCAGGAACACCATAGTGATCGTCATATCCATATGACGAGTCCATCGCAGTGCGGGCCCTATCGAGGATGCTGAAGACCTTTGATTTAGGATTCATTGGACGAGGAGGACCAGGGGGCATACGTCCAGGCGGGCGTGCGCCCACTAGAGATGGAGGAATTGGCGGACCTAAAATATTAATAACTTTTTATAGTGAAATATATTATAACAAATTTATGTTGACACTGTACAAATCTATTTCTTATGTATATATTGTTAGAACATTAATATGCAAGAAACAACATACCTCTTTCCATAATATCACGCATTGGTGGTTGCCTCATCATGTCAGAGGGGTCAGGCTTCAGATACTTCTTAACCTCGGCAAGGGCATACGCAATTCTTGCATGAGCCTCTGCGGGAGAAGCCAAGGCTGACACTTCTACATGCAGCTCATCAGAAAGGTGAGCATATTTGGGGTCCAATGAGTTCCTTAACTCCTCTTCTTTTTGTCTGTAAAATAAAAAAGGTGCCTTCTAAATGCAATACTCTACATGAAGTCATACTTTTCCACTTGTAAAAAAAAAATGTAAGTAAATAATAGTTTTGAGTCTTATGCCGTGCAGAAGAATTACCTGTCTCTCATTGATCCCCTGCCAAGGATGGCCATCTTGCACATAGTTTCCTCTTGCAGCTGCTTCATTGTATTACCCTTTGGCCCCAAGAGCTTTCCAATGAAATTCACCTACAATTATAAAATCATACAAATTTGTTAAAATCCTACTCAATTATAAGTCAAATAAATATAGTATGGCGTCCAAATCAACAAATTAAACATATTTTTAATAAAATCTTATGCTTAACATAGACATTACATACATATTTGTATGTAATGTCTTAATTTGTGAAAGGAATGTATTATTATTTTAAAGTTTACCTTGGGATGCTCCTTAACAGGCACCAAAACTTTAACAGTTACTTTGATCGGTTTTTCCTTGTAAACGTCAAGGTATTTGAAGTCTTTAGGTGGAATTCTTCCAGAAGCTTGTATCTTTGCGACTTCTAAAATTACAGTAACCAGTAGTAAGAAAAAATTGAGTTATTACTCATACAAATGTGTATCTGTGTCAATATAGTTGTGAGATAGATGAACTGTCCTTGTATTATGATGCAATACAAAATGATAATAGAACAATAAACTAAATGGTTAATATTTAAGTAACAAAACAATTTTTGGCAGGCGATTTAAATATTCATTAAAATCTACAAAAATACCAAGTTGAAGTATACAAATGTCATGGAAATAAACCAAATGAATGGTTAACAGTTTATTAAATTATCTTGTGAAGTTTTCCTGTAAATAAAAATTAGTTAGCAGTAGAAATAATTGTTGTGTAGAAGTTTAGGTAAAAAATTGTTGATTGGTGGCAAATATCAAACAGACGCAGTTTGACACGAGTGTAAGGCATTAGACAGAGCCCATTAAAGTAATTATAGATTTTTTTACAAACCTTGGTCTATGAGTTTCGTCGACATAGGAAATTTAGAAGTGTTGAGCTTGATTTTTTCGCTTAGAAGTTCCCTTACGTATTCACCGGCTTTTTCATTTATTTTAGCGCCTTCTTCGCCATCTTGCAAATGTTCATCGTGATCCTCTGCATTTTCTTGATTAGAATTTCTTCTAAATTGTCCGCTGTTGTAGCCGTTTTTGTCATATTTTTCAGACATTATAAAATTTGTTCAAAATAACTACACAAGTAGATAGATATAATGACTAAATTACAAAAATGTAAGTTTTACAAAACTAGGCGTCCTGCGTCATTTATTCACAGATCACTAGCAATGTTTATTTTTTAAACATGATCGACGTTGTCAGTGATCGGTATGAATACAAGCATTATACCCGTAAACGCCAAACTGACCGTCCAGCCTGCAAATCCTATACCGCGGCCTTGAAGCGGACTTGCCAAAAATATAAATTATTGACACTAATGATGGCCACAAGCACTTCACAGTGTACCGTGAATAAAACTACATTATCAGATTATTGCCAAGTCAACTGTCAGTCCTCCTCCTAACAGTCCTTAGTTAGGATTCGAATCCGTTAATTTCACTTTTGAAAATAAAGTCACCCTTCATTATTGCACAATTCGATAGTAAAGAACAATTGCTGGGAAGTAATAGGGATATTGCCTAATGTAGAATATCACATTATTATAAATAAAATTTTAAAATTGTTAAATAAAGATACATAAATTTAAAAGAAATAGGTATTCAGATTGACGCGATTAAAAACTAATAACAAATAAAAAATATTGCCCATCTCTTTCTCGTAAAATGATTTGTTACGTCACAAGTTGCTACCGCCATACATGTTGTAATAACAAAATATGTATGGCGGGTGCAACTCGTGACGGCACAGGCCGTATATCGCTCTCTTTCTTAATGTAAATTTAAATTGTTTGTATCTTCGTTATTTTTTAAAATATACGAAAATTGGTTCTAGATTGATTATTAACATGTTGTCTAACATCAAATAGACGAAATAAAATTTTTAGGCAACATGCCTATTACATATGAGAAAGATGAGGAAAGAGCTTAATTTTAATATTTTATATCATTTTTCATAAATTTCTTCGAAATTCAACAGTTTCCTCAAGTATGTCGTATACCATTACTTTTTAATTTATTTAAATATGGCATCGGCTTATAACCACTTGCCAGTTTTAAGTTAAAAAGGCGGGAAATAGAACTTTTGTTTCAATTTTCAACACCGTATTCCTAAATCGTCAAGTCTAAAATCTAGTCAAAGTCCAAATAAATAGTCAGTGCAGTCCATGAGTCATGTCAGTCGATTCAGTAAAGTTTTAGAATCTTTACTGAAAGTTTTGGAGGAAAACTCAAAATATCACGTTTTTAGAAGTTTTACCACTTGCCCACACTTGTGCACGTTAACAAATATTTAATGGTTAATATTCTACCAATATTACACATTAAGAACCGAAATAACACAAATTTATGAAAAAAATGCAAAATCCACAACGTCACCCATTGAATTCCCCGGCAAAACTCGTACTATTTATTCGTGATTTTTTGGCTTATTTCATTTAACGGTTCTAGCTGACTATTTTTTTTTAAATCGTCGAAATTTTTGAAAAAAAAGTCTGCTACTATACTGTGAATAAGGACTTTCAGTAGTAGTACTTATCATCTATGGTAAGGCCCGTGAGACTATGGCTAGTAGCATGGAGAATAGAGGTAAGGAGGACCATCTCTCTAAGACAGAAAAGCTAAAAAGTGTCTGACAAAAGTAATTAAATAATAGTTCCAAAACTGGCCATAATGGCGCTAGAGTGGCAAGGTGTGTGCTATGAAGTTATAATTTTTGATGACTATGACTAGTTTTTAGTAGTTATTCAGCAAATCATGAATATTCTAATTACTCGTATAGTCGAAAATATTTTTATATATAAAACCGAAGAAGACCCCAAGATTTAATTATCCGTTTAAATTTTGCCGCTTTACACCCTTGCGTCTGTAGCGCCCCCTATTTAACGCTATTTTACGGACACTTTTCATGTATGGAGATAGTACTCCTTAGTCCTTACCTCTATTCTCCATGGCTAGTAGTCATCATGATGAAGAAATCCGTCCAAAAAGGATTTAGTGCGTAGTGACGTAGAAATCTCACGGGAGTGCAATGGGGATCCACATTAGTTTTCATAAATTAAGTATTTAGTAGTAGCTGTAGATATTTACCCACCGAAAGATAATATGCTCATATAAGTATTTTCCGTTCTATCAAAACATCACACGAGTCTTCCATTATTATAGGGATCCACGCGGATGAAGTCGAGTATTATTTTTTTATAAGAAAACAGTATGACTGTTAATCTGCAAATGTACTAAAAATATATAAATTATTTCTATTGAGCTCGAGTCTGCAAGGCCGTAGGCGGCGCGCGGCCCACGTCGCCCATGCCAAGCGCCGCCTCTCTTGATATTAATATTGTTTAAAAATTAAAATTATATCGTCATAGTTTTAATAAATTATTTATTTTATAATGTTTTAATCCTAACAAAAAAGTTTTACAAACTATCTATAAAATAATATTTATAAAATTATTTAATGTAATCATTGATACGATACTCAATGCCTCTTTTTAATATTAAATATACATCCATGACTCAATGTAAGTTATTGGATAAGTTATTACACTCAGTGTAAGTGATTGCTATGTCAATGTTGAGTATATTTTTTATTTTTGTCACTAAGCCTACTGTGTTGTATGACTGCTATATTAAATTCCTTATGAGGGACTGCTAATACTTCTATTTTCTTCGTTTGCAGTCTTACAACAAGCACTTCATCAAATGGATCCTGCAAAATTAACAACATAATGAAAAACGTCTAGTAATTAAACGGCATTACTGGACCGATACAGTACTTACACCATTTTAAAAGGTCGATAACGCACATTTGAGCCTTCGAATGGGCTGGCTGAACACGTTATGTTCATGATTTATTTTTATGTTTTTTTATTCTATAAATAAAAAAAAATTATTCAACGTTGTTGCATAAAATACCTACTGGATTTTTGGTAGACTGCGTTTGGTAGGTATAAATTATAATTACCATTTCGTGTACTTAATTAGGTACCTAGGTAATAAATAGTGTACCAGGTCTTTTGTCGATTTGTAGAACTGGTACTAGGTACCAATGTGAAAATATAAAATTGCGATTTGAGATATAGGTGCGATAAATCGTATGCACGTTGCACAGGTGGTCCCACCAGTCGTATCCCGTAGCTGTGATTTCCCTTAGGTAGATAATATAGAGTTCTCATAGTGTCTAGAGTCTTCTCGCCATCTAAAGCTTTGCGTCTCAACATAATATGGTACGTGTCGGAAGACGATAAGAAAGTTATATAATCTACATTTCAAAAGCTTAAGTGTTGCGAATCACGTGACTGTCGGCCACTACACATCACCATGGCGCTCGTAGTCAACGAGTTGCTGGGGTTTATCTAACACGCCATAAACTCCATGAACGAAGACACCATAGTGCAGCTCGGTGGCGAAAGAAGCTTGCAGGATGTCACTACCCTGTAGTGACCCTGGCGCCTGTACCTGCCTTCGTGGCTAAGGATCTCCACAAGCTATCGGTGGTGACCATGGACCACGTTGACGTGGAGATGTCGAAATGCAGGCGGAGCTGGACGAGATGCGAGGTCGATTATATAGATCGGAGTCCACTATCCGTGATTTGCGTAATTAATTATTGCAAATGAAAACTAATAATAATTCATTACGTGGGTCGTCCGAACATTCGTTTGACTTCGTAATCATACAACGCACGTTTTGCTAATCAGCAAAGTCGGACGGGTCAACAACCGCTGTTTTGTGGTAAGAGTACCGACGCATCTTCTGTCGACCTGCGAGGTGAAGGAGTTCTAGCCGACGGACGTGGTCTACGGGTGGTTTTAGGGAAGGCTCCCCAGGAAGCGCGCATCACGTGGGCGAAAAAAATACAATAGATACGCGACAAACTACAATGTGTGTGTGTGTGTGAGCGAATGTAAACAATATAAAATATCCACATATTAATATGTATTTACAATTTCAGAGACGCTGTATTTTGTAATCAGCCCCAGCTGCTGTATGGCTTTCCCGTAGGTGATCGCATGCTGCAGGTTGATGTTAGTGAAGATTGGATTGCCTGAAACCAGAAATTATATTAAAGGCCTGTTTTGCAATCTTCTAATAAGTGTCGGAAAGCCTATTTGGAAGTCTGGTCGCCGCTTACTTTATACCGAGCGACAGAGACAAAACAAGGTTATATATGAACACTCTAGATCAGTGATCGTCACACTTTTCTGGTCAATGGCCACATGTGACAATGTAGAGTATCACTGTGGGCCGCACATTGATGAGCAACTTTTTTGCTCATTAAAACAGGTAAAATCTGAAAGTCTATTGCACTTGAAAAAAACTATGATAATGTAAATACAGTACAGTAAGACCACCAAAATCTTTCGGCATTCTTCGTTTTTCATACATCGTCTGTCGTTTCCATAGAGTACGTAAAAGTAAAAATTTCACCATAATTTGACAGTAAATAGCGGCCAGCGAAATCCGCTGTCTAAACCAGCGCAGGTAGCGCCTGCGGCCCCAGGCTACGAACCTTTTGGTCCTAGGGTAAATACGCCTCTGCGAGGGCTGGACGGCACCATTCACGGCCACGGGGCGCAGTTTGACGACCACGGCTCTAGATTATCGATAGTTACCTTCTTTGTTGGTCATCACCACTCCTTGCACTGACTCGTCCTCTAATATTCTGTCAACGATTGGATTGGCTTCATTCAGCGTTGAAATCTGTTACAAATATTAATTTAACTTAAATGTTTTTGTCGTAACTAAAACTACTGAACGGATTTTCATGCAGTTTTTATTTTTCATTTTTCAACCATCGACATAATGGTTCCTCAAGATGGTTTAGGTGTATAATTTGGTGGAAATTGGTTAAAATATGACGCTAATTGAAATGAAACAAAGCAATGTATGGTGGGACTGTTTCTCTTTTATCGGTCAATGGCATATTATGTCTATCTTTTAAGAACAGCTTACTATTATACCCATTCTAAGTTTAAAACAATGATCACAAATAATGTAGTATTTTCAGAAGGTATAGATTATAAGAAGACGGATACAATATTAATCCTTATCGAATGAAATACGTTAGTCACTTTAAGTATTTCATACACTTTACAATTGCCCCTTACACCAGACAGTTTAAATTGATATCGTCAAATTAAAAAGTATCTACGCGCCAAGAATGTATTCAAGCGATCTCGCACAGACGCGAACGGGTAAACGGGATTATTACCACAGAGTAGAAAATATAATATACTTACGCACAGAGAAACAGCTTTCATAGAGCGAGCCAAATCGATCCAGTTTGATATATTTTTTTAATGACATGAACCAGGAAACGAGCAGACGGATCGCCTGATGGTAAGCAATTACCGCCGCACTCGCAACACTTAGGAGTTACACTTGTAACTCCTTTGGTGTTTCGACTTGCGTTCCCAGTCCTTAAAATCCCCAATCCCTTCCTTGGGCCTCCGGTAACCTTCAATGTTCAATGTTTTTGACGTCCCCTTCAACGGCACTACAATTTTTCCACACAACTGTGGACGCACCGTATGCTTTTAGTAGTGCAATCAAATCCAAAACTAACTATGTAGCTGTTTATCTATTGCTCTTTCTTTAAGTTTCATCTGTGCTATTGCTATATTGCAGTAGATATATTTGCTAATGAAAGTTTTAGAGACGACCACTGTTCCAGGCGAGGCGAAGCCGCGGGAAAAAGTTAGTTTTGAAATAACAGACACGTAGTTAAGTATTCGTTTTATATTCATACACGTGATACACATCATGTCTAAATCACATTTCTAAATCATAAAAATAATCATGATAACCAGCCTTCGCCACTGGTACCTGGTAGATCAGTATGTATGGGAGGAGCCCTCTCCTCCCGTATATACTGATGCTTATTACATTATGTACAGCTAGAGATGTTCGACTTTAAGGGCCGATCATCACACCACACCGAAATGGCACCGGAGCGGCCAGCAGCATAACTGTCATATAATTTTAACCTTAATCTTCATTACTATAAAAATCGGCCCAAGGCTGGGACTATAATATGATACGGAATCCGGCGGGCCCGGTAAAATTCAGAGCATTGAAAATAGAACTCTGCGCTGTCGAGTCAAATGTCAATGTCATATATGACAGCTCGACACTCGACACTTCGATTTTCAACTCTATTAAATTAATGTTCTGTTTTCAGTGCTCTGAATTTGCCTGGGCCCGCCGGATTCCGGATCATATTGTAGTCCTAGCCTAAAACAATGAACATGTTATATAAATGTAAATAAGTAAATAAACGTTTACATGTTCGGTGCAAGGAGTTTGTAACAAATTACCGATCTTTAGAGCAGAGCAGCCCAAAACAAACCCTTACAATTGTCCTATATCCCCTGATCTAATGGGTCATCATCACCTTCCAACAAATTTGAGGAAGACAACATCAAGTTCGCTAATGATCACATCGATTCATTTCCAAAGGTACCTTCTCATTGGTGCCGTAAAGACACCAAAAAGATTTACGTGGAGACAATTCTAAACAAAGAAAAAATGTATGATTTATATAAGCGGCAATGTTTGGAGAATCATAAGAGGAAAAACTACTTATAAAGAACTAATTTTAAAGAAGAATATAGGTTTCCACAAACCAAGAAAGGACCAGTGTTGATGTAACAAATATGAATAATTAACTGAAGAAGAACAAAAGGAGAAACAAGAAGAATACGAAGAGCATGTTAACAGAAAATACTGTGCACAGGAAGTAAAAAAATCGGAAAAAATGAAAGTAATAGATGATAGTCGCTTGCATGTTTGTGCCTTTGACTTTGAAGCAGTGCTATTGTCCTTTGGTTTTAAAGGAAAGCCTGTATTTTATAAACGGAAGTTAGGTAGCATGAATTTTACAATTCATAATGCAGCGACTCAGCAAGGTTATTGTTATTTTTGGCCGGAATATGAAGGCAAACGCGGATCAAACGAAGTATCGACATGTCTTTATATTTCAAATCTCTCCAACGTCGAATCACCTAATATTATTTTCTGACTGCTTTCTAGGGCAGAATAAAAACTCTGTGTTTGTTGCTATGCTCAATTATATCATCACATCACCTGACAGTGAAACTAGAGTCATTGTATATACATTCCTTGAACCCGGTCCCACCTACATGAAGTGAACAACAAGGACAACATGCACTCGACAATTGAACAAGCTTCTGAGTATGCCAAAATCTACACCCCTGATGACTGGCAAAATTTCATACGACTAGCCCGTAAAGATAATCCATATAATGTTCAAATTATGGATACACAGATTTTTTGGATTTTAAATCACTGCGAAGTACTATTATTCCAAATACAGTGAAAGCCACTGATGGAACTGTTTTACAATGGGCTAACGTAAGATGGTTACGATTTAATAAAGAAATTTCCCATTCGTTTTTCTTTAAATTTGATTACTGGGAAGAATTCAAAGAGGTAAAATAAAAGGAGAGAGTGACAAGATCGGAACTTAATTCGCATCTTGCAAAACTGTACAGTGGACATATTTGTTAAAACAAGTTAAACATACAGATCTGATGGCAATGTGTCAAGATGGGACGATACCCAAGAATCATCACTACTACTACGAAAAGCTACCTGTTCAGTCTGTATCAGGATCGTTGTCTCAGACAAGGCCTCATCAAGATGATGATGAAATGGAATTATCTGCAACATGACTATTTAAGACGTCGGTCAGGGAAAAAGAATTAATAAGTATATTTGATAAGTATCTACTTAGATGTTTGAACTTCTTACCTTTGCTTGCTCAGGGTTGGATCGGCCGTTTGCCTGTTCTAATTTGCCTCTTTAATGGCATTGCATGCAACTAAAGGGAAAGTACTTACTAAGTGCAGCTAAGCTAGTCCTGCAGCAGGAAAGAAAAAATTATCATCATCATTGTAGTACTAGTGTTATTAAGATTTTGTTTGCTTTTAAAAATTAATTTCTTAAGCAAGTTCCTTTTATATTGATTCTTTATAAATAAGTATACTTAGTTTTTGATGGCTTTTAAAAGTTTATTTGATAAACAGCTTCCTTTTATAATAATAATATTTTAAAATATGTATGCTAAGTTTTTGATTGCTATTATTTTTATTTTTTTAATATTTTTTATTTAAGTTTATTTGTTTAATATATTCCGTTTATATTAATAATATTTTTTTACTTTTTTGTGTTTTGTTTTATATCACTCCCATGGAAATTAATCCTAAATAGTCTTTACGTCGGTCTTGGAATAAAACTAATGTTATGTTTTTGACAAGCCAGATGGACGTGTAATCTACAAAAATTTTAGAAATACTGCATTTATCTATAAATAGAATATTTATTAAAGATATTTTATGATACTTGGACTAGGTTCAGATGATTTTTTAAATATTTAATTGCACATCAAAGTTTTGTTTTATACGTCCATCAGATAAAAGTATTTCCTGGGAAAAAATACGGTTACGGTTTGCGTAAAACTGTCGAGTCAAATAGAAATAAGTGCAATATTGCGAGTTTTTAAATACTTCCAAAAAATATATATAATAATAAATATGAGCATTTCACGTTATTAAATTTCATAAACACATGCAAATTTTCAGCTAAAGAGATACATTGAAAAAAAAACTTATTAAGTTTTTTTTGTCTCCTGAAAAGTAGGGGTATTGCTTATAGGTGTGCGTTTGCGTTTTTGGTTCCAACGTTTTCGTTCTGGAAATTTCGACCTGCAGAACAAGCCCCGTGAACGGCCGGAGACCAAAGTTGATAATTAAGGATATTGTGGAAGCGGATCCATCGCAAACCACGTCCGAGTTAGCTGCAGGCTGCGGTGTTAGTGATAAAACTGTTTTAATCCACTTGAAGTAAATTGGGAAGGTGAAAAAGCTTCAAAGGTACCTCATGAATTTAGTGCAGCAAACCGACAAACGCCCGTCGACTGCTGCGTTACGTTACTCAACCGGTACAATAATGAAGGGATTTTAAATCGAATTTTTAAACCTGTGATGCAAACTGGATCCAGTACGATAATCTGAAATGCTCATCATAATGGCTGAACCCTGGCGAACCAGCCAATGCCTGCCCCAAGCGAAAATTGACTCAAAAAAAGTTACTTGTGAGAGTTTGGCGGACTAGTGCCGGTGTCGTTCACTACAGTTTTCTTAAATCTGGCCAGACGATTACGGCAGATGTCTATTGCTAGCAACTGCAAATCATGATGGAAAAGCTAGCTGCTAAACAAACGAGGTTGGTCATTCGTTCTAGGTTCTCATAACTGCTGCTTCAGGAGAACGCTAGACCACAGACTGCACAACAGACGGCTACCAAATTAGAGGAGCTTCAATTGGAATGTCTAAGACGTCCACCGTACTCTCCGAACCTTGCTCCAACAGATTACCATTTTTTTCGAAATTTGGATAACTTCTTGCAAGGGAAATAATTCAACTCCGATGGGGCAGTCCAAAGCGCCTTCAAATATTTTATTGATTCCTGTCCAAATGGTTTTTTTAGTAAAGGAATCAACGAACTACCTATGCGATGGCAAAAGTGCATAGATAGCAATGGAATATACTTTGATTAAATAAATATATTATGTTTAAAAAAAAATCGACTTTATGTTCCTCCTTTGCAAAACGTCAATTTCATATGTAATGACCTAATATTATTCTATAAGGAAACACGAGATAGGCCTGATCTCGTGTGGACTGTGTGGAGTTTTCTTGTAATCTATATATTCTACTAGCTTTTGCCCGCAGCTTCGCCCGCGTGGGAGAGTGTTCGTGGCAAAAAACTTCTTTAGCAAATATACCTACTGCAATATAGTAATAGCAGAGAGTAAAAATATATACTTTATAATCAATTTTTACATGTACTTTTTAATTTTAAGATATCTTCTAGATATCATCTCCTAGATAAGGATAATAACATTGTATCCGACTATATAGCTTCTGACAATACCACATTATTTCTGATCATATTTTTTAACTAAGAATGGGTATAGTAACCTATCCTTAAAAGATAGACATCGCGGACTTTTTTGTAGACCTTTAAAAGAGAAACAATCCCACCATACATTGTATTGTTATTTATCTCCAACGGGTTATTTTAGCCAGCGTTTTTGATAAAAGTTCCCAGACGGCTTGATTTTTTCCGACACCTTCAACAATTATCGTCATAAATCAATTAATTTCCACAAAACCTTAACAAATTATTATCGACCTAAACCTTCCTAAGGAACGACTCTGTCGGTAAATGAAACGGCATGAAAATCCTTTCAGTAGTTTTTGAGATTATCCCCATTATACTGGTTCTAAGCTACCTCCCCACCAATTTTCAGCCAAATCGGTTTAGCCGTTCTTGAGTTATAAATAGTAACAAGTGCTAACACGACTTTCTTTTATATACGAGGGCTGCACTAAAAGTATCGGGAATGGAATATTTCCACTGTTCCTGTAATATTAAAATCTTTTTAATTTTAAACTCCTTGGTTTTAAAAATCGAATACCGTTTATTTATTTAAAAAGATTCTCGGTCTTGTCACAAGGTCTTGTCAAACTTGTTTAGTCGTTGAGAAAATGGAATTAACTCGAGAAAATTCTAGAGCGATGATTTATTATGACTTTCGAAGTGGTTTAACACAATAACAGTGTGTTGACCGGATGATTTCTGCATTTGGTGATGAAGCCCCATCCAAAACCACAATTTATCGCTGGTTGGCTGAATTTCAACGTGGACGTGTCAAGTTCAGTGATGATCCCCGTCAAGGTCGTCCAAAAAACTGCAGTCACCCAAGAAAACGTTGATGCTGTGCGTAAGCTGATTGAGGAAGATCGACATGTGACATACCGCGAAATTCAGGCAACTTTAGACATTGGCATGAGGCAAATACAAATAATCTTGCATGAACAATTAGGTGTAAAAAAGTTGTTTTCCCGATGGATACCGCATTTGCTCTGTGAAGAGCAAAAAGCGGCTCGCGTTACTTGGTGGTCAGAACTCTCGAAAGATTCCACGCAGGATCCTCAAATGCTGTATACAACATCGTATCAGGTGACGAATCCTGGATATACGCGTACGAACCCGAAACAAAAAACCAGTCACGAGTTTGGGTGTTCGAAAATGAGTTAAAGCCAATAAAAGTTGTTCGTTCACGGAGTGTTGCAATAAAAATGGTGGCCATGTTTGTCTCCAAAACCGGCCATGTTGCGACTATTCCTCTTGAGGGACAAAGAACGGTTAATGCAGAATGGTATGCTAACATTTGTTTGCCACAGGTCGTTTCTGAACTCCGTAAAGAGAACTGCAACCGCCGCATCATCCTCCATCACGACAATGCGAGTTCTCACACCGCGCACAGAACAAAAGAGTTTTTAGAGCAAGAAATCATAGAATTATTAGACCATCCGCCGTACAGCCCCGACCTAAGCCCTAATGATTTCTATACTTTCCCTAAAATAAAGAATAAATTGTGTGGTCACAGATTTTCATCACCTGAAGAAGCTGTGGACGCCTACAAAACGGCCATTTTGCAGACCCCAACTTCCGAATGGAATGGTTGCTTCAATGATTGGTTCCATCGTATGGAAAAATGTGTCAAATTTCGCAGAGAATACTTCGAAAAGCAATAAATACATTTTTAAATAGTAATGTTATGTCACTTCCTTGATTCCCGAAATTTTCAGTGCCGCCCTCGTATTATACAGATTATTAACACATTTTAAGAAAGTTATCAATACAAAAAAAAGCCTCCGGTATTCTCACTCTCTCGGAAAAACAAACTCAAGCGATTTTATGCCGGTACTCTGAGAGGCCGTGGTATTTCTCCAAATAAGCATTACCGATCTGTGGACCAAATAAACAATCACCAGTGATGATAATGATTACACACTATATAATTAAATAATTATTATTATCTATTGTAACAGTCAGCATTAAATATAATTAAGTATAATATAATTTTGGCTATTGCAAAATTTCAAATACATTGAACCCGCCACCCTCTCCCGCGTCTGAAAAACAAAGGGAAGAAGGAGGCCCCTTCAAAAGAGCGTCCCCTTTCTACAAAGGACCGAACGTGCGATGATGACGGGTTCATCAAAGTCGTGAGGAAGAAGAAGAAACCCGTCGTCCGCAACCATCGCGGCACCGCACCCGGAGGACCCGAGCAACTGTTGCGGTGTGAGACTCCCGCGACACCGCTGTACGTGTCCAGGCTGCATTGGTCTACGACGGTCGAGCAGGTCGTGGACTACATCAGGAGAAGAACCAACTTCGCCTTGAGTGTCGAGCGTTTGGAATCTCCTCATAAAGTGAACTTTAGTTCTTTTGTGGTGAGAGTTCCAACCCATCACTTACCGACCTTCGAGAAGAAGGAGTTCTGGCCGATTGGAGTCGTCTACAGAAGATTTAGAGGACGACTCCCGAACACTTCGCGCCCCACGTCGCAGACAATACGTGTTTAATGTTAGTGTTAGTTTATTATATGTATATTATGTTTGTTAGTCTATAAGGTAAGTATATATAATATGGGCCTATGCAGCCTGAAATAAACGGTATTTAATTAATTTAATTTTAATTAATGAATTAATTTAATTAATTATTTCATATCGGTGTACTAAATTATGAGGAGTACCTATGTTACCATAATAATATGTTGGTGTATCGTAAGATGGTGGTGATGATGATGATTACTGTGAGTGGCATATGCTTGCAGTTCCTGCCGAAACAATGCCGAAATTTCTAAACGTGTATTTTTAAAGACTGAGGAGTTCTGTTCAGTGCTTCTGGATCTAGGGTACACCTTGGCACAACATTTTACTTACTATAAAAGTCAAAATTACTATAAATGTCCTTATAATTTTGTTGATTTATTACGCTTTCTCATGGATGCCATAATCAGACCTCGGTCACTAAGGGACCAATTTCGAATTATATTCTTTACAACAACAAAATAATTTTGAAAATGCTTCGACAAACGGCAGAGTTATGTTCAAAGATATATGTGTCGATGTAAAAGACTATGAGAAGTACATATTATTATCATCATAGTGTAATGGTGCATGGTGTGATGAAGGCGGTGATGATGATGATTACTTTGATTGACATAGTTGCATATGCTTTTTCTTTAAACAACGCTGAAATCCCCAAACGTACATCTATAACGACTCGGAAGTTCTGTTCAGTACTTTTGGTTCCAGGTATACCTTGGTACAAAATCTTTATTTTTGGTAGTTTAGTGTACAAAGGCTGGGGTCTTCAAATTAAATACTGGATGTGCTGATTCACTTTATTTGCACAACTAGTTAGGTAGGCGGTGGGCAGACGACTAACTCTCGCAGGAGTTAATTCGCCACGCCACGAATATAGCTGACTTTACATTATGCAATTTCCGAGAATTATAACACACACTACATACACCCCCTTCTAAAAAAAAAAAAATGATTTACATAATTGACAAATAACAAAAAAAAAAAAAAAAAATTGAACTTAGCAAACGTTAACATTTGGGAGCTTATGTTGTGACAAAACACTTAAATCTGTACCCTGATTACAATTTAATTCCTTCCTTAACATCTTCCTTGCACGTGAAACACAAACTTTGTATTTTAGAATAGCACAAAATTGGAAATAAAGTGAATGAAAATATTTCTAACTTAACGTCTTATAACAATTAATATGTGCTGAGATGACATTACGCAACCTTCGCGTACCTACTTGCTAACAAAAATGCCAATGCACCATTAACCTAGTTATCATCCAAGAATCTTACAGGTCTTTTAATTTTTCTGCCACTACGTGATTTCTGTAAAGGCGTATACACATTAGCCTCACTATGCTGATCTAATCTACTGTCATGTCTAACTTCATTTTCTTCTAAAATATACGCGGGCTTAAGTCTATCAATCGACACATTACGTTCTCTATTATCAATTAATATTTTAAAAACTTTACTATTTCTTTCTAAAACTTTATATGGTCCGCTGTACGGAGGCGTTAGCGGTCTCCGTACCGCGTCCACTCTTAGAAAAACATGTGAACAGGAATTTAGATCAGCATGCACAAAAGTACTATTACTATTTTTACATGCCCTTTTTATGGGATTAATTTTGTTCAAAGTGTCTCTTAAATTACTTATAAATGAATGTGGATTATCAATTTTCATACTTTTATCTGAACAAAATTCTCCCGGCAACCTTAAACAATGTCCCAGAGCAAATTCCGCCGCGCTAATATTATCGTTGTCCGCTTGACAAGCAGCTCTCAATCCTAACATGACCGTAGGTAGTTCTACTAACCATGATAGATTATTATTCAATCTAGCCACCAGAGCCACCTTCAAAGACCTATGCCACCTTTCTATCTTACCGTTACACTGTGGGTGGTATGGGGTAGTTCTCGTTTTTTGGATACCTAATAATTTCATTAAATCTGTGAATAATTCGCTTTCGAACTGTCTACCTTGATCGGTGGTAATAATTTTAGGACAACCGAAACGACAAATCCATCCTTCATAAACTGCTCTAGCTACCGACTCTGCGGTCATGTCCTTCACAGGGCAAATCTCAGGCCATCGTGTTAATCTATCGATCATAGTGACGCAGTAACGGAAACCGTACTCAGTTTCCGGTAAAGGTCCTATCAAATCAACGTGCAAATGTTCGTAACGCTCGCTATGGTTAAAATCGCTAAGTTTCGAAACTGTGTGCCGAATAACCTTACTTCTCTGACACCTCACGCACGTCTTGACCCAGGTCCCAACGTCCTTATTCATACCTGGCCAAAAAACTTTTTTACTAATTAATGCACGCGATGCTCTAACTCCAGGATGAGAAACGTCATGAAATTTATGAAAAATACTTTTCCTAAACTGCGATGGTATATACGGCCTAATATTCTGAGCTGATGTTTCACAATATATTTTAATATCATCATTATTATCGAGCGCTAACTGTTTCCATTGCAATTTATCATTCGTTTTCATTAAATCCGCGAGCTCAGCGTCTGTCGCCTGTGCTCTCGCAACCTCCACGTATTCGCTTGAACTAGGGCATATGATACTCTCTATTCTCGATAAAGCGTCGGCCACCTGATTTTCAGTGCCTTGTATATGTTGTATGTCGCTTGTAAATTCGCTAATATACAACAATTGCCGCGCTCGCCTAGGTAACTCTTTATTAGAACTTATTTTACTTAAAGCAAAAGTGAGCGGCTTATGGTCCGTGTAAACTGTTAAATTTCTACCTTCGATTAAATCTCTAAAATAAACTATTCCCGAATAAATCGCTAAAAGCTCCTTGTCGTACGTGGAGTACTTCTTTTGCGGTTCTGATAACCTTTTTGAAAAATATCCTAAAGGTTTCCAAGAATTGCCTTCCCACTGATTAATACTGCCCCTATACTAAAATCTGACGCGTCAGTCATTAACCCTAATTTAGCATTAGATATCGGATGCGAAATAGTGACGGCATTTTTCAAATTTTCTTTACACACTTCAAATGCACTATTCGCCTCGTCTGTCCAATCTATACGCGTCTTATCTCGTTTTTTAGCCCCGTGTAAATACCTATCTAAAATTTCCTGAACTCGAGCAGCGTTAGGAATATGATTTCTGTAAAAATTTAACATGCCCAAAAATTTACGTAATTGTTCTATTGTCTCCGGTTTCGGATATGACTCGATAGCTTTAACTTTTTCCGGCATCGGACTTATACCTTTTTCTGAAACTAAATAGCCTAAAAATTCTATAGCCGACTGTCCAAAAACACATTTACTTAAATTAATAGACATTTTATATTTACTCAATCTTTCAAATACTAATCGCAAATGTTCTCTATGTATATCGGGGTTATCCGATCCAAAGATGACGTCATCTATGTACCCGAACACGACTGACTGACCTTTGCCCCCTGTACAGTCGCCGCCATAATTCAATTGTTCTATGCCTGATAAAACTGTATTATTGATAAATCTTTGAAATGTTTGTGCCGCGTTACGCAGGCCAAACGTCATTCTTGGAAATTCAAAAAGGCCAAATGGCGTAATAATAGCTGTTTTTTAATGTCATCTGGATTAATACCTATAAAATGATAAGCTCTACAAATATCTAATTTTGAAAAAAATTTCTTATTATGTAACCCATACGTAAAATCTTGTACTCTAGGTATCGGATAACGATCTGGCTTTGTAATTGCGTTTAACATCCTATAGTCCCCACAGGGTCGAATACCACCATCCTTCTTAGGTACAATATGTAAAGGACTGGCCCACTCACTATTTGAAGGTCTACATATTCCTAGTTCTTGCATCAATTGAAATTCTTTTTTAACCCTATCGTACCTGTCGGCCGTTAACCTCCTGGCACGCGCGTCGACAGGTGGTCCAGTAGTCTCTATGTGATGATAAACGGAATGCTCTGGGACGTCCTTGAAGGCTGGCGGTCGCATGATGTCCTGAAATTGTTCCAGTAAATCCGCGTAAGGATGGTTGCTATTTATGCTTTTAATAGTGCCGACAAAATTTGTACTTTTAATTCCACAGACCCTTAGGGTGGTCACCGTATCAATTAACTTATTATTATACAGATCTACATTTAATTTAAAATTCTTCAAAAAATCGGCACCTATTATCGGCTGTTTTACATCACATACGACAAAAGGCCATTTAAATGACCGTCTTAGGCCTAACGATAACTCTAAATTACATATTCCATAACATTTAATTTCGCTGTCATAGCAGCATACAACTTTAGATCGATTTTTTTGATAGGCTTTCTAACACACCACTTTGGAATTACGGAAATGTTAGCGCCTGTGTCGATCAAAAAACTATATTTCGTTACATTATCTCTAATCAATAAACGATGGCTTTTGGTTACCTGACCTTGAGTACATCCGTCCACCGAGCCCGCATGTACCCCATCTAGTTTTCCGGCTGCTTGGCTCGCCACGCGCAGGGTTGCTCGCAGCGATTAGCCCTCGATCTGTACCGAAAGTAAAAACGGCACAGCCAGTCCGGGTCCCCAGGTACACTTCGCAGCCGGGATGTCGATCTTCTCCTGAAGTCGGTCGGTCTGTCGTTGCTCCACGAGCGCCCGCGACCCCTTAGTTCGGCGAGGAGCGCTGCAACCTCCAGCTCCAATCTGCTCATCTGCTCGTCCGACTGTCCATCTGCTGCCTTCTTGCATGACACGGCTGCCACATCTCCGACGTTGGTGTATTCAGTAATCTTGTCTGCCATGGCCGCCAGCTTGTCCAGAGACTGATCTTCACAAACCGCCATGACTGCTCGAACTGATGACGGCATCTTCGACAACCACAGGCTCTTCAGTGTGTTGTCCGCAATTTGTGCGCTGCGCCCCAGATCTTTCATGCGCCTTAAAAACTGGGAGGGTCTTTGCGAACCCAACTCCAGCTCCGACACCAACTTCTGCATTTGTCTTTCGGCACTCTCTTCATAAACCTGCAGCAGTCTCTCCTTAAGCGCCGTATACTTGTCCTGGGCGGGCGGTGACATCACGAGGTCGCTGACCTGCTGAATGGCCTCTTTTCCGAGTTTCGATATGACCAGGTTGAATTTGGTCTCTTCACCCTGCTTCTGTGGGGCCATCACAGCCTCGAACTGCGCGAACCACAACCTTGGTAAGTCTGTCCAAAAATTCCGGTAGCTTGGTGGACACGCTTATGGATGCCAACGCCGCGCCTGACGCCTCTTCCTTGCAACCCGTGTCTGATGCCTTGTTCATTTTTCTCGAACGCAATTGAGCCGATGAGTCGACGAGTCAATGAGCTGATGAGCCGCCTGCCGCTGTACTCGCCACGTGCCACGGCGTGTTCTTCTATTACGTCACGCTAACTTCCTGTCGACGCGTGGAATTCGATCTCGAACAAAAATTTAGCCCACAGCCAATGTCACTATTTACGCCGATTCCCTTCACTACAAACTTTCTTCGAGAGTTCTTCGTCGGGGTCACCAGTTTAGTGTACAAAGGCTGGGGTCTTCAAATTAAATACTGGATGTGCTGAATCACTTTATTTGCACAACTAGTTAGGTAGGCGGTGGGCAGACGACTAACTCTCGCAGGAGTTAATTCGCCACGCCACGAATATAGCTGACTTTACATTATGCAATTTCCGAGAATTATAACACACACTACAGTAGCATATGCCTAGACTTCTTCAGAAAAAGTCAAAATCACTGTACGTGTCCATATAAATTTAGTGGAGTCCCCTCGATTCCTCATGGATCCCAACATTAGGTCACTACTTTGGTGCCAAAAATACCAATTGGGGATTATAACCTTTACAGCAAAAAAATATTTTTGAAATTAGGTCCACAGTAGGCGGAGTAATCGTTGAACATACAAAAAAAATATATAAACAGCCGAATGTATTTAAAACGCCTCCTTTTTTGGAAGTCGGTTAATTAAATTTTAACTGGAGAGGAGTAACCAAAACGCATTAGTGAAAACCGCATCGAAATCGGTTAAGCCGTTGACTTCGTACACGCAATAACGAATATCGCTGGAACCGTACATTTTTCCACAATAAAAAGTAGCCTATTTGTTAATCCAGAGTCTAAACTACTACCATACCAAATTTCATAAAAATTCGTTCAGTACATTCTGAGTTTAGCGAGTACAAACGTACAGACAAACAGGTTTTATGTCGTTCATTAAGTACCCCGTAATAGATTTTCCCTTACATCTTACATGTATAGGCAGCGATCAATTATTGTAACTGGTCGAGCCGTCACGGCTATGTAAATGTTTTTTTATTATGTTTTTTTTTTAAATGGTCTACGCTGACGGTCGGTGGTCGGTGACCGCTGTAGCTACGTCGGACTATAACTAAGACTGGTGGCTAGTTCGATGGACATCTTTTTTTTTTTTCTCGAAAGGGTCTACGCTAATGGCTTTTGGCCGTCTTAGCTTAGTCAGTCTGGTGACTGCCGTTTGGCTAGTCGCTTTGGTGGGGGAGATTATGAGGGAGTTGACCCCCTCCTACATCACCCCCCTGCGGGTGATGTACAAACCGGTTATTGGGAATAACTACGGATGAGCAGCTATTTTTGGGTCTGGAGAGACCATGGTGCTGAGTGGTCCGACCCCTTCCTCACTCTCTGACCAGTGTGGTTACTCGCGCGCGGTAGCACAGACTAACGGCGTACGAGTGTTTATAGGGATAGAGTAGCTCAATGTTATGGATCTGGGAGGGCCGTCCCTCCCCCCTTTTTTTTTTGAAAGGGTCTACGCTAATTAGCTTTTGGCCGTCTTAGCTTAGTCGGTCTGGTGACTGCCATTTGGTTAGTCGTTTTATTGGACATTTGCTCGACGGTGGTATATATACTCAGCGCGAAAAAACTTCGATAGCGCGATTCAGGCGCCACGTTTGTACGCGCTAATCTCAGAATCTACTAAGCTAATTTTGATGAAATTTGGTATGGTTGTAGTTTAGACTCTGGATTAACACATAGGCGACTTTTTATTGCGGAAAAATGTACGGTTCCCGTAATATTTGTTTGATTCAGGCGCCACGTTTGTACGGGCTAATCTCAGAATCTACTAAACATATTTTGATGAAATTTGGCATGGTGGTAGCTTAGACTCTGGATTAACACATAAGCTACTTACTACTAGCGGAAAAATGTACGGTTCCCGTGATATTTGTTTTTGCACGTACGAAGTTAACGGCTTAACCGATTTGAATGCGGTTTTCACTAATGTGTTTTGGTTTGTCCTACTAAAAATTTTGTGTTTCTTTTATTTTAATCGGTTCATAAATATAAAAGTTATGTCAGTCTAAAGAATATCACTACATAGTATAAAACAAAGTCGCTTTTTCTGTCTGTCCCTATGTATGCTAAGATCTTTAAAACTACGCAACGGATTATGATGTGGGGTTTTTTAATCGATAAAGTGAACCAAGAGGAAGGTTTATATGTATATAGCATGCATAATATAGTAGAGAAACACTGATAACTTTAGAGGTTTCTAAAGTCGTAAATAAACACAATTTTTTGCGCTTACATTGCGAACGCGGGCTGAACCCTACGAGATAGATCAAAATAATGTACTACAGTACTGTACACCTTAAAAAGGTCTACAAAAAAGTCCGCGAAGTCTATCTCTTAGGGATAACCCACAGTAATCATTATTATAACGCTTTTATTAGTTTCACCTGTATGTTTGCTTGCTTGTTTGTTTGTTTGTAACCGACTCCTTTGGGCTCGATTTTGTCCTAATTTGAACGATCAGATTTAATTCGAACTTTGCACACCTGTCAAAGACCGATGACAATGCAATAATTCGATTAAAATATCCGATTATCCTGATTAAATTCGCCAGGATTCATCAATTTCTTTCCGCATCCTTTGCATGAGAGTAAGAGAGATAGAACTAGTGCGCGAACTACGCATGCGTGCAGTTCCAGGCTTACTCTTTGGCAAATCGTACTAAAAAGCAAAAAATAAATTATAGTTTAAAAAAATTAAAAAAAACACGCTTTTATAGAAAATCTAACTAAAAAATAAAAATAAAAGGAGATGGAAACTGGTGGGCCCAAAATGTAATAAGTTCAGAATTGGTTTAAAAAATTAGTTATTTTTTTTTGTATGAAATACCAAAAATCTGCATAAATTCTCAATCTACAAGCGGAGAAATATGCAAATAACTGTTTTTGTGAAATAATCGATTAACGATTAATTGAATTAAAAATGATATTTCAATTATTTATTTACAGAATAAAAATCTTCACACTAGGTATTAAACTTATAGTAATTTTATTAAACTACACCATATATGTCTACAATTCAATATAACATAACGTATAATATAAGTATATTTTATTTAAAAACATCCTTTTCGATTATCGATTTCACATCGATCAAAATCATTCAGTATCTAGTCTGAGGCAATATGACATTGACACTTGACAGTTACCGATTGCTCTTGCTTGCATTGTTATCTGTGTCTCACTTGTTTCGTGTTTTTCGATGCGTTTTGAGTGCTTTCCCGATCATTTTATATTTTCAACGACCACTGCTTTGTTTTTTACGGACTCCGAACCCGTCTACGTTGTACGACCCTTGCTTTCATATTGGATACCGAAGATTGCCTGCACGTTTCACTTGGAATTGTTAATTTGGATTTTGTCGCCAGCTTGTGGATTGGATATTGTTGAAACGATGGATCGCTGTGTGAATTGTGGGATAGCAACTAGTCACTGCAATACTAAGGTCGACGACCATTAAACCATTGTCTTTGTTTGAGTCTTCATCGACTTGTTATGACTTATCAGACATTATCTACTAGATATAATAAATATTTTTCACATATTTTTATATGTATTCATCTGACACTTAAAGATTGTAACATAACCTCACTTTTACTAAACCTCCAATATCTCAGCTTTCAGATTGTCAATATCTATAGAATTTTCAGCAAGGAAACTCTTAATTTTGAACCTTTTAATTCACACCATTTTCATGTCTTTACATACAGGGCCAAGAATTGTATGTAATTGTTTCGATCTCCTTTAATACATTTGGGTTAAGAATAGTGTAAATGAAAAATAAATGTTTATTATTGTAAAAAAGCGTGGGGTGCATAGTGTCAATAGTTATAAACATTTTATTGGCAGATACTGAGAAGGATCTTCACTTTGATAATATTTTAAAAATCACTTTAAACGAAATCTGACCGTTTGAAGTGGATCAAAATCAAATCCACTGGAGTCGGTTACATACAAACAATCTGCCGATTACAATACTTTGCGTTAGTTTAATATCAGGAGTATTGTCCGGAACTGCCACTTACCTACGTTACTTTAAGAATATGGCAATCCATCTTCAGTAATCGATTTTGACTTGAGCGCCCTCAACTTCCAGCCTGCAAGTCTAGCGCCAGTACTAAAGGCCGTCATTAGTGTCAACATTGTCAATCATTTTTAATTTTGGCTTACTAGTCCACTTCAAGGTCGCGGCCTTGGATTTGCAGGGTGATGGTCAGCTGGACGGTGAGCAAGGCGTTTTATTTCAATACTAATATTTTACTTTAAGTAAATATTATTACAACATATTTAATTATTTACGTACCTACACTTTAAAATTAAAAATA
Source organism: Phengaris alcon alcon (assembly GCA_037179445.1). NCBI lineage: Eukaryota > Metazoa > Arthropoda > Insecta > Lepidoptera > Lycaenidae > Phengaris > Phengaris alcon. The sequence continues at coordinate 813,925 of JAYRCH010000125.1, forward strand.
AATGAAGCGCGTATACTGTGGCGAACACACGCGGAAGTGGTAGTAGTTACGGTCTTGTACGCTATATAAAATACAACTAAAAACGCAGGTGCAATGATTTTTTTAAATTTTGAAATGTGGTCTCAATGATACTTTTATAGAGACAGGAAACACCAAAACAGTAAATTGCCATTTTTCAGTGCCGAATTCCGATACATTACGTAGGCGCCGTCGCGTCGGCTTAATCGATTGTACGTTCCTCCAGCTCAATATTTAAGTTTAAATAGATAAATTACTCACCGTTTGAACCAGCCATTCATCGTGAACATCTTTTAACAGGTTGGACATGATCTTCATATTGACTAATTTATTTGAAGGATTATCTGCAAAAATATTGAATTTTTAACTGAATATAATTGCTATTACATACATAATTCGGTCCTCATTCGTTACTTAACATTTGTAATTGAATTTAACTATTAATCAATTATTATTTTTACAAGATTAAATTTCTTAATTAATTTTCTTATGCCGCGGCTGTCTTCCTCTCAACTGCTACACAGCCTCGCGGCGGCACGGGCGGTAGGCCCTGCGGCACCTTTTGCTCAGTTTGTGCACGTCGCAGGCGGTGAGCTGGCGGCTGTCTGCCTCTCACCTGATGAGGACACTAGACAGTCTCGCGGTAGGCCCTGCGGCGCTTCTTGCTCAGTTTGTGCACGACGCAGGCGGTGAACTGGCGGCTGTCTGCCTCTCACCTGATGAGGACACTAGACAGTCTCGCGGTAGGCCCTGCGGCGTCTCTTGGTCAGTTTGTGCACGACGCAGGCCGTGAACTGGCGGCTGTCTGCCTCTCACCTGATGAGGACACTAGACAGTCTCGCGGTAGGCCCTGCGGCGCCTCTTGCTCAGTTTGTGCACGACGCAGGCGGTGAACTGGCTGCGCGCGACCGTGGCTATCTCGAACGAGTTCGACTCTATGCGGACCGCGATGACGTCATCCAGCACATCCTGTAGGCCGTGGGTAAACGTCAAAGTTTATAAACTGTGTTATACGGATACGTTCGTGAAGGCTTACAATCCAATCGAATTAACTTTAGGGTTCCGCAGTTCACGTCTCGGAACTCTTATGGTTTCGTCATGTCCGTCTGTCCGTCTTCGGCTTACCGTCCGAACGGTTAGTGCTAGAGAGATGAAACATTGCATGGATATGTGTGTTTACTACGACGACAAAGTGCTTAAATAAAATCACGAAAAATATTTTTTGGGGTACCTCCCCTACGTGTAAAGTGGGGATGTTTTTTTTTCTCGCGGCTTTCCTATTGTGTTGGAATCATTGGATAGATCTTTTAAAGCCTTGCGATGGTGCCGAAAGGTTTTTTAATTTGAGTATCCGTTTGCGAGATATTCAAGTGTAAAGAGCATTTTTTTGGTAAAATAAAGCGTCCCTAAATGCTAAACTGTTTGAAAAATATGGAAAAATTCGTGATGGTAATTCATCTAATGAACTTTAAACAAAAAATATAACGGCTTATATAACTTTGTTAGTTTAGGAGTTATAGGTGTCTAACTTGTCAAATGAGCGTACTTGGAAAACTTCGTACAAAAATTACGAAATAAAAGTAAACACGTGAAACGTTAGTATAAAGGTACGGAACCCGAAACGTGGTACGTGCACGAATCCGACTCGCACTGGGCCGGTTTTTTTTACATGTTTTAATGAATTTTATAACTGTACTAAAAATATGTCAATTAATGTCTGTTTTTTTTTTTAATTTAATCAAAATAATTAAAAAATGTATTTTGAATAAAAGTAAAATGTTGGTCACGTAGATGACCGTAGACCTACGAGCTACGACCCGTAGCCCGTGACCCCAACCCCGTAGAGCGTAGTCCGTAGCGTAGCGTTAAAATCTATATCTATACATATAAAATACTTTGTCCTGAATGACTGACTGACGGATCAACGCACAGCCAAAACCACTGATCGTAGAGACCTGAAACTTGCAGGGCATGCGCTTTGTAATGCGTAGGCATCCGAATGTCAGGATTAACTAAATGTCGTAGTAAATCTTTAAAAACAATTTATTCTTCGGCTGTTTAAATAGAAATATACGTTACTAAGTTTTTAAAATGCTTCCCGCTCCAAATATATTCTCCGCGAAAAAAAAAACAATTGAATTGAACAAATGAACGTCTTATTTATAAAAAGTTTATATATAAAAAATTATGCACAAAATATGAAGTAAAAGTAGCCCATTATTATTACCAATAACAAAAGGATTTATTGATTATAATAATAAGTTATTAACATTTAAAAACATCATGACAGTCGGCCATCCAACTACGTGCAGACTCCTGGCGCACGTAAATTATAACATTACTCAGTGCCTTGGTCCTAGGAGAATTGCAACATTGTCATATACCTAATATTACATTGTCTAAATTTTACGACAGGAACTGTAGCGGACTGTATTATTCCACAGGGTTTCAACCGCCGGCTCAGATTAGACTCGAAGATAGCAAGGTTACACCGATTTGGGCAGAGCCGGGGCGATAATAAATACTTATTTGAGGAGAACGATTTTCACAATTTTTGTCTTGCTTACCTGGCTCATGGCAATGCCGTATCGAGAGCCGTACGCCTCTTTCGGGCCGATTTGCCGTCTCGCTTTTGCCTCTCTATACGGCCATTTTCCATAATTTTCCCTAGTTCCCATGAGCCAGGTGAAGTAACACGCGTTGTGTAAATCTCTTTATTGTTTTTCCCAATTACATAAATCCTTATATACTAATAATCTTATTTCATATAAAAGATATTCATAACCTAAGGTACACCATCTATGAAACGTTATGTATTTTTACCACTATTCGCTTAATAACTACGTATCTTTTTATTATATAATCCAAACTGTTGTTCTTCACGTTAGGAATTATGTTTATCTACATAACATAAAATAAATTACGTTAAACTTCACTATAGTTTAAAATATATAAACAAAATAATCTTAAGTTCATAAAACACCATTTAACACGACTCATTGCACACTGATGCTTTAGAAATCTATACATATATTGTCACTGAATGTTCACCGTTATAAAGTAGGGCCAACGAGACGAGATAAAAAACTTAAATAAACGGACCGCTACTGAGTTGCATTATGAAAGTGAGTTAATATTATATCTGTCCTTATCACTCGTATGCAATAATGACGTCAGTTGGTCGACGACAGCTGTCGTAGCGTGTTTCGTGGTACAGGAAAGCGGCCAGTGCCGCAGTTGTCAACATTTGGTCCGCCAAACAATTGTGAACAAGTTCATTCCTGTTTGGATTGCGTTCGAAGTGATACATATTTTTTCGTCTCCGTATTTACTTGGTTTTTTGTTGTTATTATTCCGTTTCGGTTGGTTTTATTTTTGATTTTTGCTGTTATTGTGAGTGCTTAGTTGTTGATTTTAATTATGGAATCACAGCCTGGCGGCTCTAGACAACCTTTGAAAGAAATCAATTCACCACGCAAAAAGCGTCAAAAGGTAAGTTAATTTATTAATTCATTTGCACTTGAACCATTACCATAATTTTGATTTTTATGGTTCCATACAAAAAAAGATTCTTTTTATATAATAATAAGAAAATAGTCTAAAATTTACCATTCCTCACATTTTTTTTTATTTACAGCGGACGTATTTTACATCTAATGAAAAAGGAATGGTCGTTAATGTGCACAAATACGTGAAGCAAACTTGGCCTACTGATGAATATCCGTACAAAACAAGTATAATGGAGAAAACAGCGAGCATTTTGGGCATCGGTGTCGCATCCGTATATAGAATTATAAAAGAATGTGCAACAACTGGGAATGTACAAAGCCCATCAACAACCAAAAAAAGGGTCACATTCTCGGAAAAAGTGGACGAGTTTGATAAACAGAGCATACGAAAGAAAGTTCATAGCTTTTATCTGAAAAGCGAATTACCTACATTAAAAAAAGTACTCCAAGCTGTCAATGATGATGAAGAATTACCTAACTTTAAGAGATCGACATTTCAGAAAATACTTAAACATATAAAATTTAAGTATATAAAACGACAAAGAAACAATGCTTTAATAGACAGAGACGACATTATACTATGGCGAATGAATTACTTAAGAAAGATTAAAAAATACCGAACGGAGAATCGCTCTATATTCTATATGGATGAAACATGGGTTGTCAAATAATTTTGACAGGCAGGTTTGTCAAATAATTGTGCCTTTATTATGTTAATAAATACTAGCTTTTGCCCTTACATTACTTACTGCCTCCGTTGCCGAGTGGGCTGAGCGTGGGCTCTTAATCTGGAGGTCGCGGGTTCGGTTCCCGCAGGGGACACACATACTAAAAAGTCAAGTATATTTGTTGTTCTCTCGTTGGGTTTCTGGGATCGATAAGCCTTGCAGCCCACAAAATAAGAAGACGACTTACTAAAATAATTAGAATTTTCGGCAGTGCATATCACTGGTAATGTAAAACTTCTTTCGTTTTCAGGGCACACTGTTTCAAAAACTTACGTGGATACTACAATAACTTCAAAACGGCAAGCTTTTATGGAGGGACTGAGTACGGGTGCAAAGAACCCTACTTCAAAGGGCAGACGACTGATTGTAGTGCATATGGGATATGAAAATGGTTTCACAGAGGGGGCCGATGATGTATTTGAGTCAAAAAACACAGGTGATTACCACGAGTCAATGGACGCGAACCGCTTTGAGCAGTGGTTTGAGAATATTTTACCAAAACTTGGTGAAAATGCTGTAGTGGTACTGGACAATGCTCCTTACCACTCAAGACGCCAAGAAAAAACACTCACCAGAGCATGGAGAAAAGCAAGTATTCAAGAATGGCTGCGTAATAAAGAACTAAGCTATGATGAAAAAGACGTAAAGGCAGAACTTTTAAAGAAAGTGAATGACGTAAAGGCGAACTACCAAAGATACGCTGTGGATGAGCTCGCCAAAAATTTAAGGTGGAAGTCCTAAGACTGCCACCTTATCATTGCGAGCTCAATCCCATTGAACTCGTATGGGCTGACATAAAGGGAAACGTAGCTCGCAATAATACTACATTTAAATTTGAAGATGTGAAAAAACTGCTACAAGAGGGGATCCAACGTGTATCTGCTGATAAATGGCGAAATTGTGTGGATCATGTAATAAAAGTCGAGGACAATTTTTATAGCAATATTGACAACATGATTGATAATACAATAGATAGTTTCATCATAAACACAGCTGACTCGGACTCTTCCGACGAATCATCTAGTACAGACGACAGCGATTAAAATTCGAACTTTATAATAATTTATTCAAATAAAAATGTTTTGAACCCCTGAAAATTTGTTTACATTCTTTATCTCGTCTGGTTGGCCTTACTTTAGTTTACGTACTGTTTTAAATCACTTGTTTATCGTTCACATTTCGATTCACTGGTATAATTACGTCACGAGGCCGCTGTCCTTAACAGGGACAATAGTTACTAAAATATAATCATACCTAACTAAATTACATTTTTGACTACAATTTATTTTCATACATAGGTATGACAGTAAATTGGTTACTGTACTATCGGTTAATTCAGAAGAAACAATCATTTTTAAATTTATTAAAATTGTTACATACATAATACATAGCTACATATAGTAAATTTAAACAAAACTTATATATTATCATATTAATATATATAACATTTATTTTATAATTATTTTCATTTTACATATTAGGTATATCATTTACATCTTATTCACGTGTAACATCATGATATTCAAAATTAGAGACAAGGAATAGAGAAACAAAAACCATTTTCATTAATACAATAATTTTCATTATTACATATTACTGTAACAATAATTCTTAAAACATACAAATTCGCCCTAAACAACACTACAAAATTATAAAAACAAATATAACACAATTATTCCTGACACCTAATTCTCTATACTTATTATGACAGCCACGAAATAACTAGGAATAAGCTGTATAACATTTTACTTTTAAAAACCACTCTGCATTTACATCACTCTCAGCGCTTGAACCACTAGAATCACTGTCATGTACTTCCGATGCCTTTACATGAACCCACGGTTTTCTTCTATCTGCTGCAACTGCAGAATCATATGACTTATTCTTTTTCGGAATACCTTGGAACTTCTATAAATTCTATAACGATCATTTGAAAAGACTTCATTGATTCTGTAAGGTCGAACAAATTTGGACAAGAGCTTAGTGCTTTTACCATCGTTACCATAATTATTTCGTGACACATTTACTAAATCACCAACATTATATTTGATCGCGGGAAGTATATTAGTATCATATCTATTTTTTTGTTTGACTTGATCTTTGACTATGTTAGAACTAACGTTCTGTCTAATTACCTGTAAATTCTTACTAACATGGTTCTGATCTGCTTCTTATTTATTTCTTAATCTATCACGCATTCTTATACCAAATAAAGTTTCAGTAGGAGTCTTTTGTGTAGTTGAATTAACTTTAGTATTAATGTCCCATTGTTATTTACCCAGTTGCTGGTCCCAGTCGCGTTCATGATTATTGCAATTTTGTGACGCCAAAGAATTCAAAATAACTTGATTGTATGTTTCAGTCTGACCATTAGCTCTGGGACAAGCAACTGCGTTTAAAATATGTTTTATACCGTGCTCACTACAAAAACGTTTGAAATCTCCTGAAGTAAACGAGGAACCGCGATCTGACACAAGTCTAGCTGGAATACTAAAGTCGTAAAAATATTTGAAGGGTATTATCGTGGTTTTAGTTTTTGTATTCATGACTGCTCGTACGAACACGTATTTGGTAAATCCATCAACTACCGTTAATATATGAGTGTTTCCAACTTTACTCTTAACAAAAGGGCCTAAATGGTCAATATAAACGGTGTGAAAAGGTATGTTTACTTTCTCTATAGGAAATAGGCGACTAGTTTTACTCTCGATGTGTTGTCTTTGTTATAAGCGCACTCTCACACGCAGCTACATATTTTTTCACGAATCGCCTAAGCTTCGGAAACCAGTATTCTTTTTGAATTCGTTCTAGAGTTTTAGAAAAACCCAGATGACCTATGTCATCGTGATTTGCCTTACATATTTGCCACCTAACATTTCGTGGAACTAAATGACGTAATGAATCTCCTATTTTTTTAAAAACCGTAAGACTTTTAATAGCGTAATTCTTTTTAACCTCTTTACATTCATCGTCCTCGTGTGGTTTAAGTATTTTAAACACTCGTGCTATGTCCGGATCCGCTAGCTGTAAAGTGAGAAGCCAATTATCTTTTTCTATACTGTAAATACTGACGCACGGGATAACTTAATTTGCAGCTAACAGCGTGGTATTTCTGCTTAACGCGTCTACGTGTGATATTGCATCCCGGGGCGGTATTCAATATCAAAAGAAAACTCAGATGCTTGTAACCACCACCGCGCTATTCGTGGCAACAAATCTCGTTTTGTTCATGTTGTCCTAAGAGCTGCACAACCAGTATACATTTTGAAATGTAAACCAAGTAAATAAACTCTAAATTTCTTCAATGAACAAACTACAGCCAACGTCTCAAGCTCATAGGAGTGTAAATGTCTTTCTTCTGGCGTAGTTTGTCTGCTGAAATAAGCAACAGGTTTTAAAACTTTTACATTGGTTTGCCACTGCACCAATATTCATCCTACCCCAAGAGAACTAGCATCAGTATGCAACTCAGTTTCCAGTTTAGAATCATACAATGATAGAACTGGTCTAAAATATTAGTGAGTAGACCAGTTCTAGCAGAACTGGTCTACTCAATAATTTATTTTTTAATGAAGAAAACGCATTTTCTTGATCTTAAGACCATTACCAGAGACAGTTATTTAAAAAAAAAAGTTGAAGTTGAGAAAAAAGTTGGTCGAGAAATTTCACCGTAACCCTGTATAAATTTACGATAATATCCAGTTAACCCTAAAAACTGGCGAACTTCATGGACATTTTTAGGCATTGGAAATGTCTCTACTGCCTGAATTTTTGCTTTTCCAGGTTGAATACTCAAAGAAGAGACTCCGTAGCCAAGATATATTCAACCTTTGTATTAAAAAACGACATTTGAAAGTTTGAAAATGAGACTTATTGTCATAAGAATTTTAAATTTTTTTCTAAACGATCAAACATTCCTCAACATCAACATCAAGATCACCATTTTTGGAAGGGATCAGAATATCATCAAGATACGCCAAAGCATATTCATACCTTCTGTGACCTAAAATCTTATTAATAATGCTTTGAAAAAACAGCCGGTGCGTTTGCCAACCAGAAAGGCATCCGTTTGAACTCATAATGTCCCCCGGGTGTTACAAATCCTGTCAAATGCTGACTGTCTTTAGCTAAGGGAACTTGGTAATAACCAAAAGCAAGGTCCAAAGTCGTAAAAAATAAGTTACCACTTAAATTTGAAATTTGTTCGTCTATCACTGGGTGAGGAAAACTATCTTTACTAGTCTTATTGTTAAGCGCCCTAAAATCTACACAAAGTCTTAATTTACCAGTTTTATTTTTCACAATAAGAATGGGACTAGCGTAGTTCGAGATTGACTCCTGAATAATATTATTTTGAAGAAGTTCATCTACAGTCTCTCTTACTTTTTCTCTTTCTAAATATGAAAGGCGATATGGTCTATATTTGTTAGATAATAAACGTGACTGGTTTATTATCTAACAGTTCAATACGCATTTCCACATATTTAGCACAGCCAATCTCAATTAAATTGGTGGAAAAACAGTCCCTATAACTTTGTTATAAAGAATATAACTTATCAATGATATCCGGACTTGAATTTTCGCCAACTATTATATCAACCTTCTTCAAGGGTTCTATGTTAATAGACTCTGAAACTATAGTATTAACTGAGCAAAAATCTTGCTCTTCAACAGGTAACGCCCTCGCTATCAACATGCCAGCAATCAAAGTTATTGGTTTGTGCGTCAAATTACTTACTACTATTAGACCTCTACCGCCTTTAATTCAATACGCACCTTGAAGAAGACAAATTATTGTCCGGGCTCTGTCGATTCCCCGTATATTTACAATCATTAATATGAACGGTTACGGTATTAGTTTCGGTTATTTCAATATTATAACTGATTATTAATTTAAATGGACTATCGTCAGCTAAGAAATTATACGAGGGACTTTTATAAAAAAATAATTTACTACTATGTTTTACAACAGTAACAAAAGAAAGTTCAGTAAAATTTTGACCAATAATCAATGTAGTTGACTTGAATTCGTTTGCAATTACAAGTAAATATATTGTTGCATCAACATCATTGACTTTTATAATTATGCGTGATTTATAAAGTGGTTGAATTGTAGCATTCCCAAAGCCTTTGACAACGGGTATTTTTTCAAAACTCTTCGATAACTGCCTCACTTTGACGAACAAGAGTACACTCGCTACCGAAATCTACATAAGCTTCATATTGCTTGTCATTAGTTAGAACAAACTTAAAAAACTTATCATTAGCCTTAGCGACATATATTTTTAAAATATTTTTCTCTACGGGTTGAATATTTTGGCTATGTACATTTTTGCCGTGGCAATGGCATAAGCTTACACTCATTATTGACATGTCCAACCCTAAGACAGCGTCACAAGGTCACCCCCATTTATATATAACTACAACTTAATCTATATCATTACTTTTTTCTGTTATAATATTAGATAAATTTGTACTTTTCCTAGAATTGATTCTTTGACTATTTCTATCCCGATTCCTGTTGAAATTAGATGACTGTGGCTGTGAACGCTGAGAACAAAGAAAATTGAACAGTCCCCCAGGTTCCTGACAATCTAAGGGTTGAGCACCGCTCTTAGCCGATCTATCTTTTAAACCATGCACAATACAATCCTCTGCTTTTTTCCAGTTATTTCGCACCTATTTAATAAACTAAGCTTATCGTAAAAGTATTCGCGTAGACTTTCGTCATAACGCGAAGTGCGACTGAGCATTTCGTCCAACAATTGTCCATAATTTTCCTCGCTGGGAAATGCCCTGCTAAGTTTATTATGCTATTCGTGCCATGAATAAACTACCGTAGGTAGAGTTTCGAACCATCTTTTAGCTAAGTCAGTCAACTTTTGCAAAGAAAAGTGTATGGTTTGTGTTTCGTTCCACCCATATATTTTGGCGCATTCATTCACCTTTCGTAACCAGGATTCCATAGTCTGAGTTCCGTTTGCAGGATCGAATTCAGGAATAACATTATTCATATTATTAAAATTTAAGCCCTTACTTGGTTCGCTCGTAAGATTTTCAAGCAACTTAAGTACCTTGGCTGTTGACAATCTGTTCGACGTCCTGTGCGACCTGGCTGATGCAACTCTCTTCACTGGATGATGAAGAACTCGAATAGTCTCTCTTTCGTTTTCCTCCACGTCTTCTTTCTCTAGGTGGTGTTATAGGAAAAGTAATTGAATTCATCTGAGTAGTTTCCAATCCAACCCCTGTTAAAACAATTATCAAAACAACTATAAACCATAAATATTATAGTAGTATATTAGGTATTATTTTATACAAAAATAGTATTCAAATTTAATCCAACCAATTATAAATAATCCAATAAACTGTCCTTATAGTCCACTTAATCCTCATAATATTCCAGTGAACAATCCTAGTTCACTCAAGTAATATCCCAACGACCTTACCTAGTTCACTCAAGTAATATTCCAATGAACTTACCTCCACTCAAATACATAATAATATTATACTTATTCAATAAATATTCAACAGACATCTTAAATGTTAACTTTATACTCATACCAAATTAAACCATTCACTACTTCATTTATTATAAAATGCAAGAAAATCCACAAAATATTTACATTAGGTTTAACGTTTTATCTTCGAAACATTTGTAAATTTATTAAAAAGAAATCGACATATCTGTCTATTAATTGTTTCAAGTCTTAACTTTATCCAAATTTCAAATAATTATCTCTTACAATCTAATTTCAAATAGTAATCATGAGCCCACAGATTATATAAAAAAAACAATAGGCATGAACTAAAGTAAAAATATTAATATGGGCGTACAATATACTTTGGGATTTTATTCCGCTTCTGAAATGTCAGGATTAATTAAATGACGTAGTTGATCTTTAAAAACAATTTATTCTTCGACTGTTTAAATAATTATTTAATATACGTTACCAAGTTTTTACAATGCTTCCCGCTCCAAATATTTCTCCCAGTCAAAAAAAAAAACAATTAAATTGAACAAATGAACATCGTACTTTAAAAAAAAACATCTAACCGGCCAGTACCATCGGCTTATAAAAAGTTTATATATAAAATTATACACAAAATATGAAGTAAAAGTAGCCGATTATTATTATCAATAACAAAAGGATTTATTGATTATAATAATAATTTATCAACATTTTAAAACATCATGACACGATAAGAAGGGATTTTGCGAAATTCGACACCTAAGGGGGTGAAAAGGGGGGTTTTTTTTGTATGGGGCAACATGATTCCATGGTCCAATCTACTTCATATTTTGCACAAACATTCTGTAATAGAATTGATGGAATATGTTATTGAAATTCATCCCCTAATGGGGTTAAAAAAGGGAAAGAAAGTTGTTTGGGAGCGATTTGCATTAAAGTTGATATCAATACTCCTTAGTGCTTTTGATTTAAAGCTCCCACTCACAAGCGATCGATCGATTTAGTCTTTACAGTTTAAACATTTACTGGATTCGTAGTTGCAAGTAAATCGGTTTATATGAATGATGAATATAGCCTGAGATCCGAGGCCCGCCTAACTACACTTTGCATATACATGTAACATTTTTTTGTACTTTTGGCCGTAATTACGTACCTACGTAATTTCCAATTTGATCGTAACAAGCCTGTGATTGGGACCCATTATTTTTAATTTGTTTTGACACGTCTTTTAATTTATTTTAATTTAATTTATTTACTGTCATTTATATTTTGTTCTTGGTCATTTGATGAAAATCTCACCTTGTACATTGATTTTCCTTGGAAAACTCCTAAATTACCTACCTACCAGCGATTGGACCCTTTGGAGATAAATAACAAAACAATGTATGGTGGGATTGTTTCTCTTTTATAGGTCTACAAAAAAGTCCGCGGTGAGATATGTCTATCTTTTATGGATAGGTTACTGTTCGCGCCGACACTAGCGCGACGTTTAGAATAAACACAAAGGACATCACTACGTGATGTATGGCCGACCGAAGGGGGCGCTGTCAGAGAGTGACGAACACTTGCATTTAGAACCCCTCCCGCGCCGGATGCATTTTCAGCTCATCCCGAAACCTAGTGAACGCGAACGCGTGTGCGCATATTTATTTGTGCTCGTTAATATAATACCAAATTCGCCGGCGAACCGCGATAAATCTATCGATAATCCGCTCAACAGCTGTGTAGTGTAGTGAGAAGAAACCACCGCCCAGATACAGAACCACCAGCTCAACAATAAGGTCAGTCCCAGATTTCTCCAGCCCTCACATTAACTTATATACCTACTTCCCTCAGCTCAAAGTCGTATGTGTAAGTTCCTAGCTTACACATTTCTTGGCCCATCGAGCCTTCGTGAAGCCCTTCTCCCTATTACCGGCGTTGGGCCTGATTAGAACCAGCGACCTATGGATCCACTCCGCCCAATTCTGCACATAAAATCAGCTCGATTATTTATATTTTGTCCAATTAATTCTGGCCAGGCCGCCCTGCCATTTTAAAACCAAATTACAGTCCACTCCCATTATCAATTCGGCACATTTAACATTAAACCCCTATTCTGTACTTTGATATTAACCTATATGTTAATTATTTAAATTATTTTGTGCATATTTCGGCCCATAAATTCATAGGAAAAACCCAAAAAAAAAAAAAAAAAAAAATAGTGGGTAGGTTGTCGGCTTATTGTCGAACAAAGAACTCGAACATTCCAGAACTTCCCTAACGTACCTAATACATAATTTGTGCCAATAATATCTCATATAATTTTCTCAGCTCTTAATTACTTACAAAATATTTTAATGTTTGACTCGCATATAAAATAAGTAATAACTGGTGCGTATTGTGAATTGCGTTCGGCTCATAACGGAATTGTGAATAGTCGTTGCATTACTAAGTATTTTATCTATATATAACGTTTATATCTTCATATTCTCAATTTTTAAAACACAATATTAATTAACTTAGCATTATTTTAATAGTTATGAGTCGCATAACATCTCAAGTGCCCATACAAACATCGTCGGCTCGCTTCGGTACTTGATTTTTTGTGCATTCTGTAGGTAATAGGTACCTACACGGCGCCCGTGCGTAAACAACAGCTGTTACATTCATTCTCAATTAGGTATTCTTCATAGAATAAATAGTGACCTTCACATTGAATTCATATCTTATCTACGTTCTGTGTCTATACAAAAATATTATTAGGTATTACGTTACAGCTGTTTTAAATAAGAATTCTTATCGACGTTCTGTGTTTATACAAATATATTATAGGTGTTACGTTACAGCTGTTTTGAATAAGTCGGCGCACTGTTGAGATTGAAACTGCTCATACCTACTTGCATTGTTTTCATTACGTTATTTTGTTTCTAACGCGCCCGCTAAGATTTGTTTATATTCAAACTTCAGGACATTAATATAATATTACAGACGACTTCTATCGCATTGTTCTCCGCTCATCAAACATACACTAATACTATATTAGCATCAGGCGATCGGTCAGCTCATTTGTTAATTAACTCGTACACATTTTATGATAAAATTGTATACATTGTCGGCACATTATTAAAATCTATTTTCTGCGTTTTAATTAATTGCGCGCGTATTTGCCGCTTATTACTTTTAAATATTTAACTTAGTTACACGCATATATTTTTAAACATGCCTACAAAATCGCAAGCGGCCATATTTAGGCAAACTATAAAATCTATTAGTAGGCTCAGACGTTTTGGGTCACGTTTTGGATGGTACTAAGATTGCTTTGGGCCCGGGGAAGCCCATAGCCTTCGGCACGATTTTTGATTTTGCACTCATAGGACTCGTTGAACACTCATGCGATTCACCTGTAGCTCAAGTTAACTCTGCTCATATTACTTATACTCATTATACTCAGTCGGCTCACTCTACACATTCTGCTCATTCTACTCATGATATTTGCAAAAGCTCCGCCCCATCGTTTACAAACATTTGAATCAAATGGAGTAACAAAAATTAACTCAAATTCACTCACACTTAAGTGGCGTCATGTACCTTCCCAATTAAATGCTGCTGACTGTGCAAGCAGAGGATTATCAGCTCAAGCTCTCTCCGCTCATGATTTATGGTGGTCTCCTCCTTGGCTCAAATTGCCAGAGGATACCTGGCCCAAGATGCCTTCAGCTCATACTCGACAAGACTTGCCAGGGCTCAAACCAAAATACGTACCATGCAATTTCTCGATACCCGGTGTCGATAGTGATCTGCTCACTCGCTTCAGCTCTTTAGAAAAACTAACTGGTGTCACTGCCTTCATGAGGCGATTCATTCGTAACTGTAAACTAAATTCAAACTCGCGACAACTAGGCCCTCTAACTGTAAGTGAACGTAGAGAAGCATTACTTTTCTGGATCCGCTCTGTACAGCGAAATGCATTCGCAGAAGATATTCACCGCCTACAAACCGATAGAATCTGCACAGTACGACTACAACGTCTGTCGCCTTTTACGCAGGACAGTCTCCTCAGAGTAGGAGGTAGACTCACTCGTTCGGAACTCACATACGATGCTCAACACCCATTCATTTTGCCTAGTTCTAGTCCGCTCGTAGACCTCATAATAGATCACTATCATCGCATACACTGCCACCCTGGCACGGACACGCTTCATGCTATTTTACGTCAGCAATTTTGGATATTATCTGCCCGCCGCATTATAAGGCACAGAACGTTTAAATGCATAAGATGTTTCCGTTGCCGCGCTCAGCCCGAAGTACCTATCATGGCTGACCTGCCAGCTGATAGAGTCATACCTCAGCCCGTATTTAGTCACGTATCAACAGATTTCGCCGGACCGTTTCTGCTCAAATCAAGTCAATTACGTAATGCTGGGTTAATTAAGGGATATTTTTGCATATTTGTTTGCCTCACTACAAAGGCGGTTCACTTAGAACCAGTCTCATCGCTCACTGCCGAAGCGTTTATTGCAACATTACAAAGGTTCTGCTCACGTCGCGGACTTCCGGTATTGATACGTTCGGATTGTGGCACAAATTATGTAGGAGCTAGGAATCATCTACTAGAGGTACAACAATTTCTCAATGACAATAACGACGCCATTTCTCATAAACTCTCAACTCAAAATATAACTTGGTTACTTTTAGTGCCGCAGCGTAGTCTGTCGGGATCACACGTTCGTTACTGTTTACTGTGCGACGCGTTATCAATAACCGAACCGAACCGGTTTGCCGTGCGTGCGCGGCGAGCCTGCCTAGTGCAGCTCGGGCTGGTGATAACATTATTCAATGGCCGATAAAGGTTTAATTCGAGATGCAGACGGAGTTTTTGTTAATTTGACGGTTGAGGATGGAGAAGAGATGAGAAGAAATAGTATTGAAGAACAAACACAAAATATGACGAGGAGCGAAAGTATGGAAAGTATGAATGAATTTTGTAGACCTGAGAAACGAAGACGCAGTGTTGACGAGGAGGAAATTTGGACCCAAGTAACTAGGAGCGGTAAGAAAATTATAAGAGAGACGAGCGAGAGGTCGAGAGTCGCAACTGAAAATGAAATAGAAGTTTGCATTACCAACAAAGAAATTCTTCCAAAGCAGTTTGCACTCGCACGTATTCTCAAAGCAGAACAAATAAAAGGTATATCCCGAGTAAAATATATTAATCCGTATAAAGTATTAGTCACGTTAGATAACGAAGAAAATGCAAGTCGTCTTTGTCTAAACAAAACATTTATAGATAAGGGTTGGAGATGTCACAAAACATTGGAAATAGGTTTATCGTATGGAGTTTTAAGGAACTGTGAAACAGATTTTGATGACAAACAGATCTTGGAGAGCTTATCATCGCCTACAGCCGATATTATTTCTTTAAGACGATTAAATTACAGAGACGCGGAAGGCAAATGGATACCTAGTGAAAGTATTCGAGTATGTTTTAAGGGTTCAACATTGCCTTCGTTTGTTTATATCCACGGTATTAAAACTAAAATTGAACAATTTAGATTCCCCGTTACTCAGTGCTCGAAATGCTGGCGATTTGGCCATCCAGGAAAATTGTGCCCATCCCGTAAAATTACTTGCCCTAAATGCAGCGACAGTCATGCAAATTGTGATACCCAGAGGTACAAATGTGTAAACTGCGGTGGCAAACATATGGCAATGTTTAAACATTGCCCGGTTTATGAAAAAGAGAAGAAAGTGAGAGATATAATGGCAGAATTTAACTGTACATATAGAATGGCTCTTAATATGTATGTTCCTTCTTCGCCTCAAAAGTCACCGATTCTAAATATACCAAATGTAAATGATACCTCACAATTCCCTTCAGTATCCTTACCTGTACAAGATGGACCTGCTGCTATGGAAGCTGAAATAGTAACGCCAAGCTGCAGCTATTCTGAAGTTGTGAAGACATCACTTGTTAATAAATCTAAAGTGCCCCGTAAAAAGAAAACCCGTGCTGAATCGGATCAGGAGAGTAATTTATCTTCAAACAGTGATACAGATAGCTCAGAGGATCAATCAAAAAACGAAAACATCAATATTGAGGGCAACAATACAAATAAACAGGGAGACAGGCCATCTTTATTAGAACGTATGAAGGAAGTTTTGTCCAAGAAAAAATACGATTTGATGACTAAGATTAAAAAGATTGCGAAAATAATTGGTCAGTGGATTTTATCTATCATTGGGGAACAAATCTCAAAAATGAACATTTTCAATGCCTTTTTTGATGGGTAGTACAATATAAAATTAAAATTCCTACAATGGAATGCACAAAGTATAAGGCCGAAACTGAGAGATTTTGAACAACTATTATCACAAGAAAATATTCACATTGCAGCTGTCAGCGAAACTTGGTTGGAACCCGAAAGTCCCTTACGAGTTTTTGGATACAACATCTATAGACAAGACAGGAGTGATGGTTATGGTGGGACTGCTATATTTGTTCATCAATCAATCAAGTCAGAATTTGTTCTAGTACACGATATTAATAGTGGAATAGAGATAGTTAAAGTTAGATTATTTAACTGTGAACATGTGGAATATGTTATATCAATTTATTGTCCATCACATATACAAACATCGTCACAAGACTGGAATCAGGTATTTAGTTTAGGTAATAATAGAACACTGTTGCTAGGCGATTTCAACGCGCATCATTCTACTTGGTCCTACAAAACTGATTCAAGAGGTACGCAAATATTTGATTCTTTAATCGATAGCAACTTAATAAATTTAAATGATGGAAGTCCTACGCGTATCAGAATTGTTAATGGATCCGTTCAAAAATCTTCTCCCGACATATCTTTCATATCATCTCAGTTAGCAATTAAATTTTATTGGAATGTTACCAATGAGTCACTTGGTAGTGACCACCTTGTAATAAAACTTTCGACAGGTATTGAACCTATTCCGAATTTTCTTATTAAGAGAAATTTTAAAAAAGCTGACTGGAGTACATATTCGGAGGATATACAGTCAATTTTAACTAATAGTGTTTTACCTGACAATAATCAAGAAGCTTACGATTTATTTTTAAATTCTATCTTAGAGTCAGCAAACAAAAATATTTCAAACATTAAAATTAACTTAAACCCGACTAATAAGTTCTCTCCTAAGCCATATTGGAACTCTAATCTGTCGAAAGCTGTTGCTGAACGTCGGTTAGCGCTCGCTAATTTCAGAAAAAATCCTTGCCCTGCCAATTTAGACTCATTAAAAGATAAGATCCGTACTGCTCAAAGGCTTATAAGACAGGCTAAAAATGATAGTTGGCGTCAATTTTGTAGTTCAGTCGATCAATGTAGTTCGTCAGGGGACCTTTGGCGGAAGATGAGGTGGCTAAAAGGTCGTAGGTCTCGTGGCCTCAATGTCGACTTAGAAAAAGCTAATCGTTTACTCCATAGCTTAGCCCCTGATTATGTTACACAAAATTCGCCCAAATTTCAATCTAATAACTTAAAATTAGAACAAATAATTACAATTCAAGAACTCGAGAACTCAATAAAATCAAAAGATACCTCACCAGGACTTGATAACATTTCTTACTCTATGATTAGTAAGCTTCCTTTAAAAGGTAAACAAATTTTGTTAATTTTATATAACAGATTTTTATCAAGTGGTTTTGTACCTACTCAGTGGCGTAATGTAGCAGTAATACCTATTCCTAAGCCGGGCCGGGACCCAAGTTCAGAATCGTCACTTCGACCGATATCGTTAATGTCTTGCATATGCAAAATCTTTCACCAAATATTAAACAAAAGAATTGAATGGTATATTGAGAATAATTGTCTTTTTCCAGAAAATGTTGTAGGATTTAGAAAACAGAGATCAGGTCTTGATAGTCTTAGCCGATTAGTTTCTGCTATCCAAATTGGTTTTTGTAAAAATAAAGTTACAGTTGGTTGTTTTTTAGATATTAATAACGCTTATAATAATATAGACATAAGTGCACTAGTAATTAAGTTAGATAAGCTTGGAATTGGAGCAAAAATTTGTCAGTATCTATGGAATTTTTTGAATGGACGAAATTTACATATACATATTGGAAATAATGTTTTATGCAGAACCTCGTGGCTAGGCTTAGCTCAAGGGGACCCAGTATCCCCATTATTATTTAATATTAGCACCCTAGATATTTGTAAATTACTATTATTATTATGTAACGTTAACATTTCACAGTATGCGGACGATTTTGAGATACATATCACTGTTAATAATGTAATAGAAGCCAGAAATGCCTTACAATCAGCTTTAAATCAGTTTGGAAAACTATTGAATGAATTAGGATTAGAATTTTCTCCTGAAAAATGTAAGATGGTAATATTTCAAAAGGGATCAAAGAGAATGGCATTAGACCTTTACATTAAAGATCATCTTATTCAGACAGAGGATTGTGTTAAATATTTAGGTGTTTGGCTGGATGGATCGTTGAGGTGGAACAAACATGTCAGCGAACTATTTATAAAAACATCGAGGTATTTAAAATTATTTAAAATTTTATCAGGCTCAGGTTGGGGTTGTCATCCTAAACATTTAAGAAAACTTTATATAGCTATTTTAAGAAGCCGTCTAGATTACGGTAACTTTTTATATGACTCTTGTTGTAAAACACATCTCGGCAAATTAGACAAAGTCCAAAATCAAGCTTTACGAGTAATAGGAGGCTTTATCAAAAGCACGCCTATACACGTCATGGAAAGCGAGTTATGTCTTTACCCTTTATACTTACGGAGATGGTACATAGGAGCTAAATTCTGGTTAAAATCTAAATCATTTTCAAACAATTCTACTATTTCTTTACTAGATAATTTACAGGCAGTTGCTCATTGTTGGAAAAGAAAATTACCAGTTTTACTATCTATCAATGAAGAGCTAAAGTTAAAAGTCGTTAGTAATGGTGAACAGTTAGGAATGTTTAGCTTAGATACATGGATTAGTAATATTAATTTTAAGGATATAATGATTCATGAAATTCCGTCTATTAAAAAAGCAAAGCGTAGTTATAATATTAATCGTTTAAAATTTTTGTGTGAAAAATACATTAACGAAAATTATACCGAATTTAGACTTATATTTACCGATGGTTCGAAGCATGGAGACGGTATTGGAGCTGCTTTCTTAGATACTTACTCTGATTATTATAATAAATTTAAAATTAACACGAATATCTCAATAATGCATACCGAACTCGTAGCTATTGCTAAATCTTTGTTGTATGTTGCTACATTGGAAAATGCAAAATTTGTTATTTTAACAGATTCCAAGAGTGCACTACAGCATCTGGCTCGATGTACCTCGATGTCACGAGGTCTACCGATTGCCTATGATATTCTGAGAATAGTTCGCCAGTTATTAGGTACAAATAAGATCATTAAAATACAGTGGATTCCATCTCATGTCGGGCTTTCAGGCAACGAGGACGTAGATGCGTTGGCTAAGCAGGGATGCTCAGATGGGATGCCTTTGTCTATCGACCCTTATCACACGGAACATATTTCAGCTATTAAATTGAGATGCTACGAATTATGGCGCGAATATTTCGATAAGAGGTCGCTAGACAAGGGCATCTGGTACAAAACCATACAGCCGCACCCGACACCGTCTCCATGGATCGATTGCTCACTCAGTAGAAACGATATCATCCTGACTTTAAGACTAAGATCAGGTCATATTCCTCTCAATAAGTTCGGATACATGATGAAGAAGGTCTCATCGCCTAACTGTCATACGTGTGGGGTTATAGAGGACGTGTATCACGTCCTATCAGAGTGTACACGGAACGAAGTTGCAAGAAAACATTATTTTAATTCGCGTCTTAATGATGTGGGCTTTTGTAACACAATTCTGGCTTCACCAAATACAGAAGTAGCTAATGATCTCTTAAAAGTTGTCAAAATTAGTTTGAAGGATCGTGATCATAATGATTGTTAATTATTATTTCTTTGTTTGTTGCTTTCTGATTCTGTAATTAGTCTTAAGAAATTGTTACTGAGCGACATATTCATTATTGAATAAGCTCATTAAATAAAGATTAAAAAAAAAAAAAAAAAAAACTTGGTTACTCAATCCGCCTAAAGCCCCATGGATGGGAGGTATCCATGAGATTAATGTTAAATCCACAAAGCAACTTCTATACCGTGTTATCGGTGAGCAACACCTCACTTTCGAGGAATTCTTAACTCTGCTCACTAGAATCGAAGCTGTGTTAAACTCTCGGCCCATCAGTCCACTTTCGTCCGATCCCACGGACTATCAGCCCCTTACTGCTGGCCACTTTCTCATTGGCCGTCCGCTCACAGCTCTCCCCGAGCTGACTCTAGATGAAAGAGTAATATCTCCGCTCAAACGCTTTCAGCTCATTCAATCACTCTCTCAGCGCTTTTGGAACCTTTGGACCAAGTCCTACCTCCATACCCTTCAAATCCGCTCCAAATGGCTTTCCTCTTCCTCTCCACCCAAAATTGGAGAACTGGTTCTGCTCAAGGAGGACAATTTGCCTCCTCTACAATGGAAGATGGGAAGAATCTCACGTCTGCTACCTGGGAAGGATGGAGTCATCAGAGTTGTAGACTTGGACACGACTCAAGGCCAGCTGCGGAGGCCTGTCGGCAAGATTGCCCGGCTCCCACTGGATTCTGCTCAGGATGGGGCTCAGCTCGCCGCCTGTGCGGGCCCCCCAGGATGTTCGCGCCGACACTAGCGCGACGTTTAGAATAAACACAAAGGACATCACTACGTGATGTATGGCCGACCGAAGGGGGCGCTGTCAGAGAGTGACGAACACTTGCATTTAGAACCCCTCCCGCGCCGGATGCATTTTCAGCTCATCCCGAAACCTAGTGAACGCGAACGCGTGTGCGCATATTTATTTGTGCTCGTTAATATAATACCAAATTCGCCGGCGAACCGCGATAAATCTATCGATAATCCGCTCAACAGCTGTGTAGTGTAGTGAGAAGAAACCTCCGCCCAGATACAGAACCACCAGCTCAACAATAAGGTCAGTCCCAGATTTCTCCAGCCCTCACATTAACCTATATACCTACTTCCCTCAGCTCAAAGTCGTATGTGTAAGTTCCTAGCTTACACAGTTACTATACCTATTCTAAATTTAAAAAATGATCAGATATAATGTGGATTTTCAGAAGCTATTAAGACGGATACAATTGAATTATTCTTATCTAGGAGATATCTTAAAATTAAAAAGTACGTGTGAAAATTTATTATAAAGTACCTATTATATATATTTTTACTTGGTGCTACTACTATATTGCAGGTATATTTTCTACAGAAGTTTTTTGCCACGAACACTCTCCTAAAAGCTAGATACAGATAAATCGGTAGCTGCTACAAAGTGTTATATTTAGGTATTTTGTTTTGCGTTCAGTTTATTACCTTGTGTCACAGCAAACTATTATCTTACTGTCAATGTAAGCCAGTGTCCGACGTCCAATTTGTAATTTCGCAAAATTATGACGAGCTTTGAAAAAACCACAAGCCACCTTACTAAGGTTCTGTCAAAGCTCTTTCATCTAGTTTGAGAGGTGAATTAAAAGAGTTGAAATGGTTTTAATTACAATCTCGGCGACGGCCCTGTGGACAGCAGCTGTCAGTGCCGGCAGCTTGTTCTGCAGAACTTGCGTCATAGCGTCCGGGGTGGTCGCCATTTTGAGGGAATCTGCAAAGCCGCCATTTTGTTTATGTTATGACTTATGATACTGCTTTTATATGGTATAGCGTTCTACCAAGCAGATAATTGTAAGCGATTCTCTTACTCTTACTTCTCATGTACATTATCTAAAAGTTCCTACTCGATCAGTTTCTAAACATTTTTATTTGCACTAGGACGCCTCAAAATATTTAAACATAAAGAAAGTGACCGCAACGACTGCGAGCGTGGTTGAACTACGTATTTACACGTAGGTATGTATGCGTGCGCACGATTCACCGGATTTTCATCTTATGCCTGGTCGAGCGGCAGCTTGTTCGATAGTACCTATGGTCGACGTCAAACTAGTTGTTCTACTTTTGAACCTTATTGCCGTACTAATAAGATCGAAAATAAGAAATAAGATCGCCGACATATTCGGTGTACCAGACACCGAATATGTCGGCGACAAACACGCAAAATAACTGTTTGATGTGTCTCGCTAGTTTTCTATGAGGCCGTGATTTTACTCGGGTCAAGCAGACACATTAATGGCAAAACGTGGCGTGGCGCGATCTAAGTAGGTACATATTATGAACAAATTTCAGCTTTCAGGCCTTTAATTAACGGATTGACCAATTACTGCGAACGGGATATAAGATTTCTGTTTGTATGTAACTTTTTAATTGATGGAAATGATTGGCTTCGCGTTTTTAATTTATTGCATATTTCAGAATTGAGAGTGCCCAATTGAATTCGTGCTTATTATTTTCTTTCCACAGAATTTACATCAACGTACACACCACCACAAACACTGGTACACACACATGCACCCTGTACTATACTCTGAACCCAAGACTTATCGTAGTGCTAGGGCACATACTAATAACAATAAAATAGTTACTACGTAACAGATACATCATTCCCATACAAAAGCGAAGGTACCTACGCTAAAATAGCCTACAAAATCGTAATAATAATATCTGCTTTTAGCAACGAGATAAAATGTACCATAAGTACGCGCACAACCTATCCTTAAAGGATAGACATGTCTATCCCATCGCGAACTTTTTTGTAGACACATTTAAAATTTTGGCCGAATTTTAAATAGGAAATATTCGGAATATATGTTTTATTTCATACTTTTTTGTGCATTTTTACTGTGGAAGTTCTTAGGAAGAAGGTTTTAATTTTTTGTTTAAAAATAAGATTTGCATTTTTAGTTATATTTATTATTACTAACACATTTTAATAAAGTTGTAAATACAAAAAAGCCTTCGGTATTCTCACTCTCTCAGAAAAACAAACTCAAGCGATTTTATGCCGGTTTACTGAGAGGCCGTGGTATTTCCCCAAATAAGCATTACCGATCTGTGGACCAAATAAACAATCACCAGTGATGATAATGATTAGACACTATATTATTAAATATGTGTCTAATCATCATCATCTCTTATTATCTATTGTAGTAGTCGGCTGAAAAAATGTAGCAGTCAGCATTAATTATAATTAAATACATATAATTATATTATATTTTGGCTATAGAAAAATTTCGAATACATTGATATCGGTGTACTAAACTATGAGTAGCACCTATGTCATCATAATAATATGTTGGTGTATCGTAAGAAGATGGTTGTGATGATGATCACTGTGAGTGGCATATGCTTGCAGTTTCTTTAAAAAAATGCCGAAATTTCTAAACGTGTATCTGTGCTTTTGGATCTAGGGTACACCTTGGCA
The DNA here is from genome assembly GCA_037179445.1 of Phengaris alcon alcon. Lineage (NCBI taxonomy): Eukaryota > Metazoa > Arthropoda > Insecta > Lepidoptera > Lycaenidae > Phengaris > Phengaris alcon. The sequence continues at coordinate 838,082 of JAYRCH010000125.1, forward strand.
CGAAATTCCTATAAAAGTCCTTATAGTTTTGTGGTCAAATCAAGAAATCGAGTTATCTCGATTTCTCATGGATGCCATCATCAGGCTTGGTGACTAAGGGACCATTTTCGAATTATATTCTTATTACATTTTTCCGCAATAAAAGTTGCCTATGTGTTAATCCAGAGTCTAAACTACTACCATACCAAATTTCATCAAAATCCGTTCAGTACATTCTAAGATTCTCGTACAAACGTACACAGAAACAGACAAACATACAAAAATTCTAAAAATCATTGTTTTGGGTTCTACGTCGTTCATTAAGTCCCCGTGTAATAGTTTTTCTTTTATACCATGTACAGACAGCGACCAGTTACGATTTTATTATGTGTTTACAGATATAGATTGTTGCACGACGAAAAAAAAAACATAAATAATTAAAAAATGCGCAGTTTCCTGGGAAACTGCGCATTTTTGCTAGCTAGATCAATTTTTCTCCCCCAAAACTCCCCGCATACTAAATAAATTTCAAATAACACTTGAAGCCATTTTCGAGATACCGATTTTTTATATACAAGATTGTCTCATTTAAAGTATAAGATACTTAAATAAGTAACCTTTAATTTAAAGATTTATAGTGATACTGTTTGTTGACCTTTTATTAAATAAAAAAAAAATCGTTTCTAATAAAAATCACCGACAAAGACTCAACTAAATTCAATGCAATATTTTCATGATATCTTTGTTACAAATGTTTTTCTTTCGCTATAATATCTGCAATGAACTGGGTAAATGTACGTAATGTGATAAAATAGTGATAAATAATAATTATCGAAAATGATGTACAGTCGTGAACAGATCCGGTCCAATCTTATTGCCAAGTGATAAGGTTGGAAGTGGCCGCATCTGTTAGCGACCGTACACTTCTGTATAATATTATAAATACCGTTTTTCATGTACAAAACTCCGTAAACGTTATGATTATTCTCAATTCTTGATATGGTTTTTAATGTTGCTTCACAGAACTCCTGAAAATAACTGACTTTTAGTACAGTTTGGTTTGGGTGAAAGTGTATTACTACTTACTGTAAAACTAATCTAATGTATCGTAGAATCTACCTTAGAAACACTTTTCTTGTCAAATTTCTTTTTATAATGCATAATTTTAGTACAAAAATAAATAATATTCAAAACTTAATCAATAATAACAAAATAATAACAAAATATGTTTATCAAAAACTAAAAGGCTGCTAAAAGATAACTGACGTAACTAATATAATCTCATAAGCTTCGACATGATGCACTGGTTTTGTCCCTTAAATAAATAAAAAAAATATCATCTTCATCCGGATCCCACGGAAAATAGCAGTCTGTGTTGTTTCATCACACTATATTAGTCAACTGTCTTAACTACATCTAGCTTTTCTCTAGATTTATTTACGAATTTTGTCTACACATTATATTACGAGTATAAAGAGGAAAAATTTGTTTGTTTGAAGAGGCTCCGAAATTTCTGGACCGATTTTAATGAAACTTGGCACAGAAATAGAGCAGACCACAGGGCATATACTTTTGGATTTTCTTTTGTGCGCACGAAGTCGCGGGCATCATCTAGTTTGAAAATAAAATTCAACTAAAACAATTCTTAAAGCTCTCCATAAACTCCAGACGTATCATTTAAAGGATACATCCCTAAGTAAATAAAGATAAACTTATTACCGTACTTACCAAACGGCAAATAAAATCATGTTTATTCTATGGGAGTCCCACTTAAATATATAATATTTTATTCTGTACTTCTATTGAAATTTTCACAGATGACGTAGAAATACATAATCTGTGAAAATATTATAATATATAAATTGTCTGGCTTTCACACTTTTGAGATACAGTCTGCTGAGAGGCAGACGGACGGACAATGGAGTCTTAGTAAAAGGGTCACGTTTTTGGGTTCGGAACCCTTAATATATGTTTAGAGAAGATACAAAAAAATCATTAATCTTCATGATAATGATGGTTTTTGCGACCGTGTCGAGATTTAGCATTACGGAATACGTTTCTTGCATGGCAGGGGACGCGGACATGGGGGCTCGTTGTTGAGTGTTACCTGTAGCCGCAGGTATGTGTTCTGCGTGTACGGCTGGCTGTGTGGGTAATTTTTCATAGTAGACTATTGTTTTACATACTCGAGCGCTATCTAGCGGACCTCCCCTGGGGCAGTTTATGTACTGCAGCAAATCGTAATGTTATTCAAATAATCCACGCATGTTGTGCACATGTTAACTTATTGCGTAGCAAATATATTTATTTCAGATACAAAGAAGTATAGCGCTGTTTCATGAGAGTACAATCGAGAATTTTTTTTAGCGCTTTAATTTTGTTTGTTTTTTCGTGTTAAATCGTGTTGTACCGTGTACGGTAGACGATAGTATTAGGAGGTAAATGAAATGCTTCAAACAAATTATATTCAGGTTTTACAATATAAAGTGTAACTTCACGGGAAACAAAGGGCAAATTAAATTACGAGCTTCCACGAGCAGCGTTGTAGGCGTAGTGGTTAGTGTCGGGTCCGCCGCGAACGTCCTCGTGCGTGCGAGTGGGACGCAAGTGCGTCGCATGGTATGGGAGCTCGCATACTATGTTCAGAGCTAAGGCTGGGACTATATGATCCGGAATCCAGCGGACCCGGGAACATTCATATCAGAGCACTGAAATTCAGAGAGAGAGAAATATCAGAGCATTTTCAGCGCTATTGTATTAGTGCAGAGTTCTAATTTCAGTGCTCTGATATGAACTTTCCATCCGGAATGTACCGTATTTATACTATACTATATGTACCTATGGATATTTCGTATCCGAAATATCCATAGGTACATATAGTTCCAGCCTAAGGGTCAGATCACACCGCGACGATAAGCGACGCTACGTGGCGCCTCATTATTTATTTATTTGGCATATCAACAATATTAACACAAGCTTACATACTTATCATTTTGGTCCATTAACAGTGTTCATATAAATCAAAGACATGCGCAAGATATTATTTATCTGATTGATTAATGCTACCATCTCACTAGACATCCATAAAGTAGTTGCGCAAACGGCCATAATAGTGCATAAGTCTGGACTTGGCTTCCTCGATCTTCTGTCTGACGCTGGACTTGTTCTTCTTCTTCGCCATTTCGTGGTGCGGCTCCAGACAAGATGGCGGATAGCTAACGCTGCGGTACCTGATGATGCAGGCGTAGTGGTGCGCCGACAGCCGCGGTGTGCGGGCTCTGTTAGAGTCCTCGTAGTTGATCTGGTAGAGACCGAATTTTGTCCTGGAATTGAGATTGTAGGGTAGTAGTTTTAGTTTATTATGGATATTTTGCTAGGCCTTAAAACATACGACATTTAAAACCGCTTGTCTCAGGCACTACAGTATTCAAAGAGTGGTTACTTCATCAGATTAATAGTGTCAATCTCCAAGAAAATTTATTTTGTTCAGGATAATAACGATAAGTTTTCAGAGCTACGCGGCGACTACACGAAATTTTATATTTATTGGCTATATTGCTATATAAATAGTGCATTTTAAGTTAAAAATCTGGACGCCCGGATTATCTCAGACGATAAAATTCTGTGTAGTGCACAAAAAACCTTACGACATTATACTGAACAATCTTGACGATTGACCGAATAACTTTAAATAGCGTATCTATATATATAAGTCGGCTATTAGTAAGAGAAAGGGACATATTATATCGTTTGCTACAACACATGCTAATGGGGAAGAAAGAGATAATAATTAGTCAATCCATACACAATCCACTTTTGTTGAAGCTTTCCGTACACTAATGACATAATTTTTATTCTATCATTTTAATATGTCACATATTTACATTGCAACAAAGTCGTAATTCGCACGTTACACTGAATAAAACACCAAAATCACAACCAAAGAAGTAAGAAAAACCTTATTTACACTTTAGTCCTCCTTCTACGTATATTTTTTTTTTCTAAGGTTACTTCAATCATCAAAAGACCTAAGTTTCTTTGTTAAGCGAGTACCCTACAGGCTACAGCGTACTTTAGTACCATGACTGCAATTCACGAAGGTTGTTTAAGCCATTAAAGTTAAAAGGGTTTTATTTTATTATGAAGATTTTCATATAACGATGACTTACTTATATCCATCGAACCACTCGAAGTTGTCGATGAGAGACCACACGGTGTAGCCGGTGACGCGGACCCCGTCCTCCCTGATGGCGAGTAAAAGCTAAAACAAAATAATACACCATTCAATGACGAAGAAAGCACTGGCCAGTATAAGGCTGGGTATATGTGATCCGGAATCCGGCGGACCCGGGAAAATTCAGAACACTGAAAATATAACTCTGTGTTAATACAATAGAGTTGAAAATCGATGTGTCGAGTGTCGAGCTGTCACATTTGACTTGACACTTGTTCGATTTTCAGCTCTATTGTGTTAGGGTAGAGTTATATTTTCAGTGCTTTGAATTTTCCCCGGCCTTACGGATTCCGTATCATATAGTCCCAGCCTAAGAATAAACAATACATTCTAAATTAAAACAAGTAATTAATACGCCATATTATATGGAATTTAAAGAACGGTAAGCAGAAAACTAACCAATAAAATAATATTTTATATTATCTGTTCAGGGCCTTTAGTCAAGATGCATTCGATAATTTCGAGGGCGAAGTTCGAAAACATAATGTATGGGATTTGACATAGGCATCGCAAGCGACATGTCACTTAGCGATGACTTATGTCAAATCCCATACATTTTTGGTTCGAAGTTCGCTGTCGAAATTATCGAATACATCTTGACTAAAGGCCCAGATCCAATTTAATTTGAATGTAAGCAAATTATTGAATTCGAACCCATTAATGTGTCATTAAATTTTTTATTGCACGGTAAATTTAAGTTGGTAGCATTATAGCGCGTTATTGTCTCTTTGTTTACGTTAAATCTAAACGGAGAAACCCTCTTCATACTACTATTATAAAAGTTTGTGAAGATGGATGGATGTATGGATGGATGTTTGTTACTCTTTCACGCAAAAACTACTTAACGGATTCTAATGAAATTTAGTATGGTAGTAGCTTAAGCTCTGTATTAGCACATAGCCTACTTTTTACCCCGGATGTTCCCGTGGGATACTGTAATTACGCGGGCGGAGTCGCGGACAAAAGCTAGTGCATTTTAAACTCAAATCACTTCTCACCTGATCGAGATATTTGCTAATATAGTCAACTCTAATGTGGTCCTCAAGGTCGTAGCCGGTGGTGGCCACGCCGTTCTCCGTGATGAACATCTCAATGTCTCCGTACTGGTCTTTGAGCCAGTTTACCAGACGGCGGATGCCTTTGGGGTAAATCTGCAAAAATGTTTTAGCCCCTTAGAAAAAAAAATCTCTCTCTCTCTCTCTCCCTCTCTCAGCTATTGTATTAAACTTTCTTTACTAATGGAATACGTTAATTGGTGAAAGAACTTTGCTATCTTAGCTAATACTCAATTTTAAATAGTAAAGGTAAAAAAAACATCAAACCTACTTCCTATGTTTCATTTTATGTTTAATCCTCCTACTATTATAAATGTGAAAGTTTGTGAAGTTTGATTGTATGCTGGATATTATTAATCTTGCGAACAAAAAATAAGTTGGCGACTACACATGAGCATACTGTATTACTGAATTTGGCAGCGAATTAATATGTTGGCGACTAAATTACTAAACTGGCGAAAGCACTCAGGTGACAAAAAATACAAAAAACGGTAGAACGGTAAAGGCGAAATTTAATTCAAATTGGCACCGAAATTACAAGTTGGTGGCTTAATTTCCGAGTTGGTGACTATTATACGATGTAAGCAGCTATAAAACCAGAATGGGTTGATACATTCAAGACTGCTACAAATTCAATTTGTAGGCTACGGAAAATCGCTGTTTTGGATACTGTTGGAGTTTGTTTTCCTTTGCGTGTCATTTTCAAGGTTTTTGGAGGTGCAGAATAATATGAAAATTAAATCCATTTTGAAATTCCAAAATGCGTACAGTTTTTGAATTCAAATTAATATGGGTGTCCTTTTCCAGGTTTCTGGGGGTACTGATTATAAAATTGTCTTCCAATTTCAATTTCCATCTTTTTCTCCCATCATGAGGAAAATATGTGGTTGCGGGGTTACTAAGGGAGAGGAAATTTTCATTATTTTTTCAGTAGGTTGCACTATTTTTGAGATAGAAGAATTTTACTGAAATCAAAATAATTCCGCCATTTTGAAATTTCAAAATAAATATATTTTTTTGTAATTAACATTCTTTAAACCTAGAGAAGGACACCTAGAATAATTTTATTAAAAATAAATGTCGGGGATCTTTGAAATTCAACATTGATATTTTTATATTCAGCACTCCTAAAAACCTCGAAGACGACACCCGTATCAATTTTACAGAAAAATAAATATTCGCCATTTTGTAATTTCAAAATGAATGAATTTTAGTAATCAGTGACTCCAGAAACATAGAAAAGAACACCTATATCCATTTTGTTGTGTTTGATATCTTGAAAATTCAAAAGGATGACTGTTTTGTAATCAGCACCCTCAAAAACCTACAAAAGGACACCCATATTAATTTTTATAAAATGAAGTATGTCCGCCATCTTGGAATTTCAAAATGAATGTCATTTTCGTATCCAGCACCCCCAAAAACGACACCCATATCAATTTCACGAAAAATAATAGTCCGCCATTTTTAAATTTTAAAATTAATCTACACAATATCTACAACCCCCGAAACCGAGAAAAATTAAAAATGGGAATTTTGTACGCTTCTTTACGTTTTTTTTTATGTGCGCTCGTTTTGCTGCTTATTATGTTTTTTGAATTACCTACATCAGGGAAAATGTATGTGCCTATTCTTAAATAAATGTGGACTCTCAAATTGTCGCCACGTGGTTATTTGTTCGCTAAAATAATATCTGTCTTCCAGTTTGGAATATTCACTGAAAAAAAAAAACTGGTATTAATAAGTCACCAGATTTGAATTTTTTTGTTCCTTATATTTTTTCGCCAACTTGGTAATTTAGTATTCAATATTCGGTTTTTTCACACCCAAAATTTGTATGTTTTGTCGCAAGTTTAAATACATGCCTTTTTTATACTTTATATTATGTTAAAGTAGCGTCTATGTAATCAGTTTCTATATGTGAGAACCTGTAATTGGCTTTCTAATGATTAGAATTGTTTCATATTGTTATTATTGATAGCTGTTGGTCTTCCTAACAAAATAAAATGGATGGATGGATAATATATGGATGGATGTTTGTTAACTTTCACCTAAAAACTATTCAACGGATTTTGATGGGTGGTATTAGTTTGAGCTCTGGATGAACACACAGGCTAAATTTTAAACCGAAAAAGTACAGTGTTCCTGTTAGTACCTGTAGTTAGGAAGAAGTTAGTTTTCAAATACTTGATGTCTATTTACCGGCATGATTTGCAAGGCGCCATACGTGGCATTGGGCGGGGGCACCAGAACGGCGTTGAGCTCCTTGGACCCCTCGATGAACCACGAGCCCGGGGTCTCGCCCGCCCGCGCTGACCGGATCATGGACGTCGTGTAGTGGTTGAACGAGAACACATCCGCAGTACCTGAAATGAAACATTACAATCTGTGCGTGATTTACCGTCGCGTCGGTACAATTAAGAGTCAGTTCAAATTATATTTCGCGTTATTTCAATCAATGATATTGGTATTCGAGAAAACTAGTTTAGAATGAGGCTGTATAGCCACATCTATACTATTATCATAAAGAGTTTTGTTTTCATTTGTTGAATTTGTTTGTTTGTTTGTAAGTTTGTTTGCACTAAATAGGCTCTGAAACTACTGGATCGATTTTGATGAAATTTCAAACAGCTATAGACTAGACCACGGGAAGGACATAGGCTACTTTTTATCGCGGAATAATGTACGGGATTTTCGTTTGCGCGAACAAAGTCGCGGGCTACATCCAGTATATATGATACAGGGGATAAGCGAGACGGTTTTTAGCATGGTTTTAGTTGGTAGGAAGTACCTTTTATAAATTCTTTTTCTTTCTCTGTAAAAATCGGTAATCTGGACTCGTCGTGACCCTCTTTTAGACTGACTTCTTTCATTCTCTTTTCAATTGTTTCCGGCCAGCCTCCATCTTTTGAGAATATGGGATGAGCGTATCTTCCAATCTACAAAAAAGTTATAAAATATTATAATACGTTTATATTATGTTTTTTCAAAATAAAATTGTATGTATGCAATATTATAACATTCTTTAGAAGATCGTTATGTGAATTAATGCTTTTGTAATTTAAATGACTAATGATACCATAAATTGTCTGCCAAGTTCTGCCAGTTCCTCGTCTTCCGGAGACTCGGGTTCAATCCATAGTATATGGTTCGCGACGGACACAGTACCTGTACCAAGAACAGAAATATACTACTTGATATGGTAACTTAGGGCTCCACAATCGCTTAGTAAGTGACGACTGACGAATAGCTTATCCGGATGTTTTGTCGCTGCTTACTTTATACTGAGCGACAGAGACAAAACTTCTGCATAAGCTATTTGTCACTTATTAGACGATTGTGCAACAGGCACTAACATATCACAATCAGTTTCTATAATAAATGATAATTACGTATGTAATACTATTGGGTAAATCACTTCTAAATATTAAGAGTGGTTATTATAAAATGAAATTATGTTGTCGTTTCCGGTAATTATTTAAATTATTTTCAAATGTATTAGTAAAATATGTGCTATTAATTTTATATGTATTGATGATTTATAATATTTTATTAGATATTTATTGTATTTAAATAAATTTACTTTAACATTTTAATCTCCTAGACAGGAAACTGTTCTCCTATCGGTCGAATATTTTCAACCAATCAGAAACAACCGCCATTTTTGTTAAGGAGAAGTAGTGGGGAAAACAAGAGGGAGAACAGGGTCCTTCTCTGGAGAGTCATTCGATATCGCGGCTGCAAAGTGATAACGTGTGCTTAAAAGTGTATTGTGAGGAATAATATAAGTATCCAGCTGTTCACTTGTGTGTTTTATTCTACACCATCCAACTAATTATAGAGAAAGTTAACACGTAAAATTTTGTATAAAACATAACAGCATAAAATCGGAATAAAAAAATGACCGAATAGCAGCCATGCATAGTATGTATGTATCAACACCGCAACTCACAAACAATGCCAAAGCAGTTTATATTAAGACACTCCAACCAATATTACATTATTTAAATTGCAATATTTTGTTATTAAATTACTTAGTTCGGTGTTTCATTTTTTTCATGGTTACCATTTTGATATTTGACACTAATAACCTACCCCCTTACTAATAAAACTATTTACACAACGGATAACTTAAACAACGTTGCTATCTTTTTCTGTCATGTGACATTTCCAACGCATCAGACAAAGACAGCAACGTTTTTTTAGTTATGTAAATAGTTTTATTAGTAAGGGGGTTAGTTTATAAGTAATATTACACTAACCTTAACATCCTTTCTTTAATATCCCCCTTCCTAATAAAAATATTTACACAGTGGATAAGCTATACAATGTTTTGTCCTTGTCGCGTTGGAAAAGTCGCTTGACAGACAAGGACAAAACATTCTATAGCTTATACTCTGTATACATTTTTTTATAAGTAAGGGGGTAAGTTCATAGATAACTGCTATCTGTGGCCCATGTAATAGGCTTTTTGTAAACTATCTCTATACAGCATATTGTATTATTCTTAGCTGGAAGCCACCCAAATAAAATAAAACGAAACATATAGGGTACCTTCGTTTAAGGGCCTGAATTCTTCGTCAAATATTCTATACGCTTTAGCGTGTGCCAGCAGCACATACTTATTGCACAGATACGGGGCAAACTTTGCCTCCTGGATCTTTGGAGCAAAAGTTCCGTAGTTGTAGTTAAAGTCACAGACCACCGTCGGTTCGTTGATGGTGATCCAGTTCTTGACTCTGTCACCGTAAAGGGAGTATAGAACTCTGGCGTACTCCCCGAACCAATGGACTATGAGAGGGTTAGTCCAGCCACCTGAAATAAGGAGGATTTAGAATTGCTTGCATAAAAGCAATCATCTCATTCTTAAGTCAGATTTTTCGAGTCTTCTCTTAAAATAACTGTTCAGATGGTGCAAAAGAAAAAGTTTTGAATTATCACCTATGTGAATTTTGATGAGTGTAGGCTTGAAGTTGTAAGTAGTATGATGGATCAGTGTTTTGCGGGGTACCTCACTCAGTAATAACTAAAATGTTTATAAAAAACTAGAACCCGACTACGTAAATTATGTAGCCTATGTTATTCCGGGCTATAATTACGAATCTATTGACATCTATTTTATTAAAATCGGACCAGTAGTGTAGGCGCTACGGTGCAACATATATATACATACATTTGTCTACCAAAATCCTTCCTTTTGGCTTCGCCGTAGTCGGGTAAAAAATAAAAATGCAAACCGTCTAAGACAGTTTTCTGATATCGCGGTCCTTACCAAGGTCCTGTAAAGCAACAGGGAGGTCCCAGTGGTACATGGTGACGACGGGCTCGATGTTCTCAGCGAGAAGAGCGTCAATAACGTCGCTGTAGTACTTCACTCCCGGCTCGTTGATTATGTCCGTCCATCCACTGGGGAGGATCCTCGGCCAGGATATAGAGAACCTTAAAAAAATGTGCTCCCCTTTATCTATTCTCCTCCCTCTTGATAGATATTACTTATAATTTAAAGAAGTAGTTACAAGTGGTAGGAAAGCTTGACAGTGGACAATGCTTTGGGAATTGGGCAGAATTAACAAATTGTTTTGCCGTCAAGTGAACCATAGTTCCTTCTGCTTAAACCAACTTACTAATAAAAATATTTACACAGTGGATAACTTAAACAACATTGCTGTCTTTGTCTGATGCGTTGGAAATGTCACTTAACAGACAAATACAGCAACGTTGTTTAAGTTATCCGTTGTGTTAATATTTGTATTAGTAAGGGGTCAGTGTTTTATACGATCTTTGTAACGAACGCAACAAAAAGCCTAGATAGTTATTGCTAATAAATCTAGCCTGCTCATTGCGAACGAATCCTATTTTAGGATTTGGAATTGTAAATGTTTCGGAGTATAAGTTACTTAGTTCAGTGTTTCTATTTTTTATGGCTACCAATTTGATATTTGATACTACCCTTAGTTCAAGTTACCTGTAGGAGTTCAGTCCGAGCTCTGCAGCCGCCTTGACATCCGCCCGCCACTGGTGGTAGGAGTCCGCAGCCACGTCGCCCGTCTCTTGCTTGAAGATGTTATCTCGGGAGTGCAGCAGCTTGTCCCAGATGCTCGGACCTTTGCCTAGTCAATATATAATAGAAGAACTATGTACCAGGGAAAATGCATCGTTTTTTTATTTGCTTTTTGAAAAGTTTATTGTCTTTGCAGTGGCATATCTACGATCAACCGTTGGCAAAATACAGTAATCACAAAAGTGGGATCGTCGGACAGCATTAAAAACGCTCCATACAAAAAATGATGCACGAGTGACGTCACAGCAATGAAATGAAATGAATTTTTTTATTCCCAAATGAAACTTAACAAGCTTTTTTCGGAAAGTCAACAGAAAAAGCTACCACCGGTTCAACCCTAACCAGCCGAGAAGAACCGTCGTAAGAAACTCGCACGGGGCCATCTTTTAGCAAAAAGATGGAAAATTGTTCTTTTGAAAGAAATATATATTTAACATCCTAAACTTAAATCTATGTTAAATATAAAAAAAAGTCAAAAGTACACAAGTACATAAGTACATAGAGTCAGCCATGTCCCTACAAGGCTGTCTTATCCCCAAGGTGTGCAATCGTTAACAAAATCATTTACTTTTTAATAACCTTTAGCACACAAACGTTCTTTGGCTACTTTTTTAAATTTATTAATATAAAGGTCCTATTGTATAGGCGTATACATCTGCCCTTAAAAGATTTACTTACTTTGCTAAGTCTTATCACTGGTACATCTAGCTTATGCTTATTTCAAGTATTTATACAATGATTATAACTTTTCATCTTGAAATAGTTTAAGTTTTTCCTAACATATAATAAATTATCCAAAATATACTGAGAAGCTACAGTCTATACACCTATTTCTTTAAACTTTTCTCTCAGAGATTCAAAAGGGGACATTTTATAGATAGCACGAATAGCTCGCTTCTGCAGCACAAATATTGAATTTATGTCGGCAGCATTTCCCCATAAAAGTATGCCATTCTACTATGAAAGTAGGTGAAATAGACCATGCGTGCCGTTTCTTCATCTGAAATTTCTCTAATTTTTCTGACCGCATATGCTGCAGAACTGCGTCTATTAGGTTAGCTATACGAGAATCCCACCGTAATTTACAATCGTAATACCTAGGAATACAGTGGAGTCTACAAAGTTCATTTTCTCATCATTGAGTAGTAAATTGGTTTGTACTTGCCTAACATTTGGCAAGCTAAACTTTAAACATTTTGTTTTATTTGCATTTAAAAGTAAATTATGAACACTAAACCAGTTTACTATATTTGAGAGAGCGCTAACACCTCGTCGTAATTTGATTGTTGTCGCTTCACATTAAATATTAGTGAAGTGTCATCGGCAAAAAGTACTATCTTGAACTAGACAAGGCAAGCAGTTGAAAACGTATGAAGAAAAATACAAAATTGATTTTATTAACTTAAATAGGTACTGCGTTTATGTATATCATTGTGATAACAAAAAATGTCACAAATAACGTAATTTAAAAGGATAATTTTAAAGGATAAACAGTAATTTCCGTTTTTTCAATCATAGCAAAAAAAAAAAATCCTGTAACTTTTTAATTAAGCAACTGATTACTGTACTTTTTTGCATTTTTCCGTCCATATTTATGTTCCCTTTCTGAAAATAGGAGTGTTTTATAATTTAAAACAAATGCATGTTCCCTAATTGTATTATATAATGAGTTACTGCACCATCAGCATCCCAGCCTCCTTCTATTTGGTATGACGAGGTGGATGCTCCGAATTTGAACTCCGGTGGAAACTGCGGACTGCATTGAATGCGCGGAAGGATGAGGCTACGTGAAAATAATTTATTATCAGATTGATAGTTTAAAAACTATATTAATTTTGGGTAAATCTCCAAAAAAACTTGACTTCTGTTGAGAATAATGATTGCAGGTTTTTTAGCTCTACACGGAATTTTATCGTCTGACAACCAATTTATTTCTTTTATTGCCCCTTTCAAACTATTTATTAATCCGTGCCTTATTAAAATTGGCTGCCAGACGATACAGTTTCACGTAGTGCTCAAAAAACCTGCCGTCATTATCCTCAAGGGAAGTAAACTTTTTTGGAGATTCAAAGTTTTATTAGGACGCACTTAGCGCGCTACTATTAAATTGACAGTAAAATGAATACTCACCATATTGCTACTACACTGTACGAATTCATGTTTATAATTGGAGCAAATTAATATAAATCAAACTAAATGCGCATGTTGATAAAATGTGTAGGTGTTAAAATGCACATTTCCGCTCCTGGAGATAATAACGAGATACGAAGAATGTGTTTTTTTTGCGATAATTTTATTTTTATCATTACTCATTGACTCCCATCCGCAAGGTCACTACAAAATTATTCTTAAAATTCAGGATCGGCCTTCATAAATAACTAATTGTCATAATATATTCAATGGAAAAAATATTTTTATAAAAATACTAGCTTTTGCCCGCGACTTCGTCCGCGTAGGAGTCGAAAAAGATTCCAACAGGATTTTGTATTTGTTTTTACGTTAATATATATTTTTAACATATTATAAATTAATAATATGTTTAAATGTTTCAATGCTTATAAAATATAACAATCTTTGAAATGAAAAAAAAAAAAAAAATTTAAATTAAAAAAAATTTAAATCCTTAAAAAAAACATGAAAATAAAATTTTGTTATATTTTTTGCTATTGGACGCTCATCAATGTTATTATCACTATCTGCATCAGCGTACTGTTATACCTTTACAATGTAAGTAGTTGGGCTGACTAGACCTTAAGTCAAGTCAGCAAATCCTAACATCATATTAGGTCGCCCGTCGGCCGGACAGTCAGTCTTCCTTCAGTCTTATTGCGCACCTTCTTGCTGTACTATTTCTTGCTCTTTTATTTCTAAATCCTATTTCTAAATAATTATTGTAAGGTGTGTTAATAAAGAATCCTTTTTTTAAACGTGATCCGCGAGGAATCTTATATCTTAAAATAAATCTTAAATCTTATCCATTATCCGCATAACATTGGTGGCAGCTTAAAGGATTTTAAAAGTAAAAATCCTCGGTACCATCTCCGAAAAACTAGTGAAAACTGTAAAAATCTGTGCTAAAATCAGTGGAAAACTAGTGAAAATCTATGAAAAGTGTTGTGTAAAAGTAGTAAACTGTAAAATCTGTGAATAATCCGAAATTCTAGACCAATTAGGCAAAAGTAGATATTTTAGTACCCTCAACCTTGCTTCCGGCTTCCATCAAATTAAAGTTTCCCCTGAAGACTCAGTCAAAACCACATTTTCCGTCCCTCAATGGCATTACCAATTTAAATGCACCTCCCAAATACAAAATTTAACCGCAATATTTGATAGGCTCAGAAAGTACAATTTAAAATTACAGCCAGATAAGTGCGAATTTCTTCGACAAGAAGTCGCCTATCTTGGCCATATTATAACCGAGAATGATGTAAAACCTAACCCGGATAAAATTGGAGCAGTCACTCAATTCCCTACGCCACAATCTCCTAAAGACATAAAATCGTTTCTAGGTCTAGTCTTTTACTATCGCAGATTCATATCCGATTTCTCAATGATAGCAAAACCTCTAACCTCTGTTAAAAAAGGACGTACTATTTAAATGGGAAAATCAACAACAAGTAGCTTTCGATACTCTAAAACACAAACTTACCATCCTTACTTGTGATGCCTCCGATCACGTCATTGGCGCTGTACTATCACAGGGCCAAGTGGATCGTCCCGTCGCATTTGCCTCACGCACACTTAATAAAAGTGAAAATCATTACACGGTAATAGAAAAGGAACTTTTAGCAATAATATTTGGCTGTAAAACTTGTCGCCCATATATATATGGTCGGAAATTCATAATAGTCACAGATCACCAACCCTTAAAATGGTTTTTTAACCATTCTAATCATAATAGCAAACTCCAAAGATGGCGCTTACAACTAGAAGAGCACGAGTATGAAATAGTCTACCGCAAGGGTAGGTTAAATTCGGTAGCCGATGTCCTATCGCACTATCCAGTAAACCCTATCTTTCCTGACGATTATGATGCACAATTATCCTCTGAACTAATACCTCTGAATCCTGTTGAAGATCCTCTTGACTCTATCCCTTCTCCAAATAATACATTAGAAGAAAACAACTCCTCCGAATCCTGAACAAATGCATAACGAAACTCCTCAACAATATAATAATAATGTGACAATAACGTCGTCCCTGAAAATCCTAATACATTATCTCAAAATACAACATCACCAATACCTAATTTGTCATTTGAATTCATTCTATCTCCGTATCCTCCGTATGCTGGCGTTGATCCCGAAAATATTATTCCATTACCCAACGATAATCTCTCAGACATCGGTTCTTTAGGTCCTAATCCACAAAGTTCTGATATAGACATAGATTTTGATAATATATCCTTCACCTACCAGGATCTCTATACCCACGGCTTCGAAATAACCGCAACCATAACCTGTAAATATAAATAGTAACGAAAAATATTCCCAATTCCTGAAAATAATCGCGGATAAAAATATAAGTTTTAACACTAATATTATTGAACATAATGAAGCATTACTTAAAACCTTCTGTTCACACATTCTTGTTCCAACTTCTATCGATCTCGATGAAGCTAATCCTTATATAAATGATATCTTATCGTACTTTCCTAATAAAGATGAAATACTACAGAGTGAGAAAGAATTACATTCGTATAAGAAAATAGAATATAACAGCAAGAATTATTACTTACTCTTTACTAAGGTACATCACTTTGAAGAAAGTTCTTACAGCGATATTTTTCAGTCTCTGGAAAAAATAAAAAATGTATTAGTTAATTCGTCTATTATAAATGAAATTGCTATATCCGATTTTAGAAATCTTTTTGATAAACATGCATTTAGTAAAATACATAACATGATAACTTACCTATTTCACGATTCCAGTATTGCTATTCACATATATCATAATAATATAATGTATCTCTCGCTTAGCGAAATTAAAACTATATTCGAGAAAATCATGACTTACCCGTTTCTGGACACCTCGGTTTCGTCAGAATGCTGAATAGAATTAAGGAAAAATATTACTGGAAAGGAATGCGTTCAGACATTGAAACATACGTTAAGAATTGTACACAGTGCCAGGAGAATAAAGCATTTAGGCAAATTAACCGAGCACCTATGCAGATAAGTACAACGTCCACTGCTCCCTTTTAACGAATAGCTATCGACATCGTAGGTCCCTTGCCAGAGGCAGGTACTGCTAATCTTAAATACATTATGACTTTCCAAGACGATCTCACGAAATTCTCAACAGCTTATCCTATGCGATCAATAACTGCGGAAGAAACAAGCGACTGTTTGATCCATTTTATTTCTCTATTCGGCATCCCTAAAACTATTTTATCAGATCAAGGTACTAATTTCACAGCGGACTTATTTAAGAAAACTTGTAGTTTCTTAAAAATTAAACAAATTTGGTCAACTCCCTATCACCCGCAGACTCAGGGAGCGCTAGAACGCAGCCATTCGACCTTAAAAGAATATCTAAAATCATTTACTAATCAAAGTCAAGATAATTGGCCTCGCTACGTCTACACAGCCATGCTCGCTTACAACACTAATGTACATTGCACAACGAAATACTCACCTTATGAACTTCCATTCGGACATAAACCTTTTCTCCCAGATTCGATTTATAATCCTCCTCAAGACGCTACCTATCCCGAATATCTTAAAATGCTCCAACATAGATTAAAACTCTCTCGCGATAAAGCAACCCAAAACATAGTCCAATCAAAACAAACCTGGAAAACTTATTCTGATAAACGTTCTCGACCAATTACGTATAAAGTAGGTGACTATGTGTACCTTAAAAATCATCTTAGACTCAGGAAAGCTTTGTCACCCGAGTGGAAATGTCCCTACAAAATAGTTGAAATACATGGCTATAATACACTATCTTTACTCATAAATCGTAGGCATGTGAAACATCACTTCGACGAGGTTAAGCCTGCAAATATCCCCCAATAACATAAATAATTCACTAATGAACTAGTATCAACTTAACTCTTTATAAATCCACATAATAAATAATTTAAATTAAATATATACAAAATTTATCGACTAGTTCTTATGATGGCGTTACTAGTATTAATTACATCTAATTATGAAACATACATATACTATAATTAATTCTTTATCAAATAAATATTATATACGATATTTATTTTTCAGCGTCATCGCACTAGCGCAACAAGATTATGTCCAAGCAATTACGTCGAGTCCCGGAACACATTTTGTTTATTTAGGTCAACTTAAAATAAGAAGAGCTTACCTCGATACCATGATACCAGTTGACACATCTTATATCGGGCCACACATTTTTTTCAAAGTCAAAGTCAAAAATTTTTATTCAAAATAGGTATTTTGATACACTTTCTGAACGTTGATCTACATGATGCCTCCCACCGGTCCGGGAGCTACTAGCTGGCCCGGCGCCCGGCGAGACGAACCGGCGTAAGAAACTCGCGCATTTCTTTTTTTCTTCGCATTTCATTTCCATCTTTTATCAAAAAGATGGAAAATTGTTCTTTTAAAAATATAAAAAAGGCATATATAACAATGTTATGACTAAAACTACATAACAAGAGTACAATAATATATGTAATTTAGAAGTAGCCTTGCAGGGGGTCACCTCATTGCCAAGGTGTGCTATCATTCATAAAATCATTAACTTTATAATAAGCATTAGCACACAAACGTTCTTTAACTACTTTTTTAAATTTATTTATTGAAAAATTTTGAATGCTTTCTGGGATCTTATTGTATAGGCGTATACACTGGCCCTTAAACGAATTCTTTACTTTACTAAGTCTAGTCACTGGTACATCAAGCTTATACTTATTTCGGGGATATTTATTGTGGTTGTCACTTTTTTTTTTTTGAATAGGTTTAAATTTTTTTTAACATATAATACATTTGATAGAACATACTGAGAGGCTACAGTTAAGATTCCAGTTTCTTTAAACTTCTCTCTTAATGACGTGTTGGGGGCCAGCTTGTAGATTGCCCGAACAGCTCGCTTCTGCAGCACAAATATAGTATTTATATCGGCAGCATTTCCCCACAGTAGAATGCCATAGGAAATTATACTGTGGAAGTAACTAAAATATACAAGTCTTGCTGTGTTTTCGTCTGAAAATTGTCTTATCTTACTACTGCAAATGCTGCTGAACTGAGTCTGTCGGCCAACCCAGTAATATGAGGTAGTAGTAGTAGTTTTGATTATGATGATTATTATTATGATTATTATTTTATTATACACTGTAGTTTTGCGTCTAAAGTTATACCTAAAAAGACAGCTGTATCTACTAGTTCCATACCTTTTCCATTCAATAGAACATTGGTTTTAGTTTGCCTTACATTTGGCAACGTGAACTTTATAGCTAACTTTAGTTTTTTTGCTATTTAACAAAAGATTATTAACACTAAACCAGTGCACTATTTTTGAGAGAGCATTATTTACTTCGTCATGTCATCGGACCGACGTGTCATCAGGAAATAAGACTATCCCGTTTTTTCCATTAATAAGGTATGGTAGGTCATTTATATAGACCAGAAAAAGAAAGGATCCTAAAATGGATCCTTGTGGGACTCCCATCTCAATTTTGGTACCTGTGGATCTTTTTCCATTTATCTCAACCCTCTAAGTCCTATTTGATAAATAAGATTTTAAGAGGACGTGTGCTGGTCCCCTTACTCCATAGTGGCATAGTTTCCTGATCAACGTTGTGTGCTGCACGCAATCAAATGCCTTAGAGAGATCGTAAAAAACTCCTAGAGCATCCTGCGATCCCTCCCAAAAATATAACTAATAAGATCAACGCCAGCATCTGTTGTAGAGCGACCCTTCGTAAAACCAAATTGTTTATTATGTAAAATGTTATTTATATTAAAGTGTGCTAGTAACTGAGTAAGTAATATTTTTACATATATTTTACTTAGTGTTGGTAAAATAGATATAGGTCGGAAGTTAGATGGATCCGACTTACTACCAGACTTAAACAGAGGTAAGACTTTACTATGTTTCATTAGATCAGGAAATACGCAACTTTTTATACAATCATTAAAAATAGTTGCTAAGTAAGGTGCGATAGTATCGATTATAGATTTAATAACTTTCATTGATAGGCCCCATAAATCTGCAGTATTCTTAATATTTAATAAATTAATATTTTTAATGTCTTGCGGTCCTATTTCTCTAAATCTAAATTCGATTTCACACTCTTTTATATTATCTTTAAGAAGTAATTCAGCATCAGCAGGAGAGGCATACAAATTTTTGGTAGTTGAAACTGGAATGTTAGCAAAGAATTTCTCAAAAGCAGTTGCAACTTCACTGTCAGATTTAATTATTTTATCATCTATATTCAATTTAAAATATGTGTTGCGGCTTGACTCTTCCAGTTTCATTTGCAATGATTTGCCAAGTTGTTTTAATCTTATTTTTCGAATTCTTAATTTTATTTCTAATGTGAAGAGATATTGCTGCAGAGCAAACTTGCTTAAATGTTTTTGAATATAACCTTACATAATTTTTAAATTCTTCACTTTGATTCATTGTTCTTTCATTATAAAGTTCATACAATTTTAATCTACTTTTTAAAATACCTGCTGTTGTCCATTCGCTGAATTTACTTTTATTGTTTGTTCTCACTGTCTTAGGGGTGAAAATAGTATAAAATTTATATTTTATTAATTTAATCAGTTTACCAAACGACATATCCGGGTTACTATGATACTCTAAATGTTCAATACTAATATTGAGAATAGGATATAATTATAATATAATAATAAATAAAATAAATTATAATAGAATAATAATACTAATATAATACTTAATCCAATACTATAATTTAACCTTTAAACTTCTCAATATATTTGACATTTATTGGTATGCATGTGTTTCTGTCCTCGTGTAATTGTTTGCAATTATTATCTATAGGAAAATGGCCCGCTGTCCACAGTTATCAGAGCTTAGTATGTTAATGACTTCTTTATTTAATGGATCATAATAATGGACATTGAAAACGTTAACTCTATTCTAGGAACTGCTAGATATTTATGTAAACAATATGAAGCGTTAAATGATATCGAATGTCATAGCATGTTAGAACCTATAACATCACGGTATTACGACATAGTCAAGGAATATGATTCAATATCACATCTTATGTCTAAGGGTAGCAAACGGTTAACTTGGTTTGGTGGTATTGAAACTGCTTTCGAACATATTTTTGGAACTTTAAGCGAAGACGATGGAATTAAATACGATCAGGCGATTGAAATTGTAAAAGATAACCAAGGAAAACTGGCTTCCTTAATAAAACAATACTTTTTAGTTACTAAATCTACATTAAATTCATATAATAAAACTTTTCATGAAATGAAAATTAATGAAGCTCGTTTAAATGTTGCTATCGACAATCTCTCGGTAAACATCCGTAATTTAAGTAATGTTTAAAATCATTTAGTTATTATAACTTATATTAACTCTATCCTTAATAGTTTAGAATCAACGCTTTTAACTATGTCTTTTTGTTTAGAGGACTTATCAAATGCTATTGCATTCAGTAGTCAAAACATCCAGCATCCATCGGTTATAGCTCCGAGTCAATTATACCGAGAACTTGCCGAGAATCATATTCACCTGAACAATGATGTCGAGTTTCCTGTTAATTTAGAATCACAAAAAAGGTATTTACTAGCTTCCACAGATAGAAAAAAATTGTGCAGGATACTTAAATCTATATTAAATAAATAATAAACATATACCCCATATTATTTAGTGTGTTACTTTTAATATTTATAAAAAAAGAAAAATTAACCAAATTAAATTAAACCTTTCCTCCAAATTAACTGTCACATGGCCTTTACCCTAATCCGTTTTTGCATTTTCGTACCTAAATTGACATATATCTTACGGTGTTGTCAACTGTGGAAGTTCCCTCAACTTCTCAAACATTTGGATGATACCATAAGACAAACGCTCTCCACTATTTTGAATACAAATTTCGATGACCGCGCGTGGACTCAGGCAACGCTTCCAGTTAGGTTCGGTGGCCTGGGTGTTCGAAAGCCCTCTGACATATCGCTTCCGGCCTTCTTGTCCTCAGTCCACGCGAACCATAGTCTTATCTCCAAAATACTACATCACCCATCCTACTCCAATACAGTTACCTTTCTGGACGAGGCCAAGGATGCCTGGAGCGTAACTAGCGCTTGTAGCGAATTGCCTGACAATACTTTTTCCCAAGGGCTCTGGGACGAGCCACTCTGCAGACTGGTACGGAATAATCTTCTTGATACGTCCTCCAGTCCTGTGGAGCAGGCTCGCCTCTTAGCTGCGGAGAAGTGGGAGTCGGGCCTTTGGCTACAAGCATTACCGTCACCCAATACGGGCACATTGCTGGATCGAACAGCTTTCCGGTTAGCCACTTCCCTGCGTCTTGGCACCCCCCACGTCGTCCCCCATCGCTGTGTTTGTGGTGCAAATGTGGACAGCCTCGGACACCACGGGCTGTCCTGTCAACGAAGCGCCGGCCGTATCTCCCGAAATCACTGCCTGAACGATCTCATCTGTCGGGCTCTTGTCACCGCCGGAGTGCCAGCTGTGCTGGAACCCTCTGGTTTGGCGCGCGACGATGGCAAGAGACCAGACGGTATGACCCTGGTCCCTTGGAGAGTGGGACGGGCTCTTGTATGGGACGCTACTTGCGTCGATACACTTGCTCCGTCCCATGTCCAGGGCACCTCTAGTTTTGCAGGTGCGGCCGCCAATCTGGCGGAAAACCTCAAGCGGCGCAAATATGAGAACCTTAGTGGGGATCTCATATTTGAACCGTTTGGGGTTGAAACCTTAGGTACATGGGGTCTGGGTGCGCACAAACTTTTCAGAGAAATCTCCAAAAAACTCATTGAGGCTACCCGAGACCCCAGAGCCGGCACCTACCTGGCCCAGAGAATAAAGTATCGCAATCCAGCGAGGGAACTCTTTGAGCCTTCTAGGTACTCTGCCTGGTGGGGACGACCTGGGAGATTTCTTTGTTCTGTAGCATTTTAAGTTTTAGACTATAAATATATAATTTTTATATTATACTTATTATTTTACCTTCATATTTTATAAATTTAGAATTAGATTATATTTATCACAGAATGAAAAATTCAAAAGTATTTTGCTATTACATAAAATATAGGAAATTTTATATGTACTCAGAATTCCTCTAGTCGCTCCAGGCGTATTTAATTTGTATCATAGCATAGCTTTTCCGATACCCTATAACGCGGATAATCCGGACACTTATAATACCATTATACCTAGCACTAAGTATATCGCAGTGACTAAAGACAAACAACATTTTTGTAACTTGAGTGACTTGGACGAGTGTATCACTATTGATCCCCAAACCTTAATATCTGACGTGATGAATATATAATCTTTAAGTGAATATCCAACCTGTGCTGCCACGCCACATAGCCGAGCTGATCTCCAAAAAGAAGAAGCTACGGCGGCGTTGGCAGCTAAATAGATGCCCCCGACTGAAGAATGAGCTGAACCGCCTCACCGCAGAGGTGAAGCAGGCACTGCAGGACCACAATGCGGCTTTGTGGACGCGGCGCATCACGAATGCAGGTGAGGACTGGACCTCCCTGCACCGTACGTGCCGCAGTCTCACCGGCGCCACCGTCCCCACAAGACCTCTGATCCACCCAGACGGTAATCCTAGGTACCGAGCTGAGGACCGTGCCGAGATCCACGCCGACCACCTGGAGCGGCAGTTCTCGCCCCTTCCGTCTACGGCGACCGACCACATAGCTAGGGTATCCGAGGAGGTAAGAAAATTCTTATACTCCCCCCCTCCCTCCTTAGAACGTCCAAATTTCTCCTTCTCCCCTAGAGAAGTCCAAAAAATACTCGCCCGCCTCAAGCCCCGCAAGGCCCCCGGCGCTGACGGGGTTACAAATGCTGCCTTGCGCCACCTACCTTTCCGGACAGTGGCCGCTCTCGCTCGCCTATTTAATGGCATTGTGAGGACAGGCCACTTCCCTAAGTCCTGGAAAATGGGGCTAATTATTACTATCCCCAAGCCTCACAAAAACTTGAGACGGGCGGAGGGCTATCGCCCTATAACCCATCTCTCTACCCTATCCAAATCTTTTGAAATCCTGTTCCTCAAACACCTCTCTCCTTTTCTTCCTCCTCGGCGCGAACAGTTTGGGTTCCGCTCCCAACTGAGCACTACCCTTCAGCTGGTTCGCGTGGTGCACCTCCTCACAGATGCTACCAACAGGAAAGCCTCTGGAGTGGCCGTCTTCTTGGACATGGAGAAGGCCTTTGACAGCGTGTGGCACGAAGGCCTCCTTCACAAATTCCTGCAGGCAAACGTCCCCAGCCACATGGTAAGACTCCTCTCCTCGTATCTTTCGGGCCGGACCTTCAGGGTCAAGGTCGACGGGGTCCTCTCGGAGGAACGCCCCATCACCGCAGGTGTCCCGCAGGGTGGAGTGTTGTCGCCCAGCCTCTACAATTTCTACGCCAGCGATGTAGCGATGTGCCCACAGACGTGGGCACCACCGCGGCGTTGTATGCTGACGACACCGCCTTCATCTGCACCTCCCAAAACCTAACTCACGCAGCCGTGAAACACCAGAGGACCCTCGACCTCCTCCCGGCATGGCTGAGCAAATGGGGACTCGCCGTCAACCCCGGTAAGCGCCTGCGCGCTCGCCGTTACCCGCAAGAGGGGATACCCGCCCGCCCTGAAGATAGGAGAGAAGGAGATACCATGGGGTAAGACCGCTAAATACTTAGGCGTCATTATAGATCGGCGACTGACCATGTACCCCCAGTGCAACTCTGCGGTTGCTAGCGCCAGAGCCGCAGCAGCCAAACTGTCGCCGATCTATGCAGCTCCCCAGGTCCCGCTCAATATGAGGTTGGCCCTGTTTAAGACTTACATCCGTTCGCGCCTCACGTACGCGGCTCCTGCGTGGCACCACCTGCTCGCTGCGTCCTATCAAAAAATGATGCAGCAAACGCAGAATCGCGTGCTGCGCCGCATCGTCGGAGCGCCGAGGTACGTGAGCAACGCCACAATAAATAGGGACCTCCGCATAACGAGCGTGGAAGCCTTTGTTCGCAGGCTCGCCACCACCCTCTTCCTGCGAGCTGATGCCTCGGACCTGGTCGAGCTTGCCGACCTGGCGCCTTGGCACGCCCGCCCGCCCGACCGCAGATTGCTGCCCCGCGACGCCATCAGAGCTGGGGACCCCGCAGAGCCTCGCCTGCCGCCCCGCCCCCGAAGAGGAGGAGCCTCGGCGCGTTAGCGCGCTCTGCCACCCCGTCCACCATTGGATTGTCACCCCCCCTGCACCCTACCCCCGCGCCAGTAATTAAAATACTGGCGCATTCTTCTCGCACTCGCCCGGTGTCCGACGTGTGGCAGCCCTAATGCCACTCTGTCGGCATCGTAGCGTGTTTTTTTTCCCCCCCGACATCAAAAGTCTGGGGTTCGGGAAAATCTTTCCCCCCACCTTTTCCCAGGTCGGTTTGTGTCCGCAGTCCGACAAATGCGGAGTGTGTGGGAGCGGCATCACACGCGTTTCCTTGGTCCCCGGACCGGGACCCACACGCTCCGCCGGAGTCGACTGCTGGTCTTGGCCGTCCTCGGCCGTCGCTGTCTTTTCCTAGCTTCCTCGGGTTTACCCCGCGTTCTGTCGCGGGGGGTCTTCCCACAAAACTGACGTCTTGCGCCCAGTATTCGTACTGGGCGCGTCATCTTAAAAAATAAAAATAAAAAAGAATTTCACATGTAGAGGGGCATAGCCCCTGACCATGTTTATCCGCCCAAGGCCCCTTTCAAGGGCCCGGCGGCGGTTAGAAGACGCCTTCTTCTAACAACAACCTGTGCAAGTGAACTATTATTAAAGGTTATGAGAAAACCTCCCACACAGTGTGACACTGAGTTCGGAAGTTAAAAATTTCGAAAGCATTAGGTAATAATTAATGGATTTATATACATTCTGTTCTGACACAATTATCCATAGATTGCCAAGATCAGTCTGAAAAGGTTGTCTGTACTGGGTACTGGGATTGTGTCGCTTCCCGGCAATTGTGTCGTATTTACTTCTAGTACTAGGTTAATTCCTAATAGTAATAATTTTGTGAATTTAACTATAACCCCTATGTCGTCTGATTACAATTTAATCAACGACTCTTGTTGTAACGTAAACAAAATTTCACAATTACTATCGTCGAATAATGTGCCCCCTATATCTTTTATAAGCACTGAATTGGACGATTTAAATTTAAATGAGCAAATTTCAAATTCTTTAATTAACCAAGCTGACAAAATAATCGATCAGCCACATATCATTAAATTATACGGGACACACTATTCTAGTATAACTCTATTTTTAATTGTCTTAGTTAGTAGCTTTATATTTTACAAAACCTGTAGATACACTTTTATTAATAAATGTATTAACTCTTGCAAGAAGACGGAAGGTCCAAAATCAACAGTCGAAATAGAACTAGATGAAGGTATAATTACTACCCCGCCTAGAATTAGAATTCATTAAATTTGGTACAATTCGATTTTTAACCTCGAACTTTACACTCAACCGGGGGGGGGGGGGGTTGTTATACCTTTATAATGTAAGTAGTTGGACTGACTAGACCTTAAGTCAAGTCAGCATATCCTAACATCATATTAGGTCGCCCGTCGGCCGGACAGTCAGTCTTCCTTCAGTCTTATTGCGGAGCACCTTCTTGTTGTACTATTTCTTGCTCTTTTATTTCTAAATCCTATATCTAAATTATTATTGTAAGGTGTGGTAATAAATAAACCTTTTTTTAAAACGCGATCCGCGAGGCCCCGCATAACAGTACGCATCAAAGTGACCATTTGATAGATCTTGGGAAAATCATAATCTTTTTATGGGTTGGTCCTCAATATCAAATTTGGCATACAGGTTACCACTACGATAAACTTCAAACATAAAGGGGTATATCGGACCAGCTGCAACTAGCTCGCAGAACCCGCCATATGTAGAATATTGTAACATATCTACCCCCTTACTAATAAAAATATTTACACAACGGATAAACTTAAGCAACGTTGCTCTTTTTCTATCATGTGACATTTCCAACGGATCAGACAAAGATAGCAACGTTGTTTATGTTATCCGTTATGTAAATAGTTTTATTAGTAAGGGGGATTATGTATAATCTTCTTTTGTACCGTGATTGGTGCCATGACGGTCATATGACATCACAACAAATTCATCCCAATTGTTTGTCACATGTCGAACAATTTATTTGCGAACTTGCATGGAGCAATCTTGTGTGCCATATAATAAATGTGACAACGCACGGAAAAGGCATGCACCACCCCCTACTATTGGTGCAACAGTAAGGCGTATTATTTTCCCATTAACGATAACCAACTCTGCCCCCATTTTTAAATTGATACAGATATTATACACAAAGAAATTAATTATTACAACAAAAGAAAAATAAACTAAACTAACTACACTCAAAATATTCTAATGAAATAGTTAAACAAATTTAATGGAGCCGTCGCTGTTAAGTAGGCAATTTAGGAGTTTTCTAAGGAAAATCAAGGAATAAGGTGAGTTTTTCATCAAAATATACTGGCGGACACATAAACTGCATCATAGTGCAAGATAACTTTCAATTAAATGTAATTAGTGAAAGTGCAAACTATTTTGATTTATTTCAATGATTATCATTGCCTAAGACTGGTTCTTAATCTGATAAAAAAATCAATTCATGTGTGTTTAGGTCAACTTTTCTCACTAAGCTGAGCTCCGCAAACGTTGTTGGGACCGGATTTCTTGTAAATACAGCTCTTTAGCTGGGCTACGTGCTGGTCAATCCATGGAACGAATCTCAACCTGAGTAAAGTATTGCTCAACTTGTCTCGCTGCGTGCGGACGAGCATTATCCTGCATCAGAATGAAGTTTTTGCCTATAAATCCGCTAAAAGGTACCACATGAGGGTCCAATATCTCCGTTATATAGCAATGTGATATAAAACCACGGTTACCACGGCCATGTGTGTCTGCGTCAATAAACACAAGTTCAGTTCCAGCATCCGTCGATATGCCGCTCCAAACCATACAAGACCCGCCTCCAAATGGAACCCTCTCCTCAATGCAATTTTGAGCATATCACTCTCCTCGTCTATGGTAGACTAGTCTGCGACCATCAGCACCGTACAAACAAGTCCTACACTCATCAGTGAATAATACGGAAGCCTTCTTTCTTTGCTTTTCTGTCTTTACTCTTCAGTTCAATTTAAGTGTTCACGAGCAAATCTCAGTCGAGCTTGCCTGTGAGCTGCTAACAATTTTGGTCCATCCATTTGCGGGTCTGAAAGGTGTGATATCACGCTCTTTTAGCCTTCTTCTTATGGTTCGTGCACTAACTGCTACGTCACGTACCTGGTGGAGCTCATTTTTAATGCTTATAGACGTTAAAAACCGATTTCGTAAGGAAGTTGTCACAATAAACCTGTCGTCACGAGACGTTGTCACCCGAGTTCTGCCGGTTCCACGTCTTCTTTTGATTGAACCTGTCTGCATAAACCTTCTGTAAACCCGGGAAACCGTAGACTGGTTTACATTTAAATCTGCAGCAATTGTTCGTTGGTTTAGACCTTGCTGCACTAGAGCAACAATTTGTGCAGCTTTTTCGGACGATACGTCCATATTCGTGAGAGGAAAACGTGTTTAAAATGAAAACAGACTAGCAATTAAACAATTAGTAACGATAATTCAACATGTACCAAAACAAAAAAAAAATAACCATCAATCACAACAATAACATAACAACGAGTTAATCTTTAGTAAATTGACAAGATTTCTTCTATAGAATATTTTCTTTCTTTTGTAACAGTACCATATTTAAATTTGATTTTGTTTCTGGGTTTATAAACCAGCCTTTATTTTCCAATACTAATAAATGTAAAAAGTTTGCATATTTCGTAATAAAATTTGATTGAATGTGTTCTTGCACTATGATGTAGTTTATGTGTCCGCCAGTGTATGACCAAGAACAAAATATAAAATTTAAATTTTGAATTCTACTCAGATTTATTTTTCAACAGATGACAATAATATGACGTGTCAAAACAAAATAAAAATAATGCGCCCCACAGCCCCACTCACGGGTTATCGATTGTTACGATCAAATTGGAAAGTCATTCGTAAAGGTTAATTGTTAACAACGAACGCTTTAGTTGTTACGATAATTTATAGACTTTTTTTCGTACTTTTGGCGCCCACCGCAGAAAATTATTCAGTGGTACAGTGGCGAAGGCTGGTTCTCCTTAATAGGGAAGCCCCAGCTTGTATAATAGGTAGGGATTTGGATGAGGGACTTCACAAGGTATGTCATAAGTGAAGCCGATAGGAATGGCGTTATAGGAACCCCACGCCACTGCAGTGGTATACATTTATTATAAGGTCGAGAAAGGTTGTAGAAATAAAGGAGAACTTAAAAGCTTCCAAAGCTGCAAAATAATGTAAGATTCAGTCATATACTTGAGTATGTTGATAGATCAAGTGGTCGCTATAAACTAAAGGAAGTGATGACCAGTGTTTATAGCTTCATACCTTTTTTTATTTTCTGTATTGGGGACAACCGACAATTATCACACAACTACAAAATCTTAAAAACTAGTATTCAGTAACAACAATATTAATAAATGTGACACCCACATCGTTATCCACATAATATTACATTGTTGTTTACTCGACAGATAAAAACATAAGCTAGTTACATTATCAGATACAAATGAGCACATTGCTTTTAACAATATACTCGTAATCACAATAATTCTGGAAAGAATGCTTACATAAAAAATTCTGGCGCATAAGAATTTGAAGCGCAATCTCAAAAACATACATTACATCACACCGCATGAGTGTGTGTGTGTGTGCGTGTGTGTATAATGTATATGCACCCTAGTCCGAACTCCGAAGTCCTAGTCTGCGACCGAAGTCTTGGGATCAGTAAGAAACGACTAGTTTGGTTTTAGTAAAATTACTTCAATCATTGGTTGTCGTGGGCATCGAGCGCTCAGCGAGATCCTTACGTAATATAAGTAGCTGACTGTCGTTATTAATTATCAATTAGATTGATTTCTTACCCGAATGTTTAGTTGTATTTATATAATGCAAGCGTCTTTACACACGCGCCGTAGCTCCGGCGACGCCGCCCGATTTTGTATGGATAAAGCTGTTACTAAGTATATGATTCTCGGGAAAACTCAGTGCACGTTACTGAAAATAGAACTCTGCGCCAACACAGCATAGTTAAAAAACAAAGTGTCGAGATTTGATATTGACATTTCGACTTGACACTCGTGTGTTCGATTTTAAGCTCTATTCATATCCATTCAGAGTTGTATTTTCAATGCTCTGATATTTCTCCGGCCTTCCGGATTCCGGACAATAATAGTCCCAGCCTTGTGAGGAGCTGTGGCGTTCATCGCCGGCGCTGCGGTGAAAAATGACATACGAATCCTAGTTCAGCGGTGCCGCGACGGCAAACTAAACTGTTCAATTGCGGCTTCAATCACGTGAAATATTGTTATATCATTAAAAATTTCGAAGTTAGGATGGCAATTTCGGATTTATTGGCGACAACCATCTTCATACCTGGGGGTCTAAAAAGGTCACTTAAGTTGGTAAGGTGTTTCATATTATGTTTCATATATTTTTTTCCATACAAAAATCGTGAAATTGTAAAATGGCTACATGATTCATCTGATTTCATCATATTAGAAAACATACCTGTTGACATTTTTCAATAGAAATGCGTAAAACGGCGCACATAATATGAGTTGAAAAAAAAAAAAAATCGTATCGTAATCGTAAAAAAAATAATCGTAATATGAAACACCTAAAGTGGCCTTTTTAGACCCCCAGGTTGAGGCTCCAATGTTGAACCGATACAGCTAGTACACAGGTACTAGCTGTATCGGTTGGATAAAAAGTTAGATAAAAAAGTGTGTGTCAGCTCCGACGCATGACTGGAGTTTACTCTAAAAAGTAAAACACGTCCCTCAGAAGGAACAAAAACTTTAGCGATCGATTTGAGTTCAAAAATTCGCGCCATGTGAAAAAAGTGACAGGTGCGCAGAATAGGTTGCGCACGAAAACGTAACGAGGTCATTCGTTCAGTAGATTTTACTCCTCATATTTTCATACCGGGGGCCTTATATGAAAATCGATTCTTAAGGAGTAAACTCCAAAAACGTGACGTTGTGAATCATTAGTTTTGTCGCTACTTACTTTATGTTGAGCGACAAAGACAAAACATACAAATAAGCTGTCTGACACTTATCTGCTTGTTGCTGCTACATCAACAATTAAGTAGGTACTTGTAATAGATTTTATGAAAACTTCTTCAAGTCCGTGGAATGGGACATAAAATGTGCTAATTTGGGCCATTTTCGGGTAATATTCCAACAAAGTATATCGGACTGCTGACTGCTGAATAACTTTAGGTCGTTAAACACAACTCCTAAGAACTCGAAATGACGTAATATATTCAGGAATTTATTCCCCAGAATTGTTCTAGGGCAATAGTCACGAAAATTATTTTAACAATTCCAAAAAACCTTTAGTATTTGTTGAGATTACTAACATTTTATAAACGGTATTTGTCTCTCTTAAGGATTTTGGTCTAAAGAGGATTTCAGTCAGTACCTAAGTCTGGAATGTTAAATGTTAAAGTCGAAAGATTTTGGGCTACTTAACTAAATAAATCATTATTTTGTTATTTATAATTATCAATAAGATCGTCATCTTATCAACATAAAACGATTTGTTATAACGGATACAAACAACTGACAAATAGATGATAATTATGTATAAATGCCGCTACCGTTAGGGCGCGTTTAATTTTTCTATGAATGAAAACAGAGTCGCATCGTGCAGCAGCCGCATCGCGGCTAGCGCGCGCCTCGTCGAACTGGGCCCTTAGGGTCAGTACACAACGCAACGATACGCGACGCTGCATTTTTATGATAGCTTTTCAAAATTGAGCCTTATTCACTACACTACAAGATACACGTTTTATACTATGTCCAGCACTGCACATGCGCTGTGCAGCGCAGTGCAACCTGACGTTCGAACTCTTACAATGAGACGTGTATCTTGTAGTGTAATGAATCAACTTCAATTTTGAATAGCTATCTTAAAAATGCTGCGCCATGTTGCGTATCGTTACGTTTCGGTGTGCATTGACCCTTAGTCTTAGGAGACTTATAGTAGGGTATAAATACGATGTTTGGTTTGAATTAGGAAGGTGGGTTGATTTCATATGTGCAGTTGGCAAGCGAGCAGGGGGTCTCAAAAGGCCACTTAGGTGTTTCATATTATTATTCATATATCTTTTTCAACTCATATTATGTGCGCCATTTTACGCATTTCTATTGAAAACTGTCAAAATTGATGTTTTCCAATATGATGAAATCAGATGAATCATGTAGCCATTTTACAATTTCACGATTTTTGTATGGAAAAAAATGTCTGAAACATAATATGAAACACCTAAAGTGGCCTTTTTAGATCCCTAGAAGTCAGCTACATAAGTAACCCTCTTGCCGCCCGCTACCGTGAGATGCACCACATCAATATTTGATCCCGTTCGAAAGTTCCTGACTTAAAAATGTAGTTCACGTGCAGGATCGAGGGAATACATTATTTAGATATGCCCAAGTTTCGGGGCCAACCGACGTGAAATTCACCGGGACGTAGATGACTGGGAATGGCTGTTAATTTATGTACTGCTGCAATATATCTTCAGGTGCTGCTTAAGAAATGTGCCTAGTACATAAAAGTGAAAATAACAATGTTGTCCCAAAAAGTCTGTGGGTAACCAAAGTTTCCAGCGTACCCTATGCGTTGTTGTTGAAGGCGAATTAAGCAATGAAATGAAATGAAATTTTGAATAGAATTTTTTTTTTATTTCCAAATGAAACTTAACAAGCTTTTTTCGGAAAGTCAACAGAAAAAGCTACCACTAGCAACTACTACAATTCGGTATTTGAAAGCATGTTAATAACATTGGTAGGGGTTTCAATTGTTGTTAGTTAAGAGAGTTAAATAAAATGTTACACATTTTGGATAAAATATATTATTGTATTAAGTAGTTTGTTCTAATATTAGAGGTAGAAAATTGGCATTTCCCAAGTAATGGTATAATAATACTAATCATGTTATGAAAAGGTAATATTTTATTGTTTGAAAGGTTTGTTTTTTTAATATGCTCCGTAACTACACAACCGATTTTGATGAACTTTGGCACATGTATAGAGGCCACGTGGCTATACAAGGCTATATTACGTAGACTATTTATAAATCTGTGGCTATAAGCCGCTTATTACGCACGAAGTCGCGAGCAACATCTACTAGTTATTATTATTTATATTGCAATTTACCTAAATATTATTTATTCTACTTCTAGACTTAGTTTCTTCTCAAGTCGTGTTAAAAATGATTTAATTTCTTCAATTTCCAAAGACAGTTGATCCACTTTGACATGCAGTTGCTCGATCGGTGTATTTGAATCGTTGACATAGGAAATGACTTTATCTTCCACCTTGGTTACACAGTCGTCCAAACTGTTTAAACGATTCATCATCTCATCATATTTAAACTTTTGTTCTGCCTTTACTCCCTTGCCTGTTTCAATTTTTTCAGTTTTAGTGTCTTTGCTTGTCAACGCTTCATGTATTTCCTGCATTAATTTACTGAAAGCTTCAAACCTGTGCTCCTCCTCTATCAGTTTATTTTGTTTTTGTACTTTATCTAATATAGCGTTACGTATTCGACTCGGTATTGTTTTGTAGTACTTCCATCTGGGTCTACCAGGACAAAGGACCATCGTATCACAGACTTTCTTCTTATTTTTAATGCCATTATTAATTTTTTTAGGAAGGACAACATTGAAAAAAGTATTATACACTAAATTGTCTAATATACTAAGAAACTCTACTTGTTTACCTATCCTTCTTATGTTTCCAAGAACTTCCAAATCGTTTATATCGTTGACTGCAACACCGACCATTAAATTCATAAGTACAATAGCCGCTAATACGAGAAATATTAAGAATATTAATCGCACTATGATCAAGGATGTTGCAAGTTCTTTTGAATGTTCCTCATCAAACAGTGCTCCATAGTCAAATTCAGACGTCATCATAACCATTGTTTTGACCATGGCTGCCCATGGACCGTCAAATGGTGTTTCAGAACGGAATTGTATCATAAAGCTTAGAGAAAATCCGACGACAAGGAATCCAAATGTTAAGAGAATCTGAAACAGTAATTTAAAATAAATGAATAATAATGTTTTTATTGTGCTACGAAAATAAGAAATTAAAATAAATTTACCTTTATTACATTGGATGCTACTTTTCCAAACATTAGAACGTAGTATCCCCAGTTGGGGAATCTGGAGAGTAGAAACATCAGTTCTATCCAAGAAAGTAGCAAAGCACATGTAGCGACGTGTCTTGGCCATTCACTTTCAGACCCCAAAGCAATAGCTACAGTTGGTGGTAGGATGGCTGCCAATGCGATAGAAGAAAATTTTATCCACGTTTCAAGTTGTAATAAGTATCCAACACTCTTCACGTTCATGTATAAAATTTCCTGAAATAATTAAAAAGGAAGGAATAAATATTAGATATTAATTAATTAAATAAAACATTTCTGGTCAACATTTGTAATCACACTGACTATCATAGTCTTCATTTTTCATATTAGTCTTTCTTTCGTAGCTTCAAAATTATATTCTTCTCATTTTCTCTGTTTTTTCTCACCTTACTAATAAAAAATATTTAAAAATTACATAAAAATAGGTACCTGCAATACTGAGAGAAGAACTGTGCCATACATAATGTGTGCCCAAACACGCGGACGTAAAAATGTTGGTGGAGGTTCTCCGATGTCTTTGAAGTAGAACACAGAGTAGCAGAAGATTGTTAACGAGGAAACAAAGAGAGAATAAACAAATATGATAGTATAGAAAAATGGCAATAGTGCCTTCCATTTGAGATACAAAAAACTTTCTACCAGTGGATGCAGAAGTAATCTTTTCTGTCCGTATCTGTTGCCAGTTTTTAGAAGTGCTTTGATAACTTTTATTTGCTCCATTTCGCATGTACTTGGCATAAGCATTCTGTAATCGACAGTAATTTCGCAGGTCGCATCTTGGAAATTCTGACAGTTAGATGATATACACGTATCAAATACCTCTTCCATGAAATCAGTAGGTTTAGATAAGTTATTCATTATCATATCAATCGCTGTTCTTCTATATTTTTTCGGCCCATCAGTATAGCCTGAGAGATCAGCTCCTTCTTTTAATAGCAGCATTATAACGTCTCTACTTCCGTGATGACTAGCTGAGTGTAGAGGATACCAGCCCATGCTGTCTACCTCGTAAATCGTGGTTTTGTCATTTTCCACGATAACTTTGGCTACATCTTGAAATTTTTCTACTGCAGCTATGTGTAATGCCGTTGCCGATTTGTGTGGATTGGATGTCGTTCTTAACCTAATATCGGCATTTTTCGACAATAATAACTTTAAACTTTCTACATTGTTATTTAATACAGCATAGTGGATTGGTCCGAAACCTTTTTTCTCTGGAGCGGTTAAAGAGTTTATCATCTCAATTATCTTGTCGTAACTTAGTAAAAAGTTGAGTATATCATTATGTTGCTTTTCTGTCGCTACATGTAGAACGTTAACGTCCCCTGGTAGAGTAATTTTTGTGGAGGCACCTTCATTGAGTATAGCCTCAACACAATTCAAGTGGCCATGATTTATTGCTTTGAACAAAGCTGTTTCCCCATCTTTGTTCTGACAATCTATTAAATCTCTTTGTTTGGATACACTGAGTATTTCATTTAACACATCTAAATTACCGAGTGCGGCAGCTGAGTGAATTGGAGTTTCCCCATCATTTGCCTGTAATCAATTATATGGTGTGTAGTATGTACCATACACGTTACAACTATGTCTACGCATATTTTACCACATTTTAAATTGTTTTATTAAATAGATTATAATTTACCCGCATAGCGACATCGGCCCCAGCCTCCAGAGCGATGCAGACTCCAGGAACCCAAGAAGCTTCTACTGACGCCTGCAGTA
Organism: Phengaris alcon alcon; assembly: GCA_037179445.1. Taxonomy (NCBI): domain Eukaryota; kingdom Metazoa; phylum Arthropoda; class Insecta; order Lepidoptera; family Lycaenidae; genus Phengaris; species Phengaris alcon. The sequence goes on from JAYRCH010000125.1 coordinate 873,662, forward strand.
CTGTGTGGCCCTCCCAATCCTTCACATCCACCATGGCCGACATTGGATCAGCGTCTTTGTAAGCGTAGTTAGCTAAAATCTGATATTATGAATCTTACACTTTTATATCGTATGAACTGCATACGATATAAAAGTAATAATTAATTAAATAGGATTAATATAAATACTTAGTTATATTCGTGCAAAATTTTTCATCAATATGAGGTAGGAAATATATTTTAAAACTTTTTCATATCGCTTCTTTAGTTAAGTACGCTAAGTCCTTCCTTTATACAGACATTTAAAATATTTATACCATCATATTCTGACCATACCTGCAGGGGTTCTTCTAGCTCATTCTTGACGCACAAATGTAATGGTGTCTGTCCAGATGAGTCTAGACAAGCAATGGAAACACCGGCGTTGAGCAAATCCTGTATGCTATCTAAGTTCTCCAGTAAAACAGCAGTGTGCAGTGGAGTTTCAATATTCTGCCCACGAGCTTTCATGGTGTTGAATTTGCCGCCGACGTTTATTAGTGTACGAATTACTTCTGTGAAACTAAAAACAAATTGTGATGTATAAATAATGTATATATGCGTTACAATTTTATGTGTTATAGATCGCTAGACCCGAAATCTATATTTATTAGTTGATGAAAGCCGCAGACTGTACCCAAAGTAGTGAAATAATAAATAGGAAGGCCAAGGGCAATCGCGGTCTGGTCCCTTTGCCTGCTGTTTGTTAATTGTTGATGAATATTAGGGATATATTTTATCTTTGGCTCGAATTTGTAATGTGTATTGTATAAACGTTTGAAGATAATTTCAAAATATGAATTGTTTTTTTAATTTCTATATTTTGTTAATGGTTTTATTAGGTCATATTAATTTGGTGTCTCTTGGATTCTTTAACCTATTAGTGATTTTTTTAAAACACTGATTCTATTAACTATTTAAATTACGCTATTAAGTAGCGTAATTTAATTATAATTCTGATTCTATTAATAAATTAATAGAATCAGAAACAGAAACCGTTACTTTGCGGAAATCCATAGCATACAATTTAATTAATATTATACTCCTGTAATTTACGCGTGCTTATGCGTGCACTCACACATTTACTTGGATGTTGTGGGTATTTTTTCGCGGGATATTGCTAGATATTAATAATAAGAATTAAATTTTAGCGTAAGTTAAGAAAAGACAAGCTAAAATGATCGATAATCCTACCTGATTAATAGACACTGCCAAATATGCGACCGCCAGTCAGACTGAAAGGATTTTCGTGTTTGTAGTGAAAATCACTGTACCATTAGAACCATACCATTTAGAGTCAATCCCATGACCGTAGTAATATCCGGAGCCGGCGACGTCGAGCGCGCTGCGGCCTATGGCGTCGCATATGTTGGGGTCCGCGCCGGCCGCCAGCAGCAGGCGCACGCAGTGTGCACGTGCGCACGACGCCGCCACGTGCAGCGGCGTGAAGCCCGGCTGCAAGATCGGGAGCTGAAGACGAAACCAGTTATAGAGGTAAGCTTATTATGAGTTATAAGAAGGCAAGACCGCAAGACGTAGCTTTGTGACAGTATAGGAACCGTTAAATTCTATCAAAAGGACTTTTTCCTCATAATTAGTTATTTTTAACCGTTATTTAAAAAAGAGGCGTGTTATAAGCTTAACGTGTCTCTGTCTGTGACATCGTAGCTTTAAAACGAAAGATCAGATTTAGATGTCGTTTTGTTCGCATGAAAGCTGACATGATCGAGAGTGTTATTAGCTATAATTCATCATCATCAACTCGCTCACTGTCTGACAATACGGAGGTTATCTAGTTGATAAAAGGTTGTAAGCAACTTCGACTGGTCTGATCGGTTCAATGTTTCGTATCCTGGCACTTTGGCAGCCTGTTTACCCAGCCAGCTGGCACAATATTGACTACACTTAGTAACGTTAAGCTGATGCTGCAGCACACGAGGAATCCGTAGGATATCCAACTCCTCACAAACTTACAGCAGAGGTATCGTGTTTGGGCTCATTTTCGACATCTCAAACATAAGGACATAAATAAATAGTGATCATTTGCACCTGATGATGCAGCATTACTTGGAATCTGCAGAAATTCCAACTTTCCACTAACGTACAGCAGACGTATCGTGTTTGGACTCATTTAAAAGGCTCCAATGAATAGAATGTATATTGTATATAAATGGTAATCGTCTGCACCTGTTACTGCAGCATGATACTAGAGAGACCAGTTTGAAGAAGGTCATAATTAAATTCATTTAAAATGCATGAAATAAAAAATAATTAAATTTGAAGTATCAACCTGCGACACAAAAAACTATAAAAAGGAAATAAATTAATTTCTATTTTAGCCTTACAATATTTTTATATAGGATGTTTTTAAAATGTACCTCGATGAGTCGATGGACCGCGGTGTGAAGACGTTTCTTTTAGCTATAGCGAAAGAAACATCTTCACACAAATAAAAAAATCGCAATAAATATTTATAATGGTTATATATCACTTTTTAATATTTGCTAAAATATTTGTTAAAATTGGCGTTTTGTAAAGGAGGAACATAAGTCGATTTTTTAAACATAATATATTTATTCAATCATACTATGTACCATTGCTATCTTATGCACTTTTGCCATCTCATACGTAGTTAATCGATTCCTTTACTAAAAAAACCATTCGGACAGGAATCAATAAATTCTTTAAAGGCGCTTTGTACTGCCCCATCGGAGTTGAATTTTTTCCCTTGCAAGAAGTTATCCAAATTTCGAAACTTGTCAAACATGAAAACAAACAAATCAAATGGTAATCTGTTGGATGAAGATTACCATTTGATTACCATATACAGAGTACGGTGAATGACAGACAGACATTCCAATTGAAGCTCCTCTAATTTGGTAGCCGTCTGTTGTGCAGTGTGTGGTCTAGCGTTGTCCTGAAGCGTCAAGTAGCAGTGACCTAGAGCGAATGACCAACCTCGGTTGTTTAGCAGATAGCTTTTCCATCATGATTTTCAGTTGCTGGCAATGACATCTGCCGTAATCGTCTGGCCAGATTTAAGAAAGCTGTAGTGAACGACACCGGCACTAGTCCACCAGGCTTTGGTTGGTTCGCCAGGGTTCAGCCATTGCGAATGAGCGTTTCCGATTATCGTACAGGATCCACTTTTCATTACAGGTAATGATTCGATTTAAAATCCCTTCATTATTGTGCTGGTTGAGAAATGTAACGCAGCAGTCGACGCGCGTTTATCGAATTGCTGCACTCATTTCGTGAGGTACACACCTTTCAAGCTTTTTCACCTTCCCAATTTGCTTCAAGTGGATTAAAACAGTTTTATCACTAACACCGCAGCCTGCAGCTAACTCGGACGTGGTTTGCGGTGGATCCGCTTCCACAATAGCCTTTAATTCTTCACTATCAACTTTGGTCTCCATCCGTCCACGGTGCTTGTTCTGCAGGTCGAAATTTTCAGAAGGAAAACGTTGGAACCAAAAACGCACTGTGTTTTCTTTTGCGACACCGCCGCCGTACACATCATTAATCATTCGAGCCGTTTCTGCAGCACTGGTGCCACGGTGGAACTCGTACTCGAAAATAATACAATATTTCAAGTTTTCCATTTTGTAAACAGTGAAAAAACCAAAAGGAAAAAACAAATGATTTACGGTTTTTGAAACACAAATGCATGAGTACATAGCGGTATAAATTTGAAATTGGAATTCCTGATCAAAGATGATATATTTGAGATCAAAGTGGCCAGTACGACAAAACGCCAATTTCATATGTCATGACCAAATATTTAAAACTGGTACCTGCATATTCTGTATTACCTATACGTAGCTAAATAAAATAATTTTTCATACCGCGGTGCCCCGACTCGGCGACGCACATATTAAAAAGATCCTTTATAAAAATATTGAAAGGCTAAAATAAAAATTTATATTATTTAGTCTTTATAGTCTTTTGTGTCGGGGGTTACTTCAAATTTTTAATTTTGTTTTTTAATTTTAAGGGAAGGACGTAAGTCCAATTTCCTAGAAGACCCACTTTTAAAACATAGCCCATGTTTTAAAAGTTTAGGTCTATTATCTATTTCTACAACACTGTAGGTCTAAGCTGTCAAGATTGTAGTTTGCCTTTTCTGCTTCCTTTTACTTTTAAAGGTAACCCATTTTTCGTCCTGACGTAAGTCCAATTTCCTAGAATACTCCACTTTTAAGACATTGGGCATATTTCTTCAACATGTCTCACTCAACTCCCAAGACTGTATCTTTAGTAATAATTATTAAAGTCTATATTATTATTAATATCTATAATAAGACTGTAGCTTTAATAACACATTGATTTTATATACATGATTAAACAAAAATTGAAACAGAGGAAAGATGTCAAGGACAATACAGGTTTAAAAAATGACTCACAGATCCCTTAATATCTAAGCAGTTGTGGTCAATATTGTCTTTCCAGTTCTTGGGCAGGATGGTCTCGACGTTGCCGAGGTTGCAGCGGATGTTCACCAGCTCCTTGGTGATGGGGCACAGCTTCTTGACCTCTTCTTCCGCTTCTGACGATAGGTCGTCACTATCTACCCTCTTCTGCATATCTGAAAATATAATGATAATAAATTCTTAACATTATGATATTCTAGTACCTCAATACCTCACCATGCCGTAAATTTACAGTAAAGCCTTAAACATACAGACATATTTCGTTAAGTAGTAGATTGGTTATGCAATTTTCCTGCTTTTATAATAAACACAGAAACAGTAAACAGTAAAAGTCCTAAAATATAGAGAGAGAGAATATAGGGAGACAAAATGTCATGCTTTAAAGTTTAAGACATACCTACTTTATGCATCGGATATGAAACTTCCATAGAGCTACGGGTGAATCTTTTTTCTCAGTTCTTGTAAAATTCTACGACGAAACGTCTTTCACAATTGACGTTAATTACGATTCATGAGAACTGAGATCTTGAGACCATTTCGCTGGTAAATGAAACATTTCGTAATTAATTAAAAATATGGAGATCGCACAGAAGTTTATGGTAATATTATCCTTATTACTGCTAGCTGTAGCTGTCATAGTATTTTCAACGATTTTCTGAATATTGTATCGCCATACTTTAGCTAACATTTTACTATAAGTGTTAAAAAGTGTTTTGTGGTCCTCATACAATCTCAGAACTATTGATTAAAGCATTTGTTCTCTTTTGTGAAATTCATAAGATCAATTACATAAGAGTTGAGACAAATCTACAGGTGAACTGATAACTATTTTCAGGGAGAGCTGGCTAGGAACTCCATGCTCAGAATCAATGAGAACAGCAACGTTGTTGGAACTATAATAGTAAATAGAGAAGGTATTTTGTTGTAGAATTAGTTTAAACATTTTACATATGTAATTTTAATCATTTTTCTTTTTAAATGGCTTAAATAGGCATTAGGCACGATTACGATAAAATAGACGCGTCTGTTTAATGTAGGCACAGAGTAGAAAATATATATTATATACAATTTTTTATATACCACAATTTTTTTACACAATCGTGGACACATCGTTTGCTCGTAGTAACTTAGTGCAATCAAATTGAAAGCTATGTTGCTGTTTATCTGTTAATCTTTTTTAAATCTGTGATGTAGACGCTGAACACCCAAAAATTGACCAAAATCGGAGTAGAATAGCACAAAAAATTTTTTTTTGCCACGATGCCGATGTTGACTAATTATTGATGTATAAATGTATGTATGTATGTATGTATTAACTTTAAATGTATCACCGAAAATTTATTTTTGGGTAACGAAGCAAAAACTTTATGGCTCAAAAATTTTGCCACGGTGCCGCGGTGTGGAAAATAACTACTACACTGTTGGAATCTTTCAATTCAGTAAGTTTAATTATTTAAACTAAATATTTTTTTTATAAAAACTCGACTACGTAAATTATACAGCCTATGACCTATGTTACCCGGGCCATTATTGCGAATCTTTTGACACCTTTTAGATTAAAATCGGATCAGTAGTTTAGGCGCTAGGGTGGAACAAACATAACAATATATACATACTGCCTGCCAAAATCCTCCCCCTCCTTTTGGCTTCGCCGTAGTCGGGTATAAAAGGTGTAATAATTTACAAGGTTTCCCCGAGACGACGACGCTGGACAGCCTGACAGCCGCCACCTACTCCACGCACATGAGAAGCATGTGCTACCACGCATCCAACGCTCTCAAGGAGATTGTATGTCGATAATGCTGTTTAATCTCAACGAAATATACTGATCCAAATATTTCAAAACTAAGGATAAGCTATGACGTACATTTGATAGATCAATTGTTCATACAAGATTTGATTTTTGAATGAATTTTATTTCATACTTTTTTGTGCATTTTTACTTTGGAAGTCGCTTTAATTTTTTGTTTAAAAATAATAATTTTTCCCTTTTTAATGATATTTGTTAAATTATTATTAACACATTTTAAGAACGTATAAAATAAAAATCGAATGTATAATTGAATGCGCGCCAAGCTTCCATTAGGTATTGTATATAAGATAATGATGATGATTGCTGTAAGTTACATAATGGCATATGCTTGCAGTTCTTTAAGCAATGTCGAAATTTACAAACACGTATCTTTAAAGACTGAGGAGTTCTGTTCAGTGCTTTTGGATCCAGGGTATACCTTGGTGCAAAATCTTACTTTTTTAACCGAGTTCCAAAAAAAGGAGGCGGTACGTTCGGCTGTATGTTTTTTTTTTGTATGTTCAACGACAACTCCGCCGTCCGTTGACCGATTTTCAAAATTATTTTTTTGATGTAAATGGTATACTTTGAAGTTGGTCCCGTTTTCACAAAAGTGACCTGATGATGGAATCCATGAGAAATCAAGAGAACTCCTCGAAATTTATATGGACACGTTCAGATCTAGGGTATACCTTGGTGCAAACTCTTAATTTACGGTAGCATATGCTTGGGTTAATTCAGAAAAAGTCGAAATCACTATATGTGTCCATATTAATTTTGAGGAGATGCCACCATCAGGTCACCATTTTTGTGAATACGAGACCAACTATAAGTATACCCTTTACATCAAAAAAAGAATTTTGAAAATCGGTCAACGGACGGCGGAGTTGTCGTTGAGTATACAAAAATAACAAAACAAAACATACAGCCCAAAGTATAACCGCCTCTTTTTTTTGAAAGTCGGTTATAAAAGTTACGCCATCTTGATTTCACCATACCTCAAATGTCAATATGGCCCCAAATAACCCCACAAGTGGGGCCATTTAAGTGGGAAGTTTTTGCCTTGCCTTTTTCGACATGCCTCGTTTAAAATATCCCTGATAATAGGTACTTACATCACCAGAAATTCTTTTGTTATAATGTGTAATAAGGTAATAGGTAAATAATGGGTAAATAATATGGCAAATAGTGAAAACTAACCGAATATCTAAGAATCATTCACAAAGTGTAAGACAAAGCTTAAATAAAATATTACTTTTTACAGGACGTTACTGACGAGTTGAAAGTTTTGCGTTTGATTTCGAAGAAGTCTGAAGCGATCGTGGTCCCTGATAAAGAGTTCCATTTGATCGTGGTCATGAGCAGAACATAAGTATTGTTTAAATAATAATTTAAAATTGTTAAATAAAACTATAAATAAATAATTAAAATAACCCAAAGATTTTATTTATCTACAAAATATACTAGATTATTATTTTTAAGCGAAAGAAAAGAATGAATGTGAAAACAATAATAAATAGTATTAAAAATGCACTAACAAGTATAAAAAAATATAATTCACGAAAAAGTAGGTACTCCGATTCAATTCGGCTAAAATTTAACTATTTCTCTACCCAATCTTCATAATTTTGGAAGTGGGTTAAAAAAACACGTAGGTAATAGGTATACATTAATATAAGTTAAATGATTGATAAAGTGATTAAAGGATGATGAATAATAAAGGTTCTTTATTAAGGTTCAAGGTTGTGTAGTTTCATGGCAATACTAAGCTAGGTTCAAAGTTTTGTACTTATGCTCTGTTCACATCCAATTTATTCTTTTTGTCCTTTTTGTAAAAAAAAAAAACAAAAAATACTTGAGTTGTATTTTTGCTACACTTATTTTACAATTTACGTGCAGTTACAAATATTATAACGACACATTCATTGGGATTTAATATTTTTAACTGACTTCCAAAAAAAGACGGCGGTTATTGTTTACAGAAAGATTAAACTGACCTTCAGGAAAGTCCAGCAAAATGGCGACTTGTCGTGCGTTTCCCGCGAACGCCGCCAAGTGCAGGGGTGTTCTGCCCAGCCTGTCCAGTCTGTACTTCTCCGCTCCGAACTTGATGAGCAGCCCCAGGGCATCTCCCCCGCTGAGAGCTGACATGTGACATGCGGAGACCAGGTCCAGGCGACATGTTGCGTTTGGATTCGCACCATTTTTGAGCAGTCTGGTAAACGTTACCAGCAATACATAAATAAGGTATGCGAAGAAACTCACCAAATGCTCAAAAATAAAAGACAATTATTTATATTATTTTAATTATAATATTTATACGTGAATCAAAAGCTTTCAGTAGAGTTTCAAGAGAATTGTGCGAACGGAGGAGTATGATATTTCGCAGAGATAGAGTTTATGGGAGGAAAGTGTGCAGAAAGCTAATATTTTTTAAATACTTAATGCTTATACATAAAATTAATAAAAATAACAACACACACTACCTCAGATTATTAACACACACCACCATGCATTTGATAGATACAACTTTGTTTTAATTTTTTTTATCTAAAAGGCCTTATAAAGTGCAAACTTAAAAATTGTCATGGGCGAATTTCGACAACTGGGTGAACGTTTACGTTAATAGTACGTGTTCCCAGCGAGTTACGAGACGTAGATTTCTAATTCAGAACTGATGAAGTTCAGAAGTCAGAACAAAATTGTTTATTTTGTATCTAAAGCCTAGTTTGAACTTCATAGTTAAATTACTTACTTTTCCACCTCTGCAATGTCATGTTCATTTATCGCTTCCAGAAGTTCTGTGTTCAGTCGCCGCAGTCTTCTGTCACTTCGCCTCCATTTTCGCGGGAAAATATCTTCTGTCTCGCACAGTGGGGTTGTGTCGGGAGTTGATATTTCAGACGATGGACCCAACTGGTTCATAAAGGCTGGATCTTCATTGCTACAAGGATTAGAAATACAGGTTCAATGCTAAATAGCTTCCAACTACTTAGGGCTGATTTCAACAATGAAATTGAATGCCATCAGTATACGCAAAACTCGCTTTACGTGTTTAAACCAACAAATTGCATTTCACCAACATAAGCAAAACACGTTTCTAGCTAAGGTAAGTTTTTAAATTCTGAACCCTGGATTTCGCAGGTTTAACTTCCTTGAACGCGTTCAAGTCCAAGAGGTGTCACGTACGAAATGTTAAGAGATAACAGTTATTATGTTTGTATTTAGGTATATATGCAACCCCTTACTAATAAAAAGATTTACACAATGGATAACTTAAACAACGTTTGCTGTCTTTATCTTTTCAAGGGACTTTTCCAACGCATCAGACAAAGACAGCAACGTTGTTTGAGTTGTCCGTTGTGTAAATCTTTTTATTAGTAAGGGGGTGACTGTTTATTTGTATATAATACCGCATTAGGTAGCTCAAACAAATCGAAAATCTAAAAAAAACGTTTGTGCAAAGATATTTTACATCTATACTCTTTTAACTTAGTTTTCATTAGCTATATATAATATGATGCAACCCGTTTGACGAAGAACGAGATTGACATCGACGCATGAACGCGCGTTTAATCTGCAGTGTGTTTAATCTAAATTAAACACACTGCAGATTAAAGAAAGACGAACAGATAAGCACAGCTATAGTTAGCTTTCGATTTGATTGCACTACTACAAGCATACGGTGTGTCCACGATTGTGTGGAAAAATTGTGGGCCGTTGAAGGGGACATCAAAATTTTCTAATTTGGATTTATCTGGATCGTTCTATGAAAGCTGTTTCTCCGTACGTAGGTATATACAATATTATTAAACTATTGCATAGATTTTATCGCGGGCTTTGAGCGCGGCGACCGAATCAAGAAATTCCGTAACGAAAACAAACCTAACAAACCCTGCCGGTCGGAGTGGGGGGCACTCCGACCGGCACAGCGGTGCGGCGTTGAAAGCCGTGCATCGTCTAACGTCGTTTCAGTTCGGCAGACTTCGGCACGGTGTTTGTGTGCGTGCGACTAGACGTATGCGTGTAGACTAGCTGCTAACTGCTCATAACTGATTCTATCTCTTTTAGACACAACGCTAGGTGAGACAGCGTGCTCTTTGGCCGCGTCCACGAGTGAGTTCGAGCCCGCGACTAGCTGAACCTTAACGTGTATGTATATGGTACGACTGTACGAAGCTCGCACGGATCGAGACGAGCTGCTCCGAAATCCGACGAATACGTAAGCAGCTGTTTGTGAGAAATTATAAAAAATGCTATGCAATACCTTTACCGCGGCAGTCCCCGAGTGCCACACTTTTTTTTTTTTTCTACTCTGTGGTGAGAACTAAGTTTTATAAAACTATTTTTTTACTGCGGATGCTCAAATCGCCCCTTAGTTAAACGACAGGTACCAGTAGTGTTCGCGATTTAAGTCCCGGACATTCGACTTGAATATAATTTTCGGCATCATCTAAATATATTTTTTTATTACATTGAGATGTACTTATTGATAATCGTGGGAACTCAGGACTGAATTTGTAATTAGTTGGATATTTTACATGTCGTTGTTAAAATCACTTTGTTATTGGGCTCTGTTGTTCAAGGCCAGGTCCAGCTATACTATGCCAATGTACGGTGACTCACAAGTTGCCATATGGAGTGAGCCGAGGCCTGGCCGGGCGGAGCCGCTCCAGTCCGGGACTGGGGCTGAGCAGCGGCGCCAGGCTGTCCTCCGCCTCGTCGCCTCGCTCTATGTCTGAAAATTAAGGCCACAAATCATATTATTATATCATATTAATTCATATTTCTTGGCCTTATGTAATATGTGATCCAGTTTTATTCGTATATAATGTAGGATCTAGGTTTGATTAATAATACTTTTACTGCTGTTAGTGAGCATACGTACAGTCGTAATACTAAATACAAGAACATTCATTGAAATTTCAAGTGAGTATGAACTCAAACGCACAAATTTCGGAGATATTTACAAATATGATCCTGCGGCCGTATATTTTATACACTTTTACCTAATCGTGACGTCACAGACTGTGAGTGATGACTCACAGGTACGACTTTTGTATGGAGCGTTTTCACGTGACTTGGAAAATTTTGCAAACAAATCGCTGTACCTATTGATATTGATTTTAAGCTATTGCATAGCTTTTATCGCGGGCTTTGAGCGCGGCGACCGAATCAAGAAATTCCGCAACGAAAATAAATCTAACACCCCCCACTCCGACCGGCACAGCGAGTGAGCACGTGACCGGCCTACGTCAGGGGCGGAGCTACGGTATCCACGAGGGCCCCAGGCGATAACACATAGCACAGATCCCCTCCATAACACAGATCCCCTCTATAACACAGATGAGTTTGTCAGTGCTATCGACACTTACAGAGATTAGTAAAATTAAAGAAAGTGGAAATTTGTCAAACTAAAGTAAGTGGCTGAAATATGTCCCTTTTTGGTAAAAAACCTTACTTTAATTTAGGCGAATAATCTAATGAATTCTGATGACCTACAAGTACAGGATAACCCAATAGCTTACTAGCCACTAGCAGGGTGTCTTAACTGGCGATCGTAAGTATTGGCGTTCGAAATTCAATATTATACCTGAATATCGTCTGTGCAAACCATATAACTGGCTCGCTCTTATAACGTGTGTACTCTTTCACACATCGCCTGTGATTGGAGATACAGAAATAGAAGAAGACGTATAATTTTAATTTTCAAAAATCAAAATTCTTTATGTTTGAAAAATTATTTTCAACTATTATAAACTTCTATTCTTTGCAAAAATCTGTAATTTTTAGTGAAGTGAACTCGAAATCATATTTTTTTTATGATGAAACAGTGATTTTGATAAAACAAATTCATGTATATAACCACTATATATAAACATTAAACATGCTTTGACCTTAGGAACATCGGTGAGTATGTGTATAAAACTTTACCATAATTTAACTTCTCGATTTAATGGAAAGAGACTTAAGATTGTATTTGTTTCAATATAATATGTATGAAACATAATGTGAAGTGATTTTATTGCGCATGCTAAGATTTAAGATTTTAAATTGTCTCTAATAATAATATATGATTCGAATGTTCAATAATGCACGCAATATGTTTAAAACTTCGTATTATTGCTTACCTAATATTTGTTATACTAAATATTATATTTATAAAAATACAGACATATTACGTTTTCTTCTGTTCGTCAGTAAAAACTTTATAGTTTATCATGGGTACATAAAAATATTTATACTATTACTTTATTTTTAATACTATTGTACAGTTTTACCACATACTTAATAAGCTAATTTTACATTTAGATAAACCTTTGTTAATATTGCGAAAAAGTTAAATGTAATATAATTTCATAATTTGCAGGTATTGGATTCCAATTTCAAGGGACAGCAATAATATTGACATGAAAATATTTCAAGAATTCTCATTCGATAACGGTGCGTTACGCCGCTGTCAAATGTTCCTGCTAGGTCCACAGAAGTGTACCTATTTTTCACCAACGGATAACCGCTGAAGATAATCAGGCTATGCCGTATGTAATAACCTGAAATATTTGGGTTACCAACCTTAAGCCCTCGTACCCACGAGATTTTTTGTGGTTGCGACTCGTGATGGAAAAAACTGCACTGTAAATAGAAATCTGCACCTAGCCTACTGTAGTGTGTGTATCACCTCCCTATATATTGTAATGTATAAATTAAATAAGGAGTTAATATTAGCTATTCAATAAATAAATTGAAGGTTTGAATATATTATTAAGTAAGTAATGTAAAAAATAAACACAAATCTAAAAGTGCATAATTATGAAAATAATTTAAATAAAAAAAAATTATGACATTTAATGGAAATAAAAAATATAAATAAGGTGTGGCTAAAAATATGTGACAGAAATTAAAACCAAAATGTTGCAAGAAGAATATTATAATCATCAATTTCTAGATTACTTGCTTTTAGAAATTAGAGTACAGAACAAAATATTGACCATCAGACCACAGTTGAAGACAAAATTTTAAGATATTTGAGTTAGGATGATGAGCAGGCAGCCGGGAGTTGTTGGAGTTAGATGAGTGGAAATGGTGAGCAGGCAGCCGGGAGTTGTTGGAGTCAGATGAGTGGAGATGTTGAGCAGGCAGCTGGGAGTTGTTGGAGTCAGATGAGTGGAAATGGTGAGCAGGCAGCCGGGAGTTGTTGGAGTCAGATGAGTGGAAATAGTGAGCAGGCAGCCGGGAGTTGTTGGAGTCAGATGAGTGGAAATGGTGAGCAGGCAGCCGGGAGTTGTTGGAGTCAGATGAGTGGAAATGGTGAGCAGGCAGCCGGGAGTTGTTGGAGTCAGATGAGTGGAAATGGTGAGCAGGCAGCCGGGAGTTGTTGGAGTCAGATGAGTGGAAATGTTGAGCAGGCAGCCGGGAGTTGTTGGAGTCAGATGAGTGGAAATGGTGAGCAGGCAGCCAGGAGTTGTTGGAGTCAGATGAGTGGAAATGGTGATTAGGCAGCCGGGAGTTGTTGGAGTCAGATGAGTGGAAATAGTGAGCAGGCAGCCGGGAGTTTTTGGAGTCAGATGAGTGGAAATGGTGAGCAGGCAGCCGGGAGTTGTTGGAGTCAGATGAGTGGAAATGGTGAGCAGGCAGCCGGGAGTTGTTGGAGTCAGATGAGTGGAAATGGTGAGCAGGCAGCCGGGAGAAGTTCCAGTCGGAAGTGGATGCAGCTGGGAGAGCAGTGAGCAGAGCACAGAGATAAGAATAATTGGACGTCAGTTTTTTTTTCTAGTCTTATTAAGTAACATTTTCATAATTTTAGAATTTAAAATTTATCAAGATATTTTACAAATTTAAAATGAACCTATATACTTGTAATCAGCAACGGCTATTATTTAAAAAAAATCAACGTGCTTTAACATATTAAAAAATGGATGTTTTAATTTATAATAAATTGTAGTAATATGGAATAATACAAAGGTTACAAAGTAATTAAAAGTAGTAAAAAGAAAAGCATTTTAATGAGCTATTGGGAAAAACAAAATTTTTATTGTAATAAATAATATGTACCTACTAGTGATGTAACGAATGTCATTTTTTTAGCATTCGCGAACGCGAATGCGAATGCGAATATCTGCTACCGACATTCGCAAATGCGAATGCGAATGCGAATATTCAGTTTTTGTTAATATTTGGCGCCAATTTGTCTTTGGCTTGGCGGCAGTCGCGGTCGGACAAGGTTCGTTACGTTCGTATCTTCCGAGTATTGCCGAGTTCATACGAACTCATCTGAATAAAGCGTCATTCATTCCGCTCCGCTCACGCCCTTCTAAACAAGTGAATCATCAATCAAAAATCGAAGTAAAAGAAATAGTTTTGTGTTTTTTTGTTAAGTATGTATGTAACATTTATGGTTTATTGTAGAAGAATAATGTTTTTGTTTAATTATTACTTTTAGTTTTGTTCAAGGTGATGATATAATTAAGTTCCTAACAACTCAGTTCCTAACCAATTGATAAAATTAAGACTAAAATGTGAATACGTTACGAAGTTAAGTTACTTTTTCTCTAAATAAAAAAATTAAATGACAGGATTTTGATTTTATTAACCTAATGTTACCTTTAACTTGTTTTTGTTTTCTGATATTCATATTCGCAAAACATTCGCAAAAAATTTGCGAATGCGAATGCGAATATACAAAAATGTGCACAAAAATCACTAGTACCTACATAAATGACGGTGATATTTTGAATTTGAATAAATTTGTAATTTTAATGGAGATATATTAAATTTAGGTGTCAGATCGGTTTGTGAAGTATAGTTAAAATAAAATCTCAAAAGCATATTGTGCAAGAAGGTAATATTGATGTTAGTTATGTAATTATTTAATTGTGTGTGCGTTAAAAGTTATTGGAACCGAGTATTCTGATAAATATCATTTTTTTTAGTAAATTTTCAGATATATCAAAAATTTAGTGATTTGCTTTTTGTAATTTCATTAGTTTGTAGTTACTTTAAAAAGTTGAAGTTAATTTATAATGTTCTTGCATCTTGCAACTTGTGCCGCCCCTCGTAGGTATATTTGGTACCTAGTAGAAGTTACAGTGTTTAAAAAGGAATTTTCGGCTGAAGTCAAGATTATTATAATATTTTAAGGATATAATCATAATCATAATGTGAAAGTAAATTTTGTAATAAAATTAATATATGGGTGTTGACGGTGCATAAAGGTATTTAATGCAAATAAAAATAGTAATATTAGATGTGTGAGAAAGATATCTTTAAAGAAAATATGAGTAAAAAAAAATATATATATAAAAAAAAAAAAAAAAATGAGTTCAAATAATAATTTGCCTCAGTTATAGATAACATTTAAATAGTATCTATATTATAAATAATATTAATATTAGATATTTGGAAAAGGGAATACAAGGTAACTCATAACTAACGTACATAACTAAGGATTAGAAAAGGGAAAGATAGGAAAGTCATTATAGGATTAAGTAATAGGAAGGACAGGGATAAGGTCAAAGAAAGAATAGAGAAAAGTGGAGGCAAACTAGAAGTAAAAAGGATAGAGAATAAGGATCCGCAGGTTGTGTTGTATGGGGTACTTAAGTCAAACACCGATGACGATATAATACAAGCAATAAAAAGTCAAAACAGGCACCTCATACAACAGATCCTGGACAGGAATGAAGGTAGGATGGAAGTTAAATACAGAAAGCGGGGAAAGGATAATCACACTGAGCACGTGGTGCTGACTGTGTCACCGGCGGTGTGGGGGTGCTTCACCAAGGCGGGTCATTTATACATTGACACGCAGCAAGTTAGAGTCGCGGACCAGTCCCCCCTAATACAGTGCTCGCGCTGTTTAGGGTATGGACATGGGAAGCGATTCTGCAGCACCGCCGAGGAGAAGTGCTGCCACTGCTCCGGGTCGCACCACCAGTCTCAGTGTGAGGGATTGAAGGCTGGAAGCAAGGCCTGTTGCATCAACTGCAAAAAGGAAGGGTCGTAAAACACTGGTCACAATGCATTCGGTGCGGAGTGCCCGGTCCGGCAAAAGTGGGACGCTATGGCGCGCGCAGCAGTCGCGTATAGTCCAGAAGACCAATAGTGTCAGCACTGTCCATAATAAATTAGATGTAATTTAAACTGCGTTTAAAACACTAATTAAACACAAGACAAGTGGACGGTGCGACACTGTTGGGGGAAGCTGGGCATATACATGGTTATGGTGACATAAGGTAGCATGTATAGCCATAGCGACCAAAAACTGGTACTATTAGCGTATGCGCGCGCCATGTAGTCTCACAAGGTATGCAAAGGATCCATATGATTATGAATCCTGAGCATACAAATTGTCGGGACGGACACTTCGACCTGAGGGAATAGATGAGGACACTGTAATCAGATTGAAATTGAAATAAATTAAAACAGAAATGTAAGGGTAAAGTGAGTTAAAATGAATTGAAGTTAATAGAAATTGCCAAAAATGAATCTAATGTGAAATAATGTAAAAAATAGAATAAATAAATAAATATAATAGAAAAGAATGCCAATAAGTATAAAGGAGAAATGTAAAATAAGATAGAAAGCAAAATAAACTATATGAATATATGCAATTAAAAATTAAGATAGATAAGAATGTAATAGTAAATATAACATAAATAAGTAAAGAATAGCCCAAAACAGAATATGTTAATAATAAATGTAATGTGAATTGATGCAAGATAGAAATGAATAAGAATGTAATGGAAAATAATGGTAAGAAATATAAAAGAGAAATGAAAATTATGATAGAAATAGAAATGTAAATTGATTAGTGAAGAAAATAAATGTAAGCGAAATAGAATTAATGTAAACATATTAGAATTAAAAATACTGTACTAGGAATAAATAAATTAAAATACAAGCTGAAATTAAAACAAACGCAAACAATTGTCCTGGCTAATGGCTGGGGGAACAAGAAAAAAAAAAAAAACTCATTACTAACGAAATGTTTTACGCAGTTGGTTAACGCAGGTAGGTTAGATCCCACAGTTAACAACTCCTTCGCTGGGGAAGCGTCGAATATCCGCGGTGCCAGCACAGCATTTGCGCAACGAAATATAAGTAGATACTCTTTGTTAATCAAAGCTAGGGGTGTACAAAAAAAAATTTTTAAAAGATTAATAAAAGGAAATTTTTAAAGTACCTACGTTATTTTGTTTGTAATAACAGTGACAGAATAAAGGACAACCTATTAATCTTTCTAAATTAATAGATTAATAGACTCTGGGAGTCATATATTTCGTTCACTTTATTTCCGGTTTAGGAATAAAAATAAATAAATAGGAACAATAAAATATAATTGATAAATAAGTTAAACGTCTTAACTCACTTCGAATTGGTGATATTAATTTAATTTGTTATGTAATAGTAACTTTAACTTTTTGGAAAGTAATAACAGAGTAAAACGGCATTAATTAAAATAATTAGCTGCATATATAGGTAAAATTAAAAAAAAGAGAAAAGAAGAAGAAGTTAGAGCAGAAATGAATACTTCAATAAAATAAAATTTAAAAAAAAGTTTTTATTTCATAGTTACTTTTAAAGTTATAAATATAATAAATGTTATTAGAAAAAGTAAAGTAAAAGAGGGATAGGTAAAAAAAATGGTTAGGTATGTAAAAGTCTCAAAACGACACAATTATTTCTTAGAAATGTACTAAAATATTCATTTTAACTATTTTGTAAGTTGATTAGCTACATTTTCTTAGAATTTATACTGGATATGACTTACATGGATTTACTTAAAAAATATTTAAGTTCATACGAGATATGACGTATTACGTAATATTATTTTGAAGAGGATTAGGAATGTGATATTTAGTTTGTAACATAGATTTTTTATGCTTTGTGTAGGGATGCAAAGAAAATGTTACTTTGAAGTAAGAATATTGGTTTTAGTAAGATCTTAAGAAGTTTTCGATTGAAATACGACTGTTATTAGGTAGACAGGATGCGTCAATGTTTGGAATTTCTAGTAACTGTTGGACTGATCACCCAAGGGTATATTTTTATTGTATCAAAATGGAATGAGTTATTTTGTTAGGAATTTGGATAGGCTAAGGTGAAAAATACCATAGTGCATTTATTAAATACTAGCTAAAATGCTATGTATGTGTAATAAATAAAATGCTAAAAGCATGAATAATAAAATGCGTAAGGGGATCCTTCACTCGATCACGGTGTAAACGAGATTTCTCTGTGAGGATTGTTGGAGGTCAAGAAGCCTTAAAACAAACCCTTGGTATTAAAATATGGTTAAAAAAAATGGTAGTTAGATGCTCTAACTACCATTTTTTTCGCCTCGGTGGGAATAATCCTCCACTTAGTAAAAATGGTTGGAGACATAATATTATGTGTTGGTTAGTCTTAAAAAAGGTCCCGTTATATGTTGTATAAATAAAGTATTGTACCAAATAAAGTGCGCACTTGAAGTAAAAAAAATAATAAAGTAAAGTACCATAATGATAAATAATTTAAAAAGTCGGCTATAAATAAAATTATGAAATGATGTATGAGTAAATATTAAACATGAATAATAAAGATTAATTGTACCATGATTATGAAAAAGCATGCATAATATGAAAATATTTAAAATGAAAAGATAGCTCTATTGTAGTGCAATGTGCAAGCTTGGGGAGTCCAATGAAAGATGTTGTGCTCGCGACTACATAAAAACTCTCGTGGGAACGTAGTCTTACTTTTGTAATTTTTTTTAATGCAATAAAAACGATCGAATTATATATGTTTTGTTGCTTTATTTACCTTTTTAACCTAATAATTAGGTTAAAAATAAAGAAAATCGATAATAATAACCTACATATAGTTTTTTTTTTTTTTTTTCATTTTAGTCTTGAATCTTTTGCACTTTTAGCCGATAATACGTAAAAAAGCTAAGGTAAAACTTTGAATTTCGAAAACTTTTTTTCGAAATTCAAATTTTTTTTTGAGGTCCACCTCGTATTACGTAGTATACGTAGTTACATTCCCTTTGGCCACTAGCCATTATCTGTATGGTTGTAGTATAGACTTTGATTTCTATCAATGAGGGTTTTTAAATTCGTGACATCTGACAGCTTTTTGAGAGGACAAGGACCGGCGGGCTATCAAGCCCTGCCTGGTGACAGAAAAAGAATCGAAAAATCTTATTGACCGTTTTTGATACCACTTACGCCACCAGATGACGCTTTGTGTGCGTGGGGTCTGCCCCCTAGCGGCAGACAAAATATCAAACACCCTAATTTCTATGAATTGTACAAACGGTACAACCACGTCCTTAATGTCTCTCGGTAATACTAGCTTTTACCCAACTACGGCGAAGCCAAAAAGAAGAGTAATGATTTTGGTACTCTATGTATGTATATATGTTTGTTCCACCGTAGCGCCTAAGCTACTGATCCGATTTTAATGAATGAGGTTTTGTAATCAATAGGTTCGTAATAATGGCCCGGGTAACATAGGTGAGAGTCAATATCTTATACTTTAAACAGGCAATCTTGTATATATATAATCGGTATCTAGAAAACTGCTGCAAGAATTACCATGAAATGTAGTAAGCTGGGAGTTTTGGGGAAGAAAAATCGATCTAGCTAGGTCTTATCCCTTCGAAACTGCGCATTTTTAAGCTATAGATGTTTTTTTATTTCGGAATGTGGTGGGTTCGAACCCGAATCAAGTCTGATACTTTTTTTTGTGACTTTTTTTTAATTTATCAGAACTCCGAGAAAAGCTCGATTACCTAGGCACGAGGCTACATAATTTGCGTAGTCGGGTTATAATTTTTAACTGTTGATTATTCTATGGATATGACAGACGCGGACAATATATTAAAAAAAAAACTAAGATTCCCGAAACATATTAAGAACGTGGTGGTCCTGTACAATATGGTTTGCTGTAAATGAAATTAGTTATTTACCTACCTAACTTGATATTGCGAATATGAAAAGTCTCCATAGCTATTGTGGCTGGTGGCTAACACACACTATCAACAAGGATGGATTACGGCCAGTCCGCTGTCAATTGTCACTTAACACATTACGAAACAATGCGAGAACTGATTCGATTCTTTCCGCAATCTCCGCTACGACGATTCATAGCAATGAAATATTACGTGTCGAATGTTTTAAGCGTAAAACTTAAATATTTCACTTCTCATCAGGAAAATTATTTTAAGCGAAGAAAACACTTGTAGTTTTTAAGTAATGTTTAAAAACCTATTGCGCGGTGATATCTACGGAACCCACCGTAGACATGTCCTGACATGCTCATGGTTAGGTTAGGTATTGGTTCAACCGGTGAAAATATACCGGTAGTAGACATCACGTAGGGACAGTTCCGTGAATCTTATCTTAATAAGATAAGATTATATTATTATAGTTCCAGCCTTAAGTATAATATACTTAAGGCTGGAACTATATGATCCGGAATCCGTTGGGCCTGGGAAAATTCAGAGCATTGAAAATAGAACTCTGCTCTAATACACTAGAGTTGAAAATGGTATCTCTGTCGGTCTGTCTGTCTGTCTGCGCTTCTAGCTTCTGTAATTATGAAAATAAATAGATGAAATACAGAAATTTGGTACAGTTAAAGTCTTAAACTGTAGCAAACTTCTGTCTGCCTGTATATATCTCAGTTTTGGCATCATACAATTATAATAATTTCACATTTTACGGGTAGCTCTCCATACATGTGAAGTGGGGATGAAAAATATTTTTTCATTTTACCCCATCGTGTGGGGTATCGTTGAATAGGTCTTTTAAAATAAAGGCAAGGTTTAATACATTACTGTTTTACAAAGTCAACCATTTTCGAGTAATCGGCCTCCAAAGTGGTTTAAACCTAAACTATAGAAGATATAAACTTGTAAGTTTCCATGCTGATAGGTCATGCTAAAAACACTTAAGGAAAATTATTTCGAGCGAAATTGGACTTCGAATTTCGGACTTCTTTTGAAGTAATTCAAAGAAAACCTATTGCGCGTTGATATTTACGGAACCCTCCTTAGACATGTCGTGACATGCTCTTGGTTAGGTTTTTATCCTAGATTCTTATACCCAGAGTTTAATGTTTAAGTTTATTTCATTCATTTACTTCTAAAAAAATTGTATATTGACTTAGCCCTGCTTCTGACCAGCCAGACCTGCAGTCGCGTGTTGAGGTACAATAGGAGTAGTATAGGACAAGATTTCAGCTTGCCTCTAACACCTGATCTAAATTTCCTAGTAGCTCTTGGGCTATAATTATGACTCTATTATGTCAGTCCGATTGACAGTTTGGTATGCATCTAATATTTAAAATTCTCGCGTCACAGTGTTCGGGGACACGCTCGTCCGAAACGACTTGACCGATTCTTATGATTTTTTTTTCTGCATACTCGGTAGGTCTGAGAATAGGGTGTAATCTATTTTTTCAACCCCTGAATGATAAGGATGACCCACCACAAATTAATTTTTTCGACAAATTTTTATATGATGTGGCACTAAAAAAGACACTAACCCAAAATTTTCACCCTTCTACCTTTTAATACCGTTCACAGAAAAGACAGAACAACGTCTGTCGGGACAGCTAGTATTATGTGAGTATAAATTTAACTTTGTTCGAAAATTCGGAATGTGGTGGTTTCGAATCCCGGTTAGATAATTATTTTAATGATTATTTTTATTTATTAAATTCATCGGAACTCCGAGCAAAGCTTACTTGGTACCTACTTTTATTTAATAACCTAAGATAAGGAAATAAAATAATTTGATTTGATTTAAATACGCTGCTAAACTTAGAAGAATGCACAGAACTCGGAATGGCTATATAAATAATAATCACTAGTTACACTTTTTTTATTTATGAAATGAACCAGGAAACGAGCAGACGGATCGCCAGATGGTAAGCGATTACCGCCGTCACACTAGCAACACCAGAGGAGTTACGCTTGTAACTCCTCTGGTGTTGCGACTACCGTTCCCAGTCATTAAAATCCCCAACCCACCTTGGGCCTCCGCTAAGCTCACTCACTCGGCGAAACACAACGCAAGCGTTATGTCACGCCGGTTTTCTGCGAGGCCGTGGTATATACCCGGTCGAGCCAGCCCATTTATGCCGAAGCGTGGCTCTCCCACACTTACGAAAATACAGCTGGAGCTATAAGTCATAGTTAATATAAACTATTAAGTTGTATACTATAAAGTACAAAAAAAAGATAAGTCGATTAAAAAACAAAACTTGCCTTTGAAAATCAGCGGCGGCAATTCTGGGTTTCGCCACATTTCATTATCATTTCTTTGAACTTACTTAAATAAACATTCAATTTAAAAAACTACGACTTGGAAATATACTGACTGGTTATAAAAAAATAAACTTTTAAACTGGAGGTACATTCCAAATGACAGTTCACGTGTGACTAACAGAAGTACAAACAGACTCGAGTTGAGGGCTGGTCGAGACGGCGACCATGCGCAGGAGCACCGGAACTTACAACAAATAGAGCTCATAGATATGTTATTGGAACGAAGTTCCTTATGGCGCGTTGCGAATTGTATTGGGGCTGGACGGATTGAATAGGCACGACACTTTTTGCCGCTCGAAATCACAATGTAATAACGACTATTAAGAATGATACAAAAAACGACCTTATCACCTTGACTTATTATAATATATATATTATAACTTCGTTCCATCCGGGTGTCCCTTAACACCTCTCAAGTTTTTTTTAAACTGTTTTCTACACTTTTTGCCACTTTTGTTAAAATTTATTACAGGATTTTTGTAAATTAAAAAAATGGTTTTGAATTTCTTGATTGAGCCGAGCAAGATAGGTTGGTGGTGGTGGTGGCCAACATAATCAAGAACAAAAACCGGTCGCGCGTCCGGTCAAGGGTGCCGTGCAAAAAAATCACGTTTGATGTACGGAAACCCACTGAAATATTTATTTTATTCTATTTTTAGTATGTTTTGTTACAGCCACGACAGAAGTAAATAATATGTGAAAATTTCAACTGTCTGGTATCAATGTTCATGAGTAACAGCCTGGCGACATACAGAAGGACAGCGAAGTCACAGTAATAGGGTTCGTGTTTACTCTTTGGGTACGGAACCCTAAAAACGCAGAATGTTTCAGTAGTAAAATACTACGGAAAGTGCATAAAATCACAGTTCTTATCACATTCTGTGTCATTAGATCCAGCTATTCCTGGCCCAACTTGAGGCAATTTTGTGGCCAAAAGGTTCCTCGTAAGTAACAATGACGAAGCGCTATTATCGAATATCGGCGACATTTTCTGACATGAATGTAGATATTAAAATTATATTTAAAGAGGATTTAGTATTTTATCTTGAATATTAGACAGTAGATACTTATTTGTATTAAATTAAAAATTGTAAACAAAATATAAGTTTACATTAGTAATATCATGTTACGTTATTAAAATTTTGCAGGTGTAATTTACTTATTGTGTTTTATTTACTTACTAACAAATCTATCATTGTTACTAATGAAAACTTATTTACTTATTACTTTTCGTACGAATATTATGTATTTTATATATATATATATATATATATATATATATATATATATAAAGTAAATGTATATATTAAACTTGTGCGAATATTATCAAGAACTAACACATTAAATAAGTTTTCATTAGTAACATTGTTAGATTTGTTAGTAAGTAAATAAAATACAATAAGTATTGAAGTATTGAAAAATTTGTGGGTAAAATGGATCGACGGATTGGAATCGTGTATATAATCTAAGCATTATTGCGAAATTATAACACAAAACACAAACAAACAAATCTCAATGTCTGTGCAAATGATAACAGCCGAATACATACACAAGGATTATCTCACACATGTGACTTCTGCAAATTTTAAAAAGTATTTACCGTTTCATAAATTCCTCTAAAATGAATTTCACGATAACTTCCACAGCACACAAGCAAAAGAAATACTACGAAAAAGCGTGACGAACGGGATAGCGACTAGAAATTATTAGTTTCATTTTTAAACCACGGACTTTTTCTGTAGGTGATGATTGCTGCCACACCAAGGTCTGTTCCACGGCTACAGGAGCGTCCCTTATCACTTTTCGATTAGTAAGACAAATATTGACGTACCTCGGAGCAGAGACATCTCGCAGGCGGTACACAATATTGCCGCTTATCGCGAAACATTAACGTCTTCGGCGCAGGCGATTATCGTTATCACTTACTTCAAAATATCGGTAACAAGGACTTAGGGCACTGGAACGGGCAACGATAAAAGGGCAAGGGAACGAAGGTGACCAGCGACCTTCATTTTAGAGTACCAAAGCCCGATGTCCTGAGCATAAAAATTGTAATAATTGTAATACCTATGTGGCAAAAAATGAAATGGACATTAAACCTGTAGTTTGTGTTTATTAAATAAAAAAAATGGTTCCGACGAGTTGTCACCCTCCTTTTGGAAGTCGGTTACCACTAGTATTAGTAGGTAGGTACATAAACAATGAGCACTAAATGAGGTGGGCCTCTCGATGCGCTGCTTACGACATCGGACATGGGTGTAAATAGTTTCGTCGTTGGAAATAGTCGCAAATGCGCATCTGTCACCCTCGTTCTTTTATAAGCCGTAAGGCGTAAGTTACACGAACTGCTTTCACTACTCTCCTATTTAAATAGATTTCGGCTCGGAAGGTAAACTTGCAACTTCAGACACGTTTTCACATGAAAAAATGTATTTTACCTCCCATGAGTTAAAATACTGTTTCTCATGTGAAAAGTGAAAACGTTACGGAAATATAATGTTCGATCTAAGTATATTATTTAAATAACCGCCGCCAATATAATAAAATAAACGACATTTATTTCAAGAAAATGAAACTAATACAGACAGCGATGGGTGAGGGCACCAGCCCGTGCTAGCTCCAAGCCCACCGTGAGCTTGCCGCTTGTCGCAAATTGAGTCAAATTGAGATATCATTTTGTCAGCTAATCCATAAAAAGCTATTGAAGTATTCACAGTTCGGCGCTATATATACAGCATCTGAAATCCTTACAAGTGGACTTCGGCCTGACCGAGCATAGCACCTGCTCGGCGGAGATCTCCCTTTGGGTCTACCACCACTATTCCCTGACTATATATAGATAATGCGTTATGTATAAAGGACAATAACAACAATTATTACTGACTCCATAATTTATTTTCAAAGAATTTGAGGTGTTAATTTGAAACTGAGTCAGTTCTATTTGTTTTCAATTCCGAGTGCGATCGTTACCTTATCAGCAGCTATACGAGGACAGAGTCACTTACGCGCATTCTACAATTTACGATTACATACACACCTTTACACGATCATTGCTTTACTGATTTAATTTTTGGCTCTGGTTTCGTTTATTGTTATATACCGGGTAGGTATCTACTATTTACTAGCTAGACGAGAAATTGCTCTGATTCAAAAGTCTTGTTGTTGAATATTTATTTATATTTGTAATATGCTCTACGTGATAAGAGCTGTGAGAATTTACTCTTGTGCGATGTAAGGAACACTAGTTACAGGCAATGTAGGGCTGGGATTATATGATCCGGAATCTGGGGGACTAAAAAGGCCACTTTAGGTGTTTCATTTTATGATTTTTTTTTTCAACTCATATTATGTGCGCCATTATACCCATTTCTAATGAAAACTATCAAAATTGATGTTTTATAATATGATGAAATCAGATGAATCATGTTGTCTATTACAATTTCATGATTTTTGTATGGAAAAATATATATGAAACATAATATGAAACACCTAAAGTGGCCTTTTTAGTCCCCCGGTCGGCCGAGGAAACACATCGCTGTTGGTAAGTCATTAAAATAATAAGGTAAAAGTAAATTACCTTCATTTTATAAAGCCTACGAGCCAATCGAATTATCTATTTAATTTCTACGATAAACCTAGGTAATTTATCCTGCAATCTATAGTATTTAGGTTTATTTGGAAATAAAATATTTACAAACTATAAAAGTAGGTAAGTACTAAAAAAATAATAACTACTCCAAAACTTAAAATGCTACAAAACAAAGAAATCTCCCAGGTCGTCCCCACCAGGCAGAGTACCTAGAAGGCTCAAGGAGTTTCCTCTTTAGGTATATTTTACATTATATATATTATATTAAAAGGTTTAAAATAAGTTAAGAGTTTAGACGTTCTCATAGTCGGCAATCCCGCGGCGCGCCGTGTCCGAGTTACCGAGCACTGCACCGGGCGTATCGCTCATACCGGTAACTCCTCTCCGACTCCCGAAGGACTCATTAGTGGTCAAACTTCGTTGCCCAAAGGAGGCGAAATTGTGGCCGAAAAAAAACTTGTCAAAGGAAAAAATAAAACAACTGTTGAAATAAACAAAAACACAATACTCTTAATAAAATGTATTTTTTAATAATATTACTAGTAAATTTGGTTAGAAATGGTGTAAAGATATTTCTCATCTAATTTCTCTCCTTAGGACTGCTGGATGAAATTTCTTTTAGAGATAAACAGTAGGTACCTTTTGTGTCTTTCTTTCTGTGTCTATTTTTGTTATTAGGTGTGGTGTGGTTCTGGGTGAAACCATCCCAAAAGCACCGCCATATAACCACCATACGCGTAGCAGGTTGCGGATAGCGAAACGGTCAGTTGGAAAACACAATTCCCCAGGAAGGTACCAGCCAAGCTGGAGAACCCTTCTCTGAGAAGACCCCTCTGGGAAACTCAGACAGCTTCATAGTATCTGGGGGCAGCAAAATTTTGCTTTCTCGAAGGGATGACAAGAAGATGATGCAGCAGGTATTCCACCCAAGTCTTTTATAACTAGACCAGAAGCGGCAGCAGAATTGTCGAGAGTTACAAACCAAGACCACCTGAGATGACGAAGAAGTTATAGTTATTGACAACTCAACTAATACAATTAGTAGAAATCCCGACGTATACCGGATAGACCATGAAACCATTGCACCTACTGACAGCAAAGGAAACCATACAACTGGTCCTCTTGAATGGCAACGAGTACCAACTGCTGGAGCCTACAAACGGAAGAAGATCTCACAATCACCAATTCCTCTCGAAATAAAAAAAGCTATTCAGGAAGGACGTAGACTAAGACGCGTTTGGCTAAGCTTAGTAGGCTCACGGTGGATAAAACCGCATTTAACAGACAAGTTAGTAGTTAGTAACAGTCTACTCCTTATGGAAATTTACCAAAGCCCACAGACAATAATAGATCACAGACGACCAAACCACCACTACGAACGTTAAGTGAATGGGCCCGTTCCTCACAGGAACAAGCAAACTTCTTTGGTGAACACTTGGAGAAATTGTTCCACCCAAATGAGACCAGTGATAAGGAAACTGTTGAAGAAATACAAACTTATCTCGCGCAACCCTTACAAATGTCGATTCCACCTAAACCAATAACTGTACGTGAAGTATGGGGTACCATCAAGAGACTCGAAGCCAAAAAGGCACCTGGCTATGACCTTATAACAATGGAAATCTTACAGGAACTCCCCAGAAAAGCAATTGTATTCTTAAACTCTCTTGCAATGCAAAATCTCAAACAATGCAATATTAAGAGTGGAACATTTTCCATATTACTGGAAAGTTTCACAGATTCTGATGATCTACAAGGCCGGAAAATCGGTGAATGAAGTGACGTCATACAGACCGATCTGCCTTCTACCTATCTTGTCTAAGATATTCGAAAAATTACTTTCAAAACGAATTGTAGCCCTGTTGGAATGTAACAATATCATCCCAAGCCATCAATTTGGTTTTAGACAGAGGCACGCTACTATTGAGCAGGTCCACCGAGTGACTCAAATAATTAGAAAAGAGCTAGAAAATAAAGAATATGTTCCCTCTGTGTTCCTAGACATTTAACAGGCATTGGACAGGGTTTGGCACGAGGGCTTGTTTTGCAAAATAAGCAGTATCTACCGCATAGTTATTTTATATTACTAAAATCGTATCTAACCGAGTGAATTTTCCAAGTAAAAGAGTCCGATGCCACCTCTAACTTCCATGAACTACGGGCAGGGGTACCTCAGGGCTCAGTGCTAGGTCCAAATCTGTATAACATATATAAGACATATAATATTAGGTCCTTACATATGAAATTGCCGTTTTGTCGCACTGGCCACTCTGATCTCTAATATATCTTCTTTGATTAGGATTCCACATTCAAATTTATACCGCTATTTACTCATGCTTTTGTGTTTCAAAACCGTAATTAATTTGCATTTTCCTCTTTTGGTTTTTTCTTTGTGTCAATCTCTTTACAAAATGGAAAACTTGAAATATCGTATTATTTTCGAGTACAAGTTCCACCGTGGCACCAGTGCTGCAGAAACAGCTCGAATGATTAGTGATGTGTATGGCGGCGGTGTCGCAAACGAAAACACAGTGCGTTTTTGGTTCCAATGTTTTCGTTCTGGAAATTTCGCCCTGCAGAACAAGCCCCGTGGACGGCCGGTGACCAAAGTTGATAATGAAGAATTGAAGGCTATTGTGGAAGCGGATCCATTGCAAACCACGACTGAGTTAGCTGCAGGCTGCGGTGTTAGTGATAAAACTGTTTTAATCCACTTGAAGCAAATTGGGAAGGTGAAAAAGCTTGAAAGGTGGGTACCTCATGAATTGAGTGCAGCAAACCGACAAAAGGCGCGTCAACTGCTGCGTTACATTTCTCAACCGGCACAATAATGAAGGGATTTTAAATCGAATCATTACCTGTGATGAAAAGTGGATCCTGTACGGTAATCGGAAACGCTCATCGCAATGACTGAACGCTGGCAAATCAGCCAAAGCCTGCCCCAAGCGAAAATTGGCTCAAAAAAGTTACTTGTGAGCGTTTGGTGGACTAGTGCCGGTGTCGTCCACTACAGCTTTCTTAAATCTGGCCAGACGTTTACGGCAGATGTCTATTGCCAGCAACTGCAAATCATGATGGAAAAGCTAGCTACTAAACAACCGAGGTTGGTCATTCGCTCCTACTTCAGAACAACGCTAGACCACACACTGCACAACAGACGGCTACCAAATTAGAGCAGCTTCAATTGGAATGTCTAAGACATCCATTGTACTCCTCGGATCTTGCTCCAACAGATTACCATTTTTTTCGAAATTTGGATAACTTCTTGCAAGGGAAAAAATTCAACTCCGATGAGCGCCTTCAAAGATTTTATTGATTCCTGTCCGAATGTTTTTTTTAGTAAAGGAATCAATGAACTGAGATGGCAAAAATGCATAGATAGAAATGGTATATACTTTGATTAAATAAATATATTATGTTTAAAAAAAAACCGACTTTATGTTCCTCCTTTACAAAACGCCAATTTCATATGTAATGACCTAATACATCTGACCTTCCAACATCAGGAGAAGTTGAGACTGCTACCTACGCTGATGACACAGCAATGTTGGTGACTAACAAAAACCAGTTACGGCATCTGAGTAGCTCCAACTTGGACTAAATTCTATAACCAATTGGCTCCAAAAGTGGAGGATAAAAGCCAGAACCACAAAATCTATGTGCGTCACTTTTACTCTACGTATGGAGGATTGTCCCCCTGTCTCCCTAAAAAACTCCATACTACCACATCAAACTAGTGTTAAATACCTAGAAATATACTTGATAGACGCCTCACTGGCATAAACATATTAAATGTAAGAGAGAGGAATTAAACATAAAATATATAAATATATATACTGGGCGCTAGGTCGAACTAGCAAACTCTCATTGGAAAATAAACTACTAATCTATAAATCAATCTTAAAACCCATGTGGCATGTATGGCATACAACTATGGGGAAGTGCGAGTAACTCTAAGATTTCAATCTTACAACGAATGCAAAACATTATATTAAAAACAATAGCAAAATGTCCATGGCTTATCACAAACATGGAGGTTCATAGGAATCTCGAGATACCCACTGTGAAGGAAGAGATAATCGCATCCACAGAAAGTTACAAAAAACGATTGGAGGTCCATCCGAATGTGCTGGCTTCAAGTCTTACCAGCCGTAATTATAACAAGCGTCAGATGAGGAAGTACATCTAAAAAAAAACTATGAGTAGCTATCCACAGTGGTGGAAGCACTCTACCTGCCATAATACCGTACATCTCACCTGCTTATAGTAATTTACTAATCACAGATTAACGGGAAAAAAATATGTTATTAATTAGTTATGTATACAATAGACTGTTAAGATAAAAAAAAGGAAACCTCGCGGTAAAGATTTATTACTATCGTTGAATCTTCAGTAAGTACGAACATGGTACGAACTGTAAATTTCAGGAGAATCGACGGCGTTTCCTAGGCACCTTATATGCTAATTAGAAACACAAAAACCAATGTTTTAACTTTCACCTAACTAAGTTTATTCATAAACTTAGCTAGTAATCTAGGCATTGCTCTGACAGATCTCGGGTTGATGCGGTCTGTGCAACTCAGTTACTGCCCCGTGAGGTAGGTTCACAAACTTTGCACTAAGTCCTAAGTCTCGTTGAGTTGTGACTGCGGAGTTCGGCTTGATGTGGTGAGTGGTGACATTTAGAGCTTGGGATTGTATTAATGAGCTTAAAACATATCTGAGAACGAAATTGACGTGGGAGATGCTTCAGCACGAATAGGCCCGCTCGACCATAAATAACACTTGCGTTGTGTAATTGTAAATTGTAAATAAAAACAAAACGATCGAGCCTTACAGTAGTCGCATATGATGTGTAACATTTTATGAAAATATAAAAAATAAATACAATGCTTAGTACGATTATCTAATATGATAAAAAAAATACGTGTGGCACTCGCGGACTGCCGCGGTAAAGCTATTGCATAGTAAGTCTACACGCATACGTCTAGTCGCACGCACACAAACACCGTGCCGAAGTCTGCCGAACTGAAACGACGTTAGACGATGCACGGCTTTCAACGCCGCACCGCTGTGCCGGTCGGAGTGGGGGGTGTTAGGTTATTTTCGTTGCGGGATTTCTTGATTCGTTCGCCGCGCTCAAAGCCCGCGATAAAAGCTATGCAATAACTTAAAAATTAAAAATTATAATCCGCCTTCGCAAATTATGTTAAAGCCTATGCTACCCGGATTATTATTGTTATTATTACGAATATATTGACACCATTCATTAAAATAGGATCATTAGTTTAGGCGCTACGATGAAACATACATACCTACATAAATGGACTGCCAAAATCATTACTCTTCCTTCTGACTTCGTAATCGGGTAAAAATGTTACCGGGCTGCCAATTCGCCTGTTCATATTGTGGTGACGTAGATGTGGGAATTGCTCCATGCGTAGATGCGATTACGTCACCACTAATGCGCAAATTCTTTTCGAAGATTTAGACCTGCCATATTCTGCGGAGGCTTCTAATTTTTAATTGATTTTTAGATAGCATAATAGACGTGTGTAGTTCGTTAATGACTCTTTCAATTGGACTAGTTAACTTGTGTCATGTCGTTAATTCATTCATTCAATTCCTCTATCGCCCGAACTAAGCGATACAAACTCATTCGCAATAATTAACATTATCATTACATGAACGAGAAAAACCAACTATCCTGAGGAGGGGAACAGTGAGATGTTATGACTTTATCCATTGGCCATTGAACGGTGCCCACTTTTTTTATTATTTTTTATTTATTTACTGTTAAAACAAAAATACATATAAAACATTGGTATAACAATATCATCAAGAAACCACAGAGGTTTGTAAGGTGATGTTGAGGAGGCAAAGTAAACTCCTATGGATCCTTCAATTGTGCACTAGAAAAGTGTTTTTTTTAAATTATCTTTAATATTATTGGGCTTTAAAGAACTTCGCAGCTCAAGAGGTAAGTTGTTGATAAGCCGGGGGACGAGGTACTGCGTCGTTCACTTGCCGTACACACTATTCGCACCTATCGTACACAACCGGTTCTGAGAAATAGCTCGTGTATGTACAGGTGATCTAGTTTGCTCTTTAGAGACTCATTAAAATAATTGTCTTTGAGAAGCATGTATTGCACTAGGTTGTATACTGGCATAATATGACAGAAGTTAAATAGCCCATTTTCATCGTTATTAAACTGTTGTTTAATTTTTGGCGGGACGATTGTTTTGAGTATTTTCAATTGCAATTTATAAATGCTATCCAAGTAGCGGATACCCAGCGGACTTTTAATTGAACTACTGAACTAAAAGAGTGATATAGTTTACACTTTACAGAGATCTAAATATATCAGTGACGCATTTTACGCACCTGTATAGCATATTATTACGTAAACTTATTTTGTAAGTAATTATATAATAGTAGAAAGGAAGTAACAAAACCCAGAATATGAATTTAGTAGTAAATGAATATTCAGTAAACATTTGTGGGGGATAAACTGCTGTGGGGATTTGCCCGACTGTTTGTTTGTCAACTACCGTCACGTGAAGTGGAGCACGTTATAAATACTGTGCGGCTCCCCGACAATCCTCCCTGGTTACCCCGGGAGTATTATAGTGCAGTAGCCAGCGTCATTTAATTTTGGTAAAAGCGAAAGAAATTTGTGAAAGTGAAATTTTTATGGGCGCTGTCAAGATTATGACAGATTTTCATACAATTCTCATTCGAGAACGTTACGTTTACGCCGCTGTCAAATTTTCCTGCTAGGCCCACCGATAATGCACAATTGAATAGAATATAAACACCCCGGCATATTTAGCAGAACACAGAAAAAGGAATTTTAAATCAAACTCAGAAGGAAGAAATACTCCAAGTTCGCTCCAGATAAGGTGTATTTGAATAAAATTAAAACAATTGCATAAAATGTGATGTTCGGTTGTTTTCTTAATTTGAAAATATTTCTTTTTAAATTCAATGACGTATAAACCAGCCAGCAACCTTATATGATACTGATATCAAACCTTTATTTTATGTTCCGCTAAATATGCCGGTGTGTGTAGATGAAAAATAATTTTTTAGTCAACATGCCTATTGTATCATGTCATAAGGACGTAGTTGTGTTAAAATTAATGATTTTTTTGATTAAAGGATTTATATAATTGTTTGGGCTGGTAGCGGTAGCGACTTCAAAAAAAAGAAGCATTTAAAAGGGAAACTCGTTCGACAGTAAGAATTATTTCATACTTATAATTGATTTTTAAGAATGTTATTGCTTTTACTTTGGAAGTCCGTGTATATTATACTTTTTTTTAAAAGTTCAATTCTTTTTAGTGATATTTTAATATTATTATTAACTAGTACCTGGGAGACTGAGCTTTGCTCGGAGTTTTAGTAGGACGATAAAATATTTAAAAATAAAGAAAAATATAAGAGAATGAAAATAAAACTAATCACAAAAATATGAATCTGACCGGGATTCGAACCTGGGACCAAATCGTAAACAACGTACAAATTACCATTCTACTAGCTCATAGCTCAGGCTACTTTTAATCGCGGCGAAATGTACGGTTCCGTGAGATTTCCATTTGCGCGCGACGTTGAAAACATGTGTTTTCAACGTCGACTTTAAGCACTTATGCACAAAATACCTCCATGAAGTTAGAGCAAGAGCTCCCACTGCCCATACTCACGATTTCTAAAATGAAATGTTTAGTCAACATAGTGCTTACTTAATGTTGAATCGGTTGGCGCCGTGTTTGAGATTGGTTCGTAGGTAGTGATTATCTTCTATCTTTATTTAAATATAATTAATCCCCTTTTCTTTTAGGCATTCATTGCATGAACTGCTGGACCGATTTTCATAAATCTTTTTTGTGGTGTTGTATTGACAGGAAAAGTTGCGCGGAAATTAAAAAAGTGTAAGAAAACTTAACGAGCATTATTAACTTTTCTAATAAGAGTTTCCTCGATTCCTTATGGATCCTAACATCATCGTAGTTTTTTTTTTATATCTTTGAGTCGCGGGTGAATAATGTGGTGGTGATGGATGAATGTGGAATAGGTGGGCCCACAAATAGATGGCTTAAGAACTATTTGACGAATAGAAAATATATAATATCCGGTGTGGCTGGCACAGAAGCGGATGTGGAGCTCGGTGTACCGGCCGGCTCGGTGTATGGACCAGTAGGGTATATTTTGTACAATAATATCCGGTGTGGCTGGCACAGAGGCGGATGTGCAGCTCGGTGTACTGGCCGGCTCGGTGTATGAACCAGTAGGGTATATTATGCACGTAAACAGTCTGGCTAATGTTGTACATAACTGTAATGGTGTTAATGTTTGCGGATGACATGTGAATTGCTTATGCTTCCAAAGACATAAATGTAGTATACAGGAGGAGGAGAGAGGGCGCCACCGCTCGACAGTAAAAATTAGCTTCGTAATAAATCAAGTTTTAAAAATCATCACATGCTTTTTGTGAGTGTAAAAATAGCCAGTAGTGAACAAAAGTGACTGAAAAACATTATACATTGGAGACAAATAATAAAAGTGTGAAATATTTTAAGATTATATAAAAAAAAGTTTTTGTACGATTAAAATAAGTAAATTGTGTCTCTCTCTATCTCTAAATAAATCTTTGAAAAATGGACTTTGGTCTAAATTAACGATTTCATTATTAGATTAGCTACTTAAGAAGCAAATTTCTGTTAGCTTAGCGGGACGAGGACCGAGTATCAAACCCAGGCCCCAGGATCGCTTCCACACGACGCGACTTATAAATTCTTTCCTTTTCTAACATTTGTTTAACATGAATTAAAAATGAGGGCGCCCCTGAGCTACAACAAATAAACAAGTTTTAACGAATTAGACCAATAGAGGGCATCACAAGTAGCAAAACAAGACTAAAATTGACGACTGTATAGTATTGAATTATTTTATTGAATATTCAGTATTGAATCATCGTAAAATATAACTGACAATCATGGAGGAAGTTATGAACATGGTCAGAAAAATACAAAACGAGCTAAATGAGCAAAAAGCGACAATTGTACTATCCGCCGATAAAGTTACGGAACAAGTTACGCAAAATTTAAACAACATACTGGAAGATAAGTATATAGCAATGGGGAAGAAAACTGTCAAATAGTTCATTGTAGAGGGCACCAAAAGTTTGTTACAGGGTAGCAGTCAAACTCCATATAAAAATGTCATTATTTCAAAGAATTTGACGTGACAACGTCTTATAATTAGATGGAGCCGGCTGCACGCATGAAAAAACATGACTCATGCGGCATTATCGGCGTTACCTCGCTGAACATGACTCATGCGGCGTTACCTCGCTCTGAGGCGTTCGATTTCTTATGACGTTGTCACGTTCAACTATCGTCAGTAAACCGACTTTACAGACAACCGATTTTTTTTATTGACGTGACAATAAACGTCTTATAATTCGATGGAGCCGGCTGCACGCACGAAAAAACATGACTCATGCGGCGTTACCGGCGTTACCTTGCTAAACATGACGTTGTCACGTTCAACTATCGTCAGTAATCCGACTTTACAGACGTCTAAACATCCGATTTTTTTATTAATTAATGGGTCGGTGTGTAGCTTTTGGATGTGCTGAAATAGGTTCACATAAATTTCCTTCTAATCCCTACCCTACCTACCTACTAAACCTACCCTACCTTCTAAACCCTAAGAAGAAAATGGGAAAGGACTTTGAAAAGAGTGAATTTCAAAGTATCTGATTACATTCATTATATGATAGATACAGATTTCGAAACGATTTCTAAGGAAACAGGTATATTATAAAATATCTATTAAATAATGTCTTGTTTCGTGTTTAGTGGTCGTCATGTGGATAAAAATATGATAGTCTTACAGCGTAACCATTTTTACATTTTGTAACTATTTGCCTTGTTGTTTTAGGTTTTCCACTACAACGTAAATTTCTGAAGAAATCTGCCATACCCACAGTATTTTCTTGGAATACTACTTCAGTCTCTTCTTCACGAGCTGAACGTTTGCAAAGAAGAAATGTTAAGCGTTGCTTAATACCTAGTACTGTGACTTCAAGTACAATAGATGAGCCCATATTAGACAATACTACTGTTACTGAAGTGTCAACAGACCTAGAGTATGCTCATGAGGTTGAAATTTCATGTATTGGTGATGAAGAAAGTAAAGACAATATTCCTTCTGCAGGATCCAGTAAAAATGTCCATCAATCGACACAAACATCAACTTTCTTCAGGATATATGTGCTTGAAGATTTGTTAATTGACAGTCAACCAATCCCTTTTTATACTGGTTTAGAAAATCATGATAAGTTTAAATTAGTCTTTAGCACATTGTGCCCTATGGCATACAATTTAAAGTATAAGGGAAGTCATGTCATCAATATATCAGTTGAGGACCAATTCTTATAATGCTGATTAAATTAAGAAGAAACAAATGTGATTATGAACTATCAAAATTTTTTGGTATTAGTAAAACTTTAGTAACGAATATTTTTATAACCTGGCTTAATTTTACATATGACATGTGGTCACTTATTGATATTTGGCCTGAAAGGAAGATAGTAGACTATTATATGCCTGCTCAGTTTAAAAAAAGCTATGCAAACACAAGGATAATAATAGATGGAACTGAAATTCCAATAACAAAACCCAAGAACCCAACATCTCAGCAGGCTACATTCAGTTCTTATAAAAACAATAATAGTATGAAATTTCTGGTAGGTGCTACCCCTGGGGGCTTGTTTAGCTTCTGCTCTGAGGGTTATGGTGGCTCAACTTCAGATAGACAAATGATTGAGAGAAGTAAATTATTTGAAAAATGTGAACCTAAGGACAGTATTATGGCAGATCGTGGATTCAATGTGCAAGATATCTTTGCAGCTAAAGACATTGGTATAATCATTCCCACATTTTTAAAAGTGAAGTCTCAATTACGAGGTATAACCGTTAAACGGGATAGAATTTTAGCTAGTCCACGAGTTCATATTGAACATTTAATAGGTCTAGGTAAGACTTTTAGGATAATAAAATCGGATTTGAATCCTTATTATGTACCACTAGCTTCTAGAATTTTCTTTGTTTGTATAATGCTATGCAACTTCAGGGAAGGTATTGTAAATAAACAAAAATTTTGACTGACATATGTATTTGTTTTATTCATAATTTCTATAAATATACTTATTAAATATTGATTCCTTGAAGTAATTTCTGTCTCCCTTGAGTCTTTAATATAAATGTGGTCATTGATAATACCAAATGGATTTGCAGGCCCATATCTTTGTTTAAGTGGCATATAACTCTTATTATTAGTAGCTGCGATACATGTATTTCTCACTTTATCATTATATACTTCTTTGTAAATGTTTTCCATCTCATAAGGGTGAAAAATTATATTTGACATCCTTCTCTTTGATGGCAATTTGTCTGCTTTTAACGGAGAGACAGTAATTACTTTTTTTGGTTTGTGGAATGTCTGCAATGTTTGGGTGCAAACCACATTCAATAACACAATTTTTTCTCGATTCATGTGCTCTACAGCAAACATTAGAACAGCTACATGTTTGCAGTGGGCTTCCTTGCCACTTCCCACATCACATGTACACTCTTCAATTGTGCTATTTTTTTTAATTTTTATGTTGACTTCATATTGAAGTTTCTTCATTGATGCTTTACAGCAGGGATTCCCAAAGTGGGTCGATATCGGTTTACTAGGGGTCGACATAAACGAAAACTGATTTTGGGGGTCGACGAGGTCTAAAAATCGACCCCTATTAAATTAACACAAGTTCTTATTTAAAACAATAGGTAGGTACTGTATTGTTTATGTTGTGTTACGTGTACTAAGTATAATTAATATTTTTGTAGGAAATAACATGGTTGTAGTAATGTAAAGTCTCAAGTTCGTACAAGATAAAAAACTCGGCATGTCAGTGTGGACAAGTTTGTGCAAGATAATGAGTTCGAGCGTACGTCTTTCAGGCGCGTTTTGACTTGCTCTCTATTTGACGCTTACGCTTTTAACACGAACGATCAACAAGTCCAAACGTGTTCCTGATATTTTACTATTTAATGAGCTTGCACTTAGGTTGAAAGTTCATTTGCGTTTTGAAATTCGTTGGAGCTTGAACGATAATAACTCATATAAGTACTCATTTATTTCAAGAGATTACAAGGTTATTACATAGCTAAATTAAGTGAAGTAAAGTGACTGAAAAAGAATTTACAAAATGCTGAGCTCCCTACGCGAGTTAATAGCGTAACCATACAATATCTGCAGTCTATGAAAAATTTACAGTGTAAGTACCAAACAGTTTTTATCCGGCACAGCGCATCAGCATTGCCCCATTGTGTGATAATGATCAGTTGAGCTATCTGTAGATTGTTTTGCAACAGTTTGCAGTTGCCTCAGTTGTTTCAATTGTAAAAATTTACTAGTTTAATTTGTTTTAGTATATGATTATATTTTTTTTTGCCCTATGGTAAACACAACATATTTCAAATAGGTAGGTATAAAAGTATTTGTAAAAATTACTTGCACTTAAGTTGTTAAGTAGGTAGGTACCTAAACTTTGAAGTGTTCAGTTTGCTTTGGTTTTCGTTTATAAGCTGATAGGTACCTACTTACCTAATACAAATTTTCTATACCTAATTACCTACTATAGTTACTTACCTAACATTGGTATCCAAGTTTAGCAATGAGTAAGTCAGTAATACCTAACAAACATCCGTTACCTGCGTGTGATAAAAATAAGATAGTGTGAAAATTTAACATTTTATTATTGTTTTTATTTAGGTAGATTCTTATTTTTTTTTATTTGCAGGATTACTGAGAGTTCTATGATGGTGGACACGAAAAATAAATGCAGACAATACAGTTTGGACTACTTGAAGTTCGGATTTATTGCATCTCCATCAAATCAACACTTGCCGATGTGTCTCATATGTGAAAAAGTATTCAGTAACGATGCCATGAAGCCTTCAAAAATGGATGACCACTTATCAAGAGTACATGCTGGCAAAAAAAGAAAGCCCTTGTCATTTTTTCAAGCACTTAAAGAAAATCTAGACATAAGATCGATGTTTGCGTCATCATCTATTAAAGAGGATGATGGTTTACGAGCGTCCTATAATATATCTTTACTAATAGCGAAGTCGGGGAAATCACACACAATTGGAGAGCAGCTTATCTTACCAGCCATTGCGGAGGTCCTTAACAATGTGTTGAACAAGCCTGCACATGATATTTTAAAGAGAATACCTTTGAGCAATAACACCGTTAAGAGACTCATAGACGAGATGGGACGCGATGTGGAAAACATTTTATGCAAGTTCTTACAGACCAACAGATTCTCTCTCCAGTTGAACGAGTCTACATTACCCGGCAATGAAGCTGTGTTGTTAGGATATGTTCGATATATCATTGATGAAAATATGTGCCAAGATCTGATTTTTGCTACATATTTAGAGACTAATACCAAAGGAGAATTGATTTTTCAGACCGTGGAACATTTTTTTACTGACAAAGCTATTCCATGGAAGAACATTGTTTCTGTTGCGACTGATGGTGCACCGTCTATGGTTGGTCGTCATCGTGGTTTTATAGCTCACTTAAAGCGACAACTGCCTGATGTATTGGTTATTCACTACGTGTTTCACAGGCAGCATTTAGTAGCAAAAAAGCTGAGTCCTAGATTGCATAAGTCTTTACAATATGTAATAAATTATATCAACAAGATACGAAGCAATTCTTTGAACTCTCGGTTATTTGCTCAGCTATGTGAGGAAAACGACGAAGTCTTTACTCGATTACTTCTGCACACTGAAGTACGCTTGTTATCAAGAGGCTCTTGCTTAGAAATATTTTCAGCCATTTTTGAATCTGTGTTGGAGTTTTTACAAGAAAAAGATCCGAATTTGAAAGAAAATCTGAAAAATTGTAAAACAGATATTTATTACTTGACTGATATCTTTGGAATGTTCAACAAACTTAATTTGCAGCTGCAGGGTGACGATCTTAACTTGATTAAAACAAAATCAATAATATCGGCCTTCTTGGGTAAACTAATCCTTTATAAACAAAATTTAGGCAGAAAAGAATATTCGCAGTTTCCGCATTTGTCCAAATTACCAGAAATGCTTCAAGTTGATGACATTTTATTATATGTCACTCACTTGGACGCATTACACAAGGATTTTACGGAGAGCTTTGAGGCTCTTTTAAATTTACAAATTCCTAAATGGATAATAAATCCGTACAGTACCACAGCCATAGAAGAAGCCAATGTGATAATGCAAGAAGAGTTGATTACCATCAGCACAGACGAAGAGTTTAAGCAGAAGTTCAACCAAGGCAATCAGAAGTTCTGGTTGCAACGCAACATTGAAACACAGTATCCTACATTGTTGAACATTGCTGAAAAATACCTTATCGCTTTTCCATCATCATACCTAGTTGAAAAGGTAAAGTTAAGCTTCAGTGTGGTAACAAACATTTTGACGAAACAAAGAAACCGTTTGAAAATCAACGAACGTGGAGATGCAACTCACCAATATTGAACCGGATGTAGCTAGATTGGTAGATAGTCACCAGGTTCATCCATCACACTAAATGTTTTATTTTCTCTTTGCCAATTAATACTTTTTAAATATAATTTCCTACCTACTTAATATTCTTTAAGTACTAAATTTGTAATAATCATTATAAATGAAACTTGATATTTACTGAATTGTATATCTTTTTATTTTGTTAAATTTTGATGACAAAATGAAGTCAACTTTACTCACTTAACCAAGTGCAAAGTTTTCCAGTTGGTGCTTTAGTACCTAGATATTTTGTATCAA
This sequence comes from Phengaris alcon alcon, assembly GCA_037179445.1. Taxonomy (NCBI): domain Eukaryota; kingdom Metazoa; phylum Arthropoda; class Insecta; order Lepidoptera; family Lycaenidae; genus Phengaris; species Phengaris alcon. The sequence continues at coordinate 914,687 of JAYRCH010000125.1, forward strand.
TAGGAAAAAAACTAAAGATAGAGCCCCTTATTCATAATAGTCTGCTAACTTAAAGCATTACTAATTACTCTGTCTTCTTCTATTGACCTAAGTCAGAATGAAAACTGACACTCTGTAGCAGCTGTTTTAAGCTAGCGGACCATTATGAATAAGGGGGTTGATCTTAAAAGTATGTAATTTGGCCATGGGGGTCTGAGATAACAGTTCATTTTGGAAACGGGGTCACTTGTCCAAAATAGTTTGGGGATCCCTGCTTTACAGAAACCTTTTATAAAAGTACACTCTATAAAAGTACAATCTCCAACAATACATGATCGAAAGACTAAAAGGTATCTGATTCAACATTTATGGCTTTCGTACATGTTGAATCACTCATCAGTCTTCTTATTGAATCTGAAATAAATAAGTTATCTATATTTTTGGCCGATCTGAGTTAAACAAGTAATATATAGCAAAAAACTATATTATTTCTCCTTTTCATATTATATCTTGACTGCACAATTGAAAAATATAAATGTATAGGTTGTCTGGTTAGGGGAGGTACAAGTAATGTGTTACTATTCACATCTCGAAATGCTGCTTCATCTGGTAACTCCATATGTGACTCTGGGCTGTTTTGTCAACTTACTATGTTTCCAAATTGAAATTACTGTCGTACGCCTCTAATGTGCCTAGAATTAATGCTTAACCTTTTATTCTAAAATGTGAGGTTATATTACCTATTGTAAGTTTTACATAAATACTTCAAACTTATTCTGCTGGCTTGCTTGCTTTCTTTAATCCATGCTTCTAATATAAACTATCGTTAGACAATGAGTTTGTTCAAAGCTGGGGAATAGTAAGAAACGAATAATTAAACTTACCTTGCAACCAAGTCCGCTTTCTTTCCCTGTTGCGAGGCACCCCTGTTTTTCAGTTCTCTTTTTAAATCTGCTATTCTCCAGGTAGAATACATATTGAAAAACTTGTATTTACTAGAAAAAAGGATCATTAACACAAAAACGCTACAAAAGAACACGATAATCTTGTCGAGAGAGCTTTTGACGTTTGCGTGAATGTAACAAACACACAGCGCCGTCGCCCGTCACCCGGAAAAGTTACCAGTGTTCTTCCCCATTGAAGAAAAATACAAAAACCACAAAGAGAATTTGGAAACCAAGAAAAAAGGCTATATTTTCTAGAAAAACAGTCAAGACAGAGGAACATAGTAATTTTTGGTTGGAAACTGAGACATCTTATGGAAATTTGGATAACAACGTACCTACTAAGTTTCTTAAACAAACATTTCTCTATAGGAGTAGAACTCAGAGACTTACAAGAAATCAGATGAATAGGGGAAAAAGGAGAACAACCTCGGCCTATTACAATAACATTTACATCATTAGGTATAGTATTCTAGTCAACAAGTTCAAAAACATGTTAAATAGAAATAAAGCTCCTAAATCGATTCGATTCGATTCCTCCATTCGATTCGCAATGACGTCTAGAAAAATGTTTTTTAAAGGTATATTAGCACATAAAAAATTGCGATTGTTATTAACAAAATATGATTAAAAAAAGGTATTTAGTTTTTCGTCAATAATTTTTAAAATAATGATATTTTAGGAATTTTGAAAAAAGATCCTACAAGAGGAGGAAATTTCCAATAAAAAAGTCCCAACTCCCGGAACTCTATCTATATTATTTATATTTTTTTTAACGCTGGAAATAGGGCTCCGCGAGGGCGTTACGGCATAGGCGCGCCGTCTAAAAAGCCGTTATATCACATGAAATATTTTTTTTTAAATATTAAACAGCAATTTAAAAATTTAAATAAATTATGGTGTAATCTAGGCACTTGAATGAAAAAAACCTAGGTGACAAATTTTTTTTTTGTTGATTTTTCAAAAAGTTACACCATTGTTAATTAACTAATTTTTTTCCAATCTCTGTTTTTATAAAGTATCAAAAACATTTTTTTTGGTAATATCTTATTATTGCTGTTTTCGCATCTAATATAGGTATTAATTAACATTGGAAAACAAAATTTTACGTCATTTGTTAAGAAATTATTTATAAACAAATCGACTATTTTGGGATCAAAAAAAAATTTTTTTTACTATCTTATTGCATACGTGAAATGATGATTTAAAAAACAAAAATATTTCTTAAATATTTTTTTATTGTTTATAATCGTTTTTTTTATATTTCAATTGTTTAAATAATTAGTTAAGAAATTATTTTATTCTTAAAAATCATCATTGACCCTTTTCAATGAAATAACAGAGAAATATTATTTTTTGTAAATAATTTAATTGTTAAAAATTAAAAATTAATTAATTAAATTAATCAAACAACAATTTGTCATAAACAAATAATATTAACCGTTATATTTTTTTTCGAAAACTTCAAAAAATTACAAAAACAACTATATATAACAGTTAGATTTTTTTTTATTATATTTTTTTTTAATACAAAAAATATTTTTTCTAAATTGTTATATATGGTTGCTTTTGTAATTTTTTGAAGTAAAAAATTTTTTTTTAAATCCCAAAATAGTCGATTTGTTTATAAACTATTTCTTAACAAATGACGGATTTTTTTTTTCCAATGTTTATTAATACCTATATTAGATATGAAAACAGCAATAATATTACCAAAAAAAATGTTTTTGTTAACATTTTTTAGAAATTTCATTTTTAGTTAATTTAAAAAATATATAATTAACAAAATAATAAACTTTAATAATTTTATTTTGCAGCCCCTATGTGGGTAAAATAGTGGATGAAAGTTTAAAACCTAATTTCACGCGGGCGAAGTCGCGGGCAATTAATGCTAGTTTATTATAAAAAGAGATGTCCCCACTGACAGACAGACTGACGTATAGACGCTCGCACAGCCTATTTATAATTTTACGAAGTAGTCAACGATATTAAATCGATAAAAACATATAAAAGCCCAGGGCCTGACAGGATCACTAACGAAGCCATAAAAATAGGATGCAGGTATCTAGCCAAACCTCTAACCCGACTGTTCAACATGATAATGAACTACAAAAACACTCCACGACAGTGGTCAGAGTCGGATATAATTTTGCTTTACAAAAAAGGAGACATAATGACATTAGTATTTATAGACCGATAAGCCTACTTCCTTCACTATACATATTATTCTCTTCAATAATAGAGAAAAAATAAAAGAAACCATAGAGAGACACCAACCACCAATAGAACAGGTGGGCTTCAGAAGAAGTTTTTCCACAATTGACCATATACATTCACTAGAGATGATAATTGAAAAATTCCAAGAGTTCAATAGACCACTCTATGTTTGTTTTTATTGATTATCAAAAAGCCTTTGATACTCTATTCCACTCACCTGGAAAGCTCCAGTCTCTCAAAAAGTGGCATTAGATTACATACAAGTCTTAAAAAACATCTACGACAACAGTATTAGCAGAGTGATGTTGGAGACCACTGGGCCTCCAATACAAATAAAAAGGGGTGTAAGGCAAGGAGACCCAATTTCCCCAACAATCTTCATAGCGGTGCTAGAGTCCATCATCCGTCAGCTAAACTGGAAAAAAGTCGGCATAAACATAAACGGCTATTACTTGAGCCATCTCAGATTTGCTGACGACATAATACTGCTATCAGAAAGCTCGAAGTAACTGCAACTGATGATAAACTCTCTACAAGAAGAAAGTAGTAAAGTAGGCTTAGAAATCAACATGAATAAAACTAATGTCATGACGAACTATACTAAAATACCTATATACCTAAAAAACTAGCCTCTAACCTATGTTGATACCTGCATTTACCTAGGAAAACAAATTTCATTTAACCAAAACAACAACGAACAGGAAATAGAGAGAAGAGTCAACATCGCATGAAAAACAGTTCTGGAGCCTCAAAGAAATCCTGAAAAGCAAAATGCCCATAAGGCTGAAAAGTAAAATTTTGAACACCTACCTACTCCCCTCTCTAACATACGCCTGTCAAACTTGGAAATTTACGAGGAAAATAAAAAATAAGATCATAACTTGTCAAAGAAGTATGGAGAGAAGCATTCCTAAAATTAAGAAGATCCAAAAAATTCGCCTTACTACCATAAGACAGAAAACTAAAGCCCTCGACGCTCTCAGCTACTCACAGAAGCTAAAATGTCGATGGGCTGGGCACGTGGCCAGACTTACTGACAGCCGCTGGACCACAAAGACAACATTATGGGCAGGTCCCTCAGGCCAAAGAAAAAGGGGCAAACCAAATGCACACTGGTCAGACGATATTATAAAAAGGTACTGGCAGGTACTGGTTGGATGCAAGAAGCACAGGATATAAAACATTGGTTATGTGAGAGGGGTTCTTGCTATAATATTTTACCCATAAAATTTGACTATATACCTACATATTTAATTAATTTGTATGTTGCGACTTTTATGTAAATGAATTTTATACCTATGATCATTATTTATTGTAAACTAAAATTAATTTTCTTTTCTTAAAATAGTCTATTATAAATATGAAATTAATTTATTGCAATTTCATTTACTGTGGAAGCAAGAAGTAAAAGGTTTTTTATTTTTTATTTTATTTATTTTATACAGGAGGACTTTGAAAATGTTAGCAAATGGGCACAAAATAATGAAATTATATTGAATGTGATAAAAAGTAAATGCACATACACTCGCCATACAATCAGAGTGCCAAATCTGCCAACAAAAAACACGTCAATGTAGTGGGACATACCTACGAATATAAAATGAAATAAATCTAATTGTAAATGTCCTGTATTGGAATATGTCGATAAATTTAAATATCTAACCATTGATAAGAAATCTAACTGGAGATTACATGTAAATGATATTTGTAACAGGTTGAGATCGGTGTTAGGTAAGTTTTACCGATTAAAGAAAGTTTTGAATAAAAAGACTTTATGAGTTATATACTCGTACTATGCACTCGCTGACTCACAAATAAACTATGATATCCTTATATACGGGCTAACCTTTAAAACATACTCAAAATATATAAAAAACATGCAAAAATAAAAATACTTGTTACTAAAAATGTAAAAATAAAGTGCAATAAAGAGTATGATAAGTTGTTTCCTATCTGTAACGTTATGCCTGTAGATAAAAAATTGAATATAATATGTTAGTTTAGAGTATAATTATAAAGATATCTATAAAACTAATGTTAACAACAAAATACAATACACGAAACGTTAGAAAAAACAAACTGATTCAGCCAAAAATAAACAATTATTATTGTGAAAGGACTTTAAAATATATGGTTCCTAAAGTGTTTAATAAAGTTGATATATTAAGACGTGATGTAAAAATTAATATAAATTAAGGTTCGCTTAAAACAAAGTTACGAAGGCTGCTTATAGACTGATGATACAATTTTATTTACATTCAATGTTTATATCGAATATACGGCAGTGTGTAATAAATAAATATATAATATTGTATAATATTTATTCGTACCTAAATTGACATATGTCTTACGGTGTTGTCAACTGTGGAAGTTCCCTCAACTTCTCAAACAGTTGGATGATACCATAAGACAAACGCTCTCCACTATTTTGAATACAAATTTCGATGACCGCGCATGGACTCAGGCAACGCTTCCAGTTAGGTTCGGTGGCCTGGGTGTTCGAAAGCCTTCTGACATATCGCTTCCGGCCTTCTTGTCCTCAGTCCACGCGAACCATAGTCTTATCTCCAAAATACTACATCACCCATCCTACTCCAATACAGTTACCTTTCTGGACGAGGCCAAGGACGCCTGGAGCGTAACTAGTGCTTGTAGCGAATTGCCTGACAATACTTTTTCCCAAAGGCTCTGGGACGAGCCACTCTGCAGACTGGTACGGAATAATCTTCTTAATACGTCCTCCAGTCCTGTGGAGCAGGCTCGCCTCTTAGCTGCGGAGAAGTGGGAGTCGGGCCTTTGGCTACAAGCATTACCGTCACCCAATACGGGCACATTGCTGGATCGAACAGCTTTCCGGTTAGCTACTTCCCTGCGTCTTGGCACCCCCCACGTCGTCCCCCATCGCTGTGTTTGTGGTGCAAATGTGGACAACCTCGGACACCACGGGCTGTCCTGTCAACGAAGCGCCGGCCGCATCTCCCGACATCACTGTCTGAACGATCTCATCCGTCGGGCTCTTGTCACCGCCGGAGTGCCAGCTGTGCTGGAACCCTCTGGTTTGGCGCGCGACGATGGCAAGAGACCAGACGGTATGACCCTGGTCCCTTGGAGAGTGGGACGGGCTCTTGTATGGGACGCTACTTGCGTCGATACACTTGCTCCGTCCCATGTCCAGGGCACCTCGAGTTCTGCAGGTGCGGCCGCCAATCAGGCGGAAAACCTCAAGCGGCGCAAATATGAGAACCTTAGTGGGGATCTCATATTTGAACCGTTTGGGGTTGAAACCTTAGGTACATGGGGTCTGGGTGCGCACAAACTTTTCGGAGAAATCTCCAAAAAACTCATTGAGACCACCCGAGACCCCAGAGCCGGCACCTACCTGGCCCAGAGAATAAGTATCGCAATCCAGCGAGGAAACTCTTTGAGCCTTCTAGGTACTCTGCCTGGTGGGGATGACCTGGGAGATTTCTTTTTTTTGTAGCATTTTAAGTTTTGGAGTAGTTATTATTTTTTTAGTACTTACCTACTTTTATAGTACAATTGATTTTGTTATCATAACTGATTAAATGTATAATTTTGCAGTTGTATTTATCGTTTTTATTGAAAAAGGTTAATAAATTCATATTGTATTAAAGTGTAGTAGTTAAGTTTTGCATAATATGTAAAGATTATAATTTATAAGTCAACATGTAACATGTAACGTGGTATCTGTTTTGGAAATGGGCGCATCTCGGATAGTTTGGCGTGGTTTTACATGTATTAAACTAACACACTGTAAAAGTAACAAATGTTATTTGCAACAGAATTTTTTTTTCTTTGTTTCAGTATTTATGGCAAGACTAGGTACAAAGGTAAGGTATAAAAGACTAAGAGAAGTACCTATGTCATCATATGATTATGTATGTTGGGATGATTGTGGTGGTAATGACATTTATTTACATATGCTTGCAGTTTTTTATACAATGCTAAAATTCCAAACCTCGTATCTTTAAAGCCTGAGGAGTTCAGTCCTTTTGGATCCAGCGTATGCCTTGGCACAAAATTTCACTATTTGATAGCTACTATCTGTGAATGGTCAAATGAATCGATAAACATAAGATCATGAGGTATGGTGTGACTATGGTGGTGGTGATGATGATTATTTAAAAGTGATTAATTATTTCATATATTTGCAGTTTTGTAAACAATACAGAAATTTCGAAACATGTATCTTCAAAGACTGGGGAGTGCCGTACTATGCTTTTAGATCCCCGATCCAGGGTAAATCTTGGCGCAACAACTCACTTTTTGGTAGCATACTATGTTCGAGTTACTTTTAAAAGACATAAATAGAAATAGTATAATTGTGTAATTTAAAATTAGTGTAATGTTTGATGTTGCAAAATAGATGACAAATGACATATTATTATGTTAGGTTGGTCATATCTAAGGTAAGAAAAAACTCATAATCATTCTTACTCAATAATCATTTAAAACATACTTTAGTTAAGCGAAAACTTATGGTTTAGAAATTATGTTTTTTTTTAAATAATCCGGAGTTTCAATATTTTTGACACAAAACCACTCTGTTATGAAAACTACTGGAACGAATTGAATGAAATTTGGTATAGGTATAGCACAATAGCCTACCTATCGCGCTATATGCTCATCTAGGGTAAATAATTAGACTACATTTTTTTATTTTAACTTTTTCTGTAGTTTTTTGAATTTCTCGGCAAAATATTGATTTTCGAAAAAATCCTGTGAAAAAAAAATGTACCGCCAAGGTTTTGCTGGTACTGCTAAAAAGTACCTTAACATAGGGTTATTCGTTACACAAAAAATCATAGTTGTCCTTCGATTGTAACATCTTCAAAAACAACATCATGTACATAATACACATGAAAATCGAAAAATTACGAAATTTACCATCATTTTAATTTTAGTCATTTGGAACGGCCAATTTTTGATTAAAGAATCATTTATTGCCATAAAAGTCGTTACAAATCTATTCACATGGCTATAACTTAATAGAATGAAATAAAATTTTAACCTGCCAGCCAAGATAACTTAACTTTATTATAATGTCAATTTATTGAGTTTTGTTTTGTTATTTAGTTTTTATTTTTAAATCTTAATTTACAAAAGATTTTCGAAATGCCGTCCGCCTTTCGCTAAACATAATCTGCATCTACGTAAGAAATTTCTTCGCAGCCTATTATATGGCTGCCGGTTTTGTTTAATGGCTGTTATAGCCACTTGAATTTTCCTCCTTAAATCTTGCTCCGATGTGCTCTCCCGTGCGTACACAATCTCCTTACAGTACCCCCAAATGAAGAAATCAACGGGGTTCAAGTCGGGTGAACGGGCTGGCCAGTGGATTATGCCACCGCGACCGATCCACCCCTCCGGATAGGTAACGTTTAATTGATTTCTTACCCGTAGAGCAAAGTGGCAGGTAGCTGCGTCGTGTTGTAGCCACATGCGCTATCTTAAATTCTCTGACAGATGTCTCAACAGACCGGGCAATTAATTTTGAATGAAATTTAAATAAATGTCAGCATTCAACCTTCACGGTAACCCGAACGGGCCCACATACTCTCTGTTGACAATTCCACTCCACAAATTAATGGTATAGCGTTCCTGGAAATTTAACTCTCTCACTAAGTTGGGATTAGTCACTGCATAATAATGCGTGTTATGCGTATTAAATAATCCAACTTGCTCAAACCGACTTTCATCGGTCCACAAAACGTTATCAAAAAAATTTGGGTCCTCCCGATGTCTCCTCAACATTTCTCTACAGAATGCCATTCTTCTAGGATAATCTTCGGGTTGGTATACCCGTACGCCTTGCTAGTTTTCTTTGGCTTGTAGTTGGATCACGACGCAACTCCTCCAGGATAACATATATATACATATATATATATATATAGACCTTATATCAGCTATATATGCCAGTGAAAGTCCCGTGAAAATCGGTCGAGCCGAAATTAGGCGGAACAAACACACAGACTTTAAATGCATTAAGTGAAAATAAAAGCTGTTAATTTGAAATTACAAACAGACACTACAATTTTGTTTATCTGTATAGATATAATATATTATATTATACAAAACAAATAGTTGAACTAAGTAGTCAAAGGTGGCCGAAAGCACGTCGAAGGAATGCCGATAACAGTCACAATGTGTAATTGCTAAATTCTACATTATTGTCAAGGTGATAAGGTCGTTTTTTCTATCATTCTTAATAGTCGTTATTACATTGTGATTTCGAGTGGCAAATAGTGTCGTGCCTATTTTTTCCGTCTAGCCCCCATTCGCAACGCGCCATAAGGAACTTCGTTCCAATATGTACTTCATACTTTCTTGCAGTATATATTTATTTTTGTGATCAGTACGACGTGCCCAAAATATTGTATCGGGTGCCATTAATGGCACGCGTGCCATAGGTTCGCCATCACTGTCCTTTATGCGTCGAATGGGCATGTTAAAAATCGAACCTGCACCTGATCTCTCGTCAGCCGTGTCGGTTATCCGCCCCACTAGGTTTCGAGAGTAAAGGAGAAGAGTGCTCTTGTCTACTGCGCACACACTTGGGCACTATAAAAATAACTATTCGTAGCTGGCCATGCTTTCAATGAAACCGGCCACCGTCACCGAAATCGGTGTGGAGGGAAATATTATATATTTTTTACAGGATTAAAATCAAAGTTTGTCACTTTAAACAACAAAATGAAGATAGAGCTAGAGCTCGCCGTCGAAAAAGGAGCTCTGGACCAAGCACTGGACCACTGCAGATCGCTACCGCACCCTAAACTTTCATATAAAACCGCCGCGCCGGTGTGGCGGTTCTAAACCTGGCAGTTTTTTTTATTGACAAAAATGTGTACAGATTTTTGAGTAAAAAAATGTCATAAGGAACAAGAAACCTGTTGTGATACACGGCTCCGCGCCAACTAGAAACCGATAAAAATACAAGTCTGGCAGTCCTACTCTTGACCAGTTTCCGCCAGACCGCCCTGAACTTGTAAGAATTTTCAGTAAAAAAAGGTCATAGTACATGAGACAAGGGAGACCATAAATTTTAAGATATTATTTTTATTATTGTAAGATTTTAGTTTAGTTAGTTTAGTTTGTTCAGTTTATTTTAAAAGAAGATAGTAATTGGTCAAGAATAAACTACCTTTTAAGAAGCGTTTTGTCTGAAAATTGGGAAGGGTACCTCATGAATTGAGTGCAGCAAAGCGACAAACTCGCGTCGACTGCTGCGTTACATAACTCAACCGGCACAATCATTAAGGGATTTTAAATCGAATCATTACCTGTTATGAAAAGTGGATTTTGTACGATAATCCGAAACGCTCATCGCAATGGCTGAACCCTGGCGAACCAGCCAAAGCCCAGGCTTTGCCTGCGGCAGCCAAGCGAAAATTGACTCAAAAAAAGTTACTTGTGAGCGTTTGGTGGACTAGTGCCGGTATTGTTCATTACAGCTTTCTTAAATCTGGCCAAGACGATTACGGCACATGTCTATTGCCAACTGCAAATCGTAATGCAACAGCTAGCTGCTAAACAACCGAGGTTGATCATTCGCTCTAGGCCACTGCTGCTTCAGGACAACGCTAGACCACACACTGCACAACAGACGGCTACCAAATTAGAGGAGCTTCAATTGGAATGTCTAAGACATTCACCGTACTCCCCGGACCTTGCTCCAACAGATTACCATATTTTTCAAAATTTGGATAACTTCTTGCAAGGGAAAAAATTCAACTCCGATGGGGCAGTCCAAAGCGCCTACAAAGATTTCATTGATTCAAAGGAATTAATGAACTACCTATGAGATGGCAAATATACTCCACAAAACACTTCTTCACACTTCTTCAAAATCCACTTTATGTTCCTTATTTACAAAACGCCAATTTCATATGTAATGACCTAATATTATAAATGTGAAAGTTTGTGAGGATGTATGTATAGATGGATGTTTGTTACTCTTTCACGACAAAACTACGGATTTTGATGGTATTGTAGTAGTTTAGGCTCTGGATTAAAACATAGGCTACTTTTTATCCCGGAAAAGTACAATATTCCCGCGGGATATCTGATAGTATAATTTCGCGGGCGGAGCCGCGGGAAACAGCTAATAAGTAATAATATAGCCGCGTCAGTCATACTAGGATAAACATATCACAATAATGACGACCGCGAAGACAGGTAAATATTAAGACTTCGTCACTTCACATAATAAATGTAAGTCAGTGCCGGATTAAGCCAGCGCGGAGCCCGTAGTAAATTCTGGCGCGGGGGGCCCCCGAGCGAAAAGCGAGCGAGCAAAATTTTTTACTATTTTACTACCTGAACTAAACTTTACACACTGAAAGACTGTACTTTAGAAAATACAATTAAATCAATAGCCTAAAACCGATCGTCGGTACTAAATATAATAATATGTTGTTTTTTTAATATTTCACTAAATAAAATCTATATAAACTTTAAACTCTGAAAGACAGCACTTGGGAAAATACAACCAATCAGTCAAAAATCAATAGCTTCAAAGAGAACATCAGTACAAAATAATATAACATATTGATTATGTAAAAAGCGCAAGCGGAGCGAGCGAGCAAATTTTTTTTTCTTATTTTACTGAACGTCTAAACCTTTTTACTTATGCAGTAGATCAAATGACCAAAACGTCTGTAACTGATTTTACCAAACCTTGTTTGTATACAGGATTATGGAAAATTTTAATTTTCTATTGTTCACGATCTATGACTTCGAGAAATATCTTTGAGTTGAGAATTAATTCTTATGTTTTCATTATAAGAAAAACCCTGTGGCGTGTACTTTTGGATTTTCCATACTATACAAAAAAATCGGCTATTAGGCGCGAGGCCTGCTTGGAGACTTGCCTGAGGCTAAGACTTCCAGGACGTGGGTAGTCACCCACACCGCCCAGGCCTTGCACCGCCTCTGCTGATATGGTACGTTAAAAAGTTAGATAGATTTTTTTTTGTATTCAGAATTATTTTAAATTTTATTGGGTTAATTAATAGAGCTGAAAATCGAACTTACAAGAGTCAAGTTTTTTAATTGTTGTCGTGTGTTCGATTTTCAGTATTATTGTATTAGGCATTAGCGCGGAGTTCTATTTTCAACGCTATTATTACTATGTATGAAAATTATTATTTACGCTCCCACGGTCGATGCGGCCGGACAGACATTGGAGCGCGGGGCCCCCCAAAGGACGGGGCCCGTAGCTCTTGCTGCTTCCGCATATAGATATTCCGCATCCGGTACTGATGTAAGTAGGTAACAAATTAATATCTTTTTAATTGATGCCGAGTACACAACGAAAAATAAAACTTAATAACATGTGAAATATCTCGACAAACGCAAAAGTAATAAAATTCAGACAGGGAACGACCACTCACACTATCCGAGTGTAAAATAACGCTGCGTAAGCTTACGGCGTAATGAAAAAACTTCGTGTTACGCGGCTTAACCCGTATGTTTCGCGTAGCTTTAGGTTAAAATGACAAATAATGCAGTATAATATAGATGGTTAACTACATACGTAAAGCTACTATCACTAAGTAATTGTATATTTTACTAAGCAGGACGAATTAAATATATTAATATTGAAGCTGCGGCCGACGGTGCGTACTATCATGAACCAATGTGCGTTCTGTCGGTTACGACGGGCACACCCGAGGACCCCGCCAACTGGAGACCTGCCAGCCGAGCGCCTGGGGGCGTTCCAGAGACCATTTTCGTACTGTGGTCTCGACTGTTTCGGCCCGATGACGGTCACCATCGGCCGACGTCACGAGAAGAGGTGGGGAGCTCTCTTCAGATGTCTGACGACGCGGGCGGTAACAGAGATTCTGTAAAAACTTCTAGATTAGTTATGCACAGTCCAACGTCCAATTAAATAAATTGATATCTGCAAAATGAATGTTCAAATACAATCTAATATATGACCAGTGACCACTATGTGTAAGTGACACGTACGACGAGATGAAAATCATGACCTCCGAGTTAGGCCTCAAATTCGTCGACGTACCTGAGGGACAACCTCTCTTGCGGAGAGGGTTCACTGTCAATTTTATATAAAAAATATACTGTTATATTCACTTATTTACATAGACCTATATGTTATAGACGAGGCATATCAAGGCAAAAAGTGTACATACTCAAACCGACGTTCATGACGTTTTGGAAAAATCTTCGGAAATCAAGATGGCGTAAGTTTTTGTTGTGGGAAGATTTTTTTTGTCAAATGTACGTCCAACATACGCCACTGACGTACTGTCAAATGTAAGTAACCTTTGTGTAAGTGCGCCTCCCTCCTCCTCCGAGGATAGGGCAAGCGGTGCACCGTAATACCAAATTTGCCTCTTCCCCTGCGGCCCCACCAATGCCGTTACGCTGCGGAACGGCCCCGCCAGCTCGCAGGGGGGTATGGATAGCGGCACAACACCACCACCCTCTCCCCCTGCATCCCTCCACGGCCGCAGAAGATAGGGAGTACGGCGCACCGTAATACCGGTACTCCTCTTCTCTGCGGTCCCACCTCCAGGCGCGTCCGGGCTGACTGGCTCCTCTCCTCCTTTTTTATTTTATTTTTCAGAGCTGTTTGTTATCTTTTGTGTTTTTTTTTCTTTAATTTTTTCTTTTTTCCTTACTTTAATTACAATCAATAATATATAATAACATCAACTTAACATGTTTTCACAATGTAAAAGGTCATAATTGTAAGACCAATAAATATAAAATCCCATAAAATCACATAAAATCCAATTAAAATTTTTCAAGTACAATAACATCCAGTATAATAATTCAGATTAAAATTCAATAAAATAATATAATTCAATAAGTCAAATAAAAATATGCTAAAAATTTAAAACTACGGCACACACATTCAAATTTATCCTAATATCACAATTTTATCCTACGTCTAGAGCTTATACTATTATCACACCAATTTATCACAATTAATTTTGTTCACATACACAGTGATTTCCTTGCAATAGGAAAGGAATATTTCCCCCCTTTTTCCCCCCAGGATGGACGACAGGCTCTCACCCGTCATCGATATGCCCAATTTTTGCTCAGTATCATATCTACTGCTAGCAAAAATTGGGCACTCGAGTACCAGGTGAGGAACCGTCTCCGCAACTCCTGGCTGACATGAACACGACGGGTCCTCCTTCAACTTGAATCTGTTCAAGTAGTAGGCGAACCCGCCGTGTCCAGTCAGTATCTGTGTAGTGTGGTATGTTATGTCTATCTTATTGACTATCTTGTATGCAGCAGCAGCGCTTGGGAAAAAGAGCTTTGTGACTCCGGCCGTCCCTCCCACTTCGTATCTCCTGTCCCATTCCTCAACCGTATCCTCTCTTAAGATAAGCTTGACGAATGAAACAGGACACAGATCGTAGTCAGGCTTCCTTTTCAATCGCAGCACGGCCTCCTTGGCTAATTCGTCAACCCTCTCATTCCCTCTCAACCCTGCGTGCACCTTAATCCAAAACAGGGAGACCTCCGCCTCTGCGATGCAGCTTTTCGGAGGGCCTCCCTTGTTTGCACTGCCAGGGGATGAGGGGAACTAAGGGTGACTGCCTGGAGAGCCGATCTGGAATCGCTAAGGATACCGACCTTCGCCATTCCACTCTTGCAGGCTATACTTACTGCTCTCTGGAGCGCTAGAAGCTCGGCTTGGTAGACGGTACAATACGGCGGCAACGCAAGCTTGACGGCCTTCGTCTCGACCTCACCCTTCCATACGGAGAGTGCGGCTCCGACTCGACCCTCAATCTTGCTGCCGTCCGTATAGATCCTATGGACGTGGCTGTTAACCACGTCTGCATACGAGTCCTCATCTACCAACCCGAACCTCAGCTCTACCTGCTCAGCCGGATGTGGGTCCTCGATTGCTGGAGCCATTCGCTCCACCTCCCTGTCTTTCAACGCCGGGTGCGGTACTCCCTTCTTGATCTCATAGAGCCTCGAAGCGTCGAGTATCCTGAGATCAAGAGGGAGTATCCCAGCCAACAGCATCGCAGAGTTCAGGGAGACGGTCCGATATGCTTTGCAAATCTTCTGGACAAAACTCCGTTGGACGGAGTTGAGCCTTTTTTGGACCCCCATCTTTTCCACGGTGGGTGCCCACGCTGCTGATGCATACAAAATAGTCGGCTCTATCACGGCTGTATATATAATTTTCACTATCTGGGTGTTAAGCCCCCAACCTACTCTAGCAGCTTTTGCTAACTGCTTATACCTAACTATAGCCTTCTTGCATACATTGCTAACATGGTTGTTGAATGTGAGGCTGCTGTCGATGGTTAAGCCCACTACTTTTATGTTGTCCTGATATTGAAGGTCAACACCCCCCATAACGAGTCGCGGCACATCATATATTAGCCTCCGCGTGGACACTAATGCGCATGTTTTGTGGGGGGGCGAAATTTAGCTTATTCAGCTCCCCCCATTTCCTAATTTTATCTAAAGCTGCGTTCGCCTTTCGCTCGATTTCCAGAGCCGTGTCCCCCTCGAACACCAAGACGATGTCGTCGGCGAAAGCTTGGTTAAACACATTCATCTCATCTAACATCCATAGCAGGGGGTCCAACAAGAGGTCCCACAGGATTGGTCCGCCTATGGATCCCTGCACGCACCCCTTGTTGGTCTCCCTGCTCACTTCCATACCCGCATACCTTACATTCACTCTTCTTTCACTCAGGTAGCTGCTGATCACCTGCCTCAGGTTCCCCGGACACCCAACCTCAGCTAGCCTAACCTTTATGGCCGGCCACCAAGCACTGTCAAAGGCCCCCTCTATGTCCAGTGAAACCACAACAGAAAATTTCTTCTCCTCTCTCCGTTTTCTGATGTGGTTCACCAACCTATAGAGGGCGTCTTCGGTGCTCCTTTGGGGCATGAAGCCACACTGGTTAGGGCTAATCTTGGGCAGCAGGTAGAACCTGAGTCGGGCGACCAGCATCTTCTCGAAGATTTTGCCGAGAACAGGTAGGAGGCCGATCGGTCGATAGGCTTTTGGTACCCGATATGATTCCTTGCCCGGCTTTCTCAGCACCACCACGGTCGCCTGCTTCCACTGTTTGGGGAAACAGGCGACAGTGAGGCACTTGTTCAGCAGAGCAAGGAACCGTTCCGGGTCACATTCCACAGCGTGTTGGCAAATGTCAGACGTGAGTCCGTCCGCCCCGGGGGCCTTTTTGGGGTTGAAGGGCCTTACGGCTCTCTTCAACTCCTCCATGATAAAAGGAGGGTCGTCCGGACCCGCCGGCGGTGTCCAAGGACTCCGCCCGCCGGCGCGTCCGCCGATGTTCCTCACTTTCATCACGTTCCTGGTCCTCGGGGTAGAAGGTCCCCGCCAGCCATTCCGCGGAGCTTCGGGCGTCGAGGGTTTCACCTTCCCTCGTAAGGGGTAGATCCTCCTCCCTCCCTGTGGCTCTGCTCAACACCCTGTAGATCCCAGACCCCCTCCCTATCCTGCTTCCGGCAAAACTCCTTCCAGCTCTCAACTTGCGCATCCTTTACTGCCTTTTCATACTTCTCCTTTTGTTCCAGGTACAACCCAACCACGCGGTCTCTGCGATCAGGCGCTGCGTTCCGGATCCTGCGTCTCCTCGTGGCAACCTGCTTCTTCATCTGCGCGAGCTCATCATTCCACCACGACAATGTGAATTTTTGTGTGTGTCTTTTAGTCGGCATTGTGTCCCTGCATGTCTGTGTGATCGCTCCTGTGTATCTGTCTATTAAATCCTCTATTTGTTGTGTGCTGCGTATTGTGTCCATGTCTTGTATAGTTAATTGTCTGTCCGACATCAGCTGGGTCAGTTTCTCACGAAAGTCCAGTTTGCCTTCTGTGTGTTAAATATGCGTGTAGTTCGTATTATGTTCGTGCCTGTGGATTTCTGTTATTTGATGCCGAAGGATATGCCGTTGTTGTCCGAGCTCGTGAGACTCTCCTCTACTCTCCAGTCGCCCACTCGGTTCAGCAGGTCGTCGGAGCACGCTGTCACATCCACGTAGCTGGAGAACCTTTTGCCCCCTCTGACCGTATCGAATGTCGGGATGTCCCCGATGTTTGGTTGCTTCTTCGCTTCACCGTGGGTTCTCAACCACGGTTACTAAGACCCACCGCCACGACAAGGCGGGCAACCATCGGGGGGAAAAACTAACCTAACCTAACTTAACCCAACCTTAGTTTTCAAATACATGCTCTCTTGTGTACATAATCATTATTAAATGGAAGACTCGTGTGGATCGGGTTCCCAAAAGTGAACGCCAATGAGGGTTTTCAAATTCGTGACATCTGACTGCTTTTTGACACGACAAGGACCGTCGTGCTACCGAGCGCCGCCTGGTGACAGAAAAATAATCGAAATTCTTATTGAGCGTTTTTGATACCACTTACGCCACCAGATGACGCTTTGTGTGAGTTAGGCCTGCCCCCTAACGGCAGAAAAAATATCAAAAACCCCCATTGGTCAGTGGCGTGCATGGAGCTAGAAGCGTGGCACTGTAAAAAGAGATATAGGATGTTATGAGTAGATACGATCCTGAAAAATCTCTTTTTCATACCTTTTTATTTGTCGTCGTACGTCATATCGGCCGCAAGATGCCCACTGCCTTTTATAATAAGAAAAGGATAACGGCACAAGCCTTATTTTCTACTAATTTTGCTCTTTGGCTCCGCTCGTGTCAATTAAGTGTCCGACAGGAACACTGCCCCTCTTCGGGATAAAAGTAGCCTATGTTTTTATCCAGGGCTGTATAGTAATCTGTTCAGTAGTTTTTACATAAAAGAGTAACAAACATCCATCCTCACAAACGTTCACATTTATAACAAAAGTAGGATATATTATGTCGCAAGTGAGCAAGCACATTTATCCCGCATTCAATAATACATGGACCTCGGCTGTGTTTAGAATATGGTCACAATTCACGTTTGTCCCGCGGCTCACATACACGTACATTTTGCACCACTTTTGTGGTGCGCTGCATTTTAAAACTTATCCACTTAAAATTGTAGCAATTTTCATATTTCGGGTCGCAAAGTTTGCGGCAAAGGTGAGGGACAGACTAATTACGGAGATTAAATTACTCTGTAATTATAATGTGTAATTACAATCACTGTTGGAAATTTTCGGACCTTTTCTGGACCACATTTGTGTTATAATTTTTAATTAGAAATATTTTAGCTCAAAGGATTGCATCGTTTGTAGGTTTGTGTTTTATATTTATATTCATGGACGCTTCCACACCACGTCAATCTGGCCCTGTAATAAGTATCCGAAGTACTTGTATCAAAGAGACCACACAACGGAAATATATTTAATACTGTTATATTATGCATATAATAAAGATGTTTATAATACTATACATATATTTAATAACACATCTAAGATCTCGGAACGCTGAAAAACATTTTGTCCTTCGGCGGAATTTGAACCCGCGATCTCCGGCTTGAGCGCCGACGCGCTAACCTGTCTAACCACTGAGCCACAGAGGTTGTCAAACTATTCTCTTTATATTGGTCGATGATCTGGGCCGTGTGGTCCTTGCTTACCCGTAGGAGAAGTAATTATAAGTAGGTACATTAAGTATATAGGAGTTATGCATAAAACTAATTATATTTTATAAGTAGGTTCTTTTAAAAAGAACTTGAGAGGTGTCAAGGGCCACCCGGATGGAACGAAGTTCCTTTCGATTAAATAGTGAAGGAATTGTAATAACATTTTATTTTTTTAAGTTATAATAATATTTTTTTTATTATTAACAAATATAATGTAATATAAACTTAATCAGTAGGCTCAATTTTAGTAATAATTGAGAGAGAAAGAGAGAGAGAGAGAGAGACAGACAGAGAAACACGCGCACGCCGCACGGCTTACAACCATAGCAAAAAGGTTAAGAACCCTAAGGTATTTTAGCTTACGTTATGCCTTACAACAGACAGACAGACATACAGACAGACAGACGGACAGATAAAAGTTTTAAAAATTGTTTTTTTATTGTAAGTACCGTATTTACTTTCATATGCTATAAGTGAACAGCTGTTAATTTAAAATTACAAACAGACACTTAATTTAATAATAATATGGAATTGTGATACGGTCAATTGGAATACGCAACTGTTATATCATCAAAAAACTACAAGAAGTATCACAAGGCAAAAACTATGTATGCCTAACTTTAACAATGAATGTGGTAAAAGAACGTCACATTATCTAATTTCCCATTTAATTAACAACTTGCATATGGAAACTAAAAATATAATAACGAACACAAATATTAAACATACATTAAAAACTTATTACTTAACCAAAATTGAAATCAACAAAAACTAATAAAAATAATCGGTTGTCTGTAAAGTCGGTTTACTGACGATAGTTGAACGTGACAACGTCATGTTTATAGTGCGCGCGGAACTAATTGGCCGAGCCTTATATAGGCGTGTTGCCGCCGCGAAGTCTGGCGCCGAACTGAGTAATAACTCATCAAGTCGCCTCTCCATCCCACCGCTCACATACCTAAGGCGCAGCCAGCAGGTAACAAGTTACATTAAAAGTAACGCCGCATGAGTCATGTTTTTTCGTGCGTGCAGCCGGCTCCATCAAATTATAAGACGTTGTCACGTCAATAAAAAATAAACTGCCTGTATATTACAATACTTGTTTTCTGCACGCGTGCAGTGGTGTGCGTACCATGTGTATGCCTGTCGGCCTGCTCGATACAACACACCTGACTAGTATACGAAGCTGTTTATTCGTTTTGTTCATTAATGCATTATGCCATATGCACCTATTTGATAGAATTACTTTTAAGTTATACCTGTTGAATGGTGATTAGTATATTAATTAAAATTATGTTATTTTTTACTATGAAAGATATAAAATATTTTAGACTATGTAAGTTTAGTTAACATAATGTAAGTTCTATATATTTTTTCTAACAATATTGTATAACAATTAGGTATTTAAAATAGGTATGTAGTTGAGGACGTTATATATGTCTGGACAAGAGTTTATAGGCATATAATAATTTATCATGTAATTGGTTTTATAAAACAAAAAAAAATGGAATCCTTTATATAGTAAATACACTGATGAGCTGGAGATAATAAATAAAAAATTGCGTACTATTAACTTTAAAACCAGTGGTATGCGCCAATCATACGCACAATTGCTTAATAAGTACAATTTGCTTAGCTTAGATAACGGACGTAGGTACACTTCTGTGCTCCATGCTGCTGTACAATAATGTAACGGCGTGCAGCGGCGTGAGGTGCGCGAGGTGCGCGTGCGCCGGGTGTTCCACACTGGCCCGTGTCGGACAAACGCAGGCGTCCGCGCTCCTCTCCGACGTATTGTCGAAATATTTAACAATGTTCTTGCCGATCTAGACATATTTGATAGCTCGCTGGTTGGGTCCAGAAGGGATGTTATTAGAGTTATCTGGTGGGCTGGGTTAGGTGGGTGTAGGTGTTGTTGTGGCTTCCACTCGTTTAATTTTGACATATTATGTAGTAGTGTTATGTCATGGCGGTCACTATGGTTGTTTACACGTTTACAGTGTAAAGTGTAAACCACCATAGTTTACGTTTACGTGTTACAGGTACCAGAAAATGGGAAGTATATTTAATACTTTTATACTATACATATATTTAAGATTTTATTATAATAAACACATATTTAATACACTTCCATGACCCAGGAACACAGAAAAACTTTTTGTTCCTTCGGTCAAAAAAAGGCCTCAGACAGAGGTCGTCAACTTCAATTTTATTTTTATATTATTTGTATAGAAGGTTCTTAATAATATGTAACCTCTGTAGGTTACATTCAAAGAATTACAGACACACAAAGAGTGCATTTTATTGATATTGTTGTATTTGGAACATAAAATTTTGGTTATTATCATTAGTTTAATGATAATACAGTAAATCATTTTAATGGTCTTTTATTCCCATGTATAATTTTTTAAACCAAATACGAGGAGGATGATTAATACTGAGCATAAAAATCCTAATTACCTACCCATAAATAAGAATGAATATACTTTTTTTTCACTTTTTCGTGTTACTACTTACTGTGATCTTTGCTCATAATATATAGGCAATCCCAACAGAGTAAATAAAAAATATTATACTAGCTTTTGATATAGTCATATACCCGTTTTAATATAATATCCCACGGGAATACTGCACTTTTTCGGGATAAAAATTAGCCTATGTTTTAATCAAAATACTAGTCTGCTACCATACCAAATTTCATCGACCGTTCAGTAGTCTTTGCGTGAAAGAGTAACAAACATACATCCATCCTCACAAAGTTTCACATTTATAACAGTATCAGGACTGACGTACCATCTTGCTCCATCTGACAGATACATTCTTATTGAGAGAAGTGAGTACATAATCTACAGTTAAAACTCTGTCGGTATATATTACTTACTATAATATTAGGTATGCTAATTGAAATAAGTTTTTCTTAAACCAAACCACAAAACAAATAAATGTTTAGACCCAGAATGTTCTTGTATTTCATTTGGCGGGTTGAAATTCGTGTTTTTAAATTCAGGCCACGCCTAGGAGGTACGGCACGTGTATAAGCAATTGATAAGGGAAGCGAATTTCTGGCGCCATTTTGTAAGCCCTCATTTTTTCCCGCGCTTAGGGGAATGTTAACTTACTAATATCGTGAGTTAGAAATTTTATGTTTTTTTTGACGTGACGTCTTATAATTCGCCGGGTGCACGCACGGGTGGAGCCGGGTGCACGCACGAAAAAACATGACTCATGCGGCGTTACCTCGCTATGCGTCGTTACCTCGAGTTACCTCTGAGGCGTTGTCACGTTCAACTATCGTCAGTAAACCGACTTTACAGACAACCGATTTTTTATTACAGTCGAGTCTTGTAATTTATGTCCTACTAGCTGTTGCCCGCGGCTCCACCCTCGGGGACACTGTACTTTTTCGGGATAAAAAGAAGCCTATGTTTTAATCTAGAGTTTAAACTGCTACCATACGAGATTTCATCGAAATCTGTTCAGTAGTTTTTGCGTGAAAGAGTAACAAACATCCATCCATTCTCACAAACATTCACATTTATAATTGAACAGCCTCCGTGGTCTAGTGGTTTAGAGCTTGGCTCTCGACTCGGAGGTCGTGGGTTCGATTCCCGCATTGGAACAACAAAAAATCTTGTTTCCAAGTTTGGTTAGGACAATGCAGGCTGATCACCTGATTGTCTGACAAGAAAGATGATCCATGTCGGATGGGCATGTAAAAAGTCGGACCTGCGCCTGATATCTCACCAGTCGTGTCGGCTATTCGTCCCACTGGGTTACGCCAGTAAAGGAAGAGAGAGTGCCCAAGTATAAAATAACTCCTGCGTAGCTGGCCTGTTTTCAATTAAACCGGCCACCGGCACTGAAATCAGTGTGGGGAGCTATTATTATTATTATGATGTAACACACCTTTGATATTTGTAATGCCTAAAAGATTGGTGATTCTCGGCGTAACTTGTATGTAAGGCGTAAATAGCTATTAGCTTATAAATGTCCTAAGATGATTAAGAATTCATTCTATGTAGTTATGCAGTACAATAATTATTTTAAACTTGCTGTTGCCGGCGGCTCCGCCCGCGTAAAAGCAGTATCCCTCGGAAAAACTGTACTTTTTCGGGATAAAAAGTAGCCTATGTTTTAATCTAGAGCCTAAGCTACTACCGTACCAAATTTAATCGAAATCCGTTCAGTAGTTTTTGCGTCAAAGAGTAAAGGCCCCCACAGACGAGGGGCAGATCGTTTCAGTTAGAACTGACGTCAGTTCGGCCTGAACGGATTCGAGCACATACACGGAGAAAATCGCATCCGACCGAACTGACCTCAGTTAGGCCTTTAGATTATTAACGCCTAGATACTCTTCAAACACACAAAACGCATCTCTACAAAACGCATCGTACAAAGTGAAGCAAGCAACAGATAGATGTAGGCGTAAGCATTACATACCGACACGCACACAAACAAAACTTTATAGTTGTGGAGTGTGTACTCTTAAAATTGGAATTATTGTATTTGTTTTTCTTAGTATCGTGAGATGTAAAAATATAACTATTATTTCATTTTAAACCATTTAAACACAATTTGTGAACTTTTTTTATATTAAACTGATATTAAGGAATATATTAAGGATTATCTTAATACGGGCAATACTTTAAATTCATAATTAAAAAAATCAGAAAATATTATAAAACTTTGTCTTACTTGCAACTATTAGTTAGCCATTAAAATTTTGAAATCAATTTATTTTTACTAGTAACACTTTCACAATTCACAATAAGGCAGAAAGATGGCGACATAATATGATTTTATTTTAAAAGGTTTTAAATATTTAACATATTACAAGTCAAATTGTTCGGACATAACATTTCATACTAACATATGAAATACGAAGCTTTTTTAATTCTTTTCCGATGCATTGTGACACCTAATAACGACACAAAAAGTCGTAATGTTTTTAATAGTCGGAGATGTATGCACTAGCGCTTGACCTTGACAACTGACGGGTCGTTCGAACAAACTGAGCCGATATGGCTCAGTATGATTTACTTCACTTTTCATGCGCGTACCCGGTTTCTAGGCGTTTTAATTTAAGGTTCGGCCTGAACGAATTCGAGCACATACACGGAAAATTACCGCGAGCTTCGGTCGTGTTTTTAGAGTTCCGTAATACTTAAGGAACCCTTATAATTTCATTCTGCCCGTCCGTCTGTCTGTCTGTAATAACCTTAAGACAACTTTTGTAGTAATTCGAAGAAAACCTATTGCGCGTTGATAGTTACGGAACCCTCCTTAGACATGTCGTGGCATGCTCTTGGTCAGTTTAGGCTATTATTTTATTTATTAATTGTATTTTTCTGCAATTGTAATCACGCTATCGACGAAACCGAATTATTGTGTCATACATTTTTCTCTTTGTTTTATAGTAATAGTCTTTAGATTTTGTCAACCATAGTGGTTCTAAAGTTTTAAATACATCAATGAACTTTAAAAAAAAATCTTTAGACCACATGCCATTTTTTGGGTTCCGTACCCAAAGGGTAAAAACGGGACCCTATTACTGAGACTTTGCTGTTCGTCCGTCTGTCGCCAGGCTGTATCTTAACTGTCTTATACCGTGATAGCTCGACAGTTAAAATTTTCACACATGTATAGTGTAGGTGTTTCTATTGCCGTTATAACAACAAATACTAAAAACAGAATAAATTAAAAATTTGAGGCTCACATACAACAAACGTGATTTTTCCGTTTTGTACGGAACCCCTCTTGCCGACTCGCACTTGCTGCTTACTTTTATCACCGTTCAGTCCAATTTTATTGCCGTTCAGTCTATCCGTAGAGGTCAGAATTAATGTTGCCAACTTAGTTGTTTTACAAAGTTTTACTACTAAATTTAGTATTTTATTACCTCATTGGTAGGAATTTAGTTGTCAGTAGTGGTTTTGTAGAAAATAGCTAGATAGTAATCATAATATACAAAATGGCCTGTTTCTATGTGCTATTATGACACCTTATCATAATAGCACATAGTAGCAAGTAAAACTACCGATTTAGTTTCTATATACGTAATATTTTCTAGTATATTTTTTTAATTTAACGGTTAAATATTAAAACTGAAAATGAATGTATGTTTGTAAACACAAAATCCCTAAAAAAACTTTTAGGGATTCCTATGTTTAGTAGCTTTTTTATGGTTATCGGTACTCCTTTAGTAGTTTTTAGAAGAAAACGACGCGAGTTTAGTAGTTTCGCAAAAACAGAGTTGGCAACACTGGAACGAATCGCTTCAGTCCATACGGCCGACTGATGCGATCTCGAACCACACAGACGATATGATTTTTCATCCCTTCAGGCCGAACTGAAGAAAAATCGGACCATGTATGGGGCCCCTTACAAACATCCATCCATCCTCACAAACTTTCACATTTATAATATTAGTAGGATAACGAGGTAAATTAAAATAGAGTTAGCATATCCATACCCAATAATAATGGAAAAATATTAAAGCATTTATCCTATATAGAATATTTTACAATCTTTCAGTTTCGTTGCATTTTGGAATTGCAGAATAAAAAATTCATCTCATCTCGCATTGTCAAGATTTGCTCGCGTCCTCCGCCATTCACATGCCAGCATGTTGGATTCCGTCGTTTAATATGTTATGAAGATGGCGGCTGTCCAGGTAAATTACGTGCCGCGGAGATATTGAAAAATACCTACACTCCCGCGCCCTCCGTTTTCCGAAGCTCCGCCGCACTCAGGGCCAGCGCACACAATTATTTACAATAGTTTTTTCAACAAACTGTTTCAATGGTTCCCGCCCCCCGTGGAAGCTAATGAGGACGCATTGAAAGCCGCGCTGCAGGTGGACGACTAAGGCCGGGGCTATATCGTTCGGAATCCGTAAGGTCGGGTAAAATTTAGAGCACTGAAAATAGAACTGCGCTAATACAATGGAGCTGAAAATTGAGCACAAGAGTGTCAAGTCAAATGTCAATGTCATCTGACAACTCGATCCTTTTTGGAATGAAGTTCCTTATCGCGCGTTGCGAAAGGGGGCTAGACGGAAAAAATTAAGACTAAAAGTTGTAACGACACTTTTTGCTATAGTTGTAAGCCGTGCGGCGCGCGCGTGTTTCTCTGTCTCTCTCTCTCTCTCTCAATTATTACTAAAATTAAGCCTACTGATTATGTTTAAATTACATTATATATTTTGTTAATAATAAAAATATATTATTATAACTTAAAAAATATATATATTACAATTCCTTCACTAATTAATCGAAAGGAACTTGGTTCCATCCGGGTGTCCCTTGACACATCTCAAGTTTTTTTTAATATATGGCATCGGCTTATAACCATTTGCCAGTGTAAAGTTAAAAAGGCGGGAAATAGAACTTTCGTTTCGATTTTCAACACCATATTCCTTAATCGTCGTTAAGTCTAGTCTTTTGGAGTTGTACCACTTGCTCACACTTGTGCAAGTTAACGAATATTTAATGGATAATATTCTACCAATATTACACATTAAGAACCGAAATAACACAAATTTCACATTCACAACGTCACCCATTGAATTCCCCAGCAAAACTCAACTCGATCCTCATGTGTTCGATTCTCAATTCTATTGTATTGGTCCAGAGTTCTATTTTTAATGCTCGGAATTTTCTCCGGTCTTCCGGATTCCGGACAATAATATGATCCTAGCCTTATTCGTGGATGGCCCACTTATGGTAAACGCCTGTTTTAGAGGCCTATATCTAAACCATGAAACTCTACTGTACAAAAATTGCTGAGAATCTACTTATAGATATTTTTCAATCTTGTTAGCAAAACACAGCTACATACTTTTAACTCCCGACGAAAACAGAAGTTAGTAAGTAAGTTTGACGTGTATGTCTGTGTGGCTGTGTGTGCATCCGTGGCATCGTAGCTCCCAAACAGATGAACTCATTTTGATCTAGTTTTTTTGTTTGAAAGCTGACATGATCGAGAGTGTTTTTAGCTATCACCATCATTAGCTCGCCCACTATTTGACAATTCGGGGTTACTTAAAAATATTATTTAATAAGTGGCCTATCTATTATGTTTATATCTTCGTAAGCCCATCAAAAGGAATTACTCAATTCTAAGCTTCGGAAACAGGTACGTGAATAGGTCGTCGTAATATGGCCTCGTAACCATCCGTGATAGTGCCCGATACGATAAGTCGGCGGAACTGGAAGGCTTCCTTCCTCGTGTGCCGGATGAGCGGATGAGGGCTTATCGCGCACATTAGCGTCGCTGCGATCCAAACTCATCCGTGCTGGTGATCATTGTTTGCTGAGATCGTAGACATATATATCGTCTAGACAAAAACTGTCCCCACTTAAATTCTCCCACCTTTGGGGTTGTTTGAGGCCATTTTGACATTTGAGGTATGGTGAAATCAAGATGGCTGACATTTGTGGTATGGTGAAATCAAGATGGCGTATCCTTTTTTTGTATGAAGATTTGTTCAGTCAAATGTACGTCATAACTCATAGCGCATCCTTAGTTTTGAAATCATTAGGTGAGATCCTTAAACATGACAACGTAGTTTCGTCTTGTGTGTGAGTTTGTGTGCATCTCTTTTGTTAGACAGAATTTTATTTCTTCTACAATATAGGGTTTGCAAAATCGCAACAGAAACTTGGACACATGATTAAAAAAAAATCTAATTCGGAAAAAATCTATGTAGGTTATTAGTCCACGGCGGCATTACATTGTCAAACAGATGATATCAAAAGGGTTTTTAAAGCGCCATACTCACCGTCCAGTTTGCAAATCACGGCCGCTGCCTTGAAGCGAATTTGTGGGCAAAAAATATAAATGATTTACACTAATGACGGCCATTTGAACTGGTGCTGGATTTGCCGGCTGGACGGTGAGTATGGCGTTTTACTACATACTTTATTGGCGTCGGCTTAAACCATTTGGCAGTATCATGTTAAATAGGCGGGAAATATAACTTTTGTTTAAATTTTCAACACCGTATTCCTAAATCGTCAAGTTTAAAGTCTAGTCAAAGTACAAATAAATAGTCAGTGCAGTCAATGAGTCAAGTCAGTCGATTCAGTAAAATGGTAGAAGCTTCACTGAAAGTTCCTAGGGAGTTTTGGAGGGGACACAAAATAGCACGTTTTTAGAAGTTGTACCACTTGACGACACTTGTGCACGTTGACGAATATTTAATGGTTAATATTATACCAATATTACACATTAATACCCGAAATAACATAAATTTATGAAGGAAATACAAAATCCACAACGTCACCCATTCAATTCCCCGGCAAAACTACATACTTACTACACTATAACAGGGTACCTAAATAGCGGAAATAAACATTACAGAGCCTTTTTCCAAGTCGCCATCGCCAATTACACCGACGTATTTCGATATCAGAAATGTATAGGATTTATGTATCTCGCGTTATGTCACTTAGCGAACGTTATTATGTTAATTCCATATATTTTCTATTTCGAAGATCGTCATTGTAATTAACGGACGTATGTTTGTGACATGATTCTTGGCTACTGGATAGTGCTTGTGATGTGGGCTCAGCTGGAGGATCATTTAGTAGAGCGATCATCGATCATAGAATTTTAGATCTGCATACTAGATGGTCTATCTGCAGGCTCAGCATGCGCACCCTAGAAATACCGTAGAATCGACAAAATTACAGATTGAAGAAACATTAATATCATTCGGAGCAAAATTGTAAGGCAGCAAGGTCGATGCATCGTCGTAATGAGAAAGATCATTTCTCTCCTTCCATTTTCTGAGCTCATGCTCACAAAATGGCTTCATTTGACAGCTAAAGTAGAAACGTTTTCTTATTTCAATATCAAATAGTCTTACAATATTAACAACTACTCCACATCATGGCGGTCCAAGACAAATAATATCTTTACGTTCAGTCATTTACTTGAAAATTTGATCTTTTTTGACAGAAGATTTCCCGGCAGCCATTTAAAAAAATAAGGATGGCTATTCAGAAACGTTGACTTCTTTGATGACCTTGTTAACATGTATTAAGAACTATTTTGCAAAAAACTGTTTTGGATAGAATATTTCTTCTTTAAAATTATTTCTTCGGATCGCCATGCTACGCCCGCTGATGCTGAGTGATTAGTTTCTCCGGGCGCATGTACTTCACAACACATACCTTACAAAATACGTTTACTATCGAGCAGTTCACATCAAATTTTGCATTTACAATAAGTACCTATGTACCTATATTATTAAAAGATAAAAATATGTACAAGATATTATGACTGAAGTTACCAAGTATATCAAAAATTTTTGAAAAGGTTATTTACTATAGATTAATAAATTTTTTGAACTATAATAAAATCTTATATGATAACCAGTTTGGATTCCAAATGAAAAAAACTACGTCTTTAGTTCTTTTAAATATTTAAATTATTTCATTCTGTGTGGGGTAAAATAAATGATAAGAAACAATGTGCTGCAATCTTTATCGATTTGTCAAAAGCTTTTGACTGTGTAACATTTGACGTACTTTTAAATATTCTTGAAATTGTTGGAATAAGAGGTCCAGCATTGAAATTAATAAAAACCTATTTAAACGACAGATTGCAAGCTACTGCCATAGAAGTGTATGATTATACTACAAAAACGTTAAAAATGGTACTATCAAATTTCGAAAAAGTATTTCTTGTCGTTCCCCAAGGCAGTATATTAGGGTAAATTCTATTTTTAATAACTAAAACTAAAAAGTAAAAACAACATAAATCTACCAAAAATTCACAATACGATTTTTTACAAAAGTACTTACATTACTGCTATACGGGTTTACAACCATTTACCTATAGGAATAAAAGAACTAAATGGACGAAGATTTAAAACATACTTACATAAAAGATGGTTAATTGAAAAAGTATTTTATAATCTAGAAGAGTTTTTTATGATCTAGTTATAATTATTACTTAATGACATACTTACATATTATGTTTTATTTTTATTATGACTATCACTTACAATGAATGGAATTATAAGTAATGTAATAATTTAAATCTGACAAAAAGTTAATGTAAATAAATATTATATGAAATTAAATTATTAAACTATTTAAATTAGTTAAAATTTAACAGGAATAAATAGTAAAATGTAATTAAAAAGACACAAAAAATATCTAATATGTAATACTGTCTTTATAAATTGTCCCTAAATGATGTCGATATTGCAACTATTACTTTACTATTAGTTTTAATTTTAATACTATTAACTCTATTTTGTAATGTCTACTGTAAATGTAATCTAAGTTCTGACATTCAATTATTGCATGCGCGAACGGGCAAACTGTTGATACCACACCATAATATACTGTAACATCTTATCTATTGTACAAAAATTTTATAGCAATAAATAGCTCTTTGTCTTTTGTCTTTGTCTTTAATTTGCATTCAAATATTCTCCGTGGGAGATATATACCGTGGGAGAGCCATGCTTCGGCACGATTGGGCCGGCTCGACCGGAGAAATACCACGGGCTCACAAAAAACCGGCGTGAAACAGCGCTTGCGCTGTGTTTCTCCGAGTGAGTGAGTTTACCGGAGGCCAAATCCCCTACCCCCCTAGAAATGCCGCAGTTGAAAAGCAATTTGTTACCCCAGGAGGGTACCAACTGCGTTGGAGAATCCCTCTCTGGACGTCCATGCTTAGGAACCCCTGGAACTGAACGTGGACGTCCAGGCTGCCCCTCGTATTCTGGGGAGGGCAAAACTGCGCTCCAACCTGCTCGGGGCAAGAGCAAATACACAAGGGCACCCCCCTCGATATTAAACATGGACTTTTGTAATATCAGGGGATTACACTCCAACCTTAATGCCGTCCATTACCACCTTGAGACGGCAAAGCCGGCTTTGCTCTTTTTAACCGAGACGCAGATATCTCCGAGTGACAAATCATACCTTTCCCACCCAGGGTATTCTCTCGAGCACTCCTTTCTGCCCAAAGCTGGAGTGTGTGTGTATATCAGAAATGATATCAGCTCTCGCCGCCTCAGCAATCTTGAGGACAGGGACCTGTCAACGTTATGGCTCCGCATAGATTGCGACGACCACCCTCGCTTCTATGCGTGCCTATATAGGTCCCATAGTGGTGACCCCGAGACGGACCGACTCTTGGAACACCTGCAAGCTGCTTCAGATTTTGTGCAGCGGCAGATCCCATCCGCAGAGATCATAATACTTGGCGACTTTAATGCCTACCACGCCGACTGGCTCAATTCCAGTAAAACTGATCATGCGGGGAGATCTGTTTGCAACTTTGCCCTTGCGAACGACTTGACACAACTGGTTACTACGCCTACGCGAATCCCAGATGTGGATGGCCAGAATCCTTCCTTGTTGGACCTTCTGCTGACTTCAAATCCTGACGGGTACCAAATATCCGTAATCGCACCACTTGGTTCATCGGATCATTGCCTTGTTAGGAGTTCTGTGCCACTTACGACAGCGTGCTGTTAAATACCGTCGTGTGTGGCACTACAAGTCAGCAGACTGGGATGGGATGCGGTCGTTTTTTGCATCCTATCCTTGGGGGAACGTGTGCTTCTCGCCGGATGATCCCGACAACACTGCCAACTCTGTTGCCGATGTGTTGATGCAAGGGATGGAACTTTTCATTCAGTCCTCTGTAGTGCCAACTGGCGGCAGATTTCGTCCCTGGTTTGGTTCATCCCCCAAACAAGCTTCTCGCCGGAAGCAGGAGGCTTACCAATCCCGGGCCAATGCAGTGTCTTCTCGGGATTTAAATACCACCACATATAAAAAGGAGTACAACCTTGCCTCTAGGTCCCTCAAGAAAGAGATCACTCGGGCAAAGAAACAGCACGTCAATAGATTTGGTAAGAGACTTGAGCGCCTCCCCTCGGGAACCTGTGCATTCTGGTCTCTGGCCAAAGCCATTGAAGGAAATTTCTGCAAGCCAACCCTACCATCCCTACACGTAGGAAATGGATCGTTGGCCCAGGACGCAAAAGACAAAGCCGATCTTCTGGGCAAGTTCTTTGCGTCAAACTCGACCCTGGATGACGGGGGGCAGAAACCACCGACCATACCGCGATGCACGAGTATCATGTCGGATATTCTGTTTCATCAGCGCTCAGTGCGAAAAGCCCTCCGTTCCCTTGATATCCAAAAGTCGAGTGGGCCTGACGGAATCCCTCCTATTGTATTGAAAAAGTGTGCTCCAGAGTTGGCTCCAGTCTTGACGCGTCTTTTTCGGTTTTCCTACTCTTCTGGCATCGTCCCGGCTTCTTGGAAGACAGCCTTGGTGCACCCGATCCCTAAAAAAGGTGATCGCTCAAACCCTTCCAACTATATACCAATCGCTATAACCTCTCTCTTCTCGAAGATAATGGAATCCATTATCAATAGCCGGCTTCTTCGATACTTGGACGGCCAGGGATTACTAAGCGACAAACAATACGGGTTCCGTAAGGGTCGCTCGGCTGGTGATCTCTTGGCGTACCTAACTCATTGTTGGGCTCAGGCAATTGAGTCGAAGGGAGAGGCATTGGCTGTTAGTTTGGACATTGCGAAGGCCTTTGATCGGGTTTGGCATAAAGCGCTGCTATCAAAGCTTCCATCATACGGGCTACCCGAGAAATTATGTAAGTGGGTCACTAGTTTCTTAGCAGATAGAAGCATAAAGGTTGTAGTTGACGGCGAATGCTCGGAAACTCAGTCTGTTGATGCTGGTGTCCCTCAGGGCTGTGTGCTATCGCCTACCCTATTCATACTGCATATCAATGACATGTTGCGGACCAATGGCATTCATTGCTATGCGGATGATAGTACAGGTGATGCTGTATATACCGGCTCCCCCAATATTTCTCGGCTAAATGTCATTGAGAGTCGAAACGAACTTGTGTCTAAAATAGAGAATTCATTGGAGAAAGTCTCTGAATGGGGTAGACGTAACTTAGTCCAATTCAACCCCGCCAAGACACAAGTCTGCGCGTTCACCACTAAAAAGTCTCCAATGGTCGTATATCCTCGTTTCGAGGGCACATCTTTATCCATCTCCCCTAGCATTGAGATACTTGGCGTTAACATATCAAGCGTAGTCCAGTTGCGATATCATCTAGAGGGTAAGGCCAAGTTAGCCTCGAAGAAGCTTGGTGTTCTTAACAGAGCGAGACAGTACTTCAGTCCGGACCAACGCCTAAAACTCTACAAGGCGCAGGTTCGGCCTCATATGGAATATTGTTCTCATCTCTGGGCAGGGGCGCCAAAATACCAACTGCTCCCTCTGGATCGTATCCAACGAAGGGCCGCTCGAATTGTTGACTGCCATAGTGTTTCAAACAGCCTGGACCCCTTGGAATTACGCCGAGATGTAGCTTCACTCTGCATCCTCTATCGGTTGTATCACGGGGAGTGCTCAGAGGAATTGTTCGGAATCATACCACCTGCAACTTTTCGCCATCGTCCCACGCGAAAAACATACCATCCTCATCACCTTGATGAGTGGCAGTCTTCCACCGTGCGCTTTTCGCGTAACTTTCTGCCGCGCACTGTAAAACTCTGGAACGAACTGTCACCAGCAGTATTTCCGGACCTATACGACCTGCAAACCTTCAAGAAGAGAGCGTATTCCCTCTTAAAAAAGGCCGGCAACGCACCTGCAGCTCTTCTGATGTTGCGAGTGTCCATGGGCGACGGTAGTTGCTTACCATCAGTGACCCGTTTGCTCGTTTGCCCCCTTATTTAATAAAAAAAAAAAAAACTCCTATCACGTACACCTCAACAGCCTCCTTGGTCCAGTGGCTTAGAGCTTGGCTCTCGACTCGGAGGTCGTGGGTTCGATTCCTGCATTGGAACAACAAAAAATCTTGTTTCCAAGTTTGGTTAGGACAATGCAGGCACCCGATTGTCTGACAAGAAAGATGATCCATGCGTCTGATGGTCATGTAAAAAGTCGGACCTGAGCCCGATATCTCACCAGTCGTGTCGGTTATTCGTCCCACTGGGTTACGAGAGTAAAGGAAGAGGGAGTGCCCGAGTATAAAATAACTCCTGCGTAGCTGGCCTGGTTTCAATTAAACCGGCCACCGTCACTGAAATCAGTGTGGGGAGCTATTATTATTATTATTATTATCACGTACACGGCAATAGTGGAAAAATCCGATTAACAATGTGTGCCGTCGAAAGGACGTACCTAAGTTTAAATTTTCAAGGTCCGTGTTTGAATTTTTATGTCATGTTAGATTGAGAATTGTGATGTATTTATTGTTGGTTGTCATGAAGCCAAATAAGAAATTTTTAAAAATACTTTATTTGTGTCCAATAAATATTTAAACTTTATAATATAAGAAATAAGATATTAGATAAATACATAGAAATAATATCAAACAAAAAAGTGGTTATGTATTGTACTGTGTGTACTGTGTATGAAAAATAAAAGAATTAATAAAATTATCTCTGATCCTACCTCTCCGATACCTCTGACATCAATCTTAAAGACAATATTGGGTCAACAAATATTTCATTTTCTAGGAGAGAAGTCTTGCTTTATTATAAGAGCGTCCATGACCTTATGATTAGACCCCTTGAGTCACACGCGTGATCGTGCAGGTTCGATGCGGGTTGTGGTCTGTACTGTGTGTGCACAGTTGGACTTTCTTAATAAGACGCTAGACTTAGTTTAATTTACACCCATCTGCTGTTACAACCCTGAAAAAATTTGGATCGTTCTATGAAAGGTGTTCCTCTAGTGCAAGTATTATATTAATATTTACAATATTTTTACTCTGTGATAACAGTGTGTGTGTCATCACATTATTGAATAATTTATTTTATTACTTTCTTAGAAAAAAATCTAAAAAAATAAATTTGAATCTCATAAAATCGATTAATATTATTATATATATTATCGAAAAATAATTATGGCGGAACCCTTATACATAGAGGTTCCTCGTAACACACTTTGGGAATACGTGGTCTAACCATGCCCCATGTAAACATACCTAGAGAAAATGCTTGATATTTGAAGCAGATGAAGTTAAGTAAATTCTCATCCTTATGTAAATGTATTCATCTAATAATAAGCGTTTAGTTATACACTACATTATTTTTTGCTTCAGTTCGAAATCATGATCACAATTAGTGCTAAATTAATTCAGGCGAACGCTAGCGCTCGTAATTCAATGCTTGTGACCACGTCACTTACGCGATCGGTAAGACTTCCATAGACGAGAGGCGATCGTTTCAGTTAGAACTGACGTCAGTTCGGCCTGAACGGATTCGAGCACACACACGGCAAAATCGCATCAGTCGCTCTGGTTTGGCGTAAGTTAAGGTCGTGTTTATTAATTGTATTTTTCTGCAACTGTAGTCACGCTATGGACTAAACCGATTATTGTGTTATGCTGCCTTAATCTTAATGAAAAAGAAGTATGTGGGTTAAAAACTGGCTCCAACAAAGGGATATTTATTCCCACATCAATATTTTACGGGCACTACGTCTTTATCGAAAATATTGGTTCAATTATATTCGCATGGATGAGGAAGTCTATTTACAGTTACTTCGTTTAGTGACACCATTAATAGAAAAAAAGAACACGAATATGCGAGAAGCCATATCTCTGCATGAACGTTTGACTGCTACTCTTGAGGTTCCTTGCGACTGGACAAAAGTATTCAGAAGCTTTAAAATATATACTACCATCCAGCGTTAGCAACTTAAAGCGGACTGACTATCGTGCCAGGGGCCGGCAGGGGCGTAAAATTATCGTACATGGATCGAAATTATCGTATTTTTTAGGATAATGTTTATTATAAATAAATAAATCATATAAATTATAATATTGATATGTGTGCAAGTACTCTATAGTTTATCTTTTTTAAACTACCGCTTTCAAATAAACACAACACTGAAACCCAAATGTTTTACGCGTTATTCCTGAACCGATTCCCTTTCCACTTCAAGTTCAATAAACGCGCCAAGTTTAAAATTCACTCGCACAAAATTTCACTGTTCCCATGCAAATTAGGTATGAAACACGCTATAATTTCGTATTTCTAACTTATCAGAGCGGATCCTAAGAATAGAGAACTTATATTTCCCGGTATTTTCCCAAGATTTTATTGGACAAAATAAAATAATGCGATTTAGACTATCAGCGATCGAGTGAAATATAAATTCTCAAATTTTGCATCATGATGGAAAATCGTACAAACTGCGTACGATAATAATATGCTATCGTACATCGTACGTAGGCACAAAATTATCGTATGTGTACGATAATTATCGTACGGTTCCGAACGCTGCTACCATCTTATCACCACAGGGTTTAGGGAAAATTATTCCTTATGCATGTTGTGCAATATTGCAATATTGGAGGCATTAAAATATTATTTTATGGTACCATAATGAAAATAGTTTTTAAATTTAAAAATTGTGTATTTAATATTTATCGATAGCTGTATGATTTATGATTATAATCAATTTAAAGGTATACTAGGTACTTAGTTACTGAAATATTTGCAATCCGGATTACGTCGAAATTCGAAAATCCAGATATTTAAATGAAAATCCGAATTTTTTGAATCGATATTTGATTAATAATAAACCTACTAGCTGTTGCCCGCGGCTCCGCCCGCGTAAATATAGTATTCCTCGGAAACACTGTACTTTTCGGGATTAAAAGTATCCAATGTTTTAAATCCAGAGCCTAAACATACCTACCAAATTTCATCGAAATCCGTTCAGTACTTTTTGCGTGAAAGAGTTACAAACATCCATCCATCCTTACAAACTTTTACGTTTATAATATTAGTATGATAAAGAAGAAAGGTTTGTTTATTTGCATTCAATAGGTTCCCTAGCTACTGGACCAATTTTGATGAAAATTCGCACACATATTATACGAGCAACTTTTACTATCGAACCTACTTTCCTACTTCTAAGTTGTAGTTGTTTCCTAAAAAAGTGCTAAGGCAAAGATAGCATTTTTGTAGGAAACAGCGGATTTTTTTCATAAGTAGGAAAGTAGGTCCCGTAGTAAAAGTTGCTTATGTATATTTAAGAGTATATGCACTCTTGAAAGTTTAGGCACTGACTGGAAAAACATATAGGTACCCCATTGTTAATATAGCAATGTATTTAGTACTGTTATAATTTTCAACCCTCAGTTGTCGAAAACTTTTTCGATAGGTTGTGGCTGTCGGTAATAGGGTAAAGTTGTTGATGTAGAAACTGTAAAGTACACAGTTAAGACAGAACAAAATCTGGGGACAGCTAGTAGATTATAATATAGCAGTAACAAATAAATTGGACTTTTATGCTTCCACGATCATACATTGACATATAACTTAAAAATAAATGGTTAGTTTTGTGGTCAATAATTACTGACTGGATGGTTAGAGAAAGTGTTGCGGAATGAACAGAGGTAATACCTTCATACCTATAAAAATATAAAAATATAAAAAGTATACATATAAAAATACCTTCATTGTTGATTAATATATTTTTTATAATCAGTTTTACATACCTTTAAAATTAAAACATATCAACTATTAATTTTGTAATAATCAATTCTTTCAAACATGCTTGTAAAAATGTACCTATATATATATATTACATTTATAAAACATTACTATCTTAATTAACAAACAAAACAACATTAAAATCTTATTTTCAATAAACATTATCTCTTCTAAATTAATACGTATATCTATTAAAAATAATGTAGTAATATTTTTATATTATAATTAGTAATTTACTTTGGTAATTTATTAATCAGTTTTTTAAATTATTGCTTGTAAAAATAAATATTTTAAATAATCATTTCTTTTATATTAATATATCTACTTATTAATCAGCTTGATTGTTTATTAACATTCTTTGTAATTAGTCTTACACATTTTGAAATTTAAAGCATACCAACCATACAACCAGTTTTTATAATAACTTGCTTGTAAAAATATATCTTACATTAATAAAAACAATTATGTAGTATCATATTTATCAAACAAAACAACATAAAAATCTTATCTTCAATACACATTATTTCTTATAAATTAATATATCTATTGAAAAGCTTGATTGTTTATTAATAATATATAAAAAAGGAACCCATTTATAAAGTAGATAATCAGTATGAAGAAAAATGTACTGTAGACAAATCGGCTGGCAAATCACCGACTGATTATGGATTCACGCGCATGATAATTTCCTTGGCTGTAGCGCGATACACGGGCTCTTGATGTTTATTTAAAAATACATTAGTACTATCTATTTGCTGATTGGCATAATCCAATTGAGGTAGACAAGGATTAGAAGGCCGCGAGTACCTATTAAAATTATTCAGCTGGGCCTCAAATAATGTATCGTTTATAATTTTTTATAAATCATATAACTTTTGGATGTGATTCAAGGTACTCAATTTTATGGCAATATTTTTATCAATAACATCATACTCATCTTCTTGGCGCATAGAAGACAAGCGGTCTCCAACCATACATAATATTATGTCTTGCGATTCTGTTGTGCGTGAAAGTTTGCTTTTAAAATTTGTCAGGGGATTGTCGGGTGATGTAACATTATCGGAGGTACATTATTCGGTTGAAGGACTCTGAAAAATTCAATATCAAAACTTAATTTAATTTTATGTTACAGTTTTCACAAAATGACCAAGATTGGATTAATATAGCTAAGGGGTTTGAGTCAAGATGGAACTTTCCACATTGCATTGGCGCTATTGACGGCAAACATATCGCCAATAAACCACCCCCTGGCGCCAGTTCCTACTTTAGGAACAACAATGGCTTTGACAGCCAAGTGTTACTAGGCGTCGCTAATTCCAATTATGAATTAATTTATTTTTCATTTGGAATAAATGGGCGCGTATCGGACGGCGGAGTTTTGCAATATACAGATTTTTAAAGGAAAATTAGTTACAAGTCACTAAAATTGCTGCTAGCATCCGACGTAGGCGGGCATAATTTGCCATACGTATTTATCGTGGATGACGCGTTTCCATTGTCACCGGAATTCATGAAGCCATTGCGAATAAATCTTCTGAATGTGGAAAGACAAATTTACAATTACAGGGTTTCAAGAGCTAGACGTATTAAAAAAATGTATTTGGCATAATGGTAAACAGATTTCAAATCTTAGAAAGGAAAATACACGTCGGACTTGAAAACATTTCTCCAATTGTACTAGTTTGCTGTGCTCTACACAATTTTTTAAGACGAAACACCCCTAGTATGTATTGGCCTGTGAATTACTTTGAGCAAGAAAACATTGAAAATAGAGAAACTATCAACTGTCCACAAACAAGAGAAGAAAATAGCTTACGTTTTAACGGACACGAAAATCATAACCGAACTGCTAGTACATTATGAAATGAATTCGTAGGATATTTCAATTTAGTAGGCCAAGTACCATGGCAATATAATTTTGTGTGAAAGTTTTACTTATCAACTACTTTATTACAATAAATAATATTTTGTCCTTATTAATTTTTCACTCACCTCTACGCTGGCATCGATACTCGATGTTGATTGTAGGGGCACATCTTGATCCCATAGAAATAAAAAATCACTATAGTACCAAAGTTTTGGTAGGTATGTATACTTCATCCGCCTAAGCACCCGACACCTATGACGCCTGTACTCTATTGTCCTCCATTCTGATGGTGTTTCATAAATTATTAACTTTTAAGCTATTTCATAGCTTTTATCGCGGGCTTTGAGCGCGGCGACCGAATCGAGAAATTCCGTAACGAAAATAAACCTAACACCCCCCACTCCGACCGCCACAGCGGTGCGGCGTTGAAAGCCGTGCATCGTCTAACGTCGTTTCAGTTCGGCAGACTTCGGCACGGTGTTTGTGTGCGTGCGACTCGACGTATGCGTATAGACTTACTATGCAATAGCTTTACAGCGGCAGTCCCCGAGTGCCACACGTATTTTTTTTTTCATTTATACAATATGGCATCAGCTTATAACTATTTGCCAGTGTCAAGTTAAAAAGACGGAAATAGAATTTTCGTTTCATTTTTCAACACCGTATTCCTTAATAGTCAAGTCTAAAGTCTAGTCAAAGTCCAAATAAATAGTCGGAGCAGTGAATGAGTCAAGTCAGTCCATTCAGTAAAGTGGTAGAAGCTTTACTGAAAGTTCCTAGGGAGTTTTGGAGGGAACACACAAAATAGCACGTTTTTTGAAGTTGTACCACTTTCCCACACTTGTGCACGTTAACGAATATTTAATGGTTAATATTCTACGAATATTACATATTAAGAACCGGAATAACACAAATTTTTGAAGGTAATACAAGACCCACAAAGTCACCCATTGAATTCCCCGGCAAAACTTCTTAATAATATTTATAATCACCGTTTCTCTAGTAACTGTCGGTTCCACAGATAAAACTTTTTCCAGTAATATGTTATAGCAAATATTTAAAGCTATTGCATAGCTTTTATCGCGGGCTTTGAGCGCGGCGACCGAATCAAGAAATTCCGTAACGAAAATAAACCTAACACCCCCCACTCCGACCGGCACAGCGGTGCGGCGTTGAAAGCCGTGCATCGTCTAACGTCGTTTCAGTTCGGCAGACTTCGGCACGGTGTTTGTGTGCGTGCGACTAGACGTATGCGTGTGGACTTACTATGCAATAGCTTTACCGCGGCAGTTCCCGAGTGTCACACGTATTTTTTTTTGTTTTATTGTAATAGTCTTTCGATTTTATTAGCCATAGTGCCTCTAAAGTTTAAAATAATTCAATAAACTCTAACGAAAAGTATTTCGACCACGTTGCCATTTTTAATTCACTCGAATTTTAATAGTTAAAATTACACCGAGAAAACTCACTAAGCTTTTACTACTCGGTCAACATAAGTTGACATTTGCATTTTCGCCCCATGTCTCTCACTCTCCGGTCATGACAAAATGGAGTGAAAGAGACAGGGCTAAAATGCAAGTGTCAACTTATGTTGACCGAGTTGTACGCCCGAACGGCCGCGGGTCTGACGGGAACTGAAGCGATTTGCCACACATGGTCAGTTCAGTCCATCCTTTCAGTCCAGAATTAATGTTGCCAACTTATTTGGTTGTTTTTTTAAATTTTACTACTAAATTTAGTTTAGTAGTGTTTTAGTAGGAAATAGCTAAACAGTAATCATAATATCATGCAAAATGCTTAGGCTAGGCACAAAAAAAAAAATTACACCTTATCTTAGCTTCAGTGCATAGTTGTTATATATGCAATTTTTTTTTCAAAAATAAACTTTACATGCAATATTGTTAAATTTAAATTTTTAATCCTGCTGGTCAAGAATGACATAATAGTCTATTCACTAACTGCTAAAATTTGCTTATATTACTATACCCCTTACTAATAAAAAGCTTTACACAATGGATAACTTAAACAACGTTGCTGTCTTTGTCTTTCAAGTGACATTTCTAACGCATCAGACAAAGACAGCAACGTTGTTTAAGTTATCCGTTGTGTAAATGTTTTTATTTGTAAGGGGGTAAATATTAGGTCCTTACATATGAAATTGGCGTTCTGTCGTACTGGCCACTTTGATCTCAAATATATCTTCTTTGGTTAGGAATTCCCATTTCAAATTTATACCGCTATTTACTCATGCATTTGTGTTTCGAAAACCGTAATTCATTTTTTTTTCGTCTTTTAGTTTTTTCTTTGCGTCACTCTGTTTACAAAATGGAAAACTTGAAATATCGCATTATTTTCGAGTACGAGTTCCAACGTTTTCGTTCTGGAAATTTCGCCCTGCAGAACAAGCCCCGTGGACGGCCGGTGACCAAAGTTGATAATAAAGAAATGGTGATGATGATGATGAATACTGTAATTGGTAAAATGGCATATGCTTGCAGTTCTTTAAACGACGCCGGAATCCATGGACATGTATCTATAAGGACTAAGGAGTTCTGTTCAGTACTTTTGGATACAGTGTATACTGTATACCTTGGTAAAAAAGATTTACTTTTTGGTAGCATATGCTTGGAATACTTCAGAAAAATGTGTCCATGTAAATTTCGAAGAGTTCCCTCCATTTATTGTGGATCCCCTCATCAGGTCTCCACTTTGGTGATTAGTCACCCATAGGGGACGAATTTCAAATTATTTCACATACGGCAAACTTTGAAAATGACTAATGTTCAAAGATATCCGTGTCGGTGTAAAACACTATGAGAGGTACCTATTATATCATCATAATGTGATGAGATATGGTGTGACGATGGTGTTGATGATGTCTACCGTAATTGACATAGGGGC
Organism: Phengaris alcon alcon; assembly: GCA_037179445.1. Classification (NCBI taxonomy): domain Eukaryota; kingdom Metazoa; phylum Arthropoda; class Insecta; order Lepidoptera; family Lycaenidae; genus Phengaris; species Phengaris alcon. The sequence goes on from JAYRCH010000125.1 coordinate 956,717, forward strand.
ATATGCTTGCAGTTCTCGTTCTTCAATAATTAACATAAAAAACATATACTCCGTAATTAAAATTGCTTAAAAATAGTGAATCAGTAATTTGAACATTAATTTTTGTATAGAAAGAGTGTCAATAACTGAATAATTAACATCTAATGTTTGTAACAAGTAATTATCAGGGGAACACTAAAAAAACTGTGAGTAGTACATGATTGTTAAACAAAACAAGGACAACTTGATAAGTTTTCTATATCAAAAAAACAGAAAATATATAGGCCCAGAGGAAATTTTATTCCATCTATTTGAAGAAATATACCAACCAAAACATTTAACATTCCATATTACACCAATCACTTCTCTTATGAAGACTTAATGATAGCCGGTATGCACATTACTACCAATATTGGTTGATTAAACCATTGCAGGCCTAAAATTAAAACTATTTTGAAATAGAAACGATATATTGATTTAATTTTGGACATCGTGCGCAAGCGCAACAGAAACATTTCAAAGTGACAACTGACAACGGACATCTGACGTATCATCAATCATAGTCCATAGACAATACATTTTTTTACTTAAACAAAACAGAACAGCATAGATAGTTGTTTCGTAATAACACCATACAAGTTATAAACAATAATATAACGTTAATATAAATAAGATATAAGTCAGAACCATGGAAAACATAACGTTTAGACGAAGTAAATTATTGAAAAAGGCAAAGTCAGATTGTGATTTAAGTAAATTATCGGATGACACTATTATATCTTCCTCAACAATCATTGACATGTCAACAAATAGTTTGCCAACTACGCATAATATTGACCTGGACAGTTCACTTATAAATGATTTGAAAACACAAATTACGGAATTGAAAGACGAACTGGACATAGCGATCCAGGAAATATGTAATTTTAATTCTTCTTAATTTCTATTACGTCATTAGATAAAACAATACTTGAAAAGGATAAAAAAATAGAATTATTATTGAAGTTAACCGGAGACCAAAAAGAATATACACTCACACCATCTAGACGAATAACAAAAACACCACAAAAATGACTACCTAAAATATAAAAGAAATATATTAAAACTCCTGTAATAAATGTTGAAGATAAAAAGATTGACAGCGGAAAAAAATAGCAAAAACTTATCATGAAAATCAATAAAGGGCGATACAAGTACAGATACAAGGTTAGAACACAAAATTACAAGAAAAAATAATATCATTATCTTTGGGGATCAACAACTACGCAATCTATCTGTACATATGTACCAAACTATACTAAATAAGTGGAATGACACATATGAAATAAATGGTAACATTAAATCGTTCGCTTTGTCACATGACATACTTGACAATTGTAACAGAGAATGTAAAAATATATTTGAGGATGACATTATAGTTATTGGTACTGGATCTAATGATAGAGACCCATGCAATCATCAATCAAGGTATTGCATCTATGCAATACTTTGAACATATTTAGAGACCATAAAATATTTATTGTTAGTGTATGTCACAATCCGTATCTTAATACAAATTTGTTTAACTATAAAATAAAAACTATCGCAAAAAATTATCAATATTGTACGTATACATATATTTAGATATATCTAAATTATTTAATTCTCAATACTATTTTAAAAATATAAATGAATATTTGATATTTAAATTAAGTGGAGATTGATAACTTAAATTAAAAAAAAAGTTTTACATTGAAAACTATATCAAATAAATTAAATGACGTGTCCAAAACTTTTACAATTAAAAAAGGAACTATTCCATACTATTTTACAGTGAACAACAAAAATAACAAAAACGTAACACTAAATATTAATACAAACAATGAGTCACAAGGAAATCAAACAAAAAAGGGGTTCCTTATTATAAAAAAAAAAACTATGAATACAGTTAATTCTTGTTATTGTAAATAATGTTGTGTCGTTATATACCATTTACGACACAACATTATTTTTATCTCCAATCACAAAAGATGAGGTCATTAAAGTAATTAAAGGTTTGAGGAACACAAATTCGACAGGTGACCATGTAGCAACGAAAATAATAAAGAAAATAAGTAATAAAATTGATGAACCGTTAAGCCATATAATAAATTTGTCATTTCTTGAAGGCAAATTTCCAGATATTTTGAAATACTCAACAGTTAAACCTTTATTTAAGAAGAACGCTAAGGATTAAATTAATAATTACCCTCCTGTAACATTAATATCCAACATATCAAAAAATTTTGAAAAAATAATGTACAATAAAATTTATAGTTTTGTAACGTCTAAAAATATTTTTAACTCGTCTCAATTTGGATATAGAAAAGATATAAGCACTAGTTGCCTAAGCAAAGACATAACCGAAAATATTAAGAGGGGTAATTTAGTGGTGGCTTTATTTCTAGACATCTCAAAAGCTTTTGATCAAGTATGTCACAAAAGGTTATTGAATAAAGTAGAAAAATATGGAATTAGGGATAAAGAACTTGACTGGATTAACAGCTATCTAAAAGATAGGAAAGTAGGAGTAGAAATAATTAAAACAGAAGGCCATCGTGTAAATAGCATTATTTCGACACATAGGAAAAATAACCCTTATGCGTACCACAGGGTAGTGTATTAGGGCCTTTGCTATTCTTGCTCTATATAAATGATTTCCCGGCATTTATAAAACAAAAATGCACTATGTACGTAGATGACATTACGATTGTTTACGTGAACAAGAATAAAGCACTTTTATCTGATGAAATAAATAATAGTTTAAGAATAGTTTCTAGCTGGCTACAATTAAACAATTTAAAAATAAATGCTGGTAAAACAAACATGATACAAATCAAACCATTTAATAGTGCAAACATAAATATAAATATAAATTATCAAGGTTATCTAATATTGCACTTACTAACGAAATGACATATTTAGGTATTATATTGGACCAACACTTCTCTTGGAAACAAGATACTGAGAGATTGTGCACAAAATTTGATAGATTTATATACGTACAGCGTACTTTGTCTCAAAATGTTAGTGAAAAGCCAGCTCTGATAGCGTACCATGGCTATGTATCATCCAACTTAAGATACGGTATTGTGTTATGGGGTAACTCTAACCATAGCCAGAATGTTTTTATAAAACAAGAAGCCTGCTTGGCGAGCAGTATGTAGTGCCCGACAACTTGAGAGCTGTGAGCCAATATTAAAAAATATAAAATATTGTCACTTCCATGTCTATATATCTTTGAGGTAGTAAAGTTTGTAAAAAACACAGAATTTTTTATTAAAAAAAAGAAGAAGTAAGCCAAAGACCACATAGAGGAGACAAGCTACAAATTACAATTAAAAGATTAAATATTTTTGTTAAAAGTGCATACTGTATGGCTATAGCTATATGTAATAAATTACCCGTAAATCTAAGACAACAGAACTTTAACTCATTTAAAAATCGAATATTGAATTTTTTAATTGACAAATGCTATTATAGCATAGATGAATTCGTTAATGACAAGAAAATTTCTTTGAGTTTTTGACTAAATGTTAACAAAATTTAAGTATTTTTAGATTAGTAATTAGGTAGGTATTATGTACTGATAATAGACATTGACAGTTAATTTTACATACACAAATTAATGTGACTTTTTAATTCAATTTTATTTTATCAATGGTATTATGAATATTATTATTTCTATTTATTCAATCTAATTAAATTTTATTCAAGATAGGTTAGTAAAAATAAAGATAAATTAAGTGTAATGTTGCATAAAGTCCTAGAAATTTAAATGTTAATGAGGTGCATAATATTATGATGGTTTGATGAAATCTGAAGATAAAATATTATTTATCATATTTTTTTGTACCTCAATGTAGTGTAATTGTGAAATTTACTTTGATATATTAAATAATGGTTATGAGACTGACAAAATTGATTATGATGGATTTAAGTACCTATGCGATGAAATGGTTTAAAATTGTATGTTATTAGTAGAATAATGGATTATTTATTTCAGTTTGTATTTATTTTAAATTATTGTTAAAAGGACATTTGCACGCTTCTTAAAGCAGAATGTTGTGAGACTATATTTAAATATAAGAACTTTTGTAACCTACATTCTATGCAAATAAACGATTATTATTATTATTATTATTATTCAAACAATGCCGATACCCCAGACATGAGTTCTGTTCAGTACTTTTGGATCCAGGTTATACTTTGGTGCAAAATTTCATCTCGGTAGCATATGCTTAGACTACTTCAGAAAAAGTCGATATCACCATATGTGTACATATAAATTTCGAGGAGTTCCCTCGATTACTCTTGGATCCCATCATCAGGTGACCACGTTGGTAAAAAATGGGACTAACTTGGGCTTATACCCTTTACATCAAAAAAAGAATTTTGAAAATCGGTCCACAAATGGCGGAATTATCGTTGAACATACAAAAAAAAAAATATATAAACAGCCGGATGCATAACCGCCTCCTTTTTTTGGAAGTCGTTTAAAATCTAAGTAACAACGAAACCCCGTGAACAAGAGTTAGTTTCGCACTTGCCGACGATTCCAATACTGTATTATGTTAATCTTAGCGTATTCGATGCAGATTGTGATCAGTCAGTTTTAATTATGGCGTGTCTCGATGTTGTTGCGTTTTGGTAAGTTAATTTTTAATTCGCTGTTTAAGTGCGATACGAGTAAGTGTAATTTTTAAACGGGCAAATGTTCCACATCCACTACACATTCCCACCACTGGAACTCCTGTCTAGCCAGGATCCACAGCGGTAACCAACTGCTGTGGATCCTGGCTTTTATATCTGTGTGTATCTGTATATTTTATATCAGGTAAGTAGTTTTTACGTGAAAGCGTAACAACCTAACAAACAAGCTCACATTCTCATTAATTATAATATTACTAGCTGTTGCCCGCGGCTCCGCCCGCGTAAATATACGATTGGGTATCTCGGGGAATACTGTACTTTTCCGGGATAAAAATTAGCCTATATTTTAATCCAAAGCCTATACTACAACCATATCAAATTTAATCAAAATCCGTTCAGTAGTTTTTGCGTGAAAGAGTAACAAAAAAACTTACATTCACATTTATAATATTAGTAGGGATATTATATAAGTAAGGACTATAACAATTCAATCAACTTACACTTATATTACCCTGGACATTCCACAGCATACTCCTGAGCACAGCCAGGTCGTTTCGGCTGGAGTTTCCTCCAGACATCCAGTTCGGTGCCGCCACCTCCTCCTACCAGATCGAGGGGGGCTGGGATGCTGATGGTAAGATAGATCCAATACATATTGTGTGCAGATCACGTACGATAGAAGTGAAACATCGAAATTACCTACAATGAACGTTACATATTTTGTTATATAAACTCCTACTGAGTGACTACGCGTTACATCGCCGGCCTAACCTCGATAGATAGATAGGTAAACTCTTTATTGCTCACATTAAAGGAGGTTCAATCAATCTTCAAATCAAAAAACCAACTTCCAAACTAAAATTGCACAAAAAAGTATAAAATAAAACCTTTTTTATAAATAATTCTTCTTTTAAATTCGTCTAAAATTTTAACTATTTCCTACTCATGCCTGATAAAACAATATTTTAAAGAACTCACGTTCAAGTTGGCTGGTACCGACTTCAAAATTATGAAGATTGAATAGAGAAAGAGTTACAATTTTAGACGAATTTAAAAGGGGAATTATTTAGAAAATAAGTTTTATTTCATACTTTTTTGTGCATTCATTTTTAATTTTTCATTGAAAAATTTAAAAATAATGTCTTTTCTCTTTTTAGTTACATTATTATATTATTATTACCACATTTTAAGAAAGATATAATTCTTAATATAATGCTTGGAATACTTCAGAAAAAGTCGAAATCATGTCCATATAAATTTCGAGGAGTTCCCTCGATTCCTCATGGATCCCATCATCAGGTCACCACACTGGTGAAATTCACACTTCGGTGAACACGAGACCCTTTACATCAAAAAAAGAATTTTGAAAATCTGTCCACAGTCGGCGGAATTATAGTTGTACATAAATATATACAAGGGCGGCCTTATTAAAAGTTGATTGATCCACTGATGACTATAATTTGCGACTTGTTGGGATTAACCATTAAGCCATGACATTTACTTATTAATTGTTGAAAAATAGAACTAAGGTCATTAGCTGGAACGTAGGTGTAAATCCATACTCTGTCCTGTGACATCCTGACGACTGTCCGCCATATACAGGATGTCTCAAAATTAGCACGTCACACTAACACCGGAGGTAGATGAACCCAAGACGCATTGAACAAGCCTAACATGCCCATAGAAAAGTTTCGTGGGTTTTGAGTTATGACCAGTTTTAGTCATTTTCTAAAAATCACCATTTTTTGTAATGTTCGTATCAGAGACTTTTTAAAATGAACTTTATTTTACTTTTTTTATGTGTACTCTCTCAAAACTAGTTACTTATTATGAAACAAACAATACTTAGTCGATAAGTAATGTGAAATAACGACAGTTGATAGTCAATCTCAATTTTATTCTCACATTAAAATAATAGCTTCGACTTTGAGCAGCCACCGTGAAAAAAAATTACTTCAAACATAATGAAAAAATACCTTTAAAAACTTCCCTATGCCATGCCAATTCCAAAATGGTGTAACACTTGTTGATAGCGCCATCTATGAGCGTCGAACGCCACTATGAATGGCATCTCATAATACCGATAAATAAGCAGTATTTTCCCTCCTCCCCTCTACTACGCAAACCGAAGAAATGCGAAGATACGCGACGAGTACATTGCAAGTCGTCGGGGAGTGTGTGTGCGAAGGCCGACAGCGCGTGTGTTATTTAGACTTTTTCGCTACTAATTCCCGCCCACGAAAGTGAGATATATTCCTATAGGAACGTACGCGATAAGAACACTGGAAAGACTAAAGTGTTGTGAATAGAAGGAAGTGACGAGACTCCAGCTGCAGACGCCCCGCACCGAAGCTGGTTCGGTAAGAGTATTCCCTATCACCCTTCCATTTCATCTAATTATTACTGCATATTAATCTGGCAACGCCAGATACCTTCTGAAATACAGTCCACAAAAATATCGAAGAGAAATTATTCGCTAATCGCCAGACAAAGGTGGCCCGCGTGGCCATTGTTTGGTCCATTCGAGCCGGACCACATTTGGTCCGGATTTTAATCCATTTCCATCACAGATTTATATCCAGATTTTAATTTCCCGCATATGTAGCTTCTAAAAGTGCCTAACTAGGCAGTGGTATTACATATTTACGCTTCTCTAAGCCCATTACATGGGAACCGCATCGCCGTAGGTAATACACGATATAACGTGGCTACCTACAGAGATTCCTTATTGAAATTATTATTCGAACTATCATAGTTCTATTATAAATCTCATATTTCAAACGCTATTATATTTTCAAACCGCTTTAAAGTCGTTGCCTATAGGAATAAATAATTAAACCGCATATATTGTTAGATATTCTATTTGTAAATTAGTAAATGGATACTTAGGTGTAACATAAATATCGCATAACCTACGTATATTATAAATACTTAGGTATATAATTCGCATAGTATTTTGAATATTATAATAAATCTAATTCAAAATGGCGGAGGATCCAGACTTAGCCATTCTAGTCGCTAAACGTATTATTTTGTTCGAACGAATATATATAAACGTTCGCAAACTGCCGAGTCATCCGAAGCAGATAAGGAATTATTTCTCAGTCATCACTCAACATACATTGATGACAATAGGTGATATTCAAATAGATTTTCACAACTTGTTAGATACCTACAACGCGAAGTTGCTTTCTATTAATCCGAAAACTCCACCTAGTTTTCAAGCGTATACTTCATTCGAGGACCTATATTGCGTTATTAAACGCATTCAATCTCGTCTTGAAACTGTTGAACCCGAGGTTAAAACTGAGGTTTATACAACTGTTCGAACGTAGAGGTTGCCTGCGATTGAGATAATGTATTTTGATGGTGACATACAAAATTGGCCACTATTCTATGCCAGTTTTAAATCCACGGTACATGATAATAGCTCGTTGACCGATGCCGACAAGTTATATTATTTAATAGGTAAGCTGGCGCCAAGGGCTCAATCAGTATTCGCTGGCGTCACCCGCAGCGCTGAAAATTATCAGTTAATATTTCAGTCGCTGGTGGACAGGTATCAAGATACTCGTATCCTCGCGTCCACATATTTTGACCAAGCCTTAAATTTAAAATTGAATGGTTCCGCATCAGTTTAGAATTTTCAGTAATTTAAAATAATTTCATAACGGCGGTTAATTCGCTTAAAAACTTAAATTCAGAACATCTTTCCGATTTTATCCTATTACAACTCGCATTGAAAAAATTCCATACAGAAACTATTCCCGCCTTTGAAATGACGGTACTTAATAAGAAAATTCCTACACTGGACAGTTTTATCTCATTCATTAAAGATTAGTGTAGAATATTTAGAAATACGCAGCCTAGTTCATCTAGCTCGTCCAGTAATATTAATAAACAAAGGTTGATTAAACACCGAAATAATAACACCGCGCCTAATTCGCAGTCTTATGTAGCATGTTCGGATTCTAGTAATAATAATTATAACCCGCTCAGATGTATGTGCAATAACATTAACATTGTGCATGAACATCTTTACAAATGTCCCGCGTTCAATGATTTGGCCCTGTTGGCTCGTTTTAATTATATTAAAGGAAATAAAGCTTGCGTTAATTGCTTAAACATAAAACATAAATCGAACTCTTGTCTTAGTAAGTCTAAATGCCGCGTTTGTGACCGACGCCACCATACGCTAATGCACTTCGATAAGGTTCGGCAGTCAGCTGGCACGCGCGACCTTGAACTTGATAATAACAGTGTAGGGACTACTGCTTCAGCCTCCAGTACATTAATATACCTGTAATATAAAAGATGTATGATAAATATTTGATAAGTCAAAACGATCGGAGATGATAAATATAACCGTTCCAGTTGAATGATAATTTATATACACTGGCATCTAATAATAAATCAATAGGACGCGAAATATTATAATCTGGGTCTGCTAAGATCACATTCTGCAAGTGTGACTTGATTTTTTGATAAAAGAAATATTCGGTAGGTTATTGATAACTCGTGATATGATCATAGCTTGAGTCATAAAGCTAAAGTCACCGTAGATGGAGTGACATTCAATATCCACCAATCCTTTACTCTGCGTTGATCCGTAGCCTATACCCGAAACAGATGCATGATATTGATGTCGTCGGAGTCCTAAGATTTGTGCCGCATTTTCTGATATCAAAGAAATTTGAGACCCCTGATCTAAAAGCGCTCGATGAGTGATAGAAGAGCCATCAGCTGATATAACCTTCACTAAAACCGTTCTCAACAAAATTTCTTCATCTTCTCCGGCGACAAAATTAACGTTATGCTGCTTAGTATTTTGCTTGGTGTCATTTTGATAACTTTCAGGACGAACTAATTGGAATTAAAACTAGCATTATTTACAAAAGCCTCGTTGCAATAGGGAATGATGGTCACCCTGGCATTCTTTGCATCGTTTGGTTGACATACACGGGTTTTCATAATGCTTTTATAAACAATTCCTGCAAACTTGATATTTTGCAACTGTTTTTAACTTTAACGCTGGTGTCATGTTACTGAATCGCCTGCATTGGAATAAATCATGATTGAAATAACATAATGGACATTTTGTGGAACGTGTATGATAAGTTTTGCCCTGATACTTTTCGCGATTAAAATTTCTTGCAGGATGATATGATGATAATAATGGCCTTGGGTTGGTTACATGCTTTGATGTCGTTGATGGAAAAATGTCCCGCTCCTTCTTATGAATCGGTTCCAACGCAGTAAACTTCGTTTCTAAAAATGTGATAAATTCTGCCAATTCTGGCAGATCTCGCGGCGATCTCCTTGCTTCCTTGTAATCCTTCAAAGTTTCGATGTCAAGCTTTTTTGATAGTAAATGTACCAGCAAGGGATCCCAGGTGTTTGTGTCCACCCCCAGGTTGTGAATGGCGTGGATGCACTCGACAGACGTGTCGTATAATTTTTTAATTTCATAGGCCGACTGCTTCGAAAGACTGGATTGATTAAGCAGCGTCTCAATTTGATTTGCAAATAGTAATTGCTTATTGTCATACCTATGAACTAAAATATCCCATGCTGTTGTATAATTTTCCGATGATATATGCAGGTGTTGGATCAGCCGCTCAGCTCCTCCTCTTACTTTCCCCTTTAGATGCTGCATTTTCTGCGCGTTGGTCAGCGAGCTATTATTTTTTATAGCTTCACTGAATAAATCATAGAAGGTAGGCCACTGAGAGTATTTACCGGTGATGGTAGGTATCTCCAGCTGTGGAGTTGATTGCTGGATATGAGCCGTGGACTCGGCCAAACAAACAATTTTATTAGCTACCGCCCAGGTTATTGCTTACGATGTAAATGACAAACCCATAGTCGTGCGATGTTTACTAGACAGCGCTTCACAAAGTAGTTTCATTACGCCGGAATGTTATAATTGTCTAGGGCTTTTGAATAAACTTAAAAATACTAATTTGATAGTTAAAGGAATTGGGGGTTCGGAAAAATCATGTAAGGGTTCCGTGGATATTGTCTTATACTCGCGCTTAAATAAAAATATTAGTTTTAATATCTCTCCGCTTATCGTGGAACGTATTACCGATAAGTTACCGAACGCTAACGTAGACGTGTCTTTGTTAACGCACTTGAAAGCCCTCCCGCTAGCAGATACTGACTTTTCGCGCCCGGGTGATGTGGATATTCTGATTGGGGCTTCAGTATTCCCGCATTTGCTATTACCTAATATCGTACGTAGTTATCAGTTATCAATATGATTTACACCCCGCTATTGAGACGGTGTTCGGATTTGTGATTATGGGTTCCGTACCTACGTCGCATAGGTCTCATTATACTGTGTCTTGTTGCTCTGTGCTTCAAGATAATAATATTAATTCTCTCGTCCAGCGATTTTGGGAGCTTGAGGAATTGACGGCACCGCCCTCGATGAGTCATAAGGACCTCGAGTGTGAAGAACATTTCCGCGCTACCACTGTTCGCGACGACAGTGGTAGGTATGTTGTCGCGTTGCCGTTTCAAGGTGACCCTTATTCATTAGGCGATTTGTACGCTACCGCTCTTCGACGCTTTCATTGTTTGGAACGTAAACTCGATACATCACTAAATATGCGCGCCGCTTATAATGACGTCATGCGCGATTATATAAATAAAGGTTTTATGAGCCCGGTTGAAATTAAGGAGGACGATAATTCGGTTCCGTCATCTTATATTCCGCATCATGGCGTATTTCGCGAAGATAAGACCTCCACTAAACTACACGTAGTTTTAAATGCTAGTTGTCGGACTACATCGGGTCTGTCAGCTGATTGCCGCCAAATGTTCCTTAATATTGGTGTTCGCGAATCTGACGGATCTTTAACGGATTCTTTATCGCTTTAATAACGGTGAGCCTTTAACCGTGTATCAGTTCAATCGAGTTTGCTTTGGACACCGCTCCAGTCCTTATCACGCGTTACGAGTTGTCCGGCAATTGATCGCAGTCGAGGGAGAGAACTTTTCCGCTGCCGCTTCCGTTATTTTTCCCGCTACCGCACCCGCTACTGCTACCGCGCGCGCTCCCGCTCTCGTTACCGCACCCGCTGTCGCTACCGCGCGCACTTCCGCTCTCGCTACCGCACCCGCTATCGCGCGCGCTCCCGCTCTCGCTACTGAATCCGCTACCGCTACCGCTACCGCACGCGTTCCTGCTACCGCTACCGCTACCGGCGCGCTCCCGCTGCCGCTACCGCGCCCATTATCGCTACCGCACCCGCTACCGCTACTGCTCGGCCGCTCGCTACCGCTACCGCTCTCGTTTCCGTTACCGCTCCTCCTTCCGCTCTAATCATAGATGACATTGTTTGTAGCGTCATAAACGTTCCGCTCGCAGTTTCGCTTTGTGAAGAGCTTCTTCAGCTTTTCAAGCGAGGTCAATTTAACCTTGTCAAGCGGACAAGTAACTCTCAAGACGTTCTAGCACGAATACCTGAGTCGCACAAGGCTTCTACAGACATTGAGTTTGAGAAGTCTTTACCGCATAAGGTTCCTGGCTTACGTTGGGACAGAGCCTGTGATACTCGTAGTTTTCGGTTCGACGTCGCGACACCAGATGGTAAGTGCACTAAACGCACTATGTTGTCCACAGTGGCTCGATTATGGGACATAATGGGTTTCGTGGCTCCCGCCATTTTATACGCCAAGCTCTTAATAAAAGAGCTTTGGCTATCTAATTGCGAGTGGGATGACGTACCTCCCGATCACATAGTCGCAGCTTGGAAGCAGTTTTGCGTTGAGCTACCTTTACTCAACCAAATTAACATACCGCGTCATCTAGGATTGGTCGATAGTTGCACTGTCAACTCAATAGGTTTCGCTGATGCTAGTGAACGCGCTTACGGAGGAGTCGTGTATGTGCAGGTCGGTACTGGTTCTATCTTCGCTGTTCAGCTAGTTTGTGCTAAGTCTAGAGTCTCGCTGGTTAAAACTATTTCGGTTGCAAACACATATATCGGCTATAAACTTGAGTTGATGTTACGCTGCATCACAACACGGGGTTTGAGCTTAGGACAACGAATTTTGTAGGAGCGTAAGAGAGGGGAAGGGAGGAGATGGCTTCGGTATTAAATTGCTTAATTAATTAAGATGTTCCAATGATGTTCAAAACTATTAACTGTAAATAATAATAATAATTAATCTCAGCATTTGATTTCTTTTACACTTCTTCGATATTTTGCCCTACAGGTTACATGTCATTTTTTTTATATGCTTATTTTAACAAAAAATATAATGTACTTATTTTTATTTATCTACCAAGTATTTTTGGATATTTAAATACATTGCTTACATTTTATTTTTACCAAACCGACTTTTGCTAGCGTAATTATGAATTTGTTCTCGCTAAAATATTTATGTATGATAATTATTCTTAAGCAAAAAAAATTTAACGGAATTGTACCTTATTTCAAACTGTAACGAAGTGTAAAATTTAAAAAATGTATATTGTACAGTAATATAACTACTATTACTACTACTTCTAAGAAACACACCGGCATATTTAGCGGAACACAAAAAAAGGTCCATAATTAAAAAAATATGGTTTTATTTTAAAATCTACTTACTACACTTCTTTGTTTCAAAGTTTCATTTGTTTTACTTAAAATGAGATCACATTAAGAACAGATTTTGCGAGTAAAGGCTATTTGTGAAAAATGGTACATTTTTGAACTTTTCATGTAACCGGGAAAAGTGAAAATTATTATTAAAATAACAATTAATTAAATTAGTAAAATGGTGATTAATATCGCGTATTTCCTCCACGTGCTCTTATTAAAGTTTCTACCCGTCTAGGCATACTGAGAATGATGTTATCGATGACTCCTGGGATAGTCTCCGCCATTCCTCAACTACGGCGATTCGCAGCTCACCCACGTTGGCAGGAGCTGGAATTCTGGACTTAACTTTTCTTTTCAGTAAGTCCCAAACGTGCTCTATTGACAGACTCCCTCTGTCAATCACTACCAAGTCTGTGCGAGCTCCCAAACAAATGCCCGCCCAAACCATTATTGATCCACCACCGTATGCAACTGTAGTATCAAAATTTGTCTGAATGTATCGTTCTCCTTTGCGTCTGTATATTCTTTGCCTGCCGTCAATTTGATTTAAGAGAATTCTGCACTCATCACTAAACAATACCTTACTCCATTGGTCCGCGTTCCAAAGTAGATGTTCCTGAGCAAAAGTTAACCTGTTTCTACGATGATTTACCTCGAGCCTTGGAGCCTTGGCGGGCACAAATGAATCCAAGCCAGCTTCTTCGAACCTTCTTCGTACCGCACGCTCACTTACGGTTACACCCCGCACTGCTTCTAACTCATGTCGGGCTTGGACGGCCGTCAAACGGGGGTTCCTACGTATACGAAGCCGAATGAAATGATCATCCCTACTCGAACTGCGTCTTTTTCTGCCTTGTCCTGCTCTTCTCACATAAGTACCGGTCTCCCTGAACCGTTAGATACTGCGATGGATCGTTGAAACTGGTCGACGAATATCTCTGGATATCACTCTGTAGGTTTGACCATTTCTTCGCATTTCGAGTGCCCTGGCAATCTCCGTTGGGGCTAAGTCAGGCATAATTCAGTCCTCAACTCCAAAAAGATACGCGATTAAAAAAAAAACTAACAAAAAACAGTATTTCAATGAAATTTTAAATCAAACTCAGAAGGAAGAAATACTCGAAGTTCGCTCCAGATAAGGTGTATTTGAATAAAATTAAAACAATTGCATAAAATGTGATGTTCAATTGTTTTCTTAATTTGAAAATACTTCTTTTTAAATTAAATGACATAAACCAGCCAGCAACCTTATATGATACTGAGATCAAACCTTTATTTTATGTTCCGCTAAATATGCCGGTGTGTGTAGTTACTACCTATAAAGTATCATATTTTGCATTAAATTTTATAAATTGACTATCTTCGTCTTTAAAAATCATCTCCTCGGTATATTATCACACAGTCTACGTAGTTTATAATAATATTATGACCATTACCTATCTCACTCTTTTGTCTCTATCTCCCTCTCTCTCCAGGGAAGGGCCCGAGCATCTGGGACCGGCTGTTCCACTCAGCCGCTAACAGCGGGTACTTCAACCAGACGGGCGACGTGGCTGCCGACTCCTACCATCAGTGGCGACAGGACGTAGAGGCGGCTGCTGACATGGGCCTTGACTTCTACAGGTATATTATTACTCTTTAGCGCAGGAGGCTAAGCAGCAGACTTGTTATTTGATGTATATTTAGAAATCACTAAATCGGTGTACCGAATTTTGGTGATCATGCGGCAGTGACTGTCGCGACAGCTATGGTGGATTACAATTTACAATCTAATCTATTGATATCTGATTATAAAGATGAAAAGTTATATTTCGGCATTAACTAAACTATAAAAATAATACGCTAGTCAAAATAAAACACTTTCATCTAGCAAGATCGTACTTCTTTCGCAATATTCCACAATCGCAATCCCTTACATACTAAATTATTATGCTAAGTATTTCTAGGTTCTCGATATCCTGGCCTCGTATCCTGCCAACAGGGCGTACGAACAAGGTGAACCCTGCAGGCGCGCGGTACTATAGCGAGCTGATAGACGCGCTGCTGGCGGCCGGAGTAAGACCCGTGGTGACATTATACCACTTCGAGCTGCCCACAGCTATACAGGATCTTGGTGAGTTTCGTATATTCGATATTCTGGCTTCAAGTCTTAGACAAGGGATAGGAAATACTAAGCTTACCTAAAAGACAACAACGAATGTATTTTCCAACATCCTAAAAAGATAATACGGAGATCCACAATTAGGCACAGAAGGTATTTTTCACGCAAGTGAAGCCGCGGACAAAATGAAGTGTGCAATAAAAATAAATGAAAAAACAAAGTGGACCGTTTGTAACGTGCTCGAAAATCGAGTTTGCGGCCGCTCGTAAATTTTTTGTACAGTAATAAAAACTTTTGCTAATTGTTGTATTCAATAGTAAAAATTTCTGAAATAAATATTTTCGTTAAATTAATTTAAGATTGCAATTAAACCAGGTAAAAATTAATTTTTCATAATAAAATTGTAAAGTGATATCTGATAGTCATTTTTCATTTCAGGTGGGTGGACCAACCCGCTTATAGTGGACTTGTTCGGGGAGTACGCGAGGCTTGTGTACTCGCTCTACGCAGACCGGGTGAAGACCTGGATCACCATCAACGAGGGTATAGTCATCTGTGACCTGATCTATAATTTGGGTCAGTTCGCGCCGCCGATCAGGGAACCGGCCTTCGCGCCATTCCTCTGCAACAAGCATGTGCTTCTCGCGCATGCTAAGGCCTACAGGATATATGATGAAGAGTTTAGACACAAATATGGGGGTGAGTTCTAGGTTCTATCTAAATATAATATTTGCTGCATTTGTTTTGGCCGTAAAACGTTTATATCCTCAGCGAGCCACGATGTAAGTCAAAGGCTTGCATTAAGGCTGGGACTATATGATCCGGAATCCGGAAGGCCGGAGATCATAGATTCAAAATTCAAAACATTGAAAATAGAACTCTGCAGTGATACAATAGAGCTGAGAATCGAATACACAAGCGTCGAGTCAAATGTCAATGTGTTATGTATTATGACAGCTCGACACTACCATTTTCAACTCTATTGTACTACCGCAGAGTTCTATTTTTAGTGCTCTGAATTTTCCCGAGACTGCCGGATTCCGGATCATATAGTCCCAGCCTAAGAGTGCGTTAAAAACTTCCATCTTATCGTCCACAGCGGGAGCGCGATAGACCGCATCCTAATCAATGACACAGATGTCGGCTGATGGATGCTTCCACGCCACGTCAATCTGGTCCCGTGCCAAGTTCTCGAAAACAGAACGCAACGGAAATGCAACTAATACTTTTATACTATACATATCATATTTAAGATTTTAAATATATTATTTAATATATATATTAATATATATTAAATAATAATTTAATATACATATATTAAATACACATTCATGACCCAGGAACATAGAAAAGGTTTTTGGGTCATTTAGCGGGATTCGAACCCGCTACCTCCGGCTTGAGCACTGACGCGCTCAACATTAAGATGTTTCAATGATGTTCAGAAAATTATAATTAATCTAAGCAATTCATTTATTTTACCCTGTTAGGGTTAGGCTGGTTGTAGATTTTTCTTTTGAAATTCATTTTTGTGATGCTTTAGAACAATAGAAAACTACTCACGTCACTGCAATCACCAAATGGGAAATTATGCAATAAGGCAAAATATCAAGTTATTTTTTTTACAGGTAAGGTGTCAATAGCAAACAATCTACTATGGATAGAGCCAGTGACCCCCAACGATATGGAGTTAGCTGAACTTGGAAGACAGCATATGGTGGGTATCATTCCATTTTTTCAGCAGCATATCATTCTTTTTTTTCAGATTTAAATAGCAGAAAGGACCCTATCGTTTCTGCTAATTAAATCTCAACAATACAGTTTCGATGCAGTCTTGATATATGAAAACGGATAAACTGTATTCTCACGAACGTCACACCAACGTATAACGCGTTTTGAAAGTGGAGTTTAGACTCCAAAAATCAGTTTATGATAATGTCAAGACGATTAATATAATTATAATATAATTTCTTGAAAGTAATTTGAAAGTCTAGAGTTAAATAGAGTAATAGTTAATAGTTAATTTTATTGGGTTTTTGACGTCGCATATATACCTAATATAATAATACGTTTCTCACATGCCGCAGCTTTCAAACTTCTATTTCTTCTCTTGTAGATAGGAAGATTTTCGCATCCGATATTCTCCAAGGAAGGTGGCTGGCCACCGTCCACGGAGAAACTGATGGGAACAGTGAGCAGACGAGAAGGCTACTCAGAGTCCCGGCTGCCAGCCTTCACTGAGCTAGAGAAAAAGTTTGTGCGAGGTATCAGTGGCGTAGGCTGGTTCTCCTTCATAGGGAAGCCCTAGCCTGTATAATAGGTAGGGATTTGGATGAGGGTCTTCAAATGGTGAGTGGTAAGTGAAGCCGGTAGGAATGGAGTTATAGGAACCGCGCCACAGTAGGGTATACAGTACTATGTAGTAAGTAACCTTAC
Source organism: Phengaris alcon alcon (assembly GCA_037179445.1). Classification (NCBI taxonomy): domain Eukaryota; kingdom Metazoa; phylum Arthropoda; class Insecta; order Lepidoptera; family Lycaenidae; genus Phengaris; species Phengaris alcon. The sequence continues at coordinate 974,498 of JAYRCH010000125.1, forward strand.
TACATTAGTCTATCTTCATATTACAAAGGTAAAACTTGGAGCGGAACTATTTGCTGCTGAGATAATCTTAGCATATAATTCAAGTAAATAGTAGGTATACCTGCCGTAATCGCTGTAAGATGATTTTGTCCAGTTCATACGAGACAGACTTACAGGTTGCATACATTAGTTATAGAATTTGTTTGCGTGTCTTACAGCTTATTGTTTTTAGTATTTGCATGTAGTTCACGCTTACGGCACCCAAGGTATCTTATATTATGTAAATGTACATGTGTCGTGTGGCTGCGGTCGCCCGCAGTGCTGGCAGTACCTACCCGCTGTCGCCTGTGGCGACTGCGGCTACAATACTGCGTGCCAACTATTAAACCGAATATGGACATTAGAATACATTAGTAATGTGATAGTTATCTCAGATTTCAGAAGTGGTCTAATTTGCATTAGAACCACTTTGCCACCTTTGTCACGTGCGGGTTGTGCTACGCACTGCATATGCTCTCGTAAGTTAAAAAAATCGGTTTCTCGAAAACGGTGGCTGAATTACCACAGATTACTAAATAGTTTACTGGTATTACCATGAAATTAAGTAAAGACTGAACAGGGAGGTTTTGGTGGAGCGAAAAATCGATTTAGCTAGGTCTTATCCCTGCGAAACTGCGCGTTTTTATGCTATATGCTTTATTCGAAAATTCTGAATGTGGTTGGTGGGTTCGAATACTGGTCAAAAAATTTTTGTGATTCTTTTTATTTTTTTTAATTTATCAGAATACCGCGCAAAGCTCGGTCACCCATGTATATTAATACGTAAAGCAAAAACTTTAAGCACAGTTTTATGAGAACTGTGCAACCGGAGATGAAGTTTGCTAATACAGTAGATTGACGGTGTAACGTTTTGTAACATCAATTACAGAAAGAGACACTCGATTTTCTGCTTATGTAAAAACGCTTAGGCAGAAACTTCTTAACATAGGGCAGTAAATCACTTTCCCTAAGTTTCTGTAATTGATATTACAAATAGTTATGTCCCCGGTCTCTTTTAGCGGCCACATAGCAAAGTAATAGCTTGTTTCACAATATTTTAATAAGTGTAGGATAGCTTATTTGAAAGTTTTGTCGCTTACTTTATATCGAACGACAAGGACAAAACATGCAAATAACCTATCTGACACTTAACTATAGATTGTGAAACAGGCCCTGTATATATTGGTTTACTGTCACACCTAGCTCGTTAACTGAAATGTACAATTCAACTGTATGTGGTCTGTGGATATTGGATTGGAAATATTAGCTGCTTCATAATAACTTGAATATTTTTTTCGAACCAAAACCTTTGTATGTATGTAAAACTTCAACAAAACTTTACCAAAGGGGCTTGGTGAAAACTACATCCCACAAAAAATATTTTAATGTAAAGTGATGCCAAGACAATACAATGTGACTCGCACTGTCAAAAAGCTATATATATGATCTCATGTAAAACCAAGCTTCTGACTATACATGGCATAACTCTACAAGCCTAAATTCACAAACTCTACACCGTAGTAAGATGTGTGGCTTGGCCGTTTCGTTCCTACAAGAATAGTGTAACACAAAAACAGTCTTCATCTTACGCAAATGTAGCGAAATGGCAAGACCACACATTTTGACTAAGTTGTAGAGTTTGTGAAATTAGGGTTGTAGAGTTATGCCATGTAGAATCAGAAGCTTGGTTTTACATGAGATCTGATAGCTTTTTGACAGTGCGAGTCATATGGTATCGTCCTGGCATCACTTTACATGAAATGGTTTTTTGTGGGATTTCACTTCTTTTTTAAAGTTGTTATGACAATATTATTATTTTCTTTTTTATTTTATTGTTTCTATTATTAGCACGGATCCCTACAACAGTTTTCAGACCTCTAGGGTAAAAATTTGCGTAGGTAAGTTTCTTACAAATTTACATAAATAATATAGTTTAAGGGGTTGGAGGACAAAAGTTCCAAGTTTGTTAATTTTCATGTTGTTTATGTGCTAATAGTAGCTTACATACCAAATTTCAGCCTTATGGGATACCCGGAAGTGCCCTATAGTTTTGTGGATTATCAGTGTATCAGTGACGAAATCAGTGGTTTTTAGATATCTATAAAATCTGAAGTATTAAGACCTATGCAATCAAAACTTTACATGTTTAATTAGTTTGTTACTGGAAATTCGTTTCTCTGGTATAATCCAAACCCAAGCTGTGTGGCTTCAAAAACCGACGAAACGCTTCGAGAAATTGTGATCTGGTAGTACCCTTTCGCTTCGCTTAGCTCGTCTTGGCGGGGGCACTACCATGCCCCCAGATAGTGCTCAAGACAGAAACGTTTACGAACAAAGTTGGAGGGATGGAGTTCGAAATCAATATCCAAAACATACCGCTTATACTAAGCAGAAGCTTTTGATCAGCAGTGTAATGGCAGTGATAAATCTCATCATTTCAATTTTACGAACACTCTATTTGCAGACAAGATTTAAGTCTTCAGATACAGTTTTAGGGTCAGTTCACACCGTGTCGATACGCAGCGTTGCATTTTAAAGATAGCTATTCAAAATCGAACTTTATTCACCACACAAAAAATACACGTTTCATATGACATAAATCCTAAACTGCACTGGCAACAACCTGGTGCAACCTGGCATTCGAACTCTTACAATGAAATATGTATCTTCTTGTGTAACGAATAGAGTTCAAGTTCTATCTTAAAAATGCAGCGCTATGTTGCGTATCGTTTCGTTGCGGTGTGAATTGACTCTTACTTAAAAAAAAAACACTAATAGCTTTCTTTTAATTACTATCCGAATTAATTACGTATAAAGGATAATACTTTTCAATATAACAATAACATAGGTATAATTATGAATATTGTGTCACTGATTATAGCATCCGGTTACTAGGTTGAGGTCAATGTTAGACGAATGTCGTGCCGTCACAATGGGTCTCAGCATCGTCTCTTTCATTCCCACGATGTCCTACAAACTGTGTTGCGTGTGATTCAGTCGAATATTTGCCAACATGGCACTTTACATGATTACTTGAACTTCGACCTAGCCAGGCCATACCGTTGTTGTGGTTGGAGAATTTTAACTTTGCTGCACATCAGTGGCAAAGGCTGGTTCTAATTCATAGGGAAGCCCTAGCCTGTTTATTAGAATAGGATATGGATGAGGGTCTTGAAAATGTAAGTGGTATGTGAAGCCGATAGCCGATAATAGAGTTATAGGAATCCCACGCCACTGCTGCACATGTCAACAAACTTAAAAAAATCACTAATCCTTAAATTATTTTTTGTCATGTTCAGGCACTGCGGACTTCTTCTCCCTCAACCACTACACCACGAGTATGATCAGACCAGTCAGGCCTGGAGAGCGTCCAGGCACATGGTTCATCAACGGCTCGGCGGAGCTGGACGCGGTGCTGGAGCACCCGCCTGGCTCCACGTATGGTGCACTGGATATTATGCCGGTAAGTTTTGTGGTGTTTGCGTCTGTCCATCACTGATCACTACCGCCGTCATTTGGGCAGATTAATTGCTTTTGCAACTATACATTATTTACAATTTTCATCGGATTATTTTCCTACCATTAGTACTGGATATTTTTTATTCCGTTTCAGTAAAAACAGGGTATAATAGGTGCATGATGCAGAGAGTATAAAAATATTGAAATTACAAATAATTGGCACACTGTAGACCCCTGGGACTGCGCGTGATTGGCACGACCTCGAGCTCCGTCCCCCGCCCACCTGCGTGGGGTGATCTAAGTTTATGATTTTTAAAGATTTACTAATTTTCAAATACATACATGAGCTTTGACACAAATGTTTTTGTATATAGACTCCATAATTGATACAAAACTCTCCCGAAATAGACCAAAAACTCATCCAGTATATTATACAAATAGTTGTAGTACAAAATAATAATATTATTATAAGTTTCGGCGCGATACTCACACACCTACCTAATATTATATTAAAACCTTCATTTGCCTTCCTTAACATCTTCGAAGCAAACTTTCCAGATTTATCCTGTCGGTATTCGTCGCCTTCTAAGCTGGGTGAGACAGAAGTACGGGGACATAGAGGTGTTCGTGTCTGAGAACGGCCTGGCCACCAGCGGGACCTACCTGGAGGATCACAAGAGGGTGGACTATTTGAGCAAATATATGGAACAGGTTGGTCAGTTGTACTGTTTTAAAATTGAAATTCTGTTTAGGTAGCCTTTACTTAGTTCACTTTGACCCTTTAGCAACTTTCAGCAAGTATTTTCTATAATACATTCTTGGAAATCAAAGAAAGTGTTTTGTCTACCTACAGAGTGAAAAGAGTTTCACCTCCAAATATAGTGTAGGTATTAAACAGTTGATACTATGTAGGATTGTCGCTGAATATACCTGACTTGATATGATAGGTCCTCCTCGCTGTGGAGGACGGGGTCCGCGTCATCGGCTACACCGTCTGGTCTCTCATCGATAACTTTGAGTGGTTCGACGGATACAAGTGAGTTGAAAGATTTGATTTAACTTTAAAACAGAAGGTCGATTCTGTTATTTGAATCCTGAAATAATACAGTCACGATCCAGTCCCGATGGCCGATATGTTAAAACTGCAAAATTGTTTTTACACACAATTTGATCCTCTCGTTTGCCTCTTTACCCGACTACGCAAAAGGAAGGGATCTTGGCAGTCTATGTATGTATGTATGTATGTTTGTTCCACCGTAGCGTCTAAACTATTGATCCGATTTTAATGAATAAGGTGTCAATAGATTCGTCATAATCGCCCGGATAACATAGGTAATTTACGTACTTAATATTGTTATATGGGTTATAGTTTTTATGAAAAACTAGCTGTCCCGACATAGGTTGTTCTGTCTTAACTATGACCTATTAAAGAAAATCTACATCTACATCTATAACTGCATCTATATATTACACACCTACATATATAACTACATCTACATATTACACACCTACGTCCTACACCTACATCTACATATTACACACCTACATCTATAACTACATCTACATATTACACACCTACATCTATAACTACATCTACATATTACACACCTACATCTATAACTACATCTACATATTACACACCTACATCTATAACTACATCTACATATTACACACCTACATCTATAACTACATCTACATATTACACACCTACATCTATAACTATATCTACATATTACACACCTACATCTATAACTACATCTACATATTACACACCTACGTCCTACACCTACATCTACATATTACACACCTACATCTATAACTACATCTACATATTACACACCTACATCTATAACTACATCTACATATTACACACCTACATCTATAACTACATCTACATATTACACACCTACATCTATAACTACATCTACATATTACACACCTACATATATAACTACATCTACATATTACACACCTACATCTATAACTACATCTACATATTACACACCTACATCTATAACTACATCTACATATTACACACCTACATCTATAACTACATCTACATATTACACACCTACATCTATAACTACATCTACATATTACACACCTACATCTATAACTATATCTACATATTACACACCTACATCTATAACTACATCTACATATTACACACCGACATCTATAACTACATCTACATATTACACACCTACATCTATAACTACATCTACATATTACACACCTACATCTATAACTACATCTACATATTACACACCTACATCTATAACTACATCTACATATTACACACCTACATCTATAACTACATCTACATATTACACACCTACATCTATAACTACATCTACATATTACACACCTACATCTATAACTACATCTACATATTACACACCTACATCTATAACTACATATACATATTACACACCTACATCTATAACTACATCTACATATTACACACCTACATCTATAACTATATCTACATATTACACACCTACATCTATAACTACATCTACATATTACACACCTACATCTATAACTACATCTACATATTACACACCTACATCTATAACTACATCTACATATTACACACCTACATATATAACTACGTCTACATATTACACACCTACATCTATAACTACGTCTACATATTACACACCTACATCTATAACTACATCTACATATTACACACCTACATCTATAACTACGTCTACATATTACACACCTACGTCCTACACCTACATCTACATATTACACACCTACATCTATAACTACATCTACATATTACACACCTACATCTATAACTACATCTACATATTACACACCTACATATATAACTACGTCTACATATTACACACCTACATCTATAACTACGTCTACATATTACACACCTACATCTATAACTACATCTACATATTACACACCTACATCTATAACTACGTCTACATATTACACACCTACGTCCTACACCTACATCTACATATTACACACCTACATCTATAACAACATCTACATATTACACACCTACATCTATAACTACATCTACATATTACACACCTACATCTATAACTACATCTACATATTACACACCTACATCTATAACTACGTCTACATATTACACACCTACATCTATAACTACATCTACATATTACACACCTACATCTATAACTGCATCAACATATTACACACCTACGTCCTACACCTACATCTAGACGTATCAAACTACTGGTGCCGGGCGATTTTTTTAAATATACCAAATTAGGTTAACTGAAGACACCTATTTAAAATATTTGAAAGTCAAGTCAATCGTCGTGTTTAGTACTTTCCCTGCAACTTTTCCAACATTTCTCACCGTTTAAACCTTCACTGAACTTCCACAATTATTTCAAGGCCAGAGTTAGCCAAATCGGTCCAGCCGTTCTCGAGTTTTAGCGACACATTGGAATTGCAATCCATTTTTAGATTTACGCCTAGCTTTTGCCCGCAGCTTCGCGCGCGTGGGAGTGTTCGTGGCAAAAAACTTCTGTATCAAATATACTTGCAATATAGTAGTAGCACAGAGTAAAAATATATGCTTTATAATAAATTTTCACACGTACTTTTTAATTTTGATATTATTTTAAAACTTAGAATGGGTATAGTAACCTATCCTTAAAATATAGACATACAGTACCCGGCGATAAATATTGCACATCGACCTTTGGGAAGAGACAATCGGCTAATTTCGGCTTCGTAGAGCGTTATCTCTGTCGTAGGAAATACAAAACAATTATGATTTGCTTCTTTTGATAATTCTTTTTATTATTTGTATAAAATACACCAATTTTTCTACAACTTATGACTTTAGGTTGGGGTAAAATAAAATAAAAAAAACATGTTCACATTATGTTTACGTTTATTTTGGAAAATAACAGCTGTATTGTACATAATAAACACCATTATACTTACCTATTTTTTAAATCTGTCTGCTTCGTTTACAAAATATTTATAAACATTATAGATAATTTCGCGTGACTGGCCTTGTGAAGGTTTCCCTCTTTTCCCTAAAGTTGCCATAGTACAACTTTCAATTATTTAAATTTGGGGGTGTTAACAACTCTAAATATATATTTTGAACTGGACACGACCGCACTCCATCGCATTTGAACAACGACTGACAAAACGTCACATAGGTAGTGTGCGACAGAGATAACGCTCTACGAAGCTGAAATTAGCCGATTGTCTCTTTCCAAAGGTCGATGTGCAATATTTATCGCCGGGTACTGTACTAGCTGTTTGTGTGAAAGCGTAACAAACAAACTTACATTCACATTTATAATATTAGTAGGGATTATAGACGATCGCTGGTAGGTAGGTAATTTAGGTATTTTCCAAGGAAAAACAAGGTATAAGGTGAGTTTTTCATCAAATGATCAAGAACAAAATATGAAATTTAAATTTAGAATTCTACTCAGATTTATTTTTCAACAGACGACAATAATATGACGTGTCAAAACAAAATAAGAATAATGCGCCCCACAGCCCCACTCACGGGCTATCGATTGTTACGATCAAATTGGAAATTCATTCGTAAAGGTTAATAGTTAACAACGAACGCTTTAGTTGTTACGATAGTTTATAGACTGAGATCCCACGCCGGCCTGACTACACTTGTCACTTGCACTCTTACTGATAAATTAAATTTGATTTGTAGTATAAGTATGTATGATGAATATACCTATGCATGGTTCATGCCCGCTATTTTCTGCGGTGGGCGCCAAAAGTACGAAAAAAATTTACTTGTATATGAAAAGTGTAGTTAGGCGGGCCTCGGATCTCAGGCTATATGCATCATTAATTTAAACCGATTTATTTGCAACTACGAATCCCGTAAATGTTTAAATTGTAAAGACTAAATCGATCGATCGCTCGTGAGTGGGAGCTTTAAATTAAAAGCACTGAGGAGTATTGATATCAAGTTTAATGCAAATCGCTCCCAAACAACTTTCTTCCCTGTTTTTTAACCCCGTTGCGGACGAATTTCAATAAACTGTGATACACATATTCCATCAAAACTATTACAGAATGTTTGTGCAAAATATAAAGAAGATTGGATCAAGGAATCACGTTGCCCAATACAAACTCCCCCCCCCCCCCCCCCTCACCCCATAGGAGTCGAATTTCGGAAAATCCCTTCTTATCGGATGCCTACGCATTACAAAGAGCATGCCATGCAAGTTTCAGATCGGTCTCTACGATATCGTTGAATAGGTATTTTTAAATATGAGCGAATATTGATACATGACACAATACATATCTAATATTTATTTATCATTAATTTGCCAACCCAGCGTAGTGGACTTCTCCTTATTAATATGTTGAGTAGAGAGTAGAGACCCAATGATGATGAATTTACAGCACCAAATTCGGTCTCTACGAGGTAGATTTCGACGACCCGGCCCGCCATCGCCAGCCGCGGCTGTCGGCGCACCACTACGCCTGCGTCATCAGGCACCGGACATTGGACTACCCGCAGAGCTGCGTGCAGGAACGACGAAACGGACAACGGTGAACGGTAGATTTAATATTGTTTTTAAGCTATTGCATAGCTTTTATCGCGGGATTTGAGCGCGGCGATCGACTCGAGAAATTCCGTAACGAAAATAAACCTACCACCCCCCACTCCGACCGGCACAGCGGTGCGGCGTTGAAAGCCGTGCATCGTCTAACGTCGTTTCGGTTCGGCAGACTTCGGCACGGTGTTTGTGTTCGTGCGACTAGACGTATGCGTATAGACTTACTATGCAATAGCTTTACCGCGGCAGTCCCCGAGTGTCACACGTATTTTTTTCTGTTATTTTTATTTAAATATGTATTTTAGTAAACGTGATTGTGTTATTGCTAATACGTAAGGAGTAGCAACTCATATTTCCTACGCTGGTAAGAAAACACCTAGGCACAGCTTGGCAAAAAAGAGTACCTACTTATGCGGAGGTGACAGCAGCAACTAAAACATTTTTGATTGTATCAACTTCTATCTTTATTAGATTGGAATTAAATTTATTATATTTATTTGTTGTATTATAGTATATTTCAATTAAATAATATTATGTCATTCTAATCTAATGAGGATAAAAGATGTTATAGTCGAAAATGTTTTTAGTTCCTGCTTTTCGCGTCATACTATTTTTTGTCAAGCCTGCACATAATTGGGAATATAAAAAAAAAATATTTTATGAAGTGTATTTAAAAACTTTATTACTAATTATATTGATATTTAATGCGAAATAATTGTTTTTTTTTTTTTCAATTCATTATAAATAATTAAAAATTGATAAAATTGAAAAATAAATCACGTGACTATGAACGCGCCACGATTGGTCACCATAGTTGTGACGTCATAATGTTATAGCTATCTCATAACTTTACAGCGTTGACATACGGGGATTACATGCACGTGACTCGTCAATAATATTGAAAATGTACTGCGGAAAACGATTTGTTAGCTTACTCCAATTAGCTGTGTGTGTTATAGGACTTATAAAGGCAAAGTCTGATAGTATTCCTGATGTTTATGATAACCAATTAAAAAAAAAAAATATTGTTCGGTTCAATTCTGCTGAAGTTCGAGGTGCCAAGGCAACAAGGTAAGTCTGTTAAAAAAATGTTATAAATGAAAATATTTAAGTATTATTAATTATTCTCCATTATCTACACTAATATTATACTTAAAGAGGCAAAGTTTGTGAGGTTGTAGGGTTCTTTGGATCTACTGAACCGATTTTGAGAATTCTTTTACCAATAGAAGGTTACGTTATTTGTGAATTACATAGGCTATATGAATGGATGGATGGATGTTTGTTACTCCTTCACACAAAAACTACCGATCGGATTTCGATGAAATTTGGTATGGTAGTAGTTTAAACTCTGGATTAAAACATAGGATAGGACATTTTTTATCTCGAAAAAGTACAATATTCGCGGACAGAGCCGATGGCAACGGCTAGTATTAAATGTAATTATTTATTTCATTAATTGTAGAGCATCTTGTGAGAGAATAATATTTATATCGTAAAAGGACGTCTGGACAGACAGTGTCCCGAACATCGAGTTCGGAGTATAGCTTATTACTATAACTATTAATGAAAAGTCCTGAAAACGACTACAATTTTGAATTTCGAACGCCAATACTAACGATCGCCAGTTGCGAATCGCCCTGGAGTGAAAACTAACATGACGTCACACGCGTTCGGGTCTGTTCGGGAGCTGTCGGCGTGTCTTCGGTACAGGATTCAAAAATTAATTTTTATTTTGAAATAACTTTTGAGTTATTGCGAAAAATAAAAAATAGTTTTGTAATAAAACTTATATAATATTATGATCTTTTCATTTATCACAAAAAAATAAAATAAAAACCCAATTACCATATCATAAAATCGAATGTACCACGTAAACTACTATTGTATTCTGTGCCAGTAGCACACCGGAGACGAGCTGCATTATATACTAATTTGGTCCACGATATTATCAAAATAATTAAATATCCAACACGTGATGTTTGAAAGGATTGTTTGTGAGGAAATTGTTAGCAAAATTAAATAATTCAATCTATCGTAAAATAATAACGTATAGTGGAAATATATTTACATTTTTGTTTATAAAATTACTAATGAAGTATGTCGTCGCGTGAGTTAACAAAATTTGTTAGCGCCAAAGCAATAATCCGGTGTGCTTATTACGACAAAACGGATTTGCTTTGAGTTCCTCTCCTTTATTTGCCGTCCCCAGCCTTTTCAGTGACCGTATGTGAAATTGATTTCTATACGATGTTAGCGTCCTTGGACTTCGTGTTCGACAAAGAATCCCCGTTAGACGTTTAACGGAAAAGCGTTATGCAATTTTAACGCACAACCGTACCAAAAGAAAAATGTTTTTAGTTTCTTTGAATTTCAGCTCTTAATTTAATTAGCTCAGAAGTAAAGTAAATAAATTAATGGCCAAATACTGAAAACATGGTTAAATTAAGTGACGCTTAAGTCACATGCCGTCCTTGTCATTTCGGATAGCAGAGACAGAGCGACAGCCTGTGAATAGGAGGGCTCCTAATTTTGATTAGCGTCTCAGTATTCGGCCGACAAACTCGCACTTTTAAGTGACTTAATTATCATGATGGTACATTTTTACTCTGTGACGTTATATCGTATAATTTCGGCGGCCGCACAGTGGGTTCGGCAATACAGAAATGCGTGTGCCAGTAGACAAAAGTCCAAATAGGTAGTCAGTGTAGTCAATGAGTCAAGTCAGTCGATTCAGTAAAGTGGTAGAAGCTCTACTGAAAGTTTCTAGGGAGTTTTGGACGGAACACAAAATAGCACGTTTTTTGAACTTGTACAACTTTCCCACACGTGTGCACGTTAACGAATATTTAATGGTTAATATTCTACCAATATTACACATTAAGAACCGAAATAACACAAATTTATGAAACATTACAAATTCCACAACGTCGAATTGTCGTCCCGGCAAAACTCCTATCTCTATGTAACGTAGGAATAAAATTATCTACCCTGTACATATCCCATAAACATATATATTATAGACGAGGCATGTCCAGGCAAAAAGTATCTCCAGTTAAATGGGCCAAATTTTGAGACTTTTGGGGCCATTTTGACATTTGAAGTATGGTGAAAACAAGATGGCTGACATTTGAAGTATGGTGAAAACCAAGATTGCGTAACTTTTTACTGTATGGAGATTTGTTCTGTCGTACCTACGTCATAGCCTATCATGAGTTTTGAAATCTTTGACATACCCTGAATTATAAGTATCCTTAGGCTGCGTCCATACTAGAGGTTTTTATTGGCCGCGACAGGAAAAATTGCATTGTAAATGAAACTCTACACTACAATATAGTCTACAGTACAATAGAGCTGAAAATTGAAGTGTCAAGTGTCACAATTGACAACTCTAGACGATTTTCAGCTCTATTGTATTAGGGCACAGTTCTGTTTACAGTACAATTCTTTCTATTGCGACCACTAACAAACGTTCGTGGGAACGAGGGCTTACGGATACAAAGTAAAACAAAAAAATCAATTTAAAATCTTTATTTGTTCTAAGTTCAGTGCACATTCCATGTCGCCTTCACGAAGACGATAATATTATGATTGATAATATATTTACTCTATATTACTATTATTGTATTAAATTAAATAATAATTATACAATTATTATTTACATACAGTTGGGTACAATAATTTAAGATATCGTTGTTATGTGAAATACTTAATCGAGGTTTAGGGTAATACCACTGCTAATCTTGGCCCACCCAGGGCCGGTTTTAGCATTACGCTCGCCTTAGGCGAGATTTCTAACGGGGTATATATATGGGTGAAACAGTGCCATATAAAACGCCATCAACGTCACAGACCATCCTAACCCAATTGGCAAAGATAATTTACAATAACTGCCAGCGCATTGCAAGTTACAAGAACAAAGTAAGTTAAACATACATCATTACCACATAAATTATCGAATGCATAATCCTATGTTTGCATTGTGTTATAATTTCAGTAGTAAAAGCAAAATGAAGGCAGGGCTGCCGTTTTAATTTTTAACAAGATTTTAAAGCAGTAATAAAGGAACAACTCTCATATTCTATTCATATTAAAATACAACACTGTAGTTATTAAATATTTTTTCATTCATTCTTTATAAAATGATGTTTAGCAGAATGTTGTCAGTAACTTTTTTCTTGCAAAAAAGGAAACTGTCTGTCCTCAGTCCTGTCAGAGCTTCACTATCCGGGAGAAAAGTAGCCTTTGTGTTTGCGCGCAGATAGTGTAAAGCCTGAATTAGGCTTTACACTATCTGCGCGCAAAATTTCATTCAAATCCATTCAGCAGTTTTTACTTAATTTAAGAGTAAAAATCACATATCCACACATCTATACATCAAACTATTTCAGTTACAATATTATTTTTCTTAAATCGATTGTTTCCTTCAATCAACGACTTACTATTTAGACTAGATAGGTGAATACTTTTTTGAATTTTCTTATAGACATTAAATTTACCTATGGCAAATAAAATTAGATTCTGTCATTCTTACAATGTGTATTGTGAATTTGTGCTTATTTGTGATTTTATTTCTTCTATATGTAAGTAGATACTATGTAATATTACATTGTAGATTGTGATTATCGTAACAATTTCATAAAATAGATGCATTTTATATAAAGATTTGGGGCGCGTTCCAGTGCGGCGCACGCGACTCACGATGCACCCGCTACATTGCTAGCTGGCGTGTCAACTTACGGGGTATTTACACGGGTGACTAAAGCCGCACGACTTATGCCGCACATCTTAAAATCGACTAGGTCGCAGGTCCATTTTTCCAACATAAATGGTGAGGCGACGTGTGAAGCGCCTAGCCTTACGTCGATAATAGACCCGTGTAAAATGTAAACCGTGTGAATCTGGAGGATTTATCCACACAAGTAGGTGAGCGTGCAGCTCGTACGTCTCGTGCGCCGCAGTGGAGAAGCGCCCAAATTTTTGTGTGTCGGTACATACGATGATATATCGGTACGTATATTTTAAAGAATTCCTGAATAACGATTTATCTACGTGATATTCGCAGATAAGGCTCGTAATATATTACAACATATTTATATAAATATTTATTATTATTAATAAGAATAAAATTTTATAGGATTTTCTTATGAACAACATCAAGTAATATTTACATATTATGTATATTACTATCATAGGATATATACCTGGTCCTTTATAATCCCTATGACCTTCCAAGATCCGTCACTGCATAAAAATTGAATAAGAAAGCTTATAAGTTGAGAGCTTTTTTCACAGAAATGAAACGAACTACTACATAAGTATCATTAAATATTTATGACAAGGGAATTTTAAATTCGCCACTCAATGTCCTATTAGGGAAATCTAATTCATAAGCAGGCAGATCCCGTAATTTATTTGTATTATAATGACGGTATGCAGTCACAATACAATTGTCAATGAGATGCCAGTTTTTATATTAATAACATAATACGAACATTAACCACCCACGTCGTTCCCCATCGCTGTGTTTGTGGTGCAAATGTGGACAGCCTCGGACACCACGGGCTGCCCTGTCAACGAAGCGCCGGCCGCATCTCCCGACATCACTGCCTGAACGATCTCATCCGTCGGGCTCTTGTCACCGCCGGAGTGCCAGCTGTGCTGGAACCCTCTGGTTTGGCGCGAGACGATGGCAGGAGACCAGACGGCATGACCCTGGTCCCTTGGAGGGTAGGACGGGCTCTTGTATGGGACGCTACTTGCGTCGATACACTTGCTCCGTCCCATGTCCAGGGCACCTCGAGTTCTGCAGGTGCGGCCGCCAATCAGGCGGGAAACCTCAAGCGGCGCAAATATGAGAACCTTAGTGGGGATCTCATATTTGAACCGTTTGGGGTTGAAACCTTAGGTACATGGGGTCTGGGTGCGCACAAACTTTTCGGAGAAATCTCCAAAAAACTCATTGAGGCCACCCGAGACCCCAGAGCCGGCACCTACCTGGCCCAGAGAATAAGTATCGCAATCCAGCGAGGAAACTCTTTGAGCCTTCTAGGTACTCTGCCTGGTGGGGACGACCTGGGAGATTTCTTTTTTTTGTAGCATTTTAAGTTTTGGAGTAGTTATTATTTTTTTAGTACTTACCTACTTTTATGGTACAATTGATTTTGTTATCATAACTAGTTTTTAATTCTTCTTTTTTAATATTGTAAAATAAATGTAATAATATAAGTGATATGACCTGTAAAAAAAAAAATACGAACAAATTATGATATTGTCAACCTGCTTATGAATTAGATTCCCTGATAGTACAAAATATAACTTCTACAAAACAATTGTAGAATCATATCTGCTAGGCGTTCCGAAACGTTTTTTTTATCTACTTGTCCTGTATTTTATTCCACCTAGTCTCAGTTTTAATTTGAACAGAATATTTATTACTAGACACTTTTAATTAAGTGAGACAGCAGCTCGTTTACATTGAAATAAATTTTGAACCATCGATAAAGATCCGGAAGGGGGTCAATAAACCTGGGAGTTGCGAATCTTGGAGCGCTTCACAAGCAATTCTGTAGGCCGTTCAATTCACTAGATGTACTTTATACCTACTTTTACGCTTATTTAATAGCTAATATTAGCTGGAACTAAAACTACATGATCCGCAATCCGGCGAGCCGGGGAAATTCCAGAGCATTGAAAATAGAACTCTGTGCTAATGGAATAGAGCTGAAAATCGAACACACAAGTGTCGTGTCAAATGTCAAAGTTTTATATGACAGCTCAACACTGGACACTTCGATTTTCAACTCTATTTTAATAGCACAGAGTTCTATTTCCAATGCTCTACATTTTCTCGGACCCGCTAAACCAATAACGTAATGCAGATGAAAGTATGATATAAATTTTTATAATGGGGCCACAAAAGCTTACAGAAACAGAGCTGAGCGGCGCGATGTTGGAGGTTGAACGTAGCTATGATATTGTCCTACTACAGGGGGCCTAGCAGGAACATTTGACAGCGGCGTAACGTAACGTTTACGAATAGAATTTCGTATGGGCGCTGTCATGGCTTTGACAGATTTTCATACAATTCTCATTCGATAACGTTACGTTTACGCCGCTGTCAAATGTTCCCGCTAGGCCCACTGAACATTATCAGGAGTCTACTCGTACTATGAAACATCAACTATTGAATTTCAATGGTACGATCACTTTATATGGCCATTTTAGACCTGCTGACCACCAAGTTTTCGGGGGTTTATTATCCAATCACAGTACTAATTAAATGACCCCATCATAATATTAGTATGCATAAAATTTATCCAATTTATAACAACCTGTACACATTGTGAGGTTAATATGGCTTAGGGTCAGTTCACATCGAGACACGACGATGCCGATTCAAAATTGAATTTTATTCACTAATAACTAGTAGCTCCCCCACACCGGTTTCGGTGACGGTGGCCGGTTTCATTGAATCCAGGAGTTATTTTACAGTGCCCAAGTGTGTGCGCAGTACACAAGAGCACTCACTCTTCCTTTGCCCTCGAAACCCAGTGGGACGGACAGGCCGACACGACTGGCGAGAGATCGGGCGCAAGGCCCCCTTTTTACATGCCCATCCGACGCATGAATCATATTTCTTGTCAGACAATCAGGTGATCAGCCTGCATTCTCCTAATCAAACTTGGAAACATCATTTTGTTGTCCAATGCGGGAATCGAACCCACGACCTCCGAGAGTAGAGTCGAGAGCCAAGCTCAAACCACTGGCCCACGTAGGCACTAATCACTACACAAGAAGATACGTTTAATTGGAAGAGTACGAATTTCGAATTGCACCGAGCTGCATACCGCGGTGCCACTCTTGCAATGAAACGGGTATCTTCTTGTGTAGTGAATAAAGTTCAAATTTGAATCGCTATCTTAAAAACGCAGCGCCGCGTCGCGTTGAGCTGACCCGATACAGTATATAACCATAGATTTTTTTGCCTCAACCCAGATCGGCGCAAGTGGGTCTTACATAGACTAGTAAATATGCATTTCACAGGTTATCGTAAGTTGTAAGTTACATGGTCACATTCACAAGAAACAATATGGGTAAAATGTAAGATAAATATGTACAGTACGAATTGTATTATCTAATTGGGAATTTGTATAAGTCGTTGTCTGCATTACGCCAGGTTGATGTCGACGCCCACGCCGGTCACGAAGTCGTCCCGGATGAGCGGCAGCAGCGCGGGGTGGCTGGAACAGCACCATTGAGGATAACAATATTATTCTATCGCATATTATATATGTGTTAATCCAAAGTTTGGTAGTAGTTTGAGCATAACAAATTTCATCAACATCCGTTCAGTGGGTTCTCAGTGAGAGAGTAACAAACATCCATCCATACATGCATCCTCATAAACTTCACCCTTATAATAGTAGTAGGATATTCTGCTAAGGTGCTGCATAATTCCTTATTAAATGTGAAAATGTAAACTTTTTATGTAATGCAATATGACTGGGGACTTTATTTAATATACTAGATATCCGATAGGATACCTTGTTGTTAACTTTGAGCGATAAATAGGGGAAAAACTACAACCATTCTTATTCATAATGGCTCCCCACACCGATTTCGGTGAAGGTTCCAGTCCAAATACGCAGGGATTATTTAATAGTATGTGCACTGTACACAACACTTAAGAAAAATCTCTCTTCTTTTACTCTATAAGCCCAGTGGGATGGATGACCGACACGACCAGGCACAGAACCGACTTTTTCATCCGACGCGACGCTTGGGTCATCTTTTATGTCAGTCAATCAGGTGATCAGCCTGCATTGTCCCAACCAGACTTGAAAACGACTATATTTTGTTGTTCCACCGCGGGGATCGAACCCACGACCTCCGCAGTCAAAAGCCAATCTCATAACCACTGGATCACAGTGGCGCGCCACCAGGCACCAACCCACCTTCCCAATACCCATACCATATTGCCATGACTCTCTACATTCTTGAAGCGAATACAGTATAGTGTCTTTGAAATCCTTGTAGAGTTCATCTATATACAGACAAATAAATAAAATTGAAGTGTATGTTTGTAATTTCAAATTAACAGCTTCTTCTCATGCAATAGCATAGGAAAATATATACGGTACTAACAATAAAATCCAATTTTTTAATTTTTGTCTGTCTGTCTGTCTGTCCGTCTGTCTGTCCGTCTGTCTGTCCGTCTGTCTGTCCGTCTGTCTGTTTGTCTGTCTGTTTGTACCGGCTAATTTCTGAAACAGCTGGACCGATTTTCACGGGACTTTCACGAGCAGATAGCTGATGTTGTAAGGCGTAACTTAGAATGATTTTTATCCTCATCATCATCATCAAAAAATGTTTAACGCCCAACGAAGTGGGCACGGGTCAGCTAGTTCGTACGAGGGCTGCACTAAAAGTATCGGGAATGGAATATTTCCACTGTTCCTGTCATATTAAAATCTTTTTAATTTAAAACTCCTTGGTTTTAAAAATCGAATACCGTTTATTTATTTAAAAAAAGATTCTCGGTCTTGTCACAAGGTCTTGTCAAACTTGTTTAGTCGTTGAGAAAATGGAATTGACTCGAGAAAATTCTAGAGCGATGATTTATTATGACTTTCGAAGTGGTTTAACACAAAAACACGTGGACGTGTCAAGCTCAGTGATGATCCCCGTCAAGGTCGTCCAAAAACTGCAGTCACCCAAGAAAACGTTGATGCTGTGCGTAAGCTGATTGAGGAAGATCGACATGTGACATACCGCGAAATTCAGGCAACTTTAGACATTGGCATGAGACAAATACAAATAATCTTGCATGAACAATTAGGTTTAAAAAAGTTGTTTTCCCGATGGATACCGCATTTGCTCTGTGAAGAGCAAAAAGCGGCTCGCGTTACTTGGTGCGTCAGAACTCTCGAAAGATTCCACGCAGGATCCTCAAATGCTGTATACAACATCGTATCAGGTGACGAATCCTGGATATACGCGTACGAACCCGAAACAAAAAACCAGTCACGAGTTTGGGTGTTCGAAAATGAGTTAAAGCCAACAAAAATCGTTCGTTCACGGAGTGTTGCAAAAAAAATGGTGGCCACGTTTGTCTCCAAAACCGGCCATGTTGCGACTATTCCTCTTGAGGGACAAAGAACGGTTAATGCAGAATGGTATGCTAACATTTGTTTGCCGCAGGTCGTTTCTGAACTCCGTAAAGAGAACTGCAACCGCCGCATTATCCTCCATCACGACAATGCGAGTTCTCACACCGCGCACAGAACAAAAGAGTTTTTAGAGCAAGAAATCATAGAATTATTAGACCATCCGCCGTACAGCCCCGACCTAAGCCCTAATGATTTCTATACTTTCCCTAAAATAAAGAATAAATTGCGTGGTCAGAGATTTTCATCACCTGAAGAAGCTGTGGACGCCTACAAAACGGCCATTTTGGAGACCCCAACTTCCGAATGGAATGGTGTAACGTAGTTACATTTCCTTTCCGTAAAATCACCGTCATCTATGATTTGTTTGCTTAATTATTTGTCATTTAGAGGCTTTAGGCGCCATCTATCGGCGCACGTCCTTACTAAAATGGCGTTAGCCTTGCTTTAACAGGTTAATATTTGATTCATAGATCGATTTTACTTCCGTCTGTAATCATAAAAATAATTATTAAATTTTGATTAATAATGAAAATACAGTACATTTGTATTATTATATTACATAATATATTGATTATTAATATAATATACTTTATTTTGGTTTCTGGATTTTTTCTCTTTACGCTTTAGTTTCATAGTTGTCAAAAGTTTAAAAAAAAGACGACGGAGGAGGGTATATATAGCACTTTTTCGAATGACGTTTCCTTTTTAGAATGAAATTTTCTGTAAACGCAAGATGTAGTCGTTTATAATATAATATTTTAACCCCGTGTAAGGGTGAGTAATTTGAAATATCTGTGTTGTGAATGTTTGCTAAATCACGCTTGTAATTATAACACATTATTTTTTTCCTGTGAATTAGCACCATGGTAGAATTTGTTGGCAAACCTTTTGATTGGCCACGTGCTCAATTTGTAATTTCATTTTCCCGATTTTGCATTGTTAGATATTATTAGGATGTTTGTATCAAATTAATTGTCCTTAATATCATATTATCATTTTATCACTTTATCTTTTATCTTTTTTTCGCTTATCCCTTATTTTGTGATGGATACACAGCCCATGGTTGGATCGTTAGGGGCTAGAACCATGGCTGCTGTGGTCCACACTCTTCACACGCTGGTATGAATGTTTCCAGGGAACTACGGTACGGGTACAAGCACCGCTATCTACATTCTCGGTACGGCACTGCTTGACTTACCCTTCGCCATCTGATGACTATCTGGCCTGTGCCACGGACTGTCCGCTCCTAGGCGACCACGTCGTGACGAGTTCCTGACCCGAACACAGGACCCGAAAGCGCCACGTGTTGTCATACCTACCGTCGACAGATCCAGCTAAGTGCCGTGTGGTTTAAAAGCCCAACCAATCTCTAAAGACACTAGAGGCTAAACCAGATACTTACGGCCTTCTGCCCACGACCCCTATTTCTTTTTATAATATATATATTGTCACGGGAAATCTGTTTTTATTTTAATTTCCCCCGTAACAATGGTTGCTTCAATTATTGGTTCCATCGTATGGAAAAATGTGTCAAATTTCGCGGAGAATACTTCGAAAAGCAATAAATACATTTTTAAATAGTAATGTTGTGTCACTTCCTTGATTCCCGAAATTTTCAGTGCCGCCCTCGTAATATTTGTTTTTATACATCTGCACTATTAGAAAGAAAATAATATTATCCCTTGAGATCCCATCATCACTCAAAGTCAAGTTTTTTTATTCCAAGTAGGTATTTTAAATAAACTTTCTGATCGCCGAGTCCACATGATGCCTACCACCTCGAACATCGAAAATGGTAACCGTGGTAGGACTTAGGCTGGAACTATGTGATGAAGATTAGAAGTGTCGAGTGGTGAGCTGTCCTATTATGTGACATTGACATTCGACTCGACACTTGTGTGTTCGATGTTCAGCTCTATTGTATTAGCGCTGAGTCCTATTTCCAGTGCTCGGAGCGGGAAGTGTAGAACGTACTCGTGCGGCGCAGGCCAAGCGGGCGCGTGCTTGTGCGTGGCGGCGCGCGCGCGGGCCAGCAGCGTCATGACGGCGCGCTTAGTCGGCGACATGGCGAGCCGCGCGCCGCCCAGCAGGGGCCGCTTGCGCCCGCTCGCGACCGCCACCCCAGCCGCCCCAACCGCACCTGCGACATTACACTCGTTATGTCCTACAAGTCTACTATATAATGATATACTTTATCTAGTAGACTTGTATTATATTGTATAATACAAGTCTACTAGATAATATAATATAATAATTAATAGTAGTAACGGCTGAATGCTGAAACGATAGTTAAATTAAGTGACGCTCAATTCACATGCTGTCCTTGTCATTTCGGCCAGCAGATACAGCTGTGGCAGTGAATAGAGGGCTCTTATTTTTTAGAATAATGTGATATATTGTAATATATTATTCTATATATAGTATATATAGAATAATATATTAGTATATTATTCTAATAGTATTCTATTGTAATATATTATTATGTGTGTTTGATAAAGAATTTTAGTTTAATTTAATTTTTGCAATTCAGCAAAAGCAATGCAAATGCCCTATGAGGCGATAATCATAGGGCATTTGAAACACTAAAGTCGACAATTAAAAATTTCCATATACTAACTGTTCCTATCATCCCTATCGTTCCGTCGGTAGTGTTAATTCGTTATTTATTAATTTCAATTCATAGTTAATCTTCTGCTTATAGCTGCGCCTAAGGGCCACGGCGTATTTTAAACGCACAGAGGACGCGCAAAGGACGCGCAGATGACGCGCGTATACGCTCTTCAAACGAGATTCGAATGAACTTCCTTAAGCAACAATCAGAATCTACGGAGCCGTAAGCACGCTTTCCTAAAATGCGCATCCTCTGCACGTTTAAAATACGCACATATGCTGTCGCTCCAAGCCCTGAGCGACATTAAGTCTCCCAAAGCTCGTATACAATAAAAGTTGAACCCATATTTTGTAAGTTCTCTTTTTTAAATTTATGTTAAAGTGGAAATTAATCACGAGGCGTGAATAAACTTCGATAAAACCGCAAATTGACAGAAATTAACAAAAAATCCGATTCACAAATCTTCTAATTGGGTCAACCGAAGTAGCAAATTGGTAAATGAAATCAACTCTGGAGGATCGGAATTTATTCGATATAGAGGGCTACCTTTGACATGGATTTAATGAAGGAAAATATTATTGATAATATTTATTTCATTAGCCTTTTTTAGCTGTTACCTTCTTTGAATTTTCCTCTCTTTTCGTAAATAAGATTAATTTATTCATCGTTAATCTAACACAATGGCGCTTGTCGGTCGGACTCGAGACTAACATTTCTTACTTAAAATTTGGTAATTGCTTGTCCCTATCTTAGTTAAATATTTTATTTAGTTTTATTTATCCTTTCTGAAATTCACATTTAAAAATAAAGTATACAGGCTACGGGATTGTGGTTCGATATTCGGAGTAAAACGCTAGATTCCTCTGATGGAGAAATTATTAGCGAATACCAAGAATTTCCACACCAACACAGGTCAGAGCCAAGATGCCATCGCTAATTACGACGACGAAGATCGAAAATAAATATGTATGGCATTTAACATAAGCATCGCTAAGTGACTGATGCTCATGTCAATCAAACATTTTAGATTTCGAACTTCGTCGTCGTAATTAGCGACGGCAACTTGGCTAAAGGCTCTGGTCTTCCAACGCGTAGAAGTGTCCAAATCGTAAGCAGGCGTCATCGTAATTCGTGGCCAACTATTATCAACTTTAAGAGCATTATGTTTAGTATGTTTAGTTTATATGTTAATATAAGATGTATATATTATGTCATTATGTTTTTTTATAGTTAGTTTTCCTTTGAAAATACTCACTTTGTATTTTCCTTCAAAATATAAATACTAAAGTCGTTTTAATTATGTTTATTCGCGAGCTGCTTATTGTAGCATGCGCCAGGAGCGAACGCGTGGACAGGCGCGCTGCAGTAGCGGCACGAAGCGCTACGAAGCGGCACGTAGCGGGTTAATAACATTTCAAAATGCATTCAGTATACTGCTATGAAAGCTCTAAGGGTCAGCTCACACCGAAACGAGACGATACGCGATACAGCGCGCCATATTTAAAATATTGATACCAATTTTAACTTAATTAAGTACATAAGAAAATACACGTTTCATTGCAAGAGCGGCGCCGCGTCATGCAGAGCGATGTAGTTTAACATTCGAACTCTTGCAATTAAACGTATAAAGTGTAGTGAATAAAGTTCAAATTTGAATCGCTATTTTAAAAATGCAGCGCCGCGTCCCGTATCATCTCGTTTCGGTGTGAACTTAACCTTTATTAGCTGTACCCAACAGACGATGTCCTGTCTTAACTATGAACTAGATTAAATAACCTTATACATACACCTACAGTTTATACACCAACAACTACACCTACACTACCTACACCTACACTGCCTACACCTACACTACCTACACCTACACTACCTACACCTACACTACCTACACCTACACTACCTACACCTATACTACCTACACCTACACTACCTAACTACACTACCTACACCTACACTACCTACACCTACACTGCCTTCACCTACACTACCTTCACCTACACTACCTACACCTATACTACCTACTCCTACACTACCTACACCTACACTACCTACACCTACACTACCTACACCTACACTACCTACACCTACACTACCTACACCTACACTACCTACACCTACACTAGCTACACCTACACCCTACACCTACACCTACACCTACTACAACCTGCAGGTGATGTGTGAGAGAGTTATCGACCACTGTGAGTTGAAGACTAGGTATTGCAGTAGGTACTAAAATTGCTTGCTTGCTTTTAAACAATGGGAGCTGGTGTTAATAGGGGAAATTGAGGGTTATATGTATTTTTAATGCCAAATCATAAAATAATTTAAAAAATTGAGTTGGGTGGGTTTCAAACCCTTAAAGCTTGAGGATTTGAAAAATAGTTTACAGCCTAACGAATACACCTGCAAAATTTTATAAAAATCGGTCAAGCCGTTTAAGAGTAGTTCTGTGACAAACATACGATAACGACCTATAAGATTTCCTAAATAAAGATAATGGCTAAGAAGAAAATACTTCAAAAATAAATATATTATATTCAAATGTATATCATAAGTTTGTAGTGTGTGTTATAATTCTCGGAAATTGCATAATGTAAAGTCAGCTATATTCGTGGCGTGGCGAATTAACTCCTGCGAGAGTTAGTCGTCTGCCCACCGCCTACCTAACTAGTTGTGCAAATAAAGTGATTCAGCACATCCAGTATTTAATTTGAAGACCCCAGCCTTTGTACACTAAACTGGTGACCCCGACGAAGAACTCTCGAAGAAAGTTTGTAGTGAAGGGAATCGGCGTAAATAGTGACATTGGCTGTGGGCTAAATTTTTGTTCGAGATCGAATTCCACGCGTCGACAGGAAGTTAGCGTGACGTAATAGAAGAACACGCCGTGGCACGTGGCGAGTACAGCGGCAGGCGGCTCATCAGCTCATTGACTCGTCGACTCATCGGCTCAATTGCGTTCGAGAAAAATGAACAAGGCATCAGACACGGGTTGCAAGGAAGAGGCGTCAGGCGCGGCGTTGGCATCCATAAGCGTGTCCACCAAGCTACCGGAATTGTGGACAGACTTACCAAGGTTATGGTTCGCGCAGTTCGAGGCTGTGATGGCCCCACAGAAGCAGGGTGAAGAGACCAAATTCAACCTGGTTATATCGAAACTCGGAAAAGAGGCCATTCAGCAGGTCAGCGATCTCGTGATGTCACCGCCCGCCCAGGACAAGTATACGGCGCTTAAGGAGAGACTGCTGCAGGTTTATGAAGAGAGTGCCGAAAGACAAATGCAGAAGTTGGTGTCGGAGCTGGAGTTGGGTTCGCAAAGACCCTCCCAGTTTTTAAGGCGCATGAAAGATCTGGGGCGCAGTGCACAAATTGCGGACAACACACTGAAGAGCCTGTGGTTGTCGAAGATGCCGTCATCAGTTCGAGCAGTCATGGCGGTTTGTGAAGATCAGTCTCTGGACAAGCTGGCGGCCATGGCAGACAAGATTACTGAATACACCAACGTCGGAGATGTGGCAGCCGTGTCATGCAAGAAGGCAGTAGATGGACAGTCGGACGAGCAGATGAGCAGATTGGAGCTGGAGGTTGCAGCGCTCCGCGCCGAACTAAGGGGTCGCGGGCGCTCGAGGAGCAACTACAGACCGACCGACTTCAGGAGAAGATCGACATCGCGGCCGCGAAGAGTACCTAGGGACCCGGACTGGCTGTGCCGTTTTCACTTTCGGTACAGATCGAGGGCTAACCGCTGCGAGCAACCCTGCGCGTGGCGAGCCAAGCAGCCGGAAAACTAGATGGGGTACATGCGGGCTCGGTGGACGGATGTACTCAAGGTCAGGTAACCAAAAGCCATCGTTTATTGATTAGAGATAATGTAACGAAATATAGTTTTTTGATCGACACAGGCGCTAACATTTCCGTAATTCCAAAGTGGTGTGTTAGAAAGCCTATCAAAAAAATCGATCTAAAGTTGTATGCTGCTAATGACAGCGAAATTAAATGTTATGGAATATGTAATTTAGAGTTATCGTTAGGCCTAAGACGGTCATTTAAATGGCCTTTTGTCGTATGTGATGTAAAACAGCCGATAATAGGTGCCGATTTTTTGAAGAATTTTAAATTAAATGTAGATCTGTATAATAATAAGTTAATTGATACGGTGACCACCCTAAGGGTCGGTGGAATTAAAAGTACAAATTTTGTCGACACTATTAAAAGCATAAATAGCAACCATCCTTACGCGGATTTACTGGAACAATTTCAGGACATCACGCGACCGCCAACCTTCAAGGACGTCCCAGAGCATTCCGTTTATCATCACATAGAGACTACTGGACCACCTGTCCACGCGCGTGCCAGGAGGTTACCGGCCGACAGGTACGATAGGGTTAAAAAAGAATTTCAGTTGATGCAAGAACTAGGAATATGTAGACCTTCAAATAGTGAGTGGGCCAGTCCTTTACATATTGTACCTAAGAAGGATGGTGGTATTCGACCCTGTGGGGACTATAGG
The DNA here is from genome assembly GCA_037179445.1 of Phengaris alcon alcon. NCBI lineage: Eukaryota > Metazoa > Arthropoda > Insecta > Lepidoptera > Lycaenidae > Phengaris > Phengaris alcon. Next base: position 1,000,829 of record JAYRCH010000125.1, read on the forward strand.
ATGTTAAACGCAATTACAAAGCCAGATCGTTATCCGATACCTAGAGTACAAGATTTTACGTATGGGTTACATAATAAGAAAATTTTTTCAAAATTAGATATTTGTAGAGCTTATCATTTTATAGGTATTAATCCAGATGACATTAAAAAAACAGCTATTATTACGCCATTTGGCCTTTTTGAATTTCCAAGAATGACGTTTGGCCTGCGTAACGCGGCACAAACATTTCAAAGATTTATCAATATCAGGCATAGAACAATTGAATTATGGCGGCGACTGTACAGGGGGCAAAGGTCAGTCAGTCGTGTTCGGGTACATAGATGACGTCATCGTTGGATCGGATAACCCCGATATACATAGAGAACATTTGCGATTAGTATTTGAAAGATTGAGTAAATATAAAATGTCTATTAATTTAAGTAAATGTGTTTTTGGACAGTCGTCTATAGAATTTTTAGGCTATTTAGTTTCAGAAAAAGGTATAAGTCCGATGCCGGAAAAAGTTAAAGCTATCGAGTCATATCCGAAACCGGAGACAATAGAACAATTACGTAGATTTTTGGGCATGTTAAATTTTTACAGAAATCATATTCCTAACGCTGCTCGAGTTCAGGGAGTTTTAGATAGGTATTTACACGGGGCTAAAAAACGAGATAAGACGCGTATAGATTGGACAGACGAGGCGAATAGTGCATTTGAAGTGTGTAAAGAGAATTTGAAAAAGGCCGTCACTATTTCGCATCCGATATCTAATGCTAAATTAGGGTTAATGACTGACGCGTCAGATTTTAGTATAGGGGCAGTGTTAAATCAGTGGGAAGGCAATTCTTGGAAACCTTTAGGATATTTTTCAAAAAGGTTAACAAATGTATACGCATGTACTAACCTACACAATATGTATTTACCTCAACCATATACATTTACCTGAGTCGTATCGCCTATTACAGAAGAGGATGGGCTTTTGTTACATCAACAACAACAACAAAAAAAAATCGAGTAACAATTTCAGCAAAATAACACGCGGACAAAAGACTACAGGAAAGATTTTTATGTGTAGTTCAAGTAACAAGTGATGAGCGAAGTCTAAAAATATCTGTTGAATTTTTTTGGTCTGACTAGTAGAGCATTCTTAGTGATTACTCGTCAGAATCAAAAAAATATGTGTATAGAAAAAAAAAAAATGTTATTTAATAATATTATGTTTGTTGTTTTCCGCTTCTGCAGAGCTGAAGGTCGATTCTGCTAATTAAATTCTGCAATAATTCAGTTACGATCCAGTCCTGCTATGTTAAAACTGAAAAATGGTAGTCTAATAATCATTAAACCAACGTCAATTCATTTATAATTCAGTAAAAGTAAAATGAAAGTGTAAATTAATTACGAGAATTGGGGTCCAGATGGAAATATTTTAGTGCAAGAGAAAACAAATATTATGTTCATCCTTATTTTTTAACCGACTTCAAAAAAGAGGAGGCGGTTATACGTTCGGCTGTATATTTATTTTTTTGTATGTTCAACGATAATACATAATAGAATATTTTTTACTATGTGTGAATTGTGTGTACACTTTTTTTTATTTTTTTTATTGCAGGGGAAATCTCCGGTAAGATACCTCTAGCCTGGGGATTGGACTAGAAGGTTATGTGGGATTCTTACCAACTAAAACCCCTGCGGCGGCCTACTTCAACACAACGGAGGGCTACGGGAACTACAGGATTACATCCGCGGCCTGTGTGATACACCTAGATAATTATTATTAAATATTATGAACGGTGGGGTAAAATGGGGTACCTAAGATTCAGAACAAAATATCTCAAATAGTTTGTTAATGAAACTATTTAGATATAAAATTTAAAATAATCCTTAGTTATCTGAGTAACTAGTAGATTGTTCCTAAACAAATAGATCACTTCTGCTTTTTTGTCTCGTAGCAAAATATGTTTCACACGATATTAAACTCAATCTTGCCCCAGAGTTTTTTTTTAAATTTAAAATCAATAAAAATTATAAGGAATTTCATTTGAAACAAACTATTGCCTGTTTCTCCAGTCTATCGTCCGTAAATATGACACTAGTGGGATATTCTAAATTTTCAATACACTTATATCACACTTATAACCTTTTTATAAATTTTTTAACGTATCAACTAAAATCACGTTTTTGTGAACAATTAAAACAAATGACTTACAACAATCTTACAACTATCACGACGTTCAATCGTTAGATGCTAGATTGGATGTGCTCGGTCTATTGGAAACACGTGAAAAGCCCAATACCGCGTCTTACCCCTCACGTCATCTAGCCTCACATTCCTCTATTCGTATATTTTGTAAAATCAACGCATATCTTTTCATTTAGTTTTTTATGTGTGAAATCGCTATCTCTCGTGGCTTACACCACTTCCGTTTTTCTCATTATGCGCGGGAGCTTGCGGGCGAGGGCGGCATTTCGGACCGCGCGGAGCGCCGGCATCGGGCGCAACGATCGTTTGAGTTTTGTACCGCGGGCGGCCGTCACTTGGTGTCAAGAAATTGATTCACAAAGCCTTCATAGTTAACGTAAATCGCTTGATTTTAACAGAAAAATCACTACTAGGAAACGTTAAGAATAATGGAAAATGGAAATAATGATTTGACAGACATCACTTATGCTTAGATGACGTTTTTGTGGTAATAAATGAGGAAACCAGCAGAGGATATCTTAACCGACTTTGCACATGGAACCCAGTCTCACTAGCGCGTTGTCGGTCACTAGTTAGAATGTGTGATAGTTAGAGAGCTGTTGATGAATGGCAATACAACCAGGAAGTCACTCTAGCTAGAGTGTGTAAGAGTTGTGATAGAGAATGATAGAAAGAAAGAGAAAGAGGATATACGGAAGGAAGGAGCGATGATGAATTAAGGGAGCTATAAAACAGACGTACCGACCTTGCGTCGCCAGAGCGTGCACGGCGGCCGGCTTGACCCCCCGCAGCGCGGGGTGGTGCAGCACGCCGCCCAGCACCGGGCTGCCCAGGCCCAGGATGTCGCCTCCTGGGGGTTCGTGTTAGTTTAGGGTTAATATGAAATATGAATGATATTGTTAATATCGATGACGTTGAGGTAAGATGTATAATAGTAAGGCCTTTAGGTAGCGCAAGTTAAATAGATTATTATGTTATTATATAATGAATGTGTTAGGTGCATGTTTTTATTTTATTAATAAGCTTAAAAAACTATAACCCGACTACGTAAAAAGGGGTCTAAAAAGGCCGAAACAAGAAAATAATTCAAATAGAAATCCAGAAATGCATAGTTACAAAAATGGTCAAGGTAGAGCCGTGGTCGCACACGCTAATGGCGTCATCTAAGCGTCAGTTCACACCGAGATGCGTGACGTCTAGGTATAAACTGAAACTGCGTATATCGTCATGTACACATGCATACCCCAAGATAGTTACAGACGGCTGCGTTTTGACATCGACTGTTCCGAACAGTAGGTGTTTATTATTTAGACCCCTTTTTTTACGTAGTCGGGTTAAAGTTTTTTAAACTTATTTTTTTATTTAATATTTTTTTCGTTTCCCAATCTAACTATTTTTTTACAAATTATCCACAAGCGGGCAATTTTTTTTACATAATTATTTCTAGGTAATAAGTAACTGAAAAACTGAAATTAAAATGAACTAACCATAGCATACACAGTAAATGGCGACTTGATTCAAACTCGAAGAACGATTTATAAAATATAAATATTTGTAATTTATATTCAAAGATCATTCAACATTCATTCATTTCACCAATGTAATTATATCACTAGTTCACTTTTAATCGTATTTTGATCTTATACAATAATTATCGAACGAGTGAGTAATAAAAGCGCTAGTAATTGATTTCATATTCATTTTCTTATTAAAATCGAATGAACCAATTAACCGATTTTGATCTAGTTTTTTTTGTTTGAAAGCTGACATAATTAAGAGTGGTCTTAGCTATAATTCATCATCATTAGCTCGTTCACTGCTTGACAATATAGGTGTTATTTAATTTTTTTAATTTGTTATGTAGTGCCTGTAAAAAATTATATTTATAAAATAAAATATAATATGAAGGAACATAATATATAAATTATAAATTTATAGTCTTACTATACGTAATGTTAGAAAATTGGACAGATGCAATAATTCGCACAATAATTGTATTTTAAACGTATATTTTGACTTAAACAATATGATATAATATAATATATATACAAATTATGTAAATATTTGTAGTGTGCTTGCCAAGACCTTTCTTTTGATACCAAACATGTGATAATTATCTCGATTTAATTTTTTTAGATGTTAGAATCTGAGGTTTAATTTTCGAAATACATAAATTTGAAAAAAATTATATAGCCTATGTTACCCGCGGCATCATTACGAGTTTATTGACACCTCATTTATTAAAATCGGACCAGTAGTTTAGACGCCACGAGGGAACATACATACATACATACATAGACTATTACCATTCCTTTTGGCTTCGCCGTAGTCGGGTAATAAAAAGGCGATTCGATTTGATGATGATCTTTAACTGCTAACATTATAGATACGAAGAGGTCTACTTCATTTAGTGCCAATTTCACCAACGCCTGTTAAAATTTAATAGTTGATTACATATATCATGTTATCTCTTTCGTTCTTCGTATTAATGAAAGTGAAGGCATTATATTTAGACAAACGATGAACACTAATGGGCGTTGGTGAAATTTCGGCTTCTAATAAATCAAATCAAATCAATAATAATTATTAAAATAATCTTTATATAAAAATGATATGTTTTAGAAAATAATTAAAATCATAATATTTTGATGTAGCAACGAATATTATTATATTTTATCATTTTAATACCATCTACCAATGTATATTATGCTTATGCTTGTCTTTCCTTTGACAAGTTGTCATTACCCCTGAGACGCAAGCTGTAATATTTGTAATTGAACAAATAAGCAAATGGCCCGAATAAACAGTATAACATTACGATAATATATATTATGTTATAGTTTTGACGTGCGGAGAACTTCGCGGGCCCGCGGTCGCAAACTATCCTGGCTCCCACGTCAGAACTTCTGACTGCAGAAGTCAGAACTTGTGAGGTCTCAGCGCAAACAATATTCTGACGTTGCCTTTAACTCCCTTCTGTTGGTTCTGATTCCGGTTAGATATTGTATTCAGTCAAACGCAGGTAGAGCTTTGGACTAAGACTTAATGATTTTACGATATTACACAGCTTAACTAATTGTCTGCTTCAATACATTTTGTTAAATCTAAAGAGATCATTTAGAATAACTTACAACCTTATTTAAATTTAATTTATCTGATAATATGGGGGCACGGTAGTGCCCCCGCCAAGACGAGCTAAGCAAATCGCAAGGGAGCGCCTTTTCACGATGCGTTTCGTCGATTATTTGAACCCTCATTCATAACTTAGGTTTGGATTATACCAGATGTACGAAATTTTCAGGATATGTTACCTGTAGCGGACTTATTAAACGTGTAAGGTTTTGATTGCATAGGTTTTAAAATTGAGACTTTATTGATATCTAAAACCCTGATTTCGTCCCTGACTCACTGATGATCAACAAAATCTAACTATAAGTCCTAGGACATTGAAATTTGGTATGTAAGCTAGTGTCAGCACATAAACAACATAAAAATTGACAAACTTGGAACTTTTATTCTCCAACTCCTTAAACTAGGGAAGGAAAATTTGTAAAAGACTTACCTTTGCAAATTTTTAGTCTAGAGGTCGTAACATTGTTGTAGTGATCCGTGTTATAAATAGCAACAGTAAAAAAAAGAAAAGAAATATATTGTCATGAAAACTATAAAAAAGAAGTAAAATCCCACCAAAAAAATTTTCATGTAAAGTGATGCCAAGACGATGCCATATGAGTCGCACTGTCAAAAAGCTATCAAATCTCATGTAAAACCAAGCTTCTGACTCTAAACGTCTTAGCTCTACAAGCCTTACTTCACAAACTCTACGCCTTAGTCAAGTTAAGTGGCCTGGCCATTTCGCTACAATCGCTTAGGCGTAAGGTGAACAATTTATGGACTGTATTACTGTTCTACTATTCTTGTAGGAATGTAATGGGCAAAGTGTTTTGGTGGATATTTCTATTTCTCAAACAACAATTACTGTACTGAGTACTCGTCAAACAATACAACTGGCAATTTATATTTATTTAGGGGTGTCCATAAATTCCGTGAGACGTTTTTGAAGGTTTTTTACCCCCCTCCCCTCGACGTAATCTCACATGAGATTTTTCAAAAATTTTATATTTTGTATAGATTTGTTGATATATTCAAAAAAATACAATCCTACTACTATTATAAATGTGAAAGTTTGTGAGGATGGATGGATGTATTGATGGATGGATGAATGTTTGTTACTCTTTCACGCAAAAACTACTCAACGGATTTGGATGAAATTTAGAATGGTAGTAGTTTAGGCTCTGGATTAAAACATAGGCTACATTTTATACCGAAAAAGTGCAGTATTACCGTGGGATACTGTATTTACGCGGGCGGAGTAGCGGGTAAAAGCTAGTGTGTTTTATAACTTTTATGAAATAGTTTTGATTATTGTAACAAGCATGTGAGACGTGCACAATTCTTTTTTTAATGTATTGGGTATAATCCGAAATTGGTCTCGTTGTCACCAAAGCGGTGACCTGGTGATGGCGTCCATGAGGAATTGACGGAACTCCTCGAAATGTATACATATATAGTGTTTTTTACTTTTTCAGAAGTAACCCAAGCATATGCTACCAAAAAGTAAGATTCTGCACCCTGCATCCAAAAGTACTGAACAGAACTCCTCAGTCTTTAAATATACGCGTTTGGAAATTTTGACATTGTTTAAAGAACTGCAAGCATATGCCATTATGTAACTTACAGTAATCATCACTATCTTATATACAATAACCTAATGGAACCTTGGCGGGTATTCAATTATACGTTCGATCGTTTATTTTAAACGTTCTTAAAATGTGTTAATAATAATTTAACAAATATCACTAAAAAGGGAAAAAATATTATTATTAAAAAAATAATTAAACCGGCTTCCAAAGTAAAAATGCACAAAACAGTATGAAATAAAACTTATTTTTTAAATAATTCCCCTTTTAAATTTGGCTGAAATTTTAACTATTTCTCTACTCAATCTTCAAAATTTTGAAGTCGGTACTTTTATGGGGAAATGCCGCCGACATTAAAACAATATTTGTGCTGCAGAAGCGAGTAATACGATTTACAGAATGCCCTGCTTTGAATCTCTGAGAGAAAACTTTAAAGAAATAGGAATTCTGACCGTCGCTTCTCAATACATTTTTGACAGTGTGTTGTATGTTAGAAAAAATTAAAGTGTGTATCCAATAATCACTATATTAACACTAGAAATAAACACAAACTAAATCTTTTAAAGGTCAATGTATACGCCTATACAATAGAATCCCAGAAAACGTTAAAAATCTGTATATCAATAAATTATAAAAAGTTGTTTAAGGATGTTTGTGTGCTAAAGCTTATTATAGGATCAATGATTTTATTGACGATCGCACACCATGGGAATAGGATGGCCACCTGCAAGGCTACGTCTATGTACACTTGTATTGTACACTTGTTATGTAGTTTTAGTCATAACTTTTTTATTCTAAGAGAACAATTTTTGATGTTTTTGGTAAAAGATGGCCCCGCGCGAGTTTCTTACGCCGGTTCTTCTCGCCGGGCTAGTTCCCGAACCGGTGGTGGGCATCACGTATACCGACGTTGAGAAAGTGTATAATAATACCAACTTTGAATAAAAAAATTGACTTTTGAGGTACGCCGATCGGTGGCCAAATAACGCGTGTCCTTGAGCGAGTGACGAACGCCTGGTTATAATACCTACTTCTGTCCCTCAAAACCCCTACTTATTTCGTAGATATATAAGCTAACAAGACACTAATTACCGCACTCAGCACAGAATACTCAATGAGCTTCGGAAGAGCATACCGGGTCATGTATGATGTATCACCAAGTCCTCGTGTAATCACGTTACTTCTAATGAAGTCAAAGTGTGAAAGTTCGTGCTAATACTGGATCAGGTAGCGACTTCCCAACTACACTATCATATTTACAACTAGTATGAGTTAAAGTTTTCGACGAAGTGTTTTCAAGTTGAATTTGGAAGTGAGCAGTTTGATCGTCTACTGAAGTGGGTTAGCTGCAAGTTGCAACGTTATCGGCAGACGTCAGTTTTTTTTTGTTTTGGAGCTTGTACGATCAATGATTTGTAGAAAATACAACATAATTTTTTCCCATCACAGACAACATAAGGCTCGTTGACTGGTTTTATTTTATTGCATAGTTTTTCAAAATATTATTTAATTCTCAGAAGAATCAGTAGGTATACATATTAAAAAGCAATTTCTTTACAGAATTTCGCAAGTCTCGTGAAAACGCTCCATACAAAAGCCGCGGAACCTACGACGTCACTTGTTCCTCCATATCTCCAAAATTTGTGCGTTTAAATTCATACTTACGATAGTGAATGTTTTTTTTTAATGATATAAGTAAAGTAATGATGTAGGTATGTTTATTAATAAAGGAAAAAAAATAATTAACTTCTTTGTAATTTTTATATGTATATCATTATAAAGTACACTGCTTTTTACTTTATTTTATTTTTAAATTAATCAAGTTACTAGATGTTGCCCTAAACCTTCGTAAGGAACCAGTCTGTCGATAACTGCGTGAAAATCCTTTCAGTAGTTTTTGAGATTATTGGGAACATAAGAGACTCAGCGCGTGACTTAAATTTATAATGAATTTTAGCGAAAAGTGGAAAGTGTGCGTATTGAACGCTAGTTAACACAACCTTAGGCCGGGACAATTTTGTCCGGAATCCGGTATGCCGGGAAAAATTCAGAGCATTGAAACAGAACTCTGCGCTAATAAGCTAAAAATCAAAATGTCGAGTGTCAAACTGTCATAATATATGACATTGACATTTGACTCGACTATTGTGAGTACAATTTCCAGCTTAATTAACGGAGGGTTCTAATTTTAGCATTCTGAATTTTCTCCGGCCTTCCGTTACGGGTCATATTAAAGTCCCAGCATTATCTCTTTAACCTTTCAAAAAAGTGTACCATATTTCTCATTTGACGAAAGCATCCACTAAGGAAGGATATTTCTAAATTCAATCCCCCAAGGTGGTGAAATAGGGGATAGAAGTTTGTATGAAATTTTCATTCCTTGGACATTCCGAATAATAATTCGCTTGAAATTTCGTATGAGTACGGAAAAATAATGAGCTACGTATTTCAATATTCAACCCCTAAGAAAGTAAAATAGGGGATGTAAGTTTTAATTATTATAAGATACCGTTTAAACCCCAATTTGACGCTGGCGAAGCCGCGGGAAAATGCTATTTATATTTTTTGCAGGCACTATCACACACTAAAACTCTAGAACTCAATCGAGTTCATCTCTCATCTCTCATCGTTTCTCAAAAACGATTTCGTTTGCTCGTTCTTTTTTCGATTTATTTTGCAAATCCGACTACCACGGAAAAGATTTATCATTTTTCGGGTTAACATAAAGCCTATGACACTCACAAATAATGTGGCTTTCTATTGGTAAAAGAATTCTAGAAAAGGATCCAGAGATTACCCCTTACAATCTCGATAAGTCACAAACTCACAAAGAAACAATCTTTACCTCTCTATAATATTAGTATAGTTCAAAGAACCGTACTTTTTTCTGCGATAAAATGTAGCCAATGTGTTGATCCAGAGACTAAACTATATCAAATTTCATTAAAATTCGTTCAGCTGTTATTGCGTGAAAGAGAAACGAACGATCATACATCCATACATAAAAGTTTCGTGTTTATAATAAGTAAGGATATGTTCGTCGCTGTGTTTTAATGATATCGAAAATCTCTTGAATAGGAAAACGTTAGTAGGTATTAGGCGTATAGACTTTGATGTTAAAAATATTTGAAATTGTGGTTACCCATCCTAGTTGTATCCATGTACGGCGTTGCTTAACATGAGTTAGCGCTACGACCATTCTTCTCAACTTCTCGCTTATTACTCCTGGTATTAATATACATCAATGATTAAGTATTACCTAAGTACGTAAAGTTTCAGCCAGTTCAGCTAATAGTTATTATATAGCACTATACTTTATACTCTTTAGACTGTCGTAACTTTTATATTAATAAACTGATTGAAATGAAACAAACACAAAATTTTTAGTAGAACAAATCAAAACGCATTAGGGAAAACCGCATTCAAATTGGTTAAGCCGTTGACTTCGAACGTGCGAAAACAAATATCACAGGTAACCGTAAAATTTTCCGCAATAAAAAGTGGCGTTAATTTAAAGTTTAAACTACTACCATAACAAATTTCATCAAATTATGACATGAAACAACAAAAAATTACGAATAAACTTAGCGCCTGAATCGCGCTATCGAAGATTTTTCGCACGCTGAGTATATATACACCACCGTCGAGCACATGTTTATTGAGAAAATAATAATCTTTTTATATTTCTGTAAGACAAAAAAATGCTTAGGACACATTTACCGCCCCCTACAATTTGCCGCCCTAGTCTTCAGCCTACTCAGCCTTCTGGTAAATCAGCCTGGATATTTACAACTATTCACAGATAACAGATGAAAATATATAAACAAATTATTGACAACCAGCTGGATTTGCAGACTGGACCGTGTGGATGACGCTTCAAATAGGTCCAGAAACGTGATTTTTACTCCACGTATTAGAGCGTTTTCACATTACGATCGATGTCGCTTATCGCGCGCGATAATGTGAGAGACAGCCATATATTATCTTTTATACTGAAACATAATATTTGACAATAGACAAACCTCTAATAAAATGATATCAATCGCTCGGTAGGTGGTGTGAGCTAACTGAGGCAGCGATAGTAATTTTAAACTTCAAATAATGTAATAATAATTAAAAGTATATCGCTCCAGTTCTATTATAAATACGAAAAATAAAATTGCACTCATGTTATTCACGATGAAACCGAACGTCAAATTAAATAGTAGAATCTTTAATGTTTTAGTGTTATATATATACATGATTATTTAAAGTTAAGCAAACTAAAATAATTAATTTAAAATAGTGTGCTGATGTGAGATCTCAAACTAATAGGGGACCACGGAAGATCAGGCGCCTCGGCACCGCCGTGGTTGATGCCTGAGTGGATTCCCTTTGAACATATGGTGTGGGGATTTGATTCTGATTTTCGATTTGTTTATTTTCTTTTTAGCTGTGTTAATGTCCCTTGTGTGTTCAATAAAGATATTATTATTATTATTAATATTAAAACTCATAGGCATTTAATGTATTTCTAAGCATTGTTTTAAGAAATTGAAGCCCTAAGCGCGTATTTTATTTTCGCGTCACGTATTAATATATATATATATATATATATATATATATATATATATATGAATGAAATTGTACTCGACCCCATATTGTGTTGTTTTGACATCTCACGTCGTCTACGCTGTTCGTCCTCTGCCAAGTAGAGGCACAGTAAACGTGTAACATACCACAGAGTGGAAAATATATATACCTAACTAGGTAGGTACAGAGGTTTAAACACCTTTCATATAACGGTACAAATCGTCCAAAATTTGAAAATTTTGACGTCCCCTTCAACGACCCACAATTTTTCCACACAATTCCACATTTCCAAAAACAAATGGACACACCTTATGCTTGTAATGAAATCGAAAGCTAATTATCTAGCTGTTTACCTGTTCTGTGTTTGTAACCAGTTAATCTGTGGTTATAACCAGTAGGTAACCACAGATTAAAGTATGTATAGTGCAAAAAGGCTTACCGAGTATGGAATTCTGCGTCAGTAAGTGGTGTGTGGGAGGCTGCTGGATGACGCCGCCGCCGATCAGCATCCCGTGACTCGCGTGACCAGTTGCCAACTAAAAACAAACATGGTTATTAGAGGTTTAAGGTTGCTATATTATACAGTAATAACGACACACAGAATGATGCAAAGCTGATGTCCAATCCAAGTAATAATGTTTAAAACAAAAATAATGCTTTCTACACATCGTCCTCTTCACATTATCTTTACTTTAACAATCAAATTTCATACTCTTTCGGTTGCACAGTTCTCGTAAAATTATAATCAAAGCTTTTGCTACACGTATTAATATATTATATGATATTATTACAATTATGTTTTTAGCCAATAAACTTAACAACATAATCCTATTTATTATTTAAATCATACATAAATTATAAATAAAAAATATAAAAAAATACACATTTGTATCTAATCCCGTTTTATTTGTAAGCGCCACTCGACAAGGGCTGTTCTTTGCGTAATCTGCATGCTGTATCGGAATAACAATGAGGACAATAAATCTATACGGAAATAAGATTTTGTCAAATCTATACATTCAATAAACAGACATATTATTATGTACACTCTAGAAATAAATGACGATAAAAGAATAATATTTTTATCAAAACCAAATTTTATGTGGGCGAGGTACATTTAGCGAGACCCTAGTTTAATTTTCCTAGGTGAGCGAGCAAGCAATATCTTTTGTCCTATTTTACATGTAAGTAGTTTTAAGTAAAATTGAATTAATTTCTTTCTGAAAGACTGTAAGCTTTCAAGATCAATGAAATCAACAGCGTAATACTGAAGTTTGGTACTAAATATTACAATATTATGTTATACTAGCTTTTGCCCGCAGCTTCGCCCGCGTGGGAGAGTGTTCGTGGCAAAAAACTACTTTAGCAAATATACCTGCAATATAGTAGTAGCACAGAGTAAAAATATATACTTTATACTAAAATCTCCTAGATATAATCTCCTGGATAAGGATAATTAAATTGTATCTTTCTAAATAGCTTCTGAAAATACCACATTATTTCTGATATTTTTTTAAAACTTAGAATGGGTATAATAACCTATCCTTAAAAGATAGACATATATATGCCATCGCGGACTTTTTTGTAGACCTATAAAAGTAAAACAATCCCACCATACATTGTTTTGTTATTTATCTCCAACGGGTTAGGCTAGGCAGCGTTTTCGATAAAATTTCCCAGACGGCTTGATTTTTTCCGACACCTTCAACAATTACCGTCATAAATCAAACAATTTCCACAAAACTTTAACAAATTATTATCGACATAAACTTTCCTAAGGAACGACTCTGTGGGTAAATGTAAACGGCATGAAAATCCATGCAGTAGTTTTTGAGATTATCGTGAACATTCAGACAGACTGACTCGGCGAGGCACTTAAGTATCATATGTTCGACTCCTGGTTCTAAGCTACCTCCCTACCAATTTTCAGCCAAATCAGTTCAGCCGTTCTTGAGTTATATATATATATAGATTTGTATATTATGTATATATATATATATATATATATATATATATATATATATATATATATATATATATATATATATATATATATATATATACATATATTATATTATATTATATATATGTATATATATATATATATATTGTATATATAGCGAGCGAACAACATTTTTTTTCCTATTTTACCGCGTCACTAATACGGTTAGAGAAGCCACGCTGGACGTCACCTACGTCTCTGATTTTAATGTAATTGCATTCTAAATAAATGATCTGTTGCTCCATAGTGGATACTGCAGTAGGCGCTAACTTTACTGTAGCTGCTGCTGGCTATTTTTATACCTGATGGTGGGCGGCGAGGTGGTCGGATGCGGACGTGGGCACGGGCGGGGAGAAGTCCCGCACGCCCACGTGGTTCACGATGCCCGCTGGCAGGGTCGTCTGCGCGGGCGCTTGTACGGTGGGTAACTGCAATATACCATCTGTCAGACACTTCTGTAATTCAGAATTCATACAAAAGTTATTTTCATTTATACAGCAAGACAATGTTATCCTGATTGCCAGACAATTGTTAAATAAACTCTGCCTGGTCAAAAATTGACCCAAACTACACCTATTACATACACCGACAACACATTACAACCACGTTCTTCCGGGCATCGTCTTTTGACGTGATAACGTCTTATAAATTGATGGAGCCGACTGCACGCACGAAAAAACATGACTCATGCGTTACCTCGCTAAATATGACGCATTGCCGTTACCTCAGCTGGCCGCGCCTTAGGTATGTGAGCGGTGGGACGGAGAGGCGGTGGCGCTTGATGTTATTACTCAGTTCGGCGCCGGACTTCGCGGCGGCAACACGCCTACCTAAGGCGCGGCCAATTAGTTCCGCGTGCACTATAAACATGACGTTGTCACGTTCAACTATCGTCAGTAAACCGACTTTACAGACAACCGATTTTTACTCTTGCTCATAACTTCTATACCCGGCATATTTCGGGATCGCCCTTTTGTTGACATCAAATATCGTTAAGTGTTGCTGTCGACTATGGGTTTCTTTGTATAGATTTCTGACCATGTCCATTTTCAAGCTCATTCCCTTCAGTTTTGGCTCAAAACAGCTACCATCATTGAATATGAACTGTTATTAGATTCAGTTCTAAATAAATCATAAGCCAGTACTTTGAAAGTGCAACTTTATGATTTCAAAGCCCAGTATCTTATTAGATATCGCTCGGAAGGGGGAGCTTTATCCGTTTATATTATGATCCGCAAGTTAAAGCTCACTAATTTCGTGACGTAAGTTCCAAATCGAATTGTTGGGAGTTGTGTGGCGTCGAGTTGCCCCGGGATCACGTATTCAGGTTGTATCGGGTCACTTATCATTTCCTTATCTACCTATACTTCCTACTACAGTTATAAAAGTGAAAGTTTGTGAGGATGGACGGATGGATAGATGGATGTATGGATAGATGAATGGACGTTTGTTACTCTTTCACGCAAAAACTACTGAACGGATTTTGATAAAATTTGATACGGTTGTAGTTTAAGTTTTGGATTTATTAATCCAAAACTTAAACTACAACCGTAGTACATAGGCTACTTTTTATCCCCAAAAAGTACACTGTCCCCGTGGAATAGGTACTGTACTGTACGGGCTAGTAATATAATGAAGAAGAAACACTCGTTTGTTTGTTTGCATTATGCAATAGGCTCCGAAACTACTGGATTAATTTTGATAAAATTTAGCACACATATAGATTGGACAACGAGGAAGGGCATACTTTTTATATATTTCGACGATGCCACAGAGGGCTCAGTGGTTAGCGCATTGGCGCTCAAGCCGGAGATCGCGGGTTCGAATCCCGCTAGGGAACATAAAAAGTTTTCTGTGTTCCGGGGTCATGGATGTGTTTTAAATATGTGTATAATACAGGGTGTTTAATCAGTCGGTATCCAAACTTTCTGGAGAGAATATACTCTTGAATACTGTTATCTATGCTATATTTTTTTGTAGGCAATAGCTGATTTTTTTCCAAGTAGGAAAGTTGATTCCATAGTAAAAGTTGCTTAGAGTATAAAAGTATTAAATATATTTCCGTTGACTGGTACCCGTAACACAAGTTCTTCGAGAACTTACCACGGGACCAGATTGACGTGGTGTGAAAGCGTCCATAGATATTATATTATTATATTTTATTATTCTTAATAGCGACCAAATGCACGGTTTCTGCAGGATATATTTTTTTCTCCCACGAAGTCACTAACAATATCTGGTGTGTCAAATAACTTTTTAGGGTTATGTTTGGGGACTTTTTATACGCCATTCTTTGAATTAATTTCAAGACAAGTTAAGATAGTTTTATTTTATGAGATAGGCGGCAAACGAGCAGCCCCTGCCTAGAGATGAGACCTGAGGGTCAATTCTGCTAAATAAAACCTGCAATAATACAATTACAATTATTTCCGATACGCTTAAACTGCCAAACGGTATTCTCGTAAACGTTAAACCAACGTGAAACGCGTTCTGATTGGTCCAAACTTCACAAAATCTGTTTATGATAACATGTCGCTTCACTTATAATACATTCAAAGTAAAACGAAAGTCGACTTTAAATACGAGAATTGAGTTTCAGTATTCCATGTCAGACCAAACCTGTGCCTTATAGAGCTGCAAGTGCCGGACCGGGGTGGAATACCTCGGATACTGCCTCGACCTGTTTAGGACATCGAGCTTCTTGAAGGCTAACTTAGCCTAGCCCTCTAGATTTCCTTGGGAATCCCTGAGATCACATTATCAAAAGGCTAACTTCCGTTTTAGCTACACTGGAGTTACAGTGGTGGTTGAATAGGCCTTGCAACCATACACAAGAACAAATATTTGACCAAACGAATAAATAATAACCGATGAGTTGTCAATAACATGCGCATCATAAATACGTATTAGCCCCGCTACACACGTAACGATAAAACTGCACAGTTCGGTTAAATTAAGGGCAGACATTGGCCACATAGTGGAAAATATAGATAAAGGCGGCCCCGGGGCCACACTTGTAAGATAATTTTGTACCTACCTAATTGATATCTACCTAGTTATGTATTGTAGGTAGGCACTTTAAGTGATCAAAATATGTTTTTTTTTATATATTAAATTAAATGTGAAATGAGGGGAAAACAAAAATAATATAAAACAAAGACTTTGGAAGTACTTTAAAACTAATTTATATAAGGAAATTAAGATAATTAAAAAAAATTGTGACGTTGTACCGTGGGCCGCGCGTTGCCTACCACTGCACTGCTTTAATCGAACCGAGCAGTTTTATCGTTACGTGTGGAGCCGGCGTTATGCGGATACCGTTCGTTGCGTGGGGTTAATTAATGATGTTGGTACCATGGGAACATTCTCCTCCGGCGCAGATGCTATAAACCTTTTATTCTGTTTATCGGAATGCGGAAATATCTTTGTTTTTGTTTTGCATCAATCAGATATTGATTTTGTCATAATATTCCCACCGCTGGGGCTCGGGTGTGTATTCAATATGAGAATGGTAAAGACGTACATAGTTCACTACGCTATAATCATGTGAGTGGCAGACCATATAAGACAGGCAGGCCTTCAAAGACAACTTGAAAAATACTGCTTAAATGTATAAAATTACATCCCACTACTATTATAAATATTAAAGTTTGTGAGGACGGATGTATGGATGTTTGTTACTCTCTAACGAAAAAATTACTTAACGGGTTGTGATGAAATTTATTACGGTAGTAGTTTAGGCTCTGGATTAACACAAAGGCTACTTTCTGGTCCGTGGGCACCTGCAGTGTTCCCGTGGGATACTGTATTTATTAAGATCTAGGTATTATTATAAAGAGATAATATCGCTACATAGTTACCTATTTAAACTATTATAAATATCATTCGGTGCGTTTCATTACCACCATATAAGAGATATTGTGGATTGGTTCCTATTGATCGCTCGTAATTACGGTCCGAATGAAATTACTATGGGAGATTGATGGTGCGTGCCTCTTTCAATTTCTTGTTACCGTGCGGCTCATACGATTATGTGAGATTAGTAAAATGTACCTCGATTAATCTTATTGTATGAATATGCGAAATACACGCACCATAGTGTTTTGATCCCATTAAAACAAAAGATTATAGGAACGAATGCAGTAAGCACTTTGTAGTTATTTCCGATACGCGTTGGTAAATATGGTTTCTTTAATTATTTTATATTTAACAGCATCCGTGGTCCAGTGGTTTAGAGCTTGGCTGTCGACTCAGAGGTCGTGGGTTCGATTCCCGCGTTGGAATAACAAAAAATATTGTTTCAAAGTTCGGTTAGGACAATGCAGGCTGATCACCTGATAGTCTGACAAGTGAGATGATCCGTGCGTCGGATGGGCATGTAAAAAGTCGGACCTGCGCCTGATCTCTCGCCAGTCGTGTCGGTTATCCGTCCCACTGGGTCTTGAGAGTATAGGAAGAGAGAGTGCTCTTGTGTACTGCGCATTCACTTGGGCACTATAAAATAACTTCTGCGTAGCTGGCCTGGTCTCAATGAAACTGGCCACCGTCACCGAAATCGGTTTGGGGAGCTATTGTTATAGAGCAGTGGTTCCCAGACTCTTTTGTTTCATAGATCTCTGTAAAAAAATTTGCTGGATCCGCGGGTGGACCCCCTGCATCTACATTCTACATTACTACCAATTTCTAAATCTCGAAAAAAAAGTGAAGATTAGATCTATCTATCTATGGAAACTTGCGTTGTGGCTGAGTTTCAACGACGAATTAACAGTTTTCGAAAAAAAAAATTTTTATTATTTGATAATAAAGTAGGTAGAGTAAACAAATTTTTAATAAAATTTTAATTCATTGTGTTGTGTCAAAAAAGCAAAGTTGGCCAATCGAAAAAGTGACTCCATCCAACTTTACTTTTTTGAAATCCCGTTTGGAGTGGTAAAAAGAAATATAGTATATTTCCTTGTGTTGTAGGTATATATATTTTATATTCAAATA
This sequence comes from Phengaris alcon alcon, assembly GCA_037179445.1. NCBI lineage: Eukaryota > Metazoa > Arthropoda > Insecta > Lepidoptera > Lycaenidae > Phengaris > Phengaris alcon. The sequence goes on from JAYRCH010000125.1 coordinate 1,019,274, forward strand.
TATAAATTATTACACTAATAATTATTATTGTTATAACAGTCGTAATATAATCAAAATTAAACACTTATTTATAACGTAATGTAACTTCTACAATGGTAATTACAAAAAAAAAAAATTAATGTGATGGATTGAGAGCAAATTATCAATATTTGGCTTGAGTTTTGTAAGGAATAACCGCAAATCTCCCCGTTCTGTGATATTCAATCTGTTCCTTTTTTTGTTAATAAGTTTGTAACGGCACTAAAACTTTTTTCGACGAGATATGACGAGGGAATCGCTCTCAGAAGCTTTTGCGTGATTCCCCACAGTCCAGGATATTTTTCAGGTATTTCTGCCTGCAGCCAAAATTTTTGATACCCGCTTTTAAATGTCACTTTCAGCTCCTCATTAGTGCTAAGCTCGAGTAGCTCCTCTTGTAATATTATTACATTCTCCACTTCCGTTTTATCAAATGTATTTATGATCCATGGTGGTATTACCATCGACAGAATGTCTTAAAATCTAATTCTATAATCATCGTGGCAATCAAATGTTGAACGTATGTCTGAATATCTTCATCAAGGCATTCTACTTGCGATAAGTTTGAAAACTGAAAATTCGCGCCGACCAATATTTTCCTTCATAAATTTCAATTTACCAATAAAAGCTGAAATTACACTCTTTGTTTTTATTAAATTAAGGTTGTCCCATTGTAATTGTAAGTTGAGATCATTAATTTTTTTGAACAAATCTGTCAAATACGCGATGTCTGCTTTAAAATTGATTAGGTGTTTTTTAAATCAGGATCTTTACTTTCCAGAAATTCTAAAACTGAGTCAAAAAGTGAATAAAATCTTGATAAACATGCACCTTTCGACAACCAGCGTACTTCAGTATGTAACAGCAATCGTTGGAAGTTTTCATCATTTTCATTGCTTCTAATTTTGTTAACTGCATTTATCACAAATTGAAGCGATTGGTGCAATCCATCACTCAAACTTTTCGCTACTAGATGTTGTCGGTGGATAACACAGTGAATTGCAGTTACCTCTGGTATAATACTTTTAAGATGGCCTATAAACCCACGATATCGCCCGACCATGGCAGAGCTCCATCTGTTGCCACCGAAATAACGTTTGTAAATGGAATCGATTAATCTTTAAAAAAGTCACTCAGGACATTATTGATATTTATTGATAGGACATTATTGATATTGATTCACCTTTAGTGTCCGTCTTCAAAGTTTTCGCGAATAGTAGCTCTTAATGAATTTCTTCGCCCATAACAAATCGAACATATTCCAATAATAATGCTTGATTGCCAGGTAAAGTTGACTCGTCCAATTGAATAGAAAAATGAGTTGTTTGCAGATAATCACACAAGAAACATCAGAGCTCATTTCATCAATACGTCTTTGTACAGTGTTGTTACTCAAAGGAATTATTTTGAGTATGTCAAATGCAGATTTGTGCAGAACAGTTTTTAAAACCTCTTCAACAGCAGGTAAAATTAACTGTTCTCCAATCGTGTGCGGTTTTCCAAATTTTGCTATAAGTAATGAGATATTGTAAGATGCTGCGGGCAGCCATCATCGTTGCTTTCAGACGTTGAAGCGAACATACTGTGCACGGTGGGTCTCTTTTCATATTTGAATTCCCCTTTAATGTTTGAAAATATTTTAAATCTTTAGGTACCTATTTTATCAAGATGACACCCTCTTAGGTGGTCTTCCAGCTTTGATGGTTTCAAAGAGTCATTGCTCAAAACTTTGTTGCATAAAAGGCATGTGGGTAATCGTTTATCTTTTTAAAATTTGCAATATATTTAACACTGTACTGACGACACTTCTTAGATTCGGTCATGTTTCGTATCAATTACCTACCTGTAAATAATAAAAAAAAAAAATCAAGTTTTAACACAAAATGTTGAAAATGCGCCCTTTTAGCATTAAGCACGCGATATTTTATTATATAGGTAGGTAGGTAGGTATACAAATAGACAGGTAGGTACTTACTTTTCCGACACTGGTAATAACTAATATCGATTCACTTTTCTTTATGAAATTTCGGAAACAAATGAGTAACGTTTATCCTTGACATTCTTATTTATATTGGTGAAGAATTAAACACGTTCATACAAGATTGCAAGTACATACACCACAAGTCGTATTAATTTGCACGTTTGAACACGCATTGCGGACGGGACGGCGGCGGCCGGCACGGCAACAAGTCTCGACGCGTTGTAGTGAGTATGGAATATGCAAGTTTTTACAAGTAACAGTCGCTGAGCTTCTTAAAATATTATCTGCCTATATTGATAGGAGACAATTGTCTTATTGAGGTTTAATTTAGGTATCATATTGTTTGTGTTGTTGTATTACCGTATGCTGGACGGTGTGGCTCAATAAGTTATAAATGAAATTGAAAAAGGAAAGTGGCATTGGGCCGGATAGCTCAACTGGTAGAGCACCCGGCGCGATACCATGTGTTCGACTCCCAGTTGGGAACTATCTATTTTTTTCTCAATTTATTTATAAATTGTCTTATTGAGAAGGTTTAATTTAGGTATCATATTATTTAAAATAACAAGCCAACATTTTAGTTCTTCACTATCGAAACCAAATTAATTAGACCCCCGTCGAGTCTCCGGTGGACCCCTGGGGGTCCACCTGTACCACTTTGGGAATTACTGTTATAGTGGGACCCCCCACACTAGCGTATTACGCGCGTCGTCGTTGTGAATTGTACTTGTTCTCAAGAAACGTTGCGCCGACGTCGACGCTGGCACGACGGCGACGCTTGAAAGACATCAATGTTGGAGTCTCATAAGGTAGCCTTCCGATATATGCGACTGCGACCGAGTCCGGAGTACCTACTGCTAGTATGAATTTATATGATTAGCGCACCAAACAAATGAATTTGTATGATTAGCGCACCAAACAAATGAATTTGTATGATTAGCGCACCAAACAAATGAATTTGTATGATTAGCGCACCAAACAAATGAATTTGTATGATTAGCGCACCAAACAAATGAATTTGTATGATTAGCGCACCAAACAAATTAATTTGTATGATTAGCGCATCAAACAAATGAATTTATATGATTAGCGCACCAAACAAATGAATTTGTATGATTCGAGCACTAAACAAATGCCGTGACCGCGTCGCGCGAAGTTAAGCGTAGCTAGAGAACCTGATTCGCTGGTTTGCTGGTCACAGTCGGTGGTCACAGTCGCGCGTCGGGGTTGCTAATACGGAATTCACGCGGGTGATTAAAGCCGCATGATATCCGCCACACGGTGGAAATCGACCGTCTAAATGGCCATTCGGTTATTTTGCCAACAAAAATGGCCAGTCAAGCGACTGGCCGCACGGCGAAAATCGACCCATGTAAATCCTGTATTAGACCAGACGGTCAATTCTGCTCAATAAAACCTGCAATAATACAATTACAATCTACCCGATACGCTAAAACTGCCAAACCGGTATTCTCGCAAACGTTAAACCACTTCGATTGGTCCAATCTTCACAAAATCAGTATATTATGTTATCAAGTCGCTTCACTTATGTTGTGAGATCGCCGGCTTGGTTCTTGCATTTGAAGGGCATCCTTCTAATGTTAGATTGGAATACTAATGATACAGCAACACTGATATTGATAACATTTATTTACGTGTTATAATCAACGATCTTAGATATACAATGATGCCCCACTAACGTTCGAAGTGTATCCTTTTCTAACAAGTGCTAAAAACGCGAGTCAGCACTTGTGTCTCGCAGTGACGCGCAAAGGACCTATAATTATATAAATATAATTATAAGTCCTGAAAACCTAGTTTTGATTTTGCTACGAACAAATTTTTACTGCAGCGCCCCCTGATAGGCTGTTCACCCATCCCATCCCACCCACCCACTGAACAGATCACTGAAAACCGCATCAAAATCAGACTAGTACATAAGGAGATAAAGCGACAAACAACTCGCCCCAAACCGTTCCGTCGCGGGTAAAAACCCGATGACAGAACAAATAAATAAAATCGTACGTCTCTGTTCCAAAACCAATACTCTGTTCTTCAAATATTTTTTGGAACGAAGTTCCATAAGGGGCGATGCGGAGGGGTGCCCTAGCCGAGAAAAACCTCCGTAACGTAACATTTTTATGTATAGTCTTTATTATTTTATTTATAGCTCGAATAGAACATAAAATTAATATTTTTATAATAAGGAACTTCGTTCCTATCCGGTGTCTCACGACACCACAATGCTTTTTTATATAATAAATTAAATTCTCAGAGTATATTAAATCGATGGTTACAATATACATTTAATGAGAGAGACGCTTGTCACAGATACGTCTACACTATACATAGCCTTTTGGCTAACTAAATTATATCAAGTGACATCTGTCATTGAGACATTTATTATTTATTTAGTGACATTATATTCTTTTTATAACTACTTTATTATGCAATAACTTATAATACATTCAAAGTAAAATGTAACGAGAATTGAGGTTCAGAATGCTACCTTTATAGAAGACCCCTGATAATCCGGCTACTTTCAACCGGGTCACCAAGTCATCTGATAAGTCTCTTTAGCTCACCCTCTGCTTGTGCTGCGTGTCCCGCAGCGGCAGCGCCTCCTCGCTCCCACTGCGCGAGGAGTCCGGCGGCGTCAGGCGGCGCGGGTCACTCTGGGACGACAGTATCTGCATCTCCAGCATCTGCTCTTGTCGGATGTCATCGTTGTAGTCCTGGTGAAATGTTTATGAAATATAAATTGTTATATTGGTGATTTTTTATTCCGTAATTTGTGAGGAAATATTGTTTAGTATCGACAATAGAATCTAAATACAAAATAATTTACCTACTACGACTACTTAATTTATATTTGGGAGTCTTCAGTATTTGGAAGATAATAAAAATAATTAATAGAATCAGGCGTAACTTTGCTGAAATTCAATATAGCATACAATTTAATCTTATACTTTAAAACGAGACCATCTTGTATATATATATAATCGGTATCTCGACAACGGCTACAAGTATTATCATGAAATTTCGTATGCAGGGAGTTTTGGTAGAGAAAAATTGATCTAGCTAGGTCTTATTCCTTAGAAACTGCGCATTTTTATGCAATATATGTTTTTTTTATTTCATTGTGCAACAACATATGTATAATTTCGACTCTCTTACGTCAGTCTGATTGGCAGCTTGGTATGCGTACCTACATACAATTCTTGCATTGTTTGGAAATTCGGAATGTAGTGGGTTCGAATCCCGGTAAAATAATTTTTTTTTTGTTTCTTATTATTTGTTTTTAGTTATTTTATCGTTCTACTAAAACGTCGAGAAAAGCTAGGTCGCCCAGATACATAATATTATATCTAGCAATATCCCGCGAAAAAATACTTACAACCTGCAACCAGATGTTGAGTGCATGCTTATGGGTTATACCTATTGATGAAATAAACCCTCGGGCAATACATCTAGGCTAGGATTTTTGGTGGAGAGCCAGCCTTCGCTTCTGCTAGGAACTAAGGCTGCCAAGCTAAAATAGGACTGGGTGGGTCATACTTTATCAGATTGGGTACCCGAAGATTTTAATTAGAATCAAAATTAATTACGCTCTAGATTTTAATTTTTGACATATGTCCAACCGCGTGCAGCAAATGGAACTTCTCTGATTTATTGAGATCGCCAGAGTAATGACACGGTTGGTATAAGATTAGAAACTGCCTATTTTCATCGGTATAGGTTAAGAAAAAATATTCAAATACAATAATATAAATGAGAAGACTGATTTTGGGTACTGTCGACCATGCTGTATTAGGATGAGACTTATATGTTCCGGAATCCGGAACGCCGGTGAAAATTCAGAGCATTGAAAATAGAACTCTGCGCTAATACAATAGAGTTGAAAATAGAAGTTACGAGTGTCGAGCTGTCATATAATATGACAATGAAATGAAATGTGTTCGATTTTCAACTGTATTGTATTAGCGCATTCACATCTATTTTTAATGCACATAATTTTCTACGGTCTTCCGGATTACGGAGCATATAGTCCCAGCTTTTGAGGAATAAACATTTTATTCTGTTCAGAGCCAATTCAATTTAAACGTAAACAAAGAGACAGTAATCCTGCCAATAAGCTAGATTACTGAAATTTTTTTATTGCATAAATAAATAGTACTCTTAAATATAAGTAACTTCTCAGAAGAAACAGTATATCAAAAGTCAATATTTTCAAAGGTACAGCGATTTGTACACAAAATTTCGCAAGCCTCGTTAAAACGCTCCATACTAAAGTCGTACCTAGCTGTAAAAGAATATGAAGTGTAAGGCCGCAGGAACATATTTATAAATATCTCCGATATTTGTGCGTTAAAGTTCATACTTACCCTAATGAATGTTTTTGTATATGATATAAGCACACTAATGATGTAGGTTTTGTATACTAATTTAGCAAAAAAAAAACTATTTTGTTCTTTTTAGATGTATGTAATTAATAAACTACACATAAAATATTATATTTTTTTACATTTACCAAGAAGTAATGCCTCAATATTTCCGAGTATATTAATGAATCTAAATATTTTAGATGTAGTCATCTCCCAATTATTGACAGTGCATCGACTGATACCATTTTCAGTGTTTTATTATGATCCAAACAGGTCAGCTAGATCACCCACTTCTGTTAAATAAGGAACTTCGTTCCAAAAATTTACAAAAATGGAGAATACGGTCTAATATCGGCCATACAAAAGGGGGGTCTAATCTTCGTCCCCCAGATCTATATTTTACGAATTCACTACGTTTTACCAGACAATTAATGTTCATACATCATTTGTATAAATACAATAAACGTATGATTGTATTTAAACAATCATACATTCCCTCGGTGGGATTCGAACTCGCTTAAGCGCCAACGCGCTAACCACTTAACCACTGAGCCACAGAGGTCGTCAAGTTAATAATGTTACAATATGATATGATACAAATATATAATATGATACAAATCGTGTTGAAGATTTATTTGGTGGATATGGGGGGATAAGATCACGTTTTGGCAACCGCGACAGATATTTCAGACGTCCGGTCCTCTGGTTATTTACGTCACATAACATTATCTTAGGAATAAACTTGTAATGTGTGATAAAATGTGTGTATTACACATTTTATTTATTCGTAGAAATGTAATATAATAGTCAACGCTTCGTGGGAGCTTGTGGGTTTTTATTTTCAGTAACATACAGCTGAAGCTTTTTCATAATCAGCGCCGTAGCTGCCTGCGTAGCTACAAATCTTTTACAGCGTATTTGCGGTGTGTTGATTACAACGGACAGTTCAATTCAATGGCAATTTTTCCAACACAAGTATTAACTTGTGTTGGAAAAATGGCAAAGCTGTAACCGCATCGCATTGGTTTGAAAAACTTGCATTTATAGTAACGAGGTTTTTATCATCATTATCACGATGCCCATGATTCCCATAATTTCTAAAGTGACTGATCATAACCCTTTTAAAGCTTCCGTAGTTCACGTCTCAGAACCCTTATAGTTTCGTCATGTCCATCCGTCCTTGGCTTACCTTCCAAACGGTTAGTGCTAGAAAGATGAAACTTTTCATGCATAGGTAAAATCAAGATAAACTTTTATTTTTGGGGAGGTATAAGAAAAAAGTAAACACACTGCTACACGTAAAGTCGGGATGTTTTTTTTTCTCGCGTCTACCCCATAATATTGAAAAAATTGAAAGGTTGCCACGACGATTTTTGATTTAGGTATCCAATTGCGAGATATTCAACTTTAAAGCGTTATTTTTTTTTTGTTAAAATAGAGCGTCCCCCCTCTGAAAGCTAAACGGCTGGCTCAAATACCTGAAAAACTTCATGATGGTAGTCCATTTGATGAACTTTGAAAGCAAACGATAATAAGTAGGTATATGTTAGTCATAACCTAACTCACAAGCATAACTTGTAAATTGCGCTTACCTGGAAAACATCGTACAAAAATAACATAATAATAAGTAAGCATGTAAAAATCTGGGGTTGATTTTAGGCTGAAATCTTTCCAGGAATCTTCAGGTCAGTGAAGTGAGCAGAAGCATCTACTACTCATTGCACATGTTAAAGAGCCTTCTTTTAAAATTTCAAAACTTGCCTCAACATGCCTCGTCTATAATATATTCGTCTATGCCTTGAACATCAAAATTTTCCTTGTCCAGACACTCATTTGCCCTATCCACGACTATGCTGACTCCTGCTACTTGGACGTCACCGAAGAGCTGTTAACAAAACTGGAACGTTCTATATCCGTATCTCTGTATCCGTTTTGTGTTTGGACTGAGAACATTCGGTCACATATCAGCCTTTCGATTGAAGCTTAAGTGACTCCCTATCCGACTTCGACGTAACTCCCACATACTCTGTCTACTTTATAACATTTTGTATTATCCCCTCTCTCCTTCCTAACTTCTCGATCGATTTAATTTTTCTCGACCCCTCGATGTCCCTTGTAGGTCTGATGTTAGAATAAATCACCCATCGCTCCAACTTCTACTCCTACTCCTTCACCGTTCATGCAGTCAGATTGTGGAACTCGCTTCCCCACACCGTACACGACTGTCCCACAATTATTTATTTTAAAAGACGCTTGAAAGAGCACTATTTCGAAATTCAATCCATATAAATACCATTATTATATATACATATACCCCCTTACTAATAAAAATCTTTAAACAGTGGATAAGTTATACAATGTTTTTTCTTTGTCTGTCGTGGATACGTGGGAAAAGTAGTTTGGCAGACAAGGGCAAAACATTGTATTGCTTATCCGTTATGTAAATATTTTTATTAGTAAGTATTTATCTACCATAGATAGAATAATAAATTATTTTATAGTATGAACTATGTATTGTATTTTATATATATTCAGTATGTAATTTTGATAGTATACACAACACATTATATTTTGTCTTGTTTGTAGTTATTTTAGTAAGGAGAATAGAAGGAAGATATAATATGTAAGTAGTGTATTTGTAATTGTGCACGTGCTATCTGCTGTCTTTTATCACATCTCTCTCCGTAGGGCTGCTGTAAGCTTGTTTTGTTGTGCAATAAATTGTTCAATAAAATAAATAAAAATAACATTGGTATAATGGTACGGAACCCTTCGTTCGCGAGTCCGAGTCGCAATTGGCCTGTTTTAGTAGAAGTATAGTTATTGAAGACTTGAATCCAGAATGTCGGAAATGAAATACCTCACCCAAGTGGTCGTAAAGTCAAGAGTATTCTAATATGCACAGGAATGCTACTTAAGTGAATTTTACTTTGTAACCGGTCCACTGATTACCCCAGTGATGAAAAGGAGGAAAGGAGAGAGTGTTATATATTGTAAAATTTTCTTTTAACCAAGTACCAGTTTTGGTATCTTACTATGTGGTGATCTCATGATTAGATAAATCTTAATAGACCTATGTACATAGTTGGTACAATAGGTACCAACTATGTACAGTTGCTCGTGAGTCGTAACTTTATTTCGATTGTAAGATTTTTGAGTCTAATTACGAGTTACCTAGCTATGCTGGATTATTACCCCCCTGGGCCCCCCTATTTACACAACTGGTTAGGTATTCAATGTCGCTGCCTTTGTCTGTCAAGTGACTTTTCCAACTTATCCGTCAAATATAGCATTGAACGGCTAATTAATTGAACATTATATAGCTTATCGGTTGTGTTAATATTTTATTAACACAACTGATAAGCTACTCAGTCATTTAAAACACATTTATACGGTGGCCATGCTACGCGCGCAGAAGCTCTATTCTCGTAATTAAAACATATTAATTAGATCGTGTGTGTTCGAGTGTATAACAGCATGAGGACGAGATGGGAGTGATACTGCAGTTTTAACATTTTTAATTAATAGACTCCGTTCCACTTACCGGCACCAGGAACCTCCTCAACTCGGCCAGCGCGTACGCGATACGCGCGTGCGCCTCGGCCGGCGTGGCGAACGCGCTGATCTCCACATGCAGTTCTTCGGAGAGGTGCGCGAATTTCGGGTCACCAGACACACGGAGCTCTTCTTCCTGAATAAGTTCAATTCGTTATTAAAATTGTGATGTGTAGAATCTGAATCCCAATTCTCGTTACTATTTGTAATCATAATCCTATTTCGGTCCGCGCGCTGTCTCACTCGCTCACGCGCGATAGAGGCGTGTGTTAATATCGAATGCGACACCGCGCGGACCGAAACAGGATTATGATCACAAATAGTTACGAGAATTGGGCTTCTGATGGCGCTCGGACGCGCTTGGCAGCTAAGCGAGCGGATATAAATGGAATATGGAGGCTTGCCTGTGCTTGTTATCTATGTAAAAGCATGAAACGGAGAGTCAGTCTACGTGTAAGTGGTCAAGTAACTCGTCTCCAAGCTTTTGTACAATTTCAATATTTAACTTTTGCCAGTTGTTACCCAGCTTTGTGGCAATATTTTAGCTTAATTTACATCAACAAATAGGATGAAATCACAAATAGCACGTAATGAGCTCATAACCGAAATAATTGCCTGCTAGTGACCATAATTAAAATCCATTATCCGTAAACCGCACAAAAGGGATCGCTAAACATGGCCGCAATCATTTGGACGGAAATGACGTCATGATGACGTTTAATTAGTAGACTAAATGTATGTAGAGGAATAGTTGGAGTTATACCTGATATAGTTTAGTTATACTGACCACAAGCGAGGTCGGCTCAAAGGCATTCATTTGTAATATTCAAAAGTACGCTTCTAAAGTCGGTTTTGGAAGAATTATATGCTGATGGGAGCTAAAACTCGCTCTTAAATAATACTTTTTGCACAGGATAGGCCTTTTATTGGATAAGGTCAGCAAATGAGCAAACCGAAGGAAAGATGGTAAAAAACAACTGCGTTATTTCACGCTGGTTTTCCCTTAGGTCGTATTTGCCGAAGCGTATAAGTGTCATGTATGTACGTGCTGAAGCATGACCCTTCTACGGTTTTTTATATACTTAAATTATTATCCATACCTTTTGCCTATCCTTCATAGAGCCGCGGCCGAGCACCGCCATCTTGCACATGGTGTCCTCTTGCAGCCGCTTCAGCGAGTTGCCCTTAGGTCCCAGAAGTTTACCCACGAAGTTGAACTGAAAAAAATGTATTTTCAGAGAATATAAATAAGGTAATGTAATATGCGGCTAGTTGTGTTAGATAATGTATAAGGCTGAGGGTCAAATGCAATTTTAGGATGGCTATTTAAACTTGAACTTTATTAATTAAACAAGAAGGTACTCGTCATTTTGTAAGAGTTCGAATGTCAGGTTGCACCGCGCTGCACAGCGCATGTGCAGTGTGTTACTGATTTATTTATTTAATAGATACACCAACAAGGAACAAACATTATTAAAAGCTAAAATTGCACATTCATGTTGTTTACATATCTAAATGCTGCCTTATTTATAGGTGTAATACAGCTTGCATCTTTTATAAGTACTTACATAATTTCAGGGAGATTATGTTACTATGAATTAATATAATTTACAAATTAAACATAAATAAATCAATCACTTAAGTAATAAACAAAGAATTTAAATGGTTGAAACTAAACAAAGTTATTCGACAATTACTTCAATTTTATGGGGTTCTTATTATTGTTTTTTAAATTCAATTAACTTATTTGAGAATAAACAGGCCTCGGTCGTACATGATATGTAATTGTTATATGTCCTGCACATTCTATTAACCGGTGAAGATTGCCCCGTGTTAGTTTTAGCAAAGTTAATGTGGAATGGCTTGTAACAATTTTTTCTGGGTATCCTACTTGGCACATTAATGGATATTTTACGAAGTAGTTGGTTGCAATCAATACCACCTGTTACTAGCTTGTGCAGTAAAACTAAATCTAAATATTGCCTACGATCTCAAAGTGGTTCCATCTTGAAGAAGGTTAATCTGTCTTTATAATGTGTTTTTTTTTTTTATGTCATTTGAAACGTATCTTTTTGTGTAGTTATACAGTTCAATTTTGAATAGCTATCTTTAAAATTCAGCGCCGTGTAGAGTCGCGTATCGTAGCGTTATGAACTGACCCTTAGGAATCTGAATGATTCGAGAGAATGTCTGTATCGCACATTAGTGATTTTTGTTCAACGTTCTTATACAATACGTAAAAATTTAAAAAAAATAAGTAGCCCCCGAATTTTATTGTCAAGCAGTGAGCGAGCTGATTATGATGAATTATAGGTAAGAGCACTCTCGATGACGTCAGATTTCAAACAAAAAAAACTACATGTAAATCGGACCTTTCGATTAGGAGACACACACAGACAGACACATCAAACTTAAAACACCCCTCTTTTGCGTCGGGGGTTAAAAATTGCTTGAGATCTCAACAAAATAATGTCTCATGTAGTGGCGAAGGCTGGTTCTTCTGCCCTAGCCCGTATAATAGGTAGGGATTTGGACGAGGGTCTTCAAAAAGTGAGTGGCAAGTGAAGCCTATAGGAACGGAGTTATAGGAACCCCACGCCACTGGTCTGTTTACCTATAAATAAATTTCAAATATTAATTTCATAAGCAAAGTGCAGCGTATTCAACATGCAGGTTACGAGTATAATAGTAAAAATTGTGGGCGCTTTTTAACGGGCGTGTTTACCGAGCACTCCGCGCCGCGCTGTCGACGCTCTGCCGTGTATTACATTATTCAATCTAGATAATGAAAACTATGGACAATACATTGAAATTTTTATATGTTTTAAAGGGGTATAAGGTCCTTTACACCGTGGCGCCTTTACACACGCGCCGCAGCTACGGTGCGCGGCGGCAACAAATCTACATAAAAGGCAAAACTGATTGACTGATGTATCAACGCACAGGCCAAACACTTAAAGCTAAAATTTGAAATTTTGCATACGTATTTCTCATATGGAGGCATCCACTAGGAAGGATATTTCAAAATTCAACCCCCAAGGTGGTGAAATTTTCTATCTTCTATATAAACACACATATTTAGGGGAACACAAAAAAAAGGTCCATAATTAAAAATTTTGTTTTTTTTTTTAATTTTTTCTTCTAAAACTTCTCTGATATAGCGGTCTGCAGTCAGACTCCCTCTGTCAATCACTACCAAGTCTGTGCGAGCTCCCAAACAAATGCCCGCCCAAACCATTATTGATCCACCACCGTATGCAACTGTAGTTTCAAAATTTGTCTGAATGTATCGTTCTCCTTTGCGTCTGTATATTCTTTGCCTGTCGTCAATTTGATTTAAGAGAATTCTGCACTCATCACTAAACAATACCTTACTCCATTGGTCCGCGTTCCAAAGTCGATGTTCCTGAGCAAAAGTTAACCTGTTTCTACGATGATTTACCTCGAGCCTTGGAGCCTTGGCGGGCACAAATGAACCCAAACCAGCTTCTTCGAACCTTCTTCGTACCGTACGCTCACTTACGGTTACACCCCGCACTGCTTTTAACTCATGTCGGGCTTGGACGGCCGTCAAACAGGGGTTCCTACGTACACGAAGCTAAATGAAACGATTATCCCTACTCGAAGTGCGTCTTTTTCTGCCTTGTCCTGCTCTTCTCACATAAGTACCGGTCTCCCTGAACCGTTGGATACTGCGATGGATCGTTGAAACTGGTCGACGAAGATCTCTGGATATCACTCTGTAGGTTTGACCATTTCTTCGCATTTCGAGTGACCTGGCAATCTCCGTTGGGGCTAAGTCAGGCATAATTCAGTCCTCAACTCCAAAAAGACACGCGATTAAAAAAAACTAACAAAAAACAGTATTTCAATGAAATTTGAAATCAAACTCAGAAGGAAGAAATACTCGAAGTTCGCTCCAGATAAGGTGTATTTGAATAAAATTAAAACAATTGCATAAAATGTGATGTTCAGTTGTTTTCTTAATTTGACAATATTTCTTTTTAAATTAAATGACGTATAAACCAGCCAGCAACCTTATATGATACTGATATCAAACCTTTATTTTATGTTCCGCTAAATATGCCGGTGTGTGTATGTGTTAAACAATCTTATTATATATATTATACTAGCTTTTGCCCGCAGCTTCGCCCGCGTGAGAGTGTTCGTGTCAAAAATCTTCTGTAGCAAATATACCTGCAATTTAGTAGTAGCATCGAGTAAAAATATATACTTTATAATACATTTTCACACGTACTTTTTAATGTTAAGATATCTCCTAGATATAATCTCCTGGATAAGGATAATTAAATTGTATCCGTCTAAATAGCTTCTGAAAATACCATATTATTATTCTGATCATTTTTTTAAACTTAGAATGGGTATAGTAACCTATCCTTAAAAGATAGTCATGTGCCATCGCGGGCTTTTTTGTAGACCTATAAAAGTAAAACAATCCCACCATACATTGTTTTGTTATTTATCTCCAACGGGTTAGGTTAGGCAGCGTTTTCGATAAAAGCTCCCAGACTTGATATTTTCCGACACCTTCAACAATTATCGTCATAAATCAAACAATTTCCACAAAACCTTAGCAAATTATTATCGACCTAAACCTTCCTAAGGAACCACTCTGTCGGTAAATGTAAACGGCATGAAAATCCTTGCAGTAGTTTTTGAGATTATAGCGAACATACAGATTCTATGTCCGTCTTCTGGTTCTAAGCTTCCTCCCCATCAATTTTCAACCAAATCAGTTCAGTCGTTCTTGTCTTATATATCGCTGACAAGACAATCGCTGTTAGTTAATTTAGTAGGAGTTTTCCAAGGAAAGTTAAGTTTTATACCTTGACTTGTGGTGAGTTTTTCATTAAATGATCAAGAACAAAATTTACAACGAAAGAACAAAAGTAAAATTTAAATTCTGGTGCGGTTTATTTTTCAATAATATGACGTGTCAAAACAAAATAAAAATAATGCGCCCCACTCACGGGCAATCGATTATTACTATCAAATTGGAAATTCATTCGTAAAGGTTAATAGTTAACAACGAACGCTTTAGTTGTTACGATAGTTTATAGACTGAGATCCCACGCCGGCCTGACTACACTTGTCACTTGCACTCTTACTGATAAATTAAATTTCATTTGTAGTATAAGTGTGTATGATGAATATACCTATGCATAGTGCATACCCGCTATTTTCTGCGGTGGGCGCCAAATGTATGAATCACGTTGCCCAATACAAACTCCCCCCCCCCCCCCCCCTCACCCCATAGGAGTCGAATTTCGGAAAATCCCTTCTTATCGGATGCCTTCGCATTACAAAGCGCATTCTTAAATCTATCTTACTTGCTACACAATAGGTGACCTTAGTGAACTCGTTCAATGAGCACGTAAATAAATCGACGGTGTTTGCGACCGTGTTCAGCGTCCGCAGCGCCCGCGTGAGCGGGGCCATCCGCAGCAGGTTGGTGCGCGCGCGCGACACCTCCAGCAGCGGCGGTCGGCGCCGCCGCTCCGCGTACCCGTCCGGCACACACAGCCTGGCCGCTTGTAACACAGCTGGATTGTGCGTTACACCGCGCAAAACTTTCACTACATATGTGGCCAGGGCCACTTCCCTCCTAACTTCTAATTCATAGTAGCCGACCATACCCAGAACAAATAGCGTTGGATACAGCAACGGATAACCTGGGTACACGCCGTACCTTTTGAGATGTATGAAGCGCACAAATTTGTTCTGGATACGTTCTAGCATATTTATGTATTTGTCCTCGTGTGGGGACCAAATCACGGCATTGCTTTCTAAGTGGCTTTTCACGAGACCTTCGTAGAGTGCTTCCAAAGCTGCGATATTATCAAACTGATGAGCTTGTCGTAGCAGAAACCCTAGATTGCGATAAGCCTTTTTACATACGTCAACTATGTGTTTTCTGAAGTTTAAATCGGGTGTGAAGTTAACTCCTAGATCCTTAATCTCAGTGACGCGTTTCAGTGGTGTTCCCTCTATGTGGTATTGATGATGACGAGGAGAGCGAGCGCGGCTAAATGACATTACGCAGCACTTAGCCGTATTGAAGTACAGCTTATTGTCACACAGCTTATATTATATGTATAGATAGATAAACGGCAAAGTTGATTGACTGATGGTGGTGAAATAGGGGATAAAAGTTTGTATGAAACTTTTTATTCCTTCGACATATTTGCATGAAATTTCGTATGAATTGCACTCGGAAAAATAATGAGTTACGTATTTCAGCGTTTTATAATATTCAACCCCTAAGAGAGTAAAATAGGGTATGAAAGTTTTATATTATTTTAAATATATCGTTAAAAACAAAATTTCACGCGGGCGAAGCGGCAGGCAAACGCTAGTTATAATATAAAAATCCTTGCCCAGTTGGTAACTAAATAGTACTTATAGTCCTTTACAGTCTGCATTGTTATCCGAATGAAATATTTAACCGAACATTAGGCTACAATAATACATAACTAATAACAGTACTTATACTTAACTAAAAGTTTTCGTAATTTATTCTTTTTAAAATTTCGATTAACAGTTCCTGACAACTCCTACGCATGGACATAGGACACTCTCGTACAAATTCAACAACGTAGGAGAGCTCTGCTTCGGCACGAATGGGCCGGCTCAACCGTGTAAATACCACGGACTCACAGAAAACCGGCGTGACTAACGCTTACGTTGTATTTCGCCGGGTTAGTAAGGTTACCACTTACTGGAGGACGGGGGTTTGAGGTTTTAAGGACGGGAACAAGGAAACAACACAACAAGAACAACAACAACAAAAGTTACACAGAATTACAAGTGTAACTTTTATTTTAGACTAGCTTTTGGCCGCGGCTTCGCCCGCGTGTAATAGTGTTCTTGGAGAAAAAACTACTTCAGCAAATAACTCTACTGACTGCAATATACTTCTGTATACAATATTGTAAATGTTTTTTAGGGTTTCGTACCCCATGGGTAAAAACGGGACCTGTCACCTCGACGCGACGTGCGCCGTGCGAGACCACTTGCTAATTATAATGACGTATTTTTCGCGCTTGAATAAACATTTTACGATATCTCCTAAATATAAGATGTTAATTTAAACTGTATGGTTTAATACATATACTATGTAAGGAGTTACGAAGTATCGTGAGCAAACGCCATCTATTAACAGTCTGTGGTACTAGTTATGTCACATCTATGTTTTTTGTATTTCTTTTATTGCCGCCATTGTTATGCTCATTTGATAAATTAATAAACTTTTTTTAATCGGCCCAAATTGTGCTTAATTGTTCACTCCCCATCAGGTTTTAGGCCCAGTTAGTGAAACACATGTTTTGTGGACAATTAAAAGAACTTGCTGTGATTTAAGTGGCGTAAACAAACGTGCATAACCATAATCGGGCGCGTCATGTGTACTTTTGCGTTTCAGTTTCGTGTTTACTCCATAAGAAACTGTTATTGTGTAACTAGCGTGTTGTGCCAAATGAAAATTAAAAACTATTTCGATATGTCTGCTTCTATAAAGATTGATCAGTTAACCGGGGACAATTCATTCATAGGACCTATCATAGGTACGCGGAAAATTCATATGCGTGCCATTTTGAAGAAAAATGCCTATTGGGAATATGGATCGGGTGCGTTACCGACGCCGGCGTGTACAGATCCTAAGTATGCGAGTTGGGCAACAATGGACGGTAAGGCAGAATCAGATATATTATTAGCTGTCAGTCCAAGCGAATTAGCTGCGTTGGACGGCTTGGCAACATCTGAATAATTAAGGGATAAACTGCAATCTACATATCAATCAAGTGAGACGGCTAGGAAAGCTTCTTTGCTGAAAAAACTTGTGTTGACTCGCATGCAGGCAGATGATGACCTGCGTAAGCACATTTCTGATTTCTTTGAAGTCAAGAAGCTAAAAGAAATTGTTCTGATTGTTTTAGATGAATTGTTGGCTATATTATTACTGTATACTTTTCCGTTGCCCAATTCTTTGCCAATCAATCCATTTCCGATACATTCCAAAGGAATGTTTAAAATTTGTTTGAAATTTATATCAAAATCCGTTCAGTAGTTTTTGCGTGAAAGAGGAATAAACATCCATCCATCCTCACAAACATTCACATTTATAATATTAGTAGGATGAACCAAAACAACCAAAAAAGGACCAATTACTTACCTACCTACAACCTATGTAATGTAATTTAAATAAAAACGAAGTAATTCGTTGTAATTAACAGGTAAGTAACCTATCTATATAATTAAAAAATAAAAACGAAGTATATACCTGCCGATAACAAACCTTGGGACTACATTAAGTACAATGCGTTTTTAACAAATCGCCTAGTGCCTTGAAAATTCCCAAAACGGACACAACCGTCAATGACCCTCATGCGTATGCCCGTGAGGGGGGATGCATGATGCCCGATGACCCGTGTTCGGGTCGCGCACTCAGCGATGAACGACTTCTTCCACCACCTCACCCGCCGTGCGTCGGATCTGCGATCGGCAGCGCACGCCAGAATAGCTCGCAGATGGTAGATTTTTTCTACTTACTTGACACTTATCGTCATATTTTGGACAATTCGAACAATATCTTTATAAATTGTAGCCTATGTGTTATTCTGATGTATAAGCTATATTATCGTAAAGTTTCATTAAAATCCATTCAGTAGTTTTTACGTGAAAGAGTAACAAACATCCACCCATACTTACAAACTTTCGCGTTTATAATATTAGTAGGATATCCACAGTCGAACACAACCGCCTCCTTTTTAAAAGTCGGTTAAAAATGAAGCACGTACGCTGACATATTATGTGACTTCAGCTTTAAAGAATTAAGAAACCAAAAGGCGGAACTTCCTTACCGGAAAATCACGGTACCGAGGGACTTGTGAACTCGTCGTACATTTCTCTTTACCTCCCGTGAAATATTACGCGCCTGCAAACCGGGAACGCTGCCAAAAAATCCTTTAGTTTTTTTAAAAAATTTAAAGTCCTTTCAGTTTTTTGAATATTTTGTAGCAGTGAATTGTAGCTGTCACTGTGTTGTTAAAACGTTTTTTGGAAACAAATCGGTCCGCTTCACTAAAAGTGCCGAAAGACTTGTTGAAAAAGCGACAAAAAATAGACATAAAACTATATTTTTAGAAGGTTTTTTGAATACCAGTTTTAGGAATTACATCATAATATTATGCTTCACATCTCATACTCGTAGTTTTACCCGACTACGGCGAAGTCAAAAGGAAGGGTAATGATTTTGTCTATGTTTGTATGTATGTATGTTTGTTCCACCGTAGCGGCTAAACTACTGGTCCGATTTCAATAAATGGTGTCAATAGATTCGTAATAATAGCCCGGGTAACATAGGCTATAGGTTTTTTATAAAAATTGTAATTATACCTATATATAGTGAGCGTACTTCTTAGAATGCTTACACACGTACCTATTTGGTCTGGAGCAAACCATTATGATAAAAAGAAACTCGTGTTTTTGATTTTCAGCTCTATTGTATTAGCACAGAGTACATTGTTCCAACTCTCAAAAATCTTAAATATAATATAATATAAACTTAAATAAAGTAATAAATAAATAATAATAAAATAATGTTCTGTAATAATAGGTCTTTACTTATGAAATAGCCGTTCTGCAGTACTGGCCATTTCAAATCAAAATAATTTTTGTTTGGCTAAGAATTCTAATTTCAAATTAATTTTATTAAAAAAAAAATGGAATTCTTTTTCCAAAAGTAGTCATTTGTTTATTGATTAGTGATACATTTTCATCGCATTTCAATCTTTTTCGTCATCATGGATACGTTAAAAATTCGAGTAATTATGGAATATGAGTACCGTCGTGGCAGCAACGCGGCACAAGCGGCACGCAACATCAACGACGTTTACGGAGCTAACACTACAAACCGACGCACCACCTGTGATTGGATTGTTCGCTTCCGTTCTGAAAATTTCGACCTGAAAAATGAATCTCGCGGTCGTCCGAAGACTTTGGTCAACAATGACGAATTAAAGGCGATTGTGGAAGCTGATGATACACAATCTACGGCTGAATTACCAGCAGCTTTCGACGTTAGCAATAAACGAAAACAATATTGGTCCATTTGCGTCAAATTGGCAAGGTAAAAAAGCTTGACAAATGGGTGCCCCACGAACTCAATGATCGCCAGCGCGAAAGTACGCGTCGAGACGTGCCTTGTACTGCTCAACAGACACACAAATGAAGGAATTTTGAACCGCATTGTTACCTGCGATGAAAAATGGATTCTGTTTGATAACCGCAAGCGCTCAGCAAGTTGGTTGGATCCTGGTTCAGCACCTAAACAATGCCCGAAACGAAAACTTACCCCTAGAAAAGTGATGGTCACTGTTTGGTGGTCTAGCGCCGGTGTGATTCATCACAGCTTCTTACCAAACGGGGTGAGCATTACTGCAGATGTGTACTGTGAAGAACTGAACACAATGATGGAAAAGTTGGCACATCTCCAACCAGCATTGGGCAATCCCTCGTCTTCGCTGCTCCTGCACGACAACGCGCGACCTCATACTGCACAGCAGACGGTCTCCAAGTTGCAAGAACTGGGATTGGAAGCTCTCCGTCATCCGCCCTACTCGTCAGACCTTGCGCCTACAGACTACTACTTTTTCCAGAATTTGGATAACTTCTTGGCGGGAAAAAAATTCAATACCCGAGAGGCAGTACAAAATGCCTTTGAAGAATTTGTTGCCTCCCGTCCAGCTGATTTCTTTAAGAAGGGCGTCAATAAACTGCCACTGCGTTGGCAAAGATGCATTTATTGCATGGGTGATTACTTCGATTAATAAAAAAAAAATACATGAAAAAAATTCGTTTAAATTTTTACATACAAAACGGCAATTTCATAGGTATAACCTAATATTATTACATCCTTTTTCTTTAAAATAAACTTCCAAACCTATGTATTCCAAATGTGTGTTTTGTGCAGGTTGACTTTTTAAATCGCTTGTTGATTTAACAGTTTAATAACTTAATTTAATTAAAAACAAGAAAATACAAACCTCTAAAAATACCTCTAAAAATTCTCCCCCTCGAGAATTGTTACCGTGGCGGTCAGCCGTCTCACTGGGTTACGAGAGTAAACGAAGACGGAGTGCTCCCGTGTGTTGCGTACAAACTTGGGCACTTCAAAATACTTCCTGCGTAGCCGGTCCGGTTTCAATGAAACCGGCCATCATCACCGAAATCGGTGTGGGAAGCCATTATTATAGTGAGCCTAGAGCAGTTACGGTATACCTGGTCGCGGAGAAAATAAAAACATATCACCATGTCCGTCCAAGCAAGAGGACCGACAGTTTCATTTTAACTTTAGGCAATTTATACTCACGATACACAGCGACTTCTGTGATATGTCCTTCCCTGCGCCAAATTTCGTTTTAAAATTAAATCCAATAAACAAATTAAATGAGGGTTTTTTTATATTTTTTCTGCCGTTAGGGGGCAGACTCAACTCACACAAAGCGTCATCTGGTGGCGTAAGTAGTATTAAAAAACGGTCAATAAGAATTTTAGATTATTTTTCTGTCACCAGACGGCGGCGCTTAGAAGCCAGACGGTCCTTGTCGTGTCAAAAAGCTGTCAGATGTCACGAATTTAAAACCCTCATTTATCAATCTGAAAATTCAAGTCATTTACTACTCTGGAATAATCACAATGCTACTCACTGATGCTGTATATAATTATGTAGCTCAAAATTTAATTGAACACTAATCTATGAACAATGACATTACTCTGCTCTCGTCCGCAGCGGATCGTCAAAGCCCTAACGAGGCTCAATGGCCCTCCACCGTGTTCCGGCCCGCGGTGCACGGCGGAGAAATCATTACTCATAATAAGTATTACGTATGAGGTACCGTCAGCAAATATGACGTCAGACAATTGAAAATATTGTTAGAAAGTAGCAAAAAAATGTTTAGGGTCAAATTAACACCCAAACAAAACGATAGGCGATGCGACGCCGCATTTTGAAGGTTCAAAGTTGAAATTTATTCAGTACACAAGATAAGATAAGTACACGTTTTATTGTAGGAGTTTCAATGTCAAATTACACCGCACTACACAAAGCGCATGTGCAGTGTATGACTGATGTCATATGAAACGTGTATCTTTTTGTGCAGTGAATTAAGTTCAATTTTGAATAGCTATATTAAAAACGCAGCGCCGCGTCACGTTTTGTTTCGGTGTGACAGTGTGACCCTTACTGAATATAAATTTTAAATAATAAAAATTTAAATTAGACTGAATTGGTAAATATTTTCAAGACTAATTGTTTTTACAGGACATTTGCTAGCCGTACCTACATAACTGCGAACAGTTTTAAAAACACATAGCAACTCCCGACCAGCAAGTCCTTAGGCGACAGACGGCGATTTTGTTGTTCGGTTTGTAGAGGGCTACGACCTCTTGGTTTTACAGACCCTTCTTACGCTTCAGTGGTGATGATAATGATACAGCAACAAGCCTTATATTCTCCTTTATTGGTGCTTAACACAGATACGTCTAACACAAATACGTCTACAGTCTACACTAAGTATAGATTTTACTAAATAAAACTAAATAGGGGGAGTTTTGCCGGGGAGTTTAATGGATGACGTTGTGGGATTTTGTATTTCCTCATAAATTTGTGCTATTTCGGTTCTTAATGTGTAATATTGGTAGAATATTAACCATTAAATATTCGTTAACGTGCACAAGTGTGGGCAACTGGTACATCTTCTAAAAACGTGCTATTTTGTGTTTCCCACCAAAACTCCCTAGGATCTTTCAGTAAAGAGTCTCCCCTTTACTGAATCGACTGACATGACTCGTTGACTGTACTGACTATATATTTGGACTTTGACTAGACTTTAGACTTGACGATATAGGAATACGGTGTTGAAAATTGAAACGAAAGTTCTATTTCCCGCCTTTTTAACTTGACACTGGCAAATGGTTATAAGCCGATGCCATATATAAATAAAATAAAATAAAAAATAAAACTAAATATGCTTACCTGTGACATCTGTCAACTAGCCTACTAGCTAGCAGACTAGCCAACCGGCAGTCCCCAGACTCACTAAGCTAAGACGGCCACAAGCCATTTGCGTACACCCATTCCTACACTAATATTGTAGTTATACATAAGTTTGTTTGCATTGAATAGACTCCGAAACTACTGGACCGATTTTGATAAAATTTGCCACAGATATAGAGTAGACCACGGGAAGGACATAGGCTACTATTTTTCGGGAAAAATGTACGGTTTCCGCAAGATTAGCTTGTGCGCGCACGAAGTCGCGGGCAAAATCTAGTCTAAAATAAATTAGTTCGTCCAAGGAAACAATTTCGCATTTTTTTTGGACCATAAAGTAGAATAATAAGCAACATTTTTGTTTGCAATTATTTTAAGCAATTTGTAATTTCACCAGATGTATACACAGGGCCGTTTAGCGTTTTATGATAATCATGCAAGTTTATCCTATTTTATACCTCAGCTCTCTTAGGCGAGAACAGACACGTATGTTTACAACATTATAATATTGATTTACGTGCTTAACGATCAATTTCAACCGGTTTACATGTTCAAGGAGATCGGATTTGATCGCCAGATAAACACACTTCACAAGGGCTACACTTGTACAAATACACTTACAGAGCTATACACTTGTACACTCGTACATCTAGCCACACTTGGACACGATCCTGCCGCGTGCATTCAGATTTTCTCGAGTTACGTATTCATGTCTTATTTATTCAAATTTATTTCTCTCCCGTATTGAATTCGAACAGTTGGTCAGTTTGAAGCTGGCAGACATTTCTCTAAGAGATTGTTGTCTAGGGATTGTATAATAGAAATATTTTTCTACTAGCTTGAGACTTTGCGTATATTATTTCCATAAAGCAAGAAGTGCATATTTTTTTCATGAGAAAAAGATGGCTTTCAATAAAATGTTCGTATAAATGAAATAGGTACTTGTCATGGTGTTTTCTTTTTTACTTTCATATATCTTATAAATTACTCTAAAGAAGTAAATAGGGGAAACCCGTTGAAATTGTTTGTCGAAGGTCGGGAAATGAGGACGAGGGTGAAGTGCTGGACATAAGGAAATTTGTCCAGGGTCTGATGGGCAATCACAGAACTCACCCGACGTGACGCAGCGTCACGCGTGTGATTGGGACGAATTGATTTTGACACATCGAATAATGAGAAACAAAATGAGCCTGATTGTTGACCAAAAAGTTTAAAAATTGATAAAGATATTACTGTTTGTATTTTTAAGGGTTCCGTAGTTTACGTCTCGGAGCTTGTGGTTTCGTCATGTCCGTCCTTCCGTCTTCGGCTTACCGTCCAAACGGTTAGTGCTAGAAAGATGAAACTTTGAATGATTCATATGTGTAGTTACTACAACAAAGTGCAATAACCCGACTACGTGAAGGGGTCTAAAGAAGCTGAAACAAGAAAATAATTCAGATAGAAATCCAGAAATGCATAGGTACAAAAATGGTCAAGCAAGGTTTGTAGTCACATTGGGAAAATCGCACGAGCCGCTCCTCAAGGAACGAAGGATTAGAATCCACCTCGACTACCTACTGGCTAGGAGCGTTTTGAGCGAAGCTTCCACTTGAAAAGAGTTTTTGAAACAGTTGAATGCAGATTCTTTCATACACTGTTTTAACAAAGCTCGCTGTAAAGAATGTATTTTTAATACATTATATGAAAAAAGAAAGTAACGTTTTTTAATCAAACCGAATACATTAGTTTAATTCTCTTTAGCCCAGAATGTTCTGCGGCGTAATTCCCGCCGCGCTATTGTTACTGAGACCAGCCTATAATGTCCCGTACTGGCATTAGTATATTAGGTGCTATTTTTACTAGAAATGATTTTTCTCTTCATTCTTTTCAGGTTCCGTAGCTTTCGTCACGGAACCCTTATGGTTTCGTCATGTCCGCCCGTCCGTCCGTCTTCGGCTTACCGTCTAAATGCAAAGTGCTAGAAACTTTGCATGGATACCTATGTGTATTTACTACGTCCAGAAAGTGCTAAAGTAAAATCACGAAAAAAATATTTTTTTGGGCTACCTCCCCTTCACATAAAGTGGGGATGATTTTTTTTTCTCGCGTCTAGCCCATAGTGTGGGGGGGTATCGTTAGATAGGTCTTTTAAAAACATTGAGAGGTTTCTAAGACGATTTTTGATGTAGGTATCCACAATCCATGCAAAGTTTCATCATTTTAGCACTAACTGTTTGGACGGTTGGCCGAAGACGGACGGACGGACGGACATGACGAAACCATAAGGGTTCCTAGACGTAAACTACGTCGTTATATTGTTGTATGTTATATTGTTCGATTTTAGGACAATAATCAAATATGTCTTATTTGTATTAGTGTGTATTTTAAAATTTTATGTAAAGGTACATTTTTTCTATATTTACTAATTGGCTAAAACAAAATGATGTAAATACCTGTAATTGGCATGAGTTATAGCCGCTGTATATTTTTGTAATGCTGTTGGTGTTTCTAAAAAAGTAAATAAGGGTACAGTAGCTGCCTAGTACTGTCACATCAGGAGCTCGCACTGTGTATAATCGCCTTTATGTAGTGAGGGTGTCGCCGTGATAATTAGAAAGGAATTTGTGAAACCCGGCGAGCGCGATGAAATTCTGATAAGCAATTTACACTTGAATTAGCTATTTCACCAGCTTACTAACTTATACCAAAACTAGTGCCTGAAATTAAATAAGCGTTAATCAGGAAGCACATAGGCTACATAGTGTTATAGTTTAAAACAAGGCAAGACCAATTTATTGAAAAAAAAAGCCGTGTGGTGTCGTGGGACACCGGATAGGAACGAAGTTCCTTATTATAAAAATATTAATTTTAAGTTCTATTCGAGGTATGAAGAAAATAATAAAGACTATACATAAAAATCTTACGTTACGGACGTTTTTTACCGGCTAGGGTACCCCTCCGCATCGCCCCATAAGGAACTTCGTTCCAAAAATGGAGGAAATTCCACGAATGGAGGCAATTCCGACAGTATTCTCTTCGATTTGGGCCCTACCTGAGATATCTAATTTGTAACTGCATACCTTGAGCTGGTGACACACTTAAATAAGAAGGAATATGGTTATTTCATAATAATCTATTAGTTGAGATTTTTTTATCAGAAAGTATGATATATTTTCGCTACTTATTGAAAAATATTACGAACAGTGATAAAGAGTATACGAATAATAATTAATCGTAAGCAAGTAAATGTGTACCAAATAATTTAGATATCTTACATTTGCCAGGCGTTCCGCTACAGTGTATCCACGTGGTCTCGTAGCAGTGCTTCGCGCCGCGTAATATCTTTTTCGGTTTTTCGCGTCGGTTGACGTGCATTTCAATTACGGTACATTGTATAAGAATCACGTTGCCCCATACAAATTTTCCCCGCTTTTTCACACACTCACGGGTCGAATTTTGGAAAATCCTTTCTTAATATCGGATGCTTACGTCATGCAAAGAGCATACCCTTAATTCTTCAAGTTTCGGGAATCCACGGACAGCGGTTTAGGCTGTGCGTTGATCCGTCAGTACAAATCATTTTATAGGTATATATTTACTGTGTATTATTATTTAAAAGTATTTTAAAAGCCCGCGGCTACGCCCGCGTAGATACAGTCTCCCTCGGGAGCTCTGTACTTTTTTGGGTTAAAAAGTATCCTATGTTTTAATCCAGAACTTAAACTACTGACATACCAAATTTCATAAAAATCCGTTCAGTAGCTTTTGCGTGAAAGAGTTGTTACTCTTACATACATCTATAGACCCTCACAAACTTACATTTGTAATATTAGTAGAGTGTAAAAATAATAATTTTCGTTATAATATTCTTTAAGAAGCCCAACTGAGTGTGGCACCGGCGAAGGGTCGGTGTAAATTCGCGCCATTTCTCAGCGGCTCGGGACAAATGAGATCGAAACGTGATGATCCATGTTAACGCGGTAGAGGGTCGGGGGGTGGCTCCGAGAAGGGGGGGGGGGGAGGCATTTGTCAAACTTACCGGCTGCTGGGTCATATCATTAGGAGTTGATAGGCGCACGTGTGTATATTAGGCACTTTTGAAATGATAAATGAAAACTTCGTTGCAGCTTATGGGTTGTTATGTAAGAATGGAATTTGATGCATGCTCGTGCAAAGACATAATATGTCATACGTTGTGAGCGTTATAGGCATCGGTACGTTTCTGCTTTAGTTAATCCTTAGAAGTAAGTGGAGGAGAGGGGACCAATTGACAGCTTTCGGAAGAAGCGGTAGGTAAGTTTCTCAAATTGCCTCTAATTCTTCATTCGGTAGGTAAGTTACGTTAGGTAAGTTCTGTCGCTTAACTTTGTCGATTTTGTGCTCATCTATAATATAATACTAATATTATAATAAAGATGAAAGATTTGTTTGCGTTGAACAGGCTCCGAAACTACTGGACCGATTTTGATGAAATTCGGTACAGATTTAACGTAGACCACCGGGAAGGACATATGCTAGTTTTCATTTCGAAAAATGTACAGTTTCCGCGAGATTCCCTTTGCGCGCACGAAGTCGCGGCCAACATCTAGTTAATTATAAAATGCTCCTCAGTCCTTAGTTATATAATAATAATATATTCCTTACCTTGGGATGGTCCCGCACGGGCACGACGACGCGCACGCACACCTTCACCGGCTTGTCGCGCGTGATGTCCAGCATGCGCCGCTCGCCGCGCCACTCGCCTGCAACAAACGAGAAGATGATGAGCATTCGGTTCAACTACTGGCTTTGCTGGGTCCCAATGTCCTTTTGTCCATAGCGTCAGGAAGTATCCTGACTCGAATCGTCATTACGATCCAAGAACGATAGTTTGGACGCATGTTCGGCACGGTACAGGGGTACGGCGTCAAACGAAAATGTAAAATCCTAACTAGCGATTTTGCTCGAAAACGGACGTAAATTGTAAATCTACTTACTTAGTATCTATCCCATAGAAATCGTAGCTTTTTTCGTAATAAAAAGTAGCTTCTGCATCTATTATTCAGACAACTACAGCTATCTGTGTATGTATCTGTTAATGTATATATTTTATGGTTGAACTTCGTGAGTATATGTGCGTGCGCACGACACAACGGTTTTCATCTTATCCCTAGCGAGCGGCAACTTGTTCGACAGTACGTACTAATAATTTATGTACAAAAAGTAACGATATTCTCATTTACACATTTATAAACTAACCAAATTACAAGTACGTACAAATAAAACAACATGGACACGCACCTGCGAACACCAAATACCGTATGTTTGCTTAACGTTTGAAAGCGCTTATTAAAGTTTGTAATATATTAGGTATAAGGAAACCTTGTATTATTTGTCTTGCCTTTCTCCGATATTTCGACAAGAGGCGCTAATTAGAGGTTTGATGTTACAGCTCAGTAAATATCAAACTGGTTTATTTCTCAACTAGCATTAATTGCCCGCGGCTTCGCCCGCGTCAAATTAAGTTTTAAACTTTCATCCCCTATTTTACCCACCTACGGGCTGAATTTTAGAAAACGCTGAAAACGAGTCATATTCGAGTTCATACAAACTTTTATCACCTATTTTACCCCCTTGGCGGTTGAAATTCGAAAAATTCTTCCTTAGTGGATGCCTACGTAATATGAGAAATACGTGTGCAAAATTTCAAATTTCTAGCCTTAAGGGTTTGGCCTGTGTGTTGATTAGGGCATGTAATATCGGACCATTTTTCCGATATTAATAATTCCGATATTGAGTTTCGATTTTCGAGCCATTGATAAAATATTAATTTAAAATTAAATTATTTCAATTTGGTACTAAACCAAGTAAGTACTTATATAACTTGAAGCTTAGTTTTACTTAGGCAAAATTAACGAATTTAGATTACAACTTAATATATAATTAATATATCACATTTACACACTTTACAATTACACAGGCCAAAAATAAAAAAGTCAATAATCTTTACTAATTATTTTGTAATTAATTAGAAACAAAATTTTTTCACATTTAAATGATAAGGAACAAAAAAAATTGATAATCATGACATGAAGCTCCAGTGGTGCTGTTAAGTTAAATTTTTCGAATAAAAAAAAAATAGAATTACTTAGAAAGTGTAATTTGAAAAAAAAAATCAAATATCTTGGATTTTTAATTTTCTGACCATAAACAGCATATACTAATGATATATTTTTACTAATTTTTTTTTTTATTTGGTTAGCCAAGATTGTTTTTCCAAATTTGAGAAAAATGGATGATAAAAAATTGCCATCGGATTTGGTTTCAATAATTTACATAAGATTTCGGTAAATTCATTAAAAAAGTTTTTTTTCAGACAATTTTTGTTGCCCTGTCACAGACCTGTTTTAAGGACCTATCAACAAAATTAAAAGGCAGGTAAAAATATAACTAATAATAATTGATTACACTATACATATTATGACTGACATTATACATTTTGCGTTGCTGATTTGTATTCTATACTCAGATTTTATTTTGTATCCGATGTAGTTTTCGACATAATATCATAAAAGGTGATTTAGTAAAAAAAGGTTGTTTCGGTTAAATCAAGTATTGGTTTATTGGTGGCTTAATTTGGTTAAGGTACTTCAATGACCATCGGAGCGCTTCTCCGTAGCCTACATCTCTTGATTTATTATATTTTTCAGTCTATGATTTCAGATAAGATGTAATTTTTTTACTTGCCAAAGACTTTAAAGACTTTAGACCAAAAAAAACACCAATGTTACATATCATAACATATGACAGATACTTGTTGCAGGTGTCCAATGCATACCCAAAACCTCAGAATATACTTGTTTTTTATTAACCATATCTTAGAAATTAAACGGCAGGCAGAAAGAAATGGGCTTCCACCATGCTTGGACAGCTGCAACAGTCTCTTCTTGAGTCACCTGTCATGGCCATGCCATCAGACGCAATAATCAAGGTGCATAGATGGTATGAAATCATGGTATAGCTTCTCGAAGCTTCATACTGGCTAGGCGCTTTCAATGAGTAGGAATCAGCTAAGAATAATAACAAAAAAATACACACATTATTAGAAAACAGATTTTTGTAATATCTTATTTATAATTATTTTTAACATTTCACGTAATGAATGGATTTCCCCTCATTAAAATTATATGAATGGTTAAATTTCCTTTACAATGTATAATATGTACTAGGAATATGGGAAACTTGAGTACTGATTGGCTATTGCAAAGAGTGCGTTTAGAGCGCCGTTTTTCAGGTTGGCCAAAAATCCAATTCAGCCAATTAATGCGCGCGACATATAAAGCGTCAGAGACTTTTCGCTACTATAGCCGGGTTTTTTACGAAGATCCTGAAAACTGTTAGGAAGATGGCGAAAATTTATCTCAGAATCAAATAATCCGGCTCTTGCAATAATCTTAGGATTTTCGGAAATATCCTAATTTCCCAATTATCCTACGACATGTACAACAGTGGGAACCTTTCAGACTATACCATGGCTGTTCGACTAACAGAAGCTGACATCCTCCCTAAATGGCTGATATTGAATATTAATGCCTTCTGGTACCTACACATTACAGAAAATGTACTCATACGGCATTCCCGGCAGTGAATAATTGATTACACAAAACTACTAATGGACAGGATATACAGGACGTCCATAGATATATTAATAATTGATATATTAATGTACATTAATAATAATAATAATAATATATCTATGGACGCTTCACACCACGTCAATCTGGCCCCGTGCTAAGTACTCGAGTAACTTGTGTTACGGGGACCAGACAACGGGAAGTTTATTTAATCCTTTTACACCATACATATATTTAAGATTTTTATGGTATTAAATACATGTATGATCCAGTACGAATATAAATATACAAAGGGCACTAAA
Organism: Phengaris alcon alcon; assembly: GCA_037179445.1. Taxonomy (NCBI): domain Eukaryota; kingdom Metazoa; phylum Arthropoda; class Insecta; order Lepidoptera; family Lycaenidae; genus Phengaris; species Phengaris alcon. Next base: position 1,050,182 of record JAYRCH010000125.1, read on the forward strand.
ACCATTTCAAACATTGTTGGGCTAAGAATGTAGTAAGATAAAAATGGTATATACATATATTATATTTGTGGAAAATTCTGTAACTTTTGGCAATCTGAGAACAAAGTTATGATATGTTTAGTGATAGTGAGGTTATGTTTCAATACCAATCAAAAGAAACTTTTCAACACAATGTATTAGGTAGAGAACGCGTAAAAAGTCTTAATAATAGGCTATTATTAATGATTATTATGATGACTTAAAAACAATAAAGATATAACAGGAATAGATTTATAAGAAACAGAAAACAGAACAATTTTAATGTGGCTTAAATAGTTTATTCGTCTTCTATAAATATTAAAATGTCGTCAAGAAATTATCCAGGTGGAGCAATATGATCTCGATACCTTGTCCAGCTAAGGTACCATAATATTATGATACACGTAACATGAGCATTGAGCACTCGGCAGGCTCCAACAGTTCGTCTGCTTACTATGCAATTACAATAGAAGCGTACATGAGAATAGCTGCATTTCCACTACGACAGCCGTAGACTGAAATAATGTTTTCAAGTTTTGTGACCCAAATTCTGTAATAATTATAGCAGTGATCGTTGAAAATGAAATATTTCCGAAGGCACTAAAAAGGCATAGAGAACACGAAACGAGTGAATGAAAGAGAATGTAAATACGTATACTACGTAATAGAGTGAATAAAATGTCAAAACGTCAACGGCCTATGACAAAATTGTAAATTTTAAATGACTCGTGCAAAAAGTATTTACTGTAATACTGAAATCCATTGAATAAGTTGACGATATCACGAAACCTAAACATCTTTCTTATTTTTCTCGGCTCCCAGATTGAGAATTGTGCTGAATTTTTTATATTTTAGAACAAAAAAAATGACGATTTTTTAAAACTATCTCAAGCCGTTACATTTGGGCCCACAATGCTCGGTCTCTATTCGGATTGCACAATTTTCGAAAAGTGATTGCGTCTTTTGTATGGAGCGTTTTCACAAGACATGCGAATTGTTGTAAACAAATACCTTTAAAAATGTTTGTCTATTTTACAGGTTGAACTTAAAGCCCCGAAAGACTGTATACCACTTGGCAAAATACAATACAATCAACAGCCTCAAACAAAACGTCGGTACAAGATAATATAGTATGCTGTTAAACTCTAGCGAGTGGAGCAAACATATCGTTATATTACGATTTTTTTATTGCATCCGAATTCTGAGTTATGCGAGGCGCGAGGCCGTAGGTGGTGGCGGTAACGCCGCCTCTGGGTGCGGCGAAAACAACTGGCTGAGAGATTGAAAATATGGTGCCTATAACCTCGTTCATCGATTCAGAACGACAAAGATTTCAAAACTCAAGATAGGCTATGGCGTACATTTGACAGAACAAAGCTTCATACAGTAAAAAGTTAGCCGCACCTATTACACTGCAGCTCATTTTAATTTTTATAATTAATTTGTTGTTTAAATGTACAATATACTTTTATTAATTTCAGCTACATACATGGGCAGATTAAATTTTTATCAAGAAGAGATCGGGTTAAACATTTTTTGCTAAGAAAGGCCACTAGTCGTATCATACACACACACACACACACGCACACGCACACGCACACGCACACGCACACGCACACGCACACGCACACACACACGCACACACACACACACACACACACAAATACACACACACACACATCACACGCTTAAATTACTATTCTGTTCATTGTGTAATTGTTGTTTAGTATCATTGTTTTTACCTACATTCTAAGTTAAGCAAACTTCTAAGACCTACCTATGTTGTTAGTCACATAATTAATCATGTAATTGACCCAGAACTTTTATTAAATTCTGTTGAGTTTTCAAGGTGCATATATAGGCGTGATTAATTATAAACAAACTCTTCAGACATTTAAAATTCGAACAGAATTACTAAAGAACACAAGTCCTCGCGATGTTTTCAAAAAGCATGGAATAGTGCTTAAGCTCTTGACATAAGGGCTCTTTTTGATTGACAGCCGCCATCTTGGCATTTTCGGGACCATGCGAATGTCCTGTAGAGAGGTAGCGGTTCTGCCACATGTCCACGATACGACGGTGTAGCGGCACGAACCACGGTGCCGTAAAAATGCACTACACGACCATAGATTAAAGAAAGGGGAACAGATAACTACCTACATAGTTAGCTTTCGATTTAATTGCACTACTACAAGCACACGGTGTGTCCACGATTGTGTGGAAAAATTGTGGGCCGTTGAATGAGACGATAAAATTTTCAAATTTGGAACGATTTGAATAGTCCTATGAAAGCTGTTTCTTTGTACGTAAGTATATATATACTCTGTGGTAGCGGCATGGACCATGGTGCGTTAACATCCACGTCGCCGTAAAAATGCACTACACGACGCCGGATCGCCGTGGCTGTACATTTTGCGCCGTTCCGCAGCGACGTTGCTGTACCGTGAACTTGTACGACGCGCACCGTGCCGTCTCACGTTGACTACGTCGCGCGTCGTGGCGAGGACATGTAGACAGGGTCTAAGTTAGGTTCCTTGCTGTAAAACGTGAAATATTCATCCACATCGCGGATTTAAATACGACGAATGCACTCTTGACACGGATTTCTGAATTAATTTCGCGAGCGCGGAAATTTCAACACATTTTAAGTGCACGTTTTAATTACTTTATTACTATTTTAATACGCCGTTTTTAATTTTATTGGCGTTGAAACCCACGACTGCGCTGTTGAACGTTTTGTATTTTAGCTCAATTCGTGATTTCGTGATTTTAGCGATGGCTCAGTGGTTAGCAAGTCGGCGCTCAAGCCGCGGCCGAACGAGGCCGCGTGTTCGAATCCCGCCGAAGGAACAAAAAGTTTTCTGTGTCCCTGCATCACGGATGTGTATTAAATGTGTGTATAGTATGATAAAAATATTAAATATATGTATAGTAGGTATAAATCATTAAATATATTTCCGTTGTCTGGTAACGGTAACACAAGTTCTTCGATAACTTACCACGGGACCAGATTTACGCGGTGTGTTAGAGTTCATGTATATTATTATTATTATTAACAGTGGCGTGAGGTTCCCATAACTCCATTACGATCGGCTTCCACTTACCACTTACCTTTAGAAGACCCTCATCCAAATCGACCTACCTACCTATTATACAGGCTAGGGCTTCCCTATGAAGTCACAACCAGCCTTCGGCACGTTAGTACTGCTACATCATTGACTGTGAGGTTATTTTATTAACATTAAATTACAGAGTTCAATAAAAGGTAGATCTTTCTATAACTAAGAGCTAGTTTCCTTTGCAGTTTGCTCACAAACCCTTAGGTAATACATGAGAAATACAAGGTTTACCTAAAATGGAATGTAATGTTATCAATATGATATAACATAAAGATGCAGAACCTAACTATGATCATACATTGGCGTAATTGAGACTCTGTAGCGGGACAAAACATCAAATGCTAAGTTAACCGCCTAATGTTCAGCGAGGCATTAGGCAAGCGAACCGACGCGCGATGACAAATTTGCTTTTGAATCTCTCAAAGCCAAAGAGATTGACCAAAACGTTAGATGCCAACTCAAACAGCGGGCAGATAATGTGAGCCGGGTTTGTTTGTTTCGGGGCCAGTGCGAGTTACGACCGGCCGCGAGGGAATATATTTATTTTATTGTAATGTTGTTTTTCTTTCTGCAGATATATATGGCGAAGTGGTTAATATTTTAGCTCCTGAATTGACTTTGTTAGTCAATAATACGGAAGTATAATTGGCGGGAACACTAGCGCCATGTTGTTTAGCGTTGATAGATTCCGGTCTGACGAGCTCGTTTGGTGCTGGTGGTGATTACGTTTTCCCTCCAAGGAACGATCACGGGACACTAAACTACCAGCCGTAGTGGCGAGAGGTTCGGTTCGGGGGTTATCGGTGTTCTTGTTAAAAAGTGACAGTGAAAATAAGTGAAAAGTATTGTAAGTAGTGTGGAATAAATGCAGAGTCGTTATTATTTTAATAAACAGTGAAAAGTGATTAAAATTGTGTGAAGTTTTTAGTTTTATTACTATTGAGAATAAATGGGAAGTAATGTTTTTCTTACCTTTTCATTTTGAAACCAACACTACCCACGTTATGCCTCTGTATATACACAGAACATTTATTATTACTAAACAGCCGTTTCTTCCAGACAACCTTCGATAGAAAGGAAATAGTCGGAGAAAAGTAGGTACTGTGCTTAAAGTATATCTACTTGTAATATTATGTATTCTGTGGTATAATTAAAATGCCGTGTGGTGTCGTGGGACACCGGGTAGGACGTAGTTTTATAAAAATATTAATTTTAAGTTCTATTCGAGGTATAAAGAAAATAATGAAGACTATACATAAAAATCTTACGTTACGGACGTGTTTTCCCGGCTAGGGTACCCCTCCGCATAAGGAACTTCGTTCCAAAAAGTATAAACATAGAGCATACATTATACTAATAGATTGTCTATTTCGAGTAGGGAGACAGTTCCATAGCAGGACAGATTGTTCGCAGTTAGAGGAGTGGAAATACTTGGTGTGGTGGATAGATACACCACACCGAGAAGGCGATTTGTGGAGGCTCGTAACTCCTGCCCGTCAGAGAAATAGTGGCTATCGTTATAAAAATGTTGTTATTTGACATTGGGATCTAGCTCCGCATATAACAAACGACGCGACGTCGTATTTCAAGTCCAAGTTCATACTTCATCCTGACGTAAGTATTATAACAATAATACACAAATAAATTGTGGAAAATGATGAAAATGATGTGTAAAAGGATGAAAACAAAATGTGTTAAAAAAACACAATCTCGAAAAACAAATATTTGAAACAATCGCTTGTATCTCACACCGAATTCCGCTCTAGTTTTAAGCTATTCTCTATACATGTTATCCAAAAGTTCCTATTTCTTGGTGCGCAAAGAACATTTTCCTCCGGCATGTAAGTGGCCTCGACTATCAAATTAGCGGACCAGATTGATACGTAATTTGTATATGATAGCTACGGCGGGATACGGGAGGCTACGGCGGGATACGGGAGGCTACGGTGGGATACGGGAGGCTACGGTGGGATACGGAAGGCTACGGCGGGATACGGGAGGCTACGGCGGGATACGGGAGGCTACGGCGGGATACGGGAGGCTAGAGGGGCTAGAGGGGCAACGTTACTGGGTTAAGGACGTCACTGCACTCCCAACTCTCCTACAATATGCTTCAGTAGTAATGGTCTTAATGCTTTAGTTTGAACTGCTCATAATACCTGATAGATAGGGATAAGGGTTTTTAATTATTAATTTAAGCGATGACATTATTCAGAACTAGACGTTACCAGCGACTTCTTGCGCGCAATAGGAAATCTATCTATAGTCTATGTCCTTTCTCGTGCTCTAATGACTAATCTACATCAGTGCCAAATTACATTCAAATCGGTCCCGCTGTCCTGAAATGTGTTATCAAATCTTTTCCTCTTTTTATTAACATCAGTATAATATAATATAGTGTTATAGATTAAATTTATTTTAAAACTTTCTAATGATATTAATTTGTCATTTACTAGTTTACTTGCGATATTTTTCCTGCCGCTAGGAAGCAGACCCGACTTACACAGTGCCATCTGGCGGTGGCAGTGATTTTGAAAACTGTCAATAAGAATTTTCGACACTTGTTCTACCACCAAAGTGGCGCTTCGTAAAAATTGTGTCCTAGTCCTGTTCAATATCTGTTAGACGTCACGAAATTAAAAGTCCTCATCGGATTTACCGATGCTTTCCCGATTTTAGCCGTTTGGTAGCGGTTGAAGCTAAGGCAATAATTCTTTCAACAAACATTTTGACAATCAACGTTTCATTGTTTTAATTCGTGTGCCCATATTTTCATGGCAATTACAAACACTCCAGAATCCATGTATCCCCATTGTCCACTGGCGAATCATATATTTACTGACCTGTACAAGACCTAGGTCTCTGATATGCTCACAGATTAACAACTACAAATAGCGTTAGCAGGAGAAGAAGACATATTATATCATTCCTTATTCTCCTTACGACACATGCTAATGGGGAAGAAGGAGAGCTCCGTGGCCTAGTCGGTAGACCGTTTGATTCGCACTCGAGAGAGTGCACGTTCGATTCCCAGGTTGTGGCGTGTACCAATGAGACTTTTTCAGATCTCAAGTACCTACATTATACCATTATATGGTCGCTCGTGAAGGAAAACATTGTGAGGAAACCCGCACATGGTTAGCCCCAGACGTATTAACCAGTCATTCCTCTGGACTAGGCTGACTGTGTCGTGAGAATGCCGTATGTGCTTGGGCAACCATACGACATTTTAAAAAAACCGACTGTCCCAGGCACTACAGTATTTCAAGAGTGGTTACTTCGCTCGGAGAATACTGTATAAATCATCCAATAACGGATGTAAAGGCCTAAGTTTAAGTTTATTTACATAGTATTGACATAATAATATTGTTTCACGACGAATGTAAAAACTTATATAACTTAAACATGCGCAGATTTTCCAGGGTTAAGATCCATTTTTCTCCTCCAAAACCCACCTGCATACTAAATTTCATGGAAATACTTGCAGCCGTTTCCGAGATTCTGATTACATATCTCTCACTCGTTGAAAGTATAGCAGAGACGACGTAAGCTATTTTAGTTTTTTGTCATAGACTTATATATTATAGACGAGGCATGTCAAAGCAAAAACTATCCCCACTTAAATGACCCCACTTTTGGGGTTGTCTGGTGTGCCTACTTACCTACGTTATCGAAAACAAGACGCAAGGAAATCAAAAACAAACAGTAAAAGCCCAATGCCCGTTGGTCTGTAAGTGCGTTACATACTTACAGCGGCTACGGTAGGAATTAATGAGCAGACACCAGCAGTACTAGAAGACGTTTCCGAAATTTTAAAAACGATTACGCTTAGGTACGTAACTTAAAAACTTAAACACAAGAAAATCAGAAAAAGTAGTACACAAAAATATAATCTGATTTTCGCGATAACAACTTAAACTGTATTTTACTCGACATAAATATTTTGCTGTGCGATACACCTATCATGTAAAGTTCAAACCAAACAAACGGACAAAAGTTAACGAAACTTCATCTTAAGTCGTAGTCGTATGAAAGGCACTTACTGAGTGGTCGTTCATTTTCAATAGATTGCCTTTGATTTCCTTATAGATGTGTTGCTTTTAGGTAAGGAAATGGGATTGTTTCCTTTACAGAGAAACTTTGGCAGTTTTGAGGGAAATATTTGGGAACACTATTCGATATAGTCATATATTGTTATAGTATTTGGGGTATTTTCTGCATTTTGTTTTCCTCGATTCCGGTTTAGCTTGTTTTTACGTTTTACGATAATTTCCGCATGAAAACCGAAACTGAAATCGAACTATCAAAATTGCTGACGGTGCGCGGCGCTGTGAACATTGTGTTTAAAACTGTTTTGAAAATCGAATAAGAATTGGAGCGAAAACATTTGACGTTTATAGTTTTATATAATTTGACAATTGGCTATAACAGCTTGACTGTTTTCACGGAAAAAAATGAAATGTGTTTCAAAATTGTAGTTTAAAGTTAAAGGATACAATTCTTTTTTTTGCGACAAAATAAATGGGCATGATGACAATCTTTTTATTGCATTGCAATTTCTCAGAAGAAACAGTATATGAAAAGTCAATATTTTCAAAGGTACAGCGTTGTAAATAATGTAAGTTGTAAATAAAACTTTGCAAGTCTCGTGAAAACGCTCCATACTAAAGTCGTACCTAGCTGTGACGTCACGCCTAGTGTATGAAGTATACGGCCGCAGGAACATATTTGTCAATATCTCCGATATTTGTGCGTTTAAGTTCACACTTACCACAATGAATGTTTTTGTATATGATGTGAGTAAACTAATGATGTAGGTTTTATTTACTAATATAGCATATCTAATTACTAAACTACACATAAAATATTATTGTTTTTTACATTTACCAAGTAGTAATGCCTCAATATATCTGAGTATATTAATGAAGCTAAATATTTTAGATTTAGTCAACATTTCAAATATAATCATATTGTAAATATTTGTATTTTTGAAATATTTGATTTGAGTTATTTTATCTGTGTTACGATTTAAGCGGTCATTTTCAAGCATTGTGTGATGTCGTAATACTTAAAATTTTTATTTATTGGAATTAAGTGACCAGCAAATGACAGCTCTCTGGGTTTTTTTCGCGCGAATTAAATGGATATAAAAATATTTTTCTTTCATACATAATGATAATTTTTCAAAGAAAATATTGGCTATCTGTAAAGTCTGTTTACGGACGATAATTTTACGTGATAATGTCACCACAAGCCGAACCCAATAATAATCGTGAATCAATCAATCAATCAATCAATCAATCAATCGCCAATCGTGCCTCTCTATCGCTCGTTCCGCGCTCTCGCTTGCTCGCTCGGCTCAGGCGGAACGTGACAAGCAGGCAGAACGTGATAATTGTTCGTGCGTGCAGCCAGCGTTCATCGGTTTATAAGACGTTGTCACGTCAAAAAATACTGTAGGAGGCAGTGGCGAAGGGCGGTATTACTTCGGAGGGAAGCCCTAGTCGCTAGACGTGAGTTGTGCAAGTTTTTTTTAAGGAAATTTAGCACCATATTGTGTATGATGGTCAGGGTCGTTACAGGCGTGTAGTCTACACGTGTGTCCGAGAGAAATTGTAAATACTTGTCTTGCGGTGTTGTCAACTGTGGAAGTTCCCCCAACTCCTCAAACAGTTGGATGATACCATCAGGCACACGCTCTCCACTATTTTGAACATAAATATCAATGACCGCTCATGGACTCAGGCGACGTTTCCAGTTAGGTTCGGTGGTCTGGGTGTCCGAAAACCCTCGGATGTATCGCTTCCGGCCTTCTTGTCCTCAGTCCACGCAAACCGGCACCTATCTGGCTCAAAGAATTAGCATTGTCATCCAGCGAGGATACTCTTTGAGTCTTCTAGGTACTCTGCCTGGTGGGGACGACCTGGGAGTTTTTTTTTTTTGTAGTTTTTTAAGTTTTTCTTGTATTCATTATCTTTTTAGTACTTTTATAGTTTATAAATATTTTAAGTAGTTAGGTATAGTGCAGAGGTTTATTTTCCATTTATAAATGATCCATATTATACCATTTACATTACGTTATACTTATGTAAAATATGCTTTAAATCGGAAAAGAATATATAAAGAGATATTGAAATAATTATAATTAATTTAATTTATCGGTATAGTTATTAACATGTCATGATTTTATTTTATTGTTGTAAATTTATTTGTTTTATTTGGCAACACCGCTCCGATCCCGCCACCTTCACCCGTTGGTTGTGGTGGTGGGGATATGAACGGTGGAGTGGAGATAGGCAGTCGGAGTGAACTATTCGAGCAGAGGCGCTAGAGCCGAACGGACTGGTGTTCATATATATTAATTGTTACCCAGTAGAGACATTAGCATACTGTTGTATATAGTATTCAGTATTAAGGTGAACAATAAATATACTACTAAAGTTCAAGATTGAAGTTTCTTTAAACTTCAGAAGTGGGATAAAAACACCCGAGGTATGTACGATCACACTATACTTAATTAGTTTTTATTTGAATTAGTAATTATGAAATAATATTATTTACTGATTAAATTTTACATTTATTCGGTATAAGAAAAATACTTTATGAACGAAAAATACACACACCACACTAGACTATACATTGCACGTGGTCAAGGCTACTCTTCGACAGTGCATACCACAAACAACAAAAATAAATTGCGCGTGGTCGAGGCTACTCTTCGACAGTGCACATCACTCACACAATATGGTCGAGGCTACTCTTCGACAGTGCACACCACACACACAATACATTGCACGTGGTCGAGGCTACTCTTCGACAGTGCACACCACACACACAATACATTGCACGTGGTCGAGGCTACTCTTCGACAGTGCACACCACACACACAATACATTGCACGTGGTCGAGGCTACTCTTCGACAGTGCACACCACACACACAATACATTGCACGTGGTCGGGGCTACTCTTCGGCAGTGCACACCACACACACAATACATTGCACGTGGTCGAGGCTACTCTTCGACAGTGCACACCACACACGCGACAATTGCGCGTGATCGAGGCTACACTTCGACAGTGCAAATCATAGCTTGTAAAACGATATTACAGTTTAACATCTCCACACGACACTGCTCAGACATACCTTTTACCATGATTTGTAATACTAAAACTAATGATATAATAATATTGATATGAAAAGCCTACTGGACTTCGTCGAATTAAAATGATTCCGTTATATACTCCGTTGCATTAGGATCTGACAGGCATGTAGATAAGGCGGTCTAACAGTATGTTTCCATGACCGTCGTGCAGTATTGCGTCTTACTGTTGAATGTTATTTGTCATATCATATTGTGAATTTCAATAAAACTGGAATTGTATATTAACACTATATAACAGATCAAGGATTTCAATTTGTACAGGACTTGGACACATTTTGATAGTGTCATCCATAGCATAAATTATGTTATTCTTGATTACATGTTTTGAGGATCCTGATGGGACGGAGTGTAGTTTCTGAATAAAGTTTTCTAGAAAATTATAGCAAGTATATACTTAATTCATGTCATACATAAATTCGTTATGAAGTTACTTAATTAGTATAGATAAATTTGGAATAAGTTTGCTAATGAAATAAATAAATTACATGTTATCATTTGAAGTTAATCATGGTTAATACCCGTTTACATGTTGAATTACAAAACCAATAAAGTATAATAAATAAATTGAAATAGGTAATTAAGCTTTTAATGAAAAATTTTAAATAAGTAAAAGGGTTAGGGTAGTATTTACTGGATTATTATTTGAGTGAACTAGGTTTGTTCGCTGGATTATTTAAGTGAACTAGGTTTGTTCACTGGGCTATTTTGAGTGAACTAGGTTTGTTCACTGGATTATTTCTTGAGTGAACTAGGTTTGTTCACTGGATTATTTCTTGAGTGAACTAGGTTTGTTCACTGGATTATTTCTTGAGTGAACTAGGTTTGTTCACTGGATTATTTCTTGAGTGAACTAGGTTTGTTCACTGGATTATTTCTTGAGTGAACTAGGTTTGTTCACTGTGCTATTATTTTGAGTGAACTAGGTTTGTTCACTGTGCTATTATTTTGAGTGAACTAGGTTTGTTCACTGGATTTTTTTACTTGATTGGACTGGGTTTGCTCACTGAATTAGTACTTGAGTGGACTAGTTGTTCATTGAACAAAACTAGTCCACTAGTTTTACTCAATGAACTTTAACTTGATTGAATTAAGGTTTATTATATTTTTACAGCACGTTTAAAATTTTATTCCTACTAGACTACGTCAGTTCAATAATCCTCGAGTTAATTAATTGTTACATTACTTCGTAACAACTAATGAATTATTATTAATTTTTCTTTAGAATTTTGAAATTGGTTATGCTTGGCTCACCGTTATTATATCATTAATTTTGTACATGGAAATCACTTGTATGGCCATCTACTCGTATGCTTTTAAAATTTTCAGTAATGCCGCAGGAATTAAGTCTAGGAGGAACCCCTCCAACAACACCGCCAAAAAATAGACGCAGAAGGAAGAGGCGTCGTTCGACGTCTTCATCTTCATCTGAGAAGGAAGACCGGTCATCTAGGTCACGCAGAAAATCAGGCAGACTTACGACAAATGATGTGCTAAAACTTTTAGCAAACTTTAAAGGCGAGCAAGGTACTGGATTAAACTTTAATAATCTCAATAATGTAATCCCTGAATTCAACCCATCGAACAGAGCTCAGACAATTGAAATTTGGCTTAAGAAAGTTAACGAATGTGCCAGAATCTATGGGTGGAACGAAGCCCAAATTGTTCACTTCTCATTACAAAAGTTAACTGGCCTAGCAAAAAAATGGTTTGAGTCTCTGCCAACTGTAGTATATTCGTGGAGTGAATGGCAGGCGAAGCTTCAAAGAGCGTTCCCTAGTGAGGAAAACTATGGACATATTCTGGAGGAGATGTTGAACCGAACTTCTCGACGTGATGAGAGCCTGCGAGAGTATTTTTATGACAAACTTAGTTTACTTAATAGATGCGAAATAACTGGCAAAAAGGCGGTAGATTGTATATTGCATGGTTTAAGTGAAGGCTCAATCAAAAGTGGTGCTCAGACTCTCGACTGCCAGGAACCTGAAGGACTTTTACATTTCCTTTGCTCCCAGCGGTCGCATCCACAACAATCCAATCATCTTAAAAGTCGGGATAGGGGAAGATTTATGCATAGGAATGGTACGAATTCGTTGAATAGTGGTGTAGTTGGAAACAGTAACGTAACATGCTACAATTGCCGTTCGAAGGGTCACCCCTATTATAAATGTCCAAATCAGATTGTAAAATGCAAGCGTTGCTTTAGGATTGGTCACGATAACAACGACTGTAAGCTTACTCCATTACAGCGCTCATTTTCACAGAACCAAAATGATTTTTCCTCTGAAAAGAAGACATTAAAAATTACTATTTCTGATAAATGTAACAATAAATTTCTAAAACGATCATTAATTAACGATAGAGAATATGAAGTATTTATAGATTTTGGTAGCGAGTGCAGTCTTATGCGTCAAGCTGAAGCCGAATGTTTACATTTATCTAAAAATTATGACGGTATCCCTGTAGTAAAAGGTTTTGGTAATTTTTGTATACGATATTAAAATTGATGAAGTCGACGCCTCTATAGAGGTGCTCATAATTGCTGATGAGTTTATGCCGACCTCACTAATAGTAGGCCAAAATTTTACTGAACTTCCTTTCGTAACAGTTCTAAAGGATAGTAGCCAATTAAATTTTTATAAGAGTCCGTCTTGTGATGCCTTTGATTCAGAAATTAGTTTTGCGCCAATTAGATTAATTGTTACTAAAACTACTCAAGTTACACATACAAATATTTTATCTGTTCATGCCGAAAACTCCAAATATTCTGGCGATATTTTTGTACAGGGTTACCATGCGTTAGGAGCCGGATGTGAATTTAGCCTGCTTCAGGGCGCTTACAAACTTACCAACGGCGAAGGTGTTTTAATTGTAACCAATCTAACACCTGGAGTTGTCACTTTAGGCGCTAACATGTTAATAGCACGAGCATTGCCTTTTATAGAAAGCGAAATGCGGCACGTCAATAAAATCGTTAGTGATGACACTTTTTAAATGGAACCCTTGAAGAAAAGTGATATTGTGTTAGGTGAAAACTTGAGAATAGAAGACATCGATAGATTATACTCCTTGTTACAGAGCTATAGGGATTGTTTTGCTACTAATTTAAGCGAGATTGGTTGCGTCAAAAATATAGAAATGAACATAGAACTTTTGGATAATAAACCTATTATATATCGTCCATATCGGCTTTCACATTCGGAACGAGAACAAGTTAGGGAAACTATCGATGAACTTTTAAAAGGCGACATTATTCAGGAGTCTACTTCAAACTATTCTAGTCCTATACTGATGGTAAAGAAGAAAACTGGCGAATTTAGGCTTTGTGTAGATTTTAGAGCCCTTAATAACAAAACATGTAAGGATCGTTTTCCTCTTCCGGTGATCGATGATCAAGTTACTAATTTAAGTGGTAACTCTTTCTTTACAACTTTAGACCTAGCGTCCGGCTACTACCAGGTTCCGCTAGCTAAAATCAGTCAACACCTTACCGGATTCGTGACTCCCGATGGGCATTACGAATTTAAGCGTATGCCTTTTGGGTTGGCTAACGCCCCTGCCGTTTTCCAACGGATGATTAACAAAATTTTAGGTAATAAGAGATTTGAATATGCTTTAGCGTACCTCGATGACGTTTTAATTCCTTCAAAAGATATTGACGAAATGTTTTACCGGCTAGAAGAGATTTTAAAGCTATTTAGACAAAATGGTCTCACTTTAAAATTATCTAAGTGTCGTTTTTTTACAACCAATGTTGAGTATCTCGGGTACGAGGTTTCTTCTGTAGGGATACAGCCTGGTAAAGCTAAAATACAGGCCGTGGAGTCGTTCCCTAAGCCTAGTAACGTTCATGAAGTACGCCAATTCTTGGGTTTAACGGGGTACTACCGTAAATTCATACAGAATTATGGGGAAATCGCTCGACCTATGACAGTTTTATTAAAGAAAGACTATAAATGGCAATGGTCCAAGGATCAAGACAAAGCGTTTTCATTATTAAAAGAAAAGTTAGTGAGCAGGCCAGTTTTAGCTCTTTATGACCCGAAACTGGAAACCGAGCTGCACACTGATGCTAGCTCTCTTGGCATTGGGGGAATATTGATGCAGTGGCAGCGAGATGTCAGAGTGCTGAAGCCTGTTGCCTATTTTAGTAGGCAGACTACACCTGAAGAAAGACATCTTCACTCTTATGAGCTGGAGACCTTGGCTGTCGTTTGTTCGCTAAAAAAATTTAGGGTATACTTACTGGGGTTGCATTTTAAAATATACACGGACTGTGCGGCCCTTAGGACCACTCTAACTAAACGAGATTTGTTACCACGAATAGCTAGATGGTGGTTACAGATTTCCAAATTCTCATTTGATATCGAGTATCGCCCCGGGGTACAAATGCTACATGTCGACGCTTTGAGTAGGAATACCGTACTGTCTGAGGACACGGAAGATAATCCATGCGTTAGTATTTTTAATATAGAATCGGATAGTTGGCTTCTTACATTACAGTTAGCTGACCCCGATATTTCACGTATTACAAAAATATTAAAGCCAGACGAGGATGAAGAGTGTAAGGAAATAAAGAAAAATTATTTGATTAAAAATCGTACAGTACATAGAAGGGTTGACGACGGGTTGCGTCTGGTCGTACCACGAAATGCCAGGTGGCAAGTATGCAAGGCAAACCACGACGATTTAGGTCATCTTGGTTATTTTAAGACGTTAGAGCGTATCAAAAATGAATACTGGTTTCCGAAACTTAGGCGTTTTGTAAAAAAATATGTAGCAGCGTGCATAGAGTGCGCATATAATAAGGATAGTGCGTCACGTGTAAAAACTGGTCATTTATTTCCAATCGAAAAAGTGAAAATACCGTTCCATACCGTCCATGTTGACCATTTAGGTCCATTTGTGAGGAGCAAAAGCGGGAATACTCATATATTGACTGTTGTAGATGGATTTACAAAATATGTTTTCATTCGGGCTGTTAAAAATACAAAAACTAAAACTACTATTAAAACTTTAACAAATATTTTTCATGACTTCGGTTATCCGGCTAGAATAGTGTCTGATCGCGGAACATCTTTTACCTCAGGAGATTTTAAACGCTTTTGCATAGACTATGGTAGTAAACATATTTTAAATGTAGTTGCTTGTCCCAGGGCAAATGGCCAAGCCGAGAGGTATAATCAAGTAATTTTGAATTCCCTGTCAGCACAAAATTATAATAAAAATGAATGCGACTGGGATCAGCAACTAGGCAAAATTCAATGGGGGATAAATAATACTGTCAATGCAACTACTCAAAAATCCCCTACTGAAGTATTGTTTGGTGTTAGAATGCGCGATATATGAACCAACAAGTTGCAAATAGAGCAGAACGAAATTAGTGAAAGTTTGGATGATATCAGGGTAAAAGTCAGTTCTAACATAGAGAAGAATCAAATAAAACAAAAGAATATGCACGATAAAAATAGGGTTCCCGCGATTACATATAGCGTAGGTGATTTAGTTAAGGTGTCACGAAACAATTATTATAATGAAGGCAAGAGTTCTAAGCTTCTTTCTAAATTTATAGGCCCCTATAGAGTCGCAGAGGTTCTCGTGAATGATCGCTATAAGATCACTGATGTCCCGGGCTTTCCTAAAAGGGGTAAATTATATGATTCTGTTATTGCGGCAGACAGGATGAGACCGTGGGTACACGTAAAGGCGCTAGATATACATAATAGCGACCATAGTAGCTCGGGCACAGACAGTGATTTAGACATACACACGAATTAGCCTTATTGCCAGTCGTTTCTTGCCAAAATAAATAGTTGTAAGCTTTCAAATTTAGTGATTGTGTAAGATGAATAAATATTAATAAATGTCAAGATTTTATTATAAAATTCCTTAATTGTATAACTAAAATTTAAAAATTGCCATTATAAGGCTAGTAATATTTTTTTTTTAGCAATAGCATTAAATAGTATGTAAGTATAACTAAGGTTGATTGTCATGATTTTATTTTATACTATTAAGTTGAAAACTAAATTTGAATTATTATAGTACTGAATTACATTTAATTTAATTCCTATGTAAATCTGATTTAAACTACTTCTCTTAAGATATATGCATCTAGCATTATCTACTATTTCCAAATCTTAATGTATTACATTTGATATGTAACTATTGTTTATTTAACTATAAATATTTTCGACTGCCTACATCTACGTGCGCCAGGAGGCCGCACGTTACAGGATGGCCGAATGTCATGATTTTATTTTATTGTTGTAAATTTATTTGTTTTATTTGGCAACACCGCTCCGATCCCGCCACCTTCACCCGTTGGTTGTGGTGGTGGGGATATGAACGGTGGAGTGGAGATAGGCAGTCGGAGTGAACTATTCGAGCAGAGGCGCTAGAGCCGAACGGACTGGTGTTCATATATATTAATTGTTACCCAGTAGAGACATTAGCATACTGTTGTATATAGTATTCAGTATTAAGGTGAACAATAAATACTAAAGTTCAAGATTGAAGTTTCTTTAAAAACAATATAATTGTTAACTTAAACTGAAATTAAAAGTAAATACTTAGGAAACACTTATCTTATAGATAAACCTACGGTTTCTATTCCTACAGTTACATATACGATATTCTCATCGTTACAATTAGGTATATATATTTCAAAATACAAAATAGGCACTTAATAATAAAACGTTTTTCTGTGTATTAATTAACCATTGTAAGATAATCATAATATTAAAATACTTCCACGGTACTACCGCCTATTAAATAATAATATATAATCTCGGTGTATATCATGATGAAAAACTACTACTTGATGCGCACATTGATAAAATCACCGTGAAGGCCTCAAAGGCTCTTGGTTTCATAATGAGAGTAAGTTCTTCTTTCAGGCTAGCTAAAACTTTCAAAGTACTTTACTGTAGCTTTGTCAGAAGCCATCTTGAATATTGCTATCAAAATATATGGAATCCATGCTATAACCTATATATATTGGTCGAGTCGAAAATATTCAAAAACGATTTATTAGATTTTTATGTTACCGACTCAAAATTAATTATAGCTCTGAGAACTATATTACACTTTGTAGGAGATTTCACATTCAGCCCTTAACTAACCGTCGACGTATTGCTGATTGCACATATATCCTAAAAATCATAAATAACGAAATTGACTGTCCTAATCTTCTCTATAAGTTAAATTTTAATATTCCTTCCAGATCCCGTAGATATAACCCTCCACTGTTAGTCCCAGCTTACAACACTAACTATAGAAGAAATTCCTTTTTGGTGCGAGCAAGTATTACCTTAAATGCACTATGTAAAGAACTAGACTTGGATCCCTATGTTACTAAAGTTGCTAAAGCAAGATCGGAATTTACTAAAAAAAAAAAATTTTTGATGTAGGATGTGAGTATGATACTTGTATTATTTTTAAGTATATTGTCACAATTTCTAAGCTCAAATTTCCATGTACTTTGATCTAGGTTCATATCTTATTGTTATTGGTAGCTTGTGATTGCTGTTAAGTTTGTATAATTTTATATTATATAGCTATTAGTGGGAACCTATTATTGGCTTAACTCTCAACTGTCTGCTTTCTACTTTTTATTTATAAGCTGTTGGTTCCCCGAATAAATAAATAAATAAAAATAAAATAATATTTGGTCCTTACGTATGAAATTGGCGTTTCGTCGTATTGATCACTTTGATTTCAAATATATCGTCTTTGGTTAGGAATTCAGTTTTCAAATTTATGCTATTTACTCATGCATTTGTGTTTCGAAAACCGTAATTCATTTGTTTTTTCCGCTTTTGGTTTTTTCTTTGCGTCACTCTGTTTACAAAATGGAAAACTTGAAATATCGTATTATTTTCGATTACGAGTTCCACCGTGGCACCAGTGCTACAGAATCGGCTCGAAGGATTAATGATGTGTATGGCGGCGGTGTCGCAAAAAAAAAATAGTGCGTTTTTGGTTCCAACGTTTTCGTTCTGGAAATTTCGACCTGCAGAACAAGCCCCGTGTACGGCCGGAGACCAAAGTTGATAATGAAGAATTGAAGGCTATTGTGGAAGCGGATCCATCGCAAACCACGTCCGAGTTAGCTGCAGGCTACGGTGTTAATGATAAAACTGTTTTAATCCACTTGAAGCAAATTGGGAAGATGAAAATGCTGGGTGGGTACCTCATGAATTGAGTGCAGCAAACCGACAAACGCGCGTCGACTGCTGCGTTACATTACTCAACCGACACAATAATGAAGGGATTTTAAATCGAACCATTACCTGTGATGAAAAGTGGATCCTGTACGATAATCGGAAACGCTCATCGCAATGGCTGAACCCTGGCGAACCATCCAAAGCCTGCCCCAAGCGAAAATTGACTCAAAAAAGCTTGTGAGCGTTTGGTGGACTAGTGCCGGTGTCGTTCACTACAGCTTTCTTAAACCTGGCCAGACGATTATGGCAGATGTCTATTGCCAGCAACTGCAAATCATGATGGAAAAGCTAGCTGCTAAACAACCGACGTTGGTCATTCGCTCTAGGCCACTGCTGCTTCTGGACAACGCTACCTACCGGCTACCAAATTAGAGGAGCTTCAATTGGAATGTTTAAGATATTCGCCGTCCTCTCCGGACCTTGCTGCAACAGATTACCATTTTTTTCGGAATTTGGATAACTTCTTGCAAGGGAAAAAATTCAACTCCGAAGGGGCAGTCCAAAGCACTTTCAAAGATTTTATTGATTCCTGTCCGAATGGTGTTTTAGTAAAGGAATCTATGCACTACCAATGAGATCGCAAAAGTGCATAGATAGCAATGGTATAAAGGTGCCAGAAGACCGCTTCCATTAACTTTGGGATATGATTATACTACCTTTTCTCATTACAAAAAAGTATTTTTTTTTTTTTTTACTTCTATTATCAAAAATTTCATTTTGTTTTTAAGTTTTTTGGCATAAATATATCACGTCCGGTAAATATTATTGACGTAATAACATGATTTTACATCTAAGGACGCGCCGGCTGAGGTACCACCGAGCTACTTTTAAAAATTAATTCTTCTCATGATGCATGTGATATTATCTAATAACGGCTCCTCATTGGTGAATGCTACAAAGTAGCGGATTAATATCACAGAAAAATATCCCTTAATTACTTCGAACTGTCATCGGATAAATCATATTATAATATTGTTCTTTAGTTGGCCAACGGGCTATTAAAAACAAGTTTGAATTTCAATGTTATTTCTAACGAGATAAGGTTCCTATGATCCCCCACCATAACTCCGAACATATCGGGTATTAAAGAGATCTGTGATTACAATATTCGTGTCAAAGTTGCAACGTGCAGCGCATAGATGTCGCTTGAGTTGGTCTACATCGCGCTATCGCTTGTCCGACCTGACTTGCTTAAGATATTATTGTTTTCGAAATTTATATTCCCACCAAAACGACTGGCCAAATGGCAGTCACCAGACCGATTAAGCTAAGACGGCCAAAAGCCATCATCAAGCATTTCGAAAAAAAAAAACAATTTCCTCAGAGAGTGAGGAATGGGTCGGACCGGACCCCTTAGCAGGAGAGACCCGCGTCTCTCCCGTCATTATAATAGCTTACAACCCGTAGCTGTCCCCGATATCCGGTCTGAAGATCACCCGGGTGATGTTAGGGAGGGTCAAACCCTCCCTTCCTCTCTCACCAAATCAACTAGCCACCAGGCTAGTTATAGTCCGACGTAGCTACAGCGGTCTTAACCCGACCGTTGTTAGCGTAGACCCCCTTTCGAAAAAAAATCAATATTCTAGAGAAGGAGGGACCATGGTCTCTCCAGACCCAAAAATAGCTTATCCGTAGTTATTCCCAATATCCGGTTTGTACATCACCCGCAGGGGGATGATGAGGAGGGGGTCAAACTCCCTCATCGTCTTCCCACCAAAACGAATAGCCAAATGGCAGTCACCAGACCAACTAAGCTAAGACGGCGAAAAGCCATTAGCGTAGACCCTTTCGAAAAAAAAAATATTCTAGCTTTGGCTGGAGGTCTTCATGAGGTAATCTGAAAGGGAAGCCGATAAGAATGGACCTCTTTGGACCCTTCGCCACTGGTAGGAGGTATAAAATAAACCTAAGTAAAGATTAAAAAAAAATTAAAAAATTGTCAAGTAGCCAATTGCAAAGGTTTATTATTAAAGGTCACCCGACGTTAGTAATATATATTCTTTGCCCGAGGGTCAACTAGCCTTCAACAGAAAGCAAACCAAGTAACAGATGAAACGAATAAATTGTTCGTGGTTAGCGGAGCTGGTGTTTTTGCTGGGAACTTGTTCGGATAAATTCCAAATTAACATAGTTGTGATTAAATTTTAATATGCCTATACCTTCGCTTGTAACACTGAGCGTGTGTTTGACAGATTGTGTGGGTAGTCCGAGAGTTGGGGGCTTATTTATGCTTACACGTAAGGGTTTATCTGACAGGTTTGCCTGTACAGTTATACGTGCCAGGTAAATGTGAGCTGATACTGTATGGAACTCTGCACACTTGTGTAACATACACTCTCCGGTTGACCTGTACGGGCAAACCTTTCGGTATACCGTCACGTGTATGGCTGGCGTTAGAGCTGACACGAGTATACAGAACCCCAATTCTCGTAATTAATTTACACTTTCATTTCATTTTTATTGAATTAATAGATGGTGCCCGCGACTTCATGCACGCGAAAGGAAATCTCGGGGCACCGTACATTTTGCCGTAATAGAGAGTCCTTCCCAGTGGTCTATTCTATATCTGTGCCAAATTTCATCAAAATCGGTCCAGTATTTTCGGAGCCTATTCAATGCAAACAAACAAACAAACAAACCTTTCCTTTTTTATTATATTAGTATAGATAAATGAATCGTCTCGATATTTTAAACTGATACTTGGAGTTTGGAGCAATCAAAACGGGTTTGGCATTGGTTTGACGTTAATGCAAAAAAAAAAATTGTAGTTTTATCATATCGGAATCTGGATCGTAACTGTTTTATTGCAGGATTTAATAAGCAGAATCGACCTTTTGATCTCTGCTCTTAAGTCATTAATTATAGATAAAAAGTGCATTAAAGTAAACTAAGTAAAGTAAGGCCAACCAGACGAGATAAAGAATGTAAACAAATTTTCCGGGGTTCTAAACATTTTCATTTGAATAAATTATTATAAAGTTCGAATTTTAATCGCTGTCGTCTGTACTAGACAAAGATGATTCGTCGGAAGTGTCCGAGTCAGCTGTGTTTATGATAAAACTATCTATTGTATTATCAATCATGTTGTGTTCAAAATGCTCGCTGTTTTCTCCATTATACTTGTTTTGTACGGATATTCATCAGTAGGCCAAGTTTGCTTCACGTATTTGTGCACATTAACAACCATTCCTTTTTCATTAGATGTAAAATACGTCCGCTGTAAATAAAAAAAATCTGAGGAATGGTAAATTTTAGACTATATTCTTATTATTATATAAAAAGAATATTTTTTGGTATGGAACCATAAAAATCAAAATTATGGTAATGGTTCAAGTGCAAATGAATTAAAAAATTAACTTACCTTTTGACGCTTTTTGCGTGGTGAATTGATTTCTTTCAAAGGTTGTCTAGAGCCGCCAGGCTGTGATTCCATAATTAAAATCAACAACTAAGCACTCACAATAACAGCAAAAATCAAAAATAAAACTAACCGAAACGGAATAATAACAACAAAAAACCAAGTACATACGGAGACGAAAAAATATGTATCACTTGGAACGCAATCCAAACAGGAATGAACTTGTTCACAATTGTTTGGCGGACCAAATGTTGACAACTGCGGCACTGACCGCTTTCCTGTACCACGAAACACGCTACGACAGCTGTCGTCGACCAACTGACGTCATTATTGCATACGAGTGATAAGGACAGATATAATATTAACTTACTTTCATAATGCAACTCAGTAGCGGTCCGTTTATTTACTCGTACGTTTTTTATCTCGTCTCGTTGGCCTTACTTTAGTTATGAAATGGATTTGTACAAGATAAATTGCTGCTCCTCATCTGGTAGGTGCCTCATGAGAATCATTGGTATTCATAATATGACTGAATATGACGCGAAGATATTATGATCACGTAATCTAGTTGTAAACGAGCGCGCGATGCAGATGATAAGGCGAATGAGCCATTTGAATGGCTTTGCCTGTGAATGGGCGACATTAATCGGTCAGGATAAACAATATGGCCGCTTCTGACGTTGTTAACAGTCTACTTGTCACAACAATTTAACGTTCAATGAGTCTGCAATCCCTTGACGCTGTAATCACTGTATTTATCTTATTAAGTTATTGTTCGTTCAGGCGATAAATTAAATTAGCACTTATTGCTTCACCGTTAAGATTCACACTAACGTACTAGTAAACTCTTAATTACATAAATACCGGCTCAACTCAAACCACAAGTGAGAATATCTTTTACATAGAGCTACAGTAGCCGCCGTAATTTTAACCTGACATTATTTGCGGCAGATATATTTTTTTTTGCCGACCATAATAAACTTTGAAGCCACCGATGCCGCTTAAATCTCCCAGCAGCACCCCTCGGGGACTCTTTAGTTTTTCAGTAAAAAGAATAAAGGTATTTGAATGTCTACTCAGTTCGCCTATTTGTAGAGGTCTCGCCCGAATTGACTGTGCCAATAAACTGTTATAGTTTTTGAAGCTCGAGAGAACAATTCAATTTCGACGTATTTTCAGTTTATGGAGGGATAAATCGTTCACGTCTCTTGACCGGGTTTCGCCCTGTCTTCTCAGAACTTAGCTAAAAGTTTCAATGTGTATTTTATCTATATTTATGAAACTAAAATTTGATGAAAAGATAGTCAAACTAACTTTTCAGTCCTACTTTTAACATGAATCTCTTTGGACTTTTTTTGGACTTTTCATCTTTAGATGTCATTAAAAGCTAATACTTACAGTAATGTTACCCTTTTATTTTAAACTGACTGCTAACACAGTAATATAATCGATCTCTGGCAGTATATACTAACCCCCTTACTAGTAAAAATATGATTATTTAGCTATTCAATGTTGCCTTCTTTGTGTGTCAAAGGATTTTTTCAACGTATCAAACAATGACAGCAATATTGAATATCTTATCCGTTACTTAAATATTTTATATTAGTAAGGGAGTTAATGATTAAAATTCTTTTTTTTTTTAATAATAGCAACTTAACTTCCGTCTAGTTAGGGACAGTTAGAACTAGTTGTTTAATTACACCTAGTAGCTCTGAACAACAGTTAAAACAGTTAACTACTCTTATGAAATCTTGGAATGGATTACCCATGCAGACAAGGAAATTTTCTCCATCCCCGACGCCAATAATACTCGTATCTTGAATGATTGCGTCAATTTCTTAAAGTTTTCAGCATTATTGTTGATGATTTCTGTAGAAATTTCAAGCTTCTGCACTCCGTTTCCATCCATTGTAAAATTATCGCACACAGATTGTCTCGATGCTTCTGTAGTTGCCGATGTACCCTCTTTTGCGTTCATAATTTCCGTTTCATTTTTCTTATCCCACACCTGACACCATGTTGTGGGCCGCGACGACCTGGTCCTTACAGATCCTTCTTACGGTTGAGCGGTGATAATAATGATACAGCAACATTTGTGATATTCTCCTTTATTGGTACATATGAGGGAGATGCTTAACACAGATACGTCTGCAGTATACAGGGCTTAAGAAATCGAAATGATAAAATTTTTTTGGCATAATTCATCGTTTAGGTATTACGAGCAGTAGCAAAAATGTGTAAACCATACAATTTTGGAGAAAACTCAATTTGAAATATCGCAAGAAATATTTAAGTGACAGCCCTCAGAGGTCATTGCAACAAGTTTATAACCAGGTGATTGTATACGTGGACTAGTCTAAATCCGCATTAATTATTTTCAGTAAAGATGATATTGATTTCATCCTGGTATGTTTTTATTCATAACGCTTAAATCTTGGACCAATCATATGAAGTTTTATTATCATTTTGAAAGTGAAAATTATAAATATAAAGACTCAATATAACATATTAGAACTAAAAAATATAAAATATTTTACAATCTCATTTGCTATTAAAACGTAATCACGCTTTTATTAAAAAAAGACATTGTTTTTATTTATTTATTTTAGTTACTAATAACTGTATGATAATTTTCAAATTGTAAATTTTGTTAGTGAACCCTAAAAATGTTTCTTAATAACTTCAATAATTGCGCCATTTTAGTTTCTTACGGTCCATTTGCACGAAAATTTTCTCTCTCTCTCTCTCTCTCTCTGTATCTCTACACCACGTCACGTCACCAGTATAGCAACAACGAGTTTTACGATATAATTTTGTGTGTTGGTGCTGCTCGCAGTAACAGTGTCAATGAAGCTCGTAAAATTTACCGGAAAAGATTTGCGACATTTTGAAGACGCTTCAAGGACCAGCACTCGACGAGCGGGTGCCGTTTTTAATGTCAATCACATGGTGATATGGCGTACACTGCGGGACGACGGGCAACTTTTGATTGGGATACTTACCTACTTAAGTGTGTAAGTGTGACGACATCAGCTGTGATACTACGCCTCCGTTTACCGACTATTATGTGATATAATCGGGATAAGGACCTCCCTAATTAAGTGTGTAAGAGTGACGACATCAGCTGTGATACTACACCTCCGTTTACCGACTATTATGTGATATAATCGGGATAAGGACCTCCCTAATTAAGTGTGTAAGAGTGACGACATCAGCTGTGATACTACACCTCCGTTTACCGACTATTATGTGATATAATCGGGATAAGGACCTCCCTAATTAAGTGTGTAAGAGTGACGACATCAGCTGTGATACTACGCCTCCGTTTACCGACTATTATGTGATATAATCGGGATAAGGACCTCCCTAATTAAGTGTGTAAGAGTGACGACATCAGCTGTGATACTACGCCTCCGTTTACCGACTATTATGTGATATAATCGGGATAAGGACCTCCCTAATTAAGTGTGTAAGAGTGACGACATCAGCTGTGATACTACGCCTCCGTTTACCGACTATTATGTGATATAATCGGGATAAGGACCTCCCTAATTAAGTGTGTAAGAGTGACGACATCAGCTGTGATACTACGCCTCCGTTTACCGACTATTATGTGATATAATCGGGATAAGGACCTCCCTAATTAAGTGTGTAAGAGTGACTACATCAGCTGTGAAATTATACTACGTTTCGACTAATAAGTATACTATTATTTCAATTTCAATTATTGCTATCGATAATTACCTATCTACTTAGGTGTGTGAGAGTGATGACAACGTCTGTGGTATTTTACTACGATTGCGTTTACCGGCTAATAAGCAAGTGAAATAATCGGGATAATAACCTACTTATTTTGTGCGCGTGTAAGAGTGACGACGTCTGAATAATCGAACAATTCGAACTAGGATAATAGAGAGTCGAAGATTCGCAACTCGCAGGCGAGCGGCGCGGGGCGGCGGCGGCGGGGGGCGCGCAGCTGATGTTCATGTCAATGTCCTAGCGCTACCTGTTACTAGGGTTGTCAACATTTTTCATGATACGCTAGCGAAATCAAAATGTATGGAAGTAAAAAGTAAACCTTTCAGCGCTGCTACTTTGTGAATTTGTGTGCTATTTGTGAAAACACAGTGAACTCTATATAAGGGACATATATTCACCTTTTATTAATATTATCACTCCTTTATTGTGCACGTTGTATATAGCCTTTTGCCTAACTTAAATAAACTAACTAGATAGGTTGTGCTTGTGACATCTGTCAGTATGACATTGATAGTTCTACTTCTTATTACTGCTATATTATGCAACAGAGACCGTTATTATTAGTATTTTTCAAAGGTTTAAGAGGCAAATGAGAAAGATCGCCTGACGGTAAGCGACTACCGCCCACAACTTGAACGAGTGACTAATAAGTCATGGGTTTTAAGTTTGTTAAGTAAGAGTTATATTAGTACGCAGGGCCGGATTTAAAATTAGTGCCGCCCTGGACACTGAAGAAAGTGCCGCCCTATCACAGAAATTTTACTTAAAATTATAGTTTTTATATCTTATTTTTTTAATAGAATAACTAATTGCTTGCTCGTTGCATACATTTTATTATATATTATATACTTCAATAATATAAAAAAAAAATTGTTTTTGTTCCAAGAATCCATAGACAAATCATTGATCGAGCGCCCAGCGAAGCCAATCATAATATATCTTTGTAAGAATCATGAATTTTGCACTAACGATGACTTATGATTGTATTACATTTGTTTGTCAGGCAAACACACCTGACTTTGTAAATTGGTCGATTAAATCTTCACAATCTAAACGTTAAAGTAGACGTACACGTACATATTCTATGCATAGAATAGCCAATCTTTTGAGACTATTTGCAGTCATTGTAAAACGTAAGTAGTTTTTAACTCGTTTCAAACAAGAAATAAAAAATGATTAATTAATAGAATTAATCAATTATTATAATGTGCAATTTTAATAATGTAAAAAAATAATTCTAAAAATATATTTTTTACTTTGCAAATTTTGCCGCTCCACAAAATTTGCCGCCCTGGGCACTAGCCCTGACTGCCCCTAGTGTAAATCCACCACTGTTAGTACGTATTATAATGTTTACAGTTATTTCTTATACTGCTTAAATATATGTATAAAGAAAATTTATTCTCTTGCATTAATAAATAATCAACCTCGCAAGAGATAACAACAAATTATCAAGATTTTAGAACTAGATTTGTGAAAGTGCGGCGCCACACGGGATCGCAGGTGTTCCGATTGCAAATATTGGCAATACCCCACGAACTCCAAACAAATTTCATAGGGCCCTGTGATTAAATCATTTGCCAACTTTAGGGTCCGATCAGGGCCCCTATCTCCCGGACCCAATCAGGTCCCGCAGGCCCTTTAAGGACCCGCAGGCCCTTTAAGGACTTTGTTCCACTACACGCGATTAACCTCTTTGATAATTTCCTTTTGCGCTAATATTCTGTCCTTAATATGAATAACTCGCAAAGAATGGTATTATTATATTAATTTTTAAATTTTGACACACTACACAACGAGAAAAACAGATTGCACAGAAAGATGAGAAAAAAAATAGAAAATACCAAACATAAAGAAGACATAATTAAACAAAAATCAAATCGAATTAAAAATAAAAACTTGAGAGGTGTCAAGGGACACCCGGATGGAACGAAGTTCCTTGCGATTAAAAAGTGAAGGAATTGTAATATATTTTTTTTAAGTTATAATAATATTTTTTTATTATTAACAAATATAATGTAATATAAACTTAATCAGTAGGCCCAATTTTAGTAATAATTGAGAGAGAGAGAGAGAGAGAGAGACAGAGAGAGAAACACGCGCACGCCGCACGGCTTACAATTATAATAAACTACAAGTTACATCTTTGGTCTTAATATTTTCCGTCTAGCCCCCTTTCGCAACGCGCGATAAGGAAATTCGTTCCAAAAAAAAGCAAATACAATAAAGACAAAACAAACGAGGGTAAGAACAAAGATAGGTAGGTAGTCGCCTACAAGCCGTCGAAATGGAATCCACTCAGGATAGCGGCCGTGGATACTCCACAGTCCCTGGATACTCCACAGTCCCTGGTATTCTGTGGACCCATATGGTCAGGCGTGAGACAGACTACTCCAGGCACACTTGTATAATATAATAATGATAGGTACACAAGTATATTATATATTTAAAAAAAAAAAAAAATAACATATAGAATTAATATTATATAATAATACTAGCTGTCCCGACACACGTTGTTCTGTCTCAACTATGAACTGGAAAAAATAAATAACTACACCTACAACCTACTTACACACCACTACTTAATTCTTCTTCTTCTTCAGTCCTTTCATTCGCAATGTTTCGAATCCTAGTATGCATTAGTAACGCACTACGGCTTTGTCGGGAAATATTCGATCGTCTTGGTCGCGGCATTGTTAATGGTAACTCGAAACAAACACATCAACCGATCCACTTAAAAATTTCTAATTGTCAAATTTTCGACCATACATAACCAACATTATATAATAAACAACATTACGTTTAGCTGTCAGTTGCGTTTTATTAAATCACGTTTTAAGTTATTGAGTTATAATGTACTACGTACTAGAGAAGACGCCTCAACTCGATTGTTTGTAACACCTGTTAGAGCGCGCGCACTCCAACTCATTTAGTCTGTGCCGAGCGCTTGCTGCAACGTGACACATTTGAGTGAAGTTTTGTTTTTTAAATTATGCCTTCGTGTGCATTGAGATACTGTTCAAACTACTCCAGAAACATAAGTAAAAGTCAAGGAGTGACTTTTCACCAGTAAGTTCATTTATTATCTTTAAAACACGCTTAATTTAATTATAATTTTTCAATTGCAACGCGTCACCGCGGCGGCGGCCATGTTTACATAACACCCCCCGCTTGTCCCGCGCATACCCCGCCGTCATCAAGTGCGCGCCCTATCTTTTGTTTGAGATAGCTTCTCTAGTACGTAGTACATTATAACTCAATGTTTTAAGTCACGTCCCCCGGGAAACGGGATAAAAAGTATCCGTCCGTCTCCTGGTTCTGAGCTACCTCCGCACCAATATTCAGCCGTTCTTGAGTTATAAATAGTGTAACTAACACGACTTTCTTTTGTATATAATATAGATTGTATTACATTAGACTTTAGAGAATTATAATATTGTTCGAATGTGGTGTGCCGTGTGCCACACAGAGTCGTACTCCCGCCGGGGTCGGACTCCTATGCCTGTCTAGGGTGGCTGAGGAGTGAGGCCTACCGTAAAACGTTTTTTTACGAGAATTTA
Source organism: Phengaris alcon alcon (assembly GCA_037179445.1). Classification (NCBI taxonomy): domain Eukaryota; kingdom Metazoa; phylum Arthropoda; class Insecta; order Lepidoptera; family Lycaenidae; genus Phengaris; species Phengaris alcon. The sequence goes on from JAYRCH010000125.1 coordinate 1,079,385, forward strand.
CTGCTTTTGATTTATTTGTTTTTATGGTTTTTATGTAGCTAATAAGCTGTTTTATTATTTTTATTAACACTTAAGTGTAAAAATTAAGGCGTATTAGAAGGATTGAAAAATAAAAAAAAAACCAGTAGTTTTTTCTTTAAGGCGCAATTAAAATATATTTGGCAGCAACTCTGCAGATATGTACGAAAACATATAGGTTTAAACAGCTATTTATAAAGATATAACAATCCTAAATATTTTCAGATTTGACAGAAAAACATTAGAGAAATATTGTCAAATAGAAGAAAATACTATGGGCTATTCGCCATACACGTTAGAAAAAATAATCTGTAAATATTGAAAAACTGCATTTAAATTCCTTTTTTACCCGCTCGGTCGGAGATCTCCCTTTGGGTCTTCCCACTATTTATTTATACAAAATTATCAATTTGTGGGAAGTGGGAACACTTCACAATGTGGGAATAGTGGGAACATTTCACACTGTTGGAATATGAATAAGTAATATGAATAAAGAGCATCAGTGTAGGTAATTGACGAAAGAACAGCCGCGAGCGACCTGAAGCTCCTAGTTCCTGAGCACCCCACTTGTTAGGCAAATCACACACGAGCTGCACACGATTGCGTCACGTACAGTCGGCTACATTACCCATACTAGTCAGCGTGAATTTACACTGAAGCGAAAGCTGTTCCATCCGTTTCAGAGATTAGTCGAAACAAACAAATACACAGACAAAAATATAAATATATTTTTTTATTGTAAGAACCGTAGGTATATACCTACTTTCATATGCATTTAGTGAACAGTTGTTAATATAATATTACAAACGGGTACTTCAATTTTATTTATTTGTCATACATATATATTTATGTGTATATATGTATGACAGACTAGTTCTATCACTGAACGCTTGACAGATGCGAAACACCAAAACTATTAACATAACGCTTGGCGTTATGTGCATTTTCACGATTTTTCACTGAGATAACGTGAAATGAAACGTGTAACTGCTATGTAGTGAATATGTTCAATTTTGAATAGCTATCTCAAAATGCAGCGCCGCGTCTCGTCCCGTATCGTCACGGTGTCAACTGACCTTTAGATCCCGACAGAAAAAGTGCCAGTAAGTCAGAAACGCTTTAAGATCATGGGCCAATATTTGAAGCCTGCTTTTGAAAAAAAAATATCTTATGGATATTAATTCATAAGTGGATATTATGAGTCCGCATACTAGTTCGTGTAAAGTACATATTTAATATTTCCAGTGCTTACAATCCACTATGGATTTGAATTCTATTCAAATCAATCAATCAATCAATCAATTTAATATGTTCAAATCAAAAAAGATTTGAAAATTTCGGTGTACATTTTACTTGTGGCAAATAATTTTATTACTGGAATAAAATGTTTCGTCGAGAGCTGCCTCCTAAGCCGGCGAAGGATTAGCACTATTAATAGCTTTTAAATGGCAGAATACATTATTGACTTGGTCTTGTCGGTAGTGAGTAGTGACATATTTTGAGCAAATCCCTTAATATTTATGAAAATATACCTTAATTTTTCAATATAATATTCTATGTACTCAAAAGTCAAAACTATCAAGCTAGTATTCCTGCAAATTAGTAAATTAGGTATTAAAAAAAAACAGATATTGGATCTTTAGATTTATTTAAGTATATACTTCGAGTTAAAAAAAATAATCGGTTGTCTGTAAAGTCGGTTTACTGACGATAGTTGAACGTGACAACGTCAAAGGAAAATACTGATGGATCGCTCACTCAAGTAGGAGAGAGACAGATTCCGCGCTCTCGCTTGCACTTCAAGCCTTAAATGGAACGCCTCAGAGCGAGGTAACGCCGCATGAGTCATGTTTTTTCGTGCGTGCAGCCGGCTCCATCGAATTATAAGACGTTGTCACGTCAAAACAATTAAACCCAAATTTTTCAAGCGTACTATTTAGAAAAAAAAAAACATTGCTTAGGCTAAAACCATAAAACAACAAAACACTGTGTAAATATTACCAGACAAAAAAAAAATTCCGCGAATTAGTTTAGCAAACAGAGCACTCTAAAAAACCTATTGAAAAATCCGGCCTAAAATTTCCGAGTGTTCTGGAGCGAGACGAGCGTACTGCGAGCATACATTAACAGTTCTATTTACTAATATTTTATTTAATAAATATTATTTTTGACTGATGAAAAGACTTGACTCATATTTGACTAGCTTTAGCCCGCAGCTCCGCCGGCGTAAATACAATATGCCGCGGGAATTCTGTACTTTTTGGGAATAAAAATAATTAATCCAGAGCTTAAACTTGTAATGAAATTTGGCATGGTAGTAACCATGCCAAATTTCATTACATTCCGTTCAATAGTTTTTCTATGAAAATAACAGACGATGTATGGGAAACGACGGTTCCCGAAATACTCGACAGTTTGTTTGTTTGTAACGCTTTCACGTAAAAACTACTTAACCGATCATCATGACATTCGGTACAGATATAGAGTAGACTACGGGGAAGGACATAATTGCTACTTTTTATCGCGGAAAAATACACGGTTCCCGTGAAATACGATATTAAGCAGGCGGAGCCGCGGGAAAGCTAGTCCTATTATACAGCAAAACATACTATGCTAGTATTTCAAAAACGTAAAAAAATCATATAATAAAACAGAGTAATGTAATAATACGCAAGAAGTCTTTTAAGATATTGTCACAAAATAATCTTACAAGTATTATTCTCTGTAGTGTTTGGTATTATAAGTGTACCAAGTGTGTATTAGGTATAAGTGTACCAAGTGTGTATTAGGTATAAGTGTACCAAGTGTGTATTAGGTATAAGTGTACCAAGTGTGTATTTTTTTTTTTTTTTTTTTTTTTTTTTTTTTTTTTTTTCTAGTTCCCCCGGCCATTAGCCAGGACAATTTTTTGCTTTTTTCGTTTTAACATTTATTATTATTATTTAAATCACATACATTTCCTTTTCATCTACTTCTTACATCTTTTAGTTCCTATTTTTCATTTCCCTCATTACTTATTCTATTACATTTCCTTCTATCTATTTTAATCGATATTTTACTTTACATTATTTAAATGTTTACTATTTTATATCATATCCTTTATATACCAAGTGTGTATTAGGTATAAGTGTACCAAGTGTGTATTAGGTATAAGTGTACCAAGTGTGTATTCCAAAATATCTCCAAACAACAGATCTAAGTTATCTTAAATTTTATAGCAATAAGTTAAAGTTGCGGCAACATTTGTGTGAAGTTTGGCCGCCATGAATCGCCAAGTTTGCGGCCGCATGTGGCCACCGGCACCGGCTCAACTCGCTGGGCGACGCGGACGTTGGTGCGAGTGAAACGCGGAAGCTGCGAATACTATCAGTAGTATCAATACTATCACCAACAAGTAATCTATACCTACATCTCCACCTACTATGATCTTGGATTTTATTCTTGCTCATAGCTTCTATATGCGGCGTATTTCAGAGTAGCCCCTTTGGTGAAGTTAAATATGATTTTATAGTGAAGGCAACCATTTCATTGTTGTCGACTCTGGGTAAATTTTGGATCGACACCTTTTTGTGCCGTAAACTATAATAATACGTCTTCTGAGGGTAAACAGATTTTCACGAATGAACATTTGAAAATAAAAATATCCTACTGACGGCCCGTTTCAATAACCAATTTTATTATTAATATTTATATAATACAATTTTTTAGAAACGTTAAATTTGTATCCCAAAAAACCGTCAAATTATTGAATGACGACGTTTTTAACAAATAGTTATTGGTAGATAGGTTATTGAAACCGGCCGTTAGTACATATACTCCCGTGAATCCCAGTTTCTTTAAGAATTTATTTCCAGCCAGATACAAATTTTTGTATTCATTTTAATCGCTGCATATAATTCCTAATTTTACTGAATAGAAAATAACTAAATACATCAAGCGTCGGTTATCCGAACGATCGCTAATCCGAACCATTGCGCCACGAGAGATTTTTTTGACGCGATAACGTCTTATAATTCGATGGAGCCGGCTGCACGCACGAAAAACCATGACTCATGCGGCGTTACCTCGCTCTGAGGCGTTCCATTTAAGGCTTGAAGTGCAAGCGAGAGCGCGGAATCTGTCTCTTTCCTACTTGAGTGAGCGATCCATCAGTATTTTCTTATGACGTTGTCACGTTCAACTATTGTCAGTACTTTACAGACAACCGATTATTATCAAAAAAGTAAGGGCAATGATTTTAGGAGTCTATGTAATATGTAATATGTATGTTTGGCTGTTCCAATTTATTATAAAAATTATAGTTTAAGGTTGAGACTTACTTATTCACAAGACTGTTTAACTTTTTTATTTAATATATTTGACTATAAATATAAGTTGAATGTATGTATTGTTTTTATTTACCGTTGTATATTGTGAAGTGAAATGCAGTTCGATTATTCGAAAAAATCGGATATCCGAACACTTAATTAGGATAATCTTTGTTCTAGTGCTGTAGTAGGTTTTTAATAATATCTTTTAATATCTATGGATGCTTCACACCACGTCATTCTGGTCCCGTGGTAAGTTCTCGAAGAACTTGTGTTACGGGTACCAGACAACGAAAATATATTTTATAATTTTTTTATACTGTACATATAAACACACCGGTATATTTAGCGGAACACAAAAAAAAGGTCCATGATTAAAAAAATATGGTTTTATTTTAAAATCTACTTACTATACTTCTTTTGTTATTTAAAGTTTCATTTGTTTTACTTAAAATGAGATCACATTAAAAACAGATTTTGCGAGTAAAGGCTACTTGTGAAAAATGGTACATTTTTGAACTTTTCATGTAACCGGGAAAAGTAAAAATTAATATTAAAATAACAATTAATTAAATTATAAAAATGGTGATTAATATCGCGTATTTCCTCCACGGGCTCTTATTAAAGTTTCTACCCGTCTAGGCATACTGAGAATGATGTTATCGATGGTCTCCTGGGATAGTCTCCGCCATTCCTCAACTACGGCGATTCGCAGTTCACCCACGTTGGCAGGAGCTGGAATTCTGGACTTAACTTTTCTTTTCAGCAAGTCCCAAACGTGCTCTTTTGCGTTCATATCCGGTGATCTCGCCGGCCACTTCATAAAAGTGATATTCATATCATTAAGATAAGCTTGAGTTACCCGAGCGGTATGCGGCCGAGCATTATCCTGCATAAAAACAAAATCGTCATCGATATATGGGGCAAACGGTACGGCATTTTCTTCTAAAACTTCTCTGATATAGCGGTCTGCAGTCAGACTCCCTCTGCCAATCACTACCAAGCCTGTGCGAGCTCCCAAATAAATGCCCGCCCAAACCATTATTGATCCACCACCGTATGCAACTGTAGTTTTAAAATTTGTCTGAATGTATCGTTCTCTCATTTGCGTCTGTATATTCTTTGCCTGCTGTCAATTTGATTTAAGAGAATTCTGCACTCATCACTAAACAATACCTTACTCCATTGGTCCAAACCCAAACCAGCTTCTTCGAACCTTCTTCGTACCGTACGCTTACTTACGGTTACACCCCGCACTGCTTCTAACTCATGTCGGGCTTGGACGGCCCTCAAACGGGGGTTCCTACGTAAATGAAGCCGAATGAAACGATCATCCCTACTCGAAGTGCGTCTTTTTCTGCCTTGTCCTGCTCTTCTCACATAAGTACCGGTCTCCCTGAACCGTTGGATACTGCGATGAATCGTTGAAACTGGTCGACGAAGATCTCTGGATATCACTCTGTAGGTTTGACCATTTATTCGCATTTCGAGTGCCCTGGCAATCTCCGTTGGGGCTAAGTCAGGCATAATTCAGTCCTCAACTCCAAAAAGACACGCGATTAAAAAAAACTAACAAAAAACAGTATTTCAATGAAATTTTAAATCAAACTCGGAAGGAAGAAATACTCGAAGTTCGCTCCAGATAAGGTGTATTTGAATAAAATTAAAACAATTGCATAAAATGTGATGTTCAGTTGTTTTATTAATTTGAAAATATTTCTTTTTAAATTAAATGACGTTTAAACCAGCCAGCAACCTTATATGATACTGATATCAAACCTTTATTTTATGTTCCGCTAAATATGCCGGTGTGGGTATTTAAGATTTTTATTATATTATACACATATTTAATAAAAACCATGACTCAGGAACTTTTTAGTTCATTCGGCGGGTTTCGAACCCCCCGGCAGCCACAAAGGTCGTCAGTTCAAACGCTACCGCTCATGTTTTGTGGCCCACGTTTGTGTTGGAGCGTATCGTGGCGCTTTACGCTCCCTTGCAGTCCTAAGAGATGTGTTTAAAGTAGAAGTTAGTTCGTTTTAAATTATGTAAAAGTTTTAAGAATTTATGCGCGGCCGACTGTGAGGTCACTCATCTTGTGAGATCTTCTGGTCTGGCAAACTTGGACGTTGCACAAAAAATACAATTTAATATCCTTAATTTTTTTGTTATGAGATAAATAAACAATTTAGGTACGGTCGTCGCTAGATCAGGTGTTCCAGTTTTAAGTCTTATTGCTAGGTTAATGTCATATACCATAATTGTCGGCGACCGTATCTAGATTCTCAGGCTACCTGCACCGGCACGATGAGACAAGAGCTCTCATACCTCCATTTTTTTAATTTTTAATTTTTATGAAATGAACCAGGAAACGAGCAGACGGATCGTCTGATGGTAAGCGATTACCGCTACCCATGGACACTCGAAACACGTGCTGCGACTTGCGTTCCCAGTCCTTAAAATTCCCAACCCCCCTTAGGCCTCCGGTAACCTCACTCACTCGGCGAAACACAACACATGCGTTATTTCACGCCGGTTTTCTGTGTGGCCGTGGTATTTACCCGGTCGAGCCGGCCCATTCATGCCGAAGCGTGGCTCTCCCACAATTGATGATGATGATAACAATAATAATATTTATGGACGTTTCATATCACGTCAATCTGACCACGTGGTAAGTATCCGAAGAACTTGTGTTACGACTTACGGGAACCAGACAACGCTAAGTATTTTTAATACTTTTTACGTTAAAATTCGAGTAATTATGGAATATGAGTACCGTCGTGGCAGCAACGCGGCACAAGCGGCACGCAACATCAACGACGTTTACGGAGCTAACACTACAAACCAACGCACCACCTGTTATTGGTTTTATCGCTTCCGTTCTGGAAATTTCGACCTGAAAAATAACCTCGCGGTCGTCCGAAGACTTTGGTCGACAATGAAGAATTAAAGGCGATTGTGGAAGGTGATGATACACAATCTACGGCTGAATTAGCAGCAGCTTTCGACTTTAGCGTCAAAACAATATTGGTCCATTTGCGTCAAATTGGCAAGGTAAAAAAGCTTGACAAATGGGTGCCCCATGAACTCAATGATCGCCAGCGCGAAGTACGCGTCGAGACGTGCCTTGCACTGCACAACAGACACACAGATGAAGGAATTTTGAACCGCATTGTTACCTGCGATGGAAAATGGATTCTGTTTGATAACCGCAAGCGCTCAGCAAGTTGGTTGGATCCTGGTTCAGCACCTAAACAATGCCCTAAACGAAAACTTACCTCTAGAAAAGTGATGGTCACTGTTTGGTGGTCTAGCGCAGGTGTGATTCATCACAGCTTCTTACAAAACGGGGTGAGCATTACTGCAGATGTGTACTGTGAAGAACTGAACACAATGATGGAAAAGTTGGCACATCTCCAACCAGCATTGGGCAATCCCTCGTCTTCGCTGCTCCTGCACGACAACGCGCGACCTCATACTGCACAGCAGACGGTCTCCAAGTTGCAAGAACTGGGATTGGAAGCTCTCCGTCATCCGCCCTACTCGTCAGACCTTGCGCCTACAGACTACTACTTTTTCCAGAATTTGGATAACTTCTTGGCGGGAAAAAAATTCAATACCCGAGAGGCAGTACAAAATGCCTTTGAAGAATTTGTTGCCTCCCGTCCAGCTGATTTCTTTAAGAAGGGCATCAACAAACTGCCACTGCGTTGATTGCATTGATTATGCATCTTTGCCATCTGGGTGATTACTTCGATTAATACTTACAAATAAAAAAGACATGAAAAAAAATCGTTTAAATTTTCATAGGTAAAGACCTAATATAAACATAATATTTACGGCCCGTTTCAATAACCTATCTACCAATAACTATTTGTTGGAAACGTCAAATTTGTATCGCAAAAACCGTGAAATGATTGAATGACGACCTTTTTAACAAATAGTTATAGATAGCTAGGTTATTGAAACCGGCCGTTAATACACATCAATGACACCTTTGAAAACTTTTTATCCCTTCGGCGGGATTCGAACCCGCGACCTCCGACTTGAGCGCGTCCGACACTGAGCCACAGAGGCGATCCTTACATAATTATTTTAGAATTATTACTATCTTGACCACTAAATATCTGACCTACTCCCCTCTACACATCATCGCCAAGTGTAATGTAATAAAGATATTTCCGGACTCTGTAATGGCCCGGCTCGGTCGACAGCTGCGCTATTATAGCCCTTATCGCGACGACATTAGAGTCCACAGTGCCATAACAGTAGAACATAATAGAATTACAATAGAACGATTTAATTATTTTGCGGATGTCGGCGTGATGTTGATGTATGCGTGGACAAGTCGATGATGCTCTAGTACAATTAAACATTTATTTTCTACTACTGACCGCTACTTCGTACGCGCAAGAGGAAATACTGCAGGAACCGTACATTTCGCTGCGATGAAAAGTAGCCTATGTGTTAATCCAGAGTCTAAGCTACTACCACACCAAATTTCATCAAAATCCGTTTGGTAGTTATTGCGTGAAACAGTTACAAACATCCACACGGCATCCGTACATACAAATTTTCGCGTTTATAATATTAGCTTTTGCCCGCGGGCCCCCTCGCGTTAATACAGTATCCCACGGGAACACTTTACTTTTCAGGATAAAAAGTAGCCTATGTGGTAATCCAGAGCTACAATTTATTACTTTAAACCGTAGTAAATTTCGTCGCAATCCGTTTAGTAGGCCTAGCAGCAATATTTGACAGCAGCGTAAGCGTAACGTTATCGAACGAGAATTGAATGAAAATCTGTCACAGTTATGACAGCGCCCATACAAATTTCATTTTTTAATGTTCCTGCTAGGACCACTAATTTTTAGTGAAAGATTAACTAACAAATATCTATCCTCACAAACTTTCACATTTATCATATTAGTAGGATTAGTAAGGAATTCTTCTTTCAGGTTTTAAAATAATATTTCATTCGGGAGAGAGCCATGCTTCGACACGAATGGGTCTCCTCGATCGGATTTTCCACGACCTTAACATCGTAAAATAACTCTTGCGTTGTGTTTCGCCACGTAAGGTTACCGGAGTCCAAAGGGAGATGCTGGTTTTAAAGGTTGCTGGTTTCATTGTGTGTACAGTTCTTGCAATCTATGAGCGCGCGTAGCCTTTATTTGTAGTTGTAATTGTAAATATACATTTTCATTAGTGTGCGTACCTGACGGAGCGGTCAGTAGCGAGCGAATTTGTACAGATATGGTCACTCACACAACTAAGGGCGCCGCGCGCTCGTAGTTTGCAAGATCTGTGTCGAGCTAGCGAACGGACGCGCTCCGGGTTATACACATGCAGCAAATATTAGTTATTTAATTAATATTTTGTTAATCGCGCGGCCGATTGCCGCTGCACGTGATCACGGCGCTCGTGGCCAATGAGTTGCTGGCGCTTATCCAGCATGCCACCGACGCCATGGACGAGGTGGCATAATGCAGATCTGCAAGTCTTCCTTCACCACCACCACCAGCCATCATTATATCTGATTTATACCCTTCACGCGTAGTTTTCATATTGCGAGGTGCTTTTAATTACGATAGTTGGATTTAAATGCATAGTCAAACTTTCCGGTCGAAATTATAATCGAATTGTATATGAAATACTTGTGACGGAGTATTGAGTTCGGAGTCGAAATACAAACTCGAGTGTTATGACTTTTTTTTTTTGTCTTGTTCCCCCTACCATAAGCAGGGCCAATTTTTTGCTTTTTTCCTTTATTACATTGCAATTTCTTATTATTTATACATTTCCTTCTCCTTCTACATCTTATTCTTACATTCCTTTTCTTACATTTATTTCCTATTATTTAATTTCCTTCATTTATCTATTTTATAACATTCCTTTTTCCTATTTTAAAAACAACTTCGCATTAATTATTCCTTACAATTTTTTACTATCCTTATTAGTTTACATTTCTTTGTTATTTATACATTTCCTTCTCCTTCTATCTCTACTACATCTTATTCTTACATCCCTTTTTTTACATTTATTCCTATTATTAAATTTCAGACAAAACTTTACATTAATTATTTCTTAAAATTATTTACTATCTTTATTACATTTCCATCATTTATCATTTTTAACATTTCCTTTTCATTTTTTACATTTACAGTTACAATTATTTACTATCTTTATTACTATTCACACTTCCTTTTCTCAATTTTTAACTTAACATTAATTATTTCTTTTAATTTTTTCCATCTTTATTGCATTCTTACTTGCTTCTACAAATTTACCATTTCAAACTTTACATTAATTATTTCTTAAAATTATTTACTATCTTTATTACATTTCCATCATTTATCATTTTTTAACATTTCCTTTTCATTTTTTATATTTACAGTTACAATTATTTACTATCTTTATTACTATTCACACTTCCTTTTCTCAATTTTTAACTTAACATTAATTAATTCTTTTAATTTTTTCCATCTTTATTGCATTCTTACTTGCTTCTACAACTTTACCATTTCCTTACTTAAACTTTTTCAACCCCTCTGCGCCCAAGTCGAAGTGTCCCTCCCGACAGTTAGTATGCTCGGGATTCATATTAATATGGATCCTTTGCATACCTTGTGGGACTCCATGGCGCGCGCATACGCTAATGGTACCAGATTTTGGTTGCTATGGGTACATATGCTACCTTATGTCACCATAATCATATGTATCCCCAGCTTCACCCCAACAGTGTCGCACCGCCCACTTATATAGTATCTAATTAGTGTTTTAAAATCTAAATTTAAATGACATCTAATTGTTATGGGCGGTGCTGACACTATTGGTCCTCCGGACCATACGCGACTGTTGCACGCGCCATAGCGTCCCACTTTTGTCGGACCGGGCACCTCGCGCTGAAAGCGTTATGCTCTAATTAATGTAACTCCTCCTTTTTGCAATTTATGCAACAAGCTCTAGTCCCAGCCTTCAGCTCCTCGCACTGAGACTGGTGGTGTGTCCCGGAGCAATGGCTGCACCTCTCCTCGGCGGTGGTGCAGAATCGCCTCCCATGTCCGTACCCTAAGCAGCGCGAACACTGTATTAGGGGGGACTGGTCGGCGACTCGAACACGCTGCATATCTAAATATAGATAGCCCGCCTTGGTGAAGCACAGCCACAGCCCCGGAGACACAGTCAGCACCACGTGCTCAGTGCCTTCATCCTTTCCTCGCTTTCTGTATTTTACTTCTATCCTGTCCTCCTTCCTGTCCAGGACCTGTTGTATGAGGTGCTTGTTTTGACTTTTAATTGCCTGTATTATGTCGTCATTGGTGTTAGACTTAAGCACCCCATACAACACGACCTGCGGGTCCTTGTTCTCTATACTTTGTACATCTAATTTTTCTCCACTTTTTTCTATTCTTTCTTTAACCTTGTCCCTATCCTTCCTATTGCTAAATCCTATAACGACTTTCCTATCTTTCCCTTTTCTAATTCTATCTATTTTTATTCCTTCTTTCTTTGCCTCTATCACTTTTCCTACCTCCGCCACTATCTCTGATCCCGTCATGAAATTTTTCCTGTCAGTCACTATCAGGGAGTGGAGGGTCACGCGCCTCGGTTCCGGTGGCGTGGTTTGGGTTTCCCCACCGCTACTGACCACGCTCGCGTAAGTCGCGGGTTGCGGTTCTGCCGTGGCCCTGGACCCCTCGACAGCCCTGTTTAAATTTTTCTCATTTTGATTATTTTTCTCATTATGATTTTCGAAGTGAATAATTTATGCGTAAAATTAAAGTGCTAAATGATATGTGAGAGCATTTTGCTGTTGTTCTTTTTTTTTTTTTTTTTATTCGTTTATTTAAGGTCGCTTAGAACAACAAGGTTATCAGCGACCACAAGCACAATTACAATAAATTATATCAAACTATAAAGATTACAAAATTTGAGGAATCGCAGAATATTACAACACATATCAGGATCACTTAATATAAGATAACTATCACTACACAGGTTAAACATTTGTCGTTCAGAAATATAATTTACACAATCGAATAAAACATGTTTGACTGAGAATAGTGAGCTACATCTAAGCTGTTGTTATTGTTGTGTTATTTTTAATCTTAATGAAAAGTAAGACATGACATGACATGACATGACATGACACGACACGACACGACACGACACGACACGACACGACACGACATGACATGACATGACATGACATGACATGACATGACATGACATGACATGACATGACATGACATGACATGACATGACATGACATGACATGACATGACATGACATGACATGACATGACATGACATGACATGACATGACACAACATGTATCGCGATTTTGTTAAATTGCGTGTTGTAATTTTTGTAGATATTTTAAGATTAGTGGTCAGTGGAACAGCCAATCTTTTAAAACAACGTAATATGACAAAGTACACAGTCTTTTCGAAAGAATCTAATGGATATCATTAGGTAGCTTAGCTACCGTGTTTCAACACGTTCGAGTGTGCAACGTGATACTTCATTCGACGTCATTTGGAATTATAATATGTAAATACGATTCTAAAAATCTAGACAAAATGGCCTCGGTGTGCGCCGACGGGAGTTCGAATAGTACGTTTTTGTTATTTATTTTATGTGTAAAAGTTTTATTTGCAAAAGTGTCGAGAAAATCTTGCTATGTGAATACGATGTTAGACAGACGCGGGAAAAGAACATTCTAGCAAAGGGCGTCTGTTGCTAATAGAGTGTGTAGTTCACTTGTGTCATGTGCTGTTCATTCATTCATTCAGTTTCAATACAGACACAATATCTTTAACATTTTATTAAATGAACGAGAAAAACTAGCAAACACTAACAATTTTGAGGGCGGGAATAGTGAGATATGACTTGAGCCATTGCCCATTGAAAATAATGCCTAGCGAACTAACAACAATGTTTGTGTATCAGTGTCATTATAAGATGGCCGTGTTTTCGCGTTGAAATCGAAAAATTACGTTGGTATTAAACAATTAATAAATGCTAGTTTTCCAAGGAATGGAGATTTCTAACATTTTGGGCTATGGTTATTTACTATTTAACTAAGCTATACCTCTATTACTACTACCTCTGCTGTCTTTGATATAGGACAAAATTAAAATTATCATCAAAAGTGTAGAGATTTAGCCATAAAAGGTTAGCACGTTCAGAGCTAGCTTTTCCATCATGATTTGCAGTTGCTGGCAATAGACATCTGCCGTAATCGTCTGGCCAGATTTAAAAAAGCTGTAGTGAACGACACCGGCACTAGTCCACCGAACGCTCACAAGTAACTATTTTTTAGTCAATTTTCGCTTGGGGCAGGCTTTGGCTGGTTCGCCAGGGTTCAGCCATTGCGATGAGCGTTTCCGATTATCGTACAGGTTCCACTTTTCATCACGTGTAATGTTATTCGATTTAAAATCCCTTCATTATTGTGCCGGTTGAGTAATGTAACGAAGCAGTCGACGCGCGTTTGTCGGTTTGCTGCACTCAATTCATGAGGTACCCACCCAGCATTTTCATCTTCCCAATTTGCTTCAAGTGGATTAAAACAGTTTTATCATTAACACCGTAGCCTGCAGCTAACTCGGACGTGGTTTGCGATGGATCCGCTTCCCCAATAGCCTTCAATTCTTCATTATCAACTCTGGTTTCCGGCCGTCCACGGGGCTTGTTCTGCAGGTCGAAATTTCCAGAACGAAAACGTTGGAACCAAAACCGCACTGTGTATTCTTTTGCCACACCGCCGCTATACACATCATTAATCCTTCGAGCCGTTTCTGCAGCACTGGTGCCACAGTGGAACTCGTACTCGAATATAATACGATATTTCAAGTTTTCCATTTTTTAAACAGAGTGACGTAAAGAAAAAACCAAAAGAGGAAAAAACAAATGAATTACGGTTTTCGAAACACAAATGCATGAGTAAATAGCGGTATAAATAGCATAAATTTGAAAATTGAATTCCTAACCAAAGACGATATATTTGAAATCAAAGTGGTCAATACGACGAAACGCCAATTTCATACGTAAGGACCTAATATTATTTTATTTTTATTTATTTTTATTTATTTATTTATTCGGAGAACCAACAGCTTATAAATAAAAAGTAGAAAGCAGACAGTTGAGAGTTAAGCCAATAATAGGTTCCCACTAATAGCTATATAATATAAAATTATACAAACTTAACAGCAATCACAAGCTACCAATAATAATAAGATATGAACCTAGATCAAAGTAGATTGGATTTTTTTTAAATCCTCCTCCTCCTTTTTTTGAAGTCTGTTAAAAATATTTTGTTTTCAATGCTCGGCCAGATTGGTGGACCCACAGTCACAGGGGCGACACTCTCTACAAATAACAGCTCGAGCACCGGCGAATGTCAGCCATGTTGACATAAGCTTAAGGGTGACACCAAAATTATTTTATAAATCACGTCAGACAAATCTATCATAAATATTATGAAATTATATTGTCAATTATGTCAAAGCACGAAACGACCAGCGACCAGCCCCGTGAACGAAATACCCAGGGGTGGTCAACTCTATAGGGCAGATAAAAATACCTACGGGGGCAGAGTTGTGCGACCGATGGAAAAATACACCCATTTTTGTGGGTAACCGAATTGTAAATTTATTTGTGTATTTGTTAGTGACGAGAAAAATTGTTGGATTTTATTTTGGATAAATATAATTATTTTACGATTTTATTTTTATTTCTGCGTTTAAACTGCAAATGAAAATAATATTTGTAAAAAACAAATATTGTAGGTTACTTTATTTCCTTCACCTGGTATCACCATGATCGCATATTTATAAAAAAAAATGTACGTCACCGGTCAAAACAACAAAATGGCGTTCGTTTTGTTTTGCTCATAACGAACGAGGTGTTGTTTGGTGTTTTTTGATGTATTTTGTGAATAAAACGTTGAGTTGAGCTTCCGTTCCTCCGTTCGAATAATACAAATTGCATCTATTTCAAAACTGTGTAATGAGATATTGACTCGGTGTTGTTGTGTAGTGAGATATTGACTCGGTGTTTCTTTGTGAAAATGGCTGACTAAGAAAAATAAATTTTTGTACAAACGAATAAAGGCAACGGGTATTAATTTGCTTGCAGCTATCACTGATTCATATATTATTATGTACATAATATGTCTTCAGTCTTCACCGAGGAGTGTACTCCTATGTGAATATTGAATAATAATATTTTTGAGGTTTGAATATTTTTATAGTTCACTTATCATTATTTATATTGCAATTTAATGTAAAACTATTGTTTCTTCATGGGAAATGTTAAATAATTTCAATAAATATTATTTCTTTATTAATTTGTTTTCATTTAAAATGTGGATTTTCAGTTGTAAGGATAACTAAAAAGTTAAATAGTGCCAAAACTGCAAGAACCTACTTACCTTTTAAGTTTTTCTAACAACTGAAATGAGTGCCTTTATGAAATATAAATCCCATGAAAGTTTTAAGATTTAAATTTACCGCACAAATTAAAAAAAAACCCGCGCTTTGTTTATCCGGATATAATTGCCTGGGGCTGATAATAGATGGCAGTAGTAAACTTTTGTTGTAGGGAGTTGATATTCTTCTCCGGTAGGAGTAATAGTGTTCTGTGGAAATACCTGGCTGGAAAAAACTCACGCCTGCTCGCCGCGCGCGCACTCCACATACGTCTAGCCACGCACCATAGCTGCGAGCTGTCAATCGTGTAAGTCTATCGAATGATGATTCTTTAGGTTAGGAATTAAAAACTAAACTTTCTATTCAGAATAAAAACGAAGGTTTTGTTTTCTGAACGTTATACAAAGAAAAAAATAATTTAATGAATATATTGTTCACCTCAGTCCACCCAGCTGGCCACAAAGTGCAAAAAGTGTCATTAAAAAAAATAGTTTAATCGCCATTACAGGATTCACTTACTTAAAATAATTCAAAAACAAGTAGTGAATACCTGAGATATTACATGGTAAATATACCACCATGGTGGTTCATTATACCACCAGAGGATAATGAAGGTTATAATCAAGTGCCGCGGCGGGATGAACGCATTTGTCCATTTTTTTTCTTCCTCGTTTCTTTTTTTCTCTTCTGTTTGTCGTTGTCCTGTATGCTGTGTCACATTTCCGTCGAATTTATAATATTAAGCACTATAAAATTTCATACTATTTTGTTGTTCACATTAAGTTATTAAATTAATGTCGATAGTAAATAAGTTTTAGATGCCCACATGCCACGTCCACAGACCACATTAATTGTAGAATGAGGATTGTAAGCTGTCAAATGTCTCTTTGTCAAAATACCAATAGACATAGACCTATTGCTTTTTTTTTGTAGTTTTCCTTTTATTTTATTTTTTCTATTAGCTGTCTAGGGTGCAAAGACACACGAGTGCGCTGTGTCTTGTGTAGCTGTTTGTTTGTTTGTTGTTTGTTTTTTATGTGGTGAAGTCACTCATTGGCCCTTGCAGAATACCAGTGCAGCAGGCTTGCTTGCTGCGTATAGCTGAGCTAGGGTCAATTTTTGACATCACACAACTGCTTAATGGTATTTTATAATAATGTGCCTGATTTTAGTTTAATCCCACGTATTCCATCTGTGTGTTGTGTGATGAAGAAATAAACGTATTTTATTCTATTCTAAATGGCTAATTGGTCGATGATGGACTTTAGTTTAGTATGGAGCATTTTCACGAGACTTTGTGTACAAATCGTTGTACCTTTGAAAATATTGACTTTTGATATAATGTTTCTTCTGAGAAGTTACTCATAAGTACTAATCATTTAAGCAATTAAAAAAATCAGTAATCTAGCCTATTGTATTTAGTTTAGTCTATACATAATTAATATATAATTATGAGGAGCTCCGTGGCCTAGTGGGTACACCATTTGATTCGCACTCGAGAGAGTGCAGGTTCGATTCGCAGGATGTGGCTGGCGTGTGCCAATGAGACTTTTTCAGATCTCAAGTACATTATACGGATACTCTAACGATGAAGGAAAACATCGTGAGGAAACCCGCACATGGTTGGCCCTAGACGTATTGACCAGTCATTCCTCTGGACTAGGCTGACTATGTTGTGAGAATGCCGTATGTGCTTGGCCAACCATACAAAATTTAAAACCAACTGTCCCAGGCACTACAGTATTTCAAGAGTGGTTACTTCGCTCGGAGAATACTGTATAAATCATCCAATAACGGATGAAAAGGCCTAAGTTATACATCATTATAATAAAATCGTAACTGGTCGCTGTCTGTACATGGAAGACATATAAGAAAAACTATCACAGGCTTTATGAACGAAATGGAACCCAGAACATTAATTTTTAGAATTTTTCTCTGTTTCAGTCAAACAGACAAAAATTCTAAAAATCAATGTTTTGGGTTTCTATTTCGTTTGCATAAGTTTGCTTCACGTATTAATATGATAATAATATATAATTTATTAAACTTTTAAACCACGAGGCATGTTGAGGCAAAAACTGTCTCCACTTAAATGGTCGCATTTTTTTAGTTTTTTGGGACCATTTTGACATTTGAGGTATGGTGAAAACAAGATGGCGTAACTTTTTCTTGTATGAAGATTTGTTCTGTGAAATGTACGTCATAGCTTGTCTTTAGTTTTGAAATTTTTGTTTTAAACATAATATATATTATTTATTGAAATTATATAAGTAGTTAATATAGTGAATTAATATTAATAATATAAATTCACTTTGTGAACACAGTCTTCTTGGTCCTTCAAAATTGTTTACTACGCAACAGATTTTCGTTCAATTTTCCCAAATAGACAGTGTAATGGAGAAAGGTTTGTACGCGTTTATTAGTTAGACTTTCATAAAGAGAAACTGAATCAAATACGGGCAGGACCGCCTGTTAAACCTAGTTTAAGAATGTTAACGCCGATACGGGTTCGTGGTTTATCTTTATGAATATCCCACTTTAAATATTTATAGGTTACCGGATTACGACTCTAAAAAATGCTTTTAGCAACGAGTTACGACCCAGGAAAAAAAAATACATTCGCCGCTAAAACAGGCCGTACCTACGTAAAAACAAGTCCAACGCAAACAGGATTTGGGTTAAAAAATCTAAACCAACGGTACAAACATTAGCACCACTTAGCACTAACGCAATCATTATTTGTACTGATAACGATTAATCAATGAAGAGCGTAAAAAGTAAAAATTAGGCTGGCACTATATTATCCGGAATCCGTATGGCCGGGAAAATTTATAGCTCCGAAAATTGAACTCTGCGCTAATACAATAGAGTTGAAAATTGAAGTGTCGAGTGTCGAGCTGTCGTATATGACATTAACATTTGAATCGACATTTGTGTGTTCGATTTTCAACTCTGTTGTATTAGCTCAGATTTCTATTTTCAGTGCTCAGAATTTCCTCAGACGCTCCGGATTCCGGATCATATACTCCCAGCCTTATGACGATTGCTACTATAGTCTAGTCGCGTTGAGATGGCAGTGATTATGCGTTTATATGTAATAACCTAACCCAGAGTCAGGACATGTCTAAGGAGGGTTCCGTAACTCAATCAACGCGTAAAAGGTTTTCTTTAAATTACCTCAAAAGTTATTGTCTGATTTCGCTCAGAATAATTTTCCTAGAGAGTTTTTAGCATGATCTATCAGTATATAGTTTAGAAATGCCAGGGGGGACCAACTTACAAACCACTTTGGAAGCCGCACGATGGGGTAGAATTAACAAATATTTTCATCCCCATTTTACATGTAGGTATGGAGAGCCACCCCTAAAATATAAAATTATTATTATTTGATGATGCCAAATCGACATCTATACACAATCTAAATTTCATCCATTTATATTCATAATTACGCGGACAGACAGGCAGACAGACGGACGGACGGACAGAGCGAAACTATAATGCTTCCTTGTGTGTTACAGAACCATAAAATTGGATTACTTTAATTGTTAATGTGAACAAAGCTCATGCGTCATTGGTCAATTTGGACATTTGTACGCTTAAGCACTGCCTTCCTAACGCGAATACACTATACTTACATTTTTGTCAAGCAAGTTAGTGTTATTTGCATATTTTCACCGTATAAACTGTACAATTGCGCAATGTACAAGCAGCTTCATAATACAATCAGTGGCTGCGGTCATATTCCTGTGTCCGTCGTAATTATTGTGCGACCACAAGGCGCACGGCGCGCCCACAAGCCTGCGGATCAGCCTCCGATCATCAGACGTAGATTAACCATTGATTACTTATTGATGCCGCCCGCCCTTGATTAACATTTACTCATCGATTTACTGCAACAACATCAGCAATATTGTTTATGTTTCCTCCGACATGTTTCCGTGTTTTAGTAATAAATTAATTATGTTTCAATTAAATAATACTTCAATGTTATGATCCATATCAATTCAAATTAATCTATATCTATATATATAAAAGAAAGTCGTGTTAGTTACACTATTTATAACTCAAGAACGGCTAAACGGTGGGGAGGTAGCTTAGAACCAGGAGACGGACATAGGATACTTAAGTGCCTCGCCAAGTCTGTCTGTCTGTTCGCGATGATCTCAAAAACTTCTGATAGGATTTTCATGCCGTTTACATTTACCGACAGAGCGATTCCTTAGGAAGGTTTAGGTCGATAATGATTTGTTAAGGTTTTGTGGCAATTGTTTGATTTATGACGATAATTGTTGAAGCTGTCGGAAGAAATCAAGCCGTCTGGGAACTTTTATCGAAAACGCTGCCCAAGCTAACCCGTTGGAGATAAATAACAAAACAATGTATGGTGGGATTGTTTCTCTTTTATAGGTCTACAAAAGAGTCCGCGATGGCATAGATATGTCTATCTTTTAAGGATTTACTATGTTTTACTATATTCCATTCTAAGTTTAAAAAAATGATCAGAAATAATGTGGTATTTTCAGAAGCTATTTAGACTGATACAATTTAATTATCCTTATCTAGGAGAATATATCTAGAAGATATCTTAAAATTAAAAAGTACGTGTGAAAATTTATTATAAATTATATATTTTTACTTTGTGCCACTAACTATATTGAGGGTATATTTGCTAAAGTAGTTTGCCACGAACACTCCCAGCCGGGCAAAGCTGCGGGCAAAAGCTAGTGTTTATATAAACTTCCACATTTATTTCAATACAAAAATTAGCCAAATTCGTCTAGTTGTTCTCGAGTTTTAGCGAGTATACAAAATGTGTAGCGAACTGCAATACATTTTTTTATACTTGTAATAATTATATTAATAAATGAATATATTTAATTTGGTTACGTACGAATGACCGCGGTTTCATTTAAATTTGAAAAACAGCAGGAACTATTTTCTTTTATTAATTTCGTTATAAAATTAATGATTTCTTTATTCATAACATATAACCTAATTTATAAAAATACTTTACGGAACCGTTTTATGTTCGTTGACAGTGAAGCTACTATTTACTAACCACACGGACTTTTACTATGAAGTGATTTCCATCAATAAATTTGAGTTCATAAACTGTTACGGCGCTACTCCCAAGTGATAAATTGATGATTTCGAGTTGAATGCATCTCGAGTAGGGCGAATATCTGTCAGGATTATCGCGGACCAGAGATATACAAAGTTTTGGTAGAATCAGTTACGAATACTTCGGGAATATGATCTACTGCTTAAGCTAGGACGGTTAAGCAGAAACGTAATTGTCATACTCGAAAAACTAATTTTGTCTTTATATGGGCGAGTTTGCGTTTTGCGGAGAGTCACACACACATACATGAGATGTTTTTAGTTTGATTATGAGCATTATTTTTCTGCCTAAACGTCTTAACATAAGCAGGGGGTCATGTGCCTGATGTATGCGTAATTGATTTTTGGAGAATGGAGATCTTATATAGAGAAAAGACTATACGTCCATTGGACTGAAGGTCGATTCTGCTAATTAAATCCCGCAATAATACAGTCGCGATGCAGTTCCCATATGTTAAAACTGCAAAATCGTCGTCAACGTGAAACCCGTTTTGATTGGTTCGAACTCGAAAAATCAGTTTACGATATCAAGACGATTCATTTATAATTCAATAAAAGTAAAATGAAAGTGCAAGGTAATTACCAGAATTGGGGATTAGTATTTTTTAACGATTGTTTATTGAAAGTGAGGAGCGAGCGTTTGGAATGTCCTTTTCTGTCCTATTTTGGCAATGTACGGAGGTCGGGATCTCTTAGGAGAATTATCCAGTCATGAGCACAGAGTAAAAATTTATACTTAGTCCGGCCATAAATACTGTTACAATTAAAAATAAACAAAATATTACATTCGAATTTGGAATCTGTCATTTTTATATGATTGTTCATTGGTTTTCTCATTTCGACGCCAATACATTGTTCAATATTTTGCGATATTTAATTTTATCTGGTCCTATGTCTTTAATCTGTGCTATAAGGGCGCTCGGTTTATCATTTCAGACCCCCACAGACGAGAGGCCGATCGTTTCAGTTAGAACTGACGTCAGTTCGACCTGAACGGATTCGAACACATATACGGAAAAAAATCGCATCCGACCCAACTGACGTCATTTCGGCCTGAACGGATTCGATCACACACACAGAAAAATCGCATCGGTTTTCCGCGAGCTACGCCGCCTACTGCCGCGGCTCTGGTGAAAACTGAAGCGATTTGTCACACATGATCCGTTCAGTCCATCCGTTCAGTCCAAAATTAATGTTGCCAACTTAGTTATTTTACAAAGTTTTACTACTAAATTAAGTATTTTATTCCCTCCTTAGGATGAATTTAGTTGTTAGTTGTGTTCTAGTAGGAAAGAGCCAGACAGTAATCATATGCAAAATGGCCTCGGTTAGGCACAAAAAAAATTTACACCTTATCATTTGTCCGTAATTTGCTTAAAACTACCCGTTTAATTACTATATATGTAATATTTCCCAGTATATTTTAATTTAAGGATAAAATTTATAATATAATTCAATAAATAATAAAATTTTAATATAACAAAACCTAAAATGCAGTGGTTTTTGGGGGCTTTAGGAATTCCTAAGTTGAGTAGCTTTTTTGATAGTTTTTAGTATTCTTTTTGTAGTTTTTAGTAGAAATTGACGCGAGTTTAGTAGTTTCGCAAAAACAGAGCTGGCAACACTGGAACGATTCGCTTCAGTCCATCCGACTGATGCGATCTCGAAATTGCACACAGACGATACGATTTTGCATCCGTTCAGGCCGAACTGAAGGAAAACCGGACCGTGTATGGGGCCCCTTAAAGTTTAATAATATAGTCTTCTGCGCCTACGAGAGAAAACTGTTGCTGCGACTTTTTCCCTCTAACATCTTAAAATCTTAAAGAGATGAATGAAAAAAGTTGCGACGAGAGTGTAAGGTCTCATACCCACGAGAGTTTTTTTGTGGTCGCGACACAAAAAAACTGCACTGTAAATAGAACTCTGCGCTTAAATATTCTAATATTTAAGCTGAAAATTGAAGTGTCACGTGTCAAAAGTGAGATTTTCAGCTCGAATGTATTAGCGGACAGTTCTATTTTACAGTTCTGTTTTTTCTGTCGCGACCACTAAGAAACGCTCGTGGGAACGTAGCCTTATTGTCTCAGGCGCGTGGTTTTTTTTTTTTTTGTCGACAACGACACGCGGCGCAGGAGAGGCGCAGGCATATGATATTCTATTTCAACTTGGAGTAAGACACCCGTGGGACGCGCTCATCAACTTTATCTCGAACTTAATTAGGGCTCTGTTTTACATAATCAAGAATTTAAGTGTCGTTCATTATTAATTCCTAATTTAACTTTACCCGTTTCATATGATGGAGTTTAATTAATATTTGTGGTTTACAGCTGAACAAGACTTTTTTAACTCTTGTTAGAGCTTAATTGTTTTTAGCACGTGTTCTGGTAATAAAAAAACGAGTGTGCTTTAGACCACACGACTGAAGTAAAACTCGCAAACGAACTACTGACTGAGATATTTAAATTTCATGTACTGGCTATGAGAGATAGAGAGAAAGAAAATGTGTGCGTGCACTGCTCTCTCTTGCTCCTATAGTAATGTACGAAACTATGTACGAAAACTCTCTCTCTTTTCATCATCACTAACTTATATCTCCCTCTTAACTTCCGTTCGCCTCGCCCGATCACACTTTACGTAACGCTCTCGTCACGCATTCACCAGCTAACTCCCCAAGTCAAGCGTCAAAGTTTTACATCAATAATGAATTATTATTCTCTGTAAAATATAATTTGGTGAATACACGTTCACATTAATCCCTAGCATCCATCGTGGTATAATTTTCCATACAATCCAACCAGTGACTGTGAATTGGTGGAACTGAGTCCCGCTTAACACAGTATCCATGGTATTAGATGGTATGGAGGCCAAAAGCAATTCATTAGCACACCAAAGTTAGCTACTACTCAAACCATAATAACAATCAGATACCAATAACGAAATAGCCCGAAACCACGTTCTGTGATGTAAATATGAATTTACGTCGAAATCTAGTTTAATGCCTCTCTACTATCAGCGATAGAACGTCTAGCTTTTATCCATGATGTATTAAACTAATAACCTAACCAAAAGCATGTCAGGACATGTCTAAGGAGGGTTCTGTAACTATCAACGCGCAATAGGCTTTCTTTGAATTTCAAAAGTTATTGTCCGATTTCTTTTTAGCACGATTAGTTTTAAGCATGGTCTACCATCACGGAAACTTACAAGTTTATATCTCCTATAGCTTAGAAATGCCAGGGGGATACCAACATGTAAACAACTTTGGAGGCCGATTCCTCGAAAATGGTTGACTTCGTAAAAAAGTAGTGTATGAAACATTGCCTTTAAAAGATCTATTTAACGACACCCCACACGATGTGGTAAAATGAAACAATATTTTTATCCCCACTTCACATGTATGGAGAGCCACCCCTAAAATATAAAACTATTATTATTTTATGATGCCAAAACCGAGATCTATACACAATCTATAACTATACTAAATTTCATCCATTTATATTCATAATTACAAAAGCTAGAAGCGCGGATAGACAGACAGACGGACGGACTGAGCGAAAATAAGGGTTCCTTATGTATTTGATAACCCTAAAAAGAGGCTTTTATCGGTATAATATTATGCATGCAACCTTCCTCTTCAAATACACTGTCTATTGATGAAGACGTCATGATGAAAAAAAAAAAACGTGTTTAAATCGATAAACCAGTTTCAAAGTGTTGCTGTTTTAGCCCCCAACATAAACAGAGTGTTATATGTTTGACGTGTCTGTGTGTCTGTCCGTGGTATCGTAGCTCCCAAACAGATAAACCAATTTTGATCTAGTATTCTTTTGTGCGAAAGGAGACGTGATCGAGAGTGTTCTTAGCTATAATTCATCATCATCAGCTCGCTTACTGCCTGAAAATGACGGGCGTTACTTAAAAAAAAATTAACTACAGCAAGAATGTTACAAAGATTACTTGCTTAATAGATAAACAGTCGCGGACACATTCGATTTACCACTTTTGAATGGTAGTCCGGGTGTTGGCGGTTGTTCAGAGTACAACACCTTGATCACTGACTGTTGTGTAGATTATCGTAGCGAATGGTTATGTTTCCAATTACAGTAGGCCCGGCTGACAGTGGAGCAAAAATGATTCAATGTAGTCTAAAAGTAAACAAATAAAACCGGCCAATTGCGAGTCGGCAACAGAAATACATCATCTGTGCTAATTTTATCTGTCTGGGCACACGGACAGATGGGCGGACAGCGAAGTCAGGAAGGTCCCGCTTTCATTCTTTGGGTACGAAACCCTAAAGAATGAAATTCGACCAAATGAGTGTGTCATTGTATTATTAATTTTATATACCATTAAAGGTCATTTCAGACTACGCTATACTATTGTGCTATATAGTATAGCAAAGTGGGACCTAATGCTATACTATATAGCATGGCGTTCACATTACGCGATAATGTCGCAAGCATTTATAGCAGTGGCGTACATAGGATTATGACACTAGGTATGCGGCGAAGTACTCGGTCACAAAAGCTTTTTCGTTTATAGATTTTTAGCATAGCTACAGCCAAGCGACGAATCTCTAAGTCGAAACCATGCCAACAGAGCAAGTCTTAGATGTACTACTATTCATGTACATCTTCTACGGCAACGCAGACAAAACAGCGATCGATCGTCGCGGCGGAAGAAATTCTAATAAGTAAAATAATAAGCATATTTTAAAATATTATAACTACTCACCAGTCAGCTTCAATTTTCACATATTCAAGGTTCCGATTACTTGAGATTACTATATCCCGATGTAAATTACTAAATAATATGCAAGGAAAACAATATAATTTAATCGTGTGTACACAACCACACAGCCAGTTATACGTTTCATAACTTTTAACATGAAATTTTCGAGTTACATTATTTTTTTGCTGGTTTAATTGTTGTAACTCGGGTACACACCTACCTTTAGACAGAATTTGAATCTTTTCACTGAATGACAATTGTGAGAACTTGTTATTTTTAATTTTTAATAAACACACATTTTCAAAACCTCACAGTCAAATAACATTTAAAAAAAATCGACTAACTCACTAGTAAAATCAAATCACTACAATTATTATAGAAACTCAGTAATAAACTGTTAAATGTACACACTTTCAAATGTTAAAATGAAAAATGTTTTAAGAAAACTATAAATAAACTGGAGCGATTAAATTGTAAACAATGCTTATCACATGAAATATGCAATATGGCCCCCGCGAAACACAAAACGTTTCTTCTATTTAAACAAATAAAACCTTACTAAACAAAAATGCATATTGTGCGTACATGATTCATTAGATTCGCGTCGTATTGTTTTTACTCGGATTATATAATACGACTAATTTTAGTACGAAGCAACGAATAATTTCCAACAAGCCAGTTCGGCGGTTTCGGAAGCGATCGGATAGCCGAACCGAAGCTCTCGGCTCGGCTCTCGGTTCGGCCATCTCCCACCACATGACTTATCGCTGTTTATTTATGTCGATATTCATGGGTGTGTGCGTTTGCGCAGTATGAAAATTACACATACATGCGATGATATGTCCTGCAGAACGCAACGGCATGAGATGAGTTGCTATTTATAAAATATTAGGCGTTTTTAAGTTATTATATTTTTTAAATTAATTTATTTACTATTAATTAAAGTCATCTAAAACGTACGAACGTTTTATTAAAATATCTGTGAATGACAAGTAAAGCACTGCATTTCTGCCTATATGGAGCGCACGCCCCTGATTTATAGTATATAGCAAGCTCAGTATGGTTGTGTCGCTCGTTTCGCCAGCGGGTCGGCCGGGGGTGAGGGAGGGGGAAGAGGGTGGCGCGCGATATAGCACAGCATGAACTCGGCGTATCGCATCATTTTATAGCGTATAGTAAGCCAATAATATATAGTACAGTATAGTACGAACGTGTCCACAACAATGTGCGCGATATTGTTGTGCTATGAGCTATATAATATGTGCTATTATATTATGTCGTAGTCTGAAAGCCGCTTTATATTGGAAGCAGCTTATTCTGGGGATTGTTTACATATATTGCATAGAATTGAAACGGAGTATAATATTATAATTGATATGTTTTTTCACTTACCTTCCGGCAACGGCACGGCATTGACTCCTACCTGGGTCCTGGCCCTGACATAATATGTCACCGGCCACACATGGAGCAATTATAATTGCTCCATGGTGGACAATCAGTCATTACCTCGCAGATGACAATCCCGGTGTACCACATTTCGACCTTGTAACTATGCCAACAGCGTTCTTAAGTGCTACAACGCGTGTCGCGTTCTGTACGAACAACTATAACTAAGAGTGAATACACATGTACTCAGTTACGTCTAGAAACTAAATGTCCATGGACGTCTGCCAAAGAAATTATTTGCCGTCTGAATTGCCTAAGCATAGTTTATTCTTCTTTACGACGTCTAGAATGTCAACGTGCCCTTTTGTGAAGTTCACATTCATAAGTTATTACGATTGTTCTAACATTCGTGTCTAAGGGTCAGCTCACACCGAGACGCGACACGACACGGGAATTTTAAGATAGCAATTCAAATGGAATTTTATTCACCACCTACACAAAAAAATGCAAGAGCGGCGCCGCGCTGCGTAGTGCAGCTCGTGTATCGTGTATCTTCTAGTGTGGTAAATAAAATTCAATTTTGAATAGCTCTATTAGTAACTATAATTTTGTATAAAAACTTTAACCTCCTTTTTATAACTTAAATGAAATTGCCTATATTAGCTAGGTATTATCAAGAGCCTATATAAAATCGGATTAGTAGTTTAGGCGCTACGGTAGAACAAACATACGTACGTATGTACACACATACATAGACTGCCAAAATCATTACCCTTCCTATTGGCTTCGCCGTAGTCGGGTAAAGATGTCACGTGCGACGCGTCTGGGTGTGAAATGTGAACTGACGCTTAGGCGAATCTCTTAAACGGTTTTGTAAGAAAATCTGCTTTGTTTTAAAGGCGTCTGTTCTATTCCCGTTGTAAAGTCGTTAGAACAATCATGAATAAGCGTTACCTACTGTAAAATCCTTGCTTTGTTACCTAAAATGTCACATAGCGGATCACAGTATTTCACGGCCGCATAATTTATGGGAGCTTAGAAGAAAAAGAGACTCAAGATTCAATCTCCGGTCTTCACTGGGAGTGATGTAATGGATCAATTAGCGTCACGATCCTCAAACGCGCTATAAAAGTATTCACAGTTCGACGCTATATATACAACATCCGAAAACTACTACAGTGGGCTCGGCCTGACCGAGCATACCACCTCGCTCGGTCGGAGATCTCCCTTTGGGGCTTCCGTTATTAACATAGAATAAGAATTTGCAGAATATGTAAGAACAGACCTTAAAAAGCACTTAGTACTTAAAACGTGGAAGCTTATATTATGTTAATCCAGCTCCTAGACAGTAGACTGCTTGAATTCCAAATTGTATGTAGATCCCTCCAGCGCGGAGATTATTTGTCTCTTAGACCTTGTGGAGCTCATGATGATAATGCCGTCTATTGTCTGCATAATCAAGTATTTTACCTAAAAGTACTCCATACAAATAAATCAAACTAAAGAGTCCGTTTGAAATTTTAAATTAACAGCTATTCATTAAATGCAAATGAAAGTATATATGGCACTTTTTTGTCTGTCCGTTTGTCCCGGCTAATCTCTGAAACGGCTGGACCAATTTTCACGAGACTTTTACTGGCAGATAGCTGATGTTATAACTAGTAACTCAGGCTACTTTTTGCTTAGAGTGCCCTTAAAAAATTGGTTTCCGCTTCCGTTATTCCTACGCAAACAAAGTTGCGGGCTCCAGCTAGTATAAAATAAAAAGTAACCTTCAGCAAGAGAAATTTAGTACAATGTAAATGTTAAATTCACACGTGTAATGGCCGCTACAGACCGCAACGATATCGTTAATATCGAAAAAATGCACAGTGCACAGTTCGGTCACAGTAGATATAGCACTTAGTAGGTGTGCGTGCGCCCATTAGGGCGGTCTAGTATGAAGATGTGGGTACTTTATACGTCTGCTGTGACCGAACTGTGCAGTCTTAGTTGTGGTGTGTAAAGTGCAGTCGCGGAGCACGTAGAAATTCGTATATTGATCATCGCTACTTGTCTCTTTCACTCGCGCACGAATATATTGATATCGTGTTTACACAGGTGGGTACGAGATACGAACGCGATAGCAATATATTCGTGCGCGAGTGAAAGAGACAAGTGGCGACAGTGTACGAAATTCTTCGTGCCTCCAGGTCTAGATGTCTGTATTTATCTGTCCCAATTTAACTAACTAAAGATGACAACGATTTAATTGACTTTAGGCCTTACGCGCGCGTGTCTACCCGACCGTACGCGGAATTTGAATTAATTTGGAGGGACGGCCCTCCCATTTTGAAAACTATTACTTTGAGCTCCTCTATCGCGATAAACACTCGTACGCCGTTAGTTTGTGCTACCACGCACGAGAGCAACTACACTCGTCAGAGAGTGCGGAAGGGGTCGGACCACTTAGCAGGGGGGCACTTGTCCTCCCAGACCTAAAAATAGCTCAACCGTAGCTATCCCCAATACCCGGTTTGTACATCACCCGCATGGGGGTGATGTAGGAGGGGGTCAAACTCCCTCTTCGTCTTCCCACCAAAACGACTAGCCCACCGGCAGTCACAGTCCGATGAAGCTAAAATGGCAACCGGGCCATTAGCTTAGTCCCATTCGAAAAAAAAAACAACGATGTTAGAGAAGTTTTCACTTGAAAAAAACATCCCTACTAATATTATAAATGTGAATGTGATGAAATTTGGTATGGTAGTAGTTTAGACTCTGGATTAAAACACAGGCTACTTTTTATCCCGGAAAAATACAGTGTTCCCGCGGGATACTCGATAGTATATTTACGCGGGCGGAGCCGCGGGAAACAGCTAGTATTATTATATAGGTAATAACATTTTTAGCAAGTTATAAAATATTGATAGAGTAACTGTTGCCCGCGGCTCCGCCCGCGTAAATACAGTATCCCACGGGAACACTGTACATCTTGGGGATAAAAAGTATGTTTTAATCCAGAGCTTAAACTATTACCATATAATCCGTTTGGTAGTTTTTGCATGAAAGAGTTACAAACATCCATCTATCCATCTTCACAAACTTTCATATTTATAATTGTCGGAAGATATTATGGACACCCTACGTTGTGAAAATTGAATCGATCAATAAAATTAAATCAATTTCACGCTAGGTAGTAGTTAACAGTTAACACCTTGCTATTAAATCTAGTATCATCCCTGTCTCAGTATCATGCCCTGGATACAGCTGTATTCATATAGGTAGTTAATATACTAAGCGAGAACCAATGGCAAATACTATACTAAGGGTCTGTTTCACAGCCTCCGTGGTCCAGTGTTTAAGAGCTTGGCTCTCAACTCGGAGGTCGTGGGTTCCCGCGTGGGAACAATAAAAAATGTCAGATAGCTTATTTGCATGTTTTGTCTCTGTCGCTCGATTTAAAGTAAGCGGCGACAAAATTCCGAATAAGCTACACGACACTTATAAGTAGAAGATTGTGAAACAGGTCCTAAGAATAACTACGGATTTAGGTATAGGTAGTTTTGAAGTGAAAAACCTACTATAGAATCGATTTTGAAACTCGATGAAACTAAAAAGTAACAATAAAAAGAGACAACCATAAATATTCATGGATATCTAGATACAGTCGGTATATAACGGGCAAGAAAAGAGCTTTTAAATTTTAAAGGGTTCACTTCTTACAGCTGAACACAAGATTACAGTACAGTGAAACACGTTGCTAGATAATATTCCTCGGCAATTATATTTTTTCTCTGCAAATGAAAGGTGAAAAACGATTCCCGAAAGACATTGAGATCGTGGTCGCACTGTACTTAGAGAAAAATTCTTAGTTTGTATTTATTTCATTGAAAAATTCGTATCACAACTTTATCGTCTTTAGTCGAAATGAGCCCGGAATTTCGACACAACTGTAATGACAAAGCTGTAGATAACTGTTCCATTTATCTCTGGATCCTGGCCCTACGGCTACGACCGGGCTTAACTAGATCACCAGACCCTGGGTCACAACAATAGCCCTCGAGCACACTTCATTCATTACAATTACTACAATTGTCACTGAAATGTCTCCGAATTACTAACTATAGTGCAAACCAGGAGAGAGAATAATTTACGTAAACAATAATTTTCTGTCAAAACACTGCCAAATGAAAATCCTTTACGCTTGGCATACTTAATTCACAGTACGAATAATGTTATGCCAAAATCAAATGGTAATCAGTAGGCAAAACGAGAGTTAGCCTTAAGTTTAGTTAACCATGTATGCCACCCACGAGATAGGCTAAACGATTCCTAGAGGCTACCAGTTACCACTGAGATTGATGCTTAAAGCTAAAGTGACTTTTTATAAGCCTTCCGATTACATTGGGACTTACTTTCTTTTTACTTTCAATAAGGTGGCACGAGCCATAGTCTACAAACAGCGCGTTAGGCCAATAGCTATTTGAAAATGATGCTTAGGACTTACGCGAGTTAAACGTTCTGAGAATTAGGTATGCCAAGCGTAATGGATGAAAATAATTCTAAATTCAAGCCACCTAAATTACATGTCATTCCAAACTAATAACTACACTGGCGGACACATAAACTGCATCATAGTGCAAGTACACATTAAATCAAATTTTATTACGAAATATGCGAACTTTTTATATTTATTGGTATTGGAAAATAAAGGCTGGTTTTTATAAAAAAACACAAAAACACAAAAATAAAATCAAATTTAAACATGGTACTGACACAAAAGAAAGAAAATAATCTATAGAAGAAATCTTGTCAATTTACTCAAGATTAACTCGTTGTTACGTTAATGTTGTGATTGACGGTTATTTTTTTTGTATTGTTATATGTTGAATTATCGTTACTAATTGTTTCATTGCTAGTCTGTTTTCATTTTAAACACGTTTTTCTCTCAAGAATATGGACGTATCGTCCGAAAAAGCCGCACAAATTGTTGCTCTAGAGCAATTGCTGCAAATTAAAATGTAAACCAGTCTACGGTTTCCCGAGTTTACAGAAGGTTTATGGAGACAGGTTCATTCAAAATAAGACGTGGAACCGGCAGAACTCGGTGACAACGTCTCGTGACGACAGGTTTATTGTGACAACTTCCTTGCGAAATCGGTTTTTAACGTCTATAAGCATTAAAAATGAGCTCCACCAGGTACGTGACGTAGCAGTTAGTGCACGAACCATAAGAAGAAGGCTAAGAGAGCGTGATATCACACCATTCAGCCACCATTCACCCGCAAATGGACCAAAATTGTCTGCAGCTCACAGGCAAGCTCGACTAAGATTTGCTCGTGAACACTTAAATTGGACTGAAGAGCTTTGGGCTTCCGTATTATTCACTGATGAGTGTTTGTACGGTGCTGATGGTCGCAGACTAGTCTATCGTAGACGAGGAGAGTGAAATGCTCAAAATCGCATTGAGGAGGGGGTTCCATTTAGAGGCGGGTCTTGTATGGTTTGGGGCAGCATATCGATGGATGCTCGATCTGAACTTGTGTTTATTGACGCAGACACCTATGGCCGTGGTAACCGTGGTTTAACATCACATCGCTATATAGCGGAGATATTGGACCCTCATGTGGTACCTTTTAGCGGATTTATAGGCGTAAACTTCATTCTGATGCAGGATAATGCTCGTCCGCACGCAGCGAGACAAGTTGAACAATACTTTACTCAGGTTGAGATTCGTTCCATGGATTGGCCAGCACGTATCCCGGACCTCAATCCGATAGAATACGTGTGGGACAACCTAAAAAGAGCTGTATTTACAAGAAATCCGATCCCAACAACGGTTGCGGAGCTCAGAGTTGCATTGTCACAAGAATGGGACAATACTCTGCAAGATCTTTTAAAAACACTGATCAGGTCAACGCGAAACCGAGTTGAATCAGGTATTAGGGCAAGAGGAGGTAATACACCTTATTAAAAACAAAAAAAAATTTCTTTTCTTAGTATTGTAAAATTTTCATAATAAAGCCGTTTTTGTTATATTCACATTATTATTCCAAAAAGTTGCAAAAGGAGTAATTTGATTCTTTTAGTGAGAAAAGTTGACCTATACACAAATGAATTGATTTTTTATCAGATTAAGAACCAGTCTTAGCATTATCATTGAAATAAATTAAAATAGTTTGCACTTTCACTAATTATATTTCATTGAAAGTTATCTTGCACTACTCGTATGATGCAGTTTATGTGTCCGCCAGTGTATTATGCAATTAAAACTTGGCCGTATTTATAACACGTGAATTATTAACCATCGGTCCGGTGGCATTTTTAAGTAAATTTTACAGGTTTGTTACGTAATCAAATTAATGACGAAGTTGAGCTTTCAATTTGGTCCAAATTTTAGCAAAAGAAACTGTTTCTTATGATTTGGTCATTTTTTTTATCTTGTCTCGTGAATTTGACTGTAGAATGTGTGATTATGAATAAGATTGAGCTGCATTTTCCGAAAAGTTTACACGAGAACAAAGAAAATGGTAACTTATGAAGACACTTTATAAGGATTATGTAAATTATAGTCTACAAAAGATTATATTGTTAGGGCCTGTGGACGGATGGATCGCGGAGTCTTAGTGTGCCCTTTTACACTCAGACTCCGCGATCCATCCGTCCAGTCCGTCCGTCAGAAACAGCCTAGTGGTAGACAGACAGACAGACTCTGTCTGTCTGCCACTAGGCTGTTTCTCATGGACCGTGATAGCTAGACAGTTGAAATTTACACAGATGATGTGCTTCTGTTGCCGCTATGACAACAAATACTAAAAACAGAATAAATAAATACTTAAGTGGGGCTCCTATAGCCATACAACGAACATGTATTTTTGCCGTTTTCGACGGAACACCTCGTGAGCGAGTCCGACTCGCTTATGCCAGGCCAGTTTTATGCATTGACAAACTAAAACAATAAACAAAGTGGAATTTAAATTGACTAATAGCTGCTCAGAAACATAACTCGCACATCAATGGAGCGTTTGTCAGGTCGTAAAATGGCGCGAAACGGCCATGTCGCAGACACGCTGTCACTCGGCCGGCTGGCGAATTGCCCAGATAATTGATTCATGCCCGGTTTTGCATCTCAGATATTTTTTGAAGTGAAACATTCTTTCGCGACGTTGAGATTGAAATTTCAAGGTCGCGTCACGTCACGACACGATTGTGGTTATAACGCCATCTGTCGGAAGCTACTTGTACTTCTTACATAGCAACTTAAATTTCTAAAGCGTGGCTCAATACACAGATGGCGCCAGGTGTACAAATTTTAATTTTTCTATTCTTATTTTGAAGCGAAGTGCTTTAGGCACGATGAGAGTATTTTTGGATTTTAAATAATGAGTGAAGTTCGCTTCTGCTGTATATACTCTGTTTACACGTCACGTTTTTTTTGTCAGTAGTTTATCTATACAATAGCGCTTTTCATTGGTTAACGCGTTTGCGTCATTCAAAAACGCTATTGAATACATAGTTTAGATAATGTGTTTTGTAAACATCACATAAACTACACAGTTTTGTATGAAGAGCTCCATGGCCTAGTGGGTAGACCGTTTTATTCGCACTCGAGAGAGTGCAGGTTCGATTCCCACGTTGTGGCGTGTACCAATGAGACTTTTTCGGATTTCAAGTACCTACATTATACCATTATATGGACGCTCGTGAAGGAAAACATTGTGAGGAAACCCGCACATGGTTGGCCCCAGACGTATTGAACAGTCATTCCTCTGGACTAGGCTGACTATGTTGTGAGAATGCCGTATGTGCTTGGGCAACCATACGACATTATAAAGCCAACTGTCCCAGGCACTATTTCAAGAGTGGTTACTTCGCCTACTACAAATCATGCAATAACGGATGAAAAGGCCTAAGTTTTTTTGTATTAAAATTAAAAAGATTTCGATTTTAATAAAACTAGCTTTTGAACGTGCCATTACTGGCAGTAGTTCTAATCCTTATTTTATTTAGGAGTTTTCAATCTAGAAAAGAGTACATTTAATGCAAGGTGAGTTTCATTTAATTCATGTAAATCACACGCAAGGTTCAGTGGCAGTGAAAAACATTTTATTTGTGGAAGGTTCTCGCAGGCTTAACTGTTCCACGCTGCCGAATAACATCAAAGTATAAACAAAAAAAAACAACAAATAGGTACTCAAGGCGTTTCAGTGCTGCTAGAATTTGTTTGAAAGCTTTAAATATTTTATCTGTTTTTAATTTCAGTTTATTATAATAATCGGAATATTATTGTGTTATAGAATTAGTTTTTTTCCTATATTATGATATTGAATATTACACGGAGAATGGAGACACTGTTTATGGTTTTTTACCACACGACTTTTACCCGACTACGGCGAAGCCGAAGGGTAATGATTTTGTCAGTCTACGTATGTATGTATGTTTGTTCCATCGTAGTGCCTAAACTACCAATCCGATTTTATTGAATGAGGTGTCAACAGATTTGTAATAATTTCCCGGGAAACATAGGCTACATAATTTGCGTAGTCCGGTTATAGTTTTAACTTTTGAATATACTATAATATGACATAGGACAAGATTAGCTTGAATTAGTAATATATTATACAATAAAAATAGACAGAAATTAACTATAAATCGACCTATTAAACAAAGTATGGAAAAATAATATCTTGTTAGAAACGAACCCGTTTCTTAAGTTTGCCATATGTCATTACTGTGCAGAATATTATATGTGTAAGAATACAGTGTGTTTTTTTTCCAAAATCAGTTTGTTCGATTCCTGGCTAGGAAATTTTACAATGGCGAAGTTTTAGTTATTTTCAAAATCGCGCTCTCAAACTCTTTTCGGAATTTTTCGCGCTTAAAGTTTCTGATTTTGCCTACTATGCCCACCTTGAAAAAATTCACACTGTATACAAACATTTGACCCTAATCATGTACTTTAAACGAGACGATCTTTTATATTATATATTATCGGTGTCTCGGCATCGGCTACAAGAATTACCATAAAATTTAGTATGCAGAGAGTTCTGAGGGAGAAAGATCGATCTAGCCAGGTCTTAACCCTCAGAAACTGCGCATTTTTAAGTATTTCTTATATATTTATACATTTTTTTATTATTTTATCATTCTACTAAAACACCGAGCAAAGCCTCCATGGTCTCCCAGGTACTTTAATTTAAATAGATTTGATCTTTAAGTAGACATTGTTCTTTAAATATATTTAACACTAACTTAAATAAACATAAGACTATGCAAATAAACCGCAGCAGAGAGCGAATGTTTACACGAACTTTACAAATTAAATCAAACTATATAACTTTGGTCCGACATAAAATAACACAAACGTTCTCTCGAAAGTAATATAAACATCACTCACATGTGAATTAGGTACTCCCGAAAACACCGCAATGAACATCTCACAAAACAAAGATAATAAACAGCGGAAAATAAACATTAAAGCGCAAAAGTAAAACCCATGTTTCTGCTGAAGCTTCAAGCTGAAGTTTCATGTCGTGACGAGAGACGCCTTGAGACCGCGCGAGTGCCACTGTAGTCTGTTGCTAAACTGCCGTTCATACTGTCATTATGTGTGGCCCGAGCTGTTAGCGGCTGAGATACGAGAAGAATAGGAATTCAGCACTTAAAAGAACCGAACAAGCAGATTAGATATTATAATAAGAATTTTTAGGAAGAAAGGGTAAGGGGGTTACCCAAAGGGTAAAACGGGACCCTGTTACTAAGACTCCGCTATTTGTCTGTCTGTCTGTCCGTCACTCACCAGACAGTCGAAATTTTCACCGATGATGTATTTCTATTTCCGGTATAACAACAAATACTAAAAAACAGAATAAAATAATTATTTAGGGGCTCCCATACAAAAAACGTGTTTTTTTCTCCCGATTTTATAGATAAATGGTACGGATACCATCGTGCACGAGTCCGACTCGCACTTGTCCGGTTTTTACTTATTGTAGACTGACTTTGTATTGTCCAATAAATTAGTTCAAAGGAATCAAACGAATTTATCTAATCGAATAGAAAGTTAAATAACTGGATACTGAAAAAAAATATCCTTCTAAATATTTACGAGTATCCAACTATCAAGTCAATAATTAATAAAGACAAAAAAAGTCAATATTTTCCTCTATAGATAGTGGTTCATAAATAATTAATGTTAGAATGAATTAAACTTAGATATTATTTGTTAATGCCATTAAAATTTTGTCGTGAAATTTGAGGGATGAAAGGTTTTCAAATCCCTGTAGCATTTTATACGTGATCAAAAGTTTACCTTGTAAAGTTCACGAAACTACTCGACGCGAACAATATCATGACAAGCTTCATTTAAGCACTCTATATTATTTTATAGGTAAACAGAATAACTGTGTTATTACATTCAAAAGTCGGTATTCTATTTTAACCATAAAACATTTAAAAGGGTTGCCATTCATTTGTGTCACGTTTTTAATACAATGTTTATTGAATGTATTAAAAAATAAATTAATTATCAGAGTATGAAGCGCCGCCACGCTCCGGCGACGGCGCTGTATGCTGTTCCAATAATTCATCAGCAGAAATAAAATAATTATAAGTGAGAAGTTAAACAACAGCATTAACGCCATCCGCTTGTCACTCGCATCTTTTACAAAGCAAACAGGCTCACTGACTGGAAGTTCATATTTGCATCGCGTTCGTAGCATGAATAATTTAGGAGCCGGGCAATATTTGTATGACCCAAAACATATATCGCGCCGTAACATTGCTTTTTATTATTGTATTGGATTCGTTTGATTTGACCTTTGACCTAATTTACTAAATCCTTATATTATAGGTACAGGGATTATAAATACTGGAAGCCTTCGTCTAGTCTAACCATTGTGTAAATATTTCTATTAGTAAGGTAGTACCCTAAATATAATAATAAAAATATATATTACACAATGGATAAGCAATACAATGTTTTGCCCTTGTCTGTCAAGCGACATTTCCCACGTATCAGATAAGAACAAAACATTGTATTGCTTATCCACTGTTTAAATATTTTTATTAGTAAGGCGTTATTGGTATAAGTAATAAAAAACTACCCTTATAGCAATATTACTTTCATCGTCCATTGTTAATAAAGCTTAGTTGTAATCCAGTAGAATAGGATAGGAATTATTGTTATTCAGGTGTCTACCTATTTAAAATAGGTCGTAGAATTAAGTCTAGTGGACGGAGGGTGGGGCAGCACGGGGTAACTAAGGCTCAGAACATAATATCATAAATAATATACTAAGTATACTATACCCCGTCTTGTCCAGTCGCGTCGTCTCAACAAAATATAACTGCCTGTTAGGTACGTTAGTACGTACCAACTATTAGTGGGACTTTCAATAGGCTTATCACACTTATAACATATTTATAATATTTGAAGAGTGTCAACTGAAATCACTTTTTTTTTTCTCAACAATAATATAAACAAAATATGACGTCTGATTTTGTTTTAAGCTCGTAAGTATGTCTCACAACTATCACGCATATATCTTTACATAGATTATACAGATATATACTAGGATCTTTAGATGCCAGAACGTGAATAGCCCAGTACTCCGTCTTGCCACCACTTCATCTTCCCTTCATCTTAAAAAATCATTTTTATATACTCGAAAGTCATAAAATACTGTGCCACTTTGCGTGCCACAAATAAAATTGCTTTTCTTCCTAAGATTTGCAATTTAGTTTTGTAGTCTAAGATCCCACAGGTACATTTTCTCTCACAGGTCTCAGGTCACAGGTCTGCGGCTGCTGGGGAAGTGCTAATTACGTTGCACTAACGTTATTTATAAAAATATAGAAATTCAGCTCTCTGTGTTCTCTGCTCGTGAATTGAAAATATTGTTTAATTATAAAACTGCTTGGATAATCTCGCTTTTTATGGACTTGAAACATTTTGCGGGTTGAAATAAACTAACTTGGTACCTATATTCCTTCCTTCATTGAGAAGTGATATTATGTGTGATAGTAAAACTTTTGAGAACTTAAATTTTGTAAAGTTTTTCTTCGCATAGGTATTTAATAGGTAGTTAGATAAACTGTAACTTACATTGAAACGAAAAAAAAATTTTTTTCGTAGGCACTCTTTCCGCTAAACCATTTCTAGGGTTCCGTACCTCAAAAAGAAAAAACGGAACTCAAATTATATGATCACTTTGTTGTCCGTCTGTCCGTCTCGGTCCGTCCGACCATCTGTATGTTAATTTGTCGGATCTAGATTAGCATGGCGTGGCTTGTGTGCAGTAGGCACTCAAACAACTCAATCGCCCAGGATTGTGTAAACAGTTCGGGTCGAGCACATTTGATGTCGGTTCATGAACAAACACTACCTACGTCTGTGAACGGATTTTTCGCATTCAAATTATTCGGAACTTAAAGCAACAGGCCCTTTAGCCAAGATGCCATCGCGATCATAATTGCGATGACGAAACTAGTAATCAAAAATGTATGACATAGACGCGCGCTATATCACTTAGCGGACGACGTGTCTACACGCAGCGGGATCGCATGTCTACTAGTGTACATAGACTTAATATAAGTGATGTGGAAAATTAGATCTGGATAATGTTCTACTGAATTATACTGAAAATAGAATTTGTTCCGTATATACTTTTCTAACCGAGCTCCAGCCAGCGGGATATTAAACCAAATTACGTCTGTAATTTTTCTGTTCATCAAAAAAAAAATATTCTTCTAACGTCCTTACTTCAGCCACAATCAAGCTGCGAAGAAATCTCCAGTCAGCGGACATTTTCTCTCAAGCACATTTTTTTGTAACACTAGATCAATAAAATTTAAACTATTTTCGACTATAATTTTACATAAATTGCCTATTCGTACATCTTGTGTTCAAATTAAAAGTATATAATTTAAAATATAGGATTTTATAAATGTTGTGAACAGTGATTGTTGTGAACAGTGATTGTTGTGAACAGTGATTGTTGTGAACAGTGATTGTTGTGAACAGAACATTTATAGATCTAAAAGGTAATAACAATTTATATATTTATATTTATATCAGACGGGTTCAACTTTGGGAAATATTCCGCTGGCTGGAGTGTATATTTCTGTTTTTCATACGGAACAAATTCGGTTTTCAGCATAATTTAATTGAACATAATATCCAGATCTAATTCTCTCCATAATATATAATATAATACCATAAGTCTCCCAGACATGGGATCCCGCTGGGTGTTAGCGAACGTCATTTCAAAAATTAATGTCAATACCATGTATTTTCAATTTCGAAAATCGTCATTGTAATTAACGATGGCATGCTGGCGAAGCCCTCTGTAGTTATACAAGTATAGGACATTTAAATATTTATACTGGTTTAACTACGGGGGGATAGTATGATTTGGTAAATCGATGAAGCCTTCTAAAATAAACAAAAACCTAAATGCATTTCGGGGAACGTTTCAATTAGTTCAATTATAAAATATTGAATTTCATTTTCAAATAAAAAATTTCCTATATGAAAACAGAATGATTGTGATTTTCAAATTCAGTAAGTGGGAACACACGAAAACTGTGTGTAGGTACTATATAGTATATAATATAAGATAATCTAAGTTTCGATAACCCGGAAAGCGTGGGTACCGACATAGAAAGAATTAATCAAAATTTCCCTTAGGGCCTAGTTCTGGGTTAGTGAATTTGATTTTTTATCCAATTTCTACCATGCGGGTTATGCGAAATGGGAAATTGTGTGAAAATACGGAAGGTAGCAAAATATTTCGAAATGGAACACTTAAGTTTTTTTTAACAACAGTAAATAAATACACGTAAATGTACAGAGGCGGGCTTAATGCCTTGTGGCTTTCTCTGCCAGGCAACAAAATGGTGTAGCAGAGAC
Source organism: Phengaris alcon alcon (assembly GCA_037179445.1). Classification (NCBI taxonomy): domain Eukaryota; kingdom Metazoa; phylum Arthropoda; class Insecta; order Lepidoptera; family Lycaenidae; genus Phengaris; species Phengaris alcon. Next base: position 1,120,282 of record JAYRCH010000125.1, read on the forward strand.
AGGGGAAAGTAGTCTGTTCTTCTTGTACTGCAATTGAACTGGAATCGGAAATAATAATAAGTATTATAAATAATATGTTGGCAAGAGGTAAGGATTCAGTAGCACCGCGCGTAAGCGTGCCGAAAGCTTTTATCTTAATGAACATCCAAATTATTTCTCTCCGTTCTAAGGCCCTTTCAAAATATGCTAATAAAAAGTGCGCCCTACTTAATGATTCTCCAATTTTCTTCAATTTTTAAATGAATATGGCTTTTAAGTAACACTCAAAATAAGTTTAGTAGGTTTGCCAATTCATGTGACTAGGGAAATAGAATTAAAATATTGGAGAACCACTTTGTTTTTGAGGGTTTATATTACAGGTATTTAATGGGTATTTTACATATTATCGGCTGGGTACATACAAACTGGCCAAGTGCGAGTTGGACGTGCGAGTGCACGAAGGGTTCCGTGCCATTAACTGTACAACTTAGTAGTTGTAATAGTGCACTAGTATTAATATCGAGCAAAAAAGAATTATTAGATTAATTTAGATAAAAAATCACAGGTATAGGCGAAGTAACACCTTGAAAATAAGACTTCGGTTTCTCGCATACATATTTTCGTTTCATTGAGTTAAAAATCACAAAGATGCAAAAAAATGTTCTTTATTTTCTTCGTCCCAAAAAATAAAACATAGATTACTACATTATCGAATACTTTTCAACTTACTTCATTCCAGAAAGTAACTAACAAAATAAAATAAATTGTAATAACCAATCGTCAATCAATAGAATTGAAAAGGAATCTCATAAAGTAGGTCACTCCCGAAAAGTCACGATAACTTTTATTAGGCCTTAAGGGAAACGTACCACCGACAGCCGAGATTGTGATGTTAAAGGGCTCCACAGACGAGAGGCCGATCGTTTCAGTTAGAACTGACGTCAGTTCGGCCTGAACGGATTCGAGCACATACGCGGAGAAAATCGCATCCGACCGAACTGACGTCAGTGCGGCCCTTAGATTAATAACGCCTAGATACTCTTTAAACAAACGCATCGTACAAAGTGAAGCAAGCAACAGATAGATGTAGGCGTAAGCATTACATACCGACACGCACACAAACAAAACTTTAAAGTTGTGGAGTGTGTACTGTACAATTTTTATGTATAGTCTTTATTATTTTTTTTATAGGTACCTCGAATAGAACTTAAAATTTATATTTTTATAAAACTTCGTTCCTATCCGGTGTCCCACGACACCACACGGCTTTTTTGTATTTGTTTTTCTTAAATATCGTGAGATGTAAAAATATAACTTATATTTTAAACCATCTAAACATAATTTGTGAAAATTATTTATATTAATCTGGTATTAAGGAATATATTAAGGATCATCTTAATACTGGCAATATTAAATTGATAGTTAAAAAGTCAGAAAATATTATAAAACTTTATCTTTGTTGCAACTATTAGTTAGCCATGAAAATTTTAAAATAAATTTATTTTTACTAGTAACACTTTCACAATTCACAATAAGGCAGCAAGATGGCGACATAATATGATTTTATTTTAAAATGCTTTTAAATATTTGACTTAATACAAGTCAAATTGTTTGGACATAACATTTCATACTTACATATGAAATGTTATGTCCGAAGCTTTTTTAATTCTTTTCCGATGCATTGTGACACCTAATAACGACACAAACCGTCATAATGTTTTTAGTAGTCGGAGATGTATGCACTAGCGCTTGACCTTGACAACTGACGGGTCGTTCGAACAAACTGAGCCGATATGGCTCAGAATGATTTACTTCACTTTTCATGCGCGTACCCGGTTTCTAGGCGTTTTAATCTAAGGTTCGGCCTGAACGGATTCGAGCACATACACGGAAAATTGCCGCGATCTTCGGTCGTGTTTTTAGGGTTCCGTAATACTTAAGGAACCCTTATAATTTCACTCTGCCCATCCGTCTGTCTGTCTGTCCGCCGCTCTCCTAGCTTCTGTAATAACTTTATGACAATAACTTTTGTAGTAATTCAAAGAAAACCTATTGCGCGTTGATAGTTACACAACCCTCCTTAGACATGTCGTGACATGCTCTTGGTCAGTTTAGGCTATTATTTTATTATTTAATTGTATTTTGCTGCAATTGTCATCACGCTATCGACGAAACCGAATTATTGTGTCATAGATTTTTCCAGTAATATGTTACAGAAATCATTTCTCTTTGTTTTATAGTAATAGTCTTTAGATTTTATCAACCATAGTGGCTCTAAAGTTTTAAATACTTCAATGAAATTTCTTTAGACCACGTGCCATTCTTTGGGTTCCGTACCCAAAGGGTAAAAACGAGACCCTATTACTGAGACTTTGCTGTTCGTCCGTCTGTCGCCAGGCTGTATCTAAACCTTCTTATACCGTGATAGCTCGACAGTTAAAATTTTCACAAATGTATGATGTAGGTATTTTTATTGCTGTTTTATCAACAATAAAACAAACGTGATTTTTCCGTTTTGTACGGAACTCATCTTGTCGACTCGCACTTAACCGGTTTTATTTTACACTAGAATTTTATTACCGTTCAGTCCAATTTTATTGCCGTTCAGTCCATCCGTACAGGTCAGATTTAATATTGCCAACTTAGTTGGTTTACAAAATTTAACTACAAGATTTTTTATTTTATTCCCTACTTAGTAGGAATTTAATTATTAGTAGTGGTTTTGTAGAAAATAGCTAGACAGTAATCATAATATGCAAAGTGGCCTGCTTCTATGTGCTATTACATAATTATAATATATCATAATAGCACATAGTAGCACGCGTCCGTAAGTCGCTTAAAACTACCGATTTGATTTCTATTTACATAATATTTCCTACTATATTTTTTTAATTTAACGGTTAAATATTAAAACTGAAAATGTATGTATGTTTGTAAACACATAATCCCTAAAAAGACTTTTAGAGATTCCTAAGTTTAGTAGCTTTTTTATAGTTATCGGTACTCTTTTAGTAGTTTTTAGTAGAAAACGTTTCACAAAAACAGAGTTGGCAACACTGGAACGAATCGCTTCAGTCCATACGGCCGACTGATGCGATCTCGAAATTGCACACAGACGACGATTTTGCATCCGTTCAGGCCGAACTAAAGGAAAACCGGACCGTGTATGGGGCCACTAACATTGACGTGTGAATCGTGAATCGTGTTTATAGTTCATTCATGATTCACACGTCAATATTATGATTAATTAAGATTCATAAATTGTGTGAATGGAAGTATTTTTATTGTATTTATCCTGCCTTATTTATTTTAGTTTTTCCAATGCTTCGGCTACATAATTACGAGGTCATGGAAGTTTGAGAGAAACTTATCTTATCTACCTACAGATTCATAAATTTTCGTATTCCAATTTATGCAAACATAAATCAAAGTGTTTTAATGAGGCACTATGTATTGGTTGCCTAAAATTTGCACCCTTTGCTATTTCGTTCCCACAAAAGTTAGAGGTGTCTGCTATGCTGCATCGGATTATTTTGTTAATAAGAGATTTTTATAATGATAACTCATGTTAGCGAACACGAAAAATCATAGAAGAATGACACTTCCCCCAATTAAATCCTACTACACTATTATAAATGTGAAAGTTTGTGAGGATGGATGGATGTATGGAAGGACTTTTGTTACCCTTTCACTTAAAAACTACTTAACGGATTTCGATGAAATTTGGTACGATGGTAGTTTAGGCTCTGGATTAAAACATACGCTACTTTTTATTCCGAAAAAGTACATTATCCCCGAGGGATACCCGATACTATATTAACACGGGCGGAGCCGCGGGAAAAGGCTAGTTATTTGTTGTGGGCCGCGACGACCTGGTCCTCACAGATCCTTCTTACGGTTGAGTGGTGATAATAATGATACATCAACAATTGTGATATTCTCCTTTATTGGTTGCTTATTTTTATACATGCTTAACACAGATACGTATTACATATGAGAGATGCCTAACACAGACACGTCTACACTATATAAAGCCTTTTGGCTAACTAAAATAAACTAACTACATAGGATGTGCTTGTGACATCTGTCAATAAGACATTGACATTTCTACTTTTTATTACTATTATATTATAAGCAACAATTCATAAAAATGTGGTTCCACTGTTCAGACATTCATGAGCGCTAATTCACAAGCGGAACTTTAACAATTAAGGCGTGTTTTTAGTTGCCGTGTAAAACTGTGCGGAACGGCACAAAGCCAAGTCACCGGGGGCCGAACAATGCTGGAAATCGCTGATGAAATACGAAATAATTGCTTTCGTTACACAGTGTGCTGTGTCGATTCAACGCTACTTTATACATACTAATATTGTTACACATTTACTAATAGTTGTTTTGACTTTGAATAAGTTTTTGACGTGATAACGTCTTATAAATCAATGGAGCCGGCTGCACGCACGAAAAAACATGACGTCATGCGTTACCTGTTACCCGTTATCGTTACCAAGTACCGTTACCAAGTACTTTACCTCATTATTATTATTGTTGTTGTTGTTGTTGTTGAAGTTGTCACGTTCAACTATCATCAGTAAACCGACTTTACAGACAACCGGTATGTTTTTCAAGAGAGAATAAATCTACACTTATTGATAATAATCTTAAAGCAATTAAGGGCCAAATCGCACTGAAACGAAACAATATGCGACGCGGAGCTGCACGTTTAAGATAGCGATTCAAATTGATCCCTATTCATTACAATTAAGATACTCGTTTCATTGTAAGAGTTTGATAACGACAAATGCGATAGCCTGTATGTGTACCGTAGATGTCATATGAAACGTGTATCTTAACGTGTAGTGAATAAAGTTCAATTATCTTAAAAATGCAGCGCCGCGTATCGTGGCGTTGTGAACTAACCCTAATGGTTATTATCCGATTCATCTCGACTATATGATAGTGATGCATAAATTCTGTTGATTTTAAGGGCGCGTTTTTATAAATATATGTCAAATTTATATTTGACATAAATTAGTTGCTTTTTGGCCAATTTTGCGACCAAATGAAACCAAATCCTACAACGATAACATTAATTGCCATAGTTATTTATAACGTTTGAAGGTTATTTAGATTTCCATTAAAAGACGGAAGTAAATACGTGCCATCAAAAGGACAATATCAATGGGACTTACCAGCCTCTTCAGGACTTTTTAATGATCTGCCTCATTAGACCTTCACCTATATTCCTGTGATATCACCGATCATCAGAGGTGAATATGAATAAATGTTAGACTTAGAGGTTAGTTTTGAATTAGCGGCAAATTTTGCTCCAAAGACATTCAACAGAAATGAGTCGTTGAGCCAGATTGATAGGTTGGTCGAATCTCTCCTGCATACAAAGATACGAGAACCATAAAGTCTCGTTTTCACTAAACTTCTGACAACGCGCTTAACGTTTAACCCGAATCCTTTCTCCCTCTCTCATTCAAGGTTAGAACAGGATAGACAGATCTTAAACCGAAGCACAGCGTCAAACGTCGCTTCAATACGTTGGTGAAAAAGGCTAGATGACAATAATTGTTTTTACTGCATAAATGCAACATAAAAAATGCAATAGTACTCTTAAATATGAGTAGCTTCTCAGAAGAAACAGTATATCAAAAGTCAATATTTTCAAAGGTACAGCGATTTGTACACAAAATTTGTACACAAAAGTCTCGTGAAAACGCTCCATACTAAAGTCGTACCTAGCTGTGACGTCACGCCTAGTGTATGAAGTATACGGCCGCAGGAACATATTCGTAAATATCTCCGATATTTGTGCGTTTAAGTTCACACTTACTATAATGAATGTTTTTGTATATGATGTAGGTAAACTAATGATGGAGGTTTTATTTACTAATTTAGCAAACAAAATAATTTTTACTAATCTACACATAAAATATATTTTTTTTACATTAACCAAGTAGTAATGCATCAATATATCTGAGTATATTAGTGAAACTAAATAGTTTAGATGTAGTCATCATCCCTATTGGGGCTAAATCTTTCATATTAGACATCTACGGCGAATACACTTCAGCTGACTCCTTATAAAACGTTACCGACTTTATATTCAGTTAATTTTCACAATTAAGTTTTGTACTCACAAGACAAACTTTAGTTAAATCCACGAAAAAGTTAAGTTAAAGCCAGTGGTAACAAGTTAAATTGCTATCAGATTTCAATAACGATTAGCGTCAGGCCAATAAAAGCTTAGGGATCGTTACATAAATTAAAAAGTTACTCGAACTCGACTTACCTGAATTAAAACTTTAATTATTTCGTTAAAGAATTTTTTCTGAGAACGATAAAATTATCATCGGGGAGCTCTTAAATATTTTGAGACGTTCAATTTCTCGACAGTCTTTATCTCTAAAGCTTCAACATTATAAAAGAGGCTTCAATGATTGTAGGTAAAATTTTAAATTAGAATTTAAAAGTAGTTTTGCTTTCATATATTAACAATGCTGGAATAGCGTTAACTAATATCCTAACCTAACCAAGAGCATGTCAGGATATGTCTAAGGAGGGTTCCGCTAGCAACGCCCAATACGTTCTTTTTAATTGTTTTAAATTTGCCTGATTTTGCTGAAAATAATTTTCTTAATGAGTTTTTAAGCATGGAAACTCACAAGTCGCGAACTCTTATAGTTCTGAAATGCGTGGGGGAGAGGGAGCAACTTATAAACCACGTTAGAGGCTGATTACTCGAATGTATGTTTCAATCCATTCTTTTATTTAAAAATACCTATTCGACGCTACCCCACACGATGGGGTAGAATAACTTTTTTTTTAAAGCTGACATGATCGAGAGTGTATAGTGAGCTATAATTCATCATGATCAGCTCGTTCACTGCTTGCCAATTCAGGGGTTATTTAAATTTTTTATTTTCTTATGTCGTATTGCCTATAATAAATTATATTTATAAAACAATATTTGGTTTATGAAGGTACAATAATATATAAATTATATATTTACAGTCTTATATTACGTAATGTTAGAAAATTGGACAACTGTGTTGTACGAATTGTACGGCCGCATTTTAAACGTTTATTATGACTTAAATGATATTTAATATAATATATACGAGGGCTGCACTAAAAGTATCGGGAATGGAATATTTCCACTGTCATATTAAAATCTTTTTAATTTAAAACTCCTTGGTTTTAAAAATCGAATACAGTTTATTTATTTAAAAAAAGATTCTCGGTCTTGTCACAAGGTCTTGTCAAACTTGTTTAGTCGTTGAGAAAATGGAATTGACTCGAGAAAATTTTAGAGCGATGATTTATTATGACTTTCGAAGTGGTTTAACACAAAACCAGTGTGTTGACCGGATGATTTCTGCATTTGGTGATGAAGCCCCATCCAAAACCACAATTTATCGCTGGTTTGCTGAATTTCAACATGGACGTGTCAAGCTCAGTGATGATCCCCGTCAAGGTCGTCCAAAAACTGCAGCCGCCCAAGAAAACGTTGATGCTGTGCGTAAGCTGATTGAGGAAGATCGACATGTGACATACCGCGAAATTCAGGCAACTTTAGACATTGACATGAGTCAAATACAAATAATATTGCATGAACAATTAGGTGTAAAAAAGTTGTTTTCCCGATGGATACCGCATTTGCTCTGTGAAGAGCAAAAAGCGGCTCGCGTTACTTGGTGCGTCAGAACTCTCGAAAGATTCCACGCAGGATCCTCAAATGCTGTATACAACATCGTATCAGGTGACGAATCCTGGATATACGCGTACGAACCCGAAACAAAAAACCAGTCACGAGTTTGGGTGTTCGAAAATGAGTTAAAGCCAACAAAAATCGTTCGTTCACGGAGTGTTGCAAAAAAAATGGTGGCCACGTTTGTCTCCAAAACCGGCCATGTTGCGACTATTCCTCTTGAGGGACAAAGAACGGTTAATGCAGAATGGTATGCTAACATTTGTTTGCCACAGGTCGTTTCTGAACTCCGTAAAGAGAACTGCAACCGCCGCATCATCCTCCATCACGACAATGCGAGTTCTCACACCGCGCACAGAACAAAAGAGTTTTTAGAGCAAGAAATCATAGAATTATTAGACCATCCGCCGTACAGCCCCGACCTAAGCCCTAATGATTTCTATACTTTCCCTAAAATAAAGAATAAATTGCGTGGTCAGAGATTTTCATCACCTGAAGAAGCTGTGGAAAAGCAATTAATACATTTTTAAATAGTAATGTTTTGTCACTTCCTAGATCGGGAATCTAATTTTCAGTGCCGCCCTCGTGTTTCACATATAAGTGGTGTGCTCGCCAAGACCTTTCTTTTGATACCAAACACGTGATGATTATCTCGATTAAATTTTTGTAGATGCTATAATCTGAGGTCTCATTTTCGAAAGACAAAATTTTGAAACAATTATATAGCCTATGTCACCCGCGGCATCATTACGTATCTATTGACACCTCATTTATTAAAATCGGACCGGTAGTTTAGACGCTACGAGGGAACAAACATACATACATACATAGACTGCCAAAATCATTACCCTTCCTTTTGGCTTCGCTGTAATCGGGTAAAAAGGCGTTATGTTAGGTTTAATTCACTAATAGATGTGACGCTTGTGTCATACATTTGATGTTGTACATTAAATTTCTTTACGCATTTCATGCACATATTAAAAAAAAGTGGAACAGATAAACAGGCATATAATATTCAGATTGTGTGGAAAAATTGGGGACGTCAAAATTTTCAAATCTGGATCGTATTGGATCGTTCTATGAAAGTGGTTTTTCTGTACGTAAGTATAAATATTTTCTACTCTGTGTTTCGTGTGCACTTATACACATTATAACTTATACACACAGCCTCCGTGGTCTAGTGGTCACAGCTTGGCTCTCGACTCGCAGGTCCTGGGTTCGATTCCCGCATTGGAACAACAAAAAATGTTGTTTCCATGTTTGGTTATTTGTGTCAGTTATCCGTCCCACAGGGTTATGAAAGTAAAGGAACAGAGAGTGCTCTTGTGCACTGCGCTCTCAGTTGGACACTATAAAAATTACTCCTGCGTAACTGGCCTGGTTAAAATGAAACCTGGCCGGTTTCATCCGTCACTGAAATCAGTGTGGGGGGGTTATTATTATTATAACTTATACAAATATTATATCGTGGCGGGTTGGTGTTTGGCGAGATAACACAGAATACACAATATCAGTCCCCGCACGAACGAACAACATATTATTTTAGGAGAAGAAAAATATTTACATCTTTCATTACATTCTGTCACAACAAAACTTCCCCCACGCTGTCGGAAAATCTAAGTTTAAGTTATAAATAGAAGAGCCTAGATTTAATTTTAAGACATCAAAATTAAACAAATGCATGTTTTAAAACAAGACCTGAAATAGTAGTAAGTAATTTTCTCTTTTACTTATTTTTAGTTAAAATTAATCTATATAATAGGTCTTGACCTATGAAATTGCCGTTCTGCAGTACTGGCCATTTCAAATCAAAATAATTTTTGTTTGGCTAAGAATTCTAATTTCAAATTAATTTTATTTTAAAAACATGGAATTCTTTTCCCAAAAGTAGTCATTTGTTTATTGATTAGTGTTACATTTTCATCGCATTCCAATCTTTTTCGTCATCATGGATACGTTAAAAGATCGAGTAATTATGGAATATGAGCACCGTCGTGGCAGCAACGCGCACTAGCGGCACGCAACATCAACGACGTTTACGGAGCTAACACTACAAACCAACGCACCACCTGTTATTGGTTTGCTCGCTTCCGTTCTGGAAATTTCGGCTGAAAATTGAACCTCGCAGTCGTCCGAAGATTTTGGTCAACAATGACGAATTAAAGGCGATTGTGGAAGCTGATGATACACAATCTACGGCTGAATTAGCAGCAACTTTCGACGTTAGCGTCAAAATAATATTGGTCCATTTGCGTCAAATTGGCAAGGTAAAAAAGCTTGACAAATGGGTGCCCCACGAACTCAATGATCGTCAGCGCGAAGCACGCGTCGAGACGTGCCTGGCACTGCTCAACAGACACACAAATGAAGGAATTTTAAACCGCATTGTTACCTGCGATGAAAAATGGATTCTGTTTGATAACCGCAAGCGCTCAGCAAGTTGGTTGGATCCTGGTTCAGCACCTAAACAATGCCCTAAACGAAAACTTACCCCTAGAAAAGTGATGGTCACTGTTTGGTGGTCTAGCGCCGGTGTGATTCATCACAGCTTCTTACCAAACGGGGTAAGCATTACTCAGATGTGTACTGTAAAGAACTGAACACAATTATGGAGAAACTGGCACATCTCCAACCAGCATTGGACAATCGCTCGTCTCCGCTGCTCCTTCACGACAACGCGCGACCTCATACTCCACAGCAGACGGTCTCCAAGTTGCAAGAACTGGGGTTGGAAGCTCTCCGTCATCCGCCAACTCACCAGACCTTGCGCCTACAGACTACTACTTTTTCCAGAATTTGGATAATTTCTTGACGGGAAAAAATTCAATACCCGAGAGGCAGTACAAAATGCCTTTGAAGAATTTGTTGCCTCCCATCCAGCTGATTTCTTTAAGAAGGGCATCAATAAACTGCCACTGCGTTGGCAAAGATACATTGATTGCATGGGTGATTACTTCGATTAATACAAATAAAAAAAAACATGAAAAAAAATCGTTTAAATTTTTTCATACAAAACGGCAATTTCATAGGTAAAGACCTAATATATAAAAGAAAGTCGTGTTAGTTACATTATTTATAATTTAAGAACGGCTGAACCGATTTGGCTGAAAATTGATGAGGAGGTAGCTTAGAACCAGGAGATCCCGTTCCCGTATCAAGTGACATAAAACGTGGTATAACAAAACGCAACTGACAGCCAAACGTAATGATGTCTATTATATTTCGTTGGTTATGTATGGTTAAAAATTTGACAATTGGAAATTTTGAAGTTGACCGGTTGATGTGTTTGTCTCGAGTTTCTATTAGCTTATTGTGGCGATATTATTATTTACAATGCCGCGACCAAGACGATCGAATAGACAGACAGATATTCAGACAGACGGACGGACAGAGCGAAACTATAAGGGTTCCTTAAGAATTACGGAATTATAAAATATTATATTATGGAGCTAGTTATATATTATATTATATAATATATAACTAGCTGCATAATATAATATATATTGAAGTGCGAGTATTCGTAAGATATCTTAGGCACAAAACACATTGAAATGGCAGCGGACCGGCCAGCAGCATAACTGTCATATAATTTTAAATCTGCTCCGCAGCCATTTCGGTCTGTTTGGGCCTAAGGCCCACTTGCGCAGATCTGGGTTATAGTTAACCCTGGGTTAAAATATCATGCCTTTTCTTAAATACGAAGAATGAGCGAGATAACATGATATTTTACCCAGGGTTAACTTTAACCCAGATCTGTGCAAGTGGGCCCTATCGTATTAGAACACCTTATCACAAAACTCTTCATCATCAAATGTCGCCTCTTCACATTATCTTCTCCATCACTGGACTAAATAAAACTCTATTTCTTACTGTCCCCTCTGCATCAGCAACTTTTTGCCACTCGTCAATAGCCCCCCATTTTTATTCGGGGTTCATGTCGCGAATCTGTAGAAACAATACATTGTTCATTTTTTTTTTCCCCTTCAAGTTTCAAGGATTTCATTCAATTTTGTAAATAACCAAAAAATACCGTATATTTTTAGTATTTTATATAATGGTTGTATTGACATACAAATTGCGTTCTATATTGAATCTCATAATTTTATACTAGTATCTACTATGGCAATTGTGGAAGCCCCAAAAGGAGATCTCCGACCGAGCGAGGTGGTATGCTCGGTCAGGCCAAAGCCCACTATAGTAGTTTTCGGATGTTGTATATATAGCGTCGAACAGGGAAAACTCCGATAGCGCGATTCAGGATTGTGGCGCTAATTGTTCTGCCAGATCACTCCCCCCGCGAAGACCGGAGATCGAATCTTGAGTATTTGGCTTGTCGACTGTGCTGGAAACTGTGCTGCTGCTGCACGGGCTCTGGTGAGTCGGAGTGCTGCCGTGCGAGGCCGATGCTACATGCTGACCAAGAGAGATGAGCTCTGCTTGCTTACCGGTCGTTGTAGTGGGAGTGCCCGTTGAAGCCGATGATGGTTCGACCAGGCCGCTATGCGTTGAGGTTGGCGGTCGAGGTACCCGATGAAGCCGTAGCTGGCTGTCGTGGTGCGGAGGGGTGGCGAGTGATGATGATGTCCAAAAGGAGGCGTGTTCCGTCGAGGGTCACCAATGTGGCAATAGTGGAAGCCCCAAAGGAAGATCTCCGACCGAGCGAGGTGGTATGCTGGGTCAGGCCGAAGAATTGCAGAAATGGAAGGAAGCTTCGCTATTACTCGTACAGTTCCTACACAAACAAATACATGTACACCTACATCTCCGGCTACAATGATTTTGGATTTTTCATTGCTGCTGCTGTCGACACTAGATTTTTACCATGTCCTTTATATTATCAATTCGAACTTGTAACTGTACGGTGACAAAGACCACGCAGCGCAGAGGGGCCAGCGCAGGGGAGCTTCAGTCGTAAACTGGCATGAGACATAAAACACAATATTTTATTGCCCGCTCCGTATCACGCACAAATATCACTGGTAACATATACCGTTACGAGTGATTTCGGCCATTTTAGTTTTACGAGCCCCTTAGTCCCGACACCTGACTTTGTCCGTGCATACAAAATTTGTTTTGCGACGAATAAAAGTGCTCGTATTTTTAATATAGGTACGTATTTTACAGCGTCGCGACAGCCATGAAATTGTATATGATGGCACTTAAAAAATATCTGTTTGTGGAATTGGAACGTGTAAAATGTTATTCCCTTTTAGACAATAACATTATACGAATTTCAGCCGCGTTAATATCTTTTGATAATAAGAAAATCATTAAAAATTTGTTTAATGTTTTAATTAAAGTTACTTCTTTTATTTTCAACAAATTGCGTCACTTTTGCAAACTGATTTGAAGAAGATGTGTAGGTAACATTCGTATCGACGTCACTGAAGGCACGGTAAGAGCGTTTTCACCATATAATATCCGTATACAGTACGACAATGACCTTAATGTGTTTCGTGAATTGTTGCTCATACATTGTCTGTCATTTTCATAGAAAAACAAAGATTACCGAGGGCCATTAGCGACATGGTTTTACTACATAATATGTTTGTACTACGTAATATGTTTCATACATTTAACTTGCCCTTGGCTTTTGGATATCGGCTACCAGCGTTAGATACCAATATCGGATAAGATAAGATAACGCTCTAAGCACCATTCGGCGCACAAAATAAGGAGTTCAATTTGGCTGCTCCGAAATTTGCATAATCTCTATATAATTACTGAATAAAATAATTTACTGGGGAATCCTTTAATATAATACCTGCAATCCAAAACTCGGCATCGCTTTATGGCCGCCTAGAGAGTGGCATTAGCATAAATACCTTCGCACTTCTGCACCGAGTTATCTATCCTATAGTCCGTCTCGTCGGCTTTGTAGACGGGAACATATGGCTTGAAAATATTTTCCAAATAATGATTTGTAGCCCGAATTCCACTTGTCGTAATTAACTTACACTTTCATTTTACTTTTATTGAATTAAAGTAATACGCTGGCACTCGGGGACTGCCGCGGTAAAGCTATTGCATAGTAAGTATACACGCATACGTCTAGTCGCACGCACACAAACACCGTGCCGAAGTCTGCCGAACTGAAACGACGTTAAACGATGCACGGCTTTCAACGCCGCACCGCTGTGCCGGTCGGAGTGGGGGTGTTAGGTTTATTTTCGTTACGGAATTTCTTGATTCGGTCGCCGCGCTCAAAGCCCGCGATAAAAGCTATGCTATAGCTAAGCTATATTATCTATAAAAATGAATCGTCTTGATATAATAAACGGGCTTTTGAAGTTTTCACTAATCAAAACGGGTTTGACGTTGGTTCGACGGTTATGAGAATACTATTTTGCAGTTTTAACATCGGGACTGGATTGTAACTGTATTATTTCAGGATTTAATTAGCAGAATCGACAGCAGTTACATTTGACAGCGGCGTAAACGTAACGTTGTCGAATAAAATTTGTATGGGCACTGTCATGATTTTGGCAGATTTTAATACAATTTCTCATTCGATAACGTTATGATTACGCCGCTGTCGAATGTTCCTGCTAGGCCCACTGAGCAAGGATACGGCCGCGTTCTGTACGTGAATACGGAATAGGCATTAAAATAAAAATATGTAATAAGGCTCAAGTCACATTGTGTGAATGTTTAATTTTCTGAGTTACTCTGGATTATTTCAAATCCGTTGTTAAATTTCACATCACAAAAATTAACGAATCTAGTAGCAATGTTTAATGACTGTGCAAATAACGTACGCATAGGTCGGTATTCAATATTTAAAATTGAATACGAAATCACCCGGTCCCTGTGTATGCACAAACCAAATACCCTACGTTTAATTTCATTATGAACATTGCGCTTACATTTCCACGTTTATCTTATATTCATATTTTAGAGAAAGACTTTGAAACCTGCTTTATTCAGGGGTTTGTTTTATCCTAACAGACTGCAATCCGTTTTAATGATGTAGGCTTACAGACGCCTGCAATGCTGTAACCCGCGTGAAATATGTAGGTACGTAATGACTTTATTTGAAATTCCGAGTCCGGGTCTAAAGATTATATTAATTCAAAGTAATGGGATGAGTGAGAGACGCTTGTGAAACAACTTTTGATGCTACTCGACTTCGATGAAGAGACGGTAATGTTTTGAATTATGAACGTTTGAATTATGAATGTATTTTTTATGTGTACCTACCTACAGTGCAGAAGCGAAGGCGGGTTCTCCATCAAAGGGAAGCCCTAACCTGTAGATGAACCTGTTGCAAAACTTTTTTGAATACCTATCTTGAGAAATTTAGTTCCTCGGAAAAAAAGAAGGCGTGGACGTAAATAAGTACAAGATTGCCATAAAGATCATGAATACCTATATTCATCATCTTTATGGCAATGTTGTTGGTTACGACTGTATGTCATAGTAATTGTATCGTTTACTTAAACGTTAAGCCGGTGCGAATCGGGTTATACGCGCATGTCGCTACTGGTACAATGTACATACAACTTTGTGTTTCGGGAAATGGCGCATTTTATACATCGTCTGTCAACGCCATACAATTATTATGTTAATAGCTGTCGTCTACGACTTCATTTTATTTTATTGCATAAAAGTACTCTAAAAATATAGTAAGTCCTTAGAGGGAGGGAGGCAGGCAGTATAGAAAAAATCTATATTTTCATAGGTACAGCGATTTGTTTATAAAATTTCGTGTCAGGTCTCGTGAAAACGCTCCATAGAAAAGTCGTACCTAACTGTGAGTCTGTGACGATACTTTACCTAATGTAAAAGTGTATAAAATAATCCACAGGCACATTGTAAATATCTCAGAATATTTGTGTTTTTAATTTTTTACTTACAATGATGATTGTTTTTGTTTATGATTTAAGTAAATGATTTAAGTGAAAAAACGACGTAGGGTTTTTTCACTAATTTAACAAAAAAAATTACACGTTTTTTGTAGTTTTTAGATGTGCTTATCATTACTAAGCTACACATAAAATATTATTATATTTTTTTATGTTTCTCAAGTAGTAATATCTCAATGTTTCTAAGTATATAAATTAAACTAAATTAAATTAAATTAAAATTAAATTTAATTAATTTAATTAATTTAAATTAAATTGTACATGTAGTCGTCTCCCCTATATGTGAGTCCCCTATATGAGTATGTATAAATCTGGTAGACTACCCTTCTGTCTAGGAAAAGATTTTGTGTATGATTCGAAGTAAAGTTATGGTATTTATGGATAGACTGTAGACGAAGCATGTCGAGACAAAAACTGTTCCCACTTAAATGGCCCCACTATTGGGGTTGTTTGGGGCCATTTTGACATTTGAGGTATGATGAAATCAAGGTGGCGTAACTTTTTCTCGTATGAAGATTTGTTCTGTCCAATATAGGTACGTCATAGCCTATCTTTTTTATTATTGTTAACCACTGGTTTAACGTTTCTGTGGACTCTAAGCTAAATTTTTTAACTACCATTGTTACGACGTTTTGCGTTTCTCTAGACTCTAAGCTAAATTGTTCAGCGGTCCGGCGATCGTCATAAACAAAGAACGAATTCAAATTAGTAAAGCACTAAGCCTGCAGCGCCTGCACTCCCTGTTCAATTATTAAAGTAGACGCAGAAAAAGTTTGTTCTCACAAATCCTTTCCAAGAACAAAATGTCGGAGAAACATTTATTATTCTCGCGTTTACAACTCGCCGATTCCTGGGTGTTTGGACTAAAGTTACAGAGTTCAGAGAAGGTTCTTGGATGATAGTTTGTTTTACTAAAGCTTTACAGACTCTAACTACGGACAAAAGTATCTTAAAATCATGCCGAATCATGATTATAAATGAACCAATATCGTAATTTTACTTCACAGACACAATCGTACAGCAGGCGTTATTGTATTTTGTTATTGTCGTGCTAAAACATTATTATTTCTTAACAAAAAAAAAACAAAATGTCGAATACAATCAAAATCGCTGTCGTTACTTTCAAGATTTCTAATCATTTTATTTTAGTAAAATGTTTATGATAAGACTTATGAATTACTCTTCAGAAGTAAGTATTGTAAACAAGGATCTCAGCCAATCACAGCAAGCCAGACAAGCCAGCCAATGCCATGCCTTGCCGAGGCCCCCACCACTCGCCAACGCCAGCCAGCCGTGCCTCGCTGGTGGGGAGCAAGCCTTAAATACCCTGTACTCGCTCATTTTGCTGATTTTTTTGTATCGAGTCAAATTGTTAAGCAGAAACTCTGCCCAATTATTTTGTGAAAGTGATTAAAGTATTAAGTAATAGTGGTCAAATTGTTACTCCACGTTTTATTTCACCCTGGTTTACAGTATCTAATAAAATTCCGATTGATCGAAATTTCTATTCGGATTTTCGATAAGTAAATGTAATATAAAGGTAGTAAATCGTAGTAGCTAGGTTTGACAACATTTTTATAACTGTTCCTACCTCGGCTACCTGTTAAGTGCGGTATATGGCCCTGGACGGAGCTCTACTTTCAGACCACGTACACGAACCGTACCTGAAGCAATTCAAATGTAGAGTGAATCAAATATATTCACTAAGGGCAGGAGTTGCTGATAGTATAAAAATATTAAAGTTAAACATAACATAAGAGGGTGAATATATTTTAAACGAGACAAGCTTGTATATGTATAATCGGTTTCTCGAAACCGGCTGCAAGTATTACCGTGAAGTTTAGTACGCAGGTAGTATTCGGGAAGAAAAATCTAAATAGGTGTTATCCCTAGAAACTTTTTAAGTATTTTTAAGCTGTAATACTTGTATATGTCTTTTCTTTCTTCGTGCAACAATATAATTTTGCCTTAATTATGTCAGGCCGATCGGCAGTTTGGTGTGCGAATTTATATTTATTTAGTTTTTCGGAAATACGGAATGTGGTGGGTTCGAATCCCGGTCAGATAAATATTTTTGTAATCCTTTTTTTTATCTACTAGAACTCTAAGCTCGGTTATCCAGGTACTAATATTATTAATAGGGATCACTTGACATTTGGACACAGATGAGGTTAAGGATTGTAACTCCATCGATTATTATTTAACCGACTTCGAAAATTGAGGTTATCAGTATGACCTGTATGTTTATATGTGAGTATGTATGTTTGTCCGCGATTTTCTCATAAGCTACTGATGCTATTCGGACGGGGTTTTCACCATTTAACCGCACAGTACCAGGGTAACCGAGCTTAGCTCGGAGCTCTAGTACTTAGATTTAAAAAAAAGAATCACAAAAATATTTTACCGGGGTTCGAACCCACCACATTCCGAATTTTCGAACAACGCAAAAAATTCACCAAACTACCCATCGGACTGACATTGTAAAGACGAAATTATTGTTATTTTGTTCCTCGACGGAAGAAAAAACATTTATATCTTAAAAATGCACAGTTTTCCAGGGATAAAACCTAGCTAGATCGATTTTTATCCCCCAAAATTACCTGTATACTAAAATTAATGTAAATAATTCCAGCCGTTTTCGAGATTACGATTATATATATACACGATTGTCTCGTTTTAAGTATAAGATTAATTTAAATTGAACATTTGGTAGATTTTTTTGTACAAAATACTAAATATACCACTGTTGTTTATTATTGTCGATACAGTTGGTATTTTTAGTTATGATTGGGAACCCCTCGCTCGAAAATATGGGTACCGTTTAAGTAGTATAAGATATACCGTATAAGAGTATGCCTGTGCCATCGTAGCTCCTAAAAGCAACTGCATGTGATATTGATACGGGAAGGTGTTTAGCAGTAGGTATGCATAACAATGAATATTTAATTTAAAATTCTTGTCAAAACTATATTTAATTAAAAAAGTTATTAGAATACATGAAACTATCGGTCATTTGCAAATTATAATATTACTGGAGGTTTCCCGCGGCTCCGCCCGCGTAAATATACTATCGTGTATCCCGCGGGAACACTGTACTTTTCCGGGATAAAAAGTAGCCTATGTTTTAATCCAGAGTCTAAACTACTACCATACCAAATTTTATCAAAATCCGTTGAGTAGTTTTCGCGTGAAAGTGTAACAAACAAACTTACATTCACATTCATAATATTAAAGTAGGGATATGTATTGGCTTATTAATTATTATTTTGGTATCCAATTTATTTGATACCAAAATGATAATAAATATAATCGTGTAGTTAAATAATGCTTCGTAATAAAATATGCCGAAAGGGATGTTATTTAAATTGAATATTAATTTCCCTGGTTTTACTAGATAATATTTCCATTAACCTACTTTGTTAAATTCAATATTTTAGTAACTATTTTAAGGGTTCCGCACCCAAAGGTTAAAAACGAGACCCAATTACTAAGCTCTAGCTCTGCTATCCATCTGTCTGTCATCAGGATGTATCTCATGAGCAGTGATAGCCAGACAGCTAAAATTTCAGACAGATGATGTACTTCTATTGCCGCTTTAATAACAAATACTAAACGCAGAATAAAATATACCGGAACAAACAGGCAGACAAACACACAGACAAAAATTTGAATACCTACCTTACCTTTACTCGGTACCTACCTAACTTTCGTATGTGCAATGAGTGAAAAGCTGTTTATTTTAAATGACTTGTTGATATTGTTGAATACTGCTGTGAAAATGGTGTTTAGCACCACCGTAAGCTCGAACCTACCCGATATCTCATCTTCCCGCACATTTCACACTACGGCAGGGAATTTGGATTTATTTATTTATTTGGTCCCAATTTTAGCAACGCGCGTTAGCGTCAATGGCTTCTCCTTTATATCTTCTATTTCATTAATACGAAGAACGCGGGAGATGACAGGATATTTAATCTGTCTTATAAATACAGAATAACTTGAAGAGCAACGGACACTTATCCGTAATACTTTCATTTGTTTCTGTCCACTTCATAAAAAGCAATTCCGTAGAAGTGTCCAGAACATTACACGGCTGTCCACGAGTTGTGTACGCCGGTCGTTGTCGGTCGTTGTCGGTCGTTGTCGGTCGTACAACACAGAACAAATGTATGGAACGACGTGAAGCGTTATACACAGAACAAACTGCTTCTGAGAATAACCAGCGTTCTATTTTCAAGCGTTCCTCATTAAACCCATTCAAGCAAAAGAGATGTTTGTTAAATTAAAAACTCTCTATCATATCAGCTTTCAAACGAAAACGCTAAATCAAAATCGGTACATCCGTTTGGGAATTACGATGTCATTGACAGACACATCAAACTTAAAATATCATCCGTTTGTTTTCGTCGTAAAAATACACGAATGTTTTTAAAAATTATAAAACTGTAATAAAAGCATTTACTAGGCTGTTAAAAATATAAAAGTTATAGATTGTTTAATGTCAATTTACGATATGTTTTTAAATTGAATGTAAAGAAACTTTAACTAGCCGGCTAGGTTCAAGGGTAGTATTTTCGTTACGATAATAGAATAGTAATTAGCGTGTAGCATAAGTTACAAATTGCATCTGTCAGGGGCTCTATGCTCACGCAATATAGAAAAGTTCACATTCCAAAAAAAACCTTGTTCGATTTTTTTTACAACGTAACACATGTACATTCTCAGAACTACACAATCGAAATCGCTTGCTCGAACTTTTTCAAATTGGAAGTTCTGAGAATGAACAAACTGTGTTACCTCCTACATAAACACGACATGTACTGAGTACACATGGCAGAAGTGAAACTTCATTCATCATTTAAAATCCAAAAATCATCCAAAATATCATCGTGCCTGAAGACGCCATTTCAAAAAGAGTAGATAAATTAAAATTTGTACACCTAACGCCATTTGTGTATTGAGCCGTACTTTAGAAAGTCAAGTTGTTATGTGAAAAGTATCTTACGACAGATGGCGTTATATCCAAAATCGTTTTGTGACGAGTGTCGTGACGCGATCTTTAAATTTCCCTCTCAACGCCGAGAAAGTTAAAAATTCGACCTTCGATGTTATTTCGAATGTGAACTTTTCTATATTGTGTTAGAATCGTGCCCCTTCTGCGTGGCTCACAACAAACGGCAAGAAACATCTCGCAGGGTTCAGAGACAACCGATTTTATAGAGTTTTGTTCTTTATTTTATAAATTGCTCTCAAATAAAAGCTGTCAGGACATTACGTCGGCGCCGCGTGTTCGTGCCGCCGACACGTGAAGTAGTTTAAACCGATTGTTGGGGCTTTCGAATAACTTTATCGATAAAACTTAAGGCTTCTGTTCGTTTCTGATCTGGGATAATATTGCTGGCGACTGTAAAACTCCATAAAATGTAGCCATAAAACATTTACTGTACATTTCAGTACATTTCTGCCCTGGGACCGTTTTGCGTTTAGATCCTATTTTCGAAAAAGATTTTCAGCTGAAATAAATTCCTTTAAAAATGTCTACAAAAACAATTTCACCAATAAAAGGCTGACTTTGACAAAGGACGCTCGCGGTCATTTGTTTTAGGTTGCGGTGCACTGAATAAATTACTCATTGGAAATGCAAATCACACAGACCGAGAAAGAAAATTCTAGAAGTTTGTGGAAAGTTAAATGATACTAATTGATCCTAGCATTACTGTAGTTTGTTCAATATAATGAATAGGTAGTTTTAGTAATTTACTAGGACGTAAGGAATTATTAATTAAACACCTAGAACTATTAGGTTACCCGATTCGAAGGACTCCTGCCATTGAGTGGGATAAAATATGCCGCATATTTTGTGCTGAACTGTTGATTCGAACTAGTCGATCGTGTGCCCGGTGTGTATTATATTTAATCATAAAATATGTATTAATATGGGTTAGTAAATAGCAATATTATATTTATAGTTGGGTGACCCTACACATATTATATTGTGTCAATTTTGCGTGATATTATAGTCCTGGTGTTTTAGTGCAACTAGTTGCACTAAAACACTAGGACTGTCCCACTACATTACCTAGGTAATACATTTTAAGCGTGTTAATCACACATTTCACTAGTCTTACTAGAAATCTAGCCAACGAGGCTTTTATTTGCATTATTAGGCAGGGTCGGGAAATAAGACAGTAAAATAGCTACAATCCCTTGAATCCACGGGGCCCTGGGCTGGAGCCTAAACATCCATATGGTAGATCCGGCCCTGTTCTCAGGCAATATAACTAGTATTAGGGCCTCTTTCACCACCTTCGAGTAAAGTGTCGAGTAGACTACTTACCAGTTAAAGTCACCCATAACTACATGTGTCAATTTCACGACCCTCGAGTAGCACTAATCATATGATTAAACTGTCAAGTAACTTACTTGCCACTTAATCTGCCAATTAGCGAGTTTACTTGACGGTTAAATTTGTTTATCTCTTGTCAAAAATGGATTTCTTTGATTTAATTGATCACCAATTAGATGAATTAGACTATAATATGTTGCAACGAACATCGAGACCTCGTGTCTTTAAATCCCGTGTTGATTATTTCATGGACTTAGATGAAACAGATTTTTTGGCTAGATTTCGTCTATCGAAGTGTACAGCGAACCAAGTGCATAACTTAATAAAACATAAAATAATGCCTAAAACGCAAAGGTCAGAATAATATTTTTATCATTAAATAATCAATAATGAGTAATAACACAGTATCTAGTAGGTACCTAGTTAGTTTTTGTACAAATAAAGAATTTTCTATTCTAGTACCTAGGTACTATTAATCCTTTTTACACGTTGGAAACAAATTATTATATTGAATACGATGTTCTGTCAGTAACCTACTTCAAGAGGTATGTATGTGCTTACTAAGTTACTTATACATAACTAAATAAATATCTTGATTCTAGAAATCATGCAGTTTCGACCGAAACAAGACTACTATTAACGCTAAGATATCTCGCTACTGGATCCTACTTAAGAAGTGCAGCTGATTTTTGTGGTGTCAGCCCACCAACAGTAAGCCGTATTGTTAAGAAAGTTACTGAGGCAATCACTCAATTACGACCAATAACGATAAAGTTCCCTGACCATTTGAGTACTCTACAAGATGGTTTTTATCAAATAGCAAGGTTCCCGAGGGTAATAGGAGCTATAGATTGTACCCATGTTACAATACAATCACCTGGTATGTTATATTTTAGAATTTAAATTTTTCTTTCTTTTTTTGTTGCTTTAAAATATACTATACACTATGAAATATACATTTATTATAATAATTTATAAATTATAATTAAGTACATGATTTTAAAATGTAATACTTAAACCTACTTGTCATTTTAGGAGGCGATTCAGCTGAAAATTATAGAAACAGAAAATCTTATTTTTCAATTAATGTTCAGGTAATTTGTGATAGTCAATTGAGATGCTTGGACATAGTTCCAAGATGGCCAGGGTCTGTTCATGATCAGACTATTTTTAATAATTCTTTTTTGAAACAAAGATTTGAAAGTGGACAATTTGGAGATAGTTTGATTCTCGGTGATAGTGGATATGAGTTAAAGCGATATCTTTTGACACCCTTTCTGAATCCATCATCCCCAGCAGAAAATTTATACAACGAGTCACACATACGAACCAGGAATACCGTTGAAAGATGTTTTGGTGTATGCAAAAATAGATTCCCTGTACTTAGGCGACAGATCACATTAAGATTAGATCGAGTACAAGCTATAATAGTTGCCTGCTTTGTACTACATAATATTGCAATTGATGCAAATGAAAGAAACTTTGAGGACAATAATTACTGTGACTTACTTACTGAACTTAGTGAACCTCGTGAAGAAAATGCAGCACAGATTCCAGATTCCAATAGTGATACCAGAAATAGACTGGTGCAAGAATATTTTTTACCATTATTGAATAACAGATTATAAAATTAATAAAACAACATGTTCATTTAAAATTTTGTAATTTTAATTTGTACTCTTCTTCTTTCCATTTGCGCTCTTTTTCTTTGAACTCTGCCTCCTTCTTGCGTTCATTTTCTTCAAACTCCCATACCTTCTTTTTTTCTTTTATTTCATCTTCTAAAAATGATTTTTGAAGCTGAACTAGCTCCAATTTTGCTTGAGTCAGCTGATCAAACAGCGTCCTCGTTGGTACATTCGCTGTAACAAAAACAAATGAAATAAATAAATCAAGTAAATAAATACAGTCTACTCAACACAGTACCTTTACTATTTACCCAGTACAAAGTGAAGGTATAGTAAGAGCAGTTTTCGAGTCGACCATACATGTGTTACACACTACTTTTCTACATATTATAATGTCTTACCAATCAGTGCAGGATGTTTCTTTGATTTTAAATTCCTTCTACTAGTGACATCCCATTTTCTTAAATATTTTTTTCCCATTTTTCTTACACTTTCCCTCATGGGAGTCTCAAGTATAACTTTGTCTGTAATAAAAATAATAAATTGATATCAACTTTTACAGCAGAATATTATTGTTACTGAAGCAAAAATAATCAGATTAGGTACTGATGTCAAGTTTACAAATGAAAAGTATTATTAAAACAATATCAATACATACCATTAATATTTTCTATTGCATTTTTTTCTATTGGAACTGTACTGCTTGTGGCTGGTATCGGTTCGCATTTCATCAGTCACTAACAACAAAACTTCTGTAAAAAAGGAAAGCATATGTATATTAAGCATATGTATATTATATAATTTAGATTGTGCAGCACAACAGGCACATAGTATGTGTAGAAATGCTTACCGTTTTGAGTAGATTCACATTCTACAACCTCAGGTATATTGTGGATATTCATTACAGAAGTCTCATCAATGCTGCCTGTAACAAAGCATTGAAAGTACATGATATATAATTGTATAAAAGTAAATATTACTTATTGTGTATCCCCAATACAAAACCCCATAGTTCAAGTTTTTTACTAAACAAATAACAATCTACTTAACTCACCTTCATTTTCTTGTATATCTCTCTTCACTTTCTCCATTTTTCCTTATAAACTTAATACAACAAACGACTCAAACAACTATTATAACAAGCAACAACACACAAAAGAAAGGTATCCTCCTTCTTCTTCACCGCCAATGACAAGTGACAACGACAGACGATTGAAGTTGACGTCATTTTGAACGAATGTAATGTACGATTTGTTATGTCATTCACTTAACGGGCAAGTAGTTGATCAGAGCTTCATTTTTGCTTGTGAAATTGACAAAAGATACTTGTAAGTTTTACTTGCCAATTAACGTTACTTGACAAGTAACACTCAACACTTTACTTGGAGATGGTGAAAGAGGCCCTTAATGGAATATTTGAACACTACGATCGTTGCTTAACAAGACAAGTGAAGCTGTCCTTATGGCGCCCTAGGGTTATTCGATACTCGTAACTATTACGAGCTAAGCGGCCACTCACATTTCAGCTCAAGCTGTAAATCGATCAGTTGTCGATCTGGATGTAATCATGAGAAGAGCATTAGAGATTACCTTATTCACTCGCTGGCAGCGTGCCGGGAAGAAATTGGCTTCGAAGGCCCTCATATTTTGCTACTTGAATTGGAAATTCCTGTAAAGCCATCTCAGGTGCCGACCTCAATGTGGGAGAATTTAAAATTTTTATAAACTTAGTGTGCTCATATAAGCGTGAGAGATGCGGAGCTACGACGCTCGCAGCGGCTCGTAGCAGCCAAGTGAGGTTCAATTAATATAATATATTTATTATATTAACTGACTTATAAAATGTTTTCAAAATGGTATTTTGACATTGGAAATGTCTTTTAATTTTCTTGTTGAGTTTTGATTTTATTATTTTTTAAGACAGAACTAGAACACCGGAAATGGGTTCAAAAATTTCCACACCAGCAGTAGGACTCAAGTAGGACTCCAGTAGGACGCTGCCTTTTCTATTTATGTTTACACTAGCGATCCACCCTGGCTTCGCTTGGGCGTAACGTATTATCCCACTGTTATTATAAATGTGAAAGTTTATGAGGATGGATGGATGTTTGTGACTCTTTCACGCAAAAACAACTGAATGGATTTTGATGCAATTTGGCGCGATAGTAGTTTAGGCTCTATATTAAAACAAATGCTTCATTATATCCCGGAAAAGTACAGTTTAAGTACTCGTGGGTGTATTTACGTGGGTGGAGCCGCAGGTAAAAGCTAGTATACATATAAACCTTCCTCTTGAATATCTATTGCTAAAAACTGCATTAAAATCCGTTGAGTAGTTTAAAAGATCTAAGCGAACACACAGCGAAAGCGACTTTATTTTTACCTGACTCTGATGAAGACAAAAGGAATGGTAATGATTTTGGCAGTCCACGTATGTCCCTTTGTCAGTTCCATCGTAGCACCTAAACTACTGATCCTATTTTTACTGAATGAGGTGTTAATAGATTCGTAATAGTGGGTGACATTGGCTACTTAATTTGGGTAGTCGGGTTACAGTATGTGAAGATTGCACAAGTATTTTTGTGTTTGGTAACAAACCGTATGTAGTTATTTTAAAAGATCACGTAATTGAATTGATTTTCTCTAGTAATCAATATTAAATGAACGATACAAACACAATCATCAAACCTAAAATTGAGGGGAAATGTATTTTTTTTTATTTGTGTATTTAATTGTGTATTTAATTCCCTATTCATTTCATATATACAAATGGCGAATCAACGAAAAGACAAACAAAAGGAAATGTGTATGGGAAATATTATCCTGGATAATGGCAACATTTTGTGTTTCTTTGAAGTATAAGTATTGGTAAACGACAAAACGACGGCTCGCGGCCTCAGGTGACCATAAGAATGCTTACACAAGTACCGATTTGGTCTGGAGCAGACCATTTTGACAGCACGACACTCGTGTGTTTGATTTTCAGCTCTATTGTATTAGCACAGAGCACATTTCCAGCGCATTCCGATTTTTGTGGAGTGTTCCAACTCTCAAAAATATTTCTCCCCAAACTTAAATAAACTGTTATACAAAAAATGTTCTGTTATATTATTATGTCCATGTAGTATTATTGAAAGTGGCTGGGATAGACCTAAGAGAAAACTGTTTCTCACACGAACAGTTCTATGTTGCGTGTTCCAGAGTAAGTTCGGCTAGCAGTCTGGTGGTCCTTGCTCCGCACGGCAATACAGTTAATGTTGTATATAAAGAGGTCCTTCAATAGCATAATACACTCTAATAATAAAATAATTGTCATTCAACGTTGTAGATTTATTTTGTAACATTTTCCTTATCTCGACTTTCTCGTCACTCAACGACAATATTTTTTCGAATTCCGTAGCTTCATTTCCAATGTGCTCGATAGTCGTGTGGGGCATGAAATCTGTGAATTTTTTTTTTTTTATTGTTGTGAATGAATGTTTGTTTTATTTTTAATATTTTATGCTAACCCTCAATTGTCATCTTCCTAAGTCCAGCATCGCAGGTGTAGGCAGTAGGTGTTGTATGAGAGAACAACGTCTGTTGGGTACAGCTAGTTTTTATGTATAATTTCATCAGCTTTATACATGGCGTATGCAACTATATAGCGTTCAAATACTTTAATACACACCTTATTTACCTAAGTCTAAGTAACGAAAACTTGAATAAAATTCAAATACAGCAACCTTTATTTTAAATAAGTAAATGTAGTATGATTGATTATTATTTATAAGTATGTAATTTTTATCCAATATTTTATTGCAATTGTAATGATTATGGTATATATTAGTTTATTATAATATATCTATGTAAGTATTCGTATATATATGCATTCATTTATTATTATTGTTATATGTAAATTGTAGCAGTACGCACCATCTATTGTTACTTTCATAACTAAACTTTCCTGTATCAGGTCTGCTGGAAGAAATTCCAATTTGGAATAAGTAGCACCTTTGTACAAAACTGTTTTCTGTTTTCAAGTTGTCAATGTCAAAGGTTTACTATGTGTACATAAATTATTAAATAAATAAATAAAAATAAATAAAATGTATTTTGTTTAAGCTCATCTAGTTTCGAATATATTTCCAGTCTCTGATCGTACAAAACTTTTGGTCACCGTAACTTCAGAAATGAACTTGCGCCTTTCACGAAAATAAATTTCAACAAAAAGAATTACGCAAATATTTTGAGAAATTTACATAAATTTGTTACAGAAATTCCACTGCCCCCTGAGCAATAAAATTAGTTAAGTACAAGTACTGAATTAATGTTTTTACTTTTCTGTACTTTTCTTGTTTTCTCAAATTATATTCTTGCTGCTAAATCTCACGACTTATTTTTGATGGTAAGTAACTGTTACTGAAAATTTATTTAGTTTCATCACACTTATCTGATATGCTAATAAGTTTTAGGGATGATTCATACTACATCTTCCATAAACTAATCTAATGATCTTAATCTGTAGTAATTTTTGTCGATATTAGTAGTCAATGGGCTACTCTTGTACAGTAATATTAACATTGAATTACTGGAGTTTTGTTTTATTTCCGCAACGTATCTTATACTTAAAACGAGCTAATCTTGTATTTAATATATTTATAATCGGAATCTCGGAAACGCCTGCAAGTAGTATACAAGAAATTTAGTATGCTGGGAGTTTTGGGAGAGAAAAATCGATCTAGGTATTATCCATGGGAATCTGCGCATTTTAAGTTAATATAATACCTATATGTTTTCTTTTGTCATACAACAATAAATCAATAATTTTGATTTTCGACTCTATTTTTCAGTCCTATTGACAGTTTGGTATGCGCATGTATAATTTTTGCGTTGTTCGGTGTTTCGGAATGTGGTGGGTTTGAATCCCGGTCAAATTATTGTTTTTGTGATTATTTTTATTTTTTTAATTTACTAGAACCCGTAGCAACGCTCGGTTACCCAGGCTGTTATATTGTTTCTGGTAAACGAAACATTGCTCCTTATTTTTCCAACTGTTTGTATAAGCAAAAATGGTTGTCTATTAGTCGGTTTACGGACGATAATTTCCCTCAATTTTCGGAGGGACGATCGTCCCTCTCTATTGCTTGTTCCGCACTCTCGCTTGCACGCTCGGCTCAGGTGGAACGTGACAGTCAGGCCGAACGTGACAATTTTACGTGCGTGCAGCCGGCGTTCGTCAATTTACAAGATGTTATCACGTCAAAAATACGGGATTCAGTTTTTTGCCCGGAACAATTTTTGGAACGAAGTTCCTTATCGCGCGTTGCGAAAGGGGGCTAGTCGGAAAATATTAAGACCAAAAGATGTAACGACACTTTTTACTATAGTTGTAAGCCGTGCGGCGGGTAATAAATTGTAAATTCCCTTAAATTTTTTACCACAAGCCAATTATTACTAAAATTGAGCCTAATAATAAAAAAAATATTATTATAACTTAAAAAAAAAAAAAATTATTACAATTCCTTCACTAATTAATCGACACTTCGTTCCATCCGGGTGCCCCTTGACACCTCTCAAGTTTTTTTTTTCTCAGGACGGAACGAGTTTTAGCTTAATATTTAAACTAGTTTTAATCGCACCTGAGCTCATATTTATGTGAGTACTGGGTACCTGCTTTTTAACCCTAGATCGCTCGATTTACGGGACAGCTCTTGTCAAACTCAAAGTAATTTTTTTTATATTTCCATATAGGTTATTAATTAACACTTATAGAATACGGTATTTTTCTGTATTTTTTTTTATTACATAAATGCATAGTGCTCTGAAAAATATGACAGTTTACAAAAGGTATACTAAAAAAAAAAAGGAAAATTATTCTTGTTATTATTATAATTGTTCTTTTCAGAAAAATATTTTTACAATGTACCTAATCGTTAATGAAGTTATTGACCTTGTATATAGCTTTAGCAAATAAACGTTCTTTAACAACTTTTCTAAATTTATGAATGGAAAGATTTTGAGCTTTTTCTGGGATTTAATTTTAAAGGCGTTTAAAATACATTGACCTTTAAAATATTCACTTACTACAGTGATTTTATAACCTAAAACAAAATATAAAGTATGCACAACACCAGTTCTGTCGGCTTACAGCCAGCCAACATTTTATTCGTCACATCTGTCGTAAGATAGGCTCGTAAAGCGTTTACGGCTGTTTTGTGACCAAAATTAATCCACAATACGTCCTGGTCCTTAATAGGCGGGATAAATAGGACAATAAAGTTGGCGTTCGTAAAACTGAAGCCTCCTTTATTGGCTCGTCTAGTGACTGTCTTGCCAGCGTACGTGTGGACTTTGAACTTGTGAGATTAAGTGACAGGCCCAAAGGGAGATCTCCGAACGAGCGGGTGGTATGCTCGATTAGGCCGAAGACCACTTGTATGTATTTCAGATGTTGTCTCAAAATAGGGCTGAACTGTGAAAACTTCGATAGCGCGATTCAGGATTGTGGCGCCAATTGGTCCGCCATAGACTTAATTGTTGTTAAAGTTATTTACATTTATTTACATGCCTGATACCTATCGGCTATACCCGACGTAAAATAAAATAAACTCGAGTGGTGTCGGGAGTGACACCCGGATGGAACGAAATTCCTTTCGATTAATTACTGAAGGAATTGTAATAAAACTTATTTTTTTTTAAGTTATAAGAATATTTTTATAGAATATTTTATTATTGACAAATATAATGTAATATAAACTTAATCAGCAGGCTCAATTTTAGTAATAATTGAGAGAGACAGAGAGAGAGAGAGAGAGAGAGAGACAGAGAAACACGCGCACGCCGCACGGCTTACAACTATAACAAAAAGTGTCGTTACAACTTTTGGTCTTAATTTTTTCCGTCTAGCCCCCTTTCGCAACGCGCGATAAGGAACTTCGTTCCAAAAATATTGTTCTTGACAACGTATAACTGTTTTCAGGCATATAGTCGTAGTATAAAGTTTGAACACTGATGATGACGGTTATAGATGAAGGCATGCTATTACGTTCTTAGTCAAATTAAACTTCTCTCGTGTCAAATCTGACATTTTAAACTTTGACAAAGATTTATAAATAGAACTCTGCGCTAATACAATAGGGCTGAAAATCAAAACACACGAGTGTCAAGTTAAATGTCTATGTCAGAACTGACAACTCGACACTTCGATTTTCAACTCCACTTATTCTTTTAGCGCAGAGTTCTATTTTCAGTGCTCTGATTTTCACCGGCCCGCCGGACTCCGGGTCGTATAGTCCCAGCCGGCAAATATCTTATGTCTGAATCTGTACTGGAAAATCAAGTACCATTGTGCTCGCTAGAAAAGGTGTAAATTGTCAATAAGGGTACTTATACATATAAATCATGAAAATTGAGAGGATTTGTTGGTCTAACGGACTATAGAAACGTTTTTTCAAGGAACAATTACAATTGAATAGGAATTTTATCAAACACGGAAAGTCCATCAACCTCGGTGACCTTAAAAATAATACATTCCATTAGCCAGGACGTACAAAAGCAAGTTCTTGGTAAAATATTGTTAAATATATTCAATTCGCATTTTTGTCGAAAAAAGAAATATTAAATACGACATCAAATAGGTTTGCAAAACCCTTTTGAAATCTACGAAAACCTTTTTTAAATTATTTCAAACTGTAATCATACTTTGTATTGTATTATATTTTGAACTTTTAACCTAGTCAAATTATTGTTTTCACCTACTGCGTGTTTGTTTTAACTTATTATTTTATCTCGCTTATAATATTAGTGTTGTTTTGTATATTATGAAATTTTGGATCTGGATACGTATACGAATAGGAGAAGAAAATTATATCTACCGGTTGTGGTTATGTCATTATTTAGCATAATCCGCTAATTTCGGATAAAGATAATCGAATTTTAAAGAATTTTAAAAGCAAAATTCAAAATGTAGACTCCACCTATATTCGAAATAATCCTTAGCTATTTTATGTCGGATTCACGATATACGGTTACAGAACGTGGGCATTTGTTCCGGATATCCGTTACGATAGTCCCGTTACGTTTACCGTAGTTCCAACTAGGGATAGTTTCAATAAATAAACGGGATTGAGTCAAATTACAATACACATTCACAGATCACAGTATGCAGACTTCACTTGTCTCGATCCCGGTTTCTATGTAAACGAGTTACATTGTAAAAAAACCAAACCATTCATAAATCATAACAGAAATGAAACATATTCTCGAGTTTTCAGCGGCGGAATGAAATTAAAACTGACAATGTACGGTCGGCGACAAACTCAGTTTACCACTTTTGGACCTTACTGGTGTAGTAATAAGATCGAAATGTGGTAAGCCGGGTTTGGCATCGATTGTACATGATTTACTCCAGTGTTCCCGTATTCCGTTTTTAATTTTATTCCCGCCGTATGCAGCTGTTGCTAAGATGTGTTCTCATTACTGTTGATGGATCGCATCAACTGCTGGAGTGAAGCGCGAATATTGTCCATTCTAAGTTCTGGATGTAAAAATTCAATCAAAATAAAATGGGTATGTACAGGAAACAGTATGTTTTGTAGGAACATTCTAAGCCTTTCATAAACGGATTTTTTATTCGAACCGTTGCTGTTAAAGACTTAAACAAAATGAATACAGATTTAGGTACGTTTGGTGTGAAAGGTTTTATGAAAATTAGAATTTGAAGGTTTGTGTATGTGTTCACAATATCATATTCTACTAGCATTTTTTATTTATTTATTACTAGCTGTCCCGACACATGTTGTTCTGTCTTAAATACGAACTGGAATGAATAAATTACATAACAGGTAAACGGAACGCACAATTGAATATTTGACATTACTTTTTTTTTACATTACAGTAGTACACAGTAGTACACAGTAGTTCACAGAGTACACAGTAGTACACAGTAGTACACAGTTGTACACAGTAGTACACAGTAGTACACAGTAGTACACAGTAGTACACAGTAGTACACAGTAGTACACAGTAGTACACAGTAGTACACAGTAGTACACAGTAGTACACAGTAGTACACAGTAGTACACAGTAGTACACAGTAGTACACAGTAGTACACGGTAGTACACGGTAGTACACAGTAGCACACAGTAGAACACAGTAGTACACAGTAGTACACAGTAGTACACAGTATCGTAAATTCAATCGTCGTTTTTAATATTGTCGCCCTTATTTTCCCCACAATTATTGTTTCAATACGAGTATCTCTCACCGTTTGAACCTTCCCTAAACTTCCATAATCATTTAAAGACTAAAATAAATAAACTTGGTACAACCGAAGTTTTAGCGAGACATTGGAATTGCACGCCATTTTTAGGGTTCCGTAATACTCAAGGAACCCTTATATTTTCGCTATAAGGGTTCCTTAGCGGATTATGCGTCCGTATGTCTGTCCGCCTTTATAGCTCCTGTAATTACTAACATAAATGGATGAAATTTGGTAAAGTTATATATCGTGTATAGATCTCGGTTTTAGCATCTATAATAATAGTAAATTTATATTTTAGGGGTAGCTCTACATACATGTGAAGTGGGGATGAAAAATGTTCTTTCATTTTACCCCATCGTGTGGGGTATCGCTGAATAGATCTTAAAATAAAGGCAAGGTCATACATGACTTTTTTACATAGTCAACATAAATTCAAAATCAAATCGGCCTCCAAAGTGGCTTATCAGTCCCCCCCCCCCCCGAATTTGTAAACTATAGGAGATAGAAACTTGTAAGTTTCCATACTGATAGATCATGCTAAAAACTCTTTAGGAAAATATTTTGAGCGAAATCGGACAATAACCCTTTTGAAGTAATTAGAATATAATCGATTGCGCGTTGATAGTTACGAAACCCTGCTCATGAACCATGCCCTGACCTGGTTACATTAGGTTAAAATTCTTAGTTCATAGTGTTTTCTATGTTATTATGATGAGAATTGGGATGTATTGTGTTAGCTGTAATCAGAAATTTGGAAGTATAGAGTTCGAATAACAGCCACTGGGTGTAATATTACGAGATAGGATATCATAAACAAAATTAATTAAAATTTAAAATATATAACTTTTATCCCGAGTCCCCCCCACCTATTGCCGAGGAAATTAATTATCTAATACGAAGTAATGAAGTCAGAGACGCCCGAAGTTGTGTTTATTAATTTTAAATACTTGTGAAGTTCAAACTCGTTAACGCCACCTTTATGACCCGGGGTTTTCCCAGGAACAGCTGCTTAAACGTTTAAACTAACGGCCACTTTGAGTAGGTTACCTAAATTAAGGGTCTCGTAAATCATAGGCCGTCACTGTCTCTCTTTGGTAGGACGACCAAGACGGCGAGTAATTTAAGAAGCCTTTAAGTATTCGGCCGTAAGACATATTAATTAAAAAAAAAACATGACGTACAGAGTACACGCGGCATAAATGAGACCACTACCATCATTTAACTTTCATCGACCTTTAGAACATCGCTTCAAAAAAGAATAGAAAAATTACAGAATGCCTAGCGCTTACTGTGTATTGAGCCGTACTTTAGAAAGTTAAGTTGTTATGAAAGAAGTAGCTTCCAACAGATGGCGCTATACCCAAAACGTGTAGTGAAACGTGACGTGACGCGATCTTGAAATTTCAATCTCAATGACGCTAAATTAGTTTAACTTCAAAAAATAAAATGAATGTAGAAATCAACCACAAGTGGTAAAGACATGCGAGATTACCCCAGGCACCAAACGCACGCTACATCAAGCATGCAGAATTTTCCCAGTCGCAACAATCACTGTGTTTACTTGAATTCGAAATCAAAATATTGTCAATCGTTTGAGAGATTATTACACAAACAATGTGTTTTACTAGCTTTTTCCCGCGGCTCCGCCTGCGTATATACAGTATCCCACAGAAACACTGTACTCTTTTTGTTAATCCAGAGCTTGAATTACCATGGCAAATTCCATTAAAATCCGTTCAGTAGTATTTGAAACAAACACCCATCTATCCACACATCACAAACTTACACATTTACAATAGTAGCAGGATTTACTCTGCCTCCAAACTACGGGCAAACTGTACCTCTCCCTCGCAGAAAAAGTCAAATGACTATAAATTCGAACAAAAAAATGTCGATGCCCATACACTGGAGGCTTCAAAAACCTGTCCTATTCACCTGTAGCAATACGTTACTTAGACATATTCTTTGAATAAAGTATGACTTTGTTGAACGAACTCTATAAAGTTTATAAACAATTTATCAACTTCCTATATTTCCGGAAGAATTCGATGAAAAAGTCTATATTGGTTTTTATTATTCGAACCCGACAGCGGCGGATTGACGATTGATCCGTGAAACTGTTTTTGAAGACAATCTGAACTGTGTTATTTCATTTCTTTGAAAGAAGACTATATTATGTTCTGCTCAAAAGTTAATCAAAAGTTAAGTTTTTGTATAACGTAGGAACTTGAAATGGCAATAATTTTAACTTCAACAACATTACTTTTAATATTTAATTTTCTAATGCGGACGTACATAATAGAAGTGTGTCAGAATGCCCGGAGTTCGTAACATACCGAAAGTCGTTAAAAAGGATCCCCTTTCTGACATCGAACTTTTCAAAAGACATCAAAAGGCTATAAAAACTCATAGAAAGTAACCTAATGAAAATTCTTAATGAGAACAGTTCAAATTTCAAAAATAATAATGAGGGTATGTTTTATGACTTAGCATGATCATAAAGTAAATGATGAACATAATAGTAAATTATAAGCATTTTAATAATGCGAGTGTAAAAATCCTAAACCTAATGATAAAATGTTGAATTAAATCAGAAACATTATAAAAAATTCTAGCTGTCCCGACACACATTGTCCTGTCTTAACTATAAAATGGAATAAGTAAATAACTACACATACACACATTTACTAGATGTTGGATAGCTGTTTAAGCGTTTAATATGTTTTTTTACATATCTACAGAGCACTTGTCATATTTTTTTTAGATATGCCTGTAAGAAAAAACTAGAAAAAATGAAGAAAATAGTTTTTTTATTTTTAAATCTTCTACGACTTAGTTTTTATAGTTAGCGGCAATAACGCTGTTATAGGAGTTATGCCGGGGAATTCAATTGGTGACGTTGTGGTTTTTGTATTTCTTTCATAAATTGTGTTATTTGGTTCTTAATGTCTAATATTGGTAGAATATTAACCATTAAATATTCGTTAACGTGCACAAGTGTGGGCAAGTGGTACAACTTCAAAAAACATGCTATTTTGTGTTCCTTCCAAAACTCCCTAGGAACTTTCAGTAAAGCTTCTACAACTTTACTGAATCGACTGACTTGACTCATTGACTGCACTGACTATTTATTTGGACTTTGACTACGATTTAGGAATATGGTGTTGAAAATTGAAATGAAAATTCTATTTCCCGCCTTTTTAACTTGATACTGGCAAATGGTTTTTAGCCGATGCCATATTTAAATAATAAAAAAAAAAACGCTGTTATAAATATTGAAACAGCTTATTAGCTCCATAAAAAGTACAAAAATAAATAAGTTAAAGGCACAAATTTTGAAAAATAAGGGCGAAGGTTCTCCCCCTACGTATAAAAAGGCGTAAATTTTTATAAAAATCTTAAAAGTACAAAATCTCGTAAAATATAAATTTTGGAAAATGGGTTACATTGAATAAAATATTGGAAATGATGGGAACTACAATCGTTTTAAGGATCACGGACTGAGCCTATAACCCTGTATATAGATTATGTATAATAATGTATAAAGGCATGTCAGCAGGCAATCACAATGGTTATCAAAAAAATCTAAATGGTTATCAATAAAATAAATTATGTCGGTCATTATTTAATCTATTTGGTCCACAAAAATAAATATTGGTAATTTTTTGTTGAGCCTCAATAAAATCAGAAATGGTCATTATGTAATTGTAATTGGATATTATTTAATATGATTTCATCTATTATAAGTCATGTACTTCTCACCTTGTGTTTTTGTTTTTTTTTTTCATAACTAAACCTTTTGAACGTAATAAAAATGTTCTAACCTAACCTAACCTAACCCATTGTTAAGAGTTCCGTAGTAACTCGAAGGAACCCTTATAGTTTCATGTTTATGATAAAAAAATAAAGACCAATTATTATTTTTTATTGATGACCGTTTACAATTTCTGTGGATCAATTATTCACCAGATCAATTAAATATTCCTCATATATAAATATATAAATGTAGATATCTACTCCTACACCTTACAGATGGATGCTCACAGGTGGAATATAATACAATGATTTAAAAAATATAGTTACTGAATAAAAAATATTTATAAATCGAGTTTGACGTACCAATTAATCCGTAAATTGCAAACCCACCCAGAGTTTATTATTAATCCAATCAACAAACTTTTCATTCTAACAATCATCAATATTTTGATTGCCAATTATCACACTTTTGCGAGTTATCCTACACTTTCAAAATAAAAATAATTTGACAAAAATAACAATAAAAAAATAGGGATTTCTTATTTATTATTATGTACCTATATCTAACTACTTATCTTTAGCTTTTAAAATTATTTTATTCTATTATATTTTAGTAATTTGAGAAAAAAGACAAACGGTATATTATACTGTTTTCTTTATTAATCATATCATGCTGGAAAAAAAACAAGTACCTACTAGCTTCACTATCGCTTTGTCTCATTCTAGACAGAGGTAATTTAATGTTCAGTCCTGTCTCTATGCTATGAACATTATGTCTATGAACATTAATGTTCATAGGCATAGATATATACATAGTTAATATTATTCCATCATGCGGGCTTCGATTCTGCCACTGTCACTCAGCTATACGTTCTTCAAACGAACGCAACAGGGATGTTATGTTAATTAAGATAAGATAAATACCGTGTATTTACTAGAACTGGTGGTATCATCACTCAGGTTGTACAGCTACAGTCTGAGTGATGATGTGTTTTACGAAGTTAGCTATCTATTTAAAAGCAGATGTCTCCCACTGACACACTGAACTCACTGACGTATAGACTTTCGCACAGACGTCATCGCTAATAGTAGAAACGTGAAATTTTGGACCCTAGTTTTAATGTAGGTACAATGCGCACTAAGAAGACATGAAGAGATGAAAATTGAGATTCATGCTCTGAGAGTGAGAATTCACCCTCTGAGAGTGTAAAATAAGTTGAAAGGTTGTATGATTTTTTTTTTTAAATCTGTCCAGATTTTCATGAAATTTAATATTCGAGAGAATAAAAAGAAATTATTCTGTACGCTTTTAAGAGTTTTTTGAGAATTCACCCCGTAAAATGGTGAAATGGAGGTCCAAATTTGTAAAGTGAAATATCATAAGCCGGTTGGATTACGTCCATATGATAATATGTCGTAGAGATTACTCTTTCACGCAAAAACTACTGAACGGATTCCGATGCAATTTGGTATGGTAGTAGCTTTTAATCTGGATTAAAACATAGGCTACTTTTTATCCCGAAAAATTACAGTATTCCCGTGGGATACTATAATTTACGCGGGCGGAGCCGCGGGCAAAAGCTAGTATAAAATACGAGTATGTTGTAGTCGAAACTAATATTATAAAGAGGAAAGATTTGTTTGTTTGTTTGTCTGTCACGTTCCTTTCCACGTTTCCACGTGGCAACAGAATTCAACAACTATGTAACAGAATAGTTTCGGTGATTTATTGTCAAAAGCTTATTCTTTACGTAACGCTTTGGTGAGATAGCCCGTGATTATTTCGCACCTGTGCCCTCGAATGCCCTATTACAGGAGCCATTAGGTTTCGCACCCTTTTAACATATTATAAACGACTATTTTTATCATAATGATATCAAAAATATAGCTTAACTTGCGTCCGTCAACGAATCGAAATCCAGAAGGTTGATTTTTCTATTTAAATACAGTTACGATGCGGTATGTTAAAACTACAAAATGTTATTCTCATAAACGTCAAATCAACGTCAAATCAACGTCAAACTTGTTCGGATTGGTCCAAACTCCAAAGATCAGTTTCTGATATCAAGACGATTCATTTATAATTCAGTAAAAGTGAAATGAAAGTGTAAATTGATTGCAAGACTTGGGGTGGGGTTCAGAGTGAAACAGAATGGGAACGTCGTAGATGTTTATATTGTGGTGCCCGTATACGTCAGGCAAGCAGCTGGACAAGTAGGATGCTAAGATGGTTGGCTAGCGTGTAAATATAGCATTACGTTTTTGCTTTAAAAAATATTACAAAAATCTTCCATTAATGAGATGTTAAAGGATTTTATGGAGCTATTTCATATTGCTTACAATGCACAGATAAAATTTTAAAGTTTAAACACGTTTCACAACCTTTTGTCATGCAAGACTTTACGTGTATTTCTGTAGAATTTCAATTCATAAAGTTTTACAGTTCGTTTTTACGAGAGACGCTAAACTTTTCACTGCTGTACCATATTCTATTCGAGTTGAGAAGGCAGTGCGTACGTATATTATGTCAAAATGGCTTTATATAATTGGTTAGAGCGAATGTTTATGCGTGTTTAGTCAAGTTCGAAATATATAGTTCAACTAGACGTTGCCCACGACAACGTACGCGCAAAATAATAACCCACGAAAGTGCATTTTTACGAGTAAAAAACTAGCCTATGTCCTTCCCCGTATTCTACTCTATATTTGTGCCAAATTGCAACAAAATCGGTCCAATAGTTTCGGAGCCTATACGATGCAAAGAAACAAACAATCCTCTTTTTAATATTAGTATACATAAATATATACGTATTTTAGTGTTTATATTATATTCAAGTTTTACCTATTTTTATTGCCAACTTCTTGTTAATAAAAATATTTACACCATACATATGCTAATCCATGGTTGCTGTATTTGTTCGATGTGTTGGAAAGGCCACTTGACAAAGACAGTAACATAGATTAGCGTATATTTTTGGATGTTAAAAATAACCTCGATAAACTTAATGTTACTAAAGGTATATCATTCAAATGACGTTACAACCTCCAAACGAGACGTAATCCCACTTTTCTCCAGCCTGAGCTGGTACCTGGAACATTCAGGAGCGAACGGGAATAAATCTCGTATCTTTCCTAAAGAAATTTATAGTAGCGCTAGTGAAAATTTTATATATTTTCACACATTTTCAGTCACTGCGATAAGATTAAATAATAAATTACTGGCGTTAAAAGTTTAAATTTTAAATCCAAGCTAAGCTCTAAATCCTGGGGGTCTGAAATGGCCACTTTAGATGTTTCATAATATGATTCATATTTTTTTTCAACTCATATTAAGTGTGCCATTTTACGCATTTCTATTGAAACTGGCAAAATGTATGTTTTCCAATATGATGAAGCCATTTTACAATTTCACGATTTTTGTATGGAAAAAAAATATATAAAACATAGTATGAAAGAACTAAAGCCTTTTCAAACCCCCAGTTCAAACATTTCAAGTAAAAACTACAATAATATTTTTGCACCCTTACATACACGTAGTTACTGCCTGGGTGTAGTAAAGTAAATGTATATTAAAAAATTACTTTCATTGTCCAAAATTAAATAAATTAATGTCGCCCTGTGGTCGAAATTTCACCATAATTCATATTGTAATTTTAAGCTTCAACTTTTTTATGTGTGGATAAATGAATTGATGTTTCACGCCCTTATTAATTATAGCCTATTTTGTATTCTGGCAAATGAACGGTTCCTGCGGAACGCTACAAGGTCGCAGAATATAACTCTAGCTCTCTAGTAACTAGTAACACAACACGCCTTGTTAAATGAACATTTTTGTTGTCAAAACAACGCTTCTTTGGCGAGTTGTAAAAACAACGGCGTTTCCAGTTGTTTGCGTACGGGATGTAGCGAGCGGGAGTATGCAACTGTAGGGAGGAGAGAATTTCACAAGCTGCAGCAAACGTTTGTTTGCAGCTGATATTGTTCGTCGTGTGAACATTGCTGTCAGTAAAAGATGTTTATCTCGTCCAGTCACTGTAGCTTTTGAATACACTATATATAATATTTATCTTTTGACAATGGCGACTATTAAAGGTATCGTCCTGTTGTATATGTATATATGAACATATACATACAACATGGCGAGGCGTACATACAAGACGGCTGCCTTATTAATATTACTTATCTATAATATATATAAATTCTAGAATACGGTGCTAAGACAAAACAATAATTTGCGCTCTATACACCCAAAAATTGCACTAAAACCTTGTGACGAAACAATCCCGTTCGGCGCAATGACACGCGGCGAGATTACAAAATAAAAATCACTATTTAACTGCCGGCTTGTATGTATAAAAATTAACCTTATATTGATAAAAATAAAAACAATTGAAAAATGATATTAATATTGGGATTTTATCATTTCAAGGAGAGTAAAGTTCATATGGCGCTGAGCTCAATAAAAGAAAGTATCGTTATTCTGTGTTAGAATACCTAGATAATTGCTAACGCGGCTTATCACTTAGCGGATCTCAGGCTTCGCCACTGGTACGTACCTATAAAAAAGTTGAAGATTTTTGTCATCACACTTTATTTACTTAAGAACTAATCAAATATTTTCCTGGTGCTTCTCTAACCTTCCTTCAAGTTCAAGTAACGCTACATAGCAAACTTGTACAACAAGAAGTAATTATTCAGTAGCCGGTAGGCGAAAGGAACTAAGCGCGTTTGAAAATAAAATCATAATTTATCTGAACCAACCAGGAAATCCATCAGTATTGACATTCACCAATCTCACGATACGACAAGAAGAAAAATATTAAAAGGATTCAATCAAAGTTGCCCCCCCCCCCCCCCCCCCCCAAACTGTCAGGAGCACCGCACTCAAGTTTTACAACTCTTTCTATAGCCCTCGGGCAGATTAAACGACGATACAGCCTCCGGTAACGACAATTTTAATATGGCTAATCGCTATATTCCTTGATGCTTATAAAAATCGGTTGTCTGTAAAGTCGGTTTACTGACGATAGTTGAACGTGACAACGTTATGTTTATAGTGCGCGCGGAACTAATTGGCCGCGCCTTAGGCGTGTTGCCGCCGCGAAGTCCGGCGCCGAACTGAGTAATAACATCAAGCGCCCCCGCCTCTCCGTCCCACCGCTCACATGCCTATGGCGCGGCCAGCTGAGGTAACGGCAATGCGTCATATTTAACGAGGTAAAGCATGAGTCATGTTTTTTCGTGCGTGCAGCCGGCTCCATCAATTTATAAGACGTTATCATGTCAAAAGCAGAACTTAACATTATTATAGATCTTAATGTGACTTCATAACCGTAAAAGTATTTTGCACGCCTCATAAGCGAAGCGTTGAGGCAGTGATCTACTCTTGACATTTCAAAAAAAGCAGTTTTCTCGAAACTGAAATGGTTTTTTTTTTAATTTATATCGCACTTACAAGTTAATATGACTGCACTTATATCAGTTTAAAAAATAGTTTGTCAGGCACATAAAATATATTTCAATAACAATTATTTTGTTTAACATAGTAAAAAATAACATTAAAAATAATATTTTCTTGACGTCCGTGTGTCTGTGTTTATGGATCGGTGTGTGTGGCAGGGAAATTGCCAATTGGTCGAAAAAATTATCGTACTGGTTTTTTTTATAATATCTAAAGTAATACACTGCGGACTTTCTCAATTAATATGAGCGTTCAATTCACTGTCGGTTACTATTTATAAAAAACTGTGTATTTTTTTGTACATCTATGTATACGTTTTACTATAGTATTTTACAGTATTTTTCCATGCTCTGCTTTCAATTGGTTAAATAATTGTCTGGACTTAAATTTTCGATTAATTGATGGATATAATACCTATTTGTAATAATAATGGCGATTTTACCCTTTTAATCACTTGTAGCGGTGGAATGAGGGTGGAGGTAGGTGATTAACAATTGTTTTTATTGGAATCAATTTTTATAGAGCATTTAACGAATTTCCCACAAGTCTTTAAATTGTTTTTTTTTTTAATTAACATTTAACAACATTTTCTTCATACTACACTGTACTTGTCACTTGGATCTCCTTAACTCTATTCAAATTTTCAATTTAAAATACCACCCACTTCGACGGTAGTGACACCTTCTAAGGCCTTCAGGGAATACAAGAGCTTTGGCACATGATAACGAGTGAATCTACGTACTTGTGTACACTTTTACAAATTATCAATTTTATTGTGGAAAATGAGAATACGAGGCGTGCACTTTTGAATTTTTCAAACTTTTTTTCTTTTCTGATTAGTCTTTGTATTACAATAGCTTCTTGATGCCCGTTAACGAAGTATTCTTACAAAGCAAATGCTACAGCCTACAAGAGCTATCGACACTGATTATTATGAGTAAGCTAATTTCTGCCATGAATAAGCAATCAATTGCAGATTGCTGTTAACGTAACGTGAGTGCGATAATTACGAACCCATAGACAATATCGACGGAGCAGTGCAGCTCGTCTCCGGTTGTCTCTGGCGAGCAGCCAGATATTGTCACACACCGAATACCGATCTATTGAAATTTAATTAACTCCGAAGTGTCATGTGCTAATTATTATGTCAATATTAATTTGTAAGGCGACTCATTGATATAATTTGCTATGTAATATTGAAATAGTTCCTGCTCGAACAGTTTCTAAACATTTTCCATGGCACTGGGACGCTTCAAAATATTTGAACACAAAGAAAGTGAACGCAACGACTGGAGACGTGGTTGAACTACGCATTTACACGTAAGTATGTGTGCGTGCGCACAATTCAACGGCGCTGCTAAGCAAATCGCTTATGCCAGGTCTGCGTGCGGACGAGCATTATCCTGCATCATAATGAAGTTTTCACCTATAAATCCGCTAAAAGATACCACATGAGGATCCAATATCTCCGTTATTTAGAGATGTGATGTTAAACCACGGTTACCACGGCCATGTGTGTCTGCTTCAATAAACACAAGTTCTGTTCGAGCATCCATCGATATGCCGGCCCAAACCATACAAGTCCCGCCTCCAAATGGAACCCTCCCCTCAATGCAATTTTGAGCATATCGCTCTCCTCGTCTACGGTAGACTAGTCTGCGACCATCAGCACCGTACAAATAAGTCCTACACTCATTAGTGAATAATACGGAAGCCCTTCAGTCCAATTTAAGTGTTCACGAGCAAATCTTAGTCGAGCTTGCCTGTGAGCTGCAGACAATTTTGGTCCATTTGCGGGTCTGAAAGGTGTGATATCACGCTCTTTTAGACTTATTCTTATGGTTCATGCACTAACGTTCCCGGTGGAGCTCATTTTTAATGCTTATAGACGTTAAAAACCGATTTCGCAAGGAAGCTGTCACAATAAACCTGTCGTCACGAGACGTTGTCATCCGAGTTCTGCCGGTTCCACGTCTTCTTTTGAATGAACCTGTCTCCATAAACCTTCTGTAAACTCGGGAAACCGTAGAGTTGTTTACATTTAAATCTGCAGCAATTGTTCGTTGGTCTAGGCCTTGCTGCACTAGAGCAACAATTTGTGTAGCTTTTTCGGACGATACGTCCATATTCGTGAGAAAAAAACGTGTTTAAAATGAAAACAGACTAGCAATTAAACAATTAGTAAAGATTCAACTTTACTAATTGTTTAATTGCTTCAATTCAACTCAACATAACAAAACAAAAAACTCAACGTAACAAAACAAAAAAAAAATAAACATCAATCACAATATTAACGTAATAACAAGTTAATCTTTAGTAAATTGACAAGATTTCTTCTATAGAACATTTTCTTACTTTTGTGACAGTACCATATTTAAATTTGATTTCGTTTTTGTGTTTATAAACCAGCCTTTATTTTCCAATACCAATAAATGTAAAAAGTTTGCATATTTCTTAATAAAATTTG
Source organism: Phengaris alcon alcon (assembly GCA_037179445.1). Classification (NCBI taxonomy): domain Eukaryota; kingdom Metazoa; phylum Arthropoda; class Insecta; order Lepidoptera; family Lycaenidae; genus Phengaris; species Phengaris alcon. The sequence continues at coordinate 1,164,746 of JAYRCH010000125.1, forward strand.
ATTGAATGTGTTCTTGCACTATGATGCAGTTTATGTGTCCGCCAGTGTATTTTGCTTTGACCAGAAAGTGACCGGAAACAAACCGACTAAAACAGAAAAAAGTATATACATTCATATTTTTGACGTGATAACGTCTTATAATTCCATGGAGCCGGCTGCACGCACGAAAAAACATGACTCATGCGGCGTTACCGGCGTTACCTCGCTAAACATGGCTCATGAGGCATTACCTCGCTCTATTCCATTTCTTATGACGTTGTCACGTTCAACTATCGTCAGTAAACCGACTTTACAGACAACCGATTTTTTTTTGTTTTTTGTATGTTTGTTTTGTAGGACTAGTGGGTAAACTACATTCAAATAATATAAGAATTGTCAATGGACAACATAAAATGTCATTACGTTTCCATTTACGGCACCGATGTAAATTTTAATGAAATGTATTAATAAATTATGTTTTATAGTTATTATTCATTATTGTATTTATCTTCACAAGTTGCTCATTTTATTTAAACTTATTTAATTCCAGCGATATTTCCTTTTGAGCGAAGGAAGTCGCTGGAAAATTCTTGTACTGAATAGTTTGTCTCGCTCGCGCATACCACGAGTAAGGGAGACAGTGGAAGCCATTAATACATAATGTTATTTCCATTATCGCATTCCTCGTACCTCGCCCAGATTAACCATCAATGATGGCCGCGTCATTAAACGGTCGGACGAGTTTATGCAAATGGGCGAAGTAATTCAATGTGCTACTCAATTCCTCTCGTAATCGGATTCCAGTTAACTACTGACTTCAATATCGAGAAATGGTCACTCGATTTGTTAGATCCTATCGTGTGTTACAGCGAATTTCCACGGAACCATGTTGAAAATCCAGAATCTGGACTCACTATTGCAAGATAAATTACTTTTCCATGTTCCTTCCTGGATTTTCTTTTTCAGTTCTATTATTCTAATCTAATCAACCGTTCCTACAGCTCACAATAAATGTCGAGGTTATATAAATAAGTAAAAAAAAATAAGTTAAAACTTTTCGAAGTTTGGCATTTACTCGATTTACGTCGGTGAATCCGCTTGGATCCCGATTTAAATTATTCAAATTGATCGAATATGTTCCCAATTTATTCAGACAAATTAACCAACGATTGTTCACAAAGTTTTCCCTCATTTGGGTTATTCAGTTTTTAGACAGCACTATTAACTGTAAAATGTTCGTTTCGTCCTTCCAATCTCTATGGAGTAATTGAAGTATGAGATTATTATGTGCTCGCGTATGTACAAAAAAAATACCGGTTGTCTGTAAAGTCGGTTTACTGACGATAGTTGAACGTGACAACGTCAACAACAACAACAACAATAATAATAATGAGGTAAAGTACTTGGTAACGGTACTTGGTAACGGTAACGGGTAACAGGTAACGCATGAGTCATGTTTTTTCGTGCGTGCAGCCGGCTCCATCGATTTATAAGACGTTATCACGTCAAAATTGTTACGTTGTTTCTGTTAAACTGTTACACTTAGTACGGCGAAAAACCCTGCAATGTCTTCAATATTCTTTTGCGCGCAAAAATGGAAACGATTTCATTTTAAATTACCCAATATGCCGTAAAATAGCTTCGTGTGAGACGATCAATCAGGGAGGTTCTCAAGGGACAATGGACACGCGAACCTCACACGAATGTGCGCCGAATACCGAAGTGAATTCTTAACCCTCACAGTGGCATATTATGACATGGACGACTCGCGACGCGGGGTTACGGCGACGAGGCGACATGACACGGCGAAAAGAATATGAGTTATCCTACTATAGATAACTCGTATTGTTTTCGCCGTGTATGTGACGTTATAAATGTGACAGTAAGTGAGGATGGATGGATAGGTGGAATTTTACAAATCATTTATTTCTGTTGCCGCTATTAACAACAATACTAAAAACAGAAGAAAATAAATATTAATGTGGCCCCCATACAACAAACGTGATTTTTTTGCCGTTTTGTGCGGAACCCTTCGTGCGCGAGTCCGGCTCGCACAAAATTGGTTAAAACATCTAATTGATATTAATAAGTGTAACGCATAGCTATATCGTTGCTGATATTTCGACAAGTCAAATTTCTCTTAAACAAATTGATTCTATGTCATTTTAAGATTTACCTTAACAACAATTTATGTATCTGCAATATAAATTAATCTTGTACTAAGGATAGTTTTAGCGTTAATTTTGCCTGAGACACGGGATTACCTGGTTCAGGAGCTACGGTAATTTTTATGTAGAATCTAGCTAGTAGCTAGCTAGTAGACTGAATATTGTTTTATGTGTAAAATTATATGGTTGTATGTAAAACTCTTTAATAAATTATGAATATTATTAATTATTAACAGGGCAAAACGATATTCGGAGGCTTGGAATACGTCGCCGACGGACGACTGCGGTTCCAGGTTGGGCGCCAAGTGCCAGTTACTACGACCGCAACCTGCAGCTTCCATTTGAATTTCACGACTCAGAGATTGCGAGGCTTATCTATTGCTTGCTGCTTTAAATTAAATGAATATTGCTTAGGTTTCTATATAATATTGATTGTTGTATTCAATACTAAGGTAAAGGCACCTAATACCGCGGTATTTTCGCAAAAACTCGAAAGAACAGTAAAAATTAGGCATACTGTATACAGACAGACAGTTTATGTAAGCTAGCTCTAACTTTCTTTATGATTTTGTAAACACAAAACAAACTTAGAGTTAGCCTAATTTTTATGTAATCAAACTTACTATTTTATTATGATAATATTATCATCTTCGTTCGAATCCCGCCGAGAGACCTAAAAGTTTTTTTATGTTCCTGGTTCACGGATGTGTATTTAATATAATATTTATGATATAATAATAAAATCTTAAATATATGTATGGGATACCGTGAAAAGACCTAAAGGGAGATTTCCGACCGAGCAAGGTGGTATGCTCGGTCAGCCCAAGGCCCACTTGAAAGCATTTCAGATGTTGTATATATAGCGCCGATCGTTATTTAAACACACTTATTGGTCCGCCACATATTCTGTATAGTATAAAAGTATTCAATATACTTCCCGTTGTCTGGTCCCCGTAACAAAAGTTCTTCGAATACTTACCGCGGGGCCAGATTGACGTGGTGTGACGCATCCATAGATATTATTATTATAATACTTTACATCTCACCTTAGAAAACATTAAATTGTAGCACAATCTTTTGAGGCCCCGCATCTATTGAGGTTATTAATCTTTCTTTAAACGGCTTCCAACAACCGCTGCACAACTGTAAGCTATTCCGCTACATTAACTTTATTAATTTACATAATAGTAAAGTTATGACGCTAATATTATATTATTGCTGTAATTTTACAACGAAATTATTACAAGACTACAAGTTAGTTGATTTGGAATAAATACAATTTTTATTTACTACCTTTCTATTGCTGCTGCTCTCATTAAGCTGGGACTATATGATCCGGAATCCGGAAGGCTGGAGAGAATTCAGGGCATTACAAAAAACTATGCGCTAATACAATAGAGCTGAAAATCGAAGACACAGGTGGCGTGTCAAAAAATGCTTGGAATGTTAAATAATCACCTCATGAAATGTAAAATTTTATCATAAATATAAAATAATAATTTATTTTATTTTATTATGTAAATATTTTGACATGTCCAAATTATGTATATGCAAATAATGGAAATAAAATATTTTGACTATTGACTATTGAAATGCCAATGTCATATATGACAGCTTGACACTCGACACTTCTATTTTCAACTCTATTATTTTAGTGCAGAGTTGTATTTTCAGTGCTCTGAATTTTCTTGGGCCCGCAGAACTCCGGTTCATAAAGTACCAGCCTAAGCTGGATTTTTTTTATTCCTATCATAATAGAAAATGTCAAGAAACATGACAAAACACTTACCTACCCCCTTATTAATAAAAATATTTACACCGCGGATACGCCAATCCAAGTTGCCGTCTTTGCCTGATAGCTACGTTGGAAAAGCCACGTGACAGACAAACACAGCAACATGGATTAGCGTATCTGTTGTGTATATATTTTTTACTATTAGGGGAGTATGTGTGCTTTTGTTCTACTCATATGTTTTTGTCTAAACAAAAGAAATGCTTATTTTATGAACCCACATTTTTTCGGCAATCACGTGCAGGTGGAGAAGATTAGCATTCAGGGAGGAAGACAATGAGATGATGTTAATAAAAGACTATAAGCTGCCTCTTGTACTGCCAGCGCCAATAAAAACCCAAATAACCTCCTCGGCGAAATGGAATGTTTCATAACATTACCAAATAATAAACCAAGGCAGAAATCGCAAGAATACCTCGCAAAGTATTTGGTCCTGTAAACATTATTATTTCATAAATTCACCCAGCTTAATATAACTTGCGTCCAACATTGTAAAAATAGAAAATACATTCCGAAATTCAGTAGTTGTAACATTATTTGATTTGTTTTTTAGGATTCTAGATGTTTCTTTTATTTTTGTGGCTTACATTTTCAGATTAATTATAAAACCTTATATTTGTTTTCTCTTTACTTAATACTCGTTGTGTAATTAAAACTTCATAAAAAACATAATTATTTTAATACATAGGTACTACGTAAACAGATATTTCAATCTTCTTTTCATAAAAATATTAATCTTGAATGTCAATATGCCAATGAAATACTGGCCAGTAAAAACATAACTGTCAAAAGTGACAAAGAGTCCATTATTGCCAAGTTTGAATTTGGAAGGCAGATAACGGTCACAATACGAAATGTAAATCAAAATCCAATTACAGGAGCAGGTGTCGGAAAGTGCCTTCCACCGCATTAACCTCTTTGTCCCGCCATTAGCCAGGACATATCCACGCAAATATTCAAATCACGACAAATTCGCGTTTTATTGAAATTTATGGATATGAATTTGGTGTGGTGGCAACGGTGAATGTCGCAACGTCTCTATTGTCTTTACTATGTCGATATCACACTTTATGAATGCGGCTGTGTTTGGCGGAAAAAGGCGCTCAGATGCGCTCGTAAGCAAAATGGCGATCGCTAAGCGGTATGCGCTGTCAACGCTAAATGCTATTTTTAACCGACTTCCAAAAAAAGGAGGCGGTTATACGTTCGGCTATATATATATATATATATATACATATATTCATTTTTTTTGTATGTTCAACGACAACTCCGCCGTCTGTTGGCTGATCTTTAAAATTCTTTTTTTGATGTATATACTCCGAAGTTGATCCCGTTTTCACAAAAGCGGTAACCTGATGATATCATAAGGAATCGAGGGAACTCCTTAAAATGTATATGGATACACATAGTGATTTTGACTTTTTCTGAAGTAACCCAAGGATATGCTACCAAAAAGTAAGATTTTGCATCAAAATATACCCTGGATCCAAAAATACAGAACAGAACTCCTGACTCCTTATAGATACATGTTTGGGGATTTCTGCGTTGCTTAAAGAACTACAAGCATAAGCCACTATGTAAATTAAAGTAATCATCATCATGACCACCATCATCATACCATAAATCATGACATAATGATGATATGATAGGTACTTCGCATAGTATTTTACACCAACACGGGTATCTTTGAATATTACTCTGCCGTTTATGGACCGATTTTCAAATTTCTCTTTTTGATGTATTGGGTATAATCCGAAATTGGTCTCGTTGTTACCAAAGCGGTGACCTGGTGATGGCATCCATTAGGAATCGAGGGAACTCCTCTTAATTTATATGGACATACATAGTGATTTTAATTTTTTCAGAATTAACCCAAACATATGCTACTAAAAAATAAGATTCTGCACCAAGGTATACCCTGGATCCAAAAGTACTGAACAGAACTCCTCAGTCTTTAAAGATAAGCGTTTGGAAATTTCGACATTGTTTAAAGAACTGCAAGCATATGCCATTATCTAACTTACAGTCATCATCATCATCATCTTATATACAATACCTAATGGAAGCTTGGCGCGTATTCAATTATATATTCGATCGTTTATTTTAAACGTTCTTAAAATGTATTAATAATAATTTAACAAATATCACTAAAAAGGGAAAAAATATTATTATTTTTAAACAAAAAATTAAACTGACTTCCAAAGTAATTGTGCACAAAAAAGTATGAAATAAAACTTACTTTCTAAATAATTCTCCTTTTAAATTTGTCGAAAATTTTAACTGTTTCTCTACTCAATCTTCAAAATTTTGAAGTCGGTACCAGCCAACTAGAACGTGAGTTCTATTTTAAATATTGATTTATCAGAATGTTCTTCGGGCTGGTACCGACTTCAAAATTTTGAAGATTGAGTATTGAAGATAGTACTGAAGATAGTTTAGGCTATAGAGCGTGCTAAGAAATATACATACATACAGTCGAACATACCCCTCCTTCTGGCGCAGTCGGGTAAAAAGATAATTCATACCGCCTTCAATTTTGCTATGCATACAGTTTAAATATGTTTGTCATCATCACTTTGCGTGCCCTATCCTTTATTGAGTAAACCATCTATATATATAAAAGAAAGACGTGTTAGTTACACTAGTTATAACTCAAGAACGGCTGAACCGATTTGGCTGAAAATTGGTGGGGAGGTAGCTTAGAACTAGGAGACGGACATGGAATCCTGTAGTGGCCCGCCGAGTTTGTCTGTCTGTAATCTCAAAAACTACTGAAAGGATTTTCATGCCGTTTACATTTACCGACAGAGAGGTTTCTTAGGAAGGTTTAGGTCGATAATAATTTGTTAAGGTTTAGTGGAAATTGTTTGATTTATGACGATAATTGTTGAAGGTGTCGGGAAAAATCAAGCCGTCTGGGAACTTTTATCGAAAACGCTGCCATTTATAACAAAACAATGTATTATGGGATTGTTTCTCTTTTATAGGTCTACAAAAATGTCCGCGATGGCATAGATATGTCTGTTTTTTAAGGAAAGGTGACTATACCCATTCTAAGTTTAAAAAAATGATCAGAATTAATGGGGTATTTTCATAAGCTATTTAGACGAATAAGCTATTTAGACGAATACAAATTAATTATCCTTATCTAGGAGATTATATCTAGGAAATATCTTAAAATTAAAAAGTACGTGTGAATTATAAAGTATATATTTTTACTCTGTGCTACTACTATAATGCAGGTACATTAGCTAAAGAGTTTTTTGCCACGTACACTCCCACGCGGGCGAAGCTGCGGGCAAAAGCTAGTTTTTAAAATAATTCACTCTCCTAGTATTGATTAATGAAACCGTTTTTCAGATAAACTATTTTGTGAACTTTTCAGTCAGCTAAACGACCACTGATTGCGGTCATAATTTAAACTGTTTTCCGAACGGTTAAAACTTTAAGCATTTCAGTCTCAATTTGTTATTGTGAAATAATCAAAACAACAACGGCACTACACTGATAATTATAATTTAAAATAAAAGCATTTGTTATTTATGAAGTCGCTTACAAATTTGACATAAATTGGCTGTTTTTCGGTCGACTTTGCGACCAAATTAAACCATATCCTACAAAACAATTGTCAAAAATAGAGAAAGTATTTATTCATCTCTAAAATGGTTCAAAATAGTACCTATAAAAGTAATGGTTTTTGATAAAGCACAAAATTTGCTTAAAATTGTTACCAACGATAGCGAATATAATGCTTATAATTTGCAAAGACGTATATATTGTAGACGAGGCATGTTGTGGCAAAAAGTGTATCCAGTTAAATGGCCTCACTTTTGAGAAAACAAGATGGCTGACATTTAAAGTATGGTGATGGCGATAACCAAGATGGCGTAACTTTATATTGTGTATGAAGGTTTGTTCTGTCAAATGCACGTCATAGCCTTATCTTAAGTTTTTAAATATTTGTATAGTTGGCGAAAAAGTTTTTCCACTAAACTACAGCGGTATAACTAAGGTAGTAATTGGAATAAAATTATAACTACCTATATAATTTATTTTCCATAATAATATGCATATAAAAAGTAAAAATTCAATTTGCTCGAACGTGCGTCGTGTTCGAGGAAATTTAATTTTCCGTTCATTGTAATACGAACAAAATAATATTACGACGGTCTTAGCGCTAATCATTTTCCGCTAATCAATTTCTAGAAGAACATAATTGTCTTCCAATTTCCAAATCACAGAGTCTCCGCGGAAACCGTATATTTTACCGCGCTAAAAAGCGGCATATTATGTGTTAATCCAGAGCCTAAACTGCTACCATAGTCCATACCCATTAAAATGCGTTCAATAGTTTTTGCGTGACAGAGTCACAAACATCCATTTATCCATCCATCCATACATCCTTACACGCTTTCGCATTAAGCAGTAATGGTCACGAAGTAATTTAATCACGAGCCCGTACAATGTCCAAAAACTTTCTTATCAGATAAGTGTAGTTCTGAATTTGTATGGCAATATTTGGGGGCGCCTAATGTATGGCCCTGTTTGTCCGCAATAAACTGATCCAAGCTTACGCTGAGTGGAGAACATTTTATATTCATTTCAGCGACATTAATCAGGTACTTGATAGTGTGATACGTAATTAATATTTATTGGTTATTCGAGTATCAGTAAATATACCAATTTTCTTTTGCCGAGGGACCACTCGCGTTAAGAGACACCTATCTACTGATCAGACACACCTATCTGTTGATTTACTCTATCATTGATGAAAAACGCATTACAATAAGTAGATTTAAGCTTTTAGGGGTGATAAACGTCATTGCGCTTTATAGTTAAAGCACAGATTAAAGAAATATAAACAGTTTGCTTTCGATTCAATTGCACGACTACAAGCATACGGTGTGTCCACGATTGTGTGGAAAAGTCGTGGGCCGACGAAGAGGATGTCAAAATCTTCAAATTTGGATCAATTTGGATGGTTCTATGAAATCTGTTTCTCTGTACGTGTGGATATATTTAAGCGACTGCAAAAAAAAAGGAGGTTGTCAGTTTGACCTGTATGTTTGTATGTAATCTGTATGTATGTGACAAACGTACATACTCTGTGGTAAAAGTAAAATAGTAACAAGTTAACGGGGTGAAAAACGGTCTACGATGAAACTGCTAAATGTAGTTTTCATTAAAGGAAATAGTTTTGTTGGAATAGGAAAGGGAGATTAAAACACTGCCACGTCTCAGGAGAGAGACCTCCGCACTTGCAAGTAATCACTTAACATCTGTACAGTGTAAAATAGAGTAACTATGATAAATAGAGTAACTATGCTTCTATAATTATAATATATTTATTATAATTATTAATGAAAAGTTAAAACTATAACCCGACTACGCATATTATTATATAGCCTATGTCACCCGCGCCATTATTACGAATCTACTGACACCTCATTCATTAAAGCAGTTTAGGAGCTACGATGGAACAGACAGACATACATGGATTGCCTGGATTCTGGCTTCACGGCGAAGCCAGGTAAAAATGATCATGTATTTTACTAAGGTAAAGCATTCTGAGTTTATTTCAACAACAATAATTAATTGGTCTTTACCTATGAAATAGCCGTTCTGCAGTACTGGCCATTTCAAATCAAAATAATTTTTGTTTGGCTAAGAATTCCAATTTCAAGTTAACTTTATTTTAAAAACATGGAATTCTTTTTCCAAAAGGAGTCATTTGTTTATTGATTAGTGTTACATTTTCATCGCATTTCAATCTTTTTCGTCATCATGCATACGTTAAAAATTCGAGTAATTATGGAATATGAGCACCGTCGTGGCAGCAACGCGGCACAAGCGGCACGAAACATCAACGACGTTTACGGAGCTAACACTACAAACCGAAGCACCACCTGTTATTGGTTTGCTCGCTTCCGTTCTGGAAATTTTGACCTGAAAAATGAACCTCGCGGTCGTCCGAAGACTTTGGTCGACAATGACGAATTAAAGGCGATTGTGGAAGCTGATGATACTCAATCTACGGCTGAATTAGCAGCAGCTTTCGATGTTAGCGTCAATTTGGCAAGGTAAAAAAGCTTGACAAATGGGTGCCCCACGAACTCAATGATCGCCAGCGCGAAGTACGCATCGAGACATGCCTTGCACTGCTCAACAGATACACAAATAAAGGAATTTTGAACCGCATTGTTACCTGCGATGAAAAATAGATTCTTTTTGATAACCGCAAGCGCTCAGCAAGTTGGTTGGATCCTGGTTCAGCACCTAAACAATGCCCTAAACGAAAACTTACCCCTCGAAAAGTGATGGTCACTGTTTGGTGGTCTAGCGCCGGTGTGATTCATCACAGCTTCTTACCAAACGGGGTGAGCATTACTGCAGATGTGTACTGTAAAGAGCTGAACAGCTGGCACATCTCCAACCAGCATTGGGCAATCGCTCGTCTCCGCTGCTCCTGCACGACAACGCGCGACCTCATACTGCACAGCAGACGGTCTCCAAGTTGCAAGAACTGGGGTTGGAAGCTCTTTGTCATCCGCCCTGATCACCAGACCTCGCGCCTACAGATTACTACATTTTCCAGAATTTGGATAACTTCTTGGCGGGAAAAAATTCAATACCCGAGAGGCAGTACAAAATGCCTTTGAAGAATTTGTTGCCTCCCGTCCAGCTGATTTCTTTAAGAAGGGCATCAATAAACTGCCACTGCGTTGACAAAGATGCGTTGATTGCATGAGTGATTACTTCGATTAATACAAATAAAAATACATGAAATAAATTCGTTTAAATTTTTTAATACAAAACTGCAATTTCATAGGTAAAGACTTAATATATTATTACTAGCATTAATTGCCCGCAGCTTCACCCGTATCGAATTAGGTTTTTAACTTTCATCCCCTATAATACCCACCTAGGGGCTGAATTTTAGAAAACGCTGAAATACATAATTAATTATTTTTCAGTATGTGCTCTGTTTTTCAGTACTCAATTCATTCGAAATATCATGCAAATATGTCCCAGGAATAAAAAGTTTCATACAAACTTTTATCACCTATTTTATTTACCCTCGTCTTTTCGGGTTGAATTTTGAAAAATCCTTCCTTAGTGGATGCCTACGTCATATGAGAAATACGTGTGCAAAATTTCAAATTTCCAGCCTTAAGGGTTTGGCCTGTGCGTTGATACCTACATCAGCTTTGGCTTTTATATATATAGATTATATGGGCGTATATAGATAATAAAATAACAAAATATAAGGTTTTCAATATTTCGCAAAAGATGATTCAAGAATCAAGTGCCCATATGTTTTCCCTAATATCAAATGAACTTTCTAGATTGCAAACTTATTTACCTACTTACCGTGTTTTCTAATGTGTATCAGACCTTAGAATAATTCGACATGGGTATAATGAATTCTGTAATGCGTCACCCAGCCGGTCACAAATTACCCTCATTATTTATTTTTAGACCGCCTTTGCCACAGAGGAACCTATACATCAAACACCGTTAGCGTTATTTGTCACGTGATGGTTTCAATGGAATTGTAAGTATCATCATCACGACCTTTTGCCCGGATACCTAGAAATATCTCTTTACACTAAGGGTGCAGTTCACACCGCAACGCGGCGGGACATCACGCGACGCTACGATACTTGAAGAAACCAGTGACTGTTCGCTGCGCAGCGCACAGCCGCAAAGCGCATTTGACAGCAGAGTGCTAAGTGTGAGTGGTTCTTTCCGCATTCGATCGTGAATGCATTTGGCGTTTAGGAATTTGTATGTAATTTGTACAGCGCCACCTAGTTGTCGCGTTACGACCACTCACAATCGAATGCGAAAAGAGCAACTCGCACTTAGCACCCGGTACGGCCCGAGGTGCCGCGAGTGCAACCGAACGTGTATCTATGTGGCGACAGTAAAAACCCTCAGCTTTGGTTTCGTTATGACGTTTCTTTGACATAGGATACGGCGGGCGGCGACCTCAAGCTGCGGCGCGCGGCGTCGAGCTGTCGCGCCGCTCATCACGCGGTTGACGGCGCGCATATACCGCTGCGTCGCGATTCACCGCTCTACGCCAAGAGATGCAGCGCTACGTGCTGCAATGTATTCTGAATTGTCACAATGAAATATGTATATTTTCGTAAATATGTATATTTTCGTGTAGTGAATAAAGTTTAATTTTGAATGGATATTTTAAAAATGCATCGCGTTGCGGTCTGAGCTGACTCTAAGGCAATGATTATTATCTTCGACGACCCCTCTGTATCAGTGGTTAGCGCGTTGGCGTTCAATCCGGAGGTCGCGGGTTCGAAACCTGCCAGCGGAACAAAAAGTTTTCTGTGTACCTGGGTCATGGGTGTGTATGAAATATTTGTGATAATAATAAAAATCTCATATACATATGTATAGTAAAAGTATTAAATAATATAATTCCCGTTGTCTGGTACCTTAACAGCAGTTCTTCGGCTACTTAGCTCGGAACCAGATTTACATGGTGCGAAACGTCCATAGATATTATTATTATAGTAGTAGTAAGTAGTAGTAGTACTTAGTAGCTGGATCTACAGACTACAGTGATCAACTAAATCTTACCGTTTTTATGTCCATAATACCCGGTGCCCGAGGAGGAGCCGCTGCCGGTGGAGGACCCCTGCGGCGCGCCCTCGTCCTCCACCTCCAGGAGCGGCGTGGGCTCCATGCTCACACCACCATCACACACACCACCTCAAACACTGCACTGGGGAGATCTGAAACAAGACGATGACCATATAAATACGTGTGGGCATGGAGCAAAATAATGTGCAAATCAAATCAAATTTATTGTGCTAAAATGTGGGTATGTTAATGCATGAAAGATTGTATGTTGGATGGTATGTTTGTGACGTCATTAACGTTCAGCGCAAATGAGCTACATATCAGCTGTTCCATGCTATTGCCTCGCCATTTTAACCCCCGACAAATCAGAGGGGTGTTATAAGTATTATGTGTGTCTGTCCGTGGTATTGTAGCCCCGAAACAGTTGAACCGATTTTGATGTAGTTTTTTGTTTGAAAACTTGATCGAGAGTGTTCTTAGCAATAATTCATCATAATCAGCCCGCTCACTGGTTGACAATTTGGGGGTTACTTTATTTTAAACTAGCTGTTTCCCCCGGCTCCGCCCGCGTAAATATACTATCGAGTATCCCGCGGGAGCACTGTACTTTTCCGGGATAAAAAGTGTGCCTATGTTTTAATCCAGAGTTTAAACTACTACCATACCAAATTTCATCAAAATCCGTTCAGTAGTTTTCGCGTGAAAGCGTAACAAACAAACTTACATTCACATTTATAATATTAGTAGGGATTTTGTCTATCATGCTTTATTGTTACTCCGATTGTCAAGCAAAAATTAAATAAAATTACATTGCGCTCTCTAAGGCGTTAAGGTCACTAACCTTTATTTTTCTGCCTAAACATTTTAACACAACCAGTGAATAGCCGTAAATGATTTTGAACCTTATATACCTTATTTAAAATAATATTATAATACGCTATTAATTATTATGAATTGCTCGTAATAAACACTTAAACGCCACCAATAAAGTTCATAAGATAAATCAAGTTATAACGTCTTGACTATCCTTGCAGCTCTAATGAATACAGATGATCATTTTTATTGCGAACTAGCATATATACAGTGAGCTAGTGGATTTTCTATCATTTTATTGATATTTACGGCGCCTATAAAATTTATAGCCCCTAATAATAAAGGTAAATAATGAGGATATAGAGCTTTTAGGAGTTAGTAGGTATCTTCTGGTAATCATTTGTAAAATAAAACATACCAAGGGAAGTAAAAAGCCTTAAACAATCGGCATATGTCCGGTTTTGGAGAATTCTAGAAACCACCAAACAGTAAGAGTGACAACCCTAGTAATATAAGTTTTGCGGTTACTCCTAAGTAGAACAGCTGACATGTTAAATAACCATATTAATATTTTGTATAAAACGTAGGTTTTAGTTATTAAGTTAATTATCGTTTTTGTAATACTAGTAGTAAGAACTCTGTAATATTGAAATAAATATATTTTTGAAGTCAAATCTCTGACCAAGTATTTAATTCACGCTTAAGACCCCATGTGCGTCATTTCTGGGCCCTGGGAGAATATATGCCGTGCTTAGTCACCTGCTTACGTCCGGGGGTCCGACCCCTTTCTCGCTCGCTGAGGAGTGAGGTTGCTCGCGCGCGGTAGCAAAAACTAGCGCGTGCGAGTTATCGCGATAGAGGAGCTCTCGTTTTTATCGATATCGGTACTGAGAGGGCCGTCCCTCTCCCCTTCCGCGTACGGTCGGGATGACTCGCGCGCGTAAGACCTAATGTCGATGAGGTTCGCGGTATTGGTAGAGCTCTCTATATCAATATCGCGGTCGCGGACACTATTTAGGAGTGTACCTAGACTACTCGGATGCGAACTCGAACTCGGGTTCGGGTCCGGTCCCGTGTTAGGGTCGGTCTGTACGTCTGTACGTGTTGTCGTGTCGGATGTGGGACCTCGGGGTAGGCGCCGGCGTCGACCCCGGTGCGATACTAGCCTCGCGGGTGCGTGTGGTTTGTGTTTACGTAACTGTACACAGTACGTTACGTATTTTGTGATTGGGACAACGGGATCGGCTAAGATATGCTTAGGCCGTTTGTACGGGTGTCGGAAAGTCTGTGCGTCGTGACTATAGTCCAGTGCCTTTTTGATAAGGGGGTTTGGGTGATTTTTGCCTTTATTAAAGAATCTCTCTACGAGTTCCTTGATATAGGCTTTAATAGTGACTAGTTCGCAGTCCCTATGCAAGTCGATGTTACGCATGTACCAGGGGGCGCCTGTTGCCATGCGTAGAACCCGGTTCTGGACTCTTTGCAAACGGTCCATTTGAGACTCGCTTATCTGTGCGAAAGAGACGCACGCATAAGTGAGTATCGTTCTAATGCAAACCTTATATAATGTAAGCTTATGTCTTAAGGACATTTTGCTTCGCGAATTAAGTAGCGGATATAATTTGTAGAGTACAAATTTCGCTTTGCGTAATGTATTACTGATGTGACTCGAAAACGTCATCGACTTGCTTAGTACTACGCCTAAATATTTGACCTGAGTGACCTCAGGGATTATGTTGCCGTGCAGGCTAATAGGGCTCATTACTTTACGGGGGCAATTACGCCTCGCTGCCCTATTACTATTGAATTGAATGGCATGACTTTTGTCGGGAATGACTTCTATTCTCCATTTGGAGAACCAATTACCGAGAGCGGTAACTGACTCCTGGAGGGCTTTAGACGCGGTACAGGCTCGTGTGTGGGAATAATAAAGGGCTGTGTCGTCCGCGAACATAGCTAATTGCACCTTAGCGTGTTTTGGGATGTCGCTAGTATGCAGGTTATATAGGGAGGGCGAGAGGACCGAGCCCTGCGGTACTCCCGCCTCCATATATCTTGGCGACGACAGTGGGCCTTCTACGCGGAAATGAAATTTACGATTTTTTAAAAAGTTACTAATTAGTAAAACGAGATAATCGGGTATTTCCATTTGATAGAGTTTGTATAACAGTCCGTTATGCCAAATTTTATCAAAAGCTTTTACAATGTCAAAGAATACGGCGCATGTCGTCTTCCTGTCGTTTTTGCTAGTTAAAATGTACTCCGTTAAGCGGTGTACTTGAGCGGGACAGCTGTGCATTTCGCGGAAGGCAAACTGCTCGTCTGGAAGGAGTTTTTTGTCGGTTATGACGTCATTGAAGTGCCTTTTAATAACTCTTTCGTAGACTTTACCAAAGGAGATAATGAGACTTATTGGACGGTAGCTACCAGGCACCTTCCGGGGTTTCCCCGGTTTGTGGATACCTATGACAATAGCTACTTTCCAAATGTCTGGAAATGAACATCCTACTAAGAGGGCGTTAAAGATGTTCACTAGGAGTTGAATTAGCTCGGACGGTAACATTTTAAGTGTTTTGTTTGAAATACCATCGAGGCCTGGGGCCTTTTTGGCATTCATACACTTAATAATGTCACTGACCTCCTCCGAGTCCATCCTCACCCTATCTACATCAGGTGGCCTCGAGAGTCGGCTGTCGACCTCGCTATTTACTAAGCTAAGGTGCACGGGATCAATCGGGAGAGTACTCGGCCGGCACTGTTGTTCGAAATTATCAGCTAGGCACTCGGCCTTGTCAATGTCTTCGAATGCAGGAGGACGGTTAGGTTTGTCTAACGGAGGCATATCGCTCTCCGTGTTGTTTTTGAGGGCCTTTGCGAGTGGCCAGTACGCCACGTGGGACGGTTCTAAATCACTGAGAAGTCGATCCCAACTCTCGGCTTTGTGTTATTTAATTTTAAACTTAACTTCCCTCTCGTAGTGACGGAGGGCTTTCCTCCACTCTTTCGACGGGTAGCGATCATATGTGCGCTTAGCCGCATTTCGGAGTCTGATGGACTCCCTTATGTCCTCAGGGAGGGGCCTCCTCCCTAGATGAGTTATCTATGGTCGCTACCAGATGATCGGTCAAGTGGGAGGCGGCCTCTATGGCTGTCTCTTTACTATCTATAATATCGGGGATTTTATCTAAGTGACTAGATTGGAGGACTTTGATGTTCTCCGCTAATGATTTATAATCTACTATCTTCCTAGTACTAGAATTATTAGGGTTAAGACTACCAAGTGTAATCGTAACCGGTCTGTGGTCCGAGTTAAGCTCGTGGAGAGTCTCAATATAGATATTGAGAGAAACATTTTTAACTAAGGCTATGACTATCGTACTAGGATCGCGAATGACACCGTTGATGTTTTCATTGGTGTCATAGCGAGTGGGGTCAGTGGGAGCTAATAGTGCAAAATTTAAAGTGTCGGTTAAACTACAAAGGATGGTGCCGTTTTTATTGTTATGTACATTGCCCCACTCGGTGTGTTTGCAATTTAAGTCGCCGGCAATGATGACAGCGTTGCCTAAATTGAATAGCGCCTGTAGGTCGCTTGAATGTAGCTCTTTGTTGCACGCTAAGTACGCGCTACAATGGGTCCGTGGCCGGACATACTAATGTGGCAAACAGATGTTTCTAAAGTTAACAATGGCGGTGGCTCTAGGGGAATACAATGTAATGATTTTTTATAGTAGATAAGAGTACCTCCGAGTCGGGATCGAGTTCTATCGTTTCTGACTATTTTGTAGTTAGCTATTTTAGGGCTCCTCATACTAGGTTTTAAAAACGTCTCCTGCACTAGAAGAATATCGACATTATGGCTGCTTACAAAATCGCGAATTTCGCTTATGTTATTCCTAATGCCGTTCGTATTGAACGACACTACGCGTAACGAGTGCGGCTTTATCCTTCCCGAGGGCTCCATTAATTACTGTTGGTGGAGAGGGCCTTGATCTGACGGATCAAGACCTGATGGTCTGACAAAGCTTGGTCTGTGGCCGATCCTTTTAGCTTTGTCGCTAAAATAGAAAGCTCCATCGGGTCAATAGGCTCGATGTTGCTTAAGAACTGCTGGACGAAAGAGAGGTCTGCAGTGAAGCTGGGAGTCGGAGGGGGCGTGGCCTTAGGCGCTATGGGCGCGGAGGGCATGACCTTACTGGGGAGAGCGGGGGAAACTGCTAACTCCGAACTACGTTTCTGCGCGGGCTTGAACCATGCAGATTGGGAGGGTAGGGGGGCAGCGACGAATCTCTGTTTGGGGGGGGCACCTTTCGTCTGCGGTGCACTGTGCTTTTTTACTTTGGGTGCTTTTTTGCACCCTCTGTAATTGGCGGGGTGTCCTTGAGACTTACAGAGAACACAGCTGGGGGGTTCGGACTCCTCAGCTGGGCTCTTACGGGGACAGTCAGAGGTACCGTGGTCACCGAGGCACTTAACACAACGCGGCCTAGCTTGGCAATTCCGTGCCGAGTGCCCGTAAAGTTGGCATCAGTGGCACTGGCCAGGGATGCCCCTTTTACAGGGGGGCTCGACGCGGATGCCCGTAATATGACAGATGGCTCGGATATTGAAGATATCCTTGCCCTCTGGCGTAAGAGGGAGGGTTACGAGTACCATATTGTACTCGTGCTTTTTGATGGGGTGGTACATACGATGTACCTCTAAGGCGGGATAACCTTGGGACTGGATGTCCATGAGTACCTCTTTTGTGGAGAGGCACTTATCGACTCCGGTAATGACGACGCGCAGAAGGCGCTCGTCTTCAAGGGCATAAGTATGGTAACCTATGTTTTTTTTGCGTAGGAACGCGGTGAGGAGGCGGTGTTCCTTCGACGACTTAACCTGCACTTTGATGCCTATGGGGGTCGTGTGTGCAGAAGAGTAACGAAGCTTATGCTCGTTAATCGCTGCGGAGCTTGTATGAACAAAAACAAAGAACCTTATATTAAAAGTAGTGCAGGCGCAAACTGCAAGGGCTGTGCAACTGCAACACAAATAACTGTGAGCATTGTGGGCAAGTATGCACTGGCAAGTGTGCACAAGCGAGTATTACAGCAGAAATATACCCCAGAACCCCAATTCTCGTATTTAAATTAGACTTTCAATTTACTTTCAATTAATAATAAATGTATCTTTAGACTGTCAATTTACTTTCAATGAATTATAAATGTATCGTTAGACTGTCAATTTACTTTCAATGAAATATAAACGTATCGTCTCCAATATCTTAATCTGATTATTGGGGTTTGAACCAATCAAAACGTTTGACGTTTATGAGATAATTTTTCGCTGTTTTATGTTATAAAGACTGCATCGAAACTGTATTATTGTAAGATTTAAATAGCAGAATCAACCTAATATTTCCGCAGTGTTCATATATAGGACACAACGCTGGGTTACTAAATGCGTCTTGTTTGTAATGCACAAAACCCCAGTAATGTAACGTATGTGCGTTGAATTAATCTGTTAGGGTCAATTCACACCGAGATGAAACGATACGCGACATGGAGCTGCATGTTTCAGATAGCTCTTTAAAATTGAACTTAATTTACACAAGACGATACACATTTCATGGTTACAGTTCGAATGTCAGGTTGCACCTCGCTACACAGCGCATGTGCAGTGTATGACTGAAGTCATATGAAACAGTGTGTGACTGAAGTCATATGAAACAGTGTGTGACTGAAGTCATATGAAACAGTGTGTGACTGAAGTCATATGAAACAGTGTGTGACTGAAGTCATATGAAACAGTGTGTGACTGAAGTCATATGAAACAGTGTGTGACTGAAGTCATATGAAACAGTGTGTGACTGAAGTCATATGAAACAGTGTGTGACTGAAGTCATATGAAACAGTGCGTGACTGAAGTCATATGAAATAGTGTGTGACTGAAGTCATATGAAACAGTGTGTGACTGAAGTCATATGAAATAGTGTGTGACTGAAGTCATATGAAACAGTGTGTGACTGAAGTCATATGAAACAGTGTGTGACTGAAGTCATATGAAACAGTGTGTGACTGAAGTCATATGAAACAGTGTGTGACTGAAGTCATATGAACAAGTGTGTGACTGAAGTCATATGAAACAGTGTGTGACTGAAGTCATATGAAACAGTGTGTGACTGAAGTCATATGAAACAGTGTGTGACTGAAGTCATATGAAACAGTGTGTGACTGAAGTCATATGAAACGTGTATTTTTTGTGTAGAGAATATAGTTAAATTTTTAATAGCTATTAAAAATGCAGCGTCCTGTAACGCGGTGTGAACTGGGGGTCTAGCAGGAACATTTACCAGCGGCATAAACGTAACGTTATCAATTGAGAATTGTATGAAAATCTGTCAAAATCATGACAGACGCCGCCAAATGTTCCTGCTAGGCCCCCTGAACCTAACCCTGTTTACCGCATGCAATATTGTAAGTTTTTTAAATGTAATCAAACGGTGAAACATCTTTTTGGTGCGGATAATAATTGCCTTTGCTTGTGACTGCGTATTGTGTACACCTTGAACAAAATGATTGCAATAATGATTGGTAACGCGCATAATCTTAAGAACATTTTGTAATGGCATAATATACAGTAAAATGGACATTTCTCCATATTAGCGTAACCTAGGCCACGTCAAAAAATATATATTACTAACGAAATCGATCTTTATACCACCTATTTACACGAATGACAGCTCGTGGCTGTCTGTGTGCGTGTGTGCGTGTGTGCGTGGCTTGGTGAATGCGGAGGCGGGCGGGGCGTGAGTTTTTCCAGCCAGGACTTTCGTTCACGGGCTGGCTGTCAGACAGATCTATCTTAAATATTATATTATGAAATCATACTGTCAATTATGTTAAAGCACCAAACCATCATCGGCATATAAAAGTAATAAATTGTATATATATAATTGTAGTTGAAAATAATTTTATTTTACTAGGACAAATTTTTGATTTCAATTAAAATAAGCGCTCCGATTGGCCACCGTATAAATTATAAAACGTTGACAAATCCAAGATATAAATGTTCAGGTAAGATATTAGACACGCAAAAAATATAAACCTCGAAAAGCCTATTTAGTGACCTGACTCAAGAGTTATAGCTTATTTAAACACTAGCTTTTGCCCGCAGCTTCGCCCGCGTGGGAGTGTGTTCGTGGCATAAACTTTTTAGCAAATATACCTTCAATCTTGTAGTAGCACGGAGGAATAATATGTACTTATTTATAATACATTTTCACACGTACTTTTTAATTTTAAGATATATCCTATATATAATCTGCTAGATAAGGACAATTAAATTGTATCCGTCTAAATAGCTTCTATAAACACCACATTATTTCTGATCATTTTTTAATACTTAGAATGGGTATAAATAACCTTAAAAGATAGACATATCTATGCCATAGCGGACTTTTACGTAGACCTATAAAAGAGAAACAATCCCTCCATACATTGTTTTGTTATTTATCTCCAACGGGTTAGGCTAGGCAGCGTTTTCGATAAAAGTTCCCAGACGGCTTGATTTTTTCCGACACACCTTCAACAATTATCGTCATAAATAACAAATCGACCCAAACCTTCCTAAGGAACCACTCTGTCGGTAAATGTAAACGGCATGAAAACCCTTTCAGTAATTTTTGAGATTATCACGAACATACAGACAAACAGACACGGAGGGGCACTTAAGTATCCTATGTCCGTCTCCTGGTTCTAAGCTACCTCCCCACCAATTTTCAGCCAAATCGGTTCAGCCGTTCTTGAGTTATAAATAGTGTAACTAACACGACTTTCTTTTATATATATATATAGATTCAAGACGCCATTATATGTCGCGTATTCGTAATCGCAATTTTGTCATAATATTATGCCTGTATCAAGGAAAATAATATCCTTATAGTATTAGATTCATATAAAATACATATAAATAATGTAAATTACTTGTGACAAAAAATTAGGAGCCCGACGCCGGTTTTCCGGTGTCCCAAAGGTAGATAAACTTTGGGATCATCTATATACACATAAAAGGCAATGCTGATTCACTGATGTATCAACGCACAGGCCAAACTCTTTAGGCTAGAAATTTGAAATTTTGCACACGTATTTTTCATATGACGTAGGTATCCCCTAAGGAAGTATTTTCCATAATTCAACCCCCAAGGGGGTAAAATAGGAGATTTAAATTTGTATGTTTTTTTTTTGCCTTAGACATATTTGCATGAAATTTCGTACGAATGGAGTACAAAAAAAATGAGTTACCTACGTATTTCAGCGTTTTCTTAAATTCAGCCCCTAGGATGGAAAAATTAGGAGTTGAAAGTTTAAAACCTAATTTCACGCGGGCGAAACCGCGGACAAATAATGCTAGTAAAGAAATCTAAAATCTAAAAAGTAATCTGTGACATACAAAATCTGAGACATTTTTGACCGACCGAGCGAGTCATCACCGTAATTGTATTTGTTCATTTACAGTCACATAATATTAGCCCAAATTTTAATAACCAGGCGGGAAGCCATAAAAATGTAGCTGGGGTAGTGAGAAGTGATTAGGTAAATATAGTTTAGGCAGTTATCGCAGTTTGTTTACTGATGTTTATAGTTATTGTGCGTGATACGAACGTAACAAAATAAGTAAAATACCTGTTAAGCAGAAATTTTATGAAACTAATGTATAGGGAACATGCATTTGTTTTAAATCAGCAAAAATTTTATATTTTCCGAAAAGCAACATAAATGTCGACCGATAAATGTAAAAATTGCAGTTATCAGTCGCTAAATTATTAAGTTACAGGTTCAACAGTCAGGTTTATCAGTCGCTAAATTATTAAGGTACAGGTTATTAGTGTTCAAATCCTTATGTTATGAGTTAGCGCAGTAAGTATTTAAGTTAATAAAATCAATGTTGTATAATATATCTTCATACAATTTCAACCGCTGTGACATCACTCGTACATCATTTTTTAGTCTAGATCGTTTTTAATGCTCCCCAACGATCTCACTTTTGTGATGACTGTATTTTGTCACCGGTTCATCGTAGATATGCCATTGCAAAGAGAATATTTCCTGGCTTATTTTGTACTTTTCGAAAAGCCAATTAAAAAAAACTATGCATGTTCCCCATTGTCCTATAATGATGACGGCGGAAAATATGAAACAAGAAGATTTTGTTACTAATATTCAAATCCATTAATGATCCATTAATAAGATTTGTGGATCAATCAAACCCTTTCCTATCCTATCCAATACCATTCGGCAAAATTTTTGGAAAAATCGTGATGAAACTCGAGAAAAGCTTAATTGAGTTTATTAATAACCATTTAATTTTCATCATTAATTTAAGCAAGCGAGCGAGCAAAACGAGAGCCATCTAAAATGCTATTCATATTTAGAATGCTTTTAATTAACGCTCCATGGGCTCCTGGTCGCCATTACGTTTGGCACGCTTCCCGCGCTGTCGGGTCTTTGTCTAGGCGGATGCAGACGATTTTCGGCGAAGCTGTCGCTCGAGACAACTGGTGGTTTTTAATGTTGGCACATATTTTATGTTTTAATAAGGCGAGGCCGATGTGGGTTCTTATTGCTAAGTCGTCTTGCCTCTCAACGAATTGGTACGTACGTACGTAATGTTTTAATGTGAATGTGATTTTGTTTTTTTGTTACGCTTTCACGTGAAAACTACTTAACCAATCATCATGAAATTTGACACAGACATAGAGTACACTACGGGATGGACATAGGCTACTTTTTATCGCGGGAATATGTACAGTTCCTGTGAGATAATGTATTTACGCTTGAATCATGTAAAAACTACTTCACTGATTATCACGAAATTTGATCAGATATAGAATAGACTACGGGGAAGTACCATAGGCTTAGTATTTTTTATCGCGGGAAAATATACAGGTCCCGTAGAATACTATATTGACGGGGGCAGAGCGGCAGGCAAAAGCTAGTTCATTCATAAATTAAGGAAAATACTAAGAAGGGGGATATGTTGTACCTACCGCGGAGCCAGTTGTACCTTGGCCAGTTGGCTTTTTCTAGGTATTCTCGAGCTTTAAATTGTAATTTCTAGGGTGTTCGCTACGCCTCTACCGACCATCATATAATATAGAGTAAGTCGTTTGCCGTTAACAAGCCAGTCCTTGATATTTTATTGACGTTTGAATTGTTTTGGTTATACCGAGATAAGCGACCCTCCAAAATATGCAAACGTGAGTTATGTATAGAAAGCCAAATTGGAATAAATGATGTATAACTGAAAAAATGGCCAAGGCACAACACGCTCCCTTACATAAGATTTACATTTATATGCAATAAATCAATATATTTGGTAACAAGTTTTCATAGGTATTATAGACATTACAATATAGAAACTCTCACGTTTTGTACGTCCGCCATATTTTTCTTTAAACGCGACTGAACCAACATAAAAGCGATTGTATATTCTACTCGATTGGAAATTAATGCAACAAATTTTGTGAAACAACTTTTGAAAATTGATGATTCAAAAGCTACAATAGAGTTGAAACAAGAGTGCAACAGATGTTTTGTGCAACCTACGTTCAGTGAACTGTATGTTAAACTAACAAACGATAGTTAAGTGATCTAAAATGTATCAAAACGTCAATTTCCCGTATCGTTTGCCGGTGCAATCGGCTACATAATCAGGCCTCGGGCTGGACAATAGTTTGTGTTTGAGAGTGTCCGAATTTTGATAGACTGCCTCTATATATGAGTTACGGTCAGCTCACACCTCACGTTCGTTCTGAAATTTAGCTCATTTAGCTGCTAGATTGCTGCGAACTAGCTGCTAGATTAAACATTAACACATTTGTACTTTATTCATAATTTTATATAGTCTAAAGTATACTACACCGAAGATTATGAATGACTATATGTTGCCCGCAACTTCGTGCGCGCTAAATATATCTATAAATATCATGCAGATACCGTACATTTTTCCGGAATAAAAAATAGTTAAGCACCCTTCTCCAGCAATTTAATCCTTTCTCCAAAAGGTTGTCTGGAAGAAATTGCTGTTTAGTAATAAAGCCGCCTTTGTGTACTTTCGTCTTGTTCTGTGTATAGTTAATATTGTATATGTGTGTGTAACTGTTGATTGTGCCCAATAAGGTATATTTTCATTTCATTTATGTCCTTCCCCGTAGTCTACTCTATATCTGTACCAAATTTCATCAAAATCGGTCGTGTAGTTTCGAAGCCTATTCAATGCTAACAAACAAACAAATATTTTCACTTTATGATATTAGTATAGAAAAAATATTTAAGAAACATAATACAGGGAAATTCTAAAGTTACTATATTTCTGTCAACGACCTGCGAGTGGGCCAAAAAAAAATCTCTTTCCATTGCAGATGTAATACAATTGGATTTAAGGAAAATATTATGTAGAATGTGGCATGTGTATTGTACCGAATTATAGAAATGTAATAGAAAAATATGATCCGTCAAGTGCAGACCTCCAACTACAGAGTGTTGTGATTTATATAACCCATATTTCCGAATGCCAATTTCCAAATTCACTATTGATTCATCATCATTATTATCTTTCAAAAGGTAAGTGTGCATAAGACCGGCAAATGATATAATGGTTAGCAATCATGCACATCGACACACGGAAAACCGAAAGGGTTAAATTAGGTCACGCGTTTCCGGTATTTGAAACCAGCTGCCGGTTTTCTGGGTGCCATGGTATTACTCAAGCTGGTCCATTTAGGCCAGAGCTGCACGACTCATGATGAAAATTTGTGAGAAGGTTACATAATAACTTTTTAAGCATACATTTGCATAATCTATACAATCTATCTACCTATGCAAATAAATAAAATTGATGTGTTTGTTTGTAATTTTAAATTTTCAAATTTTAGCTAAATGCATTTGAAATAATATTCTTTACTTACATTACGAAATCCATGTTTAAAATATTTACCTGGCCGTCTGTCTGTCTGTCTGTTTGTTTGTTCCGGCTAATCTCTGGAACTGCTAGACATATTTTCACAGGACTTTCACTGGCAGATGACTGATGTTATTAGGAGTAACATAGGCTACATTTATCTTAGGGTTCCGTTTAAAAAATAGAGTTCCGTTTCCGTTTATTCTAAGCAAACGAAGTTGCGGGCATCAGCTGGTATCAAATAAAAAATGCGTATTCTCGTGCAGTAAGTATAATAACGTTTCATTCAATTCAAGATTCGCAATAAAATTGTAAGATAAAGTGCGCGACGAGAGATAATAAGCTGCATTACGTGAAAGTGCTTATTTTGCATAGCCCTTTTACTTATAAGAATACACTGTCGGCCAGAAAAAGAGACATATTATATCTTACAAAAAAATCCCTTACTATATATACTTTTTGGTGTAATACAAAGAACCGTAATGTCTTATTAAAGGCTTGGTAAATAAAATATTGTTGTTGTTGGTGCAGTTCGAATTCCTAAAATTTCCCTATCGTTCACGGCCTGATGAACAGTTGGAACTGAAATGTATTCAGAGCTAGCGAAAGTAGCTCTCGTTAGTGCTGAAATTGGTAGTGCCAATCAAATTCCAGATTTCATTTTATTCAATTATTCTTTCTAAGTGAACGCAATATTTTATTTGAAGAACCCTCACCTAAGAAGTTATATATAAGGCTTGGTAAAACCAATTACGAATACGCCAGTAGTGGCGTATGATCCCCTGCATATGTAAAGACATTTAAGCGGAAAAATAATAAATGTCATATATAAAACATTATACCACATCCCTACTAATGTCCCTACTAATATTATAAATGTGAATGTAAGTTTGTTTGTTACTCTTTCACGCGAAAACTACTGAACGGATTTTGATGAAATTTATGGTATGGTAGTAGTATAGACTCTGGATTAACACTTAGGCTGCTTTTTATCCCGGAAAAGTACAGTGTTCCCGCGAGATACTCGATAGTATATTTACGCGGGAGGAGCAGCGGGAAACAGCTAGTAATATTATAAATGTGAATTAAAGTTTGTTTGTTACGCTTTCACATGAAAACTACTGAACGAATTTTGATGAAATTTATGGTATGGTATGGTATGGTATGGTATGGTAGTAGTTTAGTCTCTGGATTAAAACAGGCTACATTTTATCCCGGAAAATTATAGTGTTCCCTCGGGATACTCGATAGTATATTCACGCGGGCGGAGCCGCGGGAAACAGCTAGTCCTTACTAATATTATAAATGTGAAAGCGTGGATGTTTGTTACGCTTTCACGCAAAAACTACTGAACGGATTTCGATGAAATTCGGTATGGTAGTAGTTTAGACTCTGGATTAAAACATAGGCTACTTTTTATCCCGAAAAAGTAGTGTTCCCGAGGGATACTATACTTACGCGGGCGGAGCCGCGAGCAACAGCTAGTAATATTATAAATGTGAATGTAAGTTTGTTTGTTACTCTTTCACGCGAAAACTACTGAACGGATTTTGATGAAATTTGGTATGGTAGTAGTTTAGTCTCTGGATTAAAACATAGGCTACTTTTTATCCCGGAAAAGTACAGTGTTCCCGCAGGATACTCGATAGTATATTTACGCGGGCGGAGCCGCGGGAAACAGCTAGTATAGAATAAAACATTATATCGAGAAAATAAAAATTTCTTCACTTGGGCGAGTTTGCGTTTTGCGGATAGTCGACCGTCACCCATACATGAGATGATTTTTATGACAATTATATTCATAAAATAGTATTTATAGTATTTACATATGCAGTGGATCATGTGCCTGAAGCGTCCGCAATTGATTGTTGGAGATCTCATTGAATAAAACATATTTAATGTTTTGTAAAACAATATAAATATTTAAACAGGATATTCTAAAAACATTGTTTATCAACTCGTTACAAAATGGAGCTCGACATAAAGATGCTGAAACTATCGTATTGTCATTCCGCGGCAAGACGATATGGATGGCCGCACGATTTTTATGGCCGACGGTGTAGTTCAAACAGCTTTTACGTTTAAGTGAGCTCGCTCGCTATATTGTACGCTACGAGTTTTACACGACTCTATCGAAGTAACTGCGTACAAACGAAAGCTCCCTGAGCCGAGAGCTTTGAGTCCATTGACCACTTGCGCATTTCTTTTAAAGCTCATACTTTAAATAATTTTCATGTTACGTTATTGTACTCAAAGAGTTCATAAATTTTCCCTTAGTCGCAAAGTTACCCTCTAATCTCTATAATAAAATACACATAATGACTATCGAGTTTAAATATGCCCTTATATTAATTACAATATTCTACGAATTAAAACAAGAAACAGTTAAAATAAAATTTATAAGTGTAATTAAAGAAAAACAAGGATTTTTTAGTTACGTGTTTTCACTGAATTGAACCTTGTCACGTGAATGTTCCCCCTTATTACCGCGGCGTAAGGTCCATTATGAACTAGGTCGTGGACTGAAGTCATTAATTTTGTGACCCGTGGGCCAGCGCGGCCGTTTGCGGCATTGGCGAATTGAATACGACTTAGTTACCCGAGCCAAATGAATTTTACAATCAGTTTCACTTACATTGCTAGTACTCCAAATTCTGTGATGGTAGCAAATCTATACTAATATTATAAAGAGGAAATATTTGTTTGTTTGTTTGCATTGAATATGCTCCGAAACTGCTGGACCGATTTTGATGGAATTTGGAACATATATATTGTAGAACACGGCGAAGGAAGGGCTAATTTTTTATCGGGAAAAAATTTACGATTCCTGCGGGATTTCCTTTTACGCGCACGATGTCGCGGACTACATCTTATAAATAATATGTATATTGTAAGCTGCGTTGCATTCGAGTTTTTTGGAACTATTCAAGCACCAAAGGCTCACCGTTTACCAGTAGGTATTGGTTCAAGTAACAATGCGAAATGTTGTGCTTAGGGTCAATTCATACCGAAACGAAACGATATGCGACATAGCGCATTTTTAAGATATTCAAATTTGAACTTTATTCATTACGCAAGAAGATGCACGGTTCATTGGAAGAGTTCGAATGCCAGGTTGCACCACGCTGTAATGCGCATGTGCAGTGTATGACAGATGTCATATGAAACGTGCATCTTCTTGTGTAATGAATAATAAACGTTTTTGTGTAGTGGACAAAGTTCAATTTTGAATAGCTATCTTAAAAATAAAGCGCCGCGTAGCATCGCGCATCGTCGCGGTGTGAACTGACCCTAAGTTGTACATTGCCATGCCATTTCACAATTTTAGTGGCGGTTCAACGCTAAATTGTAAACAAGCCCATTTAGATTGTCTATTGCGGCAAATTAGGAATTTGAATGGATCAAATGGATTTGACATAAGTCATCGCTAAAGTGACATGTCGCTTGCGTTGCGTTATGTCAAATCCCATACATTTTGTTCTCGAACATCGCCGTCGCGAAATTATCGAATGCATCGTGACTAGAGGCCCATGTGTCGAAAAATCGTTTTATTTAAACATCCTACTCGTAACTACAGTTCAAAATGCAATAAAATTACTGTTAAACATAATATTTTCAGTTGTTGTTGTGAAATATGTGTTTTCAGGGAAACTGGTGCGCTAATGAAGACAACGTTAGCACGTCAGTGTAAACGAGATTTATTCTAGAATGTTCCTCTCCCGCTAATTGTTAGCGTTCATTTTCCCGCCAAATTGAATTCGATCTGCCTCTTTGAGTTGCGTGTAATGATTTGATTACATAATCATCAGTAATGATTATGTAATATATATAATCATTACTTATGATTATGTAATCAATATTCAATGGATAAAATTCATACAAGTAAAAATTAGTGAGCGTTGAAAAAAAACTGTAGATTTTTTGAGTTTGCAGTATATATATTAAGTGGCGATATATAAATTTTTTTCAGAATCACGCTGTCGATGGGTGTAATGTGGGTGTAAGATTGCGCGCCAGAAGTGAAAACTTCATTGGCAATCGTAATAAATTTACATATATATATATATATATACGGGTCAGTTTACGAAAAGTGTGTGCTTTCTCGCTCTCACCTCAGAGCGTGACGGATCAGTCTCACTTACAGCCTACGATACGAAATGTGTGTGCGGTGCCCCAATAGAAGTTTACACTTCAAATATCAGGCATGTGTATGGACAGAACAAAGTCTCGAGGATTTTACATTAACACCACAAAGTATGTGTGTGTGTATGCAACACTACATAGAACTACCATCTCTGTTCCACAGGGAACTGCAGAGATTGGGGCCTCCCTTAAGTGCGATCCTGCCAGATGTCTCTATTTTACGGCGCTGAATAAAATAATGCTTGAAAGGAAAAGATAAAATTGTTTATTGCGACACCGTGTGTGTGCAATTCAATTGTTTTATATTAGGTACGTGCCGAAATTGTTGCTGTTTTTTTCAAACTTGCATCGATTAGAGGCTTTGCTTTTTGGTGCAATTCAAAGTCAAAAATAATATTCTGAATTTCGTTTCAAATATTCTTAGTACATCCTGACCTAGTTAGTTTCTTTACAGATATATCTATACATCTATACAGATAAATAAAATTGAAGTGTCTGTTTGTAATATCAAATTAACAGCTTTTCACTTAATGCATATGAAAGTATATTCGGTACTTACAATAAAATATCAAGTTTTTAAATATTTGTCTGTCCGTCTGTCTGTCGGTCGGTCTGTCTGTCTGTCTGTATGTCTGTCTGTCTGTCTGTTAGTTCCGGCAAATCTCTGAAGCGGCTGGACCGATTTTCACGGGACTTTCACTGGCAGATAGCTGATGTTAGAAGGTCTAACATAGGCTACTTTTATTTTAGGGTTCTGTTTAAGAAAATAGGGTTCCGTTTAAAAAATAGTGTTCCGTTTAAAAATAAAGATTCCGTTTCCGTTAGTTGGGCATCAGCTAGTTCAAAAATAAGGTGAAGTAGCTGGATCCTAATAGAATGTAGTTAATATTTCACAAAATAATTCAAAACTGTGGATGTTATAGCCTACTCAACGGGCACTCAAATACAAATAATATCAGAAGTGTACTAGCGCGTAGCAAAGTGTCACCTAGCGAATGTGATAGCGATCTAAGTCGTGCTTAATCTGCGAACACAATCTCTCCGATATTGCCAGATCAACGTATAGGTTATGAATTTTAATGTTCCGAAATGAACCGTGGGAGAGATACCTCGAACATACTAAATAAAACGACGCTTGCTTTGTGTTTCGCTGTTTCGAGTGAGCGCACCAGAGACAGCCAAAGACTTGTGTAATCGTTCGCATCAGCCGATCCGTCTGCTCGTTTGCGAGGCTCATTTTTTCCTTCGTAAAAGTGATTTTATTTCTGCTTATTATTTTAAATGCTACGTATCTGGCGCGACGCCAAAGGAACTTATTGAATTGGACATCCGCTTATGTAAATTGTTTTATTTATAAAACAGAGTCAATGAAGGTTTATAATTTTATGTGTTTTATTTGGGGAATTGCCACCATTAATACCTAATATCTTTTAGAACTTAGAACAACGTAAAATTATTGACAACTGTTAATTAAGCACTTGTAGTAAATAATAGTAGCTTCTTTAAACCAGACGGTTTCAGTCCGGTCCAACGCATATAACTCTATAAGCGCAGGTTCGGCCTCACATGGAATACTGTTCTCATCTCTGGGCAGGGGCGCCAAAGTACCAGCTTCCCCCTCTGGGTCGTATCCAACGAAGGGCCGCTCGAATTGTCGACTGCCATAGTGTTTCAAACAGGCTTGACTCCTTAGAGCTACGTAGAGATGTAGCATCGATCTGCATCCTCTGCATCTGCATCTGCTGCAACTTTTCGCCTCCGCTCCAAGCGAATAAATATTTATCATCCTCATCACCTTGGCAGTCGTCCACCGTCCGCATTACCCGATTCTTTCTGCCGCGCACAGTAAAACTCTGGAATGAAAACGGTCGCCAGCGGTATTTCCAGACCATTACGACCTGCAAACCATCAAGAAGGGAGCGTATTCCCTCCTAAAAGGCCAGCAACGCACTTGCAACTCCTCCGATGTTGCGGGTGTCCATGGGTGACGGTAGTCGCTTTCCTCCATCAGGTGATCCGTTTACTCGTTTGTTTTATTTAAAAAAATATACATATAAAAAAACACTAAGAGTACTCTCTCTTTGTATGGGACACTAGTTTTCCACAGGTTTTTCCACCGGCTCAGATCAGACTCGAAGATAGCAAGGTTCCACCTTATAATATAGGCAGACCGAGGCGATAAAATAAAACACCAATTGAGGAGAACTCGAGGAGAACATTGTGCACAAAAATCAATTCACCATCCCAGCTCATGGCAATGCCATATAGAGAGCCAGTATGCCTTTTTCAGGCCGATTTGCTATCTCATTTTTACCTTTACGTACGGCTATTTTCCGCAGTTTTTCCTATTTACCATGAGCTAGGGCTAGTGAAACATATTTTGTGAAACTCTCTATTTACTTTTCCACATATATAAAGTATTACATAATCACATACTTTTAAACAGTTGCAAATATTCACGTTCAATGTTAAAAGTACAACCAAATGCTATGTATTTTCACCACTATTTTCGGAATAATTTTTAATCATTTACTTTAAGATCAAGAATTTTATTGTTTATTTTAGTTAACACTTTTATCTGTATAATATAAAAATAATTATATTAAAATAAGCTACTGTTTTTAAGATACCAACAAAAGAGACTTACGTTCATAAAACGACTATTTTAGAATGCTAATGATGCTATGAAAGTTAACACTAGATTTTCCCTCTTCGAGTTTATAAAATGTTTTTCATCACTATATAGCGTTTATGCACTCACTATGTGTTATTTCACTGCGAGGCCGATGTCCATAACACTATTCCTCTTATAACGACGGATAGCCGACACAACTGGCGAGAGATCGTCGCTTTAAGCCACTGGATAACAGAGGCGTCCAAACGTTAGTTCACAGTACTTAAAATTTATCAAAAAGAAAACTCACAAAAATAGAATTTATAAAAATATATTAAAATATTATCTAGATATTAAGAAGTGGACGCGACTGTACCACGTATTTACTACAGGAAAATACGATCTGTGAAGCACCTAGGTACGCTTACCTGCCGTACCTTATTTGTGTAATGTGTTTTTTATATTTAAATATAAATGATTTTAGCTCGTTTACGTAAATTTTTAAGATGAACCTTTTGAAATACTCCTTATAGAAAATCGGCGAGCGGCTTATGGAAATTGAGATTGTGAATTGAATCGAACTGTGAGGTCACATGGGAGCCGCCGCGTGCCGTTTCGCGAACTCACTACAACGAATACAACTCGACCGAATATATTCTTATTAATTAACGATTTCGAATTAAAAAATATTTATTTGGTGTAGATAATGTTTTATTAATAGGAATAAGGACCCGCTTCTTGGTAATTTTAATGACATCCATTGCTAGTAATTAGTACCTAAAAATTAATCAATATTATAATGTCGGCATATATTTAAGGTGCCTATTCGCAGTTCTGTCTGTTTATGGAAACGAGTTTTACATTGAAACTCACTCTCATTCGCACTTTATTTTTTTAATTTTTAATGTGAAATCCGGTACAGCAACTAAATTACAAAGCTAGAGCAAAGGCTAACATTAGAAGTCTGAAGAACACGTAGGCTAGAACGATAGCAAATGGTAATTACACAGTTTAATATAAATATTTATTTTCAGTTCCTAGTGAAATTAATTGAAATCCGATTCTTAATTACATTCGGCTTTCACTCGACTGTTTCGACTGTGATAGTGAACTTTTTTCGACTTATGTGAAGGATAGCATCTAATGAGATAGTGAGAGCTTGACTGGAAATTTTTTGGTCTGTAAATCACTCTTGTTTTCTTGGCTAAATTGGAAAATTCTGTCCCCGTTAGACTTATTTAAAAATACCTATCTGACGATACCCCACACAATCGGGTAGAATGAAAAAAAAAAACATCCCCACTTCACATGAATCGGGAGCCATTTCTAAATATAACATTATTATTTTATAATGACATAATAATTGAAGCTGAAGTCAGAGGGACGGGCAGACAGACAACGTACTTACGGACTGAACTGAGCGAAACTATAAGAGTTTCTTTGTTGTTACTACGGGACTCGAAAAATATATTTGAACAAGAATTACCTACATTTACAGTACAGTCATGCTCGAAATATTAATTTGGTTATGTAAATACGCGGTATTGATGACTGTTCCGAGCGCGGCGCTGCAAAAATAACCCAAAATGAATTATTCATTATTTATTCATTTAAAGTTAAACGCATTATTTATAGGTACGTCCTCTCTTTATGGTGACATAATTTTTCAATTTAAAAATGAATAACAAATATTATTTTGGATTCTAATACAGCAGAAACACGATAATTAACATACATTGTTATCTTTTATTATTAGGATAGGTACTTTATTTATTATGCGTATAGTGAACTAGTTATATAAGATGGCTCATCCGCGATTACGGCAACAAATTACTGCAATTCCATAAGACTCGCAGGTGTGTGCTAACCTTTATGAAGCCTTAAAAGTCACCCTTAAGTAGGGAGATGATTTATAGTATCCGGCTCTCTCCCAAGCCGGAAGAAACGACTGGCATTTTAATATCCCTTCTCTCTCATGTCTTATTGTTTAAATAGATATGGAAAGTAACTTCATGATTAAAATATGTACCTGAGAAAATATTAACACACATAATCTTACTCTTTTACTCTTTACCATTGCTATGCTCTCTTCAGATGCATTGTAGTTGTTTCTTTTGGCAAATAAAGATTGAATTTAAAAGAAATCCAATGTCATTGTATTTATTTTCTGTTCGGGAATTAGGTGACATTTAAATTGTGAGCATTATAATGCTAACTATATTTGTACAAAAATATTGAATTTGATTTAAGCAGAGTACAAAACTTAGTTCGATTATTAAAGTACTTTGGTGTAAGGCTGTAAGCCCCAGATTCATTTATTTGGCTTAATTATAATCAGGTTTTAATACAAAGTGGGCAATTCAAAGCCGAATTACCAGCGTCGTCGCAGGTAATTACAAACTTAAAAGACTTATGAATTAATTAAGTCGGATGCGGGCCTACTTCATTACCGTGATGATGCTTAATTATCAACCTAGTCTGAAAGCACATCCATCTTTAAAATTGCCACCAGTCTGCTGAGTGCGAGTTTTCGTCACCACTAGCCGATTTGTATGGCATCCAAACAACGCCCCTAGTGGCAAACAATGGTAACTACAGTTAACTAATTAAGTAAAGTTAATTACAAATTACAGTTAACTTCTTCACGGTGAATGTGACAAAGACTCGCTCAGCACACCGAATGGGTACAGTACGACTCTATTCTTAATTTCCATAGAAAAACGACGACTGCTAAGGGACATTAAAAAAGTTATTGCACAGTAATATGCGATAAAAGATATTTTTAGATGCTAAATTATAGTTTTTGATCAACAATAGGATGAATGTCTTTTTAAAACGCGACCAGTTGATGGAAATTGAAGTGCAGCGGTTATACAAATGCTATATAATGTGACGACGGGATGACACTTTTGAATTTAGCGTCAGTTCACACAGTTACGCGACGCGACGCGACATTTTTATGATAACAATTCAAACTTGATCTTTATTCACTTCACAAAAAGATACACGTTTCATTGTAAGAGCTCATCGAATTGCGAGCTGCACCGCGCTACTACAATGAAACGTGTATCATCTTGTTTAGTGACTAGTGAATAAAGTTCAACTCTGAATCGCTATCTTAAAAACGCCGCGCTGCATCTGGGTGTGAACTGAGCCTTATAGACAATTGGACAAACCCTCGTAAAATCTGCGTTTCTTACGTGTGTTACCTGCACGAGCCTACCGATACGCGACCTAACATTTATGGTCCCAGGGACCCGAGAAGTCAGTTCAGTTGTATAAAGAATATTTAAATGCTAAACATTCGTGAAAACTCAAAAAGCGAAATTCGAAATCATTGTTTACTATGTTTAGCGGACCAAGTAGTGGACATACAAAGTGTCACGTCGGTTCCACATCACGAGTCACGACGATATTCCTCATGTCACTTTCCTATTAACCGTGTCGTGCCGCAGCGGCCCCACTCACCAATTTCACGGAACGGAGATGGGAATAATTTGGAGCGTGTCCAAACGCCCGGTGCGCCGTAGACCTCGATAAAATATTCACTATTAACTTGCCAACGGCTCGCACGGCTGTTTTAGTTACTGTTGAAACAATAACAAAAACGACACACGCGGTATACTCTTCATAGTATACCGCGTGTTGATAACTCTCTTTAAATGCTTTAGTATCGCGTAACCTGCTACTTATGGTCAGCTCACACCGAACCGAGACAAGTTTTGCACCCGCGGTGCAGTTTGACATTCGAACTCTTACAATTGAACGTATATCTTCTTGTGTAGTGAATAAAGTTCAATTTTGATACACTATCTCAAAATTAAGCGCTACGTCCCGTATCGTCTCGTTTCGGTGTGACTGACTCTTGCACATTTGTAGTGCTGGGCAATTTCGTAGATACTGGGTAAATTTGGGTGTTGCCAAATTTTTAGAACTTTGTTTTAGCTTTTTTTTTCAAATTCCTTCAAATTTATTCCAAAATACCACCCATCGCCTGATCTACCAAAAACCAAACAATGCTATATTTGACGAAAATCCAATCACGATATGGATGGTGTTATGTGGAAGTGTATGATGAATAGACCTGACCCGTTGCGTAAATACTGGCAGTCGTCCACGATACATAGTAGCGGATCCGTAAGTAGAAGATAATATACCATATATCATTTATTTTTGCACTTTCAATGGAGATTTCAATGGACATGCTAAGAGTCAAGTTTCTTTTTAGATTTTGAAAGTGAAACAAAGACAAGCGCGGCGTTCCCGATAGCGTTCAACTCATGACAGATGACTCTTTGAAAATGATTTCGATGTTACATATTCCGCAACACATACAAGTCCCTTATCCATAATCATTATCTTTCCGAAATACCTTTTAATAGATAGAAGCAAGTCAAGAAGGTCCAAACAATTGCATATCGGCCTTAATTATAATATCTCTGGACTCTTCACACCACGTCAATCTGATCCGGTGCGAAGTAATCGAAGAATTTGTGTTACGGGTACCAGACAACGGGAAGTATATATTTTAATACCTGTATACTATACAATATACCTAAATATTATATTAAAGATTTAATTATATTATAGTTTATACACATTAAATATGTTTATAAACCATAGGCATGTTGAGGCAAAAATTGTCTTCACTGAAATGGCCACACTTTTGGAGTTTTTGGGGCCATTTTGACATTTGAAGTATGGTGAAATCAAGTTGGCCGTCATTTGAGGTACTATGAAAACCAAGATGGCGTAACTTTTTCTCCTTTGGAGCATGAAGAATAGAGGTAAGGAGTACCATCTTCATACATGAAAAGTGTCCGTAAAATAGCGTTAAATAGGGGGCGCTACAGACGCAAGGGTGTAAAGCGGCAAAATTTAAACGGATAATTAAATCTTGGGATCTTCTTCGGTTTTATATATAAAAATATTTTCGACTATACGAGTAATTAGAATATTCATGATTTACTGAATTAACTACTAAAAACTAGTCATAGTCATCAAAAATTCTAACTTCATAGCACACACCCTTGCCACTCTAGCGCCATTATGGCCAGTTTTGGAACTATTATTTAATTACTTTTGTCAGACACTTTTTAGCTTTTCTGCCTTAGAGAGATGGTCCTCCTTACCTCTATTCTCCACGGTTTGGAGATTCAAATGTACGTCATAGCCTATCCTTAGTTTTAAAATCTTTGTTATAAACTATAATGTAATTTCGTGGCATCGGGGCAAATATTCTTCGGGTATAACGGCGCTAACTATACAACTGTTATATGTATTTTGTATTCAATAAATAAAGACTTAAACAATAATTGTACAGGACTGTATAAATTCACAGGGGTTCAACCGCCGGCTCAGATTAGACTCGAAGATAGCAAGGTTACACCGATTTGGGCAGAGCCGGGGCGATAATAAAACACTTATTTTGAGGAGAACGTTTTTTCATTTTTTGGATTTGCTTACCTGGCTCATGGCAATGCCGTATAGAGAGCCCCGCCCGTACGCCTCTTTCGGGCCGATCTTCCATCTCATTTTCACCTCTCTATACGGCTATTTTCCATAATTTTCCCCATTTTCCATGAGCCAGGTGAAGCAAAACGCGTTGTGTGAAATACTTTATTATCATGACCAGACATATAAACCCTTATATACTAAAAATCTTATTCTATAGAAAAGTTATTTACATTTTAAGGTTCAACTTATATGAAATGTTGTACATTTTTACCACTGTTTTCGTAATAATTTCTTAACCATTTATTATATAACCTTAAGCGTTATACCACACGTTATGTACTACGTTTATTTATGTAAATTAAAAGAAGCTACGTTAAAATTAGCTTTAGTTAAAAATATATAAGCAAAATACCCCGCACTTGATAAAACACCATTTTAACACTATTTTTACACACTGATGCCCATATAAATCTATACATATAGTCACTGAGTATTCACTATTATAGTTTTATGTACTGTTTTAATTACACGTTTATTGTTCACATTAAAATTCACTCATGTTTTACGTTACGAGGCCGCTGTCCTTAACAATAATAATAATAATGCAGAGCACCGATGCTCTCCACCACTAAGTCACAGAGGTCGTCAAAATTATGTAACTTGCAAGTTACGTACAAAAAACTTAATACCCACAGGAGATAAGCTACTAAAAGCCTCAAAGTAGATATTTATAGTATTGCCTAGTGTTGTTAAGTATTAATTTAATCTAATAATAGAATTGCACGAACTCTCGCTGTCAAGATTGTATCACCTGGTGTATACACTGGTGACACTAGGGTTATACCTACACGAGATACAACTGTCAGTATAAGATATGAATGTTCAAAAGTCTTCTTATAAATATCTCCGAAGCGACACCCCTAACATTATCTTGTCATGATTGATGAATAGTGGTTGAATTTGAAATTTGAATTATGCCATCACGATTTTGCACCCTAACGTATACGGTACCGAAAGTCTAGTTTTGTTTGGCTGGAGTTTATTTATTTGGCTTATTTCAAGATCAAAGGCTGAAGCTTTCTGTTATGCTGTCGTATATAGTATTATTATTTTTGGTTAAGTGAATTGGCTATCTATACGTGTCTATTGTAGCTCTGATGGAGTAACAGAAACAATCTTAACTGATATACACAAAAAAATATATCTTTAAAACGATTATTGTAAACCCATTTTTAGGGTTCCGTAATACATATATAATATATATAATATAATATATTTACACCATCACACCACGTTAATCTGGTCCCGTGGTAAGTTCTCGAAGAACTTATGTTACAGTTACCTGACAACGGAATTATATTTAATACTTTTATAGTATACATATATGTATTTAAGATTTTCATCATATAATACACACATTTAATACAAATCCATGACCCAGGAACACAAAACTTTTTTCGCATATACCCTTATACTTTCGCTCTGTCCGACCGTCTGTCGTCTGTCTGTCTGTCCGCGCTTCTAGCTTCTGTGATTATGAATATAAATTGATGAAATTTGGTAAAGTTATAGATTGTGTATAGATCTCAGTTTTGGTATAATAAAATAATAATAATTTTATATTTTAGGGGTGGCTTCCCATACATGTGAAGTGGGGATGAAAAATATATTTTCATCCTACCCCATCGTGTGGGGTATCGTTGAATAGGTCGCCCTGGCATTTCTAAACTATGATAGTCAGAAACTTGCAACTTTTCCATGCTGATAGGTCATGCTAAAAACTCTTTAGGAAATTATTTTTAACGAAATCGGACAGTAACTTTTGAAGTCATTTGAAAAAATCCTTTTACACGGTTAGAGTTACGAAACCCTCCTTAGACATGTCCCGACATGCTCCCGGTTAGGTTATTAGAATTGTTACACACTTAAAAAAAATTATATAATCTAGTACAGTGTTTATACCAAACAACTGGAACAAACCCACCGCTAAGCTTTCCAACAATATAGAGTTATAGTTCTGTCATGAATTTTATTACTCATATTTAAACATCGAAACAACGTTCCGAGGCTTACAAGTCGGAGAATTAATTTTATAGCAGCAATAATATTTATGTAAATTTAGTGTTTGGCTCTGTTCATAGTGGGCTAGCATTGGGCTAGAGCTGGACTAAATTACCGTGGTTCTAGGTCTGTAACAAAATGTAAATTGCCCGCATTTTGAGCTAGGCGCAATTTACTTTTCATTTAAATTGTTGGTTTGGTTTGTAGCTGGCGCGGCATCCGGCTGCGACCCCGAAATTGCACCAGTTGTTAAGAGGAAACATCAAGGGCTAGAGAATTGAAAAATAGGTATTTGTAAAATCTATTGCTGTCCCGCTGTTCCCGAACAAGCTAGCTATCAATGTGTAAGAGTGCGATAGAGACAACTGTAACATGAACTGAAAATACCTATTAAAAGTACAAAAAATCAACGACTCGTCGCAGTTCATTCTGCTCTCGGACACCGTCCGATGAACAGCTCCGCTCGCTACGATCGTTGCCGTCGTCCCGCGCTCTCTATTTGCGCTCTCGCTCTATCCGAGTGTCATTGCTCACAATAGTGCACCACTGGAAGAAAGAAGACAGAAGACTCAAGAGGCAAGACTCAAGAGTGAAGAGACAAGGCGCCACCCAACCGCCTTTGCCGCCCGACCCGTGCCGTACCGTGTCTCGCGCCGCGCCGCGATCGCCGCCTACCGGACGATTCGTGCGACCGCTCGCATCGTCCGTCTCGCTTTTTAGTGCGAGCCTTCTGCTCGCACACCCGCCGCGAAGTTATCGCCGCGTTAGGACGAGCGTGCGACCGGTCGCATCGTCCGTCTCGTTCTTAGCGCGAGCCTTCTGCTCGCGCTCCGCCGCGTCTCGTTCGCGAACACTAGCGCCCTAGTGTTTAGCGCAACGTTAGTGTGTGAGTGAGTTCCAGCCGCCCAAGGAACAATTGTAAGTACCGTGACACGGTTAGGCACACTACACGAGGAGTTTTCCTCACTACACACCTCCCCTCCCGGTCGCCGGGAGGGGCTGTATCCCCCAATATTAATTAGAGAGCAGAATTTCTTTTCACAACCAGGATAAAACTTCCTAATTATGGCTGACGCCTTAATCAGGAAGTTCCTGACGTTCCTTCAGAACGAATTCCCTGATGCCGCTAAGAAATGGGAACGCTTCGCGAGCGCCCATGAAGCAGACTCACCGGCGTCGCCCGATTGCGACGCCCCGCTAATCCCGGCCGAAACAGAGGCCTTATCATCTCCTTCAGAGATGTCTTGCTCAGAGCAAGAAACCGACCGTAGTGAACAAGGCGAGTTCACTACCGTCAGATACAAGAAGACGAAGAAGAGGAAGCGCCCAGAAGGCACCTCCTCTCCAGTCTTATCTTCCCCGACCAAATCGGTCCGAAAAAATAGGAAAACCGTGCAGGCTCATGGCTCCGCGACCCCCGTTACCTCGACGGCCCCTCTGGCCTCCCAGGCCCCTCTGGCCACCCAGGCCCTTCCGGCATCTCAGGCCTCCCTGGCCCCTCAGGCCTCCCAGGCCCCTCAGGCCTCCCAGGCCCCTCAGGCCTCCCAGGCCCCTCAGGCCGTCCGTACGCCAAAAATGCCTCCTCCTGTAATCATACAGGAGAAGGCCAAATGGAATATAATTTCTGCGGCAATAAACGAGCAAAAGCTTCGATACTCTTCTGCGCACACGACCCCCATAGGGATCAAAGTGCAGGTAAAATCGTCGGAGGACCACCGCCTCCTCACCGCGTTCTTACGCACAAAGAACATAGGCTACCATACGTATGCCCTTGAAGACGAGCGCCTTCTGCGCGTCGTCATTACAGGAGTCGATAAGTGCCTCTCCACAAAAGAGGTACTCATGGACATCCAGTCCCAAGGTTTTCCCGCCTTAGAGGTACATCGCATGTACCACCCTACTAAAAAACACGAGTACAATATGGTACTAGTAACCCTCCCTCTTACACCAGAGGGCAAGGATATCTTCAATATCCGAGCCATCTGTCATATTACGGGCATCCGCGTCGAGCCCCCCCGTAAAAGGGGCATCCCTGGCCAGTGCCACCGATGCCAACTTTACGGGCACTCGGCACGGAATTGCCAAGCTAGGCCGCGTTGCGTTAAGTGCCTCGGTGACCACGGCACCTCTGACTGTCTCCGTAAGAGCCCAGCTGAGGAGTCCGAACCCCCCAGCTGTGTTCTCTGTAAGTCTAAAGGACACCCCGCCAATTATAGAGGGTGCAAAAAAGCACCCAAAGTAAAAAAGCGTAGTGCACCGCAGACTAAAAGTGCCCCCCCCAAACAGAGATTCGTCGCTGCCCCCCTACCCTCCCAATCTGCATGGTTCAAGCCCGCGCAGAAACGTAGTTCGGAGCTAGCGGTTTTCCCCGCTCTCCCCAGTAAGGCCATGCCCTCCGCGCCCGTAGCGCCTAAGGCCACGCCCCCTCCGACTCCCAGCTTCACTGCAGACCTCTCTTTCGTCCAGCAGTTTTTAAGCAACATCGGGCCTATTGACCCGATGGAGCTTTCTATTTTAGCGACAAAGCTAAAAGGTTCGGCCACAGACCGCATCCAAGCTTTGTCAGACCATCAGGTCTTGATCCGTCAGATCAAGGCCCTCTCCACAAACGGTAATTAATGGAGCCCTCGGGAAGGACAAAGCCGCACTCGTTACGCGTAGTGTCGTTCAATACGAACGGCATTAGGAATAACATTAGCGAAATTCGCGATTTTGTAAGCAGCCAAAATGTCGATATTCTTCTAGTGCAGGAGACTTTCTTAAAACCTAGCATGAGGAGCCCTAAAATAGCTAACTACAGAATAGTCAGAAACGATAGAACTCGATCCCGACTCGGAGGTACTCTTATCTACTATAAAAAATCACTACATTGTATTCCACTAGAGCCACCGTCATTGTTAACTTTAGAAACATCTGTTTGCCATATTAGTATGTCCGGTCACGGACCCATTGTTATAGTAAGCGCGTACTTAGCGTGCAACAAAGAACTCCATTCAAGCGACCTACAGGCGTTATTCAATTTAGGTAACGCTGTCATCATTGCCGGCGACTTTAATTGCAAACACACCGAGTGGGGCAATGTTCATAACAATAGAAACGGCACCATCCTTTGTAATTTAACCGACACTTTAAATTTTGCACTATTAGCCCCCACCGACCCCACTCGCTATGACACCAATGAAAACATCAACGGTGTCATACGCGATCCTAGTACGATAGACATAGCCTTAGTTAAAAATGTTTCTCTCAATATCAATATTGAGACTCTCCACGAGCTTAACTCAGACCACAGACCGGTTATGATTACACTCGGTAGTCTTAACCCCAATAATTCTAGTACTAGGAAGATAATAGATTATAAATCACTAGCGGAGAACATTAAAGTCCTTCATTCTAGCCACTTAGACAAAATCCCCGATATTATAGATAGTAAAGAGACAGCCATAGAGGCCGCCTCCCACTTGACCGACCACCTGGTAGCGACCATAGAGAACTCATCTAGGGAGGTGCCAACGACCCCCAAGGGCCGTTGGCCCCTCCCTGAGGACATAAGGGAGTCCATCAGACTCCGAAATGCGGCTAAGCGCACATATGATCGCTACCCGTCGGAAGAGTGGAGGAAAGCCCTCCGTCACTACGAGAGGGAAGTTAAGTTTAAAATCAAACAGCACAAAGCCGAGAGTTGGGATCGACTTCTCAGTGATTTAGAACCGTCTCACGTGGCGTACTGGCCACTCGCGAAGGCCCTCAAAAACAACACGGAGAGCGACATGCCTCCGTTAGATAGACCTAACCGTCCTCCTGCATTCGAAGACATTGACAAGGCCGAGTGCCTAGCTGATAATTTCGAACAACAGTGCCGGCCGAGTACTCTCCCGATTGATCCCGTGCACCTTAGCTTAGTTAATAGCGAGGTCAACAGCCGACTCTCGAGGCCACCTGACGTAGACAGGGTGAGGATGGTGGACTC
This sequence comes from Phengaris alcon alcon, assembly GCA_037179445.1. Taxonomy (NCBI): domain Eukaryota; kingdom Metazoa; phylum Arthropoda; class Insecta; order Lepidoptera; family Lycaenidae; genus Phengaris; species Phengaris alcon. The sequence continues at coordinate 1,208,293 of JAYRCH010000125.1, forward strand.
GGAGGAGGTCAGTGACATTATTAAGTGTATGAATGCCAAAAAGGCCCCAGGCCTCGACGGTATTTCAAACAAAACACTTAAAATGTTACCGTCCGAGCTAATTCAACTCCTAGTGAACATCTTTAACGCCCTCTTAGTAGGATGTTCATTTCCAGACATTTGGAAAGTAGCTATTGTCATAGGTATCCACAAACCGGGGAAACCCCGGAAGGTGCCTGGTAGCTACCGCCCAATAAGTCTCATTAGCTCCCTAGGTAAAGTCTACGAAAGAGTTATTAAAAGGCGCCTTAATGACGTCATAACCGACAAAAAACTCCTTCCAGACGAGCAGTTCGCCTTCCGCGAAATGCACAGCTGTCCCGCTCAAGTACACCGCTTAACGGAGTACATATTATCTAGCAAAAACGACAGGAAGACGACATGCGCCGTATTCTTTGACATTGCAAAAGCCTTTGATAAAATTTGGCATAACGGACTGTTATACAAACTCTATCAAATGGAAATACCCGATTATCTCGTCTTACTAATTAGTAACTTTTTAAAAAATCGTAAATTTCATTTCCGCGTAGAAGGCGCACTGTCGTCGCCAAGATATATGGAGGCGGGAGTACCGCAGGGCTCGGTCCTCTCGCCCTCCCTATATAACCTGTACACTAGTGACATCCCCAAACACGCTAAGGTGCAATTAGCTATGTTCGCGGACGACACAGCCCTTTATTATTCAAACACACGAGCCCGTACCGCGTCTAAAGTCCTCCAGGAGTCAGTTACCGCTCTCGGTAATTGGTTCTCCAAGTGGAGAATAGAAGTCAATCCCGATAAAAGTCACGCCATTCAATTCAATGGTAATAAATCAGCGGGGCGTAAGTGCCCCCGTAAAGTAATGAGCCCTATTAGCCTGCACGGCAACATTATCCCTGAGGTCTCTCAGGTCAAATATTTAGGCGTAGTACTAGGCAAGTCGATGACGTTTTCGAGTCACATCAGTAACACACTGCGTAAAGCGAAATTTGTACTCTACAAATTATATCCGCTACTTAATTCGCGAAGCAAAATGTCCTTAAGACATAAGCTTACATTGTATAAGGTTTGCATCAGAACGATACTCACTTATGCGTGCGTCTCCTTCGCACAGATAAGCGAGTCTCAAATGGACCGTTTGCAAAGAGTCCAGAACCGGTTTCTACGCATGGCAACAGGCGCCCCCTGGTACATGCGTAACATCGACTTGCATAGGGACTGCGAACTAGTCACCATTAAAGCCTATATCAAGGAACTCGTAGAGAGATTCTTTGATAAAGGCAAAAACCACCCAAACCCCCTTATAAAAAAGGCACTGGACTACAACCACGACGCACTGACTTTCCGACACCCGCACAAACGGCCTAAGCATATCTTAGCCGATCCCGTTGACCCGATCACAAAATACGTAACGTACTGTGTACAGTTACGTAAACACAAATCACACGCACCCGCGACGCTAGCATTGCACCGGGGTCGACGCCGGCGCCTACCCCGAGGTCCCACATCCGACACGACAACACGTACAGACGTACAGACCGACCCTAACACGGGACCGGACCCGAACCCGAGTTCGAGTTCGCATCCCAGTAGTCTAGGTACACTCCTAAATAGTGTCCGCGACCGCGATATTGATATAGAGAGCTCTACCAATACCGCGAACCTCATCGACATTAGGACTTACGCGCGCGAGTCATCCCGACCGTACGCGGAAGGGGAGAGGGACGGCCCTCTCAGTACCGATATCGACCAAATCGAGAGCTCCTCTATCGCGATAACTCGCACGCCGCTAGTCTCTGCTACCGCGCGCGAGCAACCTCACTCATCAGCGAGTGAGGAAGGGGTCGGACCCCTCAGCAGGAGAGACCCGCGTCTCCCCTGTCAAAATAATAGCTTCTAATCCGTAGCTGTCCCCAATATCCGGTTTGAACATCACCCGGGTGATGTTAGGGAGGGTCAAACCCTCCCATCGTCTACCACCAAACAAACTAGCCACCAGGCTAGTTATAGTCCGACTTAGCTACAGCGGTCTTAACCCGACCCTTAGCATAGACCCGTTCGAAAAAAAAAAAAAAAAAAAAAAACGACTCGTCGTCCCCTGATTCCTTCTCCAAAACATAACCGATTTAAGTACATTTTTTTTAATAATTCAAAAAAGGCTTGAACTGTGTTCCTATGTTTTCATTCTTTTATATAATTTAGTCAAATTTGTTTTCTGGATGTTTGAACCTGGCCATGTTTTTTACTTTTTGAACGTCCATATCTCTTCTAATAATTATTTATGAAAAAAAGGAAATCATAAGGACATGCTAATTGTATCCATAAATATTCAGGAAAAAAAATTGTTACGCTACCGACATTATCCAGGGAGGAAACAGGGGACTACGTTTGTATGCTTTTCCATATATTGCGTGGCCCTTCTGTTTCCTCTTAACTCGTGTTTTTCATTACATATTGGACAAATAACTGTAATAACCTCAACACCCGTGAAAGTTTTTACCCATTATCCGAACCGGTATTGGTATCGAACGCCGATAGCCGATATCCGATAGCCAAGGAACATAATATCCTGTACCAAGTACAAGGTAACAAGGGTACTTATCATTCACAATTTCGGTAAAATATCGGATCGGATAATGTGAAAATGCTCACAGTTCGATCTAACTTCAAAGTAGCTAGTACCAAGGTACTGCGAAAAAGCAAAAAACTTACCGAATGGCGAACCCTACCCTTTGGTACTGCATAGAATATGCGTATCTGTTTTCGATATAACATGAAACTCGCATACAATTTATAAAAATTGCGTCTCCCCGCTGTGAACCGCCTCGTTATTGTAAAATATCAAACGCAAATTCAAGAAGAATCGACGAACTTGTGGAAGCAATATATAAGGTATAAAAAACTTTTAAAAAACTTAGGCCTTATCATCCGTTATTGGATGATTGATACAGTACTCTCTGAGCGAAGTAACCACTCTTAAAATACTGTGGTGCCTGGGACAGGCGGTTTGTAAATGTCGTATGGTTGCTCAAGCACATACGGCATTCTCACAACGCAGTCAGCCTAGTCCAGAGGAATGACTGGTCAATACGTCAGGGACCAGCCATGCGCGGATTTCCTTACGATGTTTTCCTTCGCCGTCAGAGCGTCCTATAATGTAGGTACTTCAGATCTGAAAAAGTGTCATTGGCACACGCCAGCCACAACCTGGGAATTGAACCTGCACTCTCTCGAGTGCGAATCAAACGGTCCACAATTATCGTATCGCGTACACGCCAATAAGGGTAAAATCCGGTTAAGATTGTGCGCCGACGTAGGGACGTCGAAATTTTCAAATTTCATCTTTGAGTTTTTATGTCATGTGAGATTGGGAATTGCGATGTGTTGTTGGTTGTCATGACGACATTTTTTTTAAATATTATATTTATGTCCAATGAATGTTTAAACTTTATAATATACTAGCTGTCCCGACACACATTGTTTTGTCTCAACTATGAACTGGAATAAAAAATAACTACACCAGCATCTGCACCTACTCCAACATCTGCACCTACTCCAACATCTGCACCTACTCCAACATCTGCACCTACTCCAACATCTGCACCTACTCCAACATCTGCACCTACTCCAACATCTGCACCTACTCCAACATCTGCACCTACTCCAACATCTGCACCTACTCCAACATCAACATGTACACCTACATCTAGATCTACAGTATTTTCTCCGCATTTTTTCCAATATTTCTCACCGTTTAAACCTTCCCTGAACTTCCACAATTATTTCAAGACCAAAATTATCCAAATCAGTCCAGCCGTTCTCGAGTTGTAGCGAGACATTGGAATTGCAATCCATTTTTAGGGTTCCGTAATACTTAAGGAACCCTAAAAATGGAGGAAATGTATTTGTACTGTGTGCTTAAAAATTAATAGAATAAATAAAAATATCTCTTAACTTAATTAGAGATGTCTTGCATTATTATAAGAGCGTCATGACCTAGTGAATAGACCCCCTGAGTCACACGCGTGATCGTGCAGGTTCGATGCCGGGTTGAGGTGTGTACTTGTGAATTTCTCAATAACTGTATACTGCCGCTAGAATTAGTTTATTTTACCCCCATCTTCTGTGACAACCCTGACGAAATTTGGATTGTTCTATGAAAGATTTTTACTCTGTGGCACGAGGTACCTACGACGTGAAGCAGGCAATTTCCATGGTAATATCTCGAATCTCGATGGATCTCGGCCCTCAAAGGGCTCATGCGGGCGCAGGTCAGATAGTATTGTCTTGTCATGGAACTGGATTAAAGGCGATCTTGAAGGTGAGATTAAATGTAGTCTGTCTAACCTATACAAATTATATAAAACGAGCCTTTTCCCGCGGCTCCGCCCGCGTAAATATATTATCCGGTATCCCACGGATATACTATTCTTTTTCGTGATACTAAAGTAGCCTATGTTTTAATCTAGAGCAGTCTTTTCCAGAGTCTATTCACAACGCTATTTACATCTTAAGATATTTAGTAATAGGTATCAAACACTGAAAAATATTCGTGTATTCAAATGTCGCTGGTGAATTCCCCACCTCCGAAGACACGTATTATAAATAGGAGTCTGGTATATCTACTGTTGCGACCGAGATGAGCATCTGCTGAACGCGGGATTTTTTATGTACCTGATCATCAGATTAGTTTTAAAACAAATGTCGATTAGGTATTGGTTGATTTTGAATAGGTACAAGATAATCTCAATATTGTAAAGTTATATTATTATTGCTCAATATTGATTATTGCTAATTTTGAACAAAAGCCTAAACTACTACCATACCGAATTTCATCGAAATCCGTTCAGTAGTTTTTGCATGAAAGAGTAACAAACATCCACCCATCCATACATCCATCCATTCATCTGTGGCGGACCAATTAGCGCCACAATCCTGAATCGTGCTATCGAAGTTTCTGTAGTTCGGTGCTATATATACAACACCACTAAAGTGGGCTTCGGTCTGACCGAGCATACCACCTCACTCGGTCGGAGATCTCCTTTGGGGCTTTCACTATTCCTACACATCCATCAATCCATCCTCACAAACTTTTATTACGTTTATAATAGTAATTAGTAGGATCAATGAGCAAGATCGGTACACTTCATTCAGATTCAATTCAATCTAGCGCGCTATATGTAATGCTACCAATTCAAATGTCACTTATATACCAGGAGATCCATCTACTTCTTTGCCGGGTATTTTATAAAAAAGCGATTTTTCCGTCTCTGTGTTCATAGGTTTTTGTCATGTTTTTTTCCAAAAAAAAAGAGATTTCGAAAAAGGTAGTGTCCATACCGGGCGATTCACAGCTGTACGAAGCTACGGTACATAATATCAGCCAGTTTATCCTCCATAAACAAAGCCGCAGTAAATCCGCGTAGTTTATTTATGAATGGGCAGAACAAACGACTTCCTGGCTATTTCGAGCACCTTACATCATGTGATGGGCACTGAGAGTTCACTTGCGGCGCTAAACTATTATTTTATGGTTTACACTGAGGCCAGACAGAAGAAAAACACCGACGTTGTGAGATGAGTCTGTTATCGCCGATGATTGTATACAATTCCGTTAGTCCCACTACATATAGTGGGACTAACGGAATTGTCAATTTCCAAAAACACAATTTCCTCCGGCACAAAAGAAAATTCAAAGCACTGAAAATTGAACTCCGCTCTAATACAATAGAGTTGAATATTGAAGTGTCGAGTGTCGAGCTGTCATATTATATGTCATTGACATTTGACTCGACACTTGTATGTTCAGCTCTATTGTATTAGCTCAGAGTTCTATTTTCAATGCTCTGAACTTCCCTCGGCCTACCGGATTCCGGATCATATAGTCCCAGCCTTAACGGTTTTGTATATAATCATCTTAACTAATTCGGCCTACGTGCAACGATAATAACGTCTGCTGTAATTTGGCCTTTCTTGTTGATTTGGCCTAGCAAATTCATTGATGAAATTAAATAGGTGACGCCCCACTGAGCTTGTTCCGCCGATTCTTCTCGGCGGGTTGGGGTTAAGCCGGTGGTAGTTTTTTTTAACTTTCCATAAAAAAATCTTTCTTTTCTTACTTAACGTTCTACAGAAAGCTAAGACGAAAATGCTTACGTGCGGTCGTGCCGAGGCAAATCATTAAGATTTTTGGACCATGGTAACGGCACAGAGTAGAAAATATATTTACTTACGTTCAGAGAAACAGCTTTCATAGAACGATCTAAATCGATCCAAATTTGAAAATATTGACGTCCTCTTCAACGGCCCATCATCTTTCCACACAATCGTGGACACGCTATATGCTTGTAGTAGTGCAATCAAATCGAATGCTAACTATGTAGCTGTTTATCTCTTCCTTTTTATTTAATCTGTGGTAACGGGTAGAAAGGTTGAAAGCCCTATATTAATTTGAAATCGATACACCAAAATTATTGAAAACAGTATAGGAGCAAAGTTTTATGAAGTTCAGTTCTATGAAATTTAAATTATTGAATATATTTCAAAACTCAAGCACTGATTTCCATAGTTATTTTAGTGAGTTTAACCAGTTTGTGTGCACAGGTGGGCCCCGTCTGCGTGAGTCGTGGCGCGGGGACTGCCAGACGTCGAGAAGGTATTCGAAGCGTGACGACAGCTTCCGTGATCACTTAGCGAGTGACCAGATAAACGACCGCTCTATATAAAATACCGGATATTGCCCGCGACTTCGTGCGCGCAAAAGGAAATCCCGCGGGAATATCGCCGTAAAAAGTAGTATTTTCCCAGAGTCTGCTCTTTGTATGCGCAAAATTTTATGAACATCGGTCTAGTAGTTTCGGAGTATATTCAATGCAAACAAACAAACAAGCTTTCCTCTTTATAATATTACTAGATGTCCCGACACACGTTGTTCTGTCGCACCTATAAATATAGTATTATATTTTTCCCGCAATTTTTCCAATATTTCTCACCGTTTAAATTTCAAGACCAAAATTAGCCAAATCGGTCTAGCCGGTCTCAAGTTTTAGCGAGACACTGGAAATGCAATCCATGTTTTTGGGGTCCGTAATACATAAGGAACCCTTATAGTTTTGCTCTGTCCGTCCGTCTGTCTGTCTGTATTTCCGCGCTTCTAGCCTCTGTAGTTATGAATGTAAATGGACAAAATTTAGCATAGTTATAGATTGTCTATAGATCTCAGTTTAAACATCGTAAAATAAGTGAATAATACATGAGAAGTGGGGATGAAAAATATTGTTTTATTCTACCCCATCGTGTGGAGTATCGTTGAATAGGTCCTTTAAAATAAAAGCAAGGTTTCATACATGACTTTTTACGAAGTCGACCATTTTCTAGTAATCGGCCTCTAAAGTGGTTTATAAGTAGGTTCCCCCCCCTGGCATTTTTAAACTAAAGAAGATAGAAGCTTGTGTATAAGCTAGGAACTTACACATGCGACTATGAGCTGAGGGAAGTATGTATATAGGTTAATGTGAGGGCTGGAGAAATCTGGGACTGACCTTATTGTTGAGCTGGTGGTTCTGTATCTGGGCGGAGGTTTCTTCTCACTACACTACACAGCTGTTGAACGGATTATCGATAGATTTATCGCGGTTCGCCGGCGAATTTGGTATTACATTAACGAGCACAAATAAATATGCGCACACGCGTTCGCGTTCACTAGGTTTCGGGATGAGCTGAAAATGCATCCAGCGCGGGAGGGGTTCTAATTGCAAGTGATCGTCACTCTCTGACAGCGCCCCTGAGTCGGTCGGCCATACTTCACGTAGTGATGTCCTTTGTGTTTATTCTAAACGTCGCGCTAGGCTTGGCGCGAACATCCTGGGGGGCCCGCACAGGCGGCGAGCTAAGCCCCATCTTGAGCAGAATCCAGTGGGAGCCGGGCAATCTTACCGACAGGCCTCCGCAGCTGGCCTTGAGTGGTGTCCAAGTCCACAACTCTGATGACTCCATCCTTCCCAGGTAGCAGACGTGAGATTCTTCCCATCTTCCATTGTAGAGGAGGCAAATTGTCCTCCTTGAGCAGAACCAGTTCTCCAATTTTGGGTGGAGAGGAAGAGGAAAGCCATTTGGAGCGGATTTGAAGGGTATGGAGGTAGGACTTGGTCCAAAGGTTCCAAAAGCGCTGAGAGAGTGATTGAATGAGCTGAAAGCGTTTGAGCGGAGATATTACTCTTTCATCTAGAGTCAGCTCGGGGAGAGCTGTGAGCGGACGGCCAATGAGAAAGTGGCCAGCAGTAAGGGGCTGATAGTCCGTGGGATCGGACGAAAGTGGACTGATGGGCCGAGAGTTTAACACAGCTTCGATTCTAGTGAGCAGAGTTAAGAATTCCTCGAAAGTGAGGTGTTGCTCACCGATAACACGGTATAGAAGTTGCTTTGTGGATTTAACATTAATCTCATGGATACCTCCCATCCATGGGGCTTTAGGCGGATTGAGTAACCAAGTTATATTTTGAGTTGAGAGTTTATGAGAAATGGCGTCGTTATTGTCATTGAGAAATTGTTGTACCTCTAGTAGATGATTCCTAGCTCCTACATAATTTGTGCCACAATCCGAACGTATCAATACCGGAAGTCCGCGACGTGAGCAGAACCTTTGTAATGTTGCAATAAACGCTTCGGCAGTGAGCGATGAGACTGGTTCTAAGTGAACCGCCTTTAAAGTGAGGCAAACAAATATGTAAAAATATCCCTTAATTAACTTAGCATTACGTAATTGACTTGATTTGAGCAGAACGGTCCGGCAAAATCTGTTGATACGTGACTAAATACGGGCTGAGGTATGACTCTATCAGCTGGCAGGTCAGCCATGATAGGTACTTCGGGCTGAGCGCGGCAACGGAAACATCTTATGCATTTAAACGTTCTGTGCCTTATAATGCGGCGGGCAGATAATATCCAAAATTGCTGACGTAAAATAGCATGTAGCGTGTCCGTGCCAGGGTGGCAGTGTATGCGATGATAGTGATCTATTATGAGGTCTACGAGCGGACTAGAACTAGGCAAAATGAATGGGTGTTGAGCATCGTATGTGAGTTCCGAACGAGTGAGTCTACCTCCTACTCTGAGGAGACCGTCCTGCGTAAAAGGCGACAGACGTTGTAGTCGTACTGTGCAGATTCTATCGGTTTGCAGGCGGTGAATATCTTCTGCGAATGCATTTTGCTGTACAGAGCGGATCCAGAAGAGTAATGCTTCTCTACGTTCACTTACAGTTAGAGTGCCTAGTTGTCGCGAGTTTGAATTTAGTTTACAGTTACGAATGAATCGCCTCATGTAGGCAGTGACACCAGTTAGTTTTTCTAAAGAGCTGAAGCGAGTGAGCAGATCACTATCGACACCGGGTATCGAGAAATTGCATGGTACGTATTTTGGTTTGAGCCCTGGCAAGTCTTGTCGAGTATGAGCTGAAGGCATCTTGGGCCAGGTATCCTCTGGCAATTTGAGCCAAGGAGGAGACCACCATAAATCATGAGCGGAGAGAGCTTGAGCTGATAATCCTCTGCTTGCACAGTCAGCAGGATTTAATTGGGAAGGTACATGACGCCACTTAAGTGTGAGTGAATTTGAGTTAATTTTTGTTACTCTATTTGATTCAAATGTTTGTAAACGATGGGGCGGAGTTTTTATCCATGCAAGCACTATGGTACTATCTGACCAACAAACGTGATGTGTAATTGTGAGATGAGCAGACAATTGTTGGGAGACACGCAACATGAGCTGAGATAATAGAGTTGCAGCAGACAACTCTAATTTGGGGATTGTGAGTTTATTTTTAATCGGTGCGACTTTAGATTTAGCAATTATGAGGTGAACGTTAACAGATCCGTTGTGAGCTGATTCTTGTAAATATATCACTGCAGCAAAACCGCTTTCCGAAGCATCTGCGAATCCGTGAAGTGAGTATGTTGATTTGAATTTGTGTGGAGCGATATGTCTGGGAAAATGTATATCTGAGATGTGCGGAAGATCATGATAGATGCGCTGCCAATCATCTGTAATATTATTTGGAGTGGGATCGTCCCAGTCCAATTTAGTTAACCATAACCTTTGAAGGAGTATTTTTGCGCGGAATATGACGGGTGTAACCCAACCGTTTGGGTCATAGAGAGAAGCTACTGTGCTAAGAATTGAACGTTTTGTAATGTGGGTAACTGGTGGTAATGAGATGTGATATGTAAATTCATCAGACCGGGGAATCCATCTAATACCCAAAACCTTAATTGATGAAGACTCTGCGCTGATGTCAAAGTCTTTAGGCATTTCGCATTGATCGTCTGGAAATCTTTGCAAGAGCTGAGGTGTGTTTGATGTCCATTTACTAAGTTTAAATCCACCGAGTGATAACAAATCAATGAGCTGAGTTTGGAGTGCTGATGCTTCTTCTATGGTGTCATGGCCGCAAAGTACATCATCCACGAAAACAAATTTACGCAAAATTTCGGCAGCTTGAGGATAGCGATGACCTTCATCTTCAGCTAATTGTAAGTGATCGTCACTCTCTGACAGCGCCCGTGAGTCGGTCGGCCATACTTCACGTAGTGATGTCCTTTGTGTTTATTCTAAACGTCGCGCTAGGGTTGGCGCGAACAGCTTGTTATTTTCCATGCTGATAGATCATGCTAAAAACTCTTTAGAAAAATTATGTTAAACGAAATCGAACAGTATCTTTTGATGTAATTTGAAAAAACCTATTACGTATGGATAGTTACGGAACCCTCCTTAGACATGTCCCGAGATGCTCTTGGTTAGGTTATTATATAAGGTCCTTACATATGAAATTGGCGTTTTATCTTACTGGCCACTTTGACCTCAAATATATCTTCTTTGGTTAGGAATTCCAATTTCAAATTTATACCGCTATTTACTCATGCACTTGTGTTTCGGAAATCGTAATTCATTTATTTTTTCCTCTTTTGATTTTTTCTTTGCGTCACTCTGTTTACCAAATGGAAAACTTGAAATATCGTATTATATTCGCGTTCCACGTAGCGCCAGTGATGCAGAAACGACTCGAAGGAAAAATGATGTATATGGCGGCGGTGTCGCAAAAGAAAACACAGTGCGTTTTTGGTTCTAACGTTTTCGTTCTGGAAATTTCGACCTGCAGAACAAGCCCCGTGGAAGGCTGGAGACCAAAGTTGATAATGAAGAATTGAAGGCTATTGTGGAAGCGGATCCATCGCAAACCACGTCCGAGTTAGCTGCAGGCTGCGGTGTTAGTGATAAAACTGTTTTAATCCACTTGAAGCAAATAGGGAAGGTGAAAAAGCTTGAAAGGTGGGTATCTCATGAATCGCGTGCAGCAAACCGAAAAACGCGCGTCGACTGCTGCGTTGCATTACTCAACTCGCACAATAATGAAGGGATTTTAAATCGAATCATTACCTGTGATTAAAAGTGGCTCCTGTACGATAATCGGAAACGCTCATCGCAATGGCTGAACCCTGGCGAACCAGTCAAAGCCTGCCCCAAGCGAAAATTGAATCAAAAAAGTTACTTGTGAGCGTTTGGTGGATTAGTTCCGTTGTCGTTCACTACAGCTTTCTTAAATCTGGCCAGACGATTACGGAAGATGTCTATTGCCAGCAACTGCAAACAACTTAGCTGCTATACAACCGAGGTTGGCCATTCCCTCCAGGCCACTGCTGCTTCAGGACAACGCTAGACCACACACTGCACAACAGACGGCTACCAAATTAGAGGAGCTTCAATTAGAGTGTCTAATGCCCGTTTTCACCAACTGATTCCTAAACAACTCTTATGTAAGTGACCCTTTGGATAGGTGGTCTCCTAAAATCGGCACCTACCTAATTTCATTTTCATCAAGCTAGGTAACACTTAGCTATGGAACTCCTAGTTAAGTGACAGTATTTTTTTTCTAATTTGCGCTCATACTATTGATATTTTATCGATAAATGTAACATTGCAAATTCTAGTATAAATAATTCACAGATAAATAATATAACATAAATAAATCCAAGTTAGTGTACTTTTGTATGCTTTGGTAAATTATTCAGCAATTTTAATACCTAAATTAGTAAGACGATGACGTACAGCATGTTTAAAAATGTACTTTGCTGTAAATTAAAAAGTAATAATGTCAGTTTCACTGATGAGTGACAGACAAGTCATTTGATGTTGTTTATTTACAATTCACAACCACGTTTACTGTGATTGTGAACTGTACTGAACTGTGTTGTGTACTCAGAACCTCCTAATTGTTCGTTTATTCTTTTGTGGTTAATTATTATATCATTTTTGATTAGATTAATTAAAAATATTTTCCATTAACTATGTTTCGCTGCCTGCTACTTGTGACATACCTATTTGTATGAAATTGTATCAGAGACGTCCAAGTAGGTAATGGTACAGGTAAATACACATTAAAAGAACAATCACTGCTTTTGATTTCGACATGATATTCAAATATCATTAGAAAATTATAAATTCCATTGGTAAAGGAGTATATAGGCAAGTACGAGGAAAGTACCTAAATGTAAAACGTAAATGAATAATATACTTACCTGTCTTTATACTCAAGAAGATGTTCAATTTTTTCTAATAAAAATATTACCCTGTTTTGTTAATCTATATCGGATGAAGAAGTCGATATCATATTTACTCTTTGACGATATAAACGGGGTCTTTTTGGTAACAAGTCATTAGAAAATAATTCAAGCACTTCAACAGCGTCTAAAGTTACCAATAACTGGCTTAGATCGTTTTCCATTTCAAGGGATTCACGTATTTTAAATCACAATGTAATGTTAGATGACAGTTAAGGCGCGAAATATCGGGCCCCTAAAGTTAAAGGCCTCCCTAAGGTCTTAGGTGACACCTAAGCGTTGTTGAAAACAATTTTTCTTAAGAGGCGCCCCAAATGGCCGCTAAGGGACACTTAAAATTAGGAGTCAGTTGGTGAAAACGGGCATAAGAGATCCACCATACTCCCGGACCTTGCTCCAACAGATTACCATTTTTTTCCAAATTTGGATAATTTCTTTCAAGGGAAAAAATTCAACTCCGATGGGGCAGCCCAAAGCGCTTCCAAAGATTAAGTCCGAATAATTAAGCTATTGCATAGCTTTTATCGCGGGCTTTGAGTGCGGCGACCGAATCAAGAAATTCTGTAACGAAAAAAAACCTAACACCCCCCTACTACACTACGACCGGCACAGCGGTGCGGCGTTGAAAGCCGTGCATCATCTAACTTCGTTTCAGTTCGGTAAACTTCGGCACGGTGTTTGTGTGCGTGCGACTAGACGTATGCGTGTAGACTAGCTGCTAACTGCTCATAACTGATTCTATCTCTTTTAGACACAACGCTAGGTGAGACAGCGTGCTCTTTGGCCGCGTCCACGCGTGAGTTCGAGCCCGCGACTAGTTGAACCTTAACGTGTATGTATATGGTACGACTGTACGAAGCTCGCACGGATCGAGACGAGCTGCTCCGAAATCCGACGAATACGTAAGCAGCTGTTTGTGAGAAAGTATAAAAAATGCTATGCAATACCTTAACCGCGGCAGTCCCCGAGTGCCACACGTATTTTTGTTTAGTAAAGGAATCGATTAACTACCTATGAGATGGCAAAAGTCCATAGATAGCAATGGTGTATACTTTGATTAAATAAATATATTATGTTTAAAAAAATCGACTTTATGTTCCTCCTTTACAAAACGCCAATTTCATATGTAATAACCTAATATTAAAAACGAAATAAAATAGATACATTATACACCTAATAAGGATTTTATTGTGATTTTGATTTTAAAAGGGAAAAACTTTATTTTCAAATAACCCTACCCCTATGTATCCTTACCCCCTACTAGTATTCTATATCGAAGTAATGATCTCGTTGTCTATTAATCCGGTGCTTACATTGAAATTAATTTATACGGCTTATTTACTAACACCAGGGATTCGCGAGCGGCGGTGTACAAGGATCAAAATAATTTCTATTCCTACTTTAATGTAATCAAGTAGCATTTGAAGAAATAAAAATTAATTAGTTAATATGTAATGACCTAATATATAAGATAAGATTTTCCATTACTTTGTAATTTTCCATATCGAATCACACATTTTATAAACTTTATGTCACGTCCCACGGGAACTGGATAAAAAGTATCCTATGTCCGTCACCTGGTTCAAAGCTAGCTCCCCACCAATTTACAGCCAAATCGGTTTAGCCGTTTTTGAGTTATAAATAGTGTAACTAACACGACTTTCTTATATAAATATAAAAGTCCTACTACTATTATAAATGTGAAAGTTTGTGAGGATGGATGGATGGATGGATGTTTGTTACTCTTTCACGCAAAAACTACTGAACGTAGTTCACTGAAATTTGGTATGGTAGTAGTTTTATCTCGAAAAAGTACAGTATTCCCGTGGGATACTATATTTACGCGGACGGAGCCGCGGGAAAAAGCTAGTAAAAAATAAACTTTAAATTGGTGAATAATTAACGATAAGTGTCTACTTATCGTTAATTATTCACTGTGGGCTACACTAACATTATGTAGGCTGAAAAGTGAAGATGTGTACTTCAAAATAAACACTGAGCCACAGAGATCGTGACATATATATAGGCTTGACCTTTCCTTGTCAATATTAAACATTCTAGCGATGATCAATACATGTTATGTTGTACCCATATAATTTAATTTTCATGTGGCTAAAACTTCCGCATTATTAAACTATTTGTGAAGATAATTTTATCTCCACACGCTTCGCTCTGCGCCGTTTTCCTTTGACGACATTCGGAGTCAGTGGTCCGTGAGATCTTATTTAGTAAATTGCAATGAGCGAAGTCCTACATCTAGGTCGTTCAGCCATATTAAAGCCATCCGCAATCCGAAAAGTTTTTTCAACTTTTTGTCTAAAGATATGAAATCTTCGGAGATTTAGTTCCATATCTTTCACTTAAATCTTTTTGAAAGTAATCGTATTTTTAACAATAATTTATCACTAGCAATAAGTTTAATACGTAATTAGGTAAGTATATTTACTAATCAAACGATTCAAATAATATTTTTGGAACGAAGTTCCTTATCGCGCGTTGCGAAAGGGGGTAGACGGAAAAAATTAAGACTGTAACGACACTTTTTGCTATAGTTGTAAGCCGTGCGGCGTGCGCGTGTTTCTCTGTCTGTCTCTCTCTCTCTCTCTCCATCTCTCTCTAAATTATTACTAAAATTGAGCCTACTGATTAAGTTTATATTACATTATATTTGTTAATAATAAAAAAATATTATTATAACTTAAAAAAAAAAAAAATTTATTACAATTCCTTCACTAATTAATCGAAACTTCGTTCCATCCGGGTGGCCCTTGACACATCTCAAGTTTTTTTTATTTTACGTCGGGTATAGCCGATAGGTATCAGACATGTAAATAAATGTAAATAACTTTAACAACAATTAAGTCTATGGCGGACCAATTGGCGCCACAATCCTGAATCGCGCTATCGAAGTTTTCACAGTTCGGCCCTATTTTGAGACAACATCTGAAATACATACAAGTGGCCTTCGGCCCAATCGAGCATACCACCCGCTCGTTCGGAGATCTCCCTTTGGGCCAGTCACTTAATCTCACAAGTACACGTACACTGGCAAGACATCTTTTTTCTCTACATCACTCTCTAAATTTGTTTAATAAATTTGAAATTGGATGTTTACTTTACCGTCGAGATCAAAATTAAACATCACCAAAGTATTAACGCGAGACAGGAGGAAGTGTATTCCTCTTTCTCTTTCTTGTTTGTGTATAGTGTTTGTAATAAAATGTATTACGTGAGAACAGATCATTTGCCATATAGAGCTACACTTATAGAGTCTAACAGAACCAGCCAATTCAAAGTAAACATAAGGTCATTTGGGCCCAGCCCGCTCCACATATTAGTACAAAAACTTCGTACCTTAGTATGCTTACATACGCACCGCAGCTCCCATGACGCCGCTGCACTAGTATTTGTATGCCATTTCAAAGGCGCCGCCGGATAGAATCCCAATCCCGGGATAAACTTCCTAATTATGTCTGACGGCATAATTAGAAAGTTCCTGGAGTTTTTGAAACTAGAAGTCCCAGATGTCGCGTCCAAGTGGGAACGCTTCGTGCGCTTGCACGAAGCAGACTCACCGGCGTCGCCCGATTGCGACGCCCCGCTAATTCCGGCCGAAACAGAGCCCTTATCATCTCCTTCAGAGATGTCTTGCTCAGAGCAAGAATCCGACCGTAGTGAACAAGGCAAGTTCACTACCGTCAAATATAAGAAGACGAAGAAGAGGAAGCGCCCAGAGGGCACCGCCTCTCCAGTCCTATCTTCCCCGACCAAATCGGTCCCTAAAAGCAGGAAAACCGTGCAGGCTCATGGCTCCGCGATCCCCGTTACCCCATCGGCCCCTCTGGCCTCCCAGGCCCCTCTGGCCACTCAGGCCTCTCTGGCCTCCCAGGCCCTTCCGGCATCTCAGGCCCCTCAGGCCTCCCAGGCCCCTCAGGCCCCTCAGGCCTCTCAGGCAGTCCGTACTCCAAAAATGCCTCCTCCTGTAATCATACAGGAGAAGGCCAAATGGAATATAATCTCTGCGGCAATTAACGAGCAAAAGCTTCGTTACTCTTCTGCACACACGACCCCCATAGGAATCAAAGTGCAGGTTAAGTCGTCGGAGGACCACCGCCTCCTCACCGCGTTCCTACGCGCAAAGAACATAGGCTACCATACGTATGCCCTTGAAGACGAGCGCCTTCTGCGTGTCGTCATTACAGGAGTCGATAAGTGCCTCTCCACAAAAGAGGTACTCATGGACATCCAGTCCCAAGGTTTTCCCGCCTTAGAGGTACATCGCATGTACCATCCTATCAAAAAGCACGAGTACAATATGGTACTAGTAACCCTCCCTCTTACACCAGAGGGCAAGGATATCTTCAATATCCGAGCCATCTGTCATATTACGGGCATCCGCGTCGAGCCCCCCCGTAAAAGGGGCATCCCTGGCCAGTGCCACCGATGCCAACTTTACGGGCACTCGGCACGGAATTGCCAAGCTAGGCCGCGTTGCGTTAAGTGCCTCGGTGACCACGGCACCTCTGACTGTCTCCGTAAGAGCCCAGCTGAGGAGTCCGAACCCCCCAGCTGTGTTCTCTGTAAGTCTAAAGGACACCCCGCCAATTATAGAGGGTGCAAAAAAGCACCCAAAGTAAAAAAGCGTAGTGCACCGCAGACAAAAAGTGCCCCCCCCCAAACAGAGATTCGTCGCTGCCCCCTACCCTCCCAATCTGCATGGTTCAAGCCCGCGCAGAAACGTAGTTCGGAGTTAGCGGTTTCCCCCGCTCTCCCCAGTAAGGCCATGCCCTCCGCGCCCGTAGCGCCTAAGGCCACGCCCCCTCCGACTCCCAGCTTCACTGCAGACCTCTCTTTCGTCCAGCAGTTTTTAAGCAACATCGGGCCTATTGACCCGATGGAGCTTTCTATTTTAGCGACAAAGCTAAAAGGATCGGCCACAGACCGCATCCAAGCTTTGTCAGACCATCAGGTCTTGATCCGTCAGATCAAGGCCCTCTCCACAAACGGTAATTAATGGAGCCCTCGGGAAGGACAAAGCCGCACTCGTTACGCGTAGTGTCGTTCAATACGAACGGCATTAGGAATAACATTAGCGAAATTCGCGATTTTGTAAGCAGCCAAAATGTCGATATTCTTCTAGTGCAGGAGACTTTTTTTAAAACCTAGTATGAGGAGCCCTAAAATAGCTAACTACAAAATAGTCAGAAACGATAGAACTCGATCCCGACTCGGAGGTACTCTTATCTACTATAAAAAATCACTACATTGTATTCCCCTAGAGCCACCGCCATTGTTAACTTTAGAAACATCTGTTTGCCACATTAGTATGTCCGGTCACGGACCCATTGTTATAGTAAGCGCGTACTTAGCGTGCAACAAAGAACTCCATTCAAGCGACCTACAGGCGCTATTCAATTTAGGTAACGCTGTTATCATTGCCGGCGACTTAAATTGCAAACACACCGAGTGGGGCAATGTTCATAACAATAGAAACGGCACCATCCTTTGTAGTTTAACCGACACTTTAAATTTTGCACTATTAGCTCCCACCGACCCCACTCGCTATGACACCAACGAAAACATCAACGGTGTCATACGCGATCCTAGTACGATAGACATAGCCTTAGTTAAAAATGTTTCTCTCAATATCAATATTGAGACTCTCCACGAGCTTAACTCGGACCACAGACCGGTTACGATTACACTTGGTAGTCTTAACCCCAATAATTCTAGTACTAGGAAGATAATAGATTATAAATCACTAGCGGAGAACATCAAAGTCCTTCATTCTAGCCACTTAGACAAAATCCCCGATATTATAGATAGTAAAGAGACAGCCATAGAGGCCGCCTCCCACTTGACCGATCACCTGGTAGCGACCATAGAGAACTCATCTAGGGAGGTGCCAACGACCCCCAAGGGCCGTTGGCCCCTCCCTGAGGACATAAAGGAGTCCATCAGACTCCGAAATGCGGCTAAGCGCACATATGATCGCTACCCGTCGGAAGAGTGGAGGAAAGCCCTCCGTCACTACGAGAGGGAAGTTAAGTTTAAAATCAAACAACACAAAGCCGAGAGTTGGGATCGACTTCTCAGTGATTTAGAACCGTCTCACGTGGCGTACTGGCCACTCGCGAAGGCCCTCAAAAACAACACGGAGAGCGATATGCCTCCGTTAGATAGACCTAACCGTCCTCCTGCATTCGAAGACATTGACAAGGCCGAGTGCCTAGCTGATAATTTTGAACAACAGTGCCGGCCGAGTACTCTCCCGATTGATCCCGTGCACCTTAGCTTAGTAAATAGCGAGGTCAACAGCCGACTCTCGAGGCCACCTGATGTAGATAGGGTGAGGATGGTGGACTCGAAGGACGTCAATGACATTATTAAGTGTATGAATGCCAAAAAGGCCCCAGGCCTCGACGGTATTTCAAACAAAACACTTAAAATGTTACCGTCCGAGCTAATTCAACTCCTAGTGAACATCTTTAACGCCCTCTTAGTAGGATGTTCATTCCCAGACATTTGGAAAGTAGCTATTGTCATAGGTATCCACAAACCGGGGAAACCCCGGAAGGTGCCTGGTAGCTAACGCCCAATAAGTCTCATTAGCTCCCTTGGTAAAGTCTACGAAAGAGTTATTAAAAGGCGCCTTAATGACGTCATAACCGACAAAAAACTCCTTCCAGACGAGCAGTTCGCCTTCCGCGAAATGCACAGCTGTCCCGCTCAAGTACACCGCTTAACGGAATACATATTATCTAGCAAAAACGACAGGAAGACGACATGCGCTGTATTCTTTGACATTGCAAAAGCTTTTGATAAAATTTGTCATAACGGACTGTTATACAAACTCTATCAAATGGAAATACCCGATTATCTCGTTTTACTAATTAGTAACTTTTTAAAAAATCGTAAATTTCATTTCCGCGTAGAAGGCGCACTGTCGTCGCCAAGATATATGGAGGCGGGAGTACCGCAGGGCTCGGTCCTCTCGCCCTCCCTATATAACCTGTACACTAGTGACATCCCCAAACACGCTAAGGTGCAATTAGCTATGTTCGCGGACGACACAGCCCTTTATTATTCAAACACACGAGCCCGTACCGCGTCTAAAGCCCTCCAGGAGTCAGTTACCGCGCTCGGTAATTGGTTCTCCAAATGGAGAATAGAAGTCAATCCCGACAAAAGTCACGCCATTCAATTCTATAGTAATAGGGCAGCGAGGCGTAATTGCCCCCGTAAAGTAATGAGCCCTATTAGCCTGCACGGCAACATTATCCCTGAGGTCTCTTAGGTCAAATACTTAGGCGTAGTACTAGGCAAGTCGATGACGTTTTCGAGTCACATCAGTAACACATTACGCAAAGCGAAATTTGTACTCTACAAATTATATCCGCTACTTAATTCGCGAAGCAAAATGTCCTTAAGACATAAGCTTACATTATATAAGGTTTGCATTAGAACGATACTCACTTATGCGTGCGTCTCTTTCGCACAGATAAGCGAGTCTCAAATGGACCGTTTGCAAAGAGTCCAGAACCGGGTTCTACGCATGGCAACAGGCGCCCCCTGGTACATGCGTAACATCGACTTGCATAGGGACTGCGAACTAGTCACTATTAAAGCCTATATCAAGGAACTCGTAGAGAGATTCTTTGATAAAGGCAAAAATCACCCAAACCCCCTTATCAATAAGGCACTGGACTATAACCACGACGCACAGACTTTCCGACACCCGCACAAACGGCCTAAGCATATCTTAGCCGATCCCGTTGACCCGATCACAAAATACGTAACGTACTGTGTACAGTTACGTAAACACAAACCACACGCACCCGCGACGCTAGCATCGCACCGGGGTCGACGCCGGCGCCTACCCCGAGGTCCCACATCCGACACGTCAACACGTACAGACGTACAGACCGACCCTAACACGGGACCGGACCCGAACCCGAGTTCGAGTTCGCATCCTAGTAGTCTAGGTACACTCCTAAATAGTGTCCGCGACCGCGATATTGACATAGAGAGCTCTACCAATACCGCGAACCTCATCGACATTAGGACTTACGCGCGCGAGTCATCCCGACCGTACGCGGAAGGGGAGAGGGACGGCCCTCTCAGTACCGATATCGACCAAATCGAGAGCTCCTCTATCGCGATAACTCGCACGCCGCTAGTCTCTGCTACCGCGCGCGAGCAACCTCACTCATCAGCGAGTGAGGAAGGGGTCGGACCCCTCAGCAGGAGAGACCCGCGTCTCCCCTGTCATAATAATAGCTCCTAATCCGTAGCTGTCCCCAATATCCGGTTTGAACATCACCCGGGTGATGTTAGGGAGGGTCAAACCCTCCCATCGTCTACCACCAAACAAACTAGCCACCAGGCTAGTTATAGTCCGACTTAGCTACAGCGGTCTTAACCCGACCCTTAGCATAGACCCGTTCGAAAAAAAAAAAAAAAAAAAAAAAAAAAGGCGCCGCCGGAGCTGCGGCGCGTGTGAAAAGGCGCTAACTCCTAAGTGATATCAGTAAGGCAGGAGAGGGACACATGATCCCTAAGGGAGACTAGGTACACGCAATTAACAGAGCCCTTATGGGCCAAACCTACCTTTACAGTGGCTGTATCGGTAGTATATGATACCAGCTAACTTTTCCAAACTTCCTCCCTACTCATAACTGTATTATTTATGTAAAATTTTATATTTAAACGCTGATAAGGGTAAATTATGAACAACTTTTCATAAACAATACTATCAGCCGAAACGCCGCGGTATTGTTAACTTTTGTCATAGATTTTTTTCTTAATACATTTTATCTGTAGGCCAATATTTTAGGGGACCGATCCCGTCGAGATGACGAACAAAAGGGAACATGAATCTCGGAGACGTAGATCGTTCTCAGAGGGCATTAGGTGAATTCTGAATTCTGATCTGTAACAATACCTACTGAAATTAGTTTTTAAGAGGGTTTTTTGATACGTAATGGATTCTGGAATTAGGAGAATATTGAATCTTGATTAATACAATGCTGAGTTTAAAAAGACAAAGAAAAGTAATATACAGTCTATACAAAAGATGTCTTTATTGTCTACTTCTCATTTGGAATGTTATTTTCGTGCAGAGTATGTAATATGTAGGGGAGCCTGTTGTACCTCAGCCAGATTTTCAGTTAGGTATCCGCTATTTATTCCAATTTGACTAACTGTATATTAGACATGTTTGCACATTTTGGGAAGTCGGTTATTTGCGTGTACTTAACCAAAAAATAAAGAACTGTACATAATATGCTTACATGTCTTTAATACGTTAAAAAGGTACGAGTGGCCAATGTACAACATACTCGATGTACCTTTGCCAGTAGCACGTATTACAATGGATGTATCAAAAATACCTAGCCAAGAGCATGTCAGGACTTGTCTAAAGAGGGTTCCGTAACTATAACCGTGTAAAAGGTTTTTTTCAAATTACTTCTCTAGTTACTGTCCGATTTGGTTCAAAATAATTTTCCTATATAGTTTTTAGCATGATCTATCAGCGTGGAAAATTGCAAGTTTCTATGTTTCATAGTTTAGAAATGCCAAGGGGGGACCAACTTATAAACCACTTTGGAGGCCAATTACTCGTAAATGGTTGAAATTTTTAAAAAATCATGTATGAAACCTTGCCTTTATTTCAAAAGACCTATTCCACGATACCCCACACGATGGGGTAGGATGAAAAAATATTTTTCATCCCCACTTCACATGATGCTAAAACTGATATCAATACACAATAAATTAGGTCCTTACATATGAAATTGGCGTTTTGTCGTACTGGCCACTTTAATCTCAAATATTTAATCTTCTTTGGTTAGGAATTCCAATTTCAAATTTATACTCTTGCATTTGTGTTTCGAAAGCCGTAATTCATTTGTTTTTTTTTTCTTTAGGTTTTTCCTTTGCGTCACTCTGTTTACAAAATGGAAAACTTGAAATAATAATAATAATATATATGGACGCTTCACACCACGTCAATCTGGCCCCGTGCTAAGTATCCGAAGAACTTGAGTTACAGGTACCAGAAAACGGGAAGTATATTTAATACTTTTATACTATACATATATTTAAGATTTTTATTATATTATACACATATTTAATACACATCCATGACTCAGGAACACAGAAAAACTATATTTGTTCCTTCGGAAGGATTCGAACCCGCGCCCCCCGCCTTGAGCACCAACGCGCAGAACCACTGAGCCAGAGAGGTCGTCGAAATTTCATATTATTTTCGAGTACGAGTTCCACCGTGGCACTAGTGCTGCAGAAACGGCTCGAAGGATTAATTATGCATATGACGACGGTGTCGCAAAAGAAAACACAGTGCGGTTTTGATTCCAACGTTTTCGTTCTAGAAATTTCGACCTGCAGAACAAGCCCCGTGGACGGCCGGAAACTAAAGTTGATAATGAAGAATTGAAGGCTATTGTGGAAGCGGATCCATCGCAAAACACGTCCGAGTTAGCTGCAGACTGCGGTGTTAGTGATAAAACTGTTTTAATCCACTTGAAGCAAATTGGGAAGGTGAAAAAGCTTGAAAGGTGTGAATCAATTGAATTGAATTGAATCAAACCTCATGAATTGAGTGCAGCAAACCAGCAAACGCGCGTCGACTGCTGCCTTACTCTCAACCGGCACAATAATCAAGGGATTTTAAATCGAATCATTACCTACGCATTTATTTCTGTGATTATAATAACATAATACGTTTAAAACTATGAGACTTCTAATAATAATGAAAATAAAACATTTGTCACCCTAAACATTTAAACGTCTATAAAATCAAACAACTAATATTGTCGGTAGAGACGTAGCGGACACCGTACATTACCGTACCGTAGGCATTAGAATTCGAAAGCTCCAGGAATGCCTAGAAAAAGCCAACTAGCTCCAAGGTTTAACATATTCCCCTATACATCGCATCAATTGACTATTTCTGTGAGACCTTTGGAAAGAGAGTCTTCGTCAAATTAAGAAACTTGGAAGATAAGTTAACGTGCTGTATGTCTGTACTGATCGGCAATGCAAAATAAATGTGTTACATGATACATATTGATTTCTTAGGTTTACGCGAATATTGTTCATTGTTTTAAACACTTACGGATTGTGTCGCGGTGCACTTTTCTTTTTCCCGACGTTTCGGCTACTGTCCAGCAGCCGTGGTCGCGGGAGGACTGTAGCGTAGACTGTACTACTGTAGCGTCACAAATTTTATAATTATATAAAATTGTTTTTTTGTTTTTTTGTGAAAGATATTACTTGACATTTTTTTAGTGTTAAGTGACATGAGATTCAAGCTACACCAACGTACTACAGTATTTAAATCTTCGTGCAGAGCTAAACAGTCCTTAATATTATTAATACGACGATATATTTTTATATCATCAGCGTATGCCAGACATTCACTCACTATGTCACACAATAAATCGTTGATAAATTCTTGCAAACCAACTGAGTATGCTGATGGGACGATAGTTTGAAACTAATTCTCTATCGCCATCCTTGTGGATAGGTGTAATCCTTGCTGTTTTCCACAAAGTTGGAAAACAACCTTCATATAATGATTTGTTGTAAATTAAGGCTAATGGCCATTGCCAAAGTCGAAGCACAGAATCGTATAAAGATGGGCGGTATTCCATCTGGACCTGCCCTTTTGTTAAATCAATACCCTTCAACGTTTCTAAAACATTAGATAGGTTTATTTCAAAATGAGATATTAATAAATGAGAAGAGTTAAAATTTAGTTTGTAGTTCACTGTTGTACTATTTACATAAACAGAGGAGAATTAATTAGCAAATAAATTAACAATATCCTCACCAGTGTTGGCAGTTTGATCTTGATAATACATTCTATTGGGAATATCATGGGTATTTCTTTTTACTTTGGTATAACGCCAAAATGAATTAATATTTACTGTCAGATCACTCTCAACTCGTTCGACATATGATTTGAAATATTCATCCATCACATCTTTAACTCTAGACCTCAACATTGTAAAGGCATCATAGTCCCGGGGATTCCTAAATTGCTTAAATCTATGATGATACTTATCTTTAGTTATTATAAGTTTCTTAAGGCCTTCAGAGAACCAAACAGGGTGTTTATTACCTCGCGTCTTAGTTTTGGGTGTATGCTTTTCTATTAAACTGTAAAGAGTGTCATAAAAAAGATATACAAATTCATCACAACCGAGAGATAAAGCATGACTCTTCCAATCGATTTCACGAAGATCATCATTACATTGTGTGAAGTTAGTTTTACGGAAACATAATTTTTAAAACGAAGAATTAAATGCCAGGGATTTATAATATATAGCTGTATTCAAAGTAAGTTCAAAAGGTGGGTGATGTGCATCAGGCCAACTGATGGGTCTAGCAGGCATTATTTTATATGATTCACAGTACATAACGACTAAGTCCAGTAGCCGGTTGTTAGAATTTAGTATCGAATTTATTTGACGCAAGATTGTACCGTGTATTAGATTATAAATTGCTCTAGATTTGTCACAAGTAAAGTTCAATGGGCAACCAGAATCACACGACCAAGCAGCAGTAAGCGGCGGGCTGCTGCATGAAGCGACTTATTAGCGGGAGAAAGATGTTCCGCTATATAAATCGGCTTTCGATCACCAGCAACTCCTAATAGAGCAGTGCTTAGTTTATTACTTGGGTTCGCCTTATTATATCTGTGTACTGCTGAATAGAAATTATCGCGACGTCTTATGTCTTTGAACTTAACTACAATAGTTCTAGGTTGCTTGCTCTCTTTTGTTTTGTTTTGCAACTCTAGTACAGTATACTAAATCACCTTCATTTAATTTATGCCCAATAACATTAGACAATATTTCATTTCGGTGTTCAGGTACGCCATGAATTTCTAAATTATTTTCGCGTAAGTGCTGCTCCATATTATTCATACGGTTAGAAAGGTCATTTACCGTTGCTTTTAGTGTAACGTTTTCATTTTTTAGGGTTTTGTTTTCATCTAATAAAGTTTCTGTAGTCAGCTTCAAGTCATCGTGCATTAAGCTTAAGATGTCAACGGAACTGCGTATCTCTTGTAGTTGCTCTTTAAATGCAACAACAATAAAACATTAACAACAATTATTTATTAAGTTTTGAAGTAGACGTCAATATTTCGAAACGAATAAACAGTATGGCGTCGAATCATGACGCCATTAGCACTGACCAGTATGCTGGGTTATATTACGGAATACACCCATGATAAGTCACAACAAGTTTGTTTTTGGTGGGAAAGCTTCCATCATGCTCAGACTTTGCCGAAATACTAAGAAAATTTTGCCGCGTAGTGTCGCTGAGGTGTCGCTCTAGTGCGGTATAGCTAGAAGTGTCAGTGTGTAGTTACGCTTAGTGGGTTTCACCTTAACTTCAATTTGTATGGCATCGAACAACGCCCCTTGTGGCTAACAATGGTAACTAATTCCATGCCATTCAAATTGTAGTTAACTTCTTCACGGTGAGTAGTCACGAAAACTCGCACTCAGCACACTGATTTACTTTTTTTCGAATTCGAGTTTCAGTTTTATTAGGCTTGAATAAGCCAAAAAGAGTTGGACTATGTGTCAAAGACAACATTAATCGAACCAACGGAGGGTCTGACCGATCGCTCTAGATGTTTCACTATAGCAAACTATAGTCCCTAGCACATCGCGGCGATAAGCGAGAGAGTATTATTACTCGATAAGTTGTCAAGCGCGAGGAGTTATATTGGTGTGTCTGCGAACCGCGCCATCTTCTCGACTCTCTCACGATTTTCGTGACGGATTATTCTGGAAGAGCAGAGCCCTTAGCCAAGTTGCCATCGTCAATTATGACGACGAAGTTCGAAAACAAAAATATATGGGATGCTTATGTCAATGGCGATGCGTATGTCAAATCGCATACCTTTTTATTTTCGAACTGAGTCGTCGAAATTATCGAATGCATTCTTGATTCTTGACTAAAGGCCCCTGAGCGCGGGTCTTCTTCCTACTCTTTTTGTTTTAGGAGGACCGTATACCTTACTGTTCTTGGAACGTTAAGGATAAATTGTGTAAATTTGTGCAGGACCTCAGAAAGATTCGCGCAGAATCAGTTAGTGCATGATGGATCGAGCTCATTTCCTGTTTAGAGACGCGGGCCGGGCGGGTCGGGGCGGGTCGGGTCGCCAATCGCTCGTACTGTACCTTGAGGATTTTTTGCCAAAAATATAACAATGAGATGATTCCAATTTCCGATTACGATAGAACAAAGCTTAAATGCAAGTTAATTTAATTATCTGTACACAAGAGTTTAGATACAAAAACTATTTTTTAAATCAAATCAAAGTATAATTGTTTGAAATGTATGATGTGATTAAACACTTATGGATTGTGTCGCGGTGCACTTTTCTTTTTCCCGACCATTTTTTTTTTTTTGGACCAAAGTACCAAGACATGGATCATACTATATGCAGCCCTGGTTAGATCTATCCTAGAATATTGCTCATCGGTCTGGTGTCCCATATATCACAACCACGTTGACAGGATAGAATCAATTCAGCGTAGATTTGTAAAACTTCTATGTATTAAGTGTGGGATTAGAAAAAAAGTACCTTTGTATGAAGAAAGACTTAATAGATTCTGTCTAATGAGTCTGGAAGGGCGTAGGCATGTCTCCGATTTATGTGCTCTGCATAGGATAGTAAATGGCATCTTAGACATGCAGATTTTAGATGAAATCTCAATAAATATTCCTACCCGATCCGTGCGTATACAGAAATATATGGCAAAAAATAGTCCCATGGTTAGAATGTGTACATTATATAACAATATATGTTCTGAATATGACATATTTTTAGTAGTTTACTGTCTTTTAAAAACGAATTAATCAATTTTTTTAATCTAAATCATAATTAAAATAATAAAGAATTTTAATGCAACTCATTAATAATATTACTTATGATGTAATCTTAACTTAATTTGTTGACATATTTATATAATTTCATGAATGGTATTCACATATTTAATTATTTGTATTATGAATTTTATGTTACATTTTTATTTTCTATTTTGTATTTAAATTTAAAAAAAATTGATATAAGTAATTAACTGTACGTAAAATAAATTATTATTTTAAACTAATATTACTACATTGAATGAATTGGTTTATTATTTTTGAATGTTATGCAAAGTAATTCTAATTATGGTAAAATAGGCTGACTTATTCTAATATCTTAATTTTAATATTTAAATTGTATTTAATAGGAGTACTTGATGTTCCTTATTAATTTTATAAAATGTTTTTTTTTAATCAAGTGTTGTGTATAGTTGTTACAGGACTGCAGTGTAAAATGCTTTTCCTTTATTGTTTCTTTTTAGTATGTAATATAAGTCTACTCTGTTGTCTGTTACTATACCTAATAAATAAATAAATGTTGCGATGTCATTATTGCGAATTAATAATACAATACATTTTTCCCAGTATTACATCGGAATACGCTGCATTTGTCAAGTTATTGAAATGTGAAGTGTTCGCACTACGCGGCAGCGGAACTATTCGCGGAGATCCGCGTCGCGTAGTGCGTTAAATCTCATACAATTTCATACAGCGAATATTCGGCGGTGTCGTGTCGCGTAGTTCCGCTGCCGCCTAGTTACGCCTAGTGCGGTCCCACCTTAAACTTCTGCAGGGCGAGTAGTGACAAAAACTCACACACGGCACACAGTTCGTAAAACGTACGGAATCCATCATTTAAGGA
This sequence comes from Phengaris alcon alcon, assembly GCA_037179445.1. Lineage (NCBI taxonomy): Eukaryota > Metazoa > Arthropoda > Insecta > Lepidoptera > Lycaenidae > Phengaris > Phengaris alcon. The sequence goes on from JAYRCH010000125.1 coordinate 1,236,706, forward strand.
ATGACTTGCAGTAGACTTGCTGATCTTAATTCCGTGCGTGCAATTTCCTCGTGACCCTTTGGATCGTTAGCTGTAATGGCGGACTTTACGACGACCTCCATTGTGCGGCTCAATAGATAATCCGGTTTTGTAGCGTTAATAGTGACACTTAAATGAAAATATGGTCATGCACCATCTGCTGTCAGCCATTTAAGATGTACGTACGCGTCACGAGTACCTTTCGAAAATATTTTAGCTCTCGTCAGTCCCAAGCGCAATTTCACACGCCTCATAGTTACGTACAGTAAAACCATGTTGCTAATGCGAACCATGTTGATAAATTGCGAGTTTCTTACGCCGGTTCTTCTCGCCGGGCCAGTTCCCGAACCGGTGGTGGGCATCATGTAGACCGACGTTCAGAAAGTGTATAAAAATACTAATTTTGAAAAAAATAATTTTGACTTTGACTTTGCATGCCTTAATAATTTGTATTGCATTAATCTGTAAAAAAAATAATCGCATCGTGTGAGCTATCGTCTCATAGATATTTTTAAATTAAGGCAAGGTAAGCCAAGGTTTTACACATGATTTTTTTATGTGGTTTACAAGTTCACTTCTGGCATTTCTAAACTGTGAGACTTAGAAACTCGCAATATTCCATGCTGATATATTATGCTGAACTAGCTGTTGCCCGCGGCTCTGCCCGCGTAAATACAGTATCCCACGGGAACACTGGATTTTTTCGACATAAAAAGTAGCCTATGTTTTAATCCAGAGCCTAAACTACTACCATACCAAATGTCATCGAAATTCGTTCGGTAGTTTTTGCGTGAAAGAGTAACAATCATCTATCCATCCATACATCCATCCTCACAAACTTTCCCACTTATAATTAGTAGGATACTCTTTAGGAAAATTATATAATAACGAACTCGGAAAAAAACCTATTACGCGTTGATAGTTACGGAACCCTCCTTAAACACGTCCTGACATGCTCCTGATTAGGTTAGCGGGCTTAGCATGGCGATCCGAAGAAATAATTTTAAAGAAGAAATATTCTATCCAAAACAGTTCGTTGCAAAATAGTTCTTAATCCATGATAATCCATGGTCGTCAATAGAAGTCAACATTTCTAAATAGCTATATTTTTAAAATGGATGCCGGGAAATCTTCTGTCAAAAATGATCATACCGCTATGATGTGGAGTAGTTGACATTATTGTAAGACTATTTGACATTGAAATAACGTTTCTACTTTAGCTGTCAAAAGAGGCCATTTTGTGAGCTCATGCTCGGGAAGAAAAGAAATGTTGTTTCTCATAATGACGATGCACGATGATATGATGCACGCACGCTGCCTTACAGAGGACTAATTTGCTCCGAATGGTATTAATGTTTCTTCAATTTTTCATTTTGTCGATTCTTCGGTGTTTCTTGGGTAAGCCTGCTGGTTATTATTTATAAAGGCACTTAGTTCTTGTAACGATAATAATATGACTATAACTTATTTCACGAAATTCTGTCTGAAAACATCATCGGTCTATAATCGCATACGAAAAGTCCCCGGCGGAAATCCGTACGCGAGAAATCCGAGTGTAAAAATTAATTCAAAGTCAAAGCTTCTCAAAGTTTGAGAAGTTTGTAATAATTCAGCCGTAACTCGTTATAAATCAACAGCCCGACGATTTCCGATTTGTATTCCGCGAAGCCGAACAGCCTGTGTATTAATTAAATATCCTTTCGACAGCGAAGAATGTGTAGGAAGTGTACCCGGGACAGTGGTTTCTAAACTGTGGTCTGTTTTTTTTTCTTTTATGCCTACAGAAAAACTTACAGCTCGATCCATAATATAACAATATGTATCGTAACAAAATAGAAACAAAATGCCATTTAAAAGATTTTACAGATTTGTAACAACTAAAGTAAATGCTATGATTTAGTCTGATACTATAAAGTAATGGAAAAAAAAACAAATAATAAAACAAGGCTGGATCGTAGAACCAGACACAATAATTATTAACTAACCTTTTTATTTAACTATTATCTATTCTATCACTAAACTACATAATACTTTTTTAGGGTTCCGTAATACGTTAGGAACCCTTATAGTTCCGCTCTGTCCGTCCGTCTGTCTGTCCGCGCTTCTAGCTTCTGTAATTATGAATATAAATGGATGAAATTTGGTATAGTGATAGATCTCGGTTTAAGCAACATAAAATAATAATAATTTTATATTTTAGGGTTGGCTCATACATGTAAAGTGGGGATGGGATGGAAAATAGTTTTTTTCATCCTACCCCATCGTGTGGGGTATCGTTGAATAGGTCTATTAAAATAAAGGCAAGGTTTCATACATGATTTTTTTACAAAGTCAACCATTTACGAGTAATCGGCCTCCAAAGTGGTTTATAAGTTGGTGAAGTAATTTGAAAAAAACCTTTTTCGCGCTTATAGTTACGGAACCCTCCTTAGACATGTCCTGACATGCTCTTGGTAATGTTAGTATAGGTTAACAAATCAGATTTAATATTTACTAATTAAAAAAATAGGTACGTTTTATTTCTATAAAAACATAAACACACATTTTTAATTAGTAAACTTACGGTAATTAAACTTTTATGGTTTAATTGTGTAAATTAAAGAAGTTAACAAAATTACTGACAAAGAGGTATATAGGAAAATATGTTAAAATTAGATACATAAATAACAAACTAAGTTTATTGTGTGAGTTTGTACTATAGGTGAATAAAACAATTAAAATTATTGTTTTATATTCACCCAAATTTAAAATGCACGTCTTCAGAGGATTCCGGCGGTGAAGTGAGAAAAATGAAGAACTAACACTCAAACCTTTTTGGAATTTATTTATTAGTTATTTATTTATTCCAAAATTGGAATAAATAAATAACTGCATATACAACCTACACCAACATGTACACCTACTACCTGCACCAACATGTACACCTACTACCTACACCAACATGTACACCTACTACCTACACCTACAGAGGTCTGCCGATATTTAAAAAAAACTTAAACACCTTCGCCTTTAGTCAAGATGAATTCGATAATTTCGACAGCGAAGTTCGTAACCAAAAATGTATGGGATTTGGCATAAGTCATCGCTAAGTGACATGTCGCTTGCGATGTCGCATTTTCCATGGTAAAATGTCACGACTTAATATGTATTGAAGCCAAATTTTATAGCTATCATTTAATTTAAATAGCCACTATGCGCAGACAAAATTCGAGCGTTCCTGTTGAAATACCCTTTATTTTGTCAGATAGAGCTAGATAGTATATGATAAAAGATATCCAGTGCTATACAAAAAGTTACATTGTATGTTATTTTGTTCTGTATAATCACAGTGCTCATTTATGATAAAACCCCGAAAATTTTGTTGACAACATACAATGTTTTGTTTATATTTCGATGAGGTTAATACAAAACAGATAAGTAAGCAGTTGATTTATTTTCTTTGTCGTCATAAAGCAATCTCGACTCACTAACTTTAAATAATTTTAATGCCTTCAAAGGACTGCGATTGACAGCGAAGGAAACGTCACAGACTAAGTGGATTTCGTAATGGTAAAAGAAGTACATTTTCCGAAGCATTGATACCCCCATTACGAAATATAATTTTTTGTTTATACCGTGACCTTTATCCCTTAGGTGCCACCCTTTGATTCGAGCAATCATGCAAATTGTAAAATTCTCTCCGGTTCTGAATTGTCTATAAATAATGAATACCGTCTAATTAAATGATTAAAAATTTCATTTCTAACTTCTTTATCAAAGGAGTTTCTATTGTTTTTGATCGACGATCGACTATCTATTAAAAACATAAATATTACTATTTCTCACGCACTTTAGTTTGCACAAATACCTGTTTATATATATTTCATCAAAACCAGTTTAAGGATTTAGGTGTGATTGCAATAGGATATTACAAATATGCTTCATTCTTCAGAGCGTGGGAGAGCCATGCTCTGAAGGCCGGCTCGACAGAATTAAGGCGTGAAATGACGCTTGCTGTGTATATCGCTAAGTCTGGGTTTGGGATTTTGAGGAACACCAGATGAATTACAAGTACAGGTATCTCCTCTGAAGGCCGATTCTGCTATTTTAATCCTACAATAATGCAGCTTCGATACTTGTTCGATACAGTCCGGATCCTATCAAACAGCAAAATCGTATTCTAATTAATTTCAAACAAACGTCAAACGACGAATTTCACCGCGATGCAATTATTATTGTATCGAAGCTTGATTGTAGATTGAGTGAACCACTTCACTTATCCGTAGAAAACGGTATTCTCTTATATTTATAAACTTGATTCCAATTTGACTCGAACCGAACCGTCCCGAACCGAACCCGGATTTTTTTTGACACTTCACTTTGACATGTGGGGGGATGTCATAACAAAGAATATTTATTTTCCTTCCCCTCTTTCCCCCGAATGTTTTCCGTCCGTCTCGGAAGACAAAAACATTGTGTATGCGTAGAAAAATGTGCATAGCCACGCCCCAATTGCAATGATTTTGTGTAATGTTTAAAAAAAACACGAGCAGGAGACGCCCCTTAACTGACAATAATTGGCAACACTGGATCGTACAAACGTCAAGCAACCGCTGTCTTTGTACTCGCTTTATTTATGAATTGTAGTCAGTGTAATTTCAAAATGACTGTGTTGGGATTTTAAATGTACTAAAATAGTGTTGGGAGTGTCCATGCTCGTACCCTGGTCCATTTCATTAAAAAAACGGCCAAGTGCGACTCGGACTCGCGCGCATTCCGTTCAAAAGGCAAAAAATCTTTTTCTAAAGAAAAAGGCAAAAAATTCTTCTTCGTGTTTTATTTTGGAGCTTTGTAGTTTGTAGAAAGGGAAGCCCTTTCATATTTATTTTATTCTGTTTTTAGTATTTGTTGGGACATGGCTGCAACAAAAATACATCATATGTGAAAATTTAAACTGTCTAGCTATCACGATTCACGCGATACAGCCTGGTGACAGACGGACGGACGGACAGCCAAGTCTCAGTAATAGGGTCCCGTTTTTACCCTTTGGGACCCTAACACATGGACTACCCTTATGAGAGAACACGAAGCAATAACAATAAGAAACCTTAAAATACCTGACTACTAAAATATACTATGAAAACCCTCGCACTGTATTGTTGATTGTAATCCGAAGTAGCGTGTAACTGTGGTGTAACTGTATAATTAGCTTTATATTTTTTGACACATGCCGTGAGTTCATTTGGTTACGGACCGTACGAGTATCACAGCGTTGTTTCAAATCTCTGCTTATTAATTGTTGATTAGCAAATTAATGTTTTAATTAAAACCGATCCTCTAAGTCGGGTATAATGAAATGCCCGCCATTTTGTTATCTTATATTGGCTTCCATATTATGCACATATTATGGTGGAAGCCAATAAATTATGTTATGATGAAGATGAAGGTAGCTGATATAAAGCCTGTTGATACACACAAAAATGCCTATAATAATCTATAGACGCTTCACACCACGTCAATCTGGTCCCGTGCTAAGTGTTCTTCGAGTGAAGAACTTGTGTTACGGGGACCAGACAACGGGAAGTATATACACACACCGGCATATTTAGCGGAACATAAAATAAAGGTTTGATATCAGTATCATATAAGGTTGCAGGCTGATTTATACGTCATTTAATTTAAAAAGAAATATTTTCAAATTAAGAAAACAACTGGACGTCACATTTTATGCAATTGTTTTAATTTTATTCAAATACACCTTATCTGGAGCGAACTTCGAGTATTTCTTCCTTCTGAGTTTGATTTAAAATTTCATTGAAATACTGTTTTTTGGAGTTGAGGACTGAATTATGCCTGACTTAGCCCCAACGAAGATTGCCAGGGCACTCGAAATGTGAAGAAATGGTCAAATCTACAGAGTGATATCCAGAGATCTTCGTCGACCAGTTTCAACGATCCATCGCAGTATCCAACGGTTCAGGGAGACCGGTACTTATGTGAGAGCAGGACAAGGCAGAAAAAGACGCACTTCGAGTAGGGATGATCGTTTCATTCGGCTTCGTGTACGTAGGAACCCCCGTTTGACGGCCGTCCAAGCCCGACATGAGTTAGAAGCAGTGCGGGGTGTAACCGTAAGTGAGCGTACGGTACGAAGAAGGTTCGAAGAAGCTGGTTTGGGTTCGTTTGTGCCCGCCAAGGCTCCAAGGCTCGAGGTAAATCATCATAGAAACAGGTTAACTTTTGCTCAGGAACATCGACTTTTGAACGCGGACCAATGGAGTATGGTATTGTTTAGTGATGAGTGCAGAATTCTCTTAAATCAAATTGACGGCAAGCAAAGAATATACAGACGCAAAGAAGAACGATACATTCAGACAAATTTTGAAACTACAGTTGCATACGGTGGTGGATCAATAATGATTTGGGCGGGCATTTGTTTGGGAGCTCGCACAGACTTGGTAGTGATTGACAGAGGGAGTCTGACTGCCGACCGCTATATCAGAGAAGTTTTAGAAGAAAATGTCGTACCGTTTGCCCCATATATCGGTGACGATTTTGTTTTTATGCAGGATAATGCTCGGCCACATACCGCTCGGGTAACTCAAGCTTATCTTAATGATATGAATATCACTGTTATGGAGTGGCCGGCGAGATCACCGGATATGAACCCAATAGAGCACGTTTGGGACTTGCTGAAAAGAAAAGTTAAGTCCGTAGTTGAGGAATGGCGGAGACTATCCCAGGAGACCATCGATATCATCATTCTCAGTATGCCTAGACGGGTAGAAACTTTAATAAGAGCACGTGGAGGAAATTTTAATCAGCATTTTTCTAATTTAATTAATTGTTATTTTAATATTAATTTTCACTTTTCCCGGTTACATGAAAAGTTCAAAAATGTACTATTTTTCACAAAATCCTTTACTCGCAAAATCTGTTCTTAATGTGATCTCATATTAGATTTTAAAATAAAACCATATTTTTTTAATTATGGACCTTTTTTGTGTGTTCCGCTAAATATGCCGGTGTGTTATAATACTTTTATATTTTATTTATTAGTCAAGACAGAATAACAGCTAGTAGGTACGAATAATATTACACGTGATATTTTATTTCAAGAGATTACAAAGTTATGTAATATAATTTTAAAAGCTAGAATTAACTAAAATCTATTTAAAATGCTTACAAACTATACAAGTAGGTAAGTACTAAAAAAAAAAAATAACTACTCCAAACTTAAAATGCTACAAAACAAAGAAATTTCCCAGGTCGTCGCCACCAGGCAGAGTACCTAGAAGGCTCAAAGAGTTTCCTCGCTGGATTGCGATACTTATTCTCTGGGCCAGGTAGGTGCCGGCTCTGGGGTCTCGAGTCGTCTCAATGACTTTTTTGGAGATTTCTCTGAAAAGTTTGTGCGCACCCAGACCCCATGTATACTTTTACACCCACCCCATTTTATATTATACATATATTTAAGATTTTTTTTATATCATGCACATATTTAATACACATCCATGAACCCAGGCAGACAGCAGAAAAACTTTTTGTTCCTTCGGCAGGATTTGAATCCACGACCCCCGGCTTGAGCATCAACACGCTCAACCACTGAGCCACATAGGTCGTCAGAATTATGTAGTAGCTTTTTGCATTAGGTACTTAACCCTAGTAATCTATTAAAATTTACTGGTATCCTAGTTCGGAATTCGCACATAATTAACATTACTTTTAAGTATAAGATACTTTTAAGTATAAGTATAAGATACTTTATAAGAGTACTTTTGCCTCTTAAAAAAAGTGAACGTTGTGTATCGAATGTGAAAGAAAGAAGAAATTGTCGTTAAACTCCTCCGTTTGCAAAATTTTCGTAAAAAGCATTAATTTTTACAAGATAGTTTACATTTTAAATTATGTTATCTCTCACAATTTTGTCAGATTAATGTTTTTTCATAAATCAACTTTAAGCTCCTCCGCAGTCACTCTTTTTACCGCTCAACTTGAGTCACAAAATTAAGTGCATCTTAAATCTTCTTTGATAACTTTCTCAAATACTAATTTCCCGACTTTTAGTTCAGTTCTAGTAATAAAAGTACCATCTTGACTACCTCAGCCTTACTCTGAATATTTTTGCCTTTTACGGTCCATAAAAACCTAGTAATTTTATTGACTCATTTAACTTTTAAATGTTCTTTTAAGGTGTATCAAGTGTATTGTCGGGCTTTTACACTTGTTCTTATTTAAAAAGCATATGCCGTATTTTGTCTACTTTATAAACAAGCTGTTTCCCGCGGCTCCGCCCACGTATAGTATAGGAATACTGTACTTTTTCGGTATAAAAAGTAGCCTATGTTTTAATCCAGAGCCTAAGGTAATACCATACCAAATTTCATCGAATTCTGTTTAGTAGATTTTGCGAGAAAGAGTAACGAACGTCCATTAATCCATCCTCACAAACTTTCACATTTATAAGCACACTAGCTGTTGCCCGCGGCTCCATCTGCGTAAATACAGTATCTCGCGGGAACACTATACTTTTCCGGGATAAAAAGTAGCCTATGTTTTAATCCAGAGCTCAAGCTACTACCATACCGAATTTAATCAAAATCCGTTCAGTAGTTTTCGCGTGAAAGAGTAACAAACATACATCCATCCTCACAAACTTTGACATTTATAATAATACTAGCTGTTGCTCGCGGCTCAGCCCGCGTAAGTATAGTATCCCTCGGGAACACTACTTTTTCGGGATAAAAAGTAGCCTATGTTTTATTCCAGAGTCTAAACTACTACCATACCGAATTTCATCGAAATCCGTTCAGTAGTTTTTGCGTGAAAGCATAACAAATATCCACGCTTTCACATTTATAATATTAGTAAGGATAATAATAGGATTTATAATTGCAGTAAGTAGGATTAGATACAACTGTTTACTCCTTTTTTTCAAAGACTGAAATGGATCACAGAACACCAATTCTCGTAATTATCTTACACCTCCATTTTACTTTCATTGAATTATAAATGAATCATCTTGATATTATAAGGAGTTTGGACCGATCAAAACTCGTTTGACGTTCATGATAATACCATTTTGCGGTTTTCAGACTGGATCTTAACTTATTTATTTATTGCAGGATTTAATTAGCAGAATCGACCTTCAGATGATGATTTAGGACAAACATGTCGCCGTAAATTGCGGCTGGACGTAAGTTAACGAGAAATGTATAATATTAATGCGAGCATGGCTCATTATTTACCGTCGGCCGCGCCGCACAATGGGAAAGTTGCGCCACTATATTGGATGAAAGAAGTTTGTTGAAAAATAATAGCTTTTGATTCACAAAGTACTTCGCTGAATGAGCTTAACTTTTGAAATTTCACTCATATTTAATAACTTGTTATCGGATATAGTTACTTTAAAATTTCTTCATTGTTTTTTATTTGATATGCTATAGCTACGATAATTGTATACAAATAATATTTAATTGCGAGGTTATGTTCAAACTAGTTTATGTAGCTGGGATTCTAGCAATCGTTTTTAGAAAAATACGAAAATCCGTCTTCACTCAACAAAATGTACAACAAACGAGTATTTTTGCCTGCCTAAACCTCCATAATCTTTGCGAGCATAACGTTCGCCAAATATTATTTTGTCCTCCGTAGAATAAAATACATAAAAGTAAATTTCACGCACGACATACAAAACAAACTGCGTAAAAACAATATTAACAAAGCGAAACTAAGTCTTCGTCGGAGTTCGCTATCATGGGGAACGCAAAAGTGATTCGGGTAAGGGTGCGGGCCGTCTGCCAGCGACCAGCGGTTAGCGACTTTAGATTGTACAGTCCAATCTTTAGGTGGGAGCGTGTGGATAGCAAGAAGGAAGCTCGTGTAGACGGCGATGCTCAATTCTTTTTGTCTTTTAAATCTTAGATTGTCTGCTCACGTGACGACCGTATCATTTCGATGTTTTTCACTCAGATTAACAACTACAGCATATAAACCCGGCTATTAGTAACAGAAGAAACATAATATATCGTTTCTTGGGATAACAAGCGACATAATAATTATGTTAACACTTATTATGAGCGCCATAAAGTCGTAATACCAACGTTGTAAAAAAAGAGGGTCACAAAAGATCACTAAGTCGAGACAAAAGCGAAATGACATTAATTTGCTTTCTCTTTCACTCTTATGTGTTTTGTGAGATAGATAGCTGCTTACAGCTTCGATATTAGTGCATCTTTCGGCTGGCAGCTTCCTTGTTCCATTAGTGTGAATGAGACGAATTAAAATGTGTATGTGATGAAGTCTGTCGAAATCGCATCAAAAGACGGTCTGAGCATACTGCTGTGGGAAAACAGTGTAAGTATAACTTCGTATGTCCCTTGAATGTGTGCAGTTTCCCCGCGGTCAGCGGCGCGGCGCCCGACTATCGTCGCATAAATCTGGAGCCTCGGCTGAGTTGGCGGGAATTGACATTATTTCGCCCGTGGAGCTCCTCGGCAATTTACTGCTCCACAGTTATAATAATCTTGTTTTCCTGTGGGTTCGGTTCCTCTATTCTCTATGGTAATGAGGACCACGTCACTTCCAAGTAGAGCATCCTTATAATGTTATGATTTGAATTAGCTGTATCTCAGGTTTCTTTTAACTGTACATAGACTACATAAGCTGCATAGAAAAATTACTTTGAAAGTATGAAAGTAAGAATGTGAATATAATGAAAATTCTAAAAACTTAGCTTACCCTCGCGGCTGCGCCCGCGTTAATACAGTTAAACACTGTACTTTTTCGAGACAAAAAGTAGCCTATGTGTTAATCCAGAGCTTAAGCTACTACAATAAAATATTTCATCAATATTCGTTCAGTAGTTTTTTCGTGACAGAGTAACAAACATCCATCCATCCATCCACCTATCCACCTATCCATCAATCCTCACAAACTTTCTTTTTTATAATAGTAGTAGGATTCAAGAATGTCTTCTTTCTCTATTGGTACCTAAACATTGCTTATGTAGTCAATATTTGAGATTGCGGGACATTCGACTTTATTCAGCGAAATAACCCATTTACAATTGAAATGTTAGAATCGTATAAACTTTACCCTTTTAACTGTAGTTTAGAGGGGCACATTTGGTTTAACAAGCGCTAGACACGCTTGTCGTTAGCGCTACGCTCGCAGCATATTTGATAAACTCTAGGTAGAGCGCTAGGGCTGCCTCTATGATAAAAACATTCACGAGGACGAATAATTTTTGTACACAGGGACCAGCTGTCAAAATGAAAATAATCCGAAAGACAAAAACCTACGTGTCATTCATTTTATATTAAAAGCAATTACATTTGGTTGGATTATATGTAATCTATCGTCTGACGCGTGAAATGTAACCCGCCGGCTTAGCGCAATTTTTAAATACACTTTGATATAATTCTTACTGAAAAATAACGTTGCAAGCAAGTAGGCGAAATCTGTCTCCACTTAAACACTTCGGGAGTTGTTGGGGCAATTTTGACATTTCAAGTATGGTGAAATCGAGATGGCTGGCAACAATACCTCAAAAGGTATGGTGAAAACCAAGATGGCGTAACTTTTTCTTGTATGAAGATTTGTCCTGTCAAATTTACACCATAGCCATCTTTAATTTTGAAATCTTTGGTTAAATCACGAAACTGATTATTTCTCAAATTTAAGCCCTCTCAAGGGCTACGACGTAGGCGGCAGGAGCGTCGACGTAGCAGTAGCGAAGGCTGGTTCTCCATCGATTCCGTAGAAGTCGGTCAAAAATACGATGAGTTTGTTAGTTTCACCAAAAACATTACGATGGTTACAGCACATTCCACACAAAAAATGTTGAACACTAGCCAGATAACACACTATAAAAGTGTGTGTCACGAAATATTTCAAGTTAGAATTGATGGCCGAGTAAGAGCACCCACAGCCGCATAACAAGATGTTAAGCCGCTCGGAGATTGAGCTGAGTCCTGTTACCCGCAGCTAAGGGAACATATTTTAAAAAGGATTCTAAATGCTGAGTGACATTACAATTTGGATCACATCTCGCGTGTAGTAAATATTATTGCCCAAAGATATGCGTTTAAAATATATATATATATATATATATATATATATATATATATATATATATATATATATATATATAAGTACAGTTATATACACACGTATACAATAATATATAAATAGTTTATAGAATAAATAAAAAGTAACTCCCGAAACGTCAAGCAGTGAGCAAGCTGATGATAATAAATTATAGCTATAAACACTCTTGATCATGTCAGCTTTCAAACAAAAAAACTAGCTCAAAATCGGTTCATCCATTTGGCCGCTACCATGCCACGGACAGACATATTAAACTTACAACACCCCTCTGTTTCCGTCGAGGGTTAAGAACAAATGATACGGAGCAAATAACAGATACAACTTGTATAGCTATATCAGTAAAAAACAAACTTAACACAAAACGTGTTCAAAACAAAGCCGACCTTCTTGCTTGCTACTTAACCAATTTAAGTTAACTAACTGCCTTACTTTAACTCTGTGAAGCTGTTTACTGTTGGTCTCTCTCACACCGACGCGTAACGGCGGACGCGCAACTTTCCAAATTGTTTAGTCATCAGCCTTTCATATTAGTTTTTGTTCAAAACAATTTCGGTTAGTGAAACTAAATTTCAATTAAAGTAGGGATCGATATTGTAAATTGTGACGTGGTAAATTATCGATACTAAATAATAAATAATGATAGGTTATAAACTTATGAATAATCGTAAATTAAATATCTGATGAAAATCTGCCAGTCGACTCACAATGGCTTCGTTTTTTCTCACTTAAAAAATCAAGGGAGGACAGAGTCCGCTGTTGCTCTTTTTTATATTATTTAATCAAAAACTAATAAGCAACAGCCCTATAAAACCATCTAATAATGAATAATTGAATTTAAAATTTGATGTCCGATACATTCTCCGAATCGAGTCCGAATTGTCTGTTGGATTATTGAGTGATTCGGTGTGATGCGCGGCCAAATAGTAATTAAAATGAGAACTTAATACTTTTGAAACACTGAACATAAAATTAAATTGCTTTTATAACTAACAATATTGAAATGAATAATAAAAAAGGTAATTTATGTTTTTTAATTTAAAAATGCCCTAAGCCGAGGTGGTGGACCGGCAGAGGGTGGAAAAGTTGTGCGTTACGACATTTCTGAGATTCAGTATTTTTCAGCTCTGACCATCCGGCCAGAAGATAGAAGGAGTCATCACGTAATAAACGAGTGCCACTGAATCTAAATCGCCATTTTGATTTAAAGACTTTCTTATTTTCTCCGACTATTATCTTTAATCCTTATTTTATTCCATATTTTATTAGCATTAGTTATGTGCTATAAATTATCCTGTTAAATAAAGATTATTTTTATTGGATTTTTAGCATTTCAATTTCGTATTACACGTTTAGAGAACGAATAATATATATATATATATATATATATATATATATATATATATATATATATATATATATATATATATATATATATATATATATATATATATATATATATATATATAATTCATAGCTTGGACTAGCTTTTCTAGACTAGTCCAGACATGCATCCATCCATCTATCCACAAACTGATAACACAAACACTGCTCTAACTTTACGCCTTCAATAGAACAATAGAATTATTATAATATATTCATGGTCTCAATGTCTATGTTTTAGACATGAACAATTTCCATTAATTTGCAGTCACACAATGGTTCAATGCTCCAAAGCCTTTGCAAACCTTTGACATTCAAGGGAATAATTGTCATTAATAATAATTAATGATTAATTATTAACAATTCGTTAATAATAAATAACGGCAAACCTCATTCATGTTAATAGCAAGATCAAACGTAGAGTTCCCGAATTAATTACGACGCGGTTGGACCCTTATTTGCGGAAAAGAATTTATGTATTTCGATGTTTGTTTATATTTTATTTCTTTTGTATTTCAGTACTTTTTGGTGTTAATTCCCCGTGACAAATTTTTCTGTAGGTCTAATAATAAGACGTTCAAAGACTCCTTTACCTACTCGATGCTTTAGAGTTTAGACGATAGCGAATTTAGAGATTCTTTTTTTTTTTTTTTCAATTGAGAGAAGCGATTCATTTAAAAAATAAAAGTCGATTTATTTCCTGTTTTTTAATATTAAATGAGAAAATGTAATAAACCGAGCCAATGTAAAACAAGTCAAGTGCTTTAAAAAATGATAAGCACCTCTGAGTTACGTAAGTGTTAATATTTTATCGCGGAGTGAAACAACAAAATATTGAGCCAAGTTAAATAGCAAGGGACAGTTCTGAAGTACTGCGCAAAGAGTCTAGACTTAATTTACGATACTTATATAAATAAAATGATTAAAATGGATTTCATCCCGCAAAAAATACGAGAAAGATTGTTGCCACCCGAGCGTCACCCATGTTTCGTAACCTCCGCCGTTTCAACACTTTCAATATTACATCTACTAGTTCGTCTCCCGTTGTGGTACATTTGCAGATATCCTACTACTATTATAAATGCGAAAGTTCTTGAGGATGGATAGATGGATGGATGTTTCTTAGTATTTCACGCAAAAACTACTGAACAGATTTTGATGAAATTTGGTTGTAGTTCTCAACTCTCTTCAGTAGGCTCTGGATTGACACATAGGCTACTTTTTACTGTTATTACGCGAGCAGAGCCGTAATATACATATATTTTTTTAAATATTGCTTAGAAATACCAAAAAATAACATTATTAAACACAACAAAAACACACACTACCTTAGATTATCAACACACACTGCCGTGCAATTTTGTTGCACGTTCACTTTTGTCAATCTGTCACAACATTTTCCTTCTTTTTTAATTTTGTATCTATGAGGCAAAAGAAAAGATTTTATTCGTAAGTACATTAAAAATCACCTTTAATAGATATAAAATTTCCCGAAACAAGAAAATTTCTAGTCAAAATAACTTAATAACTAAGGTTAGCGGACTCAATATTATTTTTAATCTTAACATTAATAATCAATTTCTTCGTGTTATTTAACCCCTGGTACGCCACCGGAGTTTTCTACCGGCTTGTATATTTTGATACAAAAGACGGTTGGGCGTTTATGACTAGCTGTTTAAAAAAGTCTCGACCACAATCCAAAATACTATTAGATTGTATAATTTTCATTCACATTTCATGAAATGAGTTAAAATTTATGAGAATTTACCCCACCTCCTACAGATTGCGACTTGTGTCGTTGTAATCCAGGTGTTATTGAGCTT
The DNA here is from genome assembly GCA_037179445.1 of Phengaris alcon alcon. NCBI lineage: Eukaryota > Metazoa > Arthropoda > Insecta > Lepidoptera > Lycaenidae > Phengaris > Phengaris alcon. The sequence goes on from JAYRCH010000125.1 coordinate 1,252,017, forward strand.
GCATCTATCCTAATTTTGTCTTTGCTCGCCATAGCAAATTGTTCCATAGAACATGCCCCAGTCCTTTGTCAGTCGAATAGCTACGAACATAGTCGAACGAAACCGATGATTCATGAAGCACTAAATCTCAATCTTCTTCTTATAAATATTTGACAATGATATAACGATACACATTCAGCTGCCCTTTTTTTTCGTAAAATAGTTCGGAACATTCAACACATACCCGAGTTTCTTTTTCTTCATTCTCATCAGCCAGAGATCATTTATACCATCTTTCGCACGTTTGAAAGAAAACAGGCACTCTTAATTTAAATAACAAATTGAAAAAAATATACTAAGCAACGTTCCCTTGTCAGCGGAAGAAATCAATAACGCAGATGTTAGAAAATTGAGGCTACATCGTTTAATGATCACAAAACTAGACCGGAGTAACTTCGTTGCAAATGTGTGCCGTTAAGGACTTCAGGAAGTTCGAGTAGTCCGTTACTGACATAACGAGACGCAGCAACAACACAGCAACAATGAAGAATGCTCACTAATTTTAAATTTTAGCTTTCTGTATTCTCCGTGGAAAATAGAAAATACTCGTGAAAGAATTATTTCGATACGAGAATTGGTTTCCAAGATATTTAACTTAAAAGTGGCCCAAACGGTAACTTGCGACTAAAGGTGGTACCGCACAAGACGTAACTACGCGGCAGCGGAATAATACGACGCGAATGGCCAAATGTTCTTTGCATAAAATTATATGAGATATGCGCGTCGCGTCATTCTGCTGCCTATAGTGCGGTCTTACCTTAATGGACTGAGATCCCAGCCCTGCCAGACTCCCCTTATAGTCTTACTGATAAAATGTATTTCATATTATAGTTTAGTGTGTACAATGAACGTATGCATACCCGGCAGATTGTGCCATGGGCCAATTTTTATGCGCAAGGCGCTAAAGTTGCGATAGAATTGTACTTACTTAGATTCTGATAAAGTATCAGTCTTGCGAAATCAAGGTGGCGAAAGAAGCTTGTAGGATATAATTACCCTGTTAAAGCAGCGGGTCCAGGGGCCATACCAGCTTTCGTGGCTAGGGATCTCCACAAGCTACCGGTGGTGACCATCGACCACGTCGATGTCTCCCGCCTGCTGAAGCATGTCAACACCAAGAAGGCGGAGCTAGACGAGGTGCGAGGTCGTTTGAATAGATCGGAGTCCACTATCCGTGATTTGCATAATGAATTATTGCAAATCAAAAGTAATAATTCATTATGTAGGTCACCCGATCATTCGTTTGACTTCATAAACACGCGTCGCGGCGCGCAAGCTGACACGTTTTGCTCATCAGCAAAATCCGACGGGTCAACAACCTCCGTTGCCTGCTCTCCGTTTGCGGTCTAGCCGAAACATAGGACACCTGCGACTCCGTAAAAATACGCAAGTATCGCCGCTGGTAGAACCGCACCCCCGCGGGCGGAGACAAAAGGGGTGGAGGAGCCCCGTAAGGCTGAGCCTCCTCGGACCGTCGAGGATGAGAGCAGCAGGAGGAGCGATGAGAAGAGCTTCATACTGGTGGAGAGAAGAAAGAAGAGGAAGCCCGCCGTTCGCAACCACCGCGGCAACGCACCCAACGAACCCGAGCAGCGTCTACGGTGCGAAGTACGCGCCACACCGCTGTACGTGTCCACGTGTCCACGTGTCCCGCCTGCACGGGTCCACGGAGGTCGAGGACGTCGTGAACTACATCCGAAAAAAAATGTCTTTCACTTTAAGGGTCGAGCGTCTGGAGTCTCGCCACAAGGTCAACTTCAGTTCCTTTGTCGTGAGAGTACCGACACATATTCTACCGATATATATATTTGTTCTGTATATATTTTATGTGTGTCTGAATAAATTGAATTGAAATTGAAAATTCAATTAAAATGAAATACTTATTAAAGTCATTTTTCTCTAAACTTAGTATGAACAGAGATTATAAAAGTTAGAAGTTTAATGATTTTTATATCTACGTACTTTACCATTTTTTTACTTTTATGAAAACTACAACATAATATTAATATGTCATTATTAATATACGTTAGAATCATTTTAAAGGCTGTAAGAAAAGTTAGTACATACCTGTAAGAAATGTTATTTTGTACCTTTGGCGCCCTGTACCTGAGAATTGACCCACCGCACAATTTTACTAATATACTACAATATGGCGTACATTTTATCAGTAAGAATATAAGGGGAGTCTGGAGGGGGCCGGGATCTTAGTCCGTAAGCGGTGCGGAACTTCGAACGCGTGTAAAATCATAACTACTGAATAAAACCACTGTGACAAACTTTCAAGTGATTTTACATACCTAGTAATACTCTATTACTGTCGAGAATACGGGAGATGCAGCAACAACACAACAACAATTACCGTCGGGAACACGGGAGAGGAAACAACACAACAACAATTACCGTCGGGAACACGGGAGAGGAAACAACACAACAGCAATGACTGTCGTCGTGCGGAGTTCGGGTTACTCTCGACATAAATCACACATCATCAGAGAATTAATCTGTTCGCCAGAAGTGCCTGACGTCAGTTGGCAAGTGTGGGATTTCGAAAGTGCAAATGGATTGCAGCAGTTGAGGGCAATATATTTTTTATCAGCAAGTAGTTTTGGGTCAAGTAGTTTTTAACCCCCGACGAAAATAGAGGTGTGTTTGACAAGTCTGTCTGTCTGTGTGTGCGTCAGTCCGTGGCGTCATAGCTGACAAACGTATGCACCGATTTTGAAATTATTTATTTTTATTTAAAAGCTGACATGATCGAAAGTGCACTTAGACAGTTCGGAGGTTATTTAAAAAAAAATATTTATGAGATTAGGTGCCTAGCGAATGTTCATTGAACATGACGAATAAACATTTTGCCCTTCTTTTAGTGTCGCGTTTTGTTGCTAAAGCTGACTCTCAGCATGAAAATGGAATTTCACATTACAGCAATAAGAATGTTACTAGCAAATAAAATCAATATTCCGCTTACGTAATTCAACAGCAATACCCAGCAATAAACACAATCGTATCAATAAATATTAATCGTTTACAACATCAGTACCGCGGTCCGTAAAAATATATTTAAAGGGACACAATGTATGGGCGGGCTTATCTCTTTTATAAATCTCTTTTAGAACGCCCAGTGGAATAGACATTAAAGAATATACACGACCCTGACAAAGCGTACTCTTTTAGCTTTTAGCCGTGGTTTCGTGGTTTTAACTCTTGAATGTAGAGATTTTTTAGATTTGACACTCAGTCAAATCTAGAAAACCTCTAAGAATCTTCATGGTTTCAAATTATATGCATCTTCTTCAATCTGCGTGCAAATTTTGCTGATATTAGATGATTATATAATATACCTGTATATTTTATTAAATCTTCTATTTACTAAAATTAAAAAAAAAAACCATGTAGGTTTAATAACACTCACAGAATTGTCCCTACGTGATGCCTACCACAGGTTTTGGAACGAAGTTCCTTATCGCGCATTGCGAAAGGGGGCTAGACGGAAAAAATTAAGACCAAAAGTAGTAACGACACTTTTTGCTATAGTTGTAAGCCGTGCGGCGGGTAATAAATTATAAATTCCCTTAAATTTTTTACCACAAGCCTTTTATTACTAAAATTGAGCCTACTGATTAAGTTTATATTACTTTATATTTGTTAATAGAAAAAAAAATATTATAACTTAAAACAAAAATTATTACAATTCCTTCACTAATTAATCGAAAGGAATTCGATTCGGAGCAGCTCGTCCCGATCCGTGCGAGCTTCATACAGTCGTACCATATGCATACACGTTAAGGTTCAACTAGTCGCGGGCTCGAACTCACTCGTGGACGCGGCCAAAGAGCACGCTGTCTCACCTAGCGTTGTGTCTAAAAGAGATAGAATCAGTTATGAGCAGTTAGCAGCTAGTCTACACGCATACGTCTAGTCGCACGCACACAAACACCGTTTCGAAGTCACCGCTGTGCCGGTCGGAGTGGGGGGTGTTAGGTTAATTTTCGTTACGGAATTTCTTGATTCGGTCGCCGCGCTCAAAGCCTGCGATAAAAGCTATGCAATAGCTTAATAATTCAATAGCCCGGAGACTTTTATATCCAATCAATTAAAATGAATGAGTATAATAATAAGCATATTATTATACTCCAACTATAAGCAAGAGTATTTTCCCAAAATAAAGCCAACTTTAAATGAAAATAAAAACTGTAATATTCGAAAGGAAATGTGGCTGAAAATATTTCGCGCGACCGCGCAGCATGTAGCTCTTGAAGTTAAAAAATGTTCGAGCCAACCTTCCCGCCGCCACCGGGTAAAAAGAATGAGAAACTAACAGAACACATTAACGGAAAGTTTAAAATTTGCCCGACCCCAGGCACCTCACGTCCCGCGCCTGGTGCACGCCACAAGCGGGAGAGAGGACTTTTAGGATTTTTTGACTTTCGAAAACTTTTGTTTTAATAATGCAGTTGGTAAGTAAGATGTTACAATATACTTCAATTTACGACTAGCTTTTGCCAGCGGCTCCACCCGCGTATATACAGTATCCCACGGGAACACTGCACTTTTACATGATAAAATGTACCCTATGTATTAATCCAGAGCCTAAATTGCTACCATTCCAAATTCATCAAAATCCGTACGGAAGTTTTCACTTGAAAGAGTAACAAACATCCATCCATCCATCCATCTGTCCATCCTCACAAACTTTCATATTTATAATAGTAGTAGGGTGTGGCATGGAACATGCGAGATATGTGAGGCTTTTGCTTGAATTTCAATATTTGATTAACTTCCAATCTTGCCTTATAAACACACCGGCATATTTAGCGTAACACAAAAAAAGGTCCATAATTAAAAAAATATGGTTTTATTTTAAAATCTACTTACTACACTTCTTTTGTTATTTAAAGTTTCATCTGTTTTACTTAAAATGAGATCACATTAAGAACAGATTTTGCGAGTAAAGGCTATTTGTGAAAAATGGTACATTTTTGAACTTTTCATGTAACCGGGAAAAGTGAAAATTAATATTGTAATAACAATTAATTAAATTAGAAAAATGGTGATTAATATCGCGTATTTTCTCCACGTGCTCTTATTAAAGTTTCTACCCGTCTAGGTATACTGAGAATGATGTTATCGATGGACTCCTGGGATAGTCTCCGCCATTCCTCAACTACGGCGATTCGCAGTTCACCCACGTTGGTAGGAGCTAGAATTCTGGACTTAACTTTTCTTTTCAGCAAGTCCCAAACGTGCTCTATTTTTTGCTGCTTAACGTGCTCTATATTTGAAAGAAAAATTATTTTAGGATTTAGGGATAAGAAAGATAGGGATAAAATTAAAAGCAAAATTGAAAATAGTGGAAGGAATTTCGTAGTAGAAACAGTACAAAACAAAGACCCGTAGGTAGTGCTGTATGGGGTGCTTAAGATTAAAACCAATGAAGATGTCCTAGAGGCTATAAGGACCCAAAATAAGCACCTCATGTAGTCATTATTTGAGGAAACTAAAAGCAGGATATCGGTTAAGTATAGAAAAAAGGGTAAGGATGATAGTACCGAACACGTGGTGCTGGCGGTGTCGCCGGGGTTGTGGCAATGCTTCACAAAAGCAGGCCACATTTATGTGGACATGCAACGTGTCGCCGACCAGTCCCCCCTAATATAGTGCTCGCACTGCTTAGGGTATGGACATGGAAGGCGGCACTGTAATAGTAACGCCGAAGTGGAGTGTAGCCACTGCGCCGGAGATCACCGCCGGTCCCAGTGTGAGGGATTAAAAGCTGGAAGCACACCATGTTGTATTAACTGTCAAGAATTAAAACAAGATAGAACTGACCATAATGCGTTTAGCGCGGAATGCCCGGTAAGGCGTCGGTGGTATGCAATGGCACGGTCGACTGTCGCATACAGAGACGAAGAAAATATAGATTGCCCCTAACAGCAGCAGTAAAGTATGAATGAGTATGATATGTATATGTGTGTGTAATAAAACAAGTATTTGGCAATTTATTAAAATGATTTTAATAAACCCAAACTCGGAATGTAACCCTGCTTAGCATATATGGCTATGGCAATGGCATAGCACAGCATATATACCTACAGCAAGGAAATGTATGAATGAATGTATTAATGAGTGAAAAATGTGAAAGCTGCTGCTGTTATGGGAAATTAGAAAGTAGGACGGTATGCTTTGCAGACCGCCGACATTTGCGATGGAATTTATTATGCGATAAATTTTTTGCAAAAAAGGCCCGCCGGACGCTTCGCGCTCAGCGCGAGGGGAACAGGTAATAATAGTAAATGAAACACCAAATCGTAATGTAATATGCAGTTATAAATTAAAAATAGAAACTGGGGCCAAAATTGTAAAAAGATAATGCAAATAAAATTAGGAAAAGGAAAAATGTAAAAACATAGAAGACAATGTAATATGAAATAGGGAAAATAGAAAACAAATAACTAATGTAAAGGATATTAGAAGAAAAATGAAATGTGAAGTTAAAAAGAGAAAAGTAAAGGTAAAAGAGAAAAGTAGTGTAAAGCTAATGTAAGTGTAGTGACTATATGTATAAATGTAAGCAAGAAAATAGAGCTGTAAATGTAAGCAAGAGAATGTAACAAAGAGAAAGATTTTAGAAGAAATGTAACATAAAGTAGTAAGAACTGGAAAAAAGAACAAGATGTAAAAGAAAATGTATAAATAATAAATAACTGTAAATGTAAATATGAAAAAAGTAAAAAATTGTCCTGGCTAATAGCCGGGGGAACAAGTATAAAAAAAAAAAAAAGTGCTCTATTGGGTTCATATCCGGTGATCTCGCCGGCCACTCCATAACAGTGATATTCATATCATTAAGATAAGCTTGAGTTACCCGAGCGGTATGCGGTCGAGCATTATCCTGCATAAAAACAAAATCGTCACCGATATATGGGGCAAACGGTACGACATTTTCTTCTAAAACTTCTCTGATATAGCGGTCTGCAGTCAGACTCCCTCTGTCAATCACTACCAAGTCTGTGCATATACTAATAAATGAACGTAATGATTACTTGCTACGCTAATAATAATAATTAGTTAATATTAATCAACCGCAACGGCAATTTTAAACAAGACTTTAACAACATTTTTTGCATGCAAAAATACTCAAAGTACTGTCTGTACAAGTGTACATATTATTGCAAGAAACATCTTGCATAATTGTCGGGGCATTGCCCGGTTGTTATGATTGAAGAAAAAACACAGAACTCGTGGCTTGGACCACATACCTTGCTAACGTTCCAAATTCTTTAAAAATTAATATGATACTACTTCGCCAAGTTGCCCAAGTGTTTTATATCTAAGTTCGTCAAAACTTTAGCTGTACATTTTTATTTTCTTGCACTTTAATTCATAGCTCCGAAGATCGCTACTTAATTATCGGAAACGTTGCAACATTAAAGTTTGTTCTGATTTTATACTCTTAAGGAACTTTTGTCTGCTCGATCTTTTCAGTTCACGATCTCTGACACGATATTATGCATCGATATAATACGCGTCTAAAAGCGTTAATTACTAATTTGGTCGTTGTAAACAAATGTTCAGCCGTTTGTAATTACATCATTATTAATGAGAAGTTGGCATTATGTATACGGGGTGAATTTTTCGAGTGGGCTGGTAGGCGAAATCTGAAACTGTAAGCTGTAGCGAAGTGATAGTTCCTTGCTATCTCCATTAGTTAAGGATATCCTCCACCCACTTGAAAATATCTGCCTTTATAATAATATATGCCTTTATAAATCTATGGACGCTTTCACACCACGTCAATCTACTCCAGTGGTAAGTTCTCGAAGAATTTGTGTTAGGTACAGGTACCAGACAACGGAATATATTTAGTATTGTTCATACTACACTGTGTTTAAGACTGTTGTTATATTATACACATATTTAATCCCAGGAACACAGAAAACTTTTTGTTCCCTTCGCGGGATTCGAACCCGGGACCTTGCTTGGATCCCAATGCGCTAACCACACTGAGCCACACAGGTCGTCGAATTTTGTATTTGTTATTAATTTATATTCTTTGACATTGGTGTATATAATTTTTATGAGAAATTAATTCCTACAGTTATTTGTATAATATGTTAAGTATATTTTTTTTTTCAGGACCAACACAGAGAAAACAATGCCTAGAATACATTGAGAGCGATAATAGCTCGCGCGTGAAGTCTCTAACCGAGCTATTTAGTCTAGTCAACAAGTTCAAAAACGTGTTAAATAGAAATAAAGCTCCTAAAAATATGTGCGATAGCTCATTCAATTCCGAATCACGTCTAGAAAAATGTTTTTAAGGGTATATTAGCACATAAAAAATTGCGATTCTTATTAACAAAATAAAATAAAATAAAGGTATTTAGTTTTTCGTGAATAACTTTTAAAATCATGATATTTAAGGAATTTTGAAAAAATATCCTGAAAGAGGAGGAAATTTCCAATAAAAAGTTCTAACTCCCGGAACTCTATCTATATTATTTATAATTTTTTTAACGCTGGAAATAGGGCTCCGCGAGGGCGTTACGGCATAGGCGCGCCGTCTAAAAAGCCGGTATATCACCTATTTTTTTTTTTTAAATATTAAATAACAATTTAAAATTTTGAATAAATTATGGTCTAATCTAGACACTTGAACGAAAAAATATTTTTGTCGATTTTTCAAAAAGTTACACCATTGTTAATTAACTATTTTTTTCCAATCTCTGTTTTTATAAATTACGGCATAAAAGTTTAAATAAATGGTCTATAAATTTTTCGCTTCGTGGAGCTCTTTTTATTTAGGTACTTAATAAAGTTATGCAAAAAAAAATATTAAAGTTTATTATTTTGTTAATTATAATTTTTTTTAAATTAACTAAAAATGAAATTTCTAAAAAATATTATCAAAAAAAATTTTTTTTGGTAATATCTTATTATTGCTGTTTTCACATCTAACATAGGTATTAATTAACATTGGAAAAAAAAATGTTACGTCATTTGTTAAGAAATTGTTTATAAACAAATAGACTATTTTGGGATTTTAAAAAATTTATTTTTACTATCTTATTGCATAGGTGAAATGATGATTAAAAAAAAATCTTAAATAATTTTTTTTTATTGTTTATAATCGTTTTTTTTATATTTCAATTGTTTCAGGATCTTTTTTCAAAATTCCTTAAATATCATTATTTTAAAAGTTATTAACGAAAAACTAAATACCTTTTTTTTAATCTTATTTTGTTAATAACAATCGCAATTTTCATGTGCTAATATACCCTTAAAAACATTTTTCTAGACGTCATTCCGAATCGAATAAGCTATCGCACATATTTTTAGGAGCTTTATTTCTATTTAACACGTTTTTCAACTTGTTGACTAGACTAATTGTACTTTGACATGCGTTACACGTTTTGAGTTAGGGGAATACCCGCTATGGGATGACTGAAATAATAAAAGCCATCCTTTACCTCTTTAGGAAGCTAAAAATTTAATGGCGTTGTAGTGCCGTGATTGAATAAGTAATGTGACATAGAACAAGGCTGTGATAGTGTGCGAGGAGACTATACGTAAACGTACCCTTCGGATGCGATCGACGCGCGACGCGAGGCCGCGACGCGCGACCTGCGAGCGTGGCCCGAGAACCTGATTGGCTGGTTTGCTGGTCGCGGTCGCGAGTCGCGGTCTATTTTTAAGGCCCACTAACATCATCCGTATTTGTTTTTTCACAATAACTCCACGTCAATCTGGCCCCGTACTAAGTGCTCGAAGATCTTGCGTGACGGGTTCCAGACAACGGAAAGTATATTTAATACTTTCATACTATATATATAATAAAGATTTTTTATTATATTATACACATACTAGCATTAATTGCCAGTGGGTTCGCCGCGTGAAATTAGGTTTTTAACTTTTATCACCTATTTTACCCCCTTGGGGGTTGAATTCTGACAAATCCTTCCTTAGTGGATGCCTACTTCATATGAGAAATACGTGTGCAAAATTTCTAGCCATAAGGGTTTGGGCCTATGCGTTGATCTGATATCAGTCAATCAGGTTTGCCATTTATATATATAATATATATTATAGATTTAATACACATCCATAATCCAGGAACACAGGAAACTTTTTGTTCCTTTGGCGGAACTCGAACCACTGAGCGACAACTCGACGCGCTCAACCACTAAGCTACAGAGGTCGTCGGTTACTTGTAAACATTTGATTTTACTTCACGTGTAATGCAAAAGAAAATTTACGTTACTTATATCACTCAGGGAAATTCACACAGAGATGCGACTCGCCACACACTTTTGAAGTAAAACTTCTTTACGCATGCTTGACTTGAGGAGTAAGCTGGTGAATGCGTGACGAGAACATTATGAAAAGAGTGATCGGCCGAGGCGAACGGAAGTTGAGAGAGAGATATAAGTTAGTGAAGATAGAAAGAGAGAGAGATGTACGTTTCGTATATTACTGTAGGGGTAAGAGAGAGGGTTTCTTTGTTTCTTCGTCAGATGTGCATGAAAAAAAGAGTTTTACTTTAGTCGTGTGGTGGCATAATATTATTAGGTACATAATCTTCAAGAATCGTGACGTCACGTCTCAGTGTGATGTGACACTTAATCAATTCCAAGGAAATAGCTTACTCTTTCATCATACTTAGTGCTTGTTAATGCTAGTTTTAGCTCTGTATATTTCATATACACAGCTAAAACTAGCACCATACCAAATTTCATTGAAATCCGTTTAGTACTTTTTGCGTGAAAGAGTAACAAACATCCATCCATCCTCATAAACTTTCATATTTATAGTACGATGAATCGCACCAACGCGTTTTGAATTGGCCGCGTTTAGCAAAATTTCCTAATTTAACGGTAACATTTAATTGTTTGCCGTTAATAAGTGAGCGAGAGGCTCACGGAGATGTCTTCGGCTCGGACGTTGGCACCCCAACATCTCCATCCAATCACTGCAGCACAAATTACCGCTTGTTGCTCTCTTCTGCTGCAACTTCTTGTTTTATGTGCAATGTTGTATGATTTCCTCACTCGATCCTAGGAACTTCCAATGATCGTATTAAAGATGCGATAAATATACCCGGTGTTTTTCAGTCAGTGCCCAAACTTTCGTAAGTGAATATACCCTTGAATATAAGTGTAACTTTTACTGTGGGATCAATTTTCCTACTTGAAAAAAATATTCAAGAGTATATTTACTCCTGAATGTTCGGACACTGACTGAAATAACAGCCTGTATAATAATATAATAATAAAAATATCTATGGACGCTTCTAACTGTGGCCACGTCAATCTGGCCCCGTGCTAAGTATCCGAAGAACTTGTGTTACAGGTACCAGACAATTAACTGGAAGTGTATTTAATACTTTTAAACTATACATATATTTAAGATTTTTACACATATTTAATACACATCCATGACCCAGGAACACAGAAAACTTTTCGTTCCCTCGGCGGGATTCGAACCCGCGACTAGCCACTGATCCACAGAGGGCGTCAAAATACTATATAAAATACTAACTAGCTTTTTCCCGTGGCTTCGCCCACGTAAATATGAATCCCACAGGAACCATATATTTTCCCGCGATAAAAGTAGCCTATGTGAAGTATTCTATATCTGTGCCAAATTTCATGATAATCGGTTTAAGTAGTAATACGTGAAAGCGTAATTACAAACCAAACGAACAAACTCACAGTCAAATTTAATTATAATGTTTATAAGGATAATTATTATATTATAAGGAGTCAAGATTTATTTGTTTGTTTGTTTGCTCCGAAACTACTGAACCGATTTTGATGAAATTTGGCACAGACAAATAGTAGACCGCGGGAAAGGATTTAGACTACTGTTTATCGCGGCGAAATGTCCGGTTTCCGCGGGATTCCGTTTTGCCCGCACGAACTCACAACATCTAATGTGTAATATACTCGAACGTAATAAAACCAAACAAAATAGTACTTTCTGTACTGACAAAAAAGTAATAATAATATCTATGGACGCTTCACACCACGTCAATCTGATGTCGTGTATTCGAATATTCGAAGAACTTGTGTTACAGGTACCAGACAACGGGGAGTATATACCTTTATAATATACACTTAAAAAGTAAGATTTTTATTTTTTATTATATTATATACATATTTAATACAGATCCGTGACCCAGGAACACAGAAAACTTTTTGTTCCCTTGTCGGGATTCGAACCCGCTGGAGCGCTCACCACAGAGATCGTCCAAATTAGTCGTCGAATTCGTAAAGCAATCTTTAGCATTTTTATAAATACAGGTAATTTAATGATTTTGATTATGAAATCAAAACCAAATATCAAAATCATTAAATGATCTTGTGCTATTGATTAAAATGCTTTCAAACTTTTGCGCTCTGATTGGGCACGGCCCTACATAATAACTTAAATTTCAAAGGTACAGGTGGGTCACTGCCCCCGAAGCGCTTCTCAGAACGCAGAGATTTTCATAAATACTCCAAATCGTCTTTGATTTTACGACTTGTAACGTCACCACCACTTACCGAGTACGTCACGGCCATAAAGGCTGAAATATTTTTTTTTCTTTTGAATAACGGCGAAGGAAAATTTGGAATTTCTAAAAATGTTCGGTTATTTTTCATTTTTATATTGAATGTACGAAAATGGAAGCTCCAATCGTTCCTTTGTTGAGAAAACATTGGGGACGTGATGAAATGCACAGGTTTTTGAGCACGAACAGTCCACACAACCATAAATGTGGCTGTGGCTCAGCGGGTAGCTCGTCAGCACTTAAGCCGGTAGTCGCGGGTTCGAATCCCGCCGAAGGGACAAAAAGTTTTTCCGTGTTCCTGGTTCTTGGATATTATGTATTAAATATATGTATAATATAATAAAAATCTTAAATATATGTAATGTATAAAGTATAGAAGTATTAAATATATTTCCGTTGTCTGGTGCCTGTGATTCAAGTTCTTCCGATACTTAGTACAGGACCAGATGAACGTCGTGTGGAAGCGTCCATAGATAATTCAACCAGTCGCAACACAACCCAAGACTTTTTTTCTATTTTTTCCACCTAAGAGGCTAAAGAACTGTTATAAAGATCAAACGTAAAAATTAAATCAATTATTATGGGCGATGGGCGAATTGTGATCACAGAGTGACCAGTAGCACTTATTCATATTTACCTGAGTAAGCAAAGGACGGATTAATGGACAGAGCGAAACTATAAGGGTTCCTTGTAGTTACTACGGAACCCTAAAAAGCCATTATTTTTGCCAGAAGAAGAAGAAGCCAGAAATTGGCGTACAGAAATCACATCACTTGAAGTTCAGTAGTTGCTCGTTTAAATCGGTAACAAGTGAACCTCGTGCAGTAATGGTAATCACCTACCGTTACGTGAACAGGTTGCTCGTTCCAATAAAAGTATTGAAACAAAGCTCCGGCAAACTATCGAGATAATTGTCAAAGGTAACGCTCGCAAAAATTGTCTTTCACATTCGTGACTTCACAAACTTCATGACTTCCTTTTGTAAAACGAAAACCGTGTTTGAAAGTGTCTGGTTTAATGACATGGTCATTACTATTTGGAAATATTGAGTTTCATTGCTCTTACCATGTTCTTCACCTAATCTATTATGTGAAAATTATAACATTACCTTTTTATTTGGGCATTTAAAAGTTAACAACAGAAAATGATGTATTTTTTTTTTGTTGAAACAAAAAGAAGGTAAGGTATTTTAAATGATATAAAGATGAAAAGATAAATTTTTTAAAGATGTTACATCTTTCCTCTCGCTTTCTTGCAATCAGTGATTTTGTGAAATGGGGCGGAAGTGTGTAACAGGAAGTCGCGCTATTTGAATTGACGAATGTGCGCGCGGTGGTAGTGGTAGTTGACCGTCAGATTCGAATAAAATATTTCAGTATTTAGCTTTTTAAAAAATTTGACGTTGATTTCTGTCACCGCATTAGTTGAAAAGTTTCCGTATTTTTTATCATATTAGAAAATCGTGCTAAGCATTGAGGTTTTTTTTTTAATATTTTCTTACGTAACTTTTTCATTTTTTCAGAATATAATTTTTAAATTGCTTTTTACTAAGGTGAGATATCAAATATTACACAACATAATTGACAAACCTCTATGGCTCAGTGGTTCAGCGCGTTGGTGCTCAAGCCGGGGATCGCGGATTCGAATCACGCCGGAAGGAACAAAAAGTTTTTCCGTATTCCTGGGTCATGGATGTATATTAAATAATATAATAAAAAATTAAATATATGTATAATATGAAAGTATAAAATATACTTCTCGTTTTCTGGTACCACAAGTTATTATAAGCGACTACTGTAATTCTCGCTCGTTATTTTATAGTACTGCTACATTTCAAAGTATAAACTTTTATCTTGTTTTGATATCTGAAAATCAATCTATCGAATATATATAGTGGAGATACATTCGATAGATTGATTTTCAGATAAAAATGATTTGTCACTTTTTATTATATACACTTTTTATTACATACTCGTACACATACACTTTCACTTTTTTTTTTCGTATTACATATACACTTTCTTATTACTCGTATTTATGAAACGACAGAGACAAAGCGTGCATATAGGTATCTATCTGATGCTTAATCGAAGATTGCAAATCGGACCTTGACCTAATAAAGATAATTTTTAGGGTTCCGTACCCAAAGGGTAAACAACCCTATTACTAGGACTCCGCTGTCCGTCCGTCTGTCACCAGGCTGTATCTCATGAACCGTGACAGCTAGCTAGACAGCTGAAATTTTCACAGATGATATATTTCTGGTGCCACTACTACTGAAAACGGAATAAAATAAATATTCAAGCGGGGCTCCCATACCTACAACAAACGTGATTTTAACCGTTTGGTACGCCATACGCAATTCCGGCTCGCACTTGGCCGGTTTTGTGTCCTTATACCATACAAAAACATACGTAATAAAGATAAGAAATCACTTAACTTTTGGCACCGTTCTCAACCACCTTACGCGCTATCTGCCGAACGGGCAGCTGGATGCAGTGCACATAATTTAGGACTTTCATTTGGCGCCCGACTGGCACAACTGTTGCATATTGAAGTCAGCCATTTTTAACATAATTTTGTATTTTGGTAGCGAGTGGAAGTAACGACATGTTAGGATATTTAATTAGAAAATTATGCTATGGTTGGTTCAGAAAGCGTTCACAAAGCGTTGGTTCAGAAAATAGTACATACTAGAGGCCGCTTGTGGTGGAAATTCGCATATACTCGTAATAACTCACATAATGTTTAAATTTAAACTTTATATGTGTTCTTTTGCCTTTAAATAGAAGAAAATAAATAAAAATGTAAATGTTGTGACAAACGTCAAACTAGCAAAATGCAAGTATCTATGAAACGCACGGTGGTGTGTATTAATAATCTGAGGTAGTGTGTGTTATTGTTATTTTTATTAATTTTATGTTTTTCTACGCATTTTTTATTTAAAAAGAATAGCTTTCTGCGTACCTTCCTCCACATAAACATTAACTGTGCCAAATATCATACTCCCCCGTTCGCACGGTTCTCGCAAAACTTTACTGAAAGTTTTTACTTCACGTATCCTACTATTGTACTTACTAACATAATTATGATTGTTTGTGAGCATGGATGGACGGATGGATGTACAGATGGATGTTTGTTATTCTTTTGTCCAAAAATTACTAAATGAATTTTGATAAAATTTGGTATGGCAGTAGTTTCGAGCTCTGGATTAAACACATACGCTACTTTTTATCCCGAAAAAGTTCTCGTGGTATTTACGCAGGCGGAGACGCGGGCAAAAGCGGGCAAAAGCGGGCAAAAGCGGGCAAAAGCGGGCAAAAAAGGCCTGGGACATGATTTGTCACGCAGATATCGTGTCCCAGGACATAGGCGCGTCTCGCGTGCAAATCTGACAATCTGCGAGGGGCGCATGTTATGAATTATTTGCTAAAATATATTATACTACTTCAATGTTTATTTAAAACAACATAATATTATTCAGTTTACATAATAGTACTGTGTTTAAAGTGCACCGAGTTTACACTTCATGGTGTATCGCATAAAATTGTATGAAAAGCTTAAACTTAACGGCAGTTTAGTAGTAAAAGTTTATTGCCAAATTGCGGGTGAATTATGAAAAATCAGTTGTTTATAATTAGATCCCAGACGACCGCCTTCCAGGGGTAGGGCGTGAACCCCACAGAAGTAATATTATGCGCATTATACCTACTAAACGCTCAACATAAATTGCTAATCATAATTTTCAAATGCTAAGAGTAAGAGTGGTGACTGAAATTAGCGGAACTCGTAGCGATATATCATAAGTGGAATACCTAATATTATTTAAAGTATAATTTTATTCCGTAAATATTATTATTCAGTAAAGACAATTTAAACATAATTTAAAAATTATATATATATATATATATATATATATATATATATATTCTAATTAATATATATATATATATTAATATATTAGAAAGTCAGGTTAGTTACACTATTTATAACTCAAGAACGGCTGAACCGATTCGTCTGAAAATCGGTGGGTGTTGTAGCTTAGAGCCAGGAGACGGACATAGGATAGCTAAGTGCTCCACCAAGTCCGTCTGCCTGTATGTTCGCGATAGTCTCAAAAACTACTGAAAGGATTTTCATGCCGTTTACATTTACCGACAGAGTGGTTAAGGTTAAGGTTTTGTGGCAATTGTTTGATTTATGACGATAATTGTTGAAGGTGTCGGAAAAAATCAAGCCGTCTGGGAAATTTTATCGAAAACGCGACACGACATAACGTCATCTGTTGGACGCTACTTATACTTCTTACAGAAACGACTTAATTTTTTAAAGTGCGTACGTTTTAAGGTACCTAAATGATGAATGAAGATTAAATTTTGCCGCGTACTCTGCATACGTCATGTTTTTTTTAGTTTATTTAAATTAATTCACAAATAATTCACAATTGTGTGCCCGTGTCCTCACCCGTAGCTTATACGAGCTCATGCATCACGCACCTCCGCGCTTATTTCCCCGAGTAACGAACACTGCTGTCGATTTATTTTATTCAATTTCCTGTTATTTTAAATGTAAAACGAGTTATTGAAATGAATAAAAATATTAATATAACCTACGGTTGTGGAAAAATTGATAACGAGAAAAATTTTAGGACTATATTTTGAGATTATATTAATTTTTTATACTTACTTACTTAGTATAGTATAATTAATGGATTTTTTAGGAGTTTAATATTAGGTTATTACATATAAAATTGGCGTTTTGTACCGGAGGAACAAAAAGACGATTTTTTTTAACATAATATTTTTTATATAATCAAAGGATATACTATTGCTATCTATGCACTTTTGCCATCTCATAGGTTTTTCATTGATTCCTTTACTAAAAAAACCATTCGGACAGGAATCAATACAATCTTTGAAGGCGCTTTGGACTGCCCCATCGGAGTTGAATTTTTTCCCTTGCAAGAAGTTATCCAAATTTCGAAAAAAATGGTAATCTGTTGGAGCAAGGTCCGGGGAGTACGGTGGATGTCTTAGACATTCCAATTGAAGCTCCTCTACTTTGGTAGCCGTCTGTTGTGCAGTGTGTGGTCTAGTGTTGTCCTGAAGCAGCAATGGCCTTGAACTAATGACCAACCTTGGTTGTTTAGCAGCTAGCTTTTCCATCATGATTTGCAGTTGCTGGCAATAGACATGTGCCGTATTCGTCTGGCCAGATTTAATAAAGCTGTAGTTAACGACACCGGCACTAGTCCACAAACGCTCACAAGTAACTTTTTTTGAGTCAATTTTGTCGTCTGTGTGTCTGTGTGGCATCGTAGCTCCCAAACGGATTAACCGATTTGGATCTATTTTTTGTTGTCTGAAATCTGACGTGATTTATTAAATACTAGCTGTTTCTCGCGGCTCCGCCCGCGTAAATATACTATCGAGTATCCCGCGGGAACACTGTACTTTTCCGGGATAAAAAGTAGCTTATGTTTTAATCCAGAGTCTAAACTACTACCATACCAAATTTCATCAAAATCCGTTCAGTAGTTTTCGCGTGAAAGCCTAACAAACAAACTTACATTCACATTTATAATATTATACTCGTAGTAGGGATACAAAATCCGGCGGCGTCGCCGAAACTGCGGCAAGTGTGTAAATGCGTAGCAACCAGTGGCCTCGGGTTCCTATAACTTCATTCCTATGGGCTTCACTTGCCACTTACCTTTTGAAGAGCCTCATCCAAATCCCTGCCTATTACACAGGATAGAGCTTCTCCCTATGAAGGAGAAAACCTGCCTTCCTAACATAAAAATTATAACGAAGTTCGAAAACTGTATAGCAAGCGATATTTTATCTTAAATATTATATTTAATATATAATCTATATATATAAAAGAAAGTCGTGTTAGTTACACTATTTATAACTCAAGAACGGCTGAACCGATTTGGCTGAAAATTGGTGGGGAGGTAGCTTAGAGCCAGGAGACGGACATAGGATACTTAAGTGCCCCGCCGAGTCTGTCTGTTTGCGATAATCTACGTTTATATTTACCGACAGAGTGGTTCCTTAGGAAGGCTTGGGTCGATAATAATTTGTTAAAGTTTTCTGGAATTGTTTGATTTATGACGATAATTGTTGAAGGTGTCGGAAAAAATCAAGAAATTACTGGATCGATTTTGATGACATTTGGCACAGATGTAGAGCAGACCACGGGCAAGGACATAGATCTCTTTTAGCGCGCACGAAGTCGCGGGCAACATCCAGTCTTAATATAAAAGGCACGCGCCGTTCCGACCCGCGCTCCGAAACGAACGGGGCCGATAGTCCGATCTAGCACGTCGATGACACCGCATTTTCCCTAGTTTCAACCGTGCGCTAAGACGTATTTTGATGTATTATGTAAGTCGGTACAAGCCGTGGACGAATTTGACGTCGTAATTAGCGAGATAGTTCTATCCGCAGTCCAAACTATACGTGTGCAGGGCGCTATTGCACTTTGTCTAAGCCCCCAGGTACTTAGAACTAACAAATTTACAAATCGTACAAATTGAGAATTAGCTCCCGCTATGTGTTAAATTAAGTTTATAGCGTCACCTGAAGTTGGCTGAGCCGAAACTGATGAAACTTGTGCAACTCCAATAACTCAGTTAGCCGCTCGCATGATATCTTGTTTACCAATGTTTACACTGTCGCGAATGAGCGAGGGTGCTGGTTTATTCCATTAGAATAAGCCACTTATTCTATGATTTCCAGGAAATAGGAACATAATGGAATAGCTGGTTAGACAGTGACTCTGTACTATGTTGATAAAATTGACAGTCACATACTAGAGTCAGTTCACACCACGACGTGACGCGGCGCTGCAATTTTTTTAAAGTGGCTATTCAAAATTGAACTTTATTCATACACACAAGAAGATACACCTTTCATTGCAAGAGTCTGAATGTCAAGTCAATCAAAGTTAATGTCGAAGGCGCGCGAACAAACAAACAAAACGTTCCCCTTCATATTATCTATATACCTAAGTATATATTAAGTATATAATATAAAAGAAAGTCGTGTTAGTTACACTATTTATATAACTCAAGAACGGCTGAACCGATTTGGCTGGAAATTGGTGGGGAGGTAGCTTAGAGCCAGGAGACGGACAGACGGATACTTTTATCCCGTTTCCCGGGGGACGTGACATAAAACGTGGTATAACAAAACTGATAGCCAAACGTAATGATGTCTGTGGTTATGTAGAGTGTATGGTTGAAAATTTGACAATTGGAAATGTTGAAGTTGACCGGTTGATGTGTTTGTATCGGTTTCTATTAGCTTATTGCGCCGATATTATCATTAACAATGCCGCGACCAAGACGATCGAATCTTTCCCGACAAAGGCGTAATGCAACTAGGATTCGAAACATTGCGAATGAAAGGACTGAAGAAGAAGAAGAATTAAGTAGTGGTGTGTAAGTAGGTTGTAGGAGTAGTTATTTATTTTTTCCAGTTCATAGTTGAGGCAGAACAACGTGTGTCGGGACAGCTAGTTAAGTATAGATAATATAATATTCATAATAATATAATTCAATATAAATATCAAATACACACTGTTATATTCACATAATGTTGGCATATAATTTACGTAATCGAAGTGGACATTATGCAAATGTAATGTGTTTAATGCTTTCACCGTGAATTCTGATAAGTGATATCATATAAGATACGTGGTAACAAGAAAAGGGAGTACCTAACTGTCCTATAAATAACGATAATGTTATTCCTTGCACTATAACATTATGGTCTATTAACTGGTCATGCTTATCAATGGCAGAGTCATGCTTGTACGGATCGGCTGGCTCGACCCGGGAACTACATGAAACCGGGGTAAATAAATGCTTATGTAATTGTTTTGCTGAGTGAGCTATTATGCTGTACGTCTGCTCATTTTCCGGTATAAGCTACAAACAAACTCGTTATAATATTGCTATTTCAACCGCAGTAAATGATGCTCAACCTTCCTTAATATCAAGCGCCGAAACTGCACTTTCCTTTTTTTTAATGAAATGGACCGGGAAACGAGCAGACCGATTGCTTGATGATAAGCGGTCACCCATGGACATGAATATAGCAATTCAAAATTGAATTTTCTTAACTAAGTACAGAAAAAGATACACTTTCATTGCAAGAGCGGCGCCGCGCTGAGCAACGCGGTGCTGCTCGGATTTAGACAATAAAACGTGTCTATTTTTTATGGTAACTAAAGTTCAGATTTGAAACGTTATCTTAAAAAGTACGCACTGCGTCGCGTCTCGTTGTGAGCTGACACTAAGGGTGAGGTATTGTGAAAAGAGGTTTAATAGCCGCCACAGATGTGCATTATATATTTAAACAAACTATCTGACCTAAACGCTATCTGGGGGCCATCCGTAAATTAACGTCACACGTTTAGGGGAGGGAGGGGGTCGACGAAGAGTGACATTGTGTGACAGGAGGGAGGAATATTTGATTTAATGTTAATTTTATTAAAACTTAATCAAATTGAAAAAAAATATTTATGGAAATCCTGTTTTAATTCAATAATAATTTCTAGATGTAAAATTGTAAAGTATGTGACGTCACACTAGGGAAACCGGGTATCACAAATGTGACCAGCTGTGACAAGGACGAGGGAGGGTCCAAAAACCATGAAATTCGTGTGACACAATTTATGGATTATTTTACCGCAGGGGGCCCTGCGGTAAAATAATATTGGTCGAAGATTCTACATAATTTTTCACACGTCAGTATAGAAGACGCAATCTTGTATTTAACCTAAAACTATTTACATGCAGCATCAATCTTGGGCATCGTTCAGCTGCTCGATCATTTATCAGACGCGCGCACAGCAAGAGTATTTTCATATACTACCTGCCATACCACTTTCTACATGAAAAATGTTGCATGTTGTTACTTATTTATATTTACTTGAAATAGAATAATAATCAAGGTAAAATACAGGACGGAGACTAGAGATAATAGGACGCTTTCACACCACGTCAATCTGGCCCTGTGCTGAGTGTGCGAAGAACTTGTTTTAGGTTAAGCAATTAATTCTATTCTACTTTTACCAATAAAGTAATAACTATAAGTAATAGAATACTAATAATATTATAATATCTATGGACGCTTCGCACCAAGTCATCAATCTGGCCCCGTGCAAAGTTTTCGATATATTGAATACTATCAGATATTTAAGATTTTTTACTCTATAATTCACCAATTTAATAAACATCCATTACCCAGGAACACAGAAAAACTTTTTGTTCTTTCAGCGGATTTGAACCCGCGATCCCCTGCTTGTTCATCAACGTGCTAAGCCACTGAGTAACAGAGGTCTTCAATTTTAATTTGCGTTAAAATGCAGAATATTCGTTTAAATGCAGAGCATGCGTTAAAATACAGAATTTGCGTTCAAATGCAGAATATTAGTTTTATTCTCCCATTTCTAGAAGGTTCCATTGCTCAGACTAACGCCACGTATAAAACAGATAGCGTTAATAGTTAAAGCATGCAGATTCACGATAATTCATTCACATTGCACTTGCTAATTCTTGATACTGACAAACGGGCAAGAGATTACGTAGATAAATAACGTAAGAACGTAGAGTTGCTCATTTTGCCGTAACGACTTGTTATACTAGTACGAATTTTATACTAGTATATTATATTTTATGATTGTGTTGTATGGGTGGCTTCTGTGGATCAGTGATTAGCGCGTCGGCGGCTCAAGCCGGAGGTTGCGGGTTTAAATCCCGACGGGGGAACTAAAAGTTTTCGATGTTCCCGGGTCACGGATGTGTATATAATATGTTTATAATCTAATAGAAATCTTAAATATATGCATAGTACAAATGTATTAAATATACCCGGTGTCTGGTCCCCGTAACACAAGATCTTTGGATACATACCACAGGGTTAGACTGACTTGGTTTTCAGCGTCCATACATGTGGATTTTAGGTTATCCATATACATGATCAATCAAAATACTGAATAATTAATAATTGTCTATAGCAAAACACACAATATTACAACGAAGTAAGTCAATAAGTACCTAGGACAATACTAAAAGCAAATAGTTTCTAATCTATATTTATATATAAATCCTCTGTACGTGTGCCTGTAATTTAACTGCTTCTAAAGTGGACCGATATTCATGAAATTATTTGTGTGTTCAAGTGTATGAAAATGGATTCGAGAACGGTTTAGATTTACAATTTGGTCCACTGGATGATGTCCTTTTTTTCTTTAAAATTTCCAAGTTAAAATGCTTTACGCCCAACGAAGTGAGCACGGGACAGCTAGCGTATCAGAAATTAACATTTTCATTTCTATTTAAGATACGAAGCCCGATCCTCGTAGTTAACACTATTGAATTTTAGCTTAGTAGCTCCAGCACAGTGTAAAAATATACATATTTACGTACAGAGAAACAGCTTTCATAGAACGATCCAGGTCGATCCAAATTTGAAAATGCCGTTCCCTTCAACGGCCCACAATTTTTCCACGCAATCGTGGATACACCATATTCTTGTAGTAGTGCAAAACGAAAGCTAACTATGTAGCTGTTTAATGTTCCTCTTTCTTTAATCTGTGACTCCAGTGTCATCTCAAGCGCCGTTCTTGCGTGTACAAGCAACTCTCTCATCATCATCATTATAATATGATGTCATCATATTAATTTGTTTGTCCTTAGAATGCACAAGCGCCTAAAACAACACAATTTAGCAATTCAAATCATCGTAATACACGTACATTGTACAGCCCATATGGAAGCACATTCTGACGGGGTCTGGAGGATGTTTAATCGAGCAGGAATCAAATTATATTCGTAATTCGTTATAATGTATGTTCCTTTTCGTGGCGGGGTGATTCACGATCGAAATGTGGTGTCTTTCAATACTCCATTAGGCTTAATACAGTTAAAATACATGTATATGAGAAAACGTATTCGATGCATGATGGTGTAGTCAGGAGTTCCAAACAGGGGGTCGCGCCTCCCTAGGGGGGTAAAGCGAGATGTCAAGGGGGGCAAAACACAAATTCAACATACGTATATTTTTTTATCAAAAATATAAATCGATGCCTCGTCAGTCGCTATTAGGCTAGTTTCGGCAAGTTACAAATTTATTTATTTATATACAAAAAATGTATGGAAATAAATAAATATCGATAAAAATGCATTTTTTGCAATAAGAATGTCACAGGGGGCATGAAAGTATTATTTATATTCTCAGTGGGCGCCGTGAAAGAAAAGGTTGGGAAACCCTGATCAAGACATTATAGAATGTACTCTGTATATGTATGTTTGTATTTTGTAATTTTTCATTTGCTTTTAGTTCTATCGATATAAGGTTCATTTTTATGCAGTAAATTAATAGTGTTTTTTTATTTATTAATCTCGACGCATCTCGTGCGTCCAACGGATTTGTTTCGTCACAAGGTGTTAGCTGAATGTTTTGGGTGCATTGGGGCAAATTCTGTTTTGTTATAGTGCTGTATTTAAAAAATAAATATGTATAATAAATGAGCAATAAGCAAATAATATTAAGCTTGTATGGACGCGTCGCCTGTATAATTTAGTTATATCAAAGGATTGTACAGCTTGTAACATCCTCGCTCAGAATATATTACCTACATCACTTACGCTAATTATATTTTTAGGTTCTCACTATAAAAATAATATTTAAGAAAGAAATACTTTCCGAAAGGAAACAAAACGGACGTCAAAACCGAAAACGATTGCGAGAGCATAAATTAACAAAGTATTCTTCTTTTTGGCGCCGCTAAACGTGAAGTCGCAACCCTTCCGTAAATTATGATAAACGACAAAATGGCGGCGTCATTACTGATTTGCGAGGGAAGTAAAGTTCTATTTTTAAAAATGAAATTGTAAAAATTAATTCTCGGACTTTTATGAGGATGTAACGGACCATCTGAGTATGCAAACGAGTTCACTGCGGCTGTCGGGTGTGTAATATGCATGATACTTTATGGAGGTATCTAGCTGAGAAATTTCAAGCGCCAGGTTTAAGACTTTACAGTTGTTCTGTTTTTGCTGTTAGAAAAGTAGCGATAAACTGACGTAGGAGCTAATACAAGGTTGATCAAAATCAATGACCTATGGATATTCTGCTATATTTTTTGTAAAGTCGTTTAGGCAGACAAATATTTAAATATTTCGAAAAAAATATTATCAAATTTTTATTTTTTATTCAACATACATACCTAATAGAATTACATTGCATAAATTTTGGTATTAACCTCACAGTAACAGGTGATTTAAAGGTGGAGAAAAGAATTTGCCTAACATCAAGACAATCAGCTGTATGAGGTCAGTGGCCTTAACAGCGCCGTAATGTAATTTTATTTACTATAATATTTATTTTCAAAATTTTTAAATATTTGTTGTATTCTTCTGTTCACGTGTTGACATAAGCAGTACATATCATATGCCCAAAATATCCGTAATTGATTTGGAACAAGCTCCTAATAACTCCTATACTAATAACATCCGCCTAAAATATTATTTAAACGTTGGAGGTGTTAATGTGTCTACATCTAAGCCCTATACAAACTAATTATAAAACTAGACAACTTTCCATAAGTAAAAATTGTCTGGACCACGAAGAGTGTACATTTTTTTTTATTGTTTGATCTGGTGAAAGGGTGCGTTTGTTACATTCTCAGCTCAACTTCCTTGGGGAAAACAGTCAGAAAAATACCTGCTACCGCTGTACTGTGGATTATTTCATAGCCGCACCCTGTGTACAATGCTTACCTGAAACAAAAGTTATGTTAGTATTAAGAAAAAAACCGGCAAAGTGCGAGTTGGACTCGCGCACGAAGGTTAAAAAACGGCAAATGAGCCTGAGCCCCCTTTAAATAATTATTATACTCTGTTTTAATATTTGTTGTCGTAGCGGAAAAAGAAATGCACATCTAAATATTTCAACTGTCTAGCTATCACGGTTAAGGTGATACAGCCAGGTGACAGGCAGACGGACAGATAGCGAACTCTCAGTTATAGGGTCCCGTTTTTACGCTTTGGGCACGGAACCCTAATTGACTTGCTTAAAACTAGTCACGGTTCCGTCGACTGTAACACGGGATGTTTTGACGATTTTATTCGATTAATATCTATAATGAATGTACCTACTTGCGCATTTTTAGCTCTGAGTAGATTGGATAAAACAATCTTAGTATTTCAAATGAATTGTATTGAACGTTGAATTTTAGCTAATACATGTATTAAGTTAACATATTATTATTAGTTAATAGAATGAGGCGTCACTTTGCGGAAATCCATAGCATGCAATTTAATTAATATTATATCTAGCAATATGCCGCGAAAAAATACTCACAACCTGCAAGCAGATGTGTGAGTGCACGCATAAGCATGCGTAAAGCACATCCCTCCTCCCACTGTGCTTATGCGTACACTCAGAAACAAGATCGTGCGAACACCACCACCACACAAGCAACAATGTCAGCAAGATCGTGCAAGGCCCCACACCACCAATCAGGTTGCAAAACTCGACGCACGTTTCGCCCCGAACCTGGACCATCCTTAGGAAGTGGACCTGCGAACATTGTGGGAGGAGGGATGTGCTTTACGCATGCTAATGCGTGCACTCACACATCTGCTTGCAGGTTGTGGGTATTTTTTCGCGGGATATTGCTATAATATTATACTGATATAATATTAATTAAATTGTATATTATTATTAGTACACACAGTCATATAGTAAACAAAAAATAAAAAAATAACGAACCCCCGTAATTCTCAAGCAGTACGCGAGCTGATGATGATAAATGCTTAGAACACTCTCGATCATGTCCGCTTTCAAACAAAAAAAAACAAGATCAAAATCGGTTCTACCGTTTGGGAGTTACGATGCTCTGTCTCCCCTCTGTCTTCGGGGGTTAAGAAATAATCATAAAACGTTAAAATACGTGTACTTATATAACTTTTTTAAGACCAACGTAACCTGCAACACAGTTGGCTTGTCGCGATAACTCTGTGATAATTGTGTAGCGGTAGCGCGCGACAGCTATCGGTAGCCCGTTTGCGCCGAATAATTATAAAGTGAAAGTTTATGAGGATGGATGGCTGTTTGATACTCTTTCACGCAAAAACTTAAAGTTTAAAAAGTAGTATAAGCTCCGGATTATATAGGATATATATATAGGCTACTTTTAGGCCGAAAAAGTACAATGTTGAGGTGGAAGTGATGAAGCCGCAGGTAAAAGCTAGTAAAAGTAACAAAATCAAGTCAACTAATTTCGTTGGCACTTATTACCTCGTTCCTAATTTCAGCGGCAACAAAGTAGTAAGTCGCAACGTGAGCGGCGGCCAAAAAACTTCCAACTGTCATAAGAACAGCAATTTATCAGTGTAATTATGGAGAAACGGGGAGCTCAGCCAGCTAAGTGTTTTGATCGTTGGTTCAACAATTGGTTTTGAAAGAGTTATTATTGGACTTAAATTTTAGTACCTGGGTAACCGAGCTTTGCTCGGGGCTCTGGTAGATTAAAAAAAAAGTTTCACAAAATCATTTTACCGGGGTTCGAACCCACCACATTCCGAATTTCCAAACAACGCAAAATTAACCAAACTGCCAATCGGACTGACATTATAGAGTCGAAATTATTGATAAATATTGATAAAACCTAGCTAGATCGATATTTTTTTTACTTGCAGCCGTTGCCGAGGTTACGATTATATATATACAAGATTTTCTCGTTTAAAGTATACGATTACAGACTAGCTGTCCCGCCCCCGAGTCCCGATACGTTGTTCTGTCACTACTACGTTCAGTCGTCATTTTGGGTATTTTTCTCGCCATTTTTTAAATATTTGTCACCGTTTAAACCTTCCCTGAACTTCCATAATTATTTCAAGATCAAAATTAGCCAAATCAATCGAACCGTTGTCGAGTATTAGCGAGACACAGGCTTAGCAATTCATTTTATATAATAAACTAAAAAATAATCTACACTAATATTATAAGGAGGAAAAGTTTGTTTGTTTGTTTGTTTGCATCGGATAGGCTCCGAAAGTACTGGACTGAATTTGATGGAATTTGGAACCGATATAGAGAAGACCACAGGGAAGGTCATAGGCCAGTTTTTACAGTACAGTTTTTACTGCGTAAAATGTACGGTTTCCGCAAAATTAACTTTTACGCGTACGAAGTCGCGAACAACATCTAGTATAATATAAGATGAAGATGCGCAGACAGTTTTATTCTTGCATAATTTTCGTATTTCATTTAGAACTTAATACTTTTAACATTAGAAATAGGTAACCTTCCATAAAAATAATAATTACAAAGCTCAATTATACCAAAGCTCAGCCGAGAACATGTTACATACTACATTAGTTACATACTACATTATGTACATACTACATTTGTTAATGATGTGTTATTTAAACTACAAATTGAATTATATCAATTTGTTCAGCTAAGTACCTAAAAAGACAAACAAAGCTGGAATTTTCAAACCCGACGCTAAAAGAGGGGTGTTATAAGTTTGACGTGTGCGTGTGTCTGTGTGGCATCGTAGCTCCCAAACGGATGAACCGATTTTGATCTAGTTTTTTTATGATCGAGAGTGTTCTAAGCTATAATTCATTATCATCATAATCATCAGCTTGAGCGCTGCTTGACAATAATTCGGGGGTACTTAGAATTTTTAATTTTGTTTTAATTAAAAGGAAGTCCTCTTACATTGGCAATGAGGGTTTTTAAATTCGTGACATCTAACAGCTTTTTGACACGACAAGGACCGTCGGGCTACCGAGCGCCGCCTGGTGACAGAAAATGAATCGAAAATTATTATTGACCGTTTTTGATACCACTTATGCCACCAATAGACGAGTTGGGTCTGCCCCCTAGCGACAGAAAAAAATATCAAACACCCTCATTGGTATACATAATACATGTAAGTTTATATTGATTTAGATCGGCCGAAAATAAGTTGTTTTACTTTGTAATTTGTTTCCCAATCATACTTACTTTGGCCGTAAATTGTCCTTTTGTTCGTTACTTTGTCCTCTTTTTAAGATTCGGCGCGCGTACTGAGCTGAACCTAAAACTTGTGGGACGAATGACTTTCTGGGCGTCCGATGTAGTTTTACAAATGTTTCACCAAATATAAAGGCGTGACTACTGCTCATGTTTTTTCGAAACATTACACAGAAAACATGAAACAAAAACATTTTTTTTCATACACAAGCTATAGAAAATGTTTAGAAAATGTTTTTGATTGAAAGAAAACATTTTGTGTAGACAAGATCACGAGTTCCGATGAGGAAGACGTAGGCACTTGCAGTTTTAGTGTGATGAGTGACATTTGACAGCTTTTTGACACGACAGGGACAGAAAAAGAATCGAAAATTCTTATTGACCTTTTTTGATACCACGTACGCCACCAGATGACGCTTTGTGAGTTGGGTCTGCCCCCTAGCGACCGATTTCTACTTGAATAAAAGGTATCTATCTGATATTTTTTAGAAATTGAATTACTTAGATATTTTTATGCATATCAATAGTTAATAGTTAATATAAAAATTTTAAAAATTAAAATTGACAATCCACAAAAGGCTAACGTTACCGGGGCGACACTCTCCACAAATGACAGCTCGAGCACAGGCGAATGTCAGCCATATTGACGTAAGCCTAAGGGTGACACCAAAATTATTTTATTAATCACGCCAGACAAATCTATCATAAATATTATGAAATTATATTGTCAATTATGTCAAAGCACGAAACGTTCAGCGGCCAGCCCCGTGAGCTCCAGCGTGAGTCCAGGCTGTGTAAAAGTTCCTCCCCGCCCGCCTCCACATTCGCCCAGCCACGCACACACAGCCGCGAGCTATCATTCGTGTAAATCGGTGGAATAACGATTGTTTACTGTAGTTAATATATTGTAGCGGGCTGTGACCTCTTGATGTGTATGTCCTTCTTGTGCTTGAGTGGTGATGATAATAATACAGCAACAATTCTTATATTCTCCTCTATTGGTGCTTAACACTGACTACGTATCACATATGAGATATGCCTAACACAATAATATACGTCTACACTGTTTATAGCCTTTTGGCCAACTAAAATAAATCTCGATTGGCTTTACTTCATGACATCTGTCAATGTCAAAAATGACATTGACACTTACTTTTGTCAATATGCAACATATATATTCTTTGCTACGTGGCGTTTAGCCGTCAGGCTGAAGAGAGATACATAAACCACAAACAAGATGATAATATAATAATAATAACAATATTAATAATAATATTCTTTATTTCCGAGAAATTGGTGTACAGTGTTCTTAAGTTTAATTAGTTTCACAATTTCTACCTTTTAGAGGTGTGGAAATATTCAGATTGATTTCTTTTAATGCATATATAAATTATTTTAAATCATTTAAAAGTAACACATTAGAATTCAGAGTAAATTATATTGATAATAGGCATTTAAAGGTCAGATCAAAATAAATTAATTATTAAATTAAAACAATAAGCACAATTATTATGGTAATGTCAACTAATACAATTCAATTATTCAATTTAATACATAGGTATATTTTTTATATTTTTATTTGTAATTATTTAATGTCAAATTTTTTTCGATTATTTAAATATTCAAAATATTCCTTATTACTATAAAAGCATTTGTCCAGCAATGACACCAATATCCTTGTATTGAAATCAAAGTTGAAGCCACATGCTTATTATAAAACAGTACCTGGGTAACCGAGCCTTGCTCGGAGTTCTAAGAAATTTAAATAAATAAAAAGAGTCACAAAAACATTTATTTGACCGGGATTTGAACCCACCACATTCCGAATTTTCAAACAAAGCAATAATTATACATAAGCATACCAATCTGCCTATCGGACTGACATAATGAAGGCGAAATTATTGATACATTGTTGCACGACGAAAGAAAAAACATGTAGCATAAAAATGCTCAGTTTCTCAGGGATAAGATGTAGCTAGATCAATTTTTCTCCCCCTAAACTGCCCGAATACTAAATTTCATGGTAATAATAGCCGTTTTCGAGATTACGATTATATATATATACAAGATTGACTCGTTTATACTATAAGATAAAAAATACTCGACTCCCGAAATAGTGGTACCCGTGCTCATTATACGGCATGAAAACGTGTCGTACAAAGCCGTCGTTTCGGCCTAGTCACGGTATCCAATTACTAAATAGTTGTGAAGCACCCCCCTTCCACCATCCCCTCCTAATGCGGTCCTGTCATACAACGCTACATATCGATCAAGTAACACAATAGTTTTGAATGCCACCCAAACACAGTCCGCCGCGATAAGCGCGAGAGAATCGACGAGGTATCAGCGGGCAGGGGGCAGGGGGCAGGGGGCCTAGCAGGTACATTTGACAGAGGAGTACACGTGTCTAAATGCGACAAAGCAGACATCACCTAAGCCTAGGTCCCTTATGAGAATTATTGACGTGATAACCGTCTGCACGCACGCAAAATTGTCACGTTCCGCCTGATTGTCACGTTCAGCCTGAGCCGAGCGTGCAAGCGAGAGCGTGGAACAAGCGATAGAGAGGCACGATCGGCCTAAGCGTTCTTATGATCTCGTCATCACATAAAATGAAACCGACCTAACAGACAACCATTTTTTTAGCGGTCGCGGCAGAAAAACAGCACTGTAAATATACTTTAATTTGATTGTTTATTAAATATAATCTTAGTTATTAACAAAATACAAATATACAATCCAAATAAACAGGATGAATTCGTGGATGGTGGTGAATTCCTCAACAATAAGGAATAGCTTAAAAAAGTTTCACCTACCTCTGATTTTGATGAGAACTAAAACTGATAGGCACATAGCATACAGTCCGCTTATAGTTATTTTACCTCTGAGTTTCTGAGAGGAGAGTGGTCCTTATGTCGTCGGAATAAAGGTCCTGTCAGAGGTGAAATTACTCCGAACAGTCTGTACACGAAACTCGAGCTCAACTAGCAAGACAAGTTAAGCTTCAGTTCGATTACCTGGAATACTCTACAACACAGTAGGTACTAACTACCACTAAGGGGTTCTGTGATTTCTGACCACGCTTAATCTGTCCCCCGTCTCCCGAGACGAGTTTGCCTCACGACATTTTCCGTTACTTGAATGATCGATCTGTGAGACGATCATTTGGATAAAATCTCCGTTTACTCACGTGCCAGCATTCAAAATGTAGTTTTCTGCCTGTGCCTAGGTTTCCTCAACATTCCAGCCCTACAAAGCGAAATTTAAAATCAACTTAGAAAATAAAATCCATATAATATGTATTAACAAATAAATATATATCTCCAATTTCCAGCATCTCAAATGGAAACCTAACGCGTTTGGCGTTTTCCACGAGCGTAATATAATAAAAACTTATGAATTCCATTGAATTATTATTTATTATCCTTTCTGGCGGGGTAGAATAAAAGTTATAAAATTTACCACAATGTTATTGTTATTAGAATTGTTTTTCTTGCTTATAGTAAACATCTTCATATTATGTGGTTGAGTATCAGCATAATTTGGACATTTCAGTACATTGACCCTGAAAACGAGTCTGATACAAGCGCTTCGGTTGTAGCTTATGGTTGCAGTTGAACAAAATGTATCCCACGACAACCGAAATTGCCATAATAAATATTCAAGCTAACCTCAATAGGTGAGTATTCTATAAATAATAAATGAATTTCATAAATAGCCCAATAGGCGTCATCAGGTAAATTGTGAAACCATTTCCAATATTAGTGGGGAGTACTTAAGGAAACACCTACTCCATCATACTTTGAAATTGAAATTCAAACGGACAATCGAAGGCATATAATGTTGACTGAAACAATAATTGTCGTCTATTCAATAGTACAACATGATAATAAATAATCTTAACCCATTTTTGTAAATTTAAATAAATAACGAAGATGCAAACAATTTAAGACACTTAGAAACAACAATAAGAGCGATATATCAGCCTGTGACGTCACGATGTGCTACCGCCGCGCCGCGCCGTACACAAAAATATAATTTTGTCACTATCTTATGCCCGCGGCTCCGCGCGCGCAAATATCCCATAAGTATCCCACGGGAACACTGTACTTTTTCGGGATAAAAAGTTGCCTATGTTTTAATGCAGAGCTCAAGCTACTGATGTACCAAATTTCATCAAAATCCGTTCAGCAGTTTTTGCGTGAAAGAGTAACAAACATCCATCCATCCATACTCACAAACTTTTTACATCCTACTATGCTGGTTTATAATATTAGTAGGATTATACAATGTGATGGTGGTAGATTGTGACGTCACAAATCACTTTTACGTTTGAATTTATGTATCTCTATTCAACAATTTTAAAATTTAACTTCAAAAAATGTGATATTTCACACTTGGAATATTGCCAAGTGTGAAATTACTCAGCATACATAAAGATTTCGATGTTAGACAACATGTTTATAAACAATTTAAAAAATAACGATGATACAAACAATTTAAATTTACAATATGAAAGAGAGCGATATATCGGCCTGTGACGTCACGAGTTGCACCCGCCATTCGTTTCTCATTACAAAATGAACGGCGGTAGCGCCTTGTGACGTAACAAATCGTTTGGCGAGAATGAGATGGGCAATATTTTGAATTTGCTTATAATTTTTAATCGCGTCAATCTAAAATACCTATTTCTTTTAGATTTATGTATCAATTAATATTTATTTATGTAATTAATTATTTATTTATGTAATCAACAATTTTAAAGTTTAATTTAAAAAAACGTGATATTCCACACTTGGCTACATCCCTATTATTCAACGTACATAAAGAAGGAAATTTAAGTTTTAACTACTAGTAATTTTCATTAAGTTTTTAATTACGTGTATTTATTAATACTTTCAATATGGTAATGTTCGCGGCAGCGTAATTAAAGATCGTACTACTAAGCTAACGATTATTTTATATATTAAAAATGTCAAGAGTGTTTCGAATAAACTCGGCAGTCTTTTATCTAGCAGAGTTGAGTTTCCACAATAATACTCTACTGTTTCGGGATAAAATGTGTTTTGTAATTCAAAGCTCAAACTGCTACCATACCAAATTTCATCAAAATCCGTTCAGTAGTTTTTGTGTGAAAGTGTAACAAATGTCCCTCCATCCATATTCAAACTTTTACTTTTATAATAGTACTAGGATTAACATTTAGCCTTATAACGAAGCTTTTGATAAGTTTTAAGCTCTAATCTTTTGGGTATACTTTTCTGATTCTTCCAACATCGTTGTCGGGAAAGTTTAATAATATTATAACGAAAAAGATATATTATGTCTATTCGTTATACTTGAGGTCACACTGTGGTCGAAATTAGCCCATAATAATTCATATAATTGTTAACTTTGGACTTTATAAGGGTTCGTTTGCTTCTAAGGTGGATTTTTTTTATGTTGTCAGAATGACAAACATATAGATGGGCGCCCGGCGCGCACGCACACATTCAAACCGATCGCGGCACGTTTGTATAAAGTTGTTCTACTGTTCTTGTACTGTGCCGAAGCCCACTGTAGTGTTTTTTCGGATGTTGTATATATTATATAAAGCCGAACTGTGAAAACATCGATAGCGCGATTCAGGATCTTGGCGCTAATTGGACAGCCACAACTTTAACTGTGCCAAATATCATACTTCTTCGTTCGCACGAATTCTCGAAAAGTGTACTGAAAATATTTGCTTCACGTAACACGTATGATATCCATCCATGCATTCGTCTATCCGGCCATCATCTAAACTTTAGAATTTAAATAGTGTTATTCGGATTAAATAGTGATTGCAGTATTTATTTATATTAATAATGGCGGAATTAAAATTAATCGACCGTTTGATGGCAATGAAAATCCAATGCTGTTGCATTGGATTTTCATTGCCTTCTGCTATTCCATATTAAGTCATAAACCGTAACAGCTTTTGCCGCCTTTACTAATTAGGCTATAAAATAAAATTTAATTAATCTTTCTGTGTGCTTTCCAACATAAAACCAGATCATTCGTTTTTTTTTTGGAACAGAAATGGAGACTTGACAATATTTTCTAATTTCGCCAGTGCATTATCCGAGAAACAAATAACAGCCTAATGTTGGAAAGCTTATGATGATCACTTAAAATACGTATCACGTAAATGGAAATAGTGAATAAGAAATTCAATTCGTAAGCGTTTCTACAATCAATAAAGGCAATTGATACGTGGTGTGCCCTCGTGAGAAGGGACCGAAAAAACTAGTCCCTCGGCATAATAGACTCATGAAAAGTTAACTCGGCCCGGTCGCTGTTTAGCCCACGATTTGTACTGCCGCTCTATCGTATCGTATGATATCGCCGGTATACATTTAAAAACGACGCCGTGGACCGTACCCTTTTTTTTTAAAGAATCTACCGAATGAAACAAAATTTAATTTCTTTGTTTTTTATTGCCAATGAAGTTATTTAAGAGCATCTGCAGGTCTAAAATGGCCACATTATGCGAATCGCACTATAAAACATCAACTAACGTACGATTCAAATAATGTGGCCACTTTAGACCTGCTGTATTCGACATTACACATTACACATTTTACAACACAATATAAATGTAATTTGTCTACGGAAAGAAAATTTGTTAACAAAAGCTTTGGAACATTTTTGGATGTGAATGGATTGACTATTTATAAATCAAATCAAATCAATAATTTATTTATTTCCCAGAATTTGGTTAACAATGGTGGATACAATAGGTACATCAGTTCTTACACAATACCCTACCATAACTATGGTGTATGAATATGTCAACAAGTAAATATTTTTATTTAATATAGAAAATACAAATTCAATTAATTGCATATTAATCGATTTCAATGTTAATACAAAGATTAAAAGTCAGTTTTTCAAAATGTTACGTTGTCAAGGTTAAGTTATAAAAATGTAATTTATATAAGCTTTGAGCTTTTGCTCGCAGATGCGCCCGCGTGGGAGAGTGTTGAGTGTTCGTGGCAAAAATCCTCTTTAACAAAAAATATATCTGCAATATAGTAGTAGCACAGAGTAAAAATATATATCTTATAATAAATTTTAACGTACTTTTTAATGTTAAGATATCTCCTAGATATAATCTCCTGGATAAGGATAATTGAATTGTATCCGTCTAAATAGCTTCTGAAAATACCACATTATTTCTGATCATTTTTTTAAACTTTGAATGGGTATAGTAACCTTTCCTTAAAAGATAGATTTGTTTAAAAATAATAATATGTCTCCCTTTTTAGTGATATTTGTTAAATGATTATTAACACATTTTAAGAACGTTTAAAATAAACGATCGAATGTATAATTGAATAGCTTCCATTAGGTATATTAGATATATAATCATTATTATCATATATATAAGATAATAATGATGATTACTGTAAGTTACATAGTGGCATATGCTTGCAGTTCTTTAAACAATGTCGAAATTTCCAAACGCGTATCTTTAAAGACTGAGGAGTTCTGTTCAGTGCTTTTGGATCCAGGATACGCTAATTTCTGAAACGGCTGGACCGATTTTCACCAGACTTTCACTACTCTAGCTCAGATAGCTGATGTTGTAAGGAGTAACTTAGGCTACTTTTATTTAGGGTTTTGTTTGAAAAACATATTCCGTTTCTATTAGTTCTACGCAAACGCAGTTGCGCGCACCAGCTACTAAAAATTTAGATCGAAAATATTTTCCTCAACCGACGATAAAAGCTTGGCTTGACTTCGGTGCAAACCGACGTCTCTTCTCTATGATCGATAAGTTATCTGTAGCCATCTGTCAATGTCAGATTTCCCGCGTTTATTCAACAGGTTGAAAGCTTAATATGTTGTAGTTAAAACGATTTTGTACTAAATGTCCTATTCTTGTACTTTAAACGAGCAATTCTTGTATATACCTATATAATCAGAGTCTCGGGAACGGCTTAAAGTATTTCCATGAAATTTACTATGCAGGGGGTTTTGAGGGAGAAAAATCGATCGAGCCAGGTATCACCCCTAAGGAAACGTGCATTTTTAATTTAATCGTTAAATCGTTCGCCGTGCAACAATATGTCATTAATTTCGACTGTATTAATGTCTCAGTCCGAATGGCAGTTTGATTTTTGCATTGCTGGCAAATTGGTAACTCGGGTTCGAATCCCGATCAAATGGATATTTTTGCGGGTCTTTTTATTTTTTTAAATATCATAAGAAGATTTACAAGGTCAGATAGAACTTTATGAATTAAACCAGAAACAAGTTCTTCAAAATTCATAAAATAACAGACACAATAATAGGTACGTATTGCAATCCGTTTTTTCTCTGTACTATGTTCTAGAACTCCGAGCAAGCTCCCTCCCTTCCTTTTCCCAGGGATATATATTAATACGTGAAGCAAAAATTTCAACTTTCACGAGAATTGTGCATACGGGTCTGTGTGAAATTTGGCATATTTAAAGTTTAAGTGGAGGAAGGCCTGCCAAAGCTAATATTTTTAAAAATAACACACACTACCTCACTCATACTATCATGTTTGTATATATTACAGTAGGTTTGACACAAATGTCAACGAGTGTCAATCTTTCTTTCACATAAACAACATTTACATATTAATTTTTATTGTGCATCTAAGAGGTAAAAGAATCCTAAAAAGTTTAAATTTAAAAATTAAAACATGAATTATGGTCGAATTTCGACCACAGGACGACCTCCAGTTTCAATAATATTTAACCCTTACTTGCGCACCCTACTAGTCTTATAATTGTAAAAGCTTATGAGGATGGATGGATGGATGTTTGTTTCTCTTTCAAGCAAAAACTGCTTAACTGTTTTCGATAAAATTTGGCAGTTAGTTTAAGTAGTTTAAGTTAGTTAGTTTAAGTTAAAGTTTTAGTTTTTTTTTAAGTTTTAAGTTTTCATTAGTTTAAGCTCTGGATTACTACATAGGCTAATTTATATCCCAGAAAAGTACAGTCCTCCCGTGGCATTCTATATTTATGCAGGCGGAGCCGCAGGAAATAGCTACTCTGTACCAATATTGTAAATAGGAAAGTTTGTTTGTATGATTGTTTGTTTGCATTGAATAGGCTCCGTAACTACTGGACCGATTTTGATTGAATCTGGCAGAGATACAGAGTAGACTAAAAGGAAGGACTTGGGCTCCTTTTTATTACGGAAAATATACGGTTTCCGCAATATTAAATTTTGCGCGCACTAACACCCGAAATTAATAATCAATCGTAATCTCATTTTAGCTATCTGAGATCAAGACTTCAATACATCTACGCTCGAAATTAATAACGTATCTAAAATCTTAGATTGACTACAATCTTAGATCCTCAAACAAAAATTGACGTAAATTTATGTGAAGTTAACCCTAGGATCGTCGAAATGTATTGAAATCTTGATCTCAGGTAGCTAAAATGAAATTAAGATTGATTATTAATTTCGGGCGTTAACGATCCTAGGATAGACTACACGTCAATTTACGTCAATTTTTGTTTGAGAATCTGAGATTGAAGTCAATCTAAGATTTTAGATACGTTATTAATTTCGCCCGTAGGTAAGTCGCGGGTAACGCTTAGTAAATATAAAACGTGCACTATGTCAATGTCGGATAAGCAATCGCAGTCCAGTTTGGAACAAAAATGTTTACGTTAAAAATAAATGACCTCTGTGGCTCAGTGATTGTGGCTCAGTAAGCGCGATGGTGCTCAAGCCGGGTGTCTCGGGTTCCAATCCCGCTGATGGAACAAAAAGACTTTCTGTGTTCTTAAGTCAAGGATGTGTATGTATTACGTTATATATTATATTAGGTCTTTACCTATGAAATTGCCGTTTTGTATGAAAAAATTTAAACGAATTTTTTTTTATGTATTTTTTATTTGTATTAATCGAAGTAATCACCCATGCATCAATGCATCTTTGCCAATGCAGTGGCAGTTTATTGATGCACTTCTTAAAGAAATCAGCTGGACGGGAGGCAACAAATTTTTCAAAGGCATTTTGTACTGCCTCTCGGGTATTGAATTTTTTCCCGCCAAGAAGTTATCCAAATTCTGGAAAAAGTAGTAGTCTGTAGGCGCAAGGTCTGGTGAGTAGGGCGGATGATGGAGAGCTTCCAACCCCAGTTCTTGCAACTTAGAGACCGTCTGCTGTGCAGTATGAGGTCGCGCGTTTCGTGCAGGAGCAGCGGAGACGAGCGATTGACCAATGCTGGTTGGAGATGTGCCAGCTTTTCCATCATTGTGTTCAGTTATTCACAGTACACATCTGCAGTAATGCTCACCCCGTTTGGTAAGAAGCTGTGATGAATCACACCGGCGCTAGACCACCAAACAGTGACCATCACTTTTCTAGGGGTAAGTTTTCGTTTAGGGCATTTTTTAGGTGCTGAACCAGGATCCAACCAACTTACTGAGCGCTTGCTCACTTGGTTATCAAACAGAATCAGTTTTTCATCGCAGGTAACAATGCGGTTCAAAATTTCTACATTTGTGTGTCTGTTGAGCAGTGCAAGGCACGTCTCGACGCGTACTTCGCGCTGGCGATCATTGAGTTCGTGGGGCACCCATTTGTCAAGCTTTTTTACCTTGCCAATTTGACGCAAATGGACCAATATTGTTTTGACGCTAACGTCGAAAGCTGCTGCTAATTCAGCCGAAGATTGTGTATCATCAGCTTCCACAATCGCCTTTAATTCGTCATTGTTGACCAAAGTCTTTGGACGACCGCGAGGTTCATTTTTCAGGTCGAAATTTCCAGAACGAAAGCGAGCAAACCAATAACAGGTGGTGCGTTGGTTTGTAGTGTTAGCTCCGTAAACGTCGTTGATGTTGCGTGCCGCTTGTGCCGCGTTGCTGCCACGAAGGTACTAATATTCCATTATTACTCGAATTTTTAACGTATCCATGATGACGAAAAAGATTTAAATGCGATGAAAATGTAACACTAATCAATAAACAAATGACTCCTTTTGGAAAAAGAATTCCATGTTTTTAAAATAAAATTAATTTGAAATTAGAATTCTTAGCCAAACAAAAATTATTTTGATTTGAAATGGCCAGTACTGCAGAACGGCAATTTCATAGGTAAAGACCTATTATATTTTGTTATACAGATATTTAATACACATCCTTGACTTAAGAACACAGAAAATCTTTTTATATAATAAAAATCCTAAATATAATATGTACAATATAAAAGTATTAAATAAACTTCCCGTTGTCTGGTCCCCGTTACACAAGTTTTTCAAGTACTTAGCACGGGGCCAGATTGACGTGGTGTGAAGCGTCCATATACATATTATATATTATTATTAAATCGGCAGTTTCAGGTAGCGTGAAAATTGCCAACCTGAATAAAAATAATTTATGCTTCAATAAGCAAGTAATAAGAAAATGATCATAAATCAATCATCATTACAATTAATGGTGATTGATTTATGATCATTTTCTAAACTAACTTCAGGCATAAATCATCATAAATGGATACAGTGTGTCTTTTAAGGCGCGTCTCCTGCGCGTGATTTTTCGAAACATTACACAAAACATCGAAACATTGGGGCGTGGCTATACACATTTGTGTAGGAATACACAATGTTTTTGTCTTCCGAGACGGACGGAAAACATTCCCCGCGCGGGTAGAGAGGGGAAGGAATGTTTCATTTCTTATCCACTGTTACACCACTCACATGACCATTAAACAGAAATACGGAAGAAATTATTTGTCAATCCCAAATCGGTCTTCTATTTGTAACTCCTGATAAATACTAAAATTGCGATAAATACTGATGGACATCGAAGTGGGTCTCCCGTACAATAAACGTGATTTTTTTGCCGTTTTGTACGGAACCCTTCGTGCGCGACTCCCGACTCGCACTTGTCAGGTTTTTATAGAATATGAGTTTCCGACGTGGCCTTGTAATATCCATTTCGTGAACTCATTCTTACCAAACTCCTTAACATCCATAGACACCGTTATAGAGGTATCACTCGCTATCACACCAAAATCTATAGACCGCACTATTGGCTAACGGTTTTTACACCAATCACGTCCCCATAACTCACGGTGATGGATCACCTGGCTGACGGGTTTTATTAGCGGGGCTATTGCAATAGATTCTGATATTACACACCCCAAATTGAACCAGCTAAAGAAAGCCATCCCATATTCGCCGCCTCCGTCAAGTTTCTTCAAACAATTGATTTTACTCTGTTCAGGGCCAAGATAGTAATAATAGCTCCCCACACTGATTTCAGTGACGGTGGCCGGATTAATTGAAACCAGGCCAGCTACGCAGGAGTTATTTTATAGTGCCCAAGTAGTACACAAGAGCACTCTCTCTTCCTTTACTCTCGTAACCCAGTGGGACGAATAGCCGACACGACTGGTGAGATATCAGGCGCAGGTCCGACTTTTTACATGCCCATCCGACGCATGGATCATCTTTCTTGTCAGACAATCAGGTGATCAGCCTGCATTGTCCTAACCAAACTTGGAAACAAGATTTTTTGTTGTTCCAATGCGGGAATCGAACCCACGACCTCCGAGTCGAGAGCCAAGCTCTAAACCACTAGACCACGGAGGCATGTTAAAAGGCCAAGATAGACTAAGTAACGCCATGAAAATGATTACGAAGTTCTGAAATAATAACCTTCTCGACCTGTGTGGCTCAGTGATTGAGCGCGTTAGTGCTCAAGCCGGCGATCTCGGGCTCGAATCCCGCCAAAGAAACAAAAAGTTTCCTATGCTCCTGGGTCATGGATGTGTAGGTAGGTAATAGGTGTATTATACTAAAAATCATAAATATGTGCTTAGTATTAAACATATTATATATTTCCATTGTTTGGTACCCGTGACACAAGTTCTTCGAGGACTTACCACGGGATCAGATTGACGTAGTGTGGAATCGACCATATTATTATTATTTTGGTTTTCAAATGTTCTATTCTTCCTCGCTAGACCCCTACTGCAGTTTCGGGTACGTGGACTAACATCGGTTAAAAATATATGACATACATTTCCATAATTTCCTATCTATACTCGTATAGGAATTTTCGGACGATTTGGCATGTATTGAGGATGACTGCTTTTTGTAAGGTTATAAATATGAGTACCCACTCTTATTCATTAATGTGCATGTTATGTGGTTTTTACCCCAATTCTCAAATTTAACTTAGAGTTTAAATTTACTTTCAATGAATTATAAATGTATCGGCCTTGATATCATAAACTGATTTTTGATGTTTGGACCAATCATAACGCGTTGAAAGTTACTTCAATGTTAATGAGAATACCATTTTGCTATTTTATTTAATAAGCAGAATACCGGTGTATACCTAACCTAACCTAACCTACCGGAGACCTACCGGTGTCCTAACCTACTGGAGACCTACCGGTGTCCTAACCTACCGGAGACCTACCGGTGTCCTAACCTACCGGAGACCTACGGGTGTCCTAACCTACAGGAGACCTACCGGTGTCCTAAGCTACCGGAGACCTACCGGTGTCCTAACCTACCGGAGACCTACGGGTGTCCTAACCTACAGGAGACCTACCGGTGTCCTAAGCTACCGGAGACCTACCGGTGTCCTAACCTACCGGAGACCTACGGGTGTCCTAACCTACCGGAGACCTACCGATGTCCTAACCTAACGGAGACCTGCCGGTGTCCTAACCTACCGTTGACCTACTGGTGTCCTAAAGCCAACTCAGCGAGGAAAGAAACATCGTGTAACGCAAAAGCTAGTTTGATTGAAAAATTACAAAAATTCCAAGTTAGTTAACAAAATTACATTAGTTTAATCTGCACCTCAATTCTCGTATTTGAAGTAGACTTTCATTGTATTATAATTTATAAGTGAAGCGACTTGTTATCATAAACTGATTTTGTGACGTTTGGACCAATCAGGAGGCGTGAGACGCTGCTTTAACGTTTACGAGAATACCGGTTTGACAGTTTTAGCGTATCGGGACTTGACTGTAATTGTATTATTGCAGGTTTTATTTAGCAGAATAGACCCTCCGATTTCTCCTCTATCAAATATGGTATTTAGAGTCATGGTCTTTGTTGTGTATTACGCTGTCATGTTTAACCGCTGAATACATTTTGGCAAATTGGCACGTAGCTTACTACACGACGCCCCACCTTAATACATAGGTTGTTTTTCGTTCCAGTTAAATTAACAGGTCTGGATGTGGAATATATTTAGCCTTTACGCGAACGTTACTAGCAAGAGCTTACCGTACATTGGTTTAATATATTTTATGAAACAGCATCTAGGTATCATAGTCAGTTAATGTAACCGCAAATACAAAACAAAAATGTACTTGTACATTTTTCAGTAAGTACAGTGGGTGAGAAACTCGTGAAGATTAAAAAAGTTGTGCGCCGTAAAACATCGAAACCCGTGACAATTAAGGCTCTGTATAACGCCAGTGACCTTGAGCGTCAGATCCTATACTAATTGTGTAGACGACAAGGGCGTACCGCGCTGACCGGAGAGTATTGAAATCGGATAAAAAATCGCTATAAATATTTGAGACAAAATTTACAAAACTGAGTGACTGAAACGACCTTCCGCTGTCTTGTCTTACTTAAAATACTAAAATATTTTTCACCCTCGTGTG
Source organism: Phengaris alcon alcon (assembly GCA_037179445.1). Classification (NCBI taxonomy): domain Eukaryota; kingdom Metazoa; phylum Arthropoda; class Insecta; order Lepidoptera; family Lycaenidae; genus Phengaris; species Phengaris alcon. The sequence goes on from JAYRCH010000125.1 coordinate 1,295,307, forward strand.
ACTTATAGAAGAAGAGAAAAATGGTTGTAACTTAAAAAAAAGAGGGTGGACTTAGCAGATTTTCATATTAATCCGTACTAATAATATAAATGTGAATGTAAGTTTGTTTGTTACGCTTTCACGCGAAAACTACTAAACGGATTTTGATGAAATTTGGTATGGTAGTAGTTTAGACTCTGGATTAAGACATAGGCTACATTTTTATCCCGGAAAAGTAGTGTTCCCGCAGGATACTCGATAGTATATTTACGCGGGCGGAGCCACGGGAAACAGCTAGTATTTAAATAAAAATATCAATTTATACAGACAGTCCTCGGCTAAATATAATGCAGATAAAAAAATATTTTTTTGGGATTTTTCAATCCGGCCATGACTGAGAAAAAAGGTTTCAAAGATCTCCAATGTTCAGTTCTATCCGGCGCACAAGTAACAGTCCCTTAACCGCAGAAGTCTGTAACTGACATTGTATTGCTGCATTACTTAGTATTCATATTATACACAAACACATAACGTAGAAACTCGGTAATCCAGACCTCAGCTATACGGGTTCGCGATTATTCGGACTACTAACCTTCCTATGGCCAGTTGACCAACCTCCAGCAGCATCAGACCTTGGATACCATGTAAACTTAAGTCAATAAAGTCAAAACTAATAAAATAAACTCGACTAGTTTGCGTCATTTCTATAAAAATGCTTGTTTTCGTTGTGTTAAATAATTAATACTAATAATATCTATGGACGCTTCACACCACGTCAATTTAGTCCCGTGGAGAAGAACTTGTGTTACGGATACCAGACAACGGAAATATATTTAAATACTTTTATATTATACACATATTTAATATTTTTACTATATTAAACACATATTTTTAAATACATCCATGACCACGGAAAAACTTTTTGTTCCTTCAGCGGGATTCGAACCGGCGACCCCCGGCTTGAGCACCAACACGCTTAACCCCTGTGCCACAGAGGTAGTCAAAATAATTACCTAGCAATTGTAGATATTACTAGCTTTTGTACGCCGCTTCGCCCGCGTTAATACAGTATCCCACGGGAACACTGTAATATTTCGGGATAAAAAGTAGCCTATGTGTTTTTCCCGAGCTTAAACTACCATATCAAATTTTATCAAAATCCGTTCAGTAGTTTTTGCGTGAAAGAGTAACAAACCATCGATCCTCACAATTTTTTACACTTGTAATAGTAAGTAAGACGTTTATGCGGTTTATATGACCAGTACAACCATGTTGCTAATGGCCCTCGGTAATCATCACTTTCTATGAAAATGACATACGATGTACGAAAAACGACGGTTCTCGCGTACAGTGTAACTAAATGCATTTCGAGAACCGTCCTTTTTAACCGAATTCCAAAAAACGCAGGTGGTTATAATATATGAATAGTTTATATAATATATAATATATTCGGCTGTGCATATTTTTTTTGTATGTTCAACAACAACTCCGCCGTCTGTGGACCGATTTTCAAATATATCTTTTTTTATGTGAAGGGTTTAAATTCATATTTCGTCTGTTATTTTCCAAGTTTTCCAAGTGTTATTTTCCACGATTGCCGTAAATTGTACATTAAGAAATTAGATGGTCCGTGTATACATATAGCTTTTGGTTGAATGGGATATATAATTATGTGAATTCCATAAGTAGTGAAAGCGACGCGTTGCGTGAGCCTCGACCCCGCGACGCGCGCCCGAGCCGGTACCGCGGAATATAGAGCAGGCGAACCAGCACGTGTGCTCTCTCCACTAATTACTTGCCTTGTGCCATGATTTGATGTAATTAATCAAATAATGTAATTAATCCATAAATTGCGTGCGACTTTTTTTGATGATTTTACCCCCCCCCCCCCCCCCTAAAAACACAATTTTTTTATTGTTTTTATTGAGACAGTAACGTGAATCGTAAATTGAAATTATTCTAAGCATGTGAGACGTAAAGTATTGGATTTTCCAAACTTTTGAATTTAACCTAATTTTCTCGCAATTTTATAGTATTTTTGCCAGAAAAAAAAATACCGCCCCCCCCCCCCCCTATATACCTTACATAATTTATGGATGCCCCCTTAAAGAACCGCTTACAAAGATTTTAATAATCAAATAAACTTGTCTTTAATGATTAAATGGAACAGACATTTTTAGGAAGTTTCCAAAAATAGAATATTACAAGAATTCTTCTAATGAATGTTCTATTTTTGGAAATTTAAATTTCGGATCGGAAACATCGGATTTCGGATCGTAGAGTCCCAGCTTTAAATACTAGGTGTTTCCGGCTACTTCGTACGCGCAAAAGGAAATCAAGCGGGAACCGTACATTTTCAGGCGACAAAAAGATACCTACACTTCCTATTCTATAACTGTGCCAAATTTCCTCAAAGTTGGTTTCGTCAAATGTAACCAAACCAATAAACATACAAACAACCAAATATTTCCTCTTTATTATTATAAAACCCGCTATATCCTACTAATCCTACTAATATTATAAATGTGAAAGTTTGTGAGGATGGATGAATGGATGGATGGATGGGATGGTTTGCTACCCTTTCACGCAAAAATTACTGGACGGATTTAGATGAAATTTGGTATGGTAGCAGTTTGGGCTCTGGATTAAAACATAGGCTACTTTTTATCCCGAAAAAGTACAGTATTCCCGTGGGATACTGTATTTACGCGGGCGGAGCCGCGGGCAACAGCTAGTATTAGTATAGTATAGAACTGTAGATTCCCTAGCTCCTAACTAGGGAAACAAACTAACAGACAACTACAGTAAACAATGGTAATTGAAAGCTTATCAGTTTCAAATAAAACATATTTTTTTCTGTCAAACATTGTTTTAAAATATACATTTTGAGGGAATTCTAAACCTCATTTCAGACTACGCTATACTATTGCGTATATTATATAGCAAAGAAGGACCTAGCACTGTAATATATAGCATGGCGTTCACATTACGCGATATTATCGCAGGCATTTATAGTATATTGCAAGCTCAGTATGGTTGTGTCGCTCGTTTCGCCAGCGGGACGGCCGGGAGTGAGGTAGGAGGAGGAGGGCGGCGCGCGATATAGCACAGCATGAACTCGGCGTATCGTAGCGTATAGTAAGCCAATAATATATAGTACAGTATAGTACGAACGTGTCCATAATAATGTGCGCGATATTGTTGTGCTATGAGCTATATAATATGTGCTATATTATAGCTTAGTCTGAAAGCCGCTTAAGATAAAATAAATAGGACGCTAACCTGCGTCAATATTTCGCTTAACATTCAGTCTGTGTCGCCATGAATCAAACATCGAATATCATTCTATCGAAACGGGTTCAACTGCTTTATATTTTAGAATTCGAAAAATATTTTTAACTTTTTCACGTCTGAAAATGTTTTTGGATAACTAAAAGTGGTCGAAAATAGTTTAGGTTTAGTCCTACGTAGGGAGAGTTTTGTTGAATGATTCTAGTTTAAAATACTTTGTTGCTTTTTTTTAACTGAAAGTAAATATTACCTTTATTAATTCATTGCTTCAAGTTTTTCATCTATAGAAATATTATGAAGAGAGAAGATTTGATTGATAGTTTGTACGTTTGCTTTGAATAGACTCCGAAACTACTGGACCGATTTGAATGAAATTTGGCACAGATGTTGAGTAGACCATGGTGAAAGATAATTTATCGCGGTAAAATGTACGGTTCCTTTCGGATTTCTATTTGTGCGCACTAAGTCCCTGGCAACATCTAAATCCGAATAAATTCACCAATGAACAACTCTGTAGTATAATTAATCAAATTAAATGTGGAATAGTTTACCACTTCATAATACTCCATGGTAAGTTACTACTATATTCCTTAAGTTTGCAGTGAATCATGCGTACATATGTCAAAATTGGCCAATGATGGTAAGGCCGTGTTTATAAACTATCGCAAATAAAACATATTTTACTTTTTATTTTACTTAATCAATAACTATATTGTTTTTACAGAAACTATAACCCGACTACGTAAATTATACAGCCTATTAACATAGGCTATTATTACGAATCTATTGACCTCTCATTTACTAAAATCGGAATGGTAGCTTATGTGCTACGGTGGAACAAACATACTTACATTCATAGACTGCCTAAACCATTATCCTTCTTTTTGGCTTCGCCGTATTTGGGTGAAAACACGTGTCCACCTGAGTCAAGTACAAGATCAATTTCGCGCACGGCGAGACGTGCTCGTCGCTCGATCACTACACGAATGCCTTTAAAACTAGCCTTAGCTTCGTCTCACGAATGCCTTTAAAACCAGCCTTAGCTTTGTCTTACGAATGCCTTTAAAACCAGCCTTAGCTTTGTCTTACGAATGCCTTTAAAACCAGCCTTAGCTTCGTCTTACGAATGCCTTTAAAACCAGCCTTAGCTTTGTCTTACGAATGCCTTTAAAACCAGCCTTAGCTTCGTCTTACGAATGCCTTTAAAACCAGCCTTAGCTTCGTCTTACGAATGCCTTTAAAACCAGCCTTAGCTTTGTCTTACGAATGCCTTTAAAACCAGCCTTAGCTTTGTCTTAATCGCTTTTGGTAATTTATACTTTATTTTTAGAGTGTTCTTGAAATGGACTCCTTTTTGTATCTTTATTTATAAAGAGGCTTTTAGACTAAAGTGTAAGACGACCATATCGTAACTTATACAAAATAAACTCAAATTCTAAATACACGAAAGGTATGAAAGTATGTTTTTGGTTTCAATGCTACTAATTGACTCAAATATATTTTTAGTAGCTTTTGTTATGTGCTGAAAAGGTTATTTTTTATACTTAAAGAATATTTACGCTACTGTAAAACTGCAGAGCACACTATTTTAATTTAGAAAACAATACCCAAGGGCCGAATATATTAAAACCTACTTTTAAGCTCAACTAGATTTTGCCCGCGACTCCACCCGCGTAAATACTGTACTTTTTCTGGATAAAATGTAGCCTATATTTTAATCCAGGACCTAAACTACTACATACCAAATTTCATGAAAATCACAAACATATATCTATTCATCCATCCTCACTCATCATCCACTCTCACATTCATAATTTTATAGTAGTAGGATCCTTTTATCTATAGGAAGTCGGTTAAAAAATAATGTCATCTCATGTCATGTCGTCCTGCTACGTGTTCGTAGATCTGCTACGTTCGTAGCACTGCTACAGTGATTGCCGTGCTACGTTTGTAGCCGAGCTACGTACGTAGCATTGCTACAAGCAAACTCTCGACGTGCTTTTTACAAAACTGTCTACTTATATTTATTTCCAATGAAATTTAAAATAATCAGTGGTAAGTCAATGATGAAAAAATTATGTGTAGAATATAACAAATTCATATGATATATATAAGTATGTCAATCACAAAACCTATATCCTATAGAGTATATTATATTGTATGGACTTACAGAATATACTCATTGGAGATATTATAGAAAGCTGTACATTGATATAACTGTTCAATTCTAAGAAAAAATTCTCATTCATAGCTCAAAGGAGCCATTTCTTGAGAGCTATTGAAATAGAACATTTCCATTACACATCTCTCTTACAGACATTGTGTAAGAGATAACGGAGTCTATGCCTTTTTATGCAATAATTTATTGACAGGCTGCCAATAGTATTAATAATTTCAATAGCGGTAGATTCTATATTTTTGCAATATATTTATTATTAATTATCGATGACTAAAGTCCCAACTTGGGAATGGGCTTCCCTGGTGATGAAAATTAGGGTGTAGCCCACCATGTTAGCCCAGTGCAGGTGGGCAGATAGGTTTTGTTAGTCCGCTTAAACTCAGGCTTTTTTCTTACCATCTTTTGTTTTTGTCCAAGAAGGTAGCTACGAAGAGTTCTAGCATAAACATAATATCCTACTGCTATGAAAATTGATGATTGTTTAAAGCAAACGTTTTGACTAAATGTTTATTTAATACTTGTATCTGTTCTAACTTAATGATAATTCCGAAATATTTTTGAACAATTTCCATATCAATTTAAGACATATTTACCCGACTGCGCCAGAAGGAGGGTTATGTTTTTCGAGAAAGTGTATGTATGTATGTATAATTATTTGGCACGCTCTGCAGCCTGAACGGCTCGATGGAGTTCAGCTTGAGAGGCGTCTTGAGATTCGTATTTACTGCGAGAGTGACACTGGATACATCAAAACTATTTGACGCAGTCGGGTTTTTTGTTTTTTTAATTAATTATTACTTTTGCGTTTTTCACATAGCACATAGAATTATGCAAATTGACCATAAACTTTAATATTATATTCGTAGGCTACGAATCATTAATTATAGTCAATATATTATAAATTAAAAAATTATAAAAATTGTTAATAATGATAACTAAAAATGTTGACATAAATAATTTAAAAAGGTAATTTACAACAATTGAACTAGAGAGTATGAGTTATATATTATAGTACTGATTTATATTAATAAACAATAACTGTGAAAATTTTGAATGCCGCAAGGCGGAATGTTTAAGGCTCCAAAAACATTGTAACATCATATTGTATTCCTATTATACCTATATTCTATGAAAGTAAAACTATCTATCTATCTTCTAAACGGATTTTGATGAAGCCTTCCAGTTATAATGCATTAGAATAACGAATAGGCTAGAAATTACAAAGATATCGTGTAAGAAACAATTCAATGCGGGTGAATCTAGTCTAGTTTATACATAACTTGCTGTCCCGACGCACGTTGTTCTGTCGCACCTATAAATATAGTATTATATTTTTCCCTCAATTTTTCCAATATTTCTCACCGTTTAAATTTCAAGACCAAAATTAGCCAAATCGGTCCGGCCGGTCTCAAGTTTTAGCGAGACATTGGAATTGCAATTCATTTTTATTATATATTTTATAAGATAAGACTTTCCATTACTTTGTAATTTTCCATATCGAATCACACATTTTATAAACTTTATGTCACGTCCCACGGGAACTGGATAAAAAGTATCCTATCTCCGTCTCCTGGTTCTAAGCTACCTAGATTTATTTTTTTTCAGCAAAAAAAAAAATCTACCAATTTTCAGCCAAATCGGTTCAGCCGTTCTTGAATTATAAATAGTGTAACTAACGCGACTTTCTTTTATATAATATATAGATATAAAAAATACAACAATAGTATAAAACTACATTTATATCTTGCTAGTGAGTAATACCCTAAATATAACAAAGAGGGGAGAACAATATTTTCTTACAACTTGTTACTTAGCTCATGGCTTTTCTTTCGAATTTTCTCCACGTAGGTCCTATTAAATATTCAGAAAACTTTTATTCAGTCTTCGCAAACTTTGATACAAATGAGGCTCGGATGTCTTAATTAAACGTCATTAGTGAGAATATATTTGTTATAGCTTCTAAAGTCTGTGAATTTTGAAAGTAGAAAAAATTGAGTAGATAAGTAGATGCTTACTTAGTTGATTTTGAAACAAATGCTTTCATAATATAATACAAAAGTACCAAAAAATTTAAGAGAAACCTTTTTTGGTACCTCACGTTTCGTCCTTACTGCTAATACAGTCATATTTCCAATTAATTTTATGTACAATATTTGACGGTTACTCAAAATATGAAGATACTTTATGATTCAACGTACTTTTTATGTTTATTTATTACTTATCGAGAGCAACTTACCGATTTGAACAGGCTGAAGCTGCGTTACCTTTATTTGATAATTTACTGTTTAATCTGAACCACTAATATCACTCACACGAAATCGCGACAAAAGCGCGACCGACGACACGTCCACTCACCTCGAGAGCTGCACCCGAACTGAGCTCCGCTAGGAACATGGAAACACCGTGCCTTATTTCCTAGGATAGCGCATGTCAGATGTTACTCTCGATTGTGTTCTTTATTTTTGTGTGCAGAAGGTACGTTATAATTTATTTTCTTATTAGTCTAGATATACTCCATATTACTTTAATGACATATGTGAGGGGCATGTGTGCGTGAGAAAATTTATTAGTGACAAATTCTTGTACAATAAACTGTGTATACACGCTGTGAATTATATGAATGTGTGAAAATTCTAGAAAAACACTTTATTTCTCCGTACTTTGAGGTGGGGTGCAGCAAAATATGTGTTATTATTTTTAGTGTAAAAACAGCGGCTATAGTGTAATGTTAATTAATACTTTATCGGTTCACTCGAATTGTAATTTAAAAATTATGGCTTAGTATCGTGTACCGTTTATTTTATTGTAAATGGTGTTCTATTTTTGCTCGACTACAGCGAAGCTAAAAGGAAGTTACGATAAAACAAACGTTCCATTGTAGCGCCTACACTACTGATCCGATTTTAATGAATAAGGTATCAAAAGTTTCGTAATAATGGCTCAGGTATATAACATAGGCTATATGGTTTGCGTAGTCGAATTAGAGTTATTAACTTTTGATTATTTTTCTGTTTCATGTATTTGTGTGTAATTTAACTTTTACCTGCTCTTTCTATATTTTTATACCCTTTGGGAGCGTCCATAAATTACGTAAGGTATTTAGGGATAGAGGGGATTCAGCCAAATCTCACCAAATGTCACTACTGGGTTAGGGGGGGGTCTTAGCAAATATCAAGTATTTTTTTCTGGCAAAAATTATCTCAAAACGCGAGAAAATTAGGCTAAATTAAAAAGTTTGGAAATTCCAATTGTACACGTCTCACATTTCTTGTTAGATTAATCTCAAATACTAGTCATATCATGTCTAAATAAAAGTGATAAAACATATTGTGTTTTCCAGGCGAATCTTACGATATCTCACCAAAGGGAAAGGGGAGAAGGGGGAATATCATGGGAAAAGCGTCTTACGAGATTCATGGACACCTTAACTTTACAAATGGTACATGTAGGAATTTTAAAGCTTTTAAGAGGTTTTTCATAGGCTCGGTGAGTAATCCAGCCGTCCTGAACTAGATAGTACTATGAGTTATTAATCTGAACTGGTGTGCATAGCTCTGTTTTATTAATTTTGCTTATTTATAAGCATTATTTTTAAAAAAATATTAGCTTTCTGTAGGCGTTATTTTTTAACATAAACTTTAAATATGATAAATTTTATACTCCTTAGTTTGAAATTTTTCGTAAAATGGGGTAAGAATTTTCACTTCACGTATTAATGTTTCGGAAATTACATAAAAACTCGCAATATATATTTATATGTCATTGAAAATGCCTTATTATGCTGACAGCAACGATAGCATCATCGGCACGGGAACTACTTTACTCTCAGCACTGGAAATTGTGTCCACACAAACTGTTAGTATGTATATTCTTGTATAGACAGAACACATTTCTACGGCGGTCATGCGACGCGTGCTGTAGTGTACCCGGCCCAACTCACTATCGCGGTAGAATATTTCACGCCGTTTTGAAAAGTTTTCTTAATAGTTTGCACTCGATGTTTCAACATATAGGGGATAATATACAACTAAGGGACACATAGACTGCTTATTTACCCGTTTACCCTTACGAGTTTCTAAACGACATACTAACCAAGTACCAAGTTACCCACCGACTACTTTTGACGTGATAACGTCTTATAAATCGATGGAGCCGGCTGCACGCACGAAAAAACATGACTCATGCGTTACCTGTTACCCGTTATCGTTACCAAGTACCAAGTACCAACGTTACCTCGCATTGCCTTTACCTCATTATTATTATTATTGTTGTTGTTGTTGTTGTTGTTGTTGTTGTTGTTGTTGACGTTGTCACGTTCAACTATCGTCAGTAAACCGACTTTACAGACAACCGGTATGTTTTTTTATTCTAAATTAAACACTTGTTGTTCTGTCTTGACTGTGAACTGGACTAAATAAATAAGTATATTTACACCTACTACCTACATTTACACCTATAACTATAATCTCCAATTTTTCTCACAACCTGAAATCTAATATCCTCGTTACGGACACATTCCAACATTATATGGAAAACGTCTTCTATCATTCCAAATTCCGAACAAAGAGGAGATGCAACTTTTCTCAGGGGAATGTGTCCAGAACGAAGTCTAAACGCAAATATTAACATATTTCTATATAAATTAACATTTGCAAGCCACGGTGATTTCCATGGTTCATTTTGTAGTGTTCGGTACCATATGCCCTTCTCCACTAATCTTTCGTCAAAATGCACTTTCAACAGAAGGCAACAGTGTTGCTTAACTAGATTTATACAGTCAGAGAAGGAAGGCAGAAAGTCCCTAATTACGCCATCAACAGCAGCTTCTTTTGCGAGGTCATCTACCCTTTCGTTCCCTTCTAAGCCAATATGAGAAGGGATCCATTGTAGGATTACTTCTTTTGACACGGCCTTAATTTCAAATATTAGCTTTATAATATCGTAGGCAATCGGTGTGCCTCTTAAGTAAGAGGTGCACCTAGCCATGTGTTGAAGGGAACTTTTTGAGTCAGATAAAATTACAAATTTATTATAATCTATAGATTTTATATAATAAAGAGCTTCTAAAATAGATATTAATTCTAAATACATGATAGACATCTTATCACAGATTTTAAATTTCATGTAATTATCAGTTTGAGGATCGAAAAATGCTGCACCCATGGGTCCTTGTGGTGATGTTATGTCTTTGGAAGCGTCCGTAAATATCTTGTAGTGTGAGGAATACCGTTCTTCTATGTACGCGATACACGTTTGTCTGTGACTTATCACATTATACTCCTTTTTGCCCTATCTATACCTTCCATACAGACATTTATTACGTCACTTAATTTATACCAAATTATCCAGTAGTCAAATGTATACGTATGTAGACACTCCGCCGCATGAATTTTCTTATTTTTGAATTTTAAATACATATTTACTAAAATTGGAACTTGTTTCCGTCTCCAGTATCTACGTTTCGTAAGTGTGTTTAGTTCATTTACGACGTTTATTGTTTCATTATTTAATAATGACATAGATCTCAAAAAAATTTACCAGCAAGGAATAATCGACGAATATGTAAAGGTTGCACACACAGCTCGCACTCCATTACGTGTAGGGGGTACTTTTGACAAATCCGCCTATTACACGCAAAGCCTGGTTTTGTAACTTGTATAATTTAATTAAATTTGATTTACTAGCGTTATTGTATAAAAAACTGCCAAAATCTAATCGTCTTCTAATCCTAGCTATGTAAATTCTTCTCAAATATTTCGGGTGGACACCCCAGCCCAATCCAGCTAATATTTTTAAAATATTCAAAAATGTATGCGCCTTTTCAATTAGTGTATTAATGTGTTTTGTCCATCTCAAGGATCCATCAAGCTCCATGCCTAAATATCTCACGTTAGACACCGCCTTTAATGGCATGTCACGAATAAAAATACGAACACTGTTTATGTTTTGGCCCTTTTTAAAAGTGCATATTTTTCTTTTTGTAGAAGACACGCTAAGACCTAAATTTTCTAATAATTTAATCAAAATATCTAAAGAACTTTGTATCGAACAACGTATGGATTCGAAATTTCAATCAATCGCGTATAGTGCAAAGTCGTCAGCATATTGTGTAGCAAATACGTTTCGAACTGCCTTACAAATAGGATGAGTCGCGATGTTAAATAATAACGGCGATAAAGGATCACCTTGTGCGAGACCTTGAGCAGTACATTGACAAATAAAAGTATCCCCTTGTCTTATTTTTAAGTTCCTCGTGCTTAGATAATTCCACAAATATTCACATATTTTTAAACCAACTCCAGTTTCATCTAAGACTTTGATAAGTGAGCATATATTTATATTATTGTACGCGTTATCAATATCCAGGCAGCACGCAAGAGTTGTTAAATCCTTAGAAGAACCTGATTGTATCCTTGTAACCAATCTGACCAAACTGTCAAGACATGATTTTGATTTTCTAAAACCTACGGTATCAGATGAAAATATCTCTTTTTTTCCAAGTACCACTCTACTCTTCTGTTGATATAATAATGGATAATTTTACAAACACAGGACATTAAAGTTATGGGGTGCAAAGATGAAACTAAAGATGGATCTCGGTTCGGTTTGGGAATCGGAATAACGTAAATATCTCGCCATTCAATAGGTACGAAACTTCTAGAAAGAAATTTATTAAATAAATAAAGTAAAATATTTTTACCATTAATAGGAAGACGTTTTATCATAGAAAAGGATATACTATCACAACCCGGGTCTCTATCATTAAAGTCTTTGGCTTTAATACACGATTCCAATTCGTGTAAAGTTATGGCACATTCTAGTTTTAAATTTACCGAATTAATTAATGGCTTAGGAGGAGAAACATATGCAGGACACAGATTATTTAATAATGTTTTACATTTATCTTCATCGACAAAACTATTCTGAACTTTATTACCTTTATACCACTTCATCTTTCTCCACATTTCTGTAGCAGATATAGATTCGTCAACAGAATTACAAAATTGTTTCCAACTGTTGGACGCGGCTTTTCTTATTAGGTTTTGCGATTCTCTGACACAGTCTTCAAAAATTATCAAGTTTGAGGGGGAGGGATTTTTCCTAAGTTTTGATAGGGCTAATCTTCTTTTAGCTACTGAATGAGACAAGGTAGGGTTCCAATAGGATTTAGGGAAAAACTTACTAGATGGATTTAAATTAATTTTAATTTTAGGAATATATATCTGCGGCTGTATTAATATGGTCTAAAAAATTATCGTATAGGAATTGTGGATAAATCGAATTGTAAAAAACATTCTTCGAGGTAACATTTATAACCTTCCCAGTCGACATACTTGAAAATGCGTTTAATTAATAAAGAAGGATTAAATACGTTACTAGAAGAAAGCTTGATGACGAGATGATCACTTCCTAGAGTTTCGTTAGTTACCTGCCAATTAAAATTACATGATATATCGGAAGTACAAAAGGAAATATCTGGGGCACTTTGTTGCGAATTGCCTGCTACCAATTTTATACGCGTTGAACTACCGTTGTTTAAGGATACTAAATTTCCTTTCTATATATATAATACCTTTCAGCCACAGAATCATAAATTTGGGATCCTCTGACATCTGTTTTATGCGACCACGTAAAATGGTGTGCATTAAAGTCTCCCAAAATCAAGGCTCTGCAGCTAAATTTTGTAAAAATATTATCCCAATCAGATCGTCGAGTTTGTACCCACTGAGGACAGTAGATAGCAAGTATATTTTCAATATTTTTACAATTAAAAACCCTAACGTGACTAAATTGCAAACCTGAGCTCTGACAGATTTATGTGTAAGGATACAAATACCCCCATAATCATCCTGACGGTCATTTCTAAATATATTATAATTACTAATTTTAAATTGAGTATTTGGATCCAACCAGGTTTCACTAATTACAGCTATAAGGATTCTGCTTTTAATTAATAAATGTTCAAACACTAACCGTTTTGGTCTTAAACTCTGAGCGTTCCACTGCAACACATTAATCTCAGTAGTATTGGCATTATTATAATTAGCCATTTGAAGAATTAAAACTTAAATTTAATATCTTATTAAGTAATGTCATATCAGTAAAATTATCTATGAAAGCAGATACGCACCAATCCACACAATGACTAATAAAACTTTTAATTTTTTTAGAACACTTCAATCTTTTACAGAAAATTATGTCTTTAATTCTGTCTATCAAAGAACTCAATGACCTAATATTCTCGCTAGACTCTGCTGTATCACCTTGGTTGTCACATTCATCTAATCCGGTGTTATCAACAATAGTACCTCCGTTTGTGGTAATGTCACGGCGCCAGTGGCTGCCAATGTTGGCATCTGTCACCACTGTGTCCTCAATACTTGTACGCACCCCGGCGATCGCGGAACTCGCGTCATCAACTCCACTGTGCGATGGCAATACCGATGACTAGTACTATAAACGTTGCTTGTTCGGGTGAATAGGGCTGTTTCCGCTTTGTAGGCTCTTGTACCACACGCGCGCATCCCTGAGCCGCGTCTGGTAATCTTGTTTGCTTATTCAGAGCTGATGCGTATGAAGTCAAAATCGGTGAATTTTGTTGATGCATATAAATATTTATCGTGGCGTTATTATCGGAGAATTGAGCACCAGGACGTGGTGAAAAAGGTGGTACATACATAGATACTACTCGCTTATATGTGCAGTTAAACTCTGCCATCAGCTCCCGAATTTTCTTTTCTTTTAAGTAAACTGGGCAGGATACAACTAAACAAATATGAACCTTTACAGTTTATGCACTTGAAAGTTGTAGCCTCGCAGTTGGGGTGATTTTTACCGCATTTGGGACAAAATATTTTTATTGAAAGGCATAGCTTAACTGTGTGTCCAAAACGCCAACATCGAGAACATTGTGTTACGGAGAAAACAAACGGCTCCACAGCAACTCTCAAATTAAAAATCTTAATAATTGGCGGTAAGGAGCTGCCCTTGAAGCACAAACGTACAGTTTCACTTTGTAGCCACCCCGTCTCAGGAGTTCTCCGATTTAATCTTTTGACAGATATAACCTGATGGGTATCATTACAATTTTTAATGCATTCCAAAAGTTCAGAATCGGGTATACCTATATCAATATCTCTTATGATGCCATATGACACATTAACTTCATAAGTCTTTTGAATTCTCCACTCCTTTTCCTTAAAATTTTGGCATGAAATCAATTTTTCTGCATGAGTTTCGTCTTCGAAGCTTACAATAACTTTAAAAACGTTAATATATTTAACATTATGAATTCCTACTATGTTTTCCGCAAGAAATAATCTGGCGAATGCAAACTGTTTTGGTAGTATAACTTTACTTGAAATACTTATATTTATCTTCTGAGTTTTTTTCTTTTTCCCTCTTCTAACTTCTGTCCAATCCTCCTCTTGAATCATCCTGTTATCTTTTATATTGTGTAAGTTCTCCTCATAATTAAATTGGTGCAAATCGCCTACTATCATATCTTCTACATTCATAATATCACCTCCCATACTATTATTGTCCACTATCTCCTCGTCCTCTTGAGATAAAATTTCACTCATCTTGCATAAGGATCAGCCTCAAACGACACGATAACACGCGGCGGCGCTTCACACGCCGTCGATAGCCGGTATTCGAATCGTAAACAACGCGCACTGCAACGAATGCAACACGTCTTTGCCACTCAGTGACGGAATAGACACTGAGTGACAAATTTAACAGTGAACAGTGAACAGTTTGTATGGGAAATTCTATTGTCGTTTTTGTACTTTTCTCGCAATTTTTACAATATTTCTCACCTCCCCTGAACTTCCACAGTTATATCAAAACCAAAATTAGCCAAATCGGCCCAGCCGTTCTCGAGTTTTAGCGAGACATTGGAATGAGGGTTTTTAAATTTCTTTTTGACACGACATGGACCGTCAGGGTAACAAGCGCCGCCTGGTGACAGAAAAAGAATCGAAAAGTCTTATTGACCGTTTTTGATACCACCAGATGACGCTTTGTGTGAGTTGGGTCTGCCCCCTAGCGACAGAAAAAACATCAATCATCATTGCAATCCATTTTTATATAAAAAAGAAAGAAAAACCATATATTAACTGCCAAATCTATTTGTATAGTGTATTTATTTTATTGTATTTATTATTATTTACTTTATCAAATACAAAAAGTCACTTCATCAAATTCGCAGAATCACAGAAGAATAAATAAATTTGTGTACAATTGTAAACGAAACCAGGTGAACCAGGAGCTGATTCATCAGATGTCGGCACTGGGCAGGCATCGCAGGCAGTAACGAACATCAAATATTTATCCATTGCCGCTGACGGGGATTGTAGCGATTACCACTTAATGGACGGTTTGTAGACCGAGAGCCCACGTCATGTTTTGTGGCGGTAATATTTTTTTTTTGTCTTTTATGATGTTAAACGTATTGACCTAATCACTTAGTCAAATCGTCGTATTTACGGTAGCAAGAAAATAATCGACACGTCAAATATGAAAATTTTATACGTAATAATATTCTGGCCGTTGCATGGCAGACAGCATACTATATAAAGCTTATAACATACTTGTCGAAAGAATGTTATCGAACTTTTGCTTCCTGGAATATGTAACTTAAGTAGGAAGCCATTGATAAGGTAAGAATAAGTCTACCAGGGCCATAATAAACATTATTAACAAGTCGACAATATAGGGTAGAAGATCGATTGCAACCTTTGTAAAATTACGTTCATGTCTAATGCACGGCCATGTCAGGCTGTCTGGATCACCTCGAATGATCTAGATTCTAGAACCGCGCGTTACGTGTTTGACAAACAATTTTCCCATTTAATATTTATTGTTCCGGCCAACGGTTGATTTGTAAACTGCATATTGTGTGGTGTAGTCCGGGAGCGTGCGGACGTTCTTCGTTTACCTAAATGCTTTTGATGGATTAACTTAGGTACACCGACGGCATATCCGATGTAATATTGCTAGGTCGCTTTAAATTTTAGTCCTTCCGCAAAAAAGCTATCGTTTCTAGCTTTGATTTTATCTATGAAATCTACAAAGAGAGTAATATATATGCTTATGTCTAATCGGAATATGTTTTTAACTCGAACTCTCGATACACTAGTTACACCGAGTCTGCTAGTTCGGTTGTTTTGCAGACTCATTACTCTTGCTTTATAGGTCAACCTACTTCTGATTTTCTTCCAAATATTAGGTTTTGTCTTTATATTTTAACACTAGGTGTTTCCCGCATCCTCGTCCAAGCTTAAGCATATAGTACATATGCTTAAGCTTGGGCGAAGACGCGGAGAGGAAGATGAGAACGCATCTATATATATAAAAGAAAGTCGCGTTAGTTACACTATTTATAACTCAAGAACGGCTGAACCGATTTGGCTGAAAATTGGTAGGGAGGTAGCTTTGAAACAGATGACGGACATAGGATACTTAAGTACCTCGCCGAGTCTGTCTGTCAGTATGTTCGCGATAATCTCAAAGACTGAAAGGATTTTTCATGCCGTTTACATTTACCGACAAGGTAATAAATTTAAGGTCGATAATAATTTGTTGAGGTTTTGTGGAAATTGTTTGATTTATGACGATAATTGTTGAAGGTGTCGGAAAAAATCAAGCCGTCTGGGAACTTTCATCGAAAACGCTGCCTAACCTATCCCGTTGGAGATAAATAACAAAACAATGTATGGAGGGATTGTTTTACTTTTATAGGTTTACAAAAAAGTCCGCGATGGCACATGACTATCTTTTAAGGATAGGTTACTATACCCATTCTAAGTTTAAAAAAATGTTCAGAAATAATATGGTATTTTCAGAAGCTATTTACACGGATACAATTTAATTATCCTTATCCAGGAGATTATATCTAGGAGATATCTTAAAATTAAAAAGTACGTGTGAAAATGTATTATAAAGTATATACTTTTACTCTGTGCTACTATTATATTGCAGGTATATTAGCTAAATAAGTTTTTTGCCACGAACATTCTCCCACGCGGGCGAAGCTGCGGGCAAAAGCTAGTACTTTATAATAGAGGAGACGACTTCATAAAATATATTCAGTTTTTCACAAATATTGAAGTGTTACTACGCAATAACCGAGATAAATATAAAATTTTCTGTGTAATTTAGTAATTAGAAACTTCTTAAATATACGAAAAAGTATATTTTTTTGCTAAATTAGTAAGAAACCTGCATCATTAGTTTATTAACATCATAATATACAAAAACATTCATTATAGTAAGTATGGAGCGTTTTCACGAATAAGTGTAATATTCTACCGTCTTTGTTCATCGACGATAACGTCGATAATGTAGGATTCATTATCTAGTCTCAAACTATTTTGTAGCTTTCTTTAATTACTAATTATAATATTATTGTTTGGTGTTGTACCTGCACCGGTCAGTTGTTTTGGCCGGGTAAATTGCGATGCCACAAATTTCATAAATACAAAATGCTCAATTATTTGTGACAACGAGCTTTATAATCACCTGTTACGTCCATAATTACGAAATGTAATTAAGCATAACATGAAACAAATTCAATTTAACATTTGTGGGTTTGCGGCGGCGCGGTGTCATACGAGTGTTATTTTTGCGTTTCATAAATGATTCATTTTATACGCTAACGCACAAAATGCGAGAGCACAGAATTTCGATAGGTTTCTATTAACGTACGATTTATAAACTATATGTACGAGGGTAGGAAAATAAAATTTATGGTTTTTACCATTCTATGCTTACGGTTAAATGTAAAACTTTAAAAACTTTTTTGTAAAACATTATATATGTACTGGGCATCGTTGTCAAATCAATAAATGTATAGGTAATAAATGAAGCTCCCCACACAGATTTCGGTGATGGTGGCCGGTTTCATTGAAAACAGAAGTGTGTGCGCGATACACACGAGCAAGTCCTCGCTTGCTTTACTCTCGTAGCCCGGTGGGAATGTATAGGTATGTCCAAACAATATTAAAATGTTTCTAAACATGATTAAGGTGAATAGTGATTCAAAATGCTTAACATTTTTACCCGGCTGCGCCAGAAGGAGGATTATGTTTTTCGAGTGTATGTATTTTTTTTTTATTAAGGTAACAAACATCCATTACTTCAATATGTTTAGAATGAAAGTTATCAAACAAAGCTAAAGTACCTACCGTTTCTAATAAAAGCCTAACCAAGAGCATGTCACGACATGTCTAAGGAGGGTTCCGTAACTATCAACGCGCAATAGGTTTTTTTTTCAAATTATTTTAAAAGCTACTCTCCGATTTTGTTCAAAATAATTTTCTTAAAGAGTATTTAGCACGATGTATCAGCATAGAAAATTGAAAGTTTCAAAGTCTTATATATTAAAAATTATGACTACTATGCTATTTTTAATTATTTATTTTAAACTAAATTAGGTATAACACACACTTTTACAATATTATCATTCTAATTCAATAATTTCAACTAAATATTTAAATTGATGCTTTCTTTACAAAATTCAGAGTGATAATACCGCGCGCCGGTCCATTCCAATACTTTTATGGCGTTCGTCGCGCGGTGGAAGTGGCAACTTGTTTTCAACTTGACGCCGCTAGACGGCGCCTCAAGTTGCTAACACATAGTTTAGAAAGCCAGGGGGGACCAACTTATAAACCACTTTGGAGGCCGATCACTAAAAAATGGTTTACTTTGTAAAAAAGTCATGTATGAAAGTTGGCCTTCATTTAAAAATACCTATTCAACGATATCCCACACGATAGGGTAGAATGAAAAAATAGTTTTCATCCCCACATCACATGTATGGAGAGCCCCGTAAAATATAAATTATTATTTATTAAATATAAATATATTATTAATTTATGATTCAAAAACCGAGATCTAAGCACAATCTATAACTATATCAAATTTCATAAATTTTTTATTCATAATTACAGAATCTAGAAGAGCGGACAGACAGACGTGCGGACAGTGCGAAACTATAACGTACAACTTATGTATTACGGAACCCTAAAAACGCAAATGAAATGTATGTGTGTATGTACATTTCTTCGGCACGCTCTAGAACCTAAACGGCTGCTACCATTTGAGCTTGATAGGTATCATTAGATTCATCTTCGTCGTGGGAGTGACACTGGGTACATGTTAATAATTATTTGACGCAGGTGGGTTTTTTTGGGTTGTTTTTTTTTTAATAACGGTATAATTAAATACAACATATAAGTGCGTACACCACAAGTTTCGTTGCTTAGTACCATCACGAGAGCTAATTCTAACATGAGATGGTTAAAATAGAAACACTATTGAAAAATGTTTGTACATTCTCGTTTACATCTCTTTGAAAATTGTGCGAGTGCTACAAATGTTCTGGAGTGTTAACATCGCAACTAAATGTGCCTAAATACCGTGGGTAAGTTTTAATGAAAATATCAAAGGTACATTTAAAAAAATAATAATATTGGCTATTAAAAAAACATACCGGTTGTCTGTAAAGTCGGTTTACTGACGATAGTTGAACGTGACAACGTCAACAACAACAACAACAACAATAATAATAATAATAATAATAATGAGGTAAAGGCAATGCGAGGTACTTGGTAACGATAACGGGTAACAAGTAACGCATGAGTCATGTTTTTTCGTGCGTGCAGCCGGCTCCATCGATTTATAAGACGTTATCAAGTCAAAAAATAATTTATAGGTACTTACTAGGTTATATTTTATAGGTACTAATTCTATTTCATACTTATGTATAATATTTAATTTGCATTACCGGACTTCAAAAAGAGACCTGTACGGAGTCAGACGTTATAATATTTTCCCTTATACGAGGGTAATTTAGTTAGTACTGATTACGCACCGTAGAACAGCCTAAGTGTAGCCAGTTAAGCGCGAGTGATGGCCCTCAGCCTTGCACTCGACTCCGGCTCGGTACTTTTCTACTCGCTTTGTGAGAATAATCCAGTGTTGCCAGTTGTGCATATGTGACGCAAAAGTGGTAAATTGGCTATAAATTGTTCGTACCTAACGATATAAGTAAATGGAAGACCGAGCTTTGCTCAGTGTTTTAGTATAACGATAAAATAATTTTTAAAAAAATGCAAAAGAAATAATAATAATCACAAAAATATTTAGCTTACCGGTATTCCGAACCCACCACTTTCCGAATTTCCAAGCTATGCAAAAATTATACGTAGGTACGCATACCAAGCTGCCAATCAGACTGACGGAAGAGATTCGAAATTATTGATATATTGTTGCACGACGAAATAAAAAAATCATGTATTGCTTAAAAATGCGCAGTTTCTAGGGATAAGACCTAGCTAGATAGATTTTTCTCCCCCAAAACTCCCTGCATACTAAATTTCAGGGTAATACTTGTAGCCGTTGTCGAGATACCGATTATATATATACATGATCGTCTCGTTGAAAGTATAAGATACAACCACGTATGTTAGAAGTTTAAGTTGGTAAGTCACTGACGATCTAAATTTTAAACGAATGACATAACATATCATAACATTTCTTACTTTTTACAGAATTCCATACCGACAATCGAACAGAGACATCACCTGATGGTATGCGATAACCGCCGCCTGTGAACGCAACGACAACGCCAAAGGGTTGGTCCTGTAAAACATAGCTCAGTAAGTCGATTCTACTAATTAAATCCTACAATAATACAGTTACGATCCAGTCCCGATAAGTTAAAACAGCAAAATGGTATATTTATAAACGTCAAACGAACGTCAAACCCGGTCACGTCAACCTCCAAAAATCAATTTATAATATCAAGACAATTCATTTACAATTCAATAAAAGTAAAATGAAAGTGCAAGTTGATTACGAGAGTTGGGGAGCTGAACTACGTGACTGGCGCGATGACGGCTAGGGCTGTTAAAATGTTCGAGTCGCCACTAAACTTGCTTTTGCCCGCGGCTCCGCCCGCGTAAATACAGTGTCCCATGAGATAAGGATTTGGGTCCTACGTATCGGGATAAAAAGTAGCCTTTGTGCTAATCCAGAGTTTAAACTACTACCATACCAAATTTCATCAAATCCTGTTCAGTAATTTTTGCGTCAAAAGAGTAACAAACATCGATCCATCCATACACCCATCTATACATCCGTCCGCACATACTTTCACATTTATAATAGTAGTAGAATCTACTCAAAGTTTGAGCAGCTGTTTGAGTGGCGTCTGAGTACTCGGCGGTGAGTGAGAAAAATCTATATCCGGCTGGCATATCTCTCGACGACATCTATCGGGAGCGAGGCGTTTTTAATAACAATGGAGTCGCACGGCAGGTGTAGTGAAATGCACATGATTTATGGCGCCGGGGTTGGCTCATGGGGAATAGGCTAGGAGGTAGCCATAAATACGCGAAGCCAGGGTGTATGCGAAGTCTGAATATACCAATAATATGTACGGATAGAATTAGGAAACCTGCAGGTCTAAAGAGGCCACTTCGAGTGTTTCGTATTACGTTCATAGTATGTATCATTTCAGATATCATAAAATAGCTACGTGACAGTTGATTAATAGGATCATATTAGTAATTCATCTATTTTGACAGTTTTCAATAGAAATGCGTAAAATGGAACTGCTTAATTGTCCAATAACAGAATGTTATTTTACTTTACAATATTTGTAATATTTTATATTACAAGTTACTGTATGAGAAAGTATTTTCAATACATATTGTTACGATTAATTGAATGTAGCCATTTTAGACTCGACTTACTTACAGTCTGGATAGCTACAATCACGTAGGACAGACAGATTTTTGTTACGTGAAGGAGTTTGCGCGAAAAAACTACTTGAAATAAAACAAAACAAAACTATTTCAAACTTACATTTTACCATATTATTTTATAGCACGTAATTTACAAATGCGATTTACTCGACTTCTGCTCTAAACTATATTTAACCTGTGTAACTATAAAATTATTAATAATTGATGTTAATTACAGTAGCACTTGCCATGGAAACGACTCCCCCCACCCCACCCCCAGGGGGTGTCGGGGTAAGATGGTGAGATAATCCGCATTATGCATTCTCCGGCTCCTGGCTCATAACATAAGTTATTCGTCCGTTACTGCACGGACGTTATGGAAATTATAAAAAAAAACTGTATAATACTCTTAAATTGGAATAGGATATGCAATAATACCTTCGCACTAACTAGAAGTAACCTAACCAAGAGTATGTCAAGACATGTCTAAGGAGGGTTCCGTAACTATCAACGCGCAATAAGTTTGCTTTGAATTCCTTCAAAAGTTATTGTCCGATTTCGTTCAAAATAATTTTCCTAAAGAGTTTTTAGCATGATCTATCAGCATGGAAACGTACAAGTTTCTATTTCCTATAGTTTAGAAATGCCAAGGGGGGGGGGGGGGGGGGGCAACTTATAAACCACTTTGGTGGCCGATTACTCGAAAATGGTTGACTTTGTAAGAAAGTCATTTATGAGACTTTGTCTATGCTGGGGACATTTCGGGCCAAAATATGGCTGCACATAGTGCATAAGTATGACTTTGTGAGGTATGCTGGAGGAGAGGATCCTGTCGATGGCGGAGGCCATCGCTGGCGACCTGGCCTCTGGACTGGAATGGGTGGAGTGGGCAAACCCATCGAACTTGTGTTAATGGGGTTCCGGATTGTGGCAAGACAACGGGGATAATAAATAAATGTTTATTTCCAAAATAGAGTTTACAGTTATAATGTAGAACTTGTAGTCACCTAGTAAGCTTACACCTGTATCAGGTGACTAGGCTCTTCCACAGCTAATGTTAATACAAAAACCTATCAAAATATTATGTAACACTAGCTGTTGCCCGCGGCTCCGCGCCCGCGTAAATACAGTATCCCTCGGGAACACTGTACTTTTTCGGGATAAAAAGTAGCCTATGTTTTAATCCAGATCCTAAACTACTACCATACCAAATTTCATCTAAATCCGTTCAGTAGTTTCTGCGTGAAAGAGTAACGAACATCAATCCATTCTCACAAACTTTTACATTTATAATATTAGTAGGAAGTAGGATTTAGTACCAGCATAGCTCTAACGTGAATGAGTGTGATAAAGTCTAAATTAACATCTAAGTGTGTGTGTGTGTGTGTGTATGTATGTGCGTGTGTTATAATAGTTGAAAACTTCAACGCTGATGGTGACGTTACACGGATACACCACGACTACGGTTGCAGCCAAAGATCTGAGATTGAGGCTGTCGCAGCGCACTGGCAGCCTCTATTGTACTAGCGCAGAGTTACAGTGCTGTTTTTTCTGTCACGACCACTAAAAAACTCTCGTAGCCTCTTAGCCTATAGATAGATATACTCAAGGGAGTACAACGGAACCCTAAAAAGGTTATATTCAACTTAATATTCCCTCAACATTATGTCATAGGCGATTCTAAACTATAACAACAAGCAAATTCAGGATGTGGGCCGACTTCGAAGTGGCCTCCCAACTATTCCACACCAATTTCACAAGTTGTAATTGCATCCTGCGATCCCGCGCTAATGCCCAACTCGACGTAAAACACTAACCTTTTGATTAAGCTCGTAATAAAACATCACAATAAAGTTTATACACAGCATCTAAAATACAAACGTGTTTAAATTATATCGTTAATTAATTACGAGGTAGGTGCTAACACACATGAAGTGACCGCATCGACTCCAGACGCTGTTGAAGTCCGTATTTACATTCATCAGCGCTGCTAAGCGATTTCGATCTTATGTTTGGGCTTCTAGCCAAGTTGTCTTCGTAATAATCGAAAAAAATCTGTCGGATCGTCTTCTCTTTTAAGATCACGACACTTATGTCCTAGCCAAAGTCACTTCGTTGTTCGAATAGCAAAGAAGTATTGCTGAATCGTTTATATAATTTCTTCTTCTTCTTTTTTATAGATAGCTCCGTAGTGATTCGCAGTTACTAACGTAAATTCTGCTATTTATAGAGGTCTTATGACAAAACAAGGGTATACGAGTATACGATATACTAAATAATTGTCTTTCGTCTAGGCGATGCATACGCTGTCAGCTGTCAAGTGTCAGTATCTGTCAAGTACAGTCCGTTCAGAGTTATTTTACCTGTGACTTATCTTATGCCGACGACATAAGGATCACTCTTACAGAAACTCAGAGGTAAAATAACTTTGAACGGACTGTAGTCTACCGTCCAATTCAATTAATAATAACCTAACCAAGAGTATGTCAGGACATGTCTAATGAGGGTTCCGTAACTATCAACGCGCAATAGGTTTTCTTTGAATTACTTCAAAAGTTATTGTCTGATTTCGCCTGAAATAATTTTCCTAAAGAGTTTTTAGTATGATCTATAACCATGCAAACTTACAGGTTTCTATCTCCTATAGTTTAGAAATGCCAGGGAAGGATCATCCTAATCCTAAGGAAAGGAAACGTAAGTGATCGGAGACGTTAACAATAATGATGATGATGTCATGTATCCACTTATGTAAATGAATATGTTTCAAAAACTATTCCAACATAAATGAGGACATACAGTTCTTTTAATCGCGGTAATATTGACCGTTTCCATTGATAGATTTGCATACAAAGTCGTTGGACAAAAGCTTTGTTTGAATAGTAACAAAATTGTGCAAAGTAAATCTAAAATTTTAATTCTAATATGACTCGTTAATTATTCATTCGTCTCCTGCACTATGCTGCTACAACTTAATCAGGCGTGATTGATGTAACACGTAACAGAAGAACAACACGTGTTTGTACAAAATTTAATATTATTACAGTCAATTTGCTTTACAAAGTGTGTTGTCAACATTTATTCTATCGTGGAAAAAGTTTGTCAACATATAGTTTGTTTTGTTGACTAATTTAGTTGGAAGTTTTCTGTTTTCAATATTTACGCACCGTTTCATCCAACAGTTAAATCGAATATTCAAAATATTACCACTCCATTCAAAGTTTTGCTTTTTTACGAGATAAAATTTACTAGTATTGATATCAAACTGAATCCCAATGTAGTTATTAATTAGTTAAACTAATCCTAAAATGTTCTGCTAATTACAGCTGGTAAATCATAGTTTGAATGGTTGAACCGAAAATATGCGGTTAGTTTGCGGAGTATGCGTCAGCGTTTTTATTTAAACCGTAACCAAACAGTCGTTAGAGCTGTTACAGCCACTATTCATTATAAATACCGCCAGCGAGCGACGCGGTGCAAGTCAACAGATTTTACGTGCAAGACATACATGCATTTTTATTCTTTTTTATGTAACCGACCAATAAACGAGCTGCCGAATCGCCTAATGGTAAGCGATACCGCCGTCCATGGACACTCGCAACACCTGAGGAGTTACACTTGTAACTCATCTGGTGTTGCGCACTTGTGTTTCTGGTCTTCAAAATCCCCAAGACCCTTAGGCCTCCGGTAACGGGAGATGTGACTTGCTCAAAAAGCTAAATAGAGAGATTTATAAGCTATTTCATAGCTTTTATAGCGGGCTTTGATCGCGACGACCGAATCGAGAAATTCCGTAACGAAAATAAACCTAACACCCCCCACTCCGACCGGCACAGCGGTGCGGCGTTGATAGCCGTGCATCGTCTAACGTCGTTTCAGTTCGGCAGACTTCGGCCGGTGTTTGTGTTCGTGCGACTAGACGTATGCGTATAGACTTACTATGCAATAGCTTTACCGCGGCAGTCCCCGAGTGCCACAGGTTTTTTTTATCCTAATAGCTTTTTCGTTATAATTTAAATTAATTAAATTCCGTTTATTTCAGGCTGTATAGGCCCATATTATAAATACCTTATAGACTAACATATATATTACTATATATAATAACTAACACTAAAACTAACACTAAACACGTATTGTCTGCGACATGGGGCGCGAAGTGTTCGGGAGTCATCCTCTAAATCTTCTGTAGACGACTCCAATCGGCCAGAACTCCTCCTTCTCGAATGTCGGTAAATGATGGGCTGGAACTCTCACCACAAAGGAACTAAAATTCACTTTATGACGAGATTGAGAGAGAGACAAACGCTCAACCCTCAAGGCGAAGTTGGTTCTGCTCCTGATGTAGTCCACGACCAGCTCGACCGTCGTGGACCAATGCAGCCTGGACACGTACAGCGGTGTCGCGGGAGTCTCCCACCGCAACAGCTGCTCGGGTCCTCCGGGTGCGGTGCCGCGATAATTGAGGATATATCATAAGCGATCGAACTTTGAAATGAAATTAAACAACCTGTTTAAGTGATATAGCCAACATGTTATAACATAGTAAATGATATTCGATGACAATACACTTATATAGAAAATAATTCCAGCCAAATAAATAGACGCCGCGACTCTGCTGTAGACCAATTTTATTATAAAATTATAATAGTCGTAACAAAACAAAAACCGGCCAAATGTTGCAAAAAAACACGTTCGTTGTATGGGAATTGGGAGCCCCACCATATTTATTTTAATATGTTTTTTGTGTTTGTTGTTAAAGAGGCGACATAAATAACGGAAACCCGGGACGGAACCCAAAAAACTTCCTAGTGCGATTCAGGCTTTCGCATTGTTACCCGACTACGGCCAAAAGGAAGGGTAATGATTTTGGCAGTCTATGTAAGTATATATGTATATTGTATATGTGTTTGTTTGTTCCACCGTAGCGCCTGAACTACTGGTTCGATTTTCATAAGTGAGGTGTAAATAGATTCGTATTAATAGCCCGGGTAGCATAGGCTATATAATTAACGTAGTCGGGAATTAGTTTTTTATAAAAATGTTGCTATTTTATGTTCCTATCAGGCAGGCATCTCTTAAATCTTAATATACCTACTCAGTAGGATGAGAGGCATCGTAGAGATAAAAAAAAATACCGGTTGTCTGTAAAGTCGGTTTACTGACGATAGTTGAACGTGACAACGTCAACAACAACAACAACAACAATAATAATAATAATGAGGTAAAGTACTTGGTAACGGTACTTGGTAACGATAACGGGTAACAGGTAACGCATGACGTCATGTTTTTTCGTGCGTGCAGCCGGTTCCATTGATTTATAAGACGCGCGTTATCACGTCAAAAGCTGACAAATATTTAGAAATGAAACTATCTCGCTATGCTCGTATATCACACCACGTCGCACCACCAAAGGGAGCAAACACCAACTTGGAGTGGTCCAATTAATTTTGCATCGATTCATCACAAGTTTCCGCTGTCAGAACACGGCGCGGTATAAAACGCATTACACTTCCCCGCGGCTCGTCTGCGGATTAAAACATTCATTATTAAATCATCCAATTTATTTCTATTCATAAATGATTTGTATTGTAATAAATCTTACAAACATAACTGATAGGTTGACAGCTGAAATGTTTGAACTCGTTTACAATACGAACCGGGCTTCAGGCAGATTCCGGACATGAAATTCTGGCAAACGAATATCAGACTATGGACTATAGACTTAAACTTACACTTCCCCGCGGTTCGTCTACGGATTAAAACAGTCATTGTTAAATCATCCAATTTATTTGTATTCATAAATGATTTGTGTAATAATAAATTCATCAAACATAACCGATAGGTAGACAGCTGAAATGTTTGAACTCGTTTAAACGAACTTCAGACTATGGTCTCTGGACAAAATCTTCTCAAAATATCGCAACATGTACCTTTAACAGTAGTAACTTTACCAGTTCACGCTCTTTTAATAGCTAATCCCTTGTTGAAGTAAAAATACGTGTAGCACTCGGGGACTGCCGCGGTAAAGGTATAAAGGTATTGCATAGGATTTTTTATACTTTCTCACAAACAGCTGCTTACGTATTCGTCCGATTTCGGAGCAGCTCGTCTTGATCCGTGCGAGAGAAGGAGACTCTTCTCGCGCCGGGCCCCTGAAAAGGGCCTTGGGCGGGGAACCAATACCAGGGGCTAGAGCCCCTCTTATTGGGGTGAGATGACGCGCCCAGTACTCGACGAGTACTGGGCGCATTTAGTCCGTTTTTGAGGAAGACTGCGGCAGAACGCGGGGGAAACCCGAGGTGGCAAGTGAATAAGTGGTGGCGAGGGCCGTGGGCGGCCAAGACCTGCGGTCGACTCCGACGACGCGTGGGGTCCTGGTCCGGGGACCAGGAAGCGTGTATAGATCCACTCCCGCACGCGCCGCTTTTGCCGACCACGGACACAACCGACCAGGGAAAGGAGGGGGGTGGGGGGGGAGACACGGGGTAGAGGTAGGGAGGCAACGATCCAACGGTGCTAGTCGGGGGGCGCACCGCGCTTGGGGGCGTCTCGGCAGCGTGGCTCCGGGATGCTCCCTGCGTCTGGTGTCAATGCACGGCTTTCAACGCCGCACCGCTGTGCCGGTCGGAGTCTCCACTCCGACCGGCACAGCGGTGTTAGGTTTATTTTCGTTACGGAATTTCTTGATTCGGTCGCCGCGCTCAAAGCCCGCGATAAAAGCAATGCAATAGCTTAAAAATAAAATCTACAACGATCTATTCATTTCAAATTCAATTAGTCGTTAAATATTCACGTGTAAACTTATACAAGTACTAGTTTACATAATGCCCTATATCGGTGTTTCCAAACTACCGAGTTGCGACCCGGTACCGAGCCATCAAAATAAAATACCGGGTCGCAACATTCCCGCCTTGTTTTGAAAACAATACCTACTATCATTCGACGCATCTTAAATATTAGTAAGCGGTAAGGCGATACCAAAATATGTAGTATTAATAAAACATTTTTGCTATTGATAAATATGTAATATTTGCTTTTCCATTATGTCTAAAAGTAAGTGGGCCACGAAGGGACAGTGTGAAAATTACCGGACCACGTCGGAACGATGTTTGGGAAACACTGCCCTATAATATTACATCACATTAAAACTGCAATGGAACTTAGAACAAGATTAATGTAAGTTCTCAGCCTTACAGATGGTCGATTGAATAACAACAAGTTCCCGATAAGGCTGCAGTAGTGACTGTGAGACTTACACTGGATTACGGCGGTTATTATTAATTACAAGCTACTTATTGCTCCAGAGGCCTGCTTAACAATCTTCTAATAATTCTAATAAGAATCGGATAGCTTTTTCGGCATTTTTATCTCTGCTTACTTAATATCGAGCGACAGAGACAAAACATGCAAGTTAGCTGTCTGATACATATCAGTAGATTGTGAAACAGGCCGTTTATGCACGTACCCGTGACTATTAGGGTCAGCTGACACCAAAACGAGACTACACACGATGCGGCGCTGCACTTTTAAAATAGTGATTCAAAATTGAACTTTATTCGATTCACAAGACGATAAGTACACGTCTCATAGCAAGAGCGGCGCCGCGCTATGCAGAGCGGTGCAGGTTGACATTCGAAATCATGCAATTAAACGATTCTTCTTGTGTAGTGCATAAAGTTCAATTTTAAATCATTATCATAAAAAAACCGCTGCGACTTGTATCTTTTTTTAACGGGCAAATGGCGCACCACACATTTCCGCCACTGCAACTCCTGTGTAGCCAGCATCGACAGCGGTAACTTACCACAAAAACACTTTGATATGACCTTAGAGGTGCCCGAGGGACATGCTAAGTCTATCTTGAAACCCGCAACGAAATTAATCAGAAGAAAGGTAGGAGGAGTAGGAAGTATTCCAGTTTCCCTCCCCAAGCAAAGCGGGAGCTAGAAGGGGAAGCACTATGAGAATAATATAGTTATTAGTATCGTCTCATATCGGTGTGAAATGACGCTAAGGCCGCTCACAGCGACTTAAGCGTCAGGTCAGGCGCGCGCCATGTGGGCACGTGCGCATGCCGCGCCCCGCCGCAGCTCCCCGCCGTGTTCCATGCAGTGGCCTTAGATGCTGCAGAAATAAACGTTAAAGACATTTCTCTCAGTAGATGTCAATTAAAGTTTCCCGTTTAACTGACCTAAGAATGTTTAATTTAAATTAAGAATGTGTAGCACTAAAACGGGTCCACATACCGGCCAGAGATTACTGAGGTCGACTGGGGCCCGCAGGCCCGAGGTTTACACGCCGTATTCACCTACGAACACCGGCTATGACATTTTATGTTATTGTAAGAACCCAAGTCCTACGAGACCGTGAATTTTAATCGGGACAATCAGTAGAATTCCCACTACTATTATAGATGTGAAAGTTTGTGAGAATGGATTGATGGATGGATGTTTGTTACTCTTTCACGCAAAAACTACCGAATTTTCGATGAAATTTGATATGGTAGTAGTTAATCTTTGGATTTACATAGAGGCTACCTTTTATCCCGATAAAGAACAGTGTTCTCGTAGGGTACTGTAATTACGTGAGTGGAGCCGCGGGCAAAAGCTAGTATTATTATAAAGTAGCTGTTGCCCGCGGCTCCGCCCGCGTAAATACAGTATCCCACGGGAACATTTTACGGTTTCGGGATAAAATGTAGCCTATGTTCATGCCAATCAAGGGCCTTAATTACTACCATACCAAATTTCATCGAAATCCGTTCAGTAGTCTTTGCGTGAAAGACTTACAAACATCCATCCTCACAAACTTTCACATCTATAACAGTAGTAGGACATTACTACTTATATTGTTATGATTCTTGCAACAATTTCCACAATATTAACCAGTTTAATTCATAATAATGTACTTTCCGCGTATAAATAAGAAAGCACTCGTAATTTCACCCGTATTTCCCTGGGAGTCCTAGCTCTATTCTCGAATCGACCACCTGCCTCCACAACATTTTGTTTTTATTTCTCTAAGCACCGCCGCTAAGGTTGCCGGTCCCTTACATGTGTTTCTTTTTCTTAAACTATCGTTTATGTATTTAGCGGGAATATTCGGTATATACTTAAACCTCGCCTGACAATAAAGACGCGGTGATTAAGTACAAGCGGGGCAATAACAGTAGGAAAATATGTGAAATGTGGATAATTATACGATTTAAGGACCACGAAAATACTGGCTTCTGCCTAGTAGTATATTTTTTTTATAGAAAATAAAGTTCAATTTTCAATAGCTATCTTAAAAATGTAGCGCCGTGAAGAGTCGTATATCGTCGCGGTGTGAACTGACCCTAAGCTGATGAAAGGACAATTTTACGCTGGCACTGACGCCTTTTTTCGTGTTATTCAAATAAATTGAATAACTCTATAAGTTTCATTGAATCGCGTATAATTCTGCGACGAAATATTGGATGATGTTGGATGATGTAGATACGAACGCCCCGGGCTCAGGGTTATCAGCACATTCTAGTAATAGTTGTATGAAAAATGCTATGACATTCATAGCATTTTTCATACAACTATTGACGCACACAGTGGAAGTATGTATTTGCTATACCGATTAGAAAGATGTTAGCAGATCCATAATATGTATTGTAGCCTAAAGTACACAATTAAATATGCCATGACCGAGTCCTGTGGATACACTGAAATGTTATGTGCATCGATAAATTGAACACAATCATTATTCATGACTGTATAATCGAATAAACAGCTATTGTATCGACAGGGCTCTGTAGGTATGTCAACAGACTGTTAGTGCAGTAGAGAAGAGAAGCACACTCGGTGGTGGGTAATCCAGCACGTTCGCTGCAACTGCGCAAGCAAACATAAATAGGTGCAGTAGCGAACTTGCGAGCACTAATATACACTACGAGACACGTGTCTTATTATAATTAATAGGGATGTTGCCTAGTGTGGAATATCACATTTTTATAAATTAAATTTTAAAACTGTTGATTAAATATACATAAATCTAAAAGAAATAGGTATTTAGATTGACGCGATTAAAAATTATAAGCAAATTCAAAATATTGCCCATCTCTTTCTCGCAAAACGATTTGTTACGTCACAAGTCGCTACCGCCGTTCATTTTGTAATGAGAAATGAATGGCGGGTGCAACTCGTGACGTCACAGGCCGATATATCGCTCTCTTTCATATTGTAAATTTAAATTGTTTGTATCATCGTTATTTTTTAAGATATTATTAGATATTAGATATAATGGGTTCTAAATTGTTTATAAACATGTTGTCTAACATCGAATAGATGAAAAACATTTTTTTAGGCAACATGCCTATTGTAAACAAAATATGAAATAAAACATCTTTCAAATAGTATATTTACAGTTTTTTGGCGTTTGCATTTCATACAGTTCGTGACTTTACTTCATGTGATGAATTATTACTTATTATAAAGTTTTTTTTCTTATTAGGGTTCCGTACCTTAAAAGGGAAAAAATACCATTATAAGATCACTTTGTTGTCGGTACATCCGTCTGTCTGTTTGTCAAGACCTTTTATTTCGGGAAGGCGTGGAGGCATCGATTTAAAATTAAAACTGTATAAGTATTCTCTACTACACACTCTACGCTCCCTTCAAGCTGAAGGTAAAAAAAGATACGGCCGTTTTTGTCACGAAAAACGCATATTTCGTTACTCTCAAGGGAATCAAAATTCAACCACTCCAATTCAAGAGAAAATCTGAAAACTGCACATTTGTAATTACATCATAAGAATGTGTTTGAAAGTCTAAGAGGGAATCGAAATTTTAAATTGCAGCAACTAGTTCAAATGGGGTATCGAATGAAAGGGCGTGATGTGAGCATTCTAAAACTTTTTTATTTCTTTTTTACAACTTATGGTTTTTTTTTATTTAAAACGAAAAATGACAAAAACAATAATTTCTCCCATATATTTACGACTTCTCCATACAAGACATCATCACCCATTTTCAGTGTCGACAAAACCTGCGAGACTCGATTCCTGAAGTACTTATAATGAAACCCTCGGTGGGCGAGATTGACTCGCTCTTGTCCGGTCTTTACCCGACTGCGCCCGAAGGAGCGTTAAGTTTTTCGACTGTATATATTTCTTTGGCGCGCTCTAGGGCCTAAACGGCTTGACGCATTCGAGCTTGAGAGGTCTCATTAGATTCGCCTTAGTCGTGAGAGTGACACTGGGTACATCTTACTTATTTGACGCAGTAGGGTTTTTGTATTTTTCTTAACTAACAGTATAATTATTTAGTACTTGATGGCAGCCCTGTGCGAGCGCCCGCGGCATGCGTCACTCGACGATCTATGCCGATGCCGTATGCGAGATTTTTAAAATGACACTATTCAGCAAAGGAAATGTGTGATATCATATATATTATTTTGTTTACACTCAAACATCTTTAAAAGTATCATTGCATTGTACTATGCGCTATCATGTAATACGAAAAGAAACGTAAATATATAGAGGAATAGAATCAAGGAGGCAGTGATTCTAACGAATTGCTACAGTTCGCAGTAATTTAACATTTTGGCCTGGCCGAAATCCCCCATAGCGTAATGAGATGCTCATTTATACTTGCTATATACTAAATTTATACACAGCTTGATACTGCTACTTCAGTCGCACTGAGAGTATGTAAATGAGAGTATAAAAGTACGCAGGCAGCGGCGCGCCCCGGGAACTCGACTACAAAGTAAAACATTTGCTATTCTCTATGTATTAATACTCCAAATCCCATTGCGCACGAGGTGTCGAGATTCTCAGTCGTCGCGCGATTTATTAATGCATGTAATGCAGCTTTTAACTGATTACGGGAAAGAATTATAGTGAGTGATGGATGTAGTGTGCGTTGGCTTTTACGGGATGACCTGTTGGAGTGATATTTGCTTATATATTTATTGATTTACACCTCAAATCTACGCAGGTGAAATAATAACCACAATTTTAGACTACAGTGTTCAAATCCAAAAAGGAAAATAGTAGACATAATGCTACAAATTCAAATGCCACTTATTTACAGTCCAATTATTTATTTATTTTGCGTAGAAGTAACGGACGCGGAACTCTTTTTTTTTTTTTTAATCCTAGAAGATAAATGTAGCCTGAGTTACACCTTAAATCCTTAGTTATCTACCAATGAAAACCGCTTAAAATACGGACCAGCTGTTTTAGAGGTTAGCCGGAAAAATACATACAGAAATGGAATGAAAAACTGACGGACAGATTTTTTTTTATTGTTTGTAATTACCGTATATACTTCCATATTCATTTAGTGAAAAGCTGTTTAACAGATTAAAATAAAGGGTTTTTTAAGAAACTCGAGTTCATACCTTTACGATGAAACTGCAATGTCAAATGACAAAGCAACACGAAATGAGCACAAGTATTTTTACGACCCTGTGACCTACATTTTGAACAATATTTAATATTGCAGACAAAGGGGGTACCAGTCTGTCGCTACATAATAGCATTAGTGTGCTCTGGCTCAATTAGGTTTGACGACGAGAAATAAAAGAAAATTCAGCGCTCAAAGACCTGGACCTTCTGCAGACCTTGCCACAGACTAATAAAAAACAGACACTGAATTAAATATTAGTTTATTTTAGGGTTTAACAAGGTATAGGGGCATTCCCCTTCCATATTTAGTTTTAGTTTCACATTTGAAATCTCTGTCGCCGAGAGATGAGAATTTTATTTCACTATTGCTTTACTGCTAGAGCTTGAAAGTCTGTACTACAAATAAATGTACTTACCTGATACATTTCTGAAATACTTATTATTACAAACTCATAAAAATATAGGTAACTAGCTTTTGCCCGCAGCTTCGCCCGCGTGGGAGAGTGATCGTGGCAAAAAACTTCTTCAGCAAATATACATGCAATATAGTAGTAGCATCGAGTAAAAATATATAATTTATAATAAATTTTCACACGTACTTTTTAATTTTAAGATATCTCCTAGATATAATCTCCTAGATAAGGATTAATATTGTATCCGTCAAATAACTTCCGAAAATACCACATTATTTCTGATAATTTTAGAATGGGTATAGCAACCTATCCTTAAAAGATAGACATATCTCATCGCGGATTTTTTTGTAAACCTATAAAAGAGAAACAATACATTACATACATTGATTTGTTGATTATTTCAACGGGTTAGGCTAGGCAGCGTTTTCGATAAAAGTACCCAGAGGCTTGATTTTTTCCGACACCTTCATAAATTATCGTCATAAATCAAACAATTAAAAAAAAAATCTTATCAAATTATTATCGATCTTAACCTTTCTAAAGCAATCTGTCGGTAAATGTAAACGGCACGAAAAATCTTTTCAGTACTCTTTGAGATTATCGCGAACATACAGACAGACAGACTCGGCGGGGCACTTAAGTATCCTGTGTCCGTCTGTTGATTCTAAGCTACCTCCCCGCCAATTTCCAGCCAAATCGGCTCAGCCGTTCTTGAGTTATAAATTGTCTAACTAACACGACTTTCTTTTATATATATATAGATTAGTATAAGCTTCTTATACAGAAATCTGAGATCAAAAGAAATATAGTATTTGCAATTTTTATGCATGAAATTTTTAAAAAAATTGTAAAAACTCATTGTTTCTACAGATTTTCAGTCTCCTGCACCAACTAATGAGTGCAGTTGATGGAGAAACAGCAGAAGTCACAGCAACCGTAGTTTAAATACAGAGCAAAGTACTACTGATAGTACTACATATAAATACTAATATCGTTAAAATACCAATTAGTGAAAACAAAATGCCGTTTCCCGTTCCCTGGAGCAGCTGTGACCAACCTTATTGTGATATACCTAGTCTTGCCATAAATACTGAAACAAAGAAAAAAAAATCCATTGCAAATAACATTTATCACTTTTACAGTGTGTTTAGTTTAATACATAAATATAAAACAATTTAAAATATAAAAAGCTTATTCGAAGTGGTCTCCATTGGCTGCAATACAGTACTTTAAACGTTGAGGCCAGTTATCAATAGAAGCACGCACTCTTTCCATGGGAAAATTCTTCACTGCCAATCGTACGAATTGTTTTAGGGACTCCAAATTATATCGTACTCTCTAAAACTTACCATAAATCATAATCCAGCGGCCAATCCAGCCAATCATGAGCTCGCAACTCATTTCAGCATATTGCGCTATTTCTTATAGTTTCGTTTAGCCTACCATGCCCACTTAAAAGATTCAGCCTGTTTAGAAAATATTAGAACATATTTATGTGTACCTAATATTACTACCTACCTAATATTCTCGATTCGTAAAAATATTCAAATATAATATTATATATCTAACGTATTCGGTTTTCACACATCTTCACAAAAATGTTATACAATAAATAAATATTAACAAAATGTTGCGTACCCCTGACATTAAATAACGATACGATCACAGATAATATATTAAACGTCAGAACAAACTGGCTCTCGCAATAATAACTGTTGGTTTAATATTGAGAATTATTACTGCACTCGCCTTCGTTAATGTAAGGCAATAAATGAAAAGCTTTTGATGTTGGAGGTATGAGCGTTATGTAAGGAGGTATGCTCATCCTTTTCCAGGAAGCACCAAAAATTAAGTCAAATAATCTATATTCTATATCATGACTCTACATTTACTCAATACTAAATGTTGCCCCGCGACTTAACCGTAAACTGTACATTTTGCCGCAATAAAAGTAGCCTATGTCTTAAACAAACAAATCTTTCTTCATTATTATTAGTATAGACTAGCTTTTGCCCGCAGCTTCGCCCGCGTGGGAGTGTTCGTGGAAAAAACTTCTATAGCAAATATACCTGGCTTATAATAAATTTTCACATGTACTTTTTAATTTTGATATTTTTTTTAAACTTAGAATGGGTATAGTAACCTATCATTAAAATATAGACATACTAGCTGTTTGTGTGAAAGCGTAACAAACGAACTTACATTCACATTTATAATATTAGTAGGGATTATAGACGATCGCTGGTAGGTAGGTAATTTAGGTATTTTCCAAGGAAAAACAAGGTATAAGGTGAGTTTTTCATCAAATGATCAAGAACAAAATATAAAATTTAAATTTAGAATTCTACTCAGATTTATTTTTCAACAGACGACAATAATATCTAATAATTAAAAAAAAAATTGTTAAATAATAGTTAACAACGAACGCTTTAGTTGTTACGTTAGTTTATAGACTGAGATCCCACGCCGGCCTGACTACACTTGTCACTTGCACTCTTACTTATAAATTAAATTTCATTTGTAGTATAAGTGTGTATAATGAATATACCTACGAGGGCTGATTGATAAGTTTTCGAAACGACAAAGAAAAACTACAAAAATCTATTTAAAATAAATTTATTTCTCAACGTAGTTTCCTTCTACCTCGATGCATTTAGTCCAGCGCTTCTCCAATGCCGTTACACCAGTTTGATAAAATGTTTTCTCCAACCCCTCAAAATACTCGTCCACAGCAACAATGACTTCTTCATTTGATGAATATCTCTGGCCACCTAAACATTTCTTCAGGTTTGGGAATAAGTGGAAGTCGCACGGGGCCAGATCCGGGGAATAGGGTGGATGCGGTAGCAATTCGAACCGCAATTCAGGGAGTTTGGCGACTGCAACCATTGACGTGTGTGCAGGTGCATTGTCATGGTGGAACAAAATTTTTTTCTTGGCCAAATGTGGTCGTTTCTTCTGGATTTCTTCACTTAATTTTTGCAGCAAGCTTGCGTAGTACTCTCCATTTATTGTTTTTCCTTTTTGCAGATAATCCACTAAAATAATCCCTCGAGCTTCCAAAAAACAGTTGCCATCACTTTGCCGGCCGACAAAACCGTTTTTGCTTTCTTCGGAGCAGGTTTTCAGCTCTCAGTCCACTGCTTAGATTGTTCTTTTTATCTCGGGAGTGTAATGATATATCCAGGTTTCATCGACTGTTACATAACGCCGCAAAAACTCATTAGGATCTCGGTTAAACAGCGCCAAACACTCCGATGAATCGTCCACTCGACGTTGCTTTTGGTCTACAGTGAGCAAACGCGGCAACCATCGCGCGCAAAGCTTTTTCATTCCCAAATGTTGGTGCAAAATATTAAAAACGCGTTCAGATGAAATTCTCACCATCTCTGCTATCTCTCGCAACTTTAAGCGCCGATCATTCAATACAATTTTGTGAATTTTTTTGATCATGTCCGGATTCGTGACTTCATTTGGACGGCCAGACCTGTGGGCGTCTTCGCAGCTCTGTATTCCACGTTTAAAATCAGTTACCCGGGTGTGA
Source organism: Phengaris alcon alcon (assembly GCA_037179445.1). Lineage (NCBI taxonomy): Eukaryota > Metazoa > Arthropoda > Insecta > Lepidoptera > Lycaenidae > Phengaris > Phengaris alcon. The sequence continues at coordinate 1,333,846 of JAYRCH010000125.1, forward strand.
ATTGTACTCAATGCAGGAGCAGAATTACCTAAAACACTGTCTAGCTTGGTTTTAATCTGGGTTGCTGTTTTTTGTTTTAAAACGTAAAACTTTATCACCGCACGAATTTAGTTTCTTTCCATTGTTAAGAAAATTTACGACAGACAAAGTTCTAAAAGTTGTAAAGGTTAAGACTAAAAGTTGTAACGACACTTTTTGCTATAGTTGTAAGCCGTGCGGCGCGCGCGTGTTTCTCTGTCTCTCTCTCTCTCTCTCTCTCTCAATTATTACTAAAATTGGCCTACTGATGAAGTTTATATTACATTATATTTGTTAATAATAAAAAAAATATTATTATAACTTAAAAAAATAAAATTCTATTACAATACCTTCACTATTTAATCGAAAGGAACTTCGTTCCATCCGGGTGCCCCTTGACACCTCTCAAGTGTTTTTATTTAAGACTTTGCATCTGAATATCAAATACTATATAATATCTATACATATTTGTTTTTGTATTACTTCGATGCACGCATTAGGCTTGGCCTGTCCTGCAGAATAGTAAATTAATAAAAAATATGCAAAGTACTTAATTCATCTTCAGTTTTCCGTCGAGTCAGAAATGTTGGATAGCATAAACTGTGTGTTTCACTTGAAAAACTAATATAAGTTAGCCGATCAGCCGTTTAAATACAGAACTTCGATATCGTTATTATGTAAATATTGAAAGACCACAGACTTCACCGAGTTTGACTCTCGACAATCGATATAAGTTACTAGCTTTTTTCTGCGGCCCCGCCCGCGTAAATACAGAATCCTACGGGAACACCGCACTTTTTAGGGATGATAAAAAATAAAATAAATAAACAAAACAAAAACGATACGTAACGTCTTTCTTTTGAACAAGAAAAAGAACCGCCATCAATAAACCAACCCACTAAAAAACCTAAAAATAATTCAATTTAAAATATGCAGTCGGTGCTTCCCAATGCAGTTTAGTTTAGTTCCTAAATTACTCAAGAGGTAGCGCCATACGCCGAGGCACCGACAGGGTACCGTTTTTAGGGTTCCGTAATACTCAAGGAACCTTTATAGTTTCGCTCTATCAGTCCGTCTGTGTGTCTGTCTGTCTGTCCGCCCTTCTAGCTTCTGTAATTATGAATATAAATCGATGAAATTTGGTAGTAAAATAATTATTATTTTATATTTTAGGGGGGGCTCTCCATACACGTGAAGTGGGGATGAACAATACTTTTTCATTCCACCCCCATCGTGTGGAGTATTGTAGAATAGATATTTTAAAATAAAGGCAAAATGTACGAAACATTACTTTTATACAAAGTCAACAGTTTTACGAGTAGGTAATCGGCCTCCAAAGTGGTTAATAAGTTGACCCCCCCCCCCCCCCAGTTGACCCAAGTTGACCCCCCCTGGCATTTCTAAACTATAGGATATAGAACTTGTAAGTTTCCATGCTGATAGATCATACTAAAAACTCTTAACTCTTTGGGAAAATTATTTTGAGCGAAATCGGACAATACCTATTGAAGTAACTTCAATAGTTATTGGTATAGGTTAGTAGTTACGGAACCCTCCTTAAACATGTCCTGACATAAAATAATAAGGTTCCAATCTTAACAGATTGTTAAACAATATACTTTTATATTTATATTAGGTCCTTACATATGAAATTGGCGTTTTGTCGTACTGGCCACTTTGATCTCAAATATATCTTCTTTAAAATTGGAAACCAATTTGAAATTGAAATTCCTAAGAATTCCAATTTCAAATTTATACCGCACCGCTATTTACTCGTGCATTTGTGTTTTGAAAACCGCAATTCATTTGTTTTCTCCTCTTTTGGTTTTTTCTTTGCTAACTCTGTTTACAAAATGCAAAACATCAAATATCGTATTTTTTCGTGTACGAGTTCCACCGTGGCACCAGTGCTGCAGAATCGGTGTAGCAAAAGAAAACACAGTGCGTTTATGGTTCCAACGTTTTCGTTCTGGAAATTTCAACCTGCAGAGAAAGCGCCGTGGACGGCCGGAGACCAAAGTTGATAATGAAGAATTGAAGGCTATTGTGGAAGCAGATCTATCTCAAACCACGTCCGAGTTAGCTGCAGGCTGCGGTGTTAGTGATAAAACTGTTTTAATCTACTTGAAGCAAATTGGGAAGGTGAAAAAGCTTGAAAGGTGGAAACCTCATGAATTGAGTGCAGCAAACCGACAAACGCGCGTCGACTGCTGCGTTACATTACTCAACCGGCACAATAATGAAGGGATTTTAAATCGAATTAAACATTACCTGTGATGAAAAGTGGATCCTGTACGATAATTGTAAACGCTCATCGCGGTGGCTGAACCCTTGCGAACCAGCTAAAGCCTGCCCCAAGCGAAAATTTACTCAAAAAAAGTTACTTGTGAGCATTTGGTGGACTAGTGCCGGTGTCGTTCACTACAGATTTTTTAAATCTGGCCAGACGATTACGGCAGATGTCTATTGCCAGCAACTGCAAATCATAATGGGAAAGCTAGCTGCTAAACAACCGAGGCTGATCATTCGCTCTAGGCCACTGCTGCTTCAGGAAAACGCTAGACCTCACACTGCACAACAGACGGCTACCAAATAGAGGAGCTTCAATTGGAATGTCTAAGACATCCACCGTACTCCCCGGACCTTGCTCCAACAGATTACCAATTTTTTTTTCGAAATTTGGATAACTTCTTGCAAGGGAAATAATTCAACTCCGATGGGGCAGTCCAAAGCGCCTTTAAAGATTTTATTGACTCCTGTCCGAATGGTTTTGTTAGTAAAGGACTCAATGAACTACCTATGAGATGGCAAAAGTGCATAGATAGCAATGGTATATACCTTGATTAAATAAATATATTATGTTTAAAAATAATCGACTTTAGGTTCCTGCTGTACAAAACGCCAATTTCATATGTAATGAATGACCTAATATAAAGATTTTAAGGTTTAAATTATAAGCAACTTTTTCTATTAATTTAAATAATTTACTTTACTTCACTACTACTCTCTATACTCTCTTTCTACTCAGTATCGTAGCACATAGAAAACTCACTTTAAATTTCGACAAAGTAAATCCTATTGTGCTACGTTATGGAACAAGGATGTTTATGACGATGACCTCCGGCGTGCTCGGGCAATGCTTCGTCTCAGAGACATTAAATCAGACGCTGATTTCCCGCGAGGCTCAAGACGGACTGCTGACTGGATAATTTCCTACTAACTGTCTGATAACTGCTGCTATTGTGTTGTATGGTTGAGGAAATTGAATAACTAACAGTTTGGCATATGTTTAAGGTTCTCTAAGCAGTTCTCAAGGAACCCTAGAAGACCCAGACGGACGGAAAGTTTCGCTTTTTCCGTCCTTCTGTGTCTGTCTGTCCGCCCATTTAGCTTCTGTAATGCTACTGCTATCCTAATATATACTATTATAAATGAGAAAGTTTGTGAGGATGGATTGATGTTAGTTACTCTTTCACGCAAAAACTACTGAACAGATTTCGATGAAATTTGGTTTGGTAGTAGCTTAGGCTCTGGAATAAAACATATTCTACTTTTTATCCCGGAAAAGTACAGGATACTATATTTACGCGGGCGGAGCCGAGGGAAAAGCTAGTTATGAATATAAATGGATGAAATTTGGTGTAATTCTAGATTGTAATTAATATTGTTGATTGTACATAATAACATTTTTATATTTTAGGGGTGGCTCTCCATACATGTGAAGTGGGGATGAAAAATATTTTTTCATTCTACCCTGTCGTCTGGGGTATCCTCGAATAGGTATTTTTAAATAAAGTAGGTAAAGGTTTCACACATGACTTTTATACAAGTCAACCATTTTCGAGTAATCGGCCTCCAAAGTGGTTTACAAGTATGTTTTCGCTGACTGAACCAACTAAATAACACTATAGAAATATAATAAAATGCCTGGAATACGGAGTACATGCCTTTCGCTTTTTCGAAGTCGGTAAAATAACGTGTTCTCAACAATTTGCCTTTTAGTGGTCGTGTCGACGGCCATTTTCCACTGTGTCTGTCGGAGTGTTCTCCTGTACAAAGCACAACGTCACCTGTGTGTCGCTAACTAATGATATCCAGAGCGCTCCGCATCATCCTGTGTCACTGTCTCTTGTTATCCTGCACCCACCTCACACTAAATACAAAAGTGAAGACAGAGTTCTGGGAACCACTCGCACCTCGCCGTGTAATTACACAGTGTCACGCACACACATGCAACCAAATTACGCCTTACCCTGTATGGCGAGCTGTCGCGGTGTGTGGTTTTTATATATGTAATGCGTAGCCACACGCGCACTACATAAAAAATTGGCCTCACTTTTTGTTTTTCAAAACTCCGTCTTCACTTTTATATTTGGTCTAAGGCGCCTACACTAGATAGCAACGCTATCGATTGAAAGTTGAAACATTTCGACAATTATATTCAAAAGGAATCGAGGGAACTCCTCAAAATGTATATGGACACATATAGTGATTATGACATTTTCTGAAGTAACCCAAGCATATGCTACCAGAAAGTAAGATTCTGCACCAAGGTATACCCTGGATCCAAAAGCACTGAACAGAACTCCTCAGTCTTTAAAGAGGGAGGAGAAAGGAGGAGGAGAAAGATACGCGTTTGGAAATTTTGACATTGTTTAACGAGCAGCAAGCTTATACCATTATGTAACTTACAGTAATCACCATTATTATCTTTTATACAATACCTAATGGAAGCTTGGCGCGTATTCAATTATACATTCGATCGTTTATTTTAAATGTTCTTAAAATTTGTTAATATTAATTTAACAAATATCATTAAAAAGGGAAAAAATATTATTAAACCCTACCAGATAGATCAAAATAATGTACCATAGTATTGTACATCTTAAACATGTCTACAAAAGCCCGCGATGGTATATGTCTATCCCTTAGAGATAACCCACAGTAACCATTTTTTATCCTTTTACGAGAAATAATGGCTTATTTACGAAGCGATTTTAAGCAATACAGCATTAATCCTTATACAATTAAGTACTTTAAATACATTGTGCATTTAAGATCAATATGGCCCTTTACAGCATGGAACTTGAATGAATATTTTCAAATATATTACAGATTTAAAACAAAAAATTAAACCGTCTTCCAAAGTAAAAATGCACAAAAAGTATGAAATAAAACTTATTTTCTGAATTATTCCCCTTTTAAATTTGGCTGAAATTTTAACTATTTCTCTAATCAATCTTCATAATTTTGAAGTCGGTACCAGCCAACTTGAACGTGTTCTATTTTAACTATTGTTTTATCAGGATGTTATTCAGATTTTGATCTATTTGGTAGGGTTCAGCCAGCGTTTGCAATGTAAGCGCAAAAAAAGTGTTTATTTACGACATTATTAGGTCCTTACATATGAAATTGACGTTTTGTCGTACTGGCCACTTTGACCTCAAATATATCTTCTTTGGTTAGGAATTCCAATTTCAAATTTATACCGCTATTTACTCATGCATTTGTGTTTCGAAAACCGTAATTCATTTGTTTTTTCCTGTTTTGGTTTTTTTTTTGCTCACTCTGTTTACAAAATGCAAAACATCAAATATCGTATTATTTTCGAGTACGAGTTCCACCGTGGCAGCAGTGCTCCAGAAACGGCTCGAAGGATTAATTATGTGTATCGCGGCGGTGTCGCAAAAGAAAACACAGTGCGTTTTTGGTTCCAACGTTTTCGTTCTGGAAATTTCGACCTGCAGAGCAAGCCCCGTGGACGGCCGGAGACCAAAGTTGATAATGAAGAATTGAAGGCTATTGTGGAAGCAGATCTATCGCAAACCACGTCCGAGTTAGCTGCAGGCTGCGGTGTAAGTGATAAAACTGTTTTAACCCTTAGGATGTTTTGACGAAAAATGCCGTTGACCGATGCAATGACAAATCACTACATAGTATAAAACAAAGTTGCTTTTTCTGTCTGTTCCTATGTATGCTTAGATCCTTAAAACTACGCAACGGATTCAGATGCCGGTTTTTTTTAATCGATAGTGATTCAAGAGGAAGGTTCATAATTATGTATATAACATGTATAATATAGTAGAGAATCACTGATAATTTTCGAGGTTTACATTAGGTCATTACATATGAAATTGGCGTTTTGTAAAGGAGGAACATAAAGTCGTTTTTTTTTTTTAAACATAATATATGTATTTAATCAAAGTATATACCATTGCTATCTATGCACGTTTGCCATCTCATAGGTAGTTGTTAGTTGTTGTTGTGTGGTTCATTGATTCCTTTTCTAAAAAAAAATTCGTACTTGAATCAATAAAATCTTTGAAGGCGCGTTGGACTGCCCCATCGAAGTTGAATTTTTATCCCTTGCAAGAAGTTATCCAAATTTCGAAAAAAATGGTAATCTGTTGGAGCAAGGTCCGGGGAGTACGTGGATGTCTTTTAACTTTTTTAGAGTAAATTTTCGCTTAGGGCAGGCTTTGGCTGGTTCGCCAGGGTTCAGCCATAGCGATGAGCGTTTCCGATTATCGTACAGGATCCACTTTTCATCACAGGTAATGATTCGATTTAAAACCCCCTTCATTATGTGCCGGTTGAGTAATGTAACGCAGCAGTCGACGCGCGTTTGTCGGTTTGCTGCACCTCAATTTATGAGGTACCCACCTTTCAAGCTTTTTCACCTTCCCAATTTGCTTCAAGTGGATTAAGAGCCTGTTTCACTATCTTCAAATAACTGTCGGATAGTTTATTCGGAAGTATAAACGGAAGCTAACTTTATATCGAGCAGCAGAGACAAAACATGCAAATAAGCTTGCCTCACAATGTAGATTGAATAAGATTATATTATATATAGGCGAGTATCACAAACTTCCGACGGCACGCGAGTCACAAGTACTACAAATCAGCTGTGCAGATTGAAACTATAAAAAATTAATCATTTCGTGCTGATTTTGTCGTTTATTGCTAGTTTATAATATTATATAAGTATAAAAGAATGTCGTCTTAGTTACACTATTTATAACTCAAGAACGGCTGAACCGATTTGGCTGAAAATCGGTGGGGACGTAGCTTAGAACCAGGAGACGGACATAGGATATTTATGCCCCGCCGAGTCTGTCTGTCTGTATGTTCGCGATAATCTCAAAAACATCTGAAAGGATTATCATGCCGTTTACATTTACCGACAGAGCGGCTCCTTAGAAAGGTTTAGGTCGATAATAATTTGTAAAAGGTTTTTTGAATTGGTTTGATTTATGACGATAATTGTTGAAGCTGTCGGAAAAAATCAAGCCGTCTGGGAACTTTTATCGAAAACGCTGCCTAACCTAACCCGTTGGAGATAAATAACAAAACAATGTATGGTGGGATTGTTTCTCTTTTATAGGTCTACAAAAGAGTCCGCGATGGCATAGATATGTCTATCTTTAAAGGATTAAAAAATGATACGTCTTTCTTTTAAGGATTTACTACATTATTTATGTAATTTTTTAAACTTTCTACGTTTAAAAAATTATCAGAAATAATGTGGTATTTTCAGAAGTTATATAGACGGATACAATTTAATTATCTTTATCTAGGAAATATCTCAGAATTAAAAAGTACACGGTGTGAAATTTTGTTATAAAGCACCTATATATTTTTACTCTGTGCTATTACTATGTTGCAGGCCTCTTTTTAATGTAATACATCTATGATTGTCATTTGAAAATCGTATTCATTATTTACATTAAAACAAATTTATTTATAATTTCTATAACCAACAGTACTTTGTGTAATAAAAGACACAGAAGATACAAAGAGCGTTATAATAAGAACAGAATATAACTGGATACGAGTGTCGTTCGTTAGTCTCGCGCGACCCATTATTGTTCAGGTTAGCACGTTACAGGGTGCTCCATTTCCTGCACAGATATAAACACTGTCGCTCGTTGTGATGCAATTTTACAGCAACCTATAGTACCAGTTATAGGCAGTGTTTATTGCAGCATATTAAAAACTCATGAAACATTTGAGTTTTTAATTTATAACATACTAGCTTTTTCCCGCAGCTCCACCCGCGTAAATACGATATCCCAAGGGAACTTTTTCAACCAAATTTCAACACATTTATAATAGTAGTAGGAATAGTACCGACTTGCTCCGTTTATATGTAAACTAAAGTCTATCCTGCCCTATGAGGCACCAGGCTCCTTAGGGTCCATTCACATAGTTAGATACGCGACGCTACGGACGCTGCATTTTTAAGACATCAGTCATACACTGTACATGCGCTGTGTAGCGAGCTGCGACTTAACGTTCGAACTTTTACAATTCTTCTTGTAAGTGTAGTTAATGAAGTTCAATTTTGAATATCTCTCTTCAAAATACAGCGCCATGTCGCGTATCGTTTCGTGTCGGTGTGAATTATTTTATAAAATACTAGGTTGGGAATATGTTCCGAAGTGGTATTTTAACAAATAATAGTAATTTCAATAACATAAAAATATACACCATACAATATCTGGTAGAACTGGTAGAATGAATAGTTTTTTTTTTATTATTTTCTTGAATATATTATGCGGTTTTATCGTCAATACGACTGTTTCCGAGCCAGTCGCTTGAAGGAGGATTTGTTGGCCATGTTCCTGCCGGCGTTGTTCGATAGTAACTTCTGGAAGGAAAATTAAAATTAATGATAGATGAAAATAAAATAATATTTCTTTAATATAATTACATTTTGCAATGTGTCCCTATGTGGTGTCCTAATTTGGCCCTAAGTATTTTTTGATGACCTCTGTGACTCAGTTGTTGGCCGTGTTGGTGCTCAAGCCGGGGGTCGCGGGTTCGAATCCCGTCGAAGGAACAAAAAGTTTTTCCGTGTTCCTGGGTCATGGATGTGTATTAAATATGTGTATAATATAATAAAAATCTTAAATATGTGTATAATATATAAAAGTATTAAATATATTTACGTTGTCTGGCACCCGTAACACAAGTTCTTCGAGAACTTACCACGGGACCAGATCGACGTGGTGTGAAGCGTCCATAAATAGGTAGATAGATGTAAGTGTTGTTGGTTAAAAATACATCCTAAGAATAAAATTTAAGCAGGACTTGTTTGGATTGATGTTTTGTTACTCTACGGTCTGATGCAATATGCATTTGTTTTAAATCAGCATAATTATTTTATTTTCAGAAAAGCAACATAAATATGGACCAAAAAATGCAAAAAGTACTAAATTAAAAAGTAATACGACTAAATAGGTCAAAAAAACGACGATTTCTCTTGCTATGATTGAAAAACGAAAATTACTTTTTAATCCTTATAGTATTTGTGCATACATTTTTGCAATGAAAAAGATACAACTATAGTCTATACGCAGTATTTAAGTTAATAAAATCAATTTTTCATTTATCTTCATACATTTCAACGGCTGTCACGTCACTCGTACATCATTTTTTGTATAGAGCGATTTTTAATGCCCTCTAACGATCTCACTTTTGTGATGACTGTATTTCGTCAACGGTTGATCGTAGATTTGCCATTGCAAAGATAATATTACCTGGCTTATTTTGTACTTTTCGAAAAGCCACATAAAAATTATACATGTTCCATTATTATAAAGTTCCGAATGAGTCTACCAGCTCTTTCAATCATAAATAACTTTCTCTATATGTACTGTATCCGTTTGGTACCGCATATAAATACATAAAATTATAATTAATAAACTAATCGTTAAGTTATCAATACGTCAATTAAGTACAATGTAATTTAATGAGGTTCATGTCGTGGATTTCTCGGAAAATATGCTCGTACAAATTAATGGTTGATTTACGATATGGAGCCAGAGAGAAATTTCCATAGAGCCCCTACTCCGCTGAAACGCTGCAGCGATTTAGTGTCGCTTTTTAACTGACATCCAAGAAAAGGACGCGGTTATACGTTCGGATGTATATGCATATATATATTATTATTTTTGATTACTTCGCCGTCTGTGGACCGATTTTCAAAAATATTTTTTTGATGTAAAGGGTATAATCCCAAATTGGTTCTTTAGACATCAAAGTCGTGATCTGATGATGGGATCCATGAGGAATCGAGGGAACTTCTCGAAATTTAATAAAATACACAAATTATACGTTAGACAAATTAACAATAGGGCTGAATTAGATTTCCAGTTTATTACTTACGGTAATTAATAACAATTAACAATTGATGAATGGTGATACTAAGGACCCTCACAAACGATCGATCGTTACAATATAACTAAAATGAACTTGATCGAAAACGATCACGATCAGGATATCGTCTTTAATCGAGTACATGTACAGAAGTAGTAGGAGCAAGCAAAGTTTTCGGGAGACCATTTTAGATCAGCTTTTTTCCCCTGATAAATTGTAGGTTCGTAGTACAATTTATGCGTGCACCTCGGAAACTAGCGGGTACGCATACATTCATTGAACATTCATTCTACATTAATCCTATCTACGATAAGTGTAGTCATAGTGAGTAGCTGTCAGGCGGGCCTGGCATCTCAGTCCGGCCTGGCAATTATCGCAGATCGTAACGACCAAATCGTTCGTTGTATACGATTTCCTTTCATTATGTATCTAGTTCATTTCGATGTCATCGTAACTATCGATCGTACGTGATATTTCCGTCACGCCGTTATTTTCAACTAAAATCTTTTGTCCAACTAAAAAGAGTGTTACAATATCATAAAATAAATTATACTAAAATGTTTTTCGATTACGTCTAGCCATTTAAATTTTACAACTAGCATGAGCATAGTATGCACCAGTATGAATTCAGCAGAGATGTTCAGGATATTATGACATTTCGGATCTGAATACGGAATCGCATTAAGGAATAAAATTACATAGGTTTTGGTTGCGGTTACGAATATTGAATTATTTCGGATTATCAGTTAGTTTCGGATAATTTCGGTTACTGACATTAGGACGAATGTACATAAATAAAATGCAAATATTTATTTGCATTTTACAAGTTTAGGTAATCATTTGGCCTAAACCTAGTGCTACGGCACGGCTGGCAATTTAAATAAACATACCATATTTTACTGCGTCAATATCCGAAATTATCTAAAGATCTTATATCGAGTACGGTTACGGATAAGTATTTTATTTCGGATATTCTATAGTTACGGTTACGCTTGGCTTCATAACATCGCTGGAATTCACAACCGCGTCCCCTCTGTCCATATGCCTCCAAACCGATTTGCATGCAGTCTGTCCCGATGATTGCCTTGTCCGTACTCCGTACAGCGCGGGGCGGAAATATATTATTATCAAACAGTATCACAATTCAATTCAATTTTACTATTTCTAATGATAATTGTGTTACAAAAGATGACTATTTATAGTAGGTACAGAGATTCACAACTAAACTAAATTCTTGTTAAATTTATTTAACAAGAATGTTAAATTATTAAAAAAGTTAAATTTTTTTAATCACTATTTTGAAAATGCAGCGCCGCGCCGCATCGCATCTCGTCGCGGTGTGAACTGACCCTAAACAACAACAGAGTAACACAAAACAGATATAGAGTACCGAAGTACAGAGCAACATATCACAATATAGACGAAGGCCGAATCTGCCGTAAGTCTGATTTGTGGGCGGCCACTTGTTCGCAAGTATTATAGAGCGTCCACACTGTCAATATAAATCCTTGTATCCCTGACAAATGTGTGGCCCATGTGTGGAATGTATCTGAAAGTACATGTCCGCGACTTCGTTCGCTCAAGAGAAAATGTGTCGATCCCGCGATAGCCTTACATTTATCCGTCAATCCTACAAACTATCTGTGTGCCAAAGAGCATAGTCGAAAATACATACAAAAAAAAAAACCAGAGTAAGGAAGTGTTTGAAAATATACCTAACAGATTTGTAGTAAAATATATTGTAATTCGTACAAACTTTCTTTCAATAAACATATCAATGATATTGATTTATACATAAACATAACGCAATTAGTAAAATTTACTTCAAGCATAAACCTTACTACAGTTACGATAATTCAATATGATATGGTATTATCGTACAATTAGCACAGTTATTAGCTAACATGTTACATGACAGCTTACACAAATCCGACCAATGCTTATATTCACAAACAATTTCATATTTGCGTTTGAAAACGATTAAGAGCACTCTTTTAGAACTAATTTCCAAATAATGGATTTCGGATTATCATAACTTATAGTACTATCAGGGAATCTAATTCATAAGCAGGTTGACGGTTATCATAATTAGTTCGTTTTACAATATTAATGAATATGTTATCAAACTGGCACGTCATTGACAATTGTATCGTGACTGCATGCCGTCATTATAATACAAATAAGTTATGAGAACACTCTACCTGCTTATGAATTAGATTCCACGATAGTAAATTGATAGAGTATTTAAATTGTTATAATGACGATATTATAAACTATTATTTTATTGTTACCATAGAGGGATTGTTTAATAATACCACAATTAATAATAGTTGTGGTATTAATTAATATAAACAATAAAGTTAATAAATAAATATTTTAACAAAAATAACTAAAATCTATTTAAATTATTTACAAACTATAAAAGTAGGTAAGTACTAAAAAAATAATAACTACTCCAAAACTTTAAATGCTACAAAACAAAGAAATCTCCCAGGTCATCCCCACCAGGCAGAGTACCTAGAAGGCTCAAAGAGTTTCCTCGCTGGATTGCGATACTTATTCTCTGGGCCAGGTAGGTGCCGGCTCTGGGGTCTCGGGTGGCCTCAATGAGTTTTTTGGAGATTTCTCTGAAAAGTTTGTGCACACCCAGACCCCATGTACCTAAGGTTTCAACCCCAAACGGTTCAAATATGAGATCCCCACTAAGGTTCTCATATTTGCGCCGCTTGAGGTTTTCCACCTGATTGGCGGCCGCACCTGCAGAACTCGAGGTGCCCTGGACATGGGACGGAGCAAGTGTATCGACAGTAGTGCAAGTAGCGTCCCATACAAGAGCCCGTCCCACTCTCCAAGGGACCAGGGTCATGCCGTCTGGTCTCCTGCCATCGTCGCGCGCCAAACCAGAGGGTTCCAGCACAGCTAGCACTCCGGCGGATGTCGGGAGATGCGGCCTGCGCTTCGTTGACAGGACAGCCCGTGGTGTCCACGTTTGCACCACAAACACAGCGATGGGGGACGACGTGGGGGGTGCCAAGACGCAGGGAAGTGGCTAACCGGAAAGCTGTTCGATCCAGCAATGTGCCCGTATTGGGTGACGGTAATGCTTGTAGCCAAAGGCCCGACTCCCACTTCTCCGCAGCTAAGAGGCGAGCCTGCTCCACAGGACTAAGAAGATTATTCCGTACCAGTCTGCAGAGTGGCTCGTCCCAGAGCCTTTGGGAAAAAGTATTGTCAGGCAATTCGCTACAAGCACTAGTTGCGCTCCAGGCGTCCTTGGCCTCGTCCAGAAAGGGAACTGTATTGGAGTAGGATGGGTGATGTAGTATTTTGGAGATAAGACTATGGTTCGCGTGGACTGAGGACAAGAAGGCCGGAAGCGATATGTCAGAGGGCTTTCGAACACCCAGGCCAAACCTAACTGGAAGCGTTGCCTGAGTCCATGCGCGCTCATCGCAATTTGTATTCAAAATAGTGGAGAGCGTTTGTCTTATGGTATCATCCAACTGTTTGAGAAGTTGAGGGAACTTCCACAGTTGACAACACCGGGCCAATTAGGGTAAAGGCCATGTGACAGTTAATTTGGAGGAGGCGGTCTAAAGTTTCAATAAAATTTTGTAATTTGTTATCTATGAAGTCCGGGAGAGATTCGTCTAAAATAGGTGAGCCCAAAAGGAAGAGCGAATCCTTGTCAATGACAGACAGTTGTGGAGCTATTTCTTTAAAGCTGGATATAATCGCGTTTCTATCCCCACAACTGTCTGGCACAAAAAGTTAGCACTTACCTACACACACCGGCATATTTAGCGGAACATAAAATAAAGGTTTGATATCAGTATCATATAAGGTTGCTGGCTGGTTTATACGTCATTTAATTTAAAAAGAAATATTTTCAAATTAAGAAAACAACTGAACATCACATTTTATGCAATTGTTTTAATTTTATTCAAATACACCTTATCTGGAGCGAACTTCTAGTATTTCTTCCTTCTGAGTTTGATTTAAAATTTCATTGAAATACTGTTTTTTGTTAGTTTTTTTTAATCGCGTATCTTTTTGGAGTTGAGGACTGAATTATGCCTGACTTAGCCCCAACGGAGATTGCCAGGGCACTCGAAATGCGAAGAAATGGTCAAACCTACAGAGTGATAACCAGAGATCTTCGTCGATCAGTTTCAACGATCCATCGCAGTATCCAACGGTTCAGGGAGACCGGTACTTATGTGAGAAGAGCAGGACAGGGCAGAAAAAGACGCACTTCAAGTAGGGATGATCGTTTCATTCGGCTTCGTGTACGTAGGAACCGTACGTTATATACGTACGTATTTGACGGCCGTCCAAGCCCGACATGAGTTAGAAGCAGTGCGGGGTGTAACCGTAAGTGAGCGTACGGTACGAAGAAGGTTCGAAGAAGCTGGTTTGGGTTCATTTGTGCCCGCCAAGGCTCCAAGACTCGAGGTAAATCATCGTAGAAACAGGTTAACTTTTGCTCAGGAACATCGACTTTGGAACGCGGACCAATGGAGTAAGGTATTGTTAAGTGATGAGTGCAGAATTCTCTTAAATCAAATTGACGGCAGGCAAAGGATATACAGACGCAAAGGAGAACGATACATTCAGACAAATTTTGAAACTACAGTTGCATACGGTGGTGGATCAATAATGGTTTGGGCGGGCATTTGTTTGGGAGCTCGCACAGAGTTGGTAGTGATTGGCAGAGGGAGTCTGACTGCAGACCGCTATATCAGGGAAGTTTTAGAAGAAAATGTCGTACCGTTTGCCCCATATATCGGTGACGATTTTGTTTTTATGCAGGATAATGCTCGGCCGCATACCGCTCGGGTAAGTCAAGCTTATCTTAATGATATGAATATCACTGTTATGGAGTGGCCGGTGAGATCACCGGATCTGAACCCAATAGAGCACGTTTGGGACTTGCTGAAAAGTTAAGTTCAGAATACCAGCTCCTGCCAACGTGCGTGAACTGCAAATCGCCGTAGTTGAGGAATGGCGGAGACTATCCCAGGAGACCATCGATAACATCATTCTCAGTATGCCTAGACGGGTAGAAACACGGGTTAATTATAACACGTGGAGGAAATACGCGATATTAATCACCATTTTTCTAATTTAATTAATTGTTATTTTAATATTAATTTTCACTTTTCCCGGTTACATGAAAAGTTCAAAAATGTACCATTTTACACAAAATAGCCTTTACTCGCAAAACCTGTTCTTAATGTGATCTCATTTTAATTAAAACAAATGAAACTTTAAATAACAAAAGAAGTGTAGTAAGTAAATTTTAAAATAAAACCATATTTTTTTAATAATGGACCTTTTTTTTGTGTTCCGCTAAATATGTTTAGGTTCAGCTGCAGTCCTATTTTTTGGAACTCGCGGATCAGAGTGCGAAAGTCTGATAGTACAGTGGGTGCATCGCTTCCAAGGGTCCCGTCATCCAAATACCAAACATTAAATTTTGAATTTTGAAGCTCTATGACCGGGTGTATAGCAAGGCTGAAGATTGCTGGACCTAGAGGGTCGCCCTGTTGGCAGCCCACTTCGGATGAGATGAGGTGGTCTTTGTAAATGAGTTTGGTGGGGTCGTTGTAACACTGGAGCATAAATGGTAAAATGGCAGGTGCTTTAGATTTAATTTAGGCCAACATGGCGCCTCGGTCAACTGAGTTGAACGCGTTTTTGACATCGACCTTCAGAAATCGCCTTGATTGTGGATAGCTGTCCTGAAAGAGTGAACGGCGGCCTCACAACCTCCTTTGCAGGCAAAACTGAGCTGTTTTGGCTGGAAGTATGACGCGAGGGAAGTGACCGATTTGCAAGCTAGTTTGGCTGTAAGGCGCCGGTATGTGGAGCCGACAGCAATTGGACGAATGCCACCATCTCTCTTCCTCAAGGCGCAGAGGTTAGCTCCATACAGAATGTCTACGATATCTGATGCGACCCCTCCACGTAGCATCAGGTTGCACAGATTCGTAAGTTCATGCAGGAGCTTCTCGCCGGCCTCCCCGCAGCTACCGCTGGTGAGGTCCTTCAGATGCTGAGGGGTGAGACCGTCGAGGCCGCCAGCTGAACCCGGAAGAAAGGATATGATGGCTCCGCGTACTTTGTCTGTCGACGTTTGTAGTGGTGGTAATGCGTCATTGGAAACTGCGAAAGGATTTGATTGTGATGGATGTTTGTTTTGCAGGGCGATGAGGGTTTCTGTGCAGTCGGGGGCGACCGTGTCATTGGAAAACAGGAGCCGCGCTGCACCCTTAATGTCTCCCTCACTTATTTTATTTTCCACAGTTTTCACGATGTTATGTTTGACCGAGGAATGTGAAGAAAAATTTGGGATTCTGAATGATTTTGGATTCTTGAAGTAAGGGAGGCATTGTTGAGCGGATCTCTAGTGATATGCAGAAAACGGTAGGGAAAGGTGAGTAGATTTTCCCAGGCTTGCCTCGAGTTCTCCAGCACTGTGTGGCGTATGGTCTCGGCAAGCTTCTGGGCTACAGTCACTCTGGCACCCCTAGGGATCCGTCTTAAAACTGGTATAAAACGTTAAAATTTGGATATTTCTTGCCAGAAATCTGTTTGATAGATTGGGTTCGCAAGTGAATTGGTTATTGGCAAATATAAGCTGTTTGTGGCATTTGCCTACGTGTATGTTCAAACCCCGCTGGCTTTTAAAATATCGGGAACAGTGGGAGCATTGCAGCAGATTTCCAAAGGACACGTCGAAATATTAGTGGAGGTCTTTGCATCCTGGCTGCTTGTCATAGGTTGATAAAGATAAACTATAAACGATAACTTATATAATAGAATAAACTATAGATAAAAATTAAAAAATTGCTTAACTAATATAAAAAAAACCTTAAACCTCTTGGGGTGCAAACTGCTAAAATATATAATTATCCTCCTTCTAATGATGCTTCTTTAGTCATTCACCTTGATAGCTCCGATCGCAAGTTATGGTGTCCAACAAGGTGTAACTAGGAACCGTTGTTGGTTACTGAGCTAGGGCTGTCCTAGTTCATTCACTACTCCAACAGCGTACATCGATGTTATGGTGTCCAACAAAACATCCAGTGTATATTTGGGGTGTAAGTAGGCAAATCTTGAAAATTACTCGTAGAATTTTCTGTGGTGTTCCAAACGTAATTGGTATTGTTTTATACAAGTATAACGCAATAAATATTAAGAAATAATTTAAAATTTCGAGACATATTGTTGTTGCTCTGACGTTCAGTTGACGTTTTTTTTTCAGACACTTTAACAGCTTCCGTGGTCTAGTGGTTAGAGCTAGGCTCTCAACTCGGAGGTCGTGGGTTTGATTCCCGCAATGGAACAACAAAAAAGTTATTGGGCCCCACAGGGTTATGAGAGTAAAGGAAGCGAGAGTGCTCTTGTATACTGCGCACACACTTGGGCACTATAAAATTACTCCTGCGTAATTGGCCTGGTTTCAATGAAACCGGCCACCGTCACCGATCGGTGTTAGTTATGAGTTAAAAAAAAACTATAATCTCAGTCCAGTCAGACCAGTCAGAAATAGAACATAAATAATTTCAGAAGTATGTCAATCAGCTAAAAACAAAATTTCCTTTTCTGTACTTATTTCCTTCTTTAATTGTCAAAAGTAAGTAAAAAGAATATTATTAAAAGGACATTGGGCGGTGACGGTGACCAAAGGGTAAAAGATAGGTTAGATGTAAGCGCAATCGCTTTTGGATTACAGTGGCATATGTCGCATATCTCCAAGAGGTGGAGTAAAGTAGGTATTGAGATATTTTGACTCATTTGAACGAATATACAATATTAAAAAAACATACCGGTTGTCTGTAAAGTCGGTTTACTGACGATAGTTGAACGTGACAACGTCAACAACAACAACAACAACAACAACAACAATAATAATAATAATAATAATGAGGTAAAGGCAATGTGAGGTAACGCTGGTACTTGGGTACTTGGTAACGGTACTTGGTAACGATAACGGGTAACAGGTAACGCATTAGTCATGTTTTTTCGTGCGTGCAGCCGGCTCCATCGATTTATAAGACGTTATCACGTCAAAAATTACTAAAAATTTATTGATAAAATTAATAACCTAACCAAGAGCATGTCACGACTTGTCGAAGGAGGGTTCCGTAACTATCAACTTGATTTGTTTCGCTCAAAATATTTTTCCTTAAGAGATTTTAGCATAATCTATCAGAAACAAGTATCTACTCGTATCTCTTATAGGGACAAACTTATAAACCACTTTGGAGGCCGATTACTCGAAAGTTGTTGTCTTTGTAAAAAAGTCATGTATGAAACCTTGCCTTCATTTTGAAATGCCTATTCAACGATACCCCACACAATGGGGTACAATGAAAAAATATTTTTCGTCGCCACTTCACATGTATAGCCAACCCTAAAATATAAAATTATTAGTATTTTATGATTTCATAACCGAGATCTATACACAATCTATAACTTTACCAAATTTCATCCATTTATATTCATAATTACAGAATCTAGAAGCGTGGACGGACAGACAGACAGACAGATAGGCAGACAGACAGACAGACAGATAGATAGACAGACGGACGGACAGAGCGAAACTATAAGGGTTCCTCATGTATTACGGAACCCTAAAAATGTAAATGAAAATCTAATGTATTTTATGTTTGTGGCCGCGGCCTTTTTTAAAAGCTGTTAAAGAAGGTCCGATATCTTTTGACCTTTAGTGTCAGTTCACACCGAGACGCAATACGGCGCATACTTTTTAAGAGAGCGCGCACAGGTGAAATTTACTCAAATGTTGGCCAATATTACTTTAAGTGTGTTAACACCTATATATTGCTGTAGTTTGTCTAAAATATTAGTTTGAATTACAGAACACTTATTTGATAAAATTTGCAAAAGGTTATTAGATTCACCCGTTAAGTATAAACTCAATAGTTATCTTCGACTAATTGAAATCTTATGCTGGGAACAGTCTGAAAAATTGTTACTGATATTTTTAAATTCATAAACATTGTTGCGTTGTAATCTATTTTGATTAGCAACGCGCAAGTAGACGCAGCTAAATTAAGGCCCGTATTAATAAATCGTTCTCAAACTCGGTCTCAAGACCTTTCTTGGCTGAGACGGTCTCAAGTAACGATTAGCTTGATTCTCAAGATGGTCTTTAATTCATAGTATGATCTCAAGACCGTATCAGTTGATAACGTTATAGAGATCACTTACTCAACTTTTAAGCGTAATCTACACGACAAAGAACGAATAAAACAACGTTTCGTTTACACTTCTACAAAGGACGGATTTATTGATAATACATTCCTCCAATATTTATTTAAAAAAATGTTATATTTAATAATATAAATACCAAAAATGTTTAGTCTATTTTTATATTGAAAAATTGATTTTCATTAATTTTCACGTAGATATTAATATTTATTATTGTCTAGCATATTAATATCCATATTTTTTTACAACTACGTAAAACGGAATGCGGAGCATTGCCATTCGAAAAAAGTTCTTCTTCTTATTCTTTAGTGGCTCCTTAGTGATTCGCCAATGTGTTGTGTTGACGAAAACTCTGCCTTATGAGTGGGTTTTATGAATAAACAAGGGCACGGTGTACAAGAGGAAGTCTGTTGAATAATCTAAAACCGAGAACAAACACAAATATTTAGGATCAGTACCACATATTCCTTTTGAAAACACAGTTTTTTTTTCGTTACCTATTAAAGGTATGTACATAAAGTTTCAGTAAGGTTGATAGGGTGAGGAATTGTAGGAGGGAGGGGATCATATAATGAGGCTTGTTGTTTGGGCAGCGAAAAAAGTAGAATATCAGAAAGCGTCTTTTTTATAACTTTATTTTGTATCGAGTATGTATTGTAAATTCTAAGTTTGTTTAATCATAAGTATTTAGATTTTAATTTACATAATAATTGTAACACAACCAAAAACACAACAAATAATATTGTACTGTATCCCAAGCCGTACTCAAGTCAAGGTTTGACTGTACCCACGAAACCGCGTCTCAAGTAACAGTTTGACAGCAATGACAGCGTACTTGAGTAACGAGTCTCGTTTATTAATTCGTTCGCACTCACTTGATACGCCGTACCTACAGCTGTACTTAAGTACGGTCTATTAATTAAAACAACGTCTTAAGTACTTTCTTGAGAATTGTCTTAGAGATAAGAACGCTTTATTAATACGGGCCTTAGTGTCATATCTTTCGAAATAACGGCCTTTTTTTAAATAAGTGCAATTGAGTATGAACTTTACTATACTATATCCCCCTTACTAATAAAAATAATTAAACAGTGGATAAGCAATACAATGTTTTGTTCTTATCTGATACGTGGGAAAAGTAGCTTGACTGACAAGGACAAAACATTGGATTGCTTATCCATTGTGTAAATATTTTTATTAGTAGGGGTAGATGGATGGTTTTTATTAGGAGGGAAGGGGGTAGATCTATACAATCGTTAGTAATTTAAGCTTTTTAATTTATTCAGGGATAATTATTGTGTTACCACACAAAAAGATACACGTATCACGAACAAATATACAAGAATAAATGTCAATTTTTAATCGCTATTTTTAAAATGATGCACCGCGTCGAGTCTCGGTGTGAGCTGACCTTTACATATTTTATTGCACTCTACTATAATTTACATCAAAAGTCGCGAAGATGAAAAATATTTTCCTCTTCTGTTGCATTTATTACAACTGCATATAGCACTTGCAATATTACTCTGAAACTAGCTCAGCATTGTATATTTACGTAATCGCTTACCACCAGGCGATCCATCTGCTGGGTTATATAAAAACTTTTTCAACAAGTGGTCCCTTTGGGTCAAGTCATACCAGCGCACAGTCGAAGCGAAGCAAAGCAAAATTCTGAAAACGTAATATAGCAAATTCACTCTTATGTCCACAACGTAATGGACATATTCCTTCTGAGATAAAAAAGAAATATTGGTCGTACACAAGCCTTTTTATCTCCGAAGGAACATGTGCAAAACATTGTGGACATAAGGGTGAATTTGCTATATCTATATAGCTATGCATCGCTGCGTTTAGACTCTGCGCTTGTATGAAATTAGCCGTTCGACTTTTGAGTTTGTTAAGCATTTATCTATGTCGCATCTCTCCGCATATTTTCCCAAATGCATATCCACGGAGCGTTTTCATAACCCAGTCCAATGCGCCTAAAAGCTCCTTTGGTGCTATCGGCGTGAAAGCCTCACGCCAATTCCATTTCCCGCCAAATAGGCGCCATATATATTTCAGCCACTACAAATTATGACGCGAGGAAACTTGCAGTTATTTGTTACCAGCTGCTGTAAAGGTACGATCTTGCTACAATAAAACAGTTCGTTAAAATAAAGTGGCGTATTTGTGCAAATTTCATTGAAAAAATAAGGTACAAAAATAAAAATACGTGTGGCACTCGGGGACTGCCGCGGTAAAGCTATTGCATAGTAAGTCCACACGCATACGTCTAGTCACACGCACACAAACACCGGCCGAAGTCTGCCGAACTGAAACGACGTTAGACGATGCACGGCTTTCAACGCCGCACCGCTGTGCCGGTCGGAGTGGGGGGGTGTTAGGTTTATTTTCGTTACGGAATTTATTGATTCGGTCGCCGCGTTCAAAGTCCGCGATAAAAGCTATGCAATAGCTTAATAATCTATAAAGCTATTAAGAAATGGCAAGTCAGTAAAAAAATGATAATATCTACAGTTGCTTACATTTATACAGAACATGTAGATAACAACACAGAATTACATTACATCTGTTGACTATTGAAACACGTTGAAAGACACTGTTGCAGAATTTTATCGCTACAACCTATTACTAAACAATATTACATAACTGTTGTATATAGGAACTCTTTACCATACTTAAATGGATGTCTGGACTGACAAGAGAAATAGTTCTGAAACTTTTCTGATAGAATTCTGTTTGCGGTGTATTGAGTTTTGTGAACAGTTTTAGTTGCTTCGGATCCCTTTTGAAGAAAGTAGCTGACCAGGCGTTATTATACTTTCTAAACTATATTACGTGCAAAAGTGAAAGTTAAAACTACTTGCCATCAGACTGTATTCGCGATAAAATGCCCACGTGCGTCTTGTTTCAATTTTTAGTTACCTTTTTTTTATTTTTCGCTTTTTTGCATTTTTAAATACAATAACTACACTAATACAATAACTACAGTACAGCAAATCTAGTCCAGACTGCCTAAGCAATATCGAATTCTGGTTGTAAACACAGCTATCGGAGATCAACATATCGGAAGGACAGGAGTTGCCCTTAAGAATTTATCCGGGGGCCATCTAAAACTCCCTCGCATTCGCATTGAAACCGCAAACAGAGCTGAGCACATCCGCAGTGGTCAGCTATCCAAAACAGTTTGGGAGATGGCCGTTAGTTTTATATTCTTTATTACACACACGACACAACCACACAATCACGAGTATGTACAGAGATGGTATTTTAGTTTTGTAAAAGCTGTATCAAATGTTTTGTTGTGCATTGTTAGAAAATTATTTTTTTCCGACAGAAATCTAATGGATTTTGGAAAATTCGTTACATCATTTTGTATATCAGAGATCTTTTTCTCCATACGTGCAGTAAGAACGCAAGCAAAGTTAACAGTTGCTTGATATTGCTTTATAACATGTTGCCTTTATACATGGGTGATTTTTTTTTTACGTTTCGAGAGAAGCGGGGCATTTTTTGTATCAAAAATAGAATATATTATATTTATACTTATACAAAAGCAAATCCGTCAAAGCTCAAGAATTTGAAATCGGAAAATCTTAAAAAGATCATCCATTTAGGTCACCCTATTGGGCGATGGGGCGCCGCCTCGCGCACCGCGCCCCGCTGTACTCTCCAATCACACGCGACGTCACTGGGGTCAACAGTGATCAATAGGGTGACAATTATTTGTAACTTAAATATTTTTATCTTTTTGTACTGAAATACTTTTTAGGGTTCCGTAATACTCAAGGAACCCTCATAGTTTCGCTCTGCCCGTCCGTCTGTCTGTCTGTATGTCTGTCTGTCTGTCCGCGCCACTAGCTTCAGTAATTATAAATATAAAAGTGTTAAATTTGGTATAGTTATATAATGTATATACTGTATATAGATCTCGGTTTTGGCATCATAAAATAATAATAAGTTTACAATTTAGGGGGGGGGGGGGGGGGGGGCTCTCCATACATGTGAAGTGGGGATGAAATATATTTTTTCATTCTACCCCATCGTGTGGGGTGTCGTTCGTTGAATATGTCTTGTAAAGGTAAAGTTTCATAAATTACTTTTTACAAAGTCAATCATTTTTGAGAAACTGGCCTCCAAAGTGGTTTATATGTTGGTGCCCCCCCCCCCCCCCCCCCCCCCCTGGCATTTCTAAACTATAGATGATAGAAACTTGTAAGTTTACATGCTGATAGATCATGTTAAAAATCTTTAGGAAAATTATTTTGATGGAAATCAGATGGTAAAATTTTCAGTAATTCAAAGAAAACCTATTGCGCGTTGATAGTTACGGATCCCTCCTTAGACATGTCCTGACATGCTCTTGGTTAGGTTACGTTAGGATATTTATTTAACTGTTTAAATTAGTTGTGCGATGTTGTAAAATAATTATTTTCACCGAGTTGGATAAAAAAATAAAAGTGAACTAAGTATGCCCTAGTACTCTATATCATGGTACCTACGAGTATTATACCCTGTCTCTCCCGTAACGGAATAAAAATTACTCGGTACGTAATTTTATTAGTTACCCCTTACTACTTGGAACTTTTCTAATTAAAACACAATATCTTAAATATTTCGCAAACTATTTATTGTTTAACTTAGCTATCTGTTCAATAACGATACCAAGTTATTTGTTATTATAATAATTAGCAATACTTATATCTACCTAATTATCATCAAGTTAACTAATTAAATTAATCTGTATGATGTAGGTAAATATTTTGGATTTCATAGCGACACCGAATGTTACATATTTATATATTTTGTTGACTATTGAAATACGTTATAAAGAACATGTTAGGGGAGAACTCTATCATATTCTTGCTCCCTTTTTAGGTTCCGTGCCCAAAGGATAAAAACGAGACCCTTTTATTGAGACTTCGCTGTCTGTCGGTCCGTCTGTCACCAGGTTGTATCTCACGAACCGTGATAGCTAGACAGTTGAAATTTTCACAGATTATATAGTTGTCGCTATAACAAAAAATTGTAAGAACAGAATAATATAAATATTTAAGTAGGGCCCTATACATTATACAACAAACGAGCCTTTGCCGCTTTGTACGGAACACTTCGTACGCGAGTCCGACTTGCACTTGTTATATACTTTGTATATACATACTTGTTATATACTTTGTAACATATAATTCAACATTAAAATGTTGTGGTAAAAATGTTCTGACATAAATATAATCTTCCAACAAGATAGTTTATAAATAAAACTTAATAATTTCTCACCCAGCACTTAGACTACAAAACTCAAATATCGTGCAGCAATTTACAGATTCTGAGGGAACCATCGAGGGCTGACCCTCGATGCGGAGTCGTTGTGAACCGAATGATTGAAATACAATCGAACGATCGATCGACCGGTCGTCCGCTCGTTCGATTGTTCGACCGGACCATGGACAAACGATCGGGCCAATGGTCCTCATCTTTATTGGCGTCACGAGAGTTAGGGGTATGATTGTCCTTGGATCTCAAGTTTCATATCTCTCGAGTTTATGTAACATCAGCAGCATCAAACAAATGAGTATCAGATCGTAAATTGAAATAAATCATTTAATTTTTTGTTAGTTAAATTGGCAAAAAATAAAATATGTAACGACTTTTCAGCTGTCAACGATGTTATAATAATAGTCTTCTGAGAGTTGAGACCGAGACCAATTTGTTTTAGATTAATACTTTAAACGAGACGATCTTGTATATATATAATCGGTATCTCGACAACGGCTACAAGTATTACCCATGAAATTTAGTGCGCATGGAGTTTTGGGGGAGAGAAAAATCGATCTAGCTAGATCTCTTATCCCAGTGGTTCCTAATCTTTTCAGAACTGTTACCCCTACGACCTGTTAGAGAAACTGACTTTGCCTCCAGTTAACCCCAAGCTCAAAAATTATTTCAAGCAAACAATACAAGCAAGTACGTACAAATATCTTTATTTATATTAAAAAATAAGTTTAAAAAACTATAACCCGACTACGTAAAAAATGGAGTCTAAAAAGGCCGTAACAAGAAAATAATTCAAATAGAAATCCAGAAATGCATAGTTACAAAATGGTCAAGGTAGAGCCGTGGTCGCACCTACTGTTCGGAACAGTCGATGTCAAAACGCAGCCGTCTGTAACTATCTTGGGGTATGCGTGTACATGACGATATACTCAGTTTCAGTTTATACCTAGACGTCACGCATCTCGGTGTGAACTGACGCTTAGATGACGCCATTAGTGTGTGCGACCACGGCTCTACCTTGACCATTTTTGTAACTGATGCATTTCTGGATTTCTATTTGAATTATTTTCTTGTTACGGCCTTTTAGACCCCTTTTTTACGTAGTCGGGTTAAAGTTTTTTAAACTTATTTTTTTATTTAATATTTTTCCGTTTTAATTTTAATGTAATACAAAACTATACGTATATTATTTACAATTTAAATCAAGTAATTACCGTATCACGAGGAAACAATAATTAATATTATTTACTAAAGGACCTTAAAGGTAATAAAGTAACTGAAAAACTGAAATTAAAATGAACTAACCATAGCATACACAGTAAATGACGACTTGATTCGAACTCGAAGAACGATTTATAAAATATAACTATTTATAATTTATATTCAATAATCGCAATAGAAATCATTCAACATTCATTCATTTCACTGATGCAATTATATTACTAATTCACTTTTTAATCTTATTTTGATCTTATACAATAATTGTAGTGGAATATATCATAAACTTCTAAACACAACGATACCGCGATTCAGAAAAATTTAAGACTCGTATAGACTCGTATCGACATTATCGAACGAGTGAGTAATAAAAGTGCTAGTAATTGATTTCATCTTCATTTTCTTATTAAAATCGATGAACCAATTAACCGATTTTAATCTAGTTTTTTTGTTTGAAAGCTGACATAATTAAGAGTGGTATTAGCTATAATTCATCATCATCAGCTCGTTCACTGCTTGACAATATACGTGTTATTTTATTTTTTTATTTGTTATGTATTGCCTGTAAAAAATTATATTTATAAAATAAAATATAATGTTATGACGGAACATAATATATAAATTATATATTTATAGTCTTATTATACGTAATGTTAGAAAATTGGACAAATATTGTACGAATTGTATTTTAAACGTATATTTCGACTTAAACAATATGATATAATATAATATATATACAAATTATGTAAATATTTGTAGTGTGCTTGCCAAGACCTTTCTTTTGATACCAAACATATGATAATTATCTCGATTTAATTTTTTTAGATGTTAGAATCTGAGGTTTAAATTTTCGAAATACAAAATTTAAAAAAAAAATGATATAGCCTATGTTACCGGCGGTATCATTACGAATCTATTGACATATCATTTATTAAAATCGGACCAGTAGTTTAGACGCTACGAGGGAACAAACATACATACATACATACATAGACTGCCAAAATCATTACCCTTCCTTTTGGCTTCGCCGTAGTCGGGTAATAAATACACATTTACAATACCAGTTTGTTACTACCTTTTAGATTTTAGTTTGAAGGTTGAGATTGTTGTAAATACGCAAATTTTTTAATATTAGGTCAATTTAGGTACACTCTACGCGCATCTCATGTCGTGCTCGACGTTCAGACGATTTCTGGCCTTTGCTTTGTCACTAGAGTTGAGAAGCCGCTCTCACATCTTTAAGTTGTACGAAACGGTACCAACATTTTCAGAGCTTGAAAGAGCAATTATAGGGTATTCTGAAGCTGCTTTTCGCCAAAATATACAGAGTCATCATTCTCACCGCGAGAGAGCGCCATCCTGCGTACCTACTGTTATTTTATTTGAAACACAAGACTTATCCCTTATAATAGGTTGGATAAATAATAATAGGTTAAAAATAAACCTATGGAATTACCGCTCTGCAGTCTGGCCATTTCAAATTAATATAATTTTTGTTTGGCAAAGAATTCTAATTTCAAATTAATTTTATTTTAAAAACATGGAACTCTTTTTCCAAAAGTGGTCATTTGTTTATTCATTAGTGTTACATTTTCATTGAATTATAATCTTTTTCGTCATCATGGATACGTTAAAAAAAACGAGTAATTATGGAATATGAGTACCGGCGTGGCAGCAACGCGGCACAAGCGGCACGCAACATCAACGACGTTTACGGAGCTAACACTACAAACCAACGCACCACCTGTTATTACTTTGCTCGCTTCCGTTCTGGAAATTTCGACCTGAAAAATGAACCTCGCGGTCGTCCGAAGACATTGGTCGACAATGACGAATTAAAGGCGATTGTGGAAGCTAATGACACACAATCTACGGCTGAATTAGCAGCAGCTTTCGACGTTAGCGTCAAAACAATATTGGTCCATTTGCGTCAAATTGGCAAGGTAAAAAATCTTGACAAATGGGTGCCCCACGAACTCAATGATCTCCAGCGCGAAGTACGCGTCGAGACGTGCCTTGCACTGCTCAACAGACACACAGATGAAGGAATTTTGAACCGCATTGTTACCTGCGATGAAAAATGGATTCTGTTTGATAACCAAGTGAGCAAGCGCTCAGCAAGTTGGTTGGATCCTGGTTCAGCACCTAAAAAATGCCCTAAACGAAAACTTACCCCTAGAAAAGTGATGGTCACTGTTTGGTGGTCTAGCGCCGGTGTGATTCATCACAGCTTCTTACCAAACGGGGTGAGCATTACTGCAGATGTACTGTGAAGAACTGAACACAATGATGGAGAAGCTGGCACATCTCCAACCAGCATTGGTCAATCGCTCGTCTCCGTTCTCCTGCACGACAACGCGCGACCTCATACTGCACAGCAGACGGTCTCCAAGTTGCAAGAAATGGTGTTGGAAGCTCTCCGTCATCCGCCCTACTCACCAGATCTTGCGCCTACAGACTACTACTTTTTCCAGAATTTGGATAACTTCTTGGCGGGAAAAAAACTCAATACCCGAGAGGCAGTACAAAATTCCTTTGAAGAATTTGTTGCCTTCCGTCCAGCTGATTTCTTTAAGAAGGGCATCAATAAACTGCCACTGCGTTGGCAAAGATGCATTGATTGCATGGGTGATTACTTCGATTAATACAAATAAAAAATGCATGAAAAAAATTCGTTTAAATTTTTTCATACAAAACGGCAATTTCATAATAAAGACCTAATATTTTTGTGATTCTCATTATTACTTTTTCTTTTATATTTTTTTATTTATTTTTATTATTTTATCGTTCTACTAAAATACCGAGCAAAGTCCTCCAGGTACTGATAACAATGCACAAAAGTTTAAACTTTGTCGAATCTTTAAACGTTATCTTATACTTTAAACGATCGAGCTAGTATTGTATAATATATAATCGGCTAAACCACGAAAACGGCTGCAAGTATTTCCATTAAATTTAGTATACCGGGAGTTTTGAAGAAAAAAATCGATCTGACTACGACTTATCCCAGGGAAACCGCCCAATTTTAAGTTGTTTGTTTTTTCTTTCGTCACGTAGTATGTGTAATTTTCTAATGTCAAATCCGGTTGGCGGCTTGGTTAGCGTTGGACTTTTTACGTAGTTGGCAAATTGAGGTCTCGGGTTCGAATGATAGTCAGACGAATATGTTTGTGATTCCTTATTTTTACTTTATAATTTTTAATTATTTTTCGTTCTACTAAAACTTCGAGCAAAGCTCGGTCTACCAGGTACTCACTTCTAAGATTAATCATTTTTTTGTGAAATCGCAATGATAATGGAAAATGTTTACGTATTATTAATGTGCATTTATAGGTTTTAATTGAAATTTATTATTATCAACAACGGGTTACTTACAATGGGGTTCCGTCGTATGACGAGCGCCAGTCCCCCGCCGCGGCCGGGCTTAGCGCCCGCCCTAGGGGGGACCCGCCCCACCAGGCAGCGGCTGCAGGACTGCTCCGACGGCTCCTCGTCTTCCTCCTCGTCCTCGTCGTATTCATCGGGTGCTGGATTAATAAGGAACTACAGGAGATCCTCCAGGACTTATAATTTTTTTTTCTATTTAATTAATTCACGAGATGATCTCCCGATACTTTGGTTAGGTGTATTTATGTGCATTTTTCAATCGTCAGTTAACTTTTACGTGAAGAATAAATATGTGACTTTGACAGATTTTCAGACTGTCAAAGTCACATATTTATTCCTCAGGTAAAAGTTATCTGACAGTTGAAGAATCAGCCCTAAGACGAATAGATTTATGTCATTGGTATGCATTGTAATGATTTCCTTTACTGAGGGGACTGGCAATTTTAATGTGCGATCCCTATAGCGCTGCCGTTACTGCAATAAGGACAGAACCCCTGTCTAAACGTGTCTCTGAGTCCTCAGGCCAACAGGACTTGTCATCTACGAGCTCATCCCTACTTTGGAAATGTATGAAACCACAACTTAAATTTACTACAGATTAAACTTTAATAGTCAGATTGTCCATTATTATGAAAATATTACTTCATTGAATAAATGTTAAATTTTTACTATTATTACTAGAGTTCGCCCTGTGATCGAAATTCATCCATAATCATTCATTTAATTTTTAATTTTGAACTTTACAGGGGTTCTTTTGGCTCTTAGATAGAAAACAATAAATGTGATTGACAAACGTCAAAGTGTAACAAAATTCATGTATCTATCGAACGCATAGTAGTGTGAGGTAGTTTGTATTGTTTTTTTTTTTTAATTGTATGTTTTTCTAAACTTCTACTCGGTAGAGGAATTATTAAAAAAAATACGTGTGGCACTCGCGGACTGCCGCGGTAAAGCTATTGCATAGTAAGTCTACACGCATACGTCTAGTCGCACGCACACAGACACCGTGCCGAAGTCTGCCGAACTGAAACGACGTTAGACGATGCACGGCTTTCAACGCCGCACCGCTGTGCCGGTCGGAGTGGGGGATGTTAGGTTTATTTTCGTTACGGAATTTCTTGATTCGGTCGCCGCGCTCAAAGCTCGCGATAAAAGCTATGCAATAGCTTAATAAAAAAAAAATCAATAGCATAATAACATAATTAATCTATGCTCAATTAATCATTACTTCAACTTCAATAATTACTATGACATTAATGACCATTATAATATTATCATTGTGATTATTATTTTTAAATCTATTATATAATCCTGACATGTTACTGTAATTACCGTCAAATATCTACTCGATTGACATCACAATATGTTATGTACTGACTACTAATATTTTGCGAATTTTATTATTAATTTAAATGTGTTATGTGTGATTTTCTGTTTATTTTTTTGTTATCTACTAAACTTCCTAACAGTATGGCATGTAATTACTAATGAAATAATTAGAATACAATACATAATAATGTAATCATTTTGAATAATTAGAACTTAAATTAATGTAATAAATATTTGCATTCTATTTATATATAGCTAAAAGTGCCAGAGCCTATAAATTTTGTTACCAACTATTGTTACCACTTTTAGAGCAAATAAACGAATTGAAATTGAAATAAACATTCTATTTTTTTTTAATACTAGCTTTCTGCACACGTTCCTACTCTTAAACTTTAACTGTGCCAAATATCATACTCCTGCGCTCGTACAATTCTCGTAAAACTGTACTGAAAATTTTTGCTTCACGTATAATATATTAATAATAATTATTATTAGAGAACTCACATATTGTGTGCTCCCGCTCCGTGTGTTTCAGGATTCCGCGTAGCTTGGGCCGCGGGGGCGTGCTGCTACGAGTGCTGCTACAGCTCGTAGCGCCGCTGCTACGGCTGCTACGCCGGCTACGCCACGTCTTCCCCGGCTCGGACTTGGACCGCCCGCGGAACCTCTCCTTTAGAGATTTGCTGTAGAAAATGTTTTTGATGTCGATGTGTAACATCTTTCCTCTTGCTTTCTTGCAATTTGTGGGAGTGATTTCGTGAAATGGGACGGAAGTGTGTAACAGGAAGGCGCGGAATTTGAGTTGACGAATGAGCGCGCGGTGGTAGAGTTGGCCGTCAGATTCGAATAAAGCTTTTTTTTTAAATTTACGTTGATTTCTGTCACTGCTTAATGGAAAAGTTTCCGTATTTTTTTATCATATTAGAAAATCGTACTAGGCATTGTGTTTTTTTTTGAAATATTTTCATAAAATGTTACACATCATAATTATGAGACCCACAGTAATGCTCGCTCGTTTTTTTTACTGTAATATAATTGTTATTGCACTGTTATATGTATGTTTACTAAAAGCTTTATTTGCGTGAATATAAGGTTAAAGTAATGAGTAGCCTCCATGTAGACCACACTAAAGTAATGAGTAGCCTCCATGTAGACCACACTAAAGTAATGAGTAGCCTCCATGTAGACCATACTAAAATGAGACCAGGTGTTACCGAATTATGAAATAAAAATAAAACTAATTAAATTTATAAAAATCTTTCTTTTTATATAAAAATGGATGGCAGTTCCAATGTCTCCCCAAAACTCGAGAACGGCTGGACGGGTTTGGTTAATTTTGCCCATGAAATAAATGTGGAAGCTCAGGAAAGGTTTAAAGGTTAAAATACTAGAAATTGCGATTGAATTTTCCCATAACCGTTTACTGTGTTCATTTCGTCACCGGTACAATTTGTGCTCTTTCATGTTTATTCTTCTTCCCAGGTCCCCAGCATCTCCATTTAATAATATATTTATTCGATGCCAGGTATGCAGGGCACCAAATCCAGTAGATAATTGACAGCTTTACTTACGACTTCTGTTTCTTGGAGTTGGTGCACACGCCGCCCTCGTCGTCCGAGTCCGTGTACATAACGGGCGGAACTTTACCCATGTTCTATATTTTTTATCTATTTTTTACAATAATTGTACAATTCTTTTTTTTATATTTCATTGTTACGTCCAAAATACGTCAAAAACCATTTTTTAAAGATTATTGGCCTAACGGGACTTTTAAGGCAACGACAAAAACCAAATAAGCAGTCATAGACAAAAAGTCAGATTTTTTTTTATTCTACTCCTTCCTCTTTCTGTTTAAGTTGTTCATTTAATTATTTTCAAAAATATAAAAAAAACTGACTTCGTTAAAACTGAACAAAAACAATAAAGTTCAGTAATCGAGACTTTTGTTATCGAATATAATTGAATAACCAAAAATTTCATAACTAAAGATGAAAGAACTAGAGAAGAGGCTATGACGTACATTTTACAGAACAAATCTTCATACAAGAAATAGTTACGCCATCTTAGTTTTCACCATTACTCAAATGTCAGCCATCTACTTTCAGCATACTAGTTTCAGCATAATTTAAGTGGAGACAGTTTTTGCCTCAACATGCCTCGTCTATAATATATACGTCTATGTGAATAACTATACCTACTTTAAATTGAAATAAACAATAATAACTATAATAATATTTAAAGTCTCCCAGAATAAACTGTACCATAAATATGTACCCGAGAATACCTAGGCTAGAAGTCGATTAAGATTAAAGCATAAATAACCAAGAGCATGACAGGACATGTCTAAGCCGAGTTTCGTAACTTTCAAGCGCTATAGGTTTTTTCAAATTACTTAAAAATTTCCTCTCTGATTTTGCTAATAATTATTTTCCTAAACAGTATTTAACATGCTGCATGATCTATCCACATCTTATAGCATTAAATCATCAGCATGGAGAGTAACAAGTTTCGACCTACAGTTTAGAGATATGGTGGGAACTGGGAAAAATTCGTAAGCCACTTTGGAGGCGGATAACTCGTAAACATAGACGTATATATTATAGACGAGGGATGTTAAGGCAAAGTGTCTCCCCACTTTAGACATTTTTGGGGCCATTTTGATATTCGAATTATGGTAAAAACAAGATGGCTGACATTTGAAGTATGGTGAAACGATGGTGAAAAGATGGCGTAACTTTGTACTGTATGAAGATTTGTTCTGTCAAATGTACGTCATAGCCTATCTTGAGTTTTGGAATCTTTGCTCGAAAAGAGTTTTTATTTACTTTACAAAAAAGTCGAGTATGAATTCTGACCTTTATTTGAAAAACCTATTCGTTGTCACCACACAATGGGGTAGAATGAGTAATACTCGCGCTCTACTACTACTCTACTCTCTACTCTTCGCTCTTTACTTTACTTACTTACCCGTAAGTAATAAAGTAAATTATTCAATAATGTAAAAAATATTATGAGGAATAAAATGAGACCCTTTTGATATGTGTAGTGTAGGTCAAAATTATTTTTTTTGGTTTATTCAACGTAAGGTAGTAACCAAAAAATAAGATATTCAATTACTTGTAGCTCAGGGTGAGGTTTGCGACCCCCAAAAGAGAGGTGTTTTGTCGATAAAATTAAGACTTATTATCTGCTGTTTTAATCTTGAAAATTGAAATGAAATTTAGTATGGTAGTGGTTTAAGCTGGATTAAAACAAAGGCTGCTTGTTATTCCGAAAAAGTACAGTTTTCCCGTGGGATACTGATGCCGTGGGATATGAGGGCGTAGCCGCGGGCAAAAGCTAGTATTCAATAGTTACTGAGAAATTTACAATAGTAAAATTCGAAAGTATGTAACAGATATCAGATGAAAATGATTTAATTATTATTAAATAATAAATTCACGTGCAATTCAAAAGATACTAATTATGTTAAAAGTTGAAAACGGAGATAAATACTTACATAACAAAGGAATTAATTTCTCTCAACTAAACACTTTGAGGAATCTCACAAATTGAGTACCGCCATTGATACAACTGTGGACGGCGCAACGGACTGAATATAAAATAGAAAGTTGACAGTATTGTATCATATTATTATTATTATTAAATTAATAATACACTTAAATAAGTATATTTAAGGATATACTAGATTTTTCCCGCGGCTCCACCCGAGTAAAGATATTATGCCACGGAAATATTGTATTTTTTCGGGATCAAAAGTAGCCTATCCTTTAATCCAGAGCCTAAACTACTACCACACCAAATTTCATAGAATTTCGTTAAGTAGTTTTTGCGTGAAAGACAAACATCAATCCACGCATCCTCACAAACTTTCACATTTGTAATAGTAGTATGATAGCAGGATTGCCTCATCCATCTTTATACAATTATTCTACATAATATTATGATTTATCTAGTTTTTAGGGTTCCGTCGTACTCAAGGAACCCTAAGGCCGTTTGTCCACCGCCACCGTCAACGGGACGTCAAAGAGTCCAGATTAAGTCTGGTCAGTCAGTAAATATCTGTATCGCTACTTCGGCGCCGTCGTATCTTTCTCGTTAACGTCCCGTTGACGGTGGCGGTGGACAAACGGCCTTATAGTTTCGCTCTGTCCGTCCGTCTGTCTGTCTGTTTGTCTGTCTGCTCTTCTAGCTTGTGTAATTATGATTATAAATTGATGAAATTTGTTACAGTTATGTAATATGCATAGATCTCAGTTTTGGGATTATAAAATAATAATTATTTTATATTTTCGGGGTGGCTCTCCCATACACGTGAAGTGAGGATAAAAAATATTTTTTTAATCTACCCCATCGTGTGGGGTATCGTTGAATAGGTATTTTAAATTGAAGGCAAGAGATGTCATTAATGATTTTTTTTGAAAGTCAACCATTTTCGAGTAATCGGCCTCCAAAATGGTTTATAAGTTGGTATTAATAAACTATAGGAGATAGAAATTTGTAAGTTTCCATGCTAATATATAATGCTAAATACTCTTTAGAAAAATTACTTTGAACGAAATTGGATAGTAACTATTGAAGTAATTATTAAAACCCATTACGCATTATAGTTACGGAACCCTCCATAGACATGTCCTGACATCGCCAGGTTTTAATGGGTAAACTCGGTGCCAGCACAGACACCGAGGAGTCTCACATAACCCCGCAATGTCCCCCGACCATCGCGGGGTATACGTAACGTATTTCCTGGCGTAAAAAAAGGTAACTGGAAAGATGAAGCAAAACAGAAAACTGTTCATTAAGTTGACAGGTAGTAGCCGCAGGTTGACGGTCGCCGCCGGAGAGGTCGAAGTCCAATCCGGTGGTCGGACCAAGTACGCACTGCGCTCGACACTGGGTTTCATGACACTCCATTCTGCAAAGGATCGCTATAGATGACGCAAAATAGTCACAAACAAAACACTTCCGCGGGAAATAACGACTGCCAGCAATAAGGAATACGACGAAAATAGGAAGGAAAATATGGCTACTTCCTACCTGCATAGTGCCTTCCTTCCTACTAAGTCGCACGCTTAATGCCAATTTCACCAAAGCCTGTTAAATTTAATCGTTGATTAAATATAATGTTATCTGTCTCGTTTATTCATAAAAGAGAAGGCATGATACTTAGACAAACGTTGGATGCTAGCCAGTAGCTATACATGTAAGGGCCGTCACAGTCTTGACAGGCGTCGCGTTGGTGAAGTTGGAACATAAGTTACTTTAGAATAATTAATTTTAATCACTCAGATTATACTTCAAACTGTACTTTTTCGGGATAAAAAGTAATTGTGTATACCAGAGCATAAACTACTGCCATATCAAAATTTAATCGAAATCCGTTCAGTAGTTTTCCATCCATTCATCCATCCTCACCAACTTTAACTTCAATAGTAGTGGGATTGCCAACAGATGTCGTTCTATGCGATGAATGGATTTTTATTAAAATGTTGAAAATTAAAAAAAAATATACCATATTTTTAAAGAATGTTATCATAGTAAAAGCAGTAGGCAACTAAGTACTGCTTTAAAACCTATTGTTGCATGAGAATATTTAAAAAGAGGCAGTTAGGTTTGGTTGTTTCTGGTATCATAAGGCGAACACAGATGCGCGTGTATCGACAGTGCCTTACGCACACATGTTTCAAAGGTGGTTTCACTCTTTCCGTTGCGTGCGTTCCATCTGCCTATTGTTGCCTATTTAATCTGAGTTTGATCATTAAATGGCTATCCAGTTGTACAGACATCGTTGTATCTATCGCTAGAGCTTGCCAGTACCAGCAGTTGGCAGTCGGCGCACGTCGTCTGTTGAGGGGCATTGATAACGCCAGGCACAGCACATAATTAAATTCTCGGGGAATCCCGATTTGTCTCACTTCAAACTGTTTTCTACCTCAGATCATCGTCAAGGAATTTACATTTCACACTTCTTTGCCCGACTGCGCCAGAAGGAGGGTTATGTTTTTTGGAGTGCATGGATGTATATTTCTTTGCTACGCCCTAGAGCAGCGTTTCCCAACTGCCAGGTCGTGACCCAGTACCGGCCCATCAAAATAAAATACCGGGTCGCAACATTCCCGCCTTGTTTTTGAAAACAATACTATCAATCGATGCATTTTAAATATTCGTAAGCGGTAAGCCGATACCAAAATATCTAGTATTAATAAAACATTTTTACTATTAATATTTTAGCTAAAGTTTTAAACCCACGCTGGTTAAGCTTGGGTTCAAAAGTATTCAGTGGGCCACGCAAGGACCGTTCGAAATTACCGGTCCATGGCAGAACAATTTTGGAAAACACAGCTCTAGAGCCATAACGGCTTGTCGCATGGTATCATTAGATTCGTCTTACGCCCGAAATTAATAATCAATCTTAATCTCATTTTAGCTATCTGAGATCAAGATTTTAATACATTTTCAACAATCCTCTTTTTTAATACATTTTCAACATCGCGGACTTTGAGCGCGGCGACCGAATCAAGAAATTCAGTAACGAAAATAAACCTAACACCCCCACTCCGACCGTCACAGCGCGGCGGTGCGGTTCTCAAATATATTAGTGTATAATCTATGGGTGCGGTGTTGAAATCCGTGCATCGTCTAACGTCGTTTCAGTTCGGCAGACTTCGGCACGGGTTTGTGTGCGTGCGACTAGCCGTATGCGTATAGACTTACTATGCAATAGCTTTACCGCGGCAGTCCCCGAATGCCACACGTATTTTTTTTTCAGATCTAAGATAGAAGTCAATCTAATATTTTAGATACGTTATTAATTTCGGCCGTTAGTCGTGAGCGTGACACTGGGTATATATTGGCACATTCACAGTACCTACACTAATGCAATTTCACTATGCAGTATGTATAGTCATTGGCAAACTACTTGAGTAATGACCTTGAATGCGCAGAAACGTATTTTAGGTCTCTTTTAGGTTAGGGGTGTTCACTTAAAAAATATATCAATATATTTTATATTCGATGTAAAACATCGGATTCCAGCATCGATGTTTATCGATATATCGCTAGAAAACATCAATGTTTTTCTACTATCGAATACTTTCCACAAAAGTTTAATATTACCTTTTTCCAGTGAAATGCGCAAAATTTGTGGTCTTTAATTTTGCAGGTGTG
The DNA here is from genome assembly GCA_037179445.1 of Phengaris alcon alcon. Taxonomy (NCBI): domain Eukaryota; kingdom Metazoa; phylum Arthropoda; class Insecta; order Lepidoptera; family Lycaenidae; genus Phengaris; species Phengaris alcon. The sequence continues at coordinate 1,371,643 of JAYRCH010000125.1, forward strand.
AATGTAGAATCAGAGACCAGAGTAACATACTAACATAGCTAAACTTGTAGTATAATGATAGTGATTTTCTATGAGAATCACTATCATTATACAGGGTGACCTGAAATTCGATACATTCCTTTGAAAGACAGAAAGTAGACCTCATTTACAGTAATATTTTTCATGGCATCCCCTATATCAACTTTCGGAAGTTGATATTTACAAAGTTATTCTTTATTTTCGACTTTTTGACTTTGACATGACGTATTTGTAAAAATGTTTGTCTTTTTAGGTGATTTTTTTATGTATTTTAACCGTCAATGAGTCAAATATTATTTTTAAGGAATAAATAGGGACAAACTAAGCGAGAATTTATCATTATGAGACATGAAACATAATTTTCTTTTAAGAAAAATGCACATTTTTCTTAAAAACAGGTGATTTTCTTAAAAAAATGTATGATACAATGCGTACAAATACCTTAAATAACTTTCTTACCTCATAAGCTTCCAAAAAAGTACAAATATGTACATAAAAATATGAACATGTAATAAACAAAGACAAAACAATCATCAGGTAACGTTATCTCAAGAATTACTCTACCTGAGGCGACCTTTTTTTTCAATTGTTTCCTTTGTTCAAACTTCGGGATGTTTCGGCTACTGTCGTCGCGGCCCTTTGTAAATGAGTTACCGACTGGCTTAGAGAGCAAATTTAGTAGCTAATATTAGTTTTAAGTCAACTATTGCCGTGTACGGACGTATTGTTGCTTTAAACTACACCCTTACTTCTACTTGTGATTTTTTTGTATCGCGATGGCTGCTTTTGAGTACGATGAATACGCTGACATCTTGTTTTGTTACGGACTTTGTAATGGTAATGCTGCTGCTGCACGAAGAACATACGTTGAACGTTTTCCGAATCGACGAGTGCCAAACGTTAGAGTGTTTTCAACAACATTTCGACGAATTCGGGAAAGCGGCCGTGTTGATAGAAGACATGGCGATTCAGGCAGACCTCGTTTGTATGCTCCAGAAGAAGAAGAAGAAATTTTAACACTTTTTCAAAATGATCCTTCTATTTCTACAAGAGCGGCAGCTAGAAGACTTGGATTGAGTCAATGGAAGGTGTGGTTTACAGTACACACCGCTGTGTGTACACTTTGTAAATATCAACTTTCGGATCCCCTATCCGAAAGTTGATATTTACAGTTATTTGAAATTTCAAAAATTTTTTCTTTATTTTCGACTTTTTGACTTTGACATGACGTATTTTTAAAAATGTTTGTCTTTTTAGTGATTTTTTTACGTATTTTAACCGTCAATGAGTCAAATATTATTTTTAAGGAATAAATAGGGACAAACTAAGCGAGAATTTTTCATTATGAGACATGAAACAGAATTTTCTTTTAAACAGATTTTCTAAGAAACAGGTACATATTAGAAGTAAAATGAAATAATGTCTAAATCGATCTATTTGCGATAAGGTTAAAATAAAAGGAAAAACTTGAATTTAATTACGTTTATTGTGTTTAAAAAACATCAATGTTTAATTAAATTTAATAATAAATATTCTACTTTAAGTCTTGTTCAAAATGTGAACCTCTGTTTCTGATACAGGCCCGTAGTCTTCTCCGTACCTCTGTTTTGATTATACTGGTAGTAAGACTAGTTTTGATTTCTTCTGCTGCATTTCTTATGCGGCTTCTGAGCTCCTCTACAGTAGTTATGGGTGTAGTATACACCAAAGCCTTCATATGACCCCAAAGATAAAAATCACACGGGGTCAAATCGGGACACCAGCGATGTGGGTAAGTTTGGCGTTGAGGCGGAAGTGGGCCGGGCAACCATCATGCTGGAAAATCATATTACGACGAGTTGCTATTGGCACATCTTCCATTAAACCAGTAATCTCCTCTCTTAGAAAATGTTCGTACATTTCACCATTTAAATTTTGAGGCAAAAAATGAGGTCCAACTAAATTATTATGAATTATACCCATCCAGACATTTAGACTGAATCTGGTTTGATGGGCCCTTTCTTTTTCATCCTGGGGTTTTCTCCTTTTGGTGCCCAGTAATGTGTGTTGTGGAAATTGTTTATCCCGTCACGGTCAAATTTCGATTCATCCGTCCACAATATTGTTGAGAAGAAATTGCGATCCTCCATGTCTGCATTTATCATAAAACGGCAGAATTCCATTCTTCTAACCGGGTCTACCTCTTCCAACGCTTGGACAGGTGTGTAGTGAAATGGATGTAGACGCGCTGTGTGTACTGTAAACCACACCTTCCATTGACTCAATCCAAGTCTTCTAGCTGCCGCTCTTGTAGAAATAGAAGGATAATTTTGAAAAAGTGTTAAAATTTCTTCTTCTTCTTCTGGAGCATACAAACGAGGTCTGCCTGAATCGCCATATCTTCTATCAACACGGCCGCTTTCCCGAATTCGTCGAAATGTTGTTGAAAACACTCTAACGTTTGGCACTCGTCGATTCGGAAAAAGTTCAACGTATGTTCTTCGTGCAGCAGCAGCATTACCATTACAAAGTCCGTAACAAAACAAGATGTCAGCGTATTCATCGTACTCAAAAGCAGCCATCGCGATACAAAAAAATCACAAGTAGAAGTAAGGGTGTAGTTTAAAGCAACAATACGTCCGTACACGGCAATAGTTGACTTAAAACTAATATTAGCTACTAAATTTGCTCTCTAAGCCAGTCGGTAACTCATTTACAAAGGGCCGCGACGACAGTAGCCGAAACATCCCGAAGTTTGAACAAAGGAAATAATTGAAAAAAAAGGTCGCCTCAGGTAGAGTAATTCTTGAGATAACGTTACCTGATGATTGTTTTGTCTTTGTTTATTACATGTTCATATTTTTATGTACATATTTGTACTTTTTTGGAAGCTTATGAGGTAAGAAAGTTATTTAAGGTATTTGTACGCATTGTATCATACATTTTTTTAAGAAAATCACCTGTTTTTAAGAAAAATGTGCATTTTTCTTAAAATAAAATTCTGTTTCATGTCTCATAATGATAAATTCTCGCTTAGTTTGTCCCTATTTATTCCTTAAAAATAATATTTGACTCATTGACGGTTAAAATACATAAAAAAATTACCTAAAAAGACAAACATTTTTACAAATACGTCATGTCAAAGTCAAAAAGTCGAAAATAAAGAATAACTTTGTAAATATCAACTTTCGGATAGGGGATGCCATGAAAAATATTACTGTAAATGAGGTCTACTTTCTGTCTTTCAAAGGAATGTATCGAATTTCAGGTCACCCTGTATAGTTACTTAAATAGAATTGTAATACTAAGATAATGGTGAGACGACTGAAATCAACTGAGATGAGTTATACCTACATTTGTAAGTGAAATAAACGACAAATTAATAGAAATATTTTATTACATATCAGTTATCACATAACTTCAAAACAGTAAAAGAAAACAAAAGACATAGGTATTTAGTACTTGCCTTAATCTAGGTATGTGCCTGCAAATAGTTACTTTCACTTTACCTATTTAATTAAGACCAATGCTCTTTAGACAAACTTTGCAAAAATAAAAGTTTACTTAGGTAATCTTTTACATTTCATTATATTTCTTTGATGATTAACTATTTGATCAGCCTTAAAAAATAATCGTTCGGATGGAACAGAAGTCCCGACAATAGTTAACTAGGCAATGTTATAAAGCTTAGGATATTGAATTTTAGATCTTGCCAAATCTCTAAAGGATTCTCATTTAGCCTTCCTACTACTGGACTACGCAATTACATTGATAATTCATCAGAAATTGCATCATCTGATTGTGATGATTTCCAACTCTTGCTTAGTTACTAGTTTGTGATGATTATCCCATAGAGAAAAGCTCTCTTCTAGTTTTTCAGATTGTTCAGAATCTGAATCAGACATTTCAATATTTTGTGTAGTAATTTTCATTAATACTTTAATTTTTGCGACTGCTGTGGAGCAAGCAAGTGCGTCTCGGAAGTGATTTCTTTTATACCTGGGATCCAATACAGTTGCTATGGCAAGTGGAGTTACCCTCTCGATAGCGCCCATTCTTTTTTCAATTTCAACAAATGATTTTAATTCATTGGCAAACGAGTCTTCCAATTGGAGAGGTTGAATTTATAACAACTAAGCAATGAACTAACGGAATCACCTTGCTGCTTGTGCAGTATTTGTCCCCAGAAACTCCTTTAGTAGCAGCTTTCAGCGATCTTAAAACTAATAACACAGAAGAGAGAACTAACAGTTCCGATGCATTGGGCATGAGTGGCGCTGTCTTATGGCGAAATAATATTTCATTGATTACAATACGTAACTCTAAAAATCTCTCAATCATATAATAGGTGCTGTTCCATCTTGTGAACTTCTTGAATTAACTTTGTTTCTTTTTTGTGGCTTTTCTCAATTCATTGCTTGCTGTATTACTATGCTTGAACCATGTTACAATAGTCTTCACCTTAGTTATTAGATTTTGTAATTCTGGACAGTGTAGTATCGCATTTAGCGCAACTAAATTTAGAGTGTGCTCAAAACACAGTATGTGTTTTTTACCAAAAGCCAGGTCGACCGCCTTAATCATAGATGCTGCGTTATCCGTTACTACAGCCGAAACCTTACTAACGTCAATGTCCCATTCAGAACAAGAATTCAGAAGCATCTTGGCAATATGATCCGAAGTGTTACGGTCAAATGACTGATATACTTCAAGAGAAATAGAAAAAAAATCGGTACATATACCAAAGTGACCAGTGATTCCAAGAAAGCTTTTCATACATATCGGTTGTAAGTGTTATATTTTCTACACTTTTAGTTGATGATGATTGACCCCAGCGAGTCAATGTTGTCTTACTTGGAAGCTTGTAATGTGGTGCAGTTACTTTCATAAGATTACGAAAACCTTCATTTTCTACAATCGTGAAAGGTTGATTATCTTTGCAAATCATGTAGATGAGGGCATTGTTAACTTCCAAAGTTTTGTTGCCACTTTCCGAATAAGCAGATATATTTTCGAAGCTTTCATGAATCGACTTTTGCTGTTTTAATGGCCGAGGTACAGGATTATCGACATGGATACCTTTTGACGCAGCTGTACTTGTTGATGGCAGTGGTTCAGGGCTGGGAAAAACAGGTGCAAAGTCTGCTTCATTTTTTTTTGTAATTATTTTACTGTGAGGTCAACTGAGGGAAATGCGTCTATGGGGCTATTGCGTATTTTTTAATTTATTCGGAAACTAGTGGAATTAGAACTACTGCTGTCATCTATCGGAATGTGAATTTACTATATTCGTTACATAAAGTACCAATAGATGGTGGTACAACTACTCCATGTGACATATCGGCCATTTTAAAAATCGGTGGTTTTGTGGCAAGCGACGTAATAAGAGGTGAGTTAGTAAAATTTATAAAAAATATAGTTTTAGTTGAGTTTTTGTTTTCATATATTCTAATTTTATTGTATATTAAGTTATCTATACGGGGATATAATTATTTTGCTTGCAACTGCTTATTTAATAATACTACGAGGAATATTTATTTTTAGGTTAGGTTAAATTACTTGAGGTAATTGCGTCTGTGCGTTTGGGGCATTTGCGTCTTGGTACGCATTTGCCCCAAATTCAGGGGTGGCTAACATTTAAGTTTGTATATGCTTATTAAATAGTAGGTGCCTATTCATTTTTTTTATTGAGAGTTTTAAAAAAATTAAATAAATATTGAGTAGGTCATTTTAAAACCATAAAATAAATTTACCTTTGCTTAATTACCTACATTTATTATTAAGTAGGTACCTAAGTATAAATATTATATCGCATTTATTACTTTATTTTTTTTAAATAACTAAAAGCGATTGAGTCGGAGTTTCTCTAAGTAAGGTTTCGTTATAATTTTTTTCGATTTTTTATTTCAGGTAAAAAGCGAAGAATAATGGTGATAATTAATTATATCGACATCGATAAATATTTGACCCGAGACGATTTTCGATATTACATTGACCAGAGACTCACTTGGCCTTGGCATCAAATTCATTTTATCTTGTCTTACAAATGTTTTGGATGCGGACATGTTTTCAACACTATTCCTAATTTCATTGATCATTTCATTTTAACTATGAATACTGAAGCTGCTAAAGCTTTATTACTACAATCGTTTTTTTGGTGTCAGTCCTGTAATTATTACTCTATTTATGAGCACTTTACTGAAGATGAGTGCGAGTATTGCTATGTAAATTAATTATCAAGACTAAACACCATTACAAGTTATTTTCTACTTCTTCCATAAATCCTTAATGCAAATATTCCACTCGTTGGTATACTTTCAGAAATGCTTAACCCACCTATGTATATGAATGTCTATAATATGGTACCTATATGAATTTATAACCTCAGTTGTTATATAATATGAATTTCGAAAATTTTAATACGTAACTTGATCAATTGACTACCAAAATATTTTTTGTTTCAGTAATATCCAAAATTGGATTAGTAATGCAAAATGGTGCGAAAATGTAAACGAAAAACTACCACCAAGTACTCACTGGAAACATTAAAATTTGCGGTCAGTAAAATAAAAAAAGGCGAAATTAACTCATATTCAAGTCACGTTTGTATAACATACCGCGTACTACTTTGGTCGATAGAGTGAAATTGAGAAGAGGAGTTGTTAAAGACACGCGTGGCAAGCCCACCATAATTAATCCGAAGCATGAACAGCGGCTAGCATCTGGTTTACACATAATGGAAAAGTACGGGTTCGGGCTCTCTGCGAAAGAAACTATTGAGATAATAAGCACATTTGTCAAAACTAATAAAATTAAAACCAATTTCGAAAATGATTTACCTGGCTACGATTGGTTCGCTGGTTTCCGCAAGAGATATAATCTATCGTTAAAAAAACCACAATCCGTTGAAATGTCAAGAAAAGCAGCTTGTGATCCTTTTATTATTGAAAAATACTTTGATACCCTAGAAACTTGCCTCGATGAAATGGATTTGAGATATAAGCCACAAAATATATGGAATTTAGATGAATCTAGCTCCAGTAAGGATCCTGAAAAAACTAGAGTTGTAGGTACACGTGGCTTTACTAGCACTCGAACAATAGCTTCATCGGGTAAAGACAATGTTACTGTATTATTTACTGTTAACGCTTTAGGCGAAAAGTTACCCCCACTGATTATTTATCGCGGTACGAACGTATGGGATCAGTGAATCTCAATCGACGCATATGAAGGTACCGCTTACGCGGCAACTAAGAATGGGTGGATAGATTCTAAAGTATTTGAGAAATTCATGCTCAATACAATCTTACCACACCTTGGCAAAGACCCTCCAAGTCTCCTGATTTTTGACGGTCATTCAACACACATTCAGATTAAAATATTAGAAGAAGCTATAAAATACGGGGTTACTATATTAAAACTTCCATCCCAATCTAGTCATTTGCTACAGCCCTTAGACCTCGCTGTTTTTAAGTCTATGAAAGACAGGTGGGATTCAAAATTATTGGCTTGGCAGCGTTTGAACATAGGTGCAAAATTACAGAAAGATCAATTCAGCCAAATTATTGGAGAAGTATGGATCCACAAATTATAAGAAACGGGTTTAATAAAGGAGGTGTGTACCCTTTAAATAAGCATGTTATCCCAGACCATAAGTTTGACCCAGAGTCTTTAAAGAGATATCAAACAGCTAAAGCTAAACCACCCCAAAAAGAAATTCTATCGTTAAAGCTTTTATGTTTACAAATATTTAACCATCATATTCAAAAAAACCAAAATACAAACAATAATAAGCACACTAACCTAGTAATTACTGTGAACCCGGTTTTAAATGCAAATGATATTCAAATGCCTAGCACAAGTGGCGGCAGTGAGCAAATCATACCTAAAATATCGGAAACTGCTAATAGAAAAATATTGAAGCCAAAGGACATTCTATTACCAACCAATAGCCAAGGTGGTCAGAAAATCGAAATTTTGGAAAACAGGATTATTAAAAATGAACCAAATATATCGTTTGAATCGTTGTTACTCGCGACACTGAAAAAAGCAAATAGTAGCTTAAAACCAAAGAAAACCAGAGTAGTAAATGGATGTGAAGTCATAACTCGGGAGGATTACCTAAAAATATTAAAACAAAGAGAATTGGATAAACAACTAATAGAAAAATAGAAAGTTGAAAAACAAATACTTATAAAAAAAAGACTAACAAGAATAAATACTGTAAAATTAAAAAACAAAAAAAGATTATTGCCGAATCTTTTGATGATAGTAGCGAACAACTGAAGCTAAATTACACTGATTCTGATGAAGACTATGACACATACTGCAATAATATACTTAACTATGATAAAGAAAACTATATATTTTATGATAACATAGATGATATATATGACGATAATAGAGAAAACGATACATATTATGATGATGGAAAAGAAAACTATATAATTCAAAATAAAGAAAACAAAACCGATGAAAACGTAAATGAAAAAAATAGTATTGAAAATGATATAGAATACGAACCCAATCCTGGAAGAAGATTCACAAAGATCAATGACTGGGTTGTTGTCCAATTCGCAACTAAAAAAACTATTAAACATTTTATCGGAAATGTGATTGCATTAAAAAGTGATAATCCAGAAGTGAAGTTTGTAAGAAAAGTTAAAAACAGCAAGATTGTTTCATTTCATTATCCTGACGTAGAAGATGTATCTGTGGTTCGACATGATGCTGACATTGTTATGTTTCTTAACAAACCCCAAATAACCCGAAGAGGCTGTATAATTTTTAGAGAAAATTTTAAAGGCTATAACATTCAATAGATTGTTTATTGTGATACAGAATTAGGTTTCCTAATAATATACTTAGATTTTAAGCAAATAAATAAAGTAGGTAGGCGTTTATAATCCCTATTTTCGAAAACAATGAATGATGAATAAACATTATAGAAGTGCATTTTTTTCGAGTTGTGAGTTAGGTGCTATATAAATGTTAGGTCGAATACGACTACTTAAAATTTTAAATGTTAAGTAAACTAGAACAAATAGTTTGTTTTTATTTTTTTTATTGTTTGTTTAATAGCTTTATTATATCATAGTTCTACCTAAATTTGTAAGTTCCTAATACATATTGTTTGTAATTCAGTTATTTGTTGTTAAATTCTACTTCGTTATTTGTTTTTTATTTTATTTATTTATTTATTTATTTGTTGTAAATTTCTACTACCTATAGTTTTTTCTACTCTATAACTGATTGTTAAAATATGATCACCTACTTAGATAGGTACTCATTAAGATATAATTGATAGGTACTAATTAATGTGCTTACTGTGATTGATAAGCTAACATAATTGTGATACTTAAGTACAAAGGTAAATATGTAAGTAGTATTAGGTATTTCATTATCCGTTAAGTAATGTGAAAGACCAAAAGTTTGGAATTTATGCTATTTACCTATGTTTGAACAGAGTCTTTTGTAACTTTGATCTCCTTTAGCTAAGAAATATCTCATATTAATTATAAGTATAGCAGTAACAAAATTTGGTATTTAAATGTTTATTAAAATTTATATCCACCTAAAATTTTTATTTACTTTATGTTCTTATTATATTTGTATGTTTCTCTTACATTTTTTTCTGAATTATGTTGAAATTTAAGCTAACTTTATAATAATTCTTTATTTTTTATAATAAAACCCTATACTAATATCCGCCTTTTATTTAGTAGGTAATTTTCAAAAAGTAATCCAAAAAATAAAATGTTAGAAACCTCTGGAGTTTACTAGGGAAAATGCGTCTGTGAAAAATTGGATGCATTTACCCAATTTTCATTCATTCGTGTAAAATATCTAAATTGTTTGCTCAATTTAGTAACAAAAACATAGTTTAGTAGAAAAGACTCCAATAAACTATATAAGTATATTAATTTCAGGCTTATAAGGCCCTTGGTTTAAAAAATATTTAATAAAGACGCTTTTGCCCCAAATGGGGTAAATGCGTCTAAAATTCCCTTTTTAAAAAACAAGGCAAATAACTCTTTTGTTTGTACACCTTGAGAGAAATCAGTTTACGTATATTTAATTAGAATAGCTATAAAATCGACTTACTTATTGAAATCGCCCGATTACATTACGAGTAATTTGTGAGCCGTCATTAAATATGAAAAAAAAAAACTATGACGTAATTACCCCGGTTGACCTTGGATATTTAGTAAGTTGACATTTCTCAACACTTGCGAATTTTCTTTATTCAATTATAAAAACGCAGCCTTTTGGATATTTTCTACGTGGCTAAACAGGTTTGATATATTGCCACAAGATTTAATTTGTTTTTGACAAATTTTGCACTTTACAAGATTCTCATTTCCCTCAATTTTCATAAAAAACTTCCATACATGACTTTTCTTCGGAGGCGCCATCTTGTTATTGACTAAAATAAAAGAACAAATCAATTAATGTTTATTTATTTTTTTAAATAATTCGATGCGATATTTATTGTTATTATGAAATGTATTATAATATAAAATATCATTATGTAATATCTTAAATATAAAACACTATCACAAACGAGTAGAGATTAGGTTTATAAACATAATAGAAATATAACATTACATACCTTTTCAACTTCGAACTAGCAATGAGATGATGCGTCAAATCAGTTATTTGAGTAATTAATTCTAGTAGCAAGTAAAAGTCTTACATAAACTTGTCTTAGGCCCGTATTAATAAACCATTCTCAAACTCGTTCTCAATATATAACAGTGATGACGATAGTGACGACGACAGTGACGAAGATAAATTGACTCCTAGCCACATTCCTATTTCCTCTGAACCCGTGCCTAGTACCAGTTCTCCTTCTGCTGGTTTGGAACTAATAGAAGGAATATCTTTCTTACCTCACGAATAGATTATATGTTTTATTTGGAGTGTAATTTAATAGTTAGCCAATATTATGTCTTCTTTAATTATACTATAATAAAACAGTTGAACCATATGTTGTTGAATATTATTTTTTGCCTGCAAGTGTACATGTGCAAACTTTCCCCCACTATGTCACATGATGCTCAAGAAGTTAGCCGGCATCTGTATATTCGCATTAAGTTTGCTATGAACCATCAGTACAAATGTCGAATTGGCCTACTTTTAGTGGTTAATATAAACAAAGCTAATGCATCATAGGTCAATTTTGATATTTCACATTTGACTGATAATTCACTGCAATCCGCAAATAGACATGTTGTATAAAACTTTGGTGAAAGAAAAAAAAACGCAATATTTAGATTGATTTCATTAAAGCATGATTTATTATAGCATGATAACACATATACATTAATAGAGAATTACTCTGGTGCAACTAAAAATACAGTAAAAGCAATGTTTGCAAAATTCTAATATTTAATGGACGGTTACTTAGCTGCCGAAATATCAAGTTCCTCACAAAATATGTTATATATATATATATATTTAGACATTTATTTTAAAAAAATTAAACAATTAGGTAATTTAGTTCTGAAATTAAAACTAGTTAGATCTAGATCATTTTTAATGTTGTTGTAGGAAAAAAATTAAACCCACTAGTGTTAAATACACATATTATTCATCAATTGATGCCTAGTGCATACACAGCTTACGCTGTCATGCTTACAAAATATAATCATGGCTTATTTCATGTTGATGTAAAATAAGAAATAACTTTTCTACCAAGTTTCTCAATTAGAAATTCTATGATTATATTCACGAGTTCCCGCTCGCTAGCTATGCTGGCCATAAGAATTTTGAATGCACGGTCACAGTCAGCTCGATCTATTCTTCTCAAATAATTGAACACTACATAAATCAACTCTTCCAATTCATCTCTGATATTGGACCATATTTCACGAAGTGACGCCAATGCTGAATATGATTATTATATAATATATTTAATAGCCTAAACTGATTCATGGCTGGGCAAAGTTCTTCCCTATAATAATTATTACCTACTTAAAAGGAACTATATTTGTATTCGGGACAAATTATGTTAATAATTTGAATGTTAGAACCTGCTTGAGTACCACAAAGGTTCTTCATACATAAAACTTACCAAATCCTGTTGCGCCACCCACTGCCGCACCAAGAGCGGCATGCCACAACTTGCCTCCCGTATAGCCACCAATTAATGCACCTGCCACAGCTAACGTTCCCGTCGAAATTGCAGTAGTACTATCCCATTGCACCCTTATATGATATTTGTCACCTGAAATATTTAAATTACAAGACTACATTGAAAAAATACCATGCCTAAGAAACACTAAAGAATGAGTTGGCACAAGTTTCAGAGAATTAGCCTTTTAATTGATTATAGTATGGTGTCAGGTATATAGCATGTTTTCACAATAATTCTGATGTTGTAAATTCACTATGTGATAAATGGATATAATTAGGGCTTGTGAAAATTGTGACCTATCTAAATGCCAGAAGATATTAGCATTCGGAACACCCTTATAAATTCTTACTTCTTAGACACCTATAATTCAACAGTTGAAGTGCTACTTTTATGGACCGCCGCTATGTACACAATAAAAGGTTTTTCATAGACGTACCTATAGTTAAGAAATCTTTGGTGTTTTTAGACAAAAAAAAATCTAAACATTTTCGAAGTCCGCACTCCATATTAGATGAATATGACCAATTCGGTAAGTGGTACCTAACCATAGAAGATCATTTACACACACACTACACACCCTATCCTCTATGTTAGTAAAGTGATTTATATTTAGGTAAGTTTAATTATAATTACCTACTTATTACTTATGAAATGTAACATTTATAATATAAGATTTCAAATTAATAGTTACCGAGCTTTAGAATCACTTTTTCGATCCAATTGCGATTGAAAACCCCTTTTTTCACATTTGGTTTGGAAAATTCCATTTTTTTGTAAAATATAAAATTGAAACTGTTCGTCAATAGCAACTATTTTTGTAACGACTTAACTTAGGAGGGCAAGACGCCAAGGATACGTCTTATTGGTATAAATAAAATACATAATATACCTGCCTATCATCTAACGATATTGTATAACTTCAAACTTTTAGTGGTAAATTACGAAATATACACGGTCAGTGTTGCCAACTCTGTTTTTATGAAGCTACTTAAGCCTGGAGAGTTTTGCCGGAAATTCAATGGGTGACGTTCTGGATTTTGCATTTTTTCATAAAGTGTTATTTCGGTTCTTAATGTGTAGTATTGGTAGAATATTAACCATTAAATATTCGTTAACGTGCACAAGTGTAGGCAAATGGTACAAGTTATAAAAACGTGCTATTTTGAGTTTCCCTCCAAAACTCCCTAGGAACTTTCAGTAAAGCTTCTACCATTAACTGAATCGACTGACATGACTCATGGACTGCACTGACTATTTATTTGGACTTTGACTAGACTTTAGACTTGACGATTCAGGAATACGGTGTTGAAAATTGAAACGAAAGTTCTATTTCTCGCCTTTTTAACTTGACACTGGCAAATGGTTATAAGGCAAGTTAGATACCATATATATATAGATACCAATAAAAAATAAAAAAATACTTAAGCCTGTCAAAAGTGTAGGAGCGGAACTAATTTTTTTTAGTAGCGCCAACATTCTCCAGTGGTCTCGAAAGTCAAATTGAGAAATCGGTGAGTTGCCAAGAAGAATTGTACCCAAAATTGGTATATTGCTAATAATTGTAATTTGAAGAGCACAAGGATACTCCCCAAAATGTATGGGTTTTCCCGTTACATGTCATGAGCTTAAAATAACATAACCAAGAGGAAAGTCAAGACATGTCATTAACTAGTAACGCGAATTTTTTTTCAAATAACTTCAAAAACTACTGTCCGATTTCGTTCAAAATAATTTTCCTAAAGAGTATATTTTAGTATGATCTATCAGCACATAAAATAATTGCAAGTCTGTCTCAGTTTAGAAGTGCCAGGGGGACCAACTTACAAACCACTTCGGAGGCCGGTTACTCGAAAAAAGTTGAGTTTATAAAAAAAAAGTCATGTATAGAACCTTGCCTTTATTTAAAAAGCCCTATTCAACGATACCCCACACATTAGGGTAGAATTAAAAAATATTTTTGAACCCCACTTCACATGTATGGAGCGCCACTCCTGAAATATAAAATTATTATTATTTTATGATGCCGAAACTGAGATATACACTGGCGGACATATAAAGTGCATCATAGTGCAAGAACACATGCAATCAAATTTTATTACGAAATATGCAAACTTTTTACATTTATTGGTATTGGAAAATAAAGGCTGGTTTATAAACACAAAAACAAAATCAGATTTAAATATGGTACTGTCACAAAAGAAAGAAAATATTCTATAGAAGAAATCTTATCAATTTACTAAAGATTAATTCGTTGTTACGTTAATGTTGTGATTGATGGTTAATTTTTGTTTTGTTACATGGTGAATTATCGTTACTAATTGTTTAATATGCTAGTCTGTTTTTATTTTAAACACGTTTTTCTCTCACGAATATGGACGTATCGTCCGAAAAAGCCGCAAAAATCGTTGCTCTAGTGCAGCAAGGCCTAGACCAACGAACAATTGCTGCAGATTTAAATGTAAACCAGTCTACGGGTTTCCGAGTTTACAGAAGGTTTGTGAAAAACAGATTCATTCAAAAGAAGACGTGGAACCGGCAGAACTCGGGTGACAACGTCTCGTGACGACAGGTTTATTGTGACAACTTCCTTGCGAAATAGGTTTTTAACGTCTATAAGCATAAAAAATGAGCTCCACCAGGTACGTGACGTAGCAGTTAGTGCATGAACCATAAGAATAAGGCTAAAAGAGCGTGATATCACTTTCAGACCCGCAAATGGACCAAAATTGTCTGCAGCTCACAGGCAAGCTCGACTAAGATTTCCTCGTGAACACTTAAATTGGACTAAAGAGCAATAGGCTTCCGTATTATTCACTGATGAGTGAAGTACTTTTTGTACGGTGCTGATGGTCGCAGACTAGTCTGCCGTAGACGAGGAGAGCGATATGCTCAAAATTGCATTGAGGAGAGGGTTCCATTTGGAGGCGGGTCTTGTATGGTTTGGGGCGGCATATCGATGAATGCTCGAACTGAACTTGTGTTTATTGACGCAGACACACATGGCCGTGGTAACCGTGGTTTAACATCACATCGATATATAATGGAGATATTGGACCCTCATGTGGTACCTTTTAGCGGATTTATAGGCGAAAACTTCATTATGATGCAGGATAATGCTCGTCCGCTCGCAGCGAGACAAGTTGAGCAATACTTTACTCAGGTTGAGATTCGTTTCATGGATTGACCAGCACGTAGCTTGGACCTCAATCCGATAGAACACGTGTAGGACAACCTAAAAAGAGCTGTATTTACAAGAAATCCGGTCCCAACAACGGTTGCGGAGCTCAAGAGTTGCATTGTCACAAGAATGGGACAATACTTCGCAAGATCTTTTAAAAACACTGATCAGGTCGATGCGAAGCCGACTTGAATCAGTTATTAGGGCAAGAGGATATAATACACGTTATTAAAAACAAAAAAACTTTTTCGTTTCTTAGTATTGTAGAATTTGCATAATAAATCTGTTTTTGTTCTATTCACTGTTTCATTCCAAAAAGGTGCAAAAGGAGTAATTTGAGATTTTTTTGTGAGAAGAGTTGACCTATACACACATGAATTGATCTTTTTATCAAATTAAGAACCAGTCTTAGCATTATCATTGAAATAAATCATAATAGTTTGCACTTTCACTAATTATATTTCATTGAAAGTTATCTTGCACTATGATGCAGTTTATGTGTCCGCCAGTGTATAAGGTTTGGTAAAATCAAATATTTTAAGTATATGATCTACTGCTAAATAATAATACTGATAAAGGGTGCCAAAAGACCGCTTCCGTTAACTTTGGGATATGATTATAACTATCTTTTCTCATTTCAACAAAGTTATTTTTAAGCTATTGCATAGCTTTTATCGCGGGCTTTGAGCGCGGCGACCGAATCAAGAAATTCCGTAACGAAAATAAACCTAACATCCCCCACTCCCACCGGCACAACGGTGCGGCGTTGAAAGCCGTGCATCGTCTAACGTCGTTTCAGTTCGGCAGACTTCGGCACGGTGTTTGTGTGCGTGCGACTAGACGTATGCATGTAGACTTACTATACACACTTACAATAGCTTTACCGCGGCCGCGGCAGTCCCCGAGTGCCACACGTATTTTTTATATTTTTATTTTCAAAAATTTATTTATTTATTTACACCTTTTAATCATAAGAACAAACTGTCTAGAAGTAGATTTTTAATAAAATTTAATATTTTATTATTTTTACTTCATTAAGCAATATAATTTACTTCATTACGCTCGCAAGTACCCGTCAGTTGACGCACCGGGCCGGCCGCCGCGCCGTCTCCGCCTTAGTACACGCGTTCAGCTATGTTTAATGTATGCAGATTGCAGTGACTTACAACCGTACACAAACAAAAGTGACAGATGTTTGGATTTCATAATTTCAAATAATTTTGGTGGACCCTTGATGACTATCCCACGGAACCCACTTTAGGAATCCCTGCTCTACACCGCCTGCAGTGTGGTTCGTAAATCACGCACGAAATGTTGCTTGACAAATAACGAACCCTGTGTGCAGTGCAACTAAATTCTTTATGTCCAACGGCAATCATCGCTTTTCTATCGAAATTACAGACGGTATTTGAAAAACGACAATAACCGAAAGATGTCACGTGGTTGAACTGTAGGTAACAATGAAACTAAGTAGGTGTATAAAAGGGTGCCCTAAGTCGCATAAGTAAGTTATTATTAATGATAATAAGTTACGTACGTAATTACACCGATCATAATAAGCAAAACTATAGCTAATAGCCATTTACTTACGTGAAAGAAGTATTGAGTGAAGGAAGTGAGGAATGACTGCTAGTAGGTAGTAGGTACTAAGTCTACTCCTAGTACTATGTTCAGGGAATCCATCGACCATCAGGTGACCGCGGCAAGGTGTCACGTTGAAAGTTCAAACTTAAAGTTGTTAGAAAGTGTTTTTGTTGCATTTTGAAATTTGAAAATCGTTGCAAGCATCATAAGTCATTACACGTATCACTTAAACTTAAAAACACAACACTACGTTTTTAAACACGACCTAATAGTGAAACTCAAATTAGACGACAACCTTTTACCTTGATTGAAAAACCGCAACTAAATTTGAAAATCTATTTCAAAACAACATAGTTCTTTTATCGACTTTCGGCAAAATTTAAAGGATGCCGACGGCCGACGCTATGCGGCATGGGCGCGAGCGGCGGGGCGGCGCGCGCGGCCACAGCACGACTTTTTGGCGCCAAATATCAAAAGCGTGCCGCTCGACTCTTTCAAAAACTATCTAGGCTAAGTGATGTAACCTATGAAAATTTAAACATTTACGTGTACGTAATCGATATTTAAATTAGTTAATTGATTTATTTGATTTTTTTCCTTAGTTTTTGTAATAAATAAGTTACTGTTTTTATATCACGCTGGGTTTTTATGATTTATGACCGGCAATCGAGCAGACAGATCGCCTGATGGTATGCGATTATCGTCTCCCACGCGCCTCTCTCTTCGCTCTTTTACGCACCTTGAGCCTCCAGTAGATTTTGTAATAAGTTCATTCAAATCAATGCGTATGCAAATTAAATAGTAATTTATCGATATGAAATACTATTGATACATTTCTGGACACATGCCTATGTTTTTTACATAAAATCATTTTCTCAGTTTGGCTGTAAGTGTAAACCCGCGTTTTCGAGTGACGTTCCGTGTTATTTTTTTAATCATCTACTTCTTATCTTCGTTTTAATTTTCGTTTGTCTATTTTGACTTTCGTTTGTTTTAATAACTGTTTTGTTTGTTTTTCGTGTTTATGACTTGTGTGTAATTTTTTATCCTAAAATGCCTTCGCAATACGCGTATACCACGCGTTACTATGGTATGATGATGATGTGCTCATGTGAAGCATTTGGGAATGTCGCAGAGGCATTGAGGATTTACCGGAGGTGATATACTCATGCCCGCCATCTTTCAGACTCCCGTACCATTACACAGGCATGCGAGTGTTAGAAAACAGGCCCTTGAGCCTCCCGCGATGGGCGGCAACTGGACGTAAATATCGAGGAGCAAATTTTAGACAGTGCGCCGGGATCCTCGTAGTAGGCCAGTACTACTTGCTGTTCGATTTAACTGTATGTACCTCATCTCATTTTATTTTCATTTATTTTTCTTGATCAGAACAAAAAATGTAAAGTAATTAAATGTTAACTTAACAAAAGTTAGTAAATAGGTACTTGAATTTTATTAGAACTTTAAATAAACTGAGGCCTTTTCATCCGTTATTGGATGATTTATACAGTATTCACCGAGCTGAGTAACCACTCTTGAAATACTGTAGTGCCTGGGACAGTTGGTTTTTAAATGTCGTATGGTTGCCCAACCACATACGGCATTCTCACAGCATAGTCAGTCAGTCCAGAGGAATGACTGGTCAATACGTCTGGGACCAACCATGTGCGGGTTTCCTCACGATGTTTTCCTTTAAGCTACTTCTAGCACATTTTTGAGGCAATCTAGCAACTTTTTGCCACATGTCTAGCAAGGGATGGGAGGATTTACATTAGTCTCGTCTCCGCTATGCGAGTGTTCGACCGAAGGTAGCCCTTATGAACAAACTGCTCATCACATACTCTGGGAGTGTGATCTCTGGTATGACGAAAGAATCGAAATGTTGAACAGCGTCCATTGTGTTTCTAGGGTTGTGTACTATGAAGATCTCGTGGGCTGTGCGAAGAACTTCCGAGCTTTCAAACGTTTTTGTCATAAGTACTATTGGAAACAATGCAATTACAAATGCATTTATAATGACAAAAAACTTTTTTGTCATTATAAATGCATTGTAATCAACTGTCATATTATAAATTAAAACATTTAATTACATTCTGTCTTGTAGTCATAAGAAAAAAAAAAAAAAAACATGTTATTCCCGTGGTGCTTCCCCTTTAATTCTGACTTTTTGTCATCACAATTTTTGCTGTCTCCCGCTTTGCTTGGGGAGGGAAACTGGGATACTTCCTACTCCTCCTACAATCTTCTGATTAATTTCGTTGCGGGTTCCAAGACAGATTTAGCATGTCCCCCGGGCACCCCTGAGATCATATCAAAGGGTTTTTGCGGTTGGTTACCACTGTCGATCCAACTGTGTAGCCAACACAGGAGTTGCAGTGGTGGGTAAGTGTGGTGGGCCAATTGCCCGTTTAAAACATGTCTAGCAACTGTCTAGTGGTAGTTGTAGGCAACACTGTTCCTGAAGTTTTATATTTTTATGTAAGGGGACTTGCTCTTTTTGGCGGGAAGAGGAATGCGCCTTTTTTGAACTGCGACTTTCAAATATAAAACTTATTAGTATTTCTATATTAATTTCGATATAGCTTTAGTAAAAATGAAAGGAGAAAGCGACGGAGATGATGGGGAAAGTTATGTCTTCGTCGTCAAAGAAAAGAAAAATTATTGACACCCCCTGTAGAACTTTTTTTCTAGT
Organism: Phengaris alcon alcon; assembly: GCA_037179445.1. Lineage (NCBI taxonomy): Eukaryota > Metazoa > Arthropoda > Insecta > Lepidoptera > Lycaenidae > Phengaris > Phengaris alcon. The sequence continues at coordinate 1,391,233 of JAYRCH010000125.1, forward strand.
ACTTACCTACTTTACTTTAGTGAAAAAAATACTTTCCAAATAAACCTAAGGTAGATGTTTATAGTACTTTAATTCTAATAAATTCGCGCATACCTAGCTACGTTGTCGATACCTTCACGGGAAGTGAGACAGACCTAATATTACTCAAAAATGTTGAATCACGCCGCCTTACTATTACTCTAGGTACTTTTGTCAACAAATGACTTTTCAAATCGATCTATGATTAAATCCAATCAACAAAATACTCAAAAGCCTATACGCGCGCGAGAGTGTGACAGAGTTTTTCATGATATTGTGTAAGTCACGGCGCGCACTCAGGGCCGGCTTAACCATGACGAGGCCCGTAAGCACTGCGATCCTCGGTGCCGACTGCCAACCTATCGAAGTAATTATTTTTTTTCTGTGCTTGGGTATAATAAAAAGTTATTAGTAGATAGTATGACCTGACTGTAGCTTAACTTTTTACCATATTAGGGAGCCGCCCGTAAAATATGAAATTGTTCGGTTAAGGTTGCTTGAGTTAAGATAAACCACGGCCTAAGTCGTACTCCGGCAATATCACGATTCGGGTCTAATCTCGTCAAATACTTTTAAATTGCGCTATCCAGTGCCCTCAATCCGAGATTTAGTCGTGTAAATAAATATTTATAAACAAGTGGATGGTACGACCACGTAGAAAGCCGGAGATCGCGGGTTAGAATGCCGCCGAAGGCACAAAAAAGTTTTCTACATTCTGGGTTATAGATGTGTATTAAATATACGTGTAAAATTAAATAAAAATCCTAAATATATATATATAGAAAGTATAATGGTTTTTGTTTTTAATAATAATATTAATTTAAAAAACTATCATCATTTGGATTAAAAATAACTTTAAAAATAATTGCCAACTTGCAAACTCGGTATATTTAGAAAAATACTTAACCGGTATTTTCTGAAAGATTTCGTTTAGAGTCAACATGATAAATTTTTTATCAGACAGATTTTAGATAAAATTCACTGTGGTCATTTGGGTATTATTAAAACATCGCTAGAGAAACAGTTTATTGGCCAAATATAAACGCGGATATTAAAAACTTAATTGATCAATGTTTCGTATGTGCTAAATTTAAGCCAAACACACCTAATGAACCGTTATAATGCTATGAGATATCTTATCTTCCGTGGGAGAAGGTAGGTATAGATTTATTATATTTTGCTGGAGAATATTTCCACACTGTGGTTAATGTTGTTAAAATCTCAAATCCTTTGCTCGACATGGAATACCAAAAGCATTGGTGGTTGACAATGGTCTTTCAGTAGTAGTACTTATCATCTATGCAATGGTCAACCATTTAACTCTTGCAAATTCAAATATTTTCTTGTTGATTGGGATGTGGAACACATAACCACCAATCCTTGTTGGTCCAGGTCTAATGGCCAGGCTAAAAGTGGAGATAAAATTGTCAAAAACATATTAAAAAAGTGCAAGGAAGACGGCTCGGACGTATACTTGGCACTGTTTTAGTATCGTAACACTGCCAAGGGAGATATAAATGTCTAGAAATTTGCAAGTAAATTTGCCCATTACAAAAAATTAAAAAAAAACTTAAAATAGTAAAATTTTCGACGTTTGATAAATGTCATAGATAAAGCAGAGACAAAATGTATTTTTATTTTGACAGGAATGTAAAGCAAACGTCTTATGATTTTCAGCCTGGAGATGACATTTACTTCAAAAATATCCCAAATCCTTTTGGACTCCGGGAATAATTAAAGAGAAATTAAAATGTGGTAGATCCTATTACATTGCGGATCCAAATGGTATTGTGTATAGGAGGAATAGAAAAAGGAATAAAAAAAACAAATCCTCCATAGTAGTGGCAACACTGACAGTGTGGCTCCCATACAGGAAGTGTGAGACGTCCTAAATTGTATATACATGAGAAATTTGATTAGATAAGTATTTAATTTGATTAGATATACAGGGTGACCTGAAATTCGATACATTCCTTTGAAAGACAGAAAGTAGACCTCATTTACAGTAATATTTTTCATGGCATCCCCTATCCGAAAGTGATATTTACAAAGTTATTGAAATTTCAAAAATTTTTCTTTATTTTCGACTTTTTGACTTTGACATGACGTATTTTTAAAAATGTTTGTCTTTTTAGTGATTTTTTATGTATTTTAACCGTCAATGAGTCAAATATTATTTTTAAGGAATAAATAGGGACAAACTAAGCCAGAATTTTTCATTATGAGACATGAAACAGAATTTTCTTTTAAGAAAAATGCACATTTTTCTTAAAACAGGTGATTTTCTTAAAAAAATGTATGATAACTTCCTTATCTCATTAGCTTTCCAAAAAGGTGCAAATGTCTACATAAAAATATGACGTTGTAGTAAACATATTAGAAGTAAAATGAAATAATGTCTAAATCGATTTATTTGCGATAAGGTTAAAATAAAAGGAAAAACTTGAATTTAATTACGTTTATTGTGTTAAAAAACATCAATGTTTAATTAAATTTAATAATAAATATTCTACTTTAGGTCTTGTTCAAAATGTGAACCTCTGTTTCTGATACAGGCCGTAGTCTGTAGTCGCCGTAGTCTTCTCCGTACCTCTGTTTTGATTATTCTGGTAGTAAGACTAGTTTTGATTTCTTCTGCTGCATTTCTTATGCGGCTTCTGAGCTCCTCTACAGTAGTTATGGGTGTAGTATACACCAAAGCCTTCATATGACCCCAAAGATAAAAATCACACGGGGTCAAATCGGGACACCGTGCTGGCCAAGGAATTGGCCCGCCTCGACCTATCCAGCGATGTGGGTAAGTTTGGTCTAGCCACTGGCGTACGCCGAGGCGGAAGTGGGCCGGGCAACCATCATGCTGGAAAATCATATTACGACGAGTTGCTATTGGCACATCTTCCATTAAACCAGTAATCTCCTCTATTAGGAAATGTTCGTACATTTCACCATTTAAATTTTGAGGCAAAAATGAGGTCCAACTAAATTATTATTAATTATACCCATCCAGACATTTAGACTGAATCTGGTTTGATGGGCCCTTTCTTTTTTCATCCTGGGGTTTTCTCCTTTTGGTGCCCAGTAATGTGTGTTGTGGAAATTGTTTATCCCGTCACGGTCAAATTTCGATTCATCCGTCCACAATATTCTTGAGAAGAATTGCGATCCTCCATGTCTGCATTTATCATAAAACGGCAGAATTCCATTCTTCTAACCGGGTCTCCCTCATCCAACGCTTGGACAGGTGTGTAGTGAAATGGATGTAGACGCGCTGTGTGTACTGTAAACCACACCTTCCATTGACTCAATCCAAGTCTTCTAGCTGCCGCTCTTGTAGAAATAGAAGGATCATTTTGAAAAAGTGTTAAAATTTCTTCTTCTTCTTCTGGAGCATACAAACGAGGTCTGCCTGAATCGCCACGTCTTCTATCAACACGGCCGCTTCCCGAATTCGTCGAAATGTTGTTGAAAACACTCTAACGTTTGGCACTCGTCGATTCGGAAAACGTTCAACGTATGTTCTTCGTGCAGCAGCAGCATTACCATTACAAAGTCCATAACAGAACAAGATGTCAGCGTATTCATCGTACTCAAAAGCAGCCATCGCGATACAAAAAAATCACAAGTAGAAGTAAGGGTGTAGTTTAAAGCAACAATACGTCCGTACACGGCAATAGTTGACTTAAAACTAATATTAGCTACTAAATTTGCTCTCTAAGCCAGTCGGTAACTCATTGACAAAGGGCCGCGACGACAGTAGCCGAAACATCCCGAAGTTTGAACAAAGGAAACAATTGAAAAAAAAGGTCGCCTCAGGTAGAGTAATTCTTGAGATAACGTTACCTGATGATTGTTTTGTCTTTGTTTATTACATGTTCATATTTTATGTACATATTTGTACCTTTTTTGGAAGCTTATGAGGGAAGAAAGTTTTTTAAGGTATTTGTACGCATTGTATCATACATTTTTTTAAGAAAATCACCTGTTTGTAAGAAAAATGTGCATTTTTCTTAAAAGAAATTCTGTTTCATGTCTCGTAATGAAAAATTCTCGCTTAGATTGTCCCTATTTATTCCTTAAAAATAATATTTGACTCATTGACGGTTAAAATACATAAAAAAATCACTAAAAGACAAACATTTTTAAAAATACGTCATGTCAAAGTCAAAAAGTCGAAAATAAAGAAAAAATTTTGAAATATCAATAACTTTGTAAATATCAACTTTCGGATAGGGGATGCCATGAAAAATATTACTGTAAATGAGGTCTACTTTCTGTCTTTCAAAGGAATGTATCGAATTTCAGGTCACCTGTATATATATATATATATATATATATATATATATATATATATATATATATATATATATTTATATATATCTTAGTTATGTACTTATAATATTAGTTTGCTTTTTCTCGAAAAGGAAGGTGTTGCATAATATATCAGTATTATATATAAAGTAGAACTATTAATGTCATATTGACAGATGTCACTAGTACAGCCTATCTAGTTAGTTTATTTTAGTTAGCCAAAAGGCTATATATAGTGTAGACGTATCTGTGTTAGGCATCTCTCATAAGTACCAATAAAGGAGTTGAGGAGAACAATTGTTGCTGTATTATTATTATCACTACTCAAGCGTAAGAAGGGTGTGTAAAAAACCAAGACGTAGTAGTTCTCAACAGGAGTAAGGGCGCTTTATTAGTCATATAGATACTATGGAAAAGTAGTAGGTACCTACGCTTA